>CM041297.1:38697720-41097720 GCA_023052935.1 Piezodorus guildinii | reverse complement strand
AAAATTAGTAACTCGTTAGACTGGTGTTTCACTAAAGTAAGAAGGGTGTGGAAAAGTTGTTAGACTGTAGGAAGCTGCAATTTTTGGAGCATAGATGATATTTTAGTGTAGTGGGGGCAATTATTAATTACCCGCATTGACAAGTTTTGAATCCTTCCAAGATAATTAGTCAAGCAGGATGAGCTCCAGACTGGCGTATGTGATTAACGGGCGGAAAAATGATTTATATATTATTAATTTTTTATGACTAAAATGAGATTTTATATTGAAGTAAGGAAACATTTTATATAGTATTTTTTCGCTTTATCAATTTTTCTGTTTATATGATCTGTGAATGTAAGGGATTTGTCTTGAGTTATGCCTAAGTACAGTAAAGATTTTGACCATGGGATGGGAGCTGAATTTATGTTGAAATAGACATATAATTTATCATAGGAGCGAGGAAGATTTTAGAACAATATTATCTTATACACAAAGTTGTAAAAAGTAATACAAAGTGACAAATAGTGCATAAACATACTACTAATTATTATACATAACAATTTAATATATATTATTTCTGTGCTAGGACGGCAAAATGTTATAAGTCACTTTTTTGTAAAATAAAGAGATTTTTTCATTCTGGAGTGTCTACTCGTTTATGTATTGAAGCTGTTTCGTTTATTTTTACAAGGTAATGTTGTTTACTCATCAAATGAAAGGGAAACACTTAAGACACTATGCTACCTTCTTACACATAAAAAAATGAGACCCTAGAATGTAAAAAAAAAAAAAAATCAATTCTTGAAAAAGTGACTTTTACCATTTTTACATCTTTCTCAGATTTAATCTAAATTATATTTTTTTAACGAAGCTGTAAATGCTTTTTTTTTTCATCAACTTCAAACTTTGAGTTTTTTTATATATTTTTTAACTTAATTTTAATAGCTGAGCTATGTGAAAATCGTGTGCTTCCCGCACTATACTTTTTTTTAATCTGCAATAAATAGGTACGATATATTTTTCATTTTTTTGAAAATAGTTTTTTTTTTAATTTAAAGAGAAGATACAAAAAAAAAAAAAAACCTTTTGAGAAATTATTTTAGCATTGATCGGTATCTTTGATGAAATGTCTAAGCTTGCCGACCTGCTGAGACTGTAGCTTAGGAATTAAGTTTTCTTTGAATAGTTGAAGCGTCAGATATAAAATCACTAAGGGGCTCAGTGTAGCATGCTAATTCATGGAATAATTTACCTTCATCAAAGCTGGATAATATCTCAAAGAGGCCATTAAGCCTCTAATTATAATAAACCTTTGTAATTGATTTATCTAAATTTGTAGCGGAATAAGGAAAGATTTACAACAAATAATTTAAAATTAACACTTAATTAAAATGAGCTACTGAATATTTAAATTTAAAAAAAATCTTTTCGATACGACTGAATGCTAAAAAGCATATGTTTTCTTGGACCTACCCTCACATCCCAAAAATATATAATTCTGAAACAGGCAACATATGACTTCTCTTACCCTGGTCCAAAAAATCAGTTTAAGAACTATGAAATAATGGGTTTTACATTTAATATTATAACAATATAATTTGTTTGTAACTATAATCACTTAAATATGTGCCCCATTCATCACCGTATATTACCTTTCACAACTTTGTATAAAATACAACAGTTTTCTAATTATTTACCCTTTCCAATGGTACATTATAAATCTATATTACCATTTTTATGTGTGGAAAACATTAGTCACATTACTTAAACAAATATTATTACACTTTATTCCTTTAGTTGGTTATCAAATTTATTTAACTTATATAATTAGCAGTTTTTATCAATTCTAATGCGATAATATGGTTAATTTTTATAAAAACTACAAAATAAAAAGTTCTTTAGAAAAAGAAAATATTGCCAGACTATTTCAAACTGAATGAAGCTTATATAATTTTAAAGTGCATTTAATTTTACATTTATATAGTCATTTTAAGTAAAATTGTTGGAACCGTTTTTGAGTAAAACTTGAAAAGGTCTTCGAATTCCAGTTTTCAACGGAAATACACGTTAAAGGGACCCCTGAGTCCAAATGACCAAGTCCTGCAAAAACGTCTGTACTCCCACGCGTAAACGAAAAGTCCTATGAAACTGAAATTTCATATTTAAGACAAATATACGCCCGATATTTTACAGAGCCTTCTTTATCAAAATCGGCTCACAAGAAGAGCCACTTTATACTAAGCACTTGGCACCTTTTTACGATTTTCTCAAAAACGGCTCTAACGATTTTGATTAAACTCGCTATATCGATATAATGGGCTTTAAAATCATGTAGGTTTCATTCTGATAAAAATAGTTTGACAGGGCTTAAATTCCGATATTTTAAATTTTCTTCCTGTGAAGTACCTTTAATTTTGTAGATGCTATAAAAATAAACATATGGTTTTGTCACCATTGATAAAAAACATGTATATTAGAACAGTGATATGCACGTATAATATACAGTTGGAAAGCTGACGATTTTAGAAAAAATATTATCTCTTACACAAGCATGTAAAAGTTAATAAAGAGTGATGAAAAGCCAATAAAACAAACTGACTATTTGAGATAAAAATGTAATAGATTTTTAATAAAACACATGTTTCTAAAGAAATTCTATTTAATTAGTTCTCAAATAGTTACACACATTTTTATCGCTGACTGTATTTGAAACTTCTTTTATCGATTTTAAAAACGTAGGTAAGTGAAAGTCGTATGTTGCCTGCACCAGATTTTTTCTTATAATTTATATTATAGTGAGCATTTTTTTCTTGTTGGGCATTCCGCCTAAAAGTTTTGTTAGAAGATGCAGTCTAGAAATAGCACAAGAGCGTCGCCGAAGCGTCTTTTTTCTTTATTTACTTCCAGATTACAAGCTCTATATTCCTATATATAAAATAGTACTTGTACAATATTTAAATAATTTCTTCTTTATGCATTATAAACTGTTGCTGCAAATGTTTGGTTAAGTTTCCCTCCTTGATCTATTTAAATAATTCGAGGTTGCTTGGTGGACTCCTAGGCATCCTACCCCTGTCGGGCATTGTTGCTTCCTCCAGTAATTAGAGGAATCTGATAATTTACCAATGATTCAAATTCTTGTCTAATATTTAGAATGTCGACCACTAAATTAGCAATTAATGTTCATTTTGGTAGTTTTAATTATTGTTCTATAATTTTAAATGTAATTTCAATGTAAAATTATAATTATAATGGAAAAATTTACAATAATACGTGGCAAAAAACAAAGAGTTAGTATTAATCATTGATTTAAAGATGAATAGGTTTGGATGACGTTTAAAAAAGAGATAAGAAAATAGTGGAAGCTATTGAGTTATAAAATAAGTTGGTTGCGTTTTATCTATCTGTCTATTTAATCCTTTATGATCCCCACACAAGACTGAAACAAGAAACTGCTCGAAGATATAGATTACTATAACACTTACTAGACAAACGTTCAAAACTTCCAGTATATTACAAAAGACTCATTTACATCACTATTATCAGACCTATTAGGACATATGGAATCGAGCTTTGGGGCTCTACGAAACCATCTGATTCCTCCTGCATCCAGTCCTTACAATCCAAAATCCTTCTCAAAATCCTGAATGCTCCTTATTTTGTTACAAATCAACTCATTTATAATGACCTTAACATCCTATTTGTTGCAGACATAGCCCGTGAGAGATACTCATCTTTTCATTCTAAGCTCCCTGTCCATACAAATCCACTTGTCCGTAATTTATCTTCCTTAGATATCCCTGGCCTCGGAACCAACTGAGTTAAAATAGTTAGTGAAGTGCTACTGTGTAGTTCTTTCTCAAGAAACTTTCATGACTTTTTTTTGTTTCATTCCTCTATTTACTTATTGTGTTCATTAATACTGTTGTAAATTACTACAAATAAATTTAAAAAATCCTTTCTGTGTTTATAAAATCATGTTCTAAAAATGGATGGGCTAATGTGATTTTATGCATCACTCTCAAGCGAGATTTCTCATCTTTAAGTAGTTTTGCTTGCCCGAAAAGGAAGAAAAAAAATTCATTTTCATTATAATGATTAGTTTTATTTCCGAAAAGGAAAATCCGCTACATGGTTAATAAATTTTGTATTGTATAAGGCGATGATGCATAAAATCAAGTACCGTCCGTAAGTGGTTTATTTCGTTAAGAATCGAAAATTTTGACTTGGAAAATGCAAAGCGCTCCGGTCGTCCTTCAACCGATGATGACCGAATTCAAAAAACATTTGTTTCATCAAAATGGGTCATATATAATTGATTAATAATGTTTACAAGATTCTGAAGTTCTTATTGGAATAACCAGTAAAAAATACTACGAACTTTTTTACAACCCAATATACTTTACCCGATGTTTTGAACCACGTTGTGGGTATTTATCAAAGCTAAAAACGTAATAAGATACAATGTTTTTGTTTGATAAATAATAATTGAAAATGTGAAATAATAAGATCAATAAAAAAAACATTAAAAATAAAAAAGTACTAAGTCAAAGAGTGATAAAAAGAGGGGGGAATTAAAGCTAATGAACAAAAACTATACATAATAAGATAATAGATCAATATGAGTAAATAGTAATATGAGTGTGTTAACACTCAACAATTCAACTTTATATAAATTTTAAAACATTTAAGAGATATTAAAACGTATTTATTTGGATAACTTTAACTCCATGTGTTGAAGAGGAACTTCTTTTTTTTTTTTGTTTTTACTTACCTATATATGAAATATATAGTTAGGAAAAGTATTGCTACGAAAATATACGTTTTAGGGTCCCTTTAGTCCAAATAACCAAGTCCCGCAAAAAGGTCTGTCCGTCTGTGTGTGTGTGGTAACTGTAGCGCAAAAACGAAAAGTCGTACGGAACTGAAATTTCATATTTAAGACTAATACGCTCGAGATGTTACAGCAACTTTTTCGTTAAAATCGGCTGACCGGAGGTCCTACTTTATCCCATGCATTTAGCACCTTTTTACGATTTTCTCTAAAACGGCTATAACTATTTCAATTCAACTCGCTATATCAATGTAAATTGTAATGAGCTTTTATATCATGTAAGTTTCATTCAGATTTAAATAGTCTGATGGGGCTTAAATGCAGATATTTTAAATTTTCTTCCTCTAAAGTACCTTTTATTTTGACGATTCTATAAAAATAACCATATCGTTTTGTCACCATTAATAAAAATCAGGTAAATATATAAGTTGAACGAATTCGATATCCAACTAAAGGAGAAAACTGAAAAAATATATTTTTTTTTTTTTTTGTAATTGTTTCACCGCTTGGACACCGGAAGGTGCTGTCATCGCTGGACGCTCCAAATTGTTTAAACACGTTGTGATGAAAAAAAACTTACTGAATTTCTTAGATAATATTATAACATATTATTTAAAAAAACAAATCATTCTATACAAATCAAATGTAAATCATTCTTTAACAATTTATTTTTGTTTCTAAATTTGTTTAAAAATTCTTAAATTGATATTAATAACAGAGGTATGTGAAAGTCGTGTGTTGCTCGCACCAGAGTTTTCTTTAATACTTCAATAATTTTATTCACATAATATGAATCAATTCTTACAGCATTTATACAGATCTATATTAAGAGTTAATTTTTTCTAAGGAAAAAATACACTAAAAATAACAATTTTATAAGTTTAAGTTGGCCTAGAAAACCAAAGATTTGTATTCGATTAGGTTATATAATGGTTCTCATTACCAAACTCTTTTGATTTTTTTATATTAACTAATATATTACCTCATATTTTATATTTTTATATTAGTCGATAAAGACTTAAAACTTCCAATCTACTACGAAAGCACATTTATATATTACCTAATCTCATAAACTAATATTATATAGTATCTTATCTGTACTGAGCCCAAAAGTCTTCATTGATTTTAATAGTACAGGTTCTATATATGCTCTGGCCAAGTTAAAAAAAAAAAAAATGGATGTGAACGTCTTTGTGAATGATTTCATTGCTAACAAAATAAGATTGATTTAGGAATTTACAAGGATTTTTAATGCGAGAGGAATTAGACGGTTTAGTGGAGTCCGAAAACTCAATCCTGTAAGTCCAAATATATTTAGGTGATCGTAGTATATAAATGAGCTTTTCGTTATAGTTTGGAAGTTTTGAGTGTTTATCAAGTACAAGGTAACAAAGCAAAACAATCAGGTGAGAAACATTCATTATATAACCTGATTGGATAAAATTCTTTACAAATAAAAATTCAGAAGAATAAACACAAATATCAGCGAGACACACCGTTATGCCGCCTCATTTGACTTGATCAGGATCGAGGAAGCTAACACTAAAGTAGCTGCATTGATGAACCCTTTCTATTAAGTACAGTAAGGAACAGTCCGGAAGAAACAAGGGGCTCACTCGAGTATCTCGATTAGGGAGGAAACGAGGAAATCCAGGCCTTATTGAGATTGGCCGTGTACCGAAGCTGACTCTGTCTTTATTAACAAATCCCATCATCTTTGGGATTTTATTTGTTTGCTTTTCTCTCCTGTCGAGGATAGAGAAGAGGTCTAGATTGTTTGTTTTCTCATGCAGAATTGTGACAAACACATTCTGTAATATCATATTTTTTATTGGACATATCTTGTAATATTTATTATTAAAATATTTTTATTTTGAAACATGCAGAAATACATTTACTTTCATTTACCTATATATGAAATATATAGTAAGGGAAAGTATTGCGATCGTGAAAATTTTCGAATTCCAGTTTTTAACGGAAATACACATTTTAGGGTCCCCTGAGACCAAACAACCAAGTCCCATAAAAAGGTCTGTGTGTGTGTGCGTGTGTGTGTGTGGTAACTCCCAGCGAAAACTAAATTTTCTCAATAACGGATCTAACGATATTTATAAAACTATATATCGATGTAGAATTCGATGGGCTTTAATATGATATAGATTTCATTCTGATTGAAATTGTCTGACTGGGACATAAATGCCGATATTTTAAATTTTCTTCCTCTAAAGTACCTTTAATTTTGTAAATGCTAAAATGATAACAATATAATCTTGTTATCAAACATGAAAAACAGATAAATGTATAATATACTGTTTTAATGCTAAAGAAAGAAAGAAAGAAAAAATATTATCTTATACATGCTATTGTAAAAGTTAACAGAGTGATGAAAAACCGATAAAACAAACTGATTGTCGTATATAATAATATAATAATAATAATAATAATAATAATAATTCTTTATTTATTCTGGGACGAGTCCCTTAAGAATAATAATACAGGAAATGAATAAGGGTCTTAAGACTAGAGTCTTAGAGTAAAAAAAATTAAGAATATAAAGATAAGTAAAAATAACAACAGAATTGAATTAATAAGATGAAAAAAAATAAAATAACTCAAAAGACAACTTCTAATAAAATGTGAATACAAGAAAAATATAAATAAAGATATATCTAAAATGAGTACAGAAAATAACAAATAATTAAAAGTATAATAATATTATTTTAAAAAAATTAAAAATATATAGTTAAAAAAAAAAATTACAATGCTTCTATATATTTGTAAAATTATATGTGATTTAATCTTTCATCTTTGAAAAGATAATTTTCTTTAAATAACATTTGCTACGAATGTATCCATTAAAGTTAAATAACGTATCTGTCTGCTTTATTTGTTGATTTTCCCTGAAACTAGGATCTAATTGGGATTATTGGGGAATTGGATTGACAGGAAATGGCTGAATAGACGGGATTTGAATGTTGAAAGAGTTTGGGAGTGACGGATGTCGGAAGGGATAGAATTCCATAGAGATGCGGAGCGGATTAAGAATGATCTATCGAAAGATGTGGATCGATGGGGCGTTATATACAGATCAGAAGGCCGCGAGCGGGTGTTACGAGAACGAACGGAGGATTTGAATTTAAGGAGATCAGAGATGTAGAACGGACATCGGGATTGGATTACTTGGTAGAGGAAGGATGCTAGGAAGTACTTACGGCGGAAGGAGGGGTAAAGCCACTTTAACTCTTTGTAAAATCGGGTGACAGAAGTGTCTCTGGATATCCCAAAGATGAAACGTATAAAGCAATTAAACATTCGTTTTAGTTTTGCCTCGAGATCCCCAGAGACACTCCCATACACCGCACAGCAATAGTCAAAGTGGGGAAATATTAAGGAGCTAACCAAAAGCTTACGGGTTTCCATTGGAAGGAGAGGACGTAGATGATTCAGAAATTTTAATGTGGAAAATGTACGACGGGAGATTTCGGTAACATGGTTTTTCCAGGAAAGGGTTTGATCAAAGGTGGTGCCGAGGTTTTTAACGGATTGATGGAATTTTATTGGATTGTTATTCAGAAACAGAGTAGGAATCGATGGAAGGGTCTTAAGGAGGGGATTGGAACCTATTACAATTGCCTTGGTCTTCTCAGCGTTCAAATTGAGCTTGTTCTCAGCTGCCCAAATGCTGATTCGATTCAAATCTTCTTGAAGCATTTCTGTGGCTAGTAATAGGTCGGAAGGAGGAAAGGATAGATACATTTGAACATCATCAGCATAGATATGGTATTGGGAATGATGGATGCTTAGAGGAAGGTCATTAATGTATACTGCGAATAGGGTGGGGGATAGTGATGATCCCTGAGGAACACCACAGGACATAGGTAAAGTCTTGGAAGGAGGTTGACCTGGGACAACTACATATTGTGAGCGGTCGGAGAGGAAGGATTTGAACCAGCGTAAAGCACTGTTGGATAAAGGAAGATTTTGTAGTTTGGTAAGGAGGATATTATGGTCAACTGTATCAAAAGCTTTAGAGAAATCTAGAAGGATTAGGATGGTTAATTTTTGGTGTTCTATGGCGGATTGGAGGTCGTGCGTTATTTTTAGGAGAGCGGACTGTGTTGAATAACCAGGTCGGAAGCCGGATTGGAGAGGATCAATAAGGGAACGTTCTTCTAAAAAAATTGATAATTGGTTTTGTGCAAGACGTTCCAGGGGTTTCGAAAGATTAGAAAGGAGCGAAATGGGACGGAAATCAGACGGTGAGGATGGATTTGAAATTTTATTTAATGGACGAATTAAAGCAGTTTTCCAAGGTGTAGGAAAAATGGAATTTTGAAAGGAAAAATTGTAGATATGATAGAATATTGGCATAAGGACGGGGAGACAGGATTTTATTAGTTTCACTGGGATATTGTCGGGTCCATAATCATTGGTCTGAGATTTAAGGATAGCTCTATGTATTTCATCATAGGAAAGGTGAGAGAAGAAGAAGCTCTCTGGGTTGAAATTATGATGGTTGATATCAGCTGTAGGAGAAGGATTAGAAGCAAAGGATATAAAATGATTGTTGAGCTGGTCCGGAGAAACAGAAAGGGGAGTGAAGTTATTGGATTCTGGGAGAGATAATTTTCGGATTATTTTCCATTTGGATTTGGAATCAGGAGCATTGGAGAGGGAAGTATGAATGTGGTAGGATTTAGCACGTCGAACTGCGGCCTGGGTTTCATTGCGAAGTTTTTTGAAGCATTCGTAATCAGCTGGTGTATGAGTGCGGCGAAATTTTCGCCTCGCTGCTTCTCTTCTTTTCATCATTTCCCATATTTCAGGGGTTAGCCAAGGCGCAGTTGGACGACGTATCATTCTGGTTCTTAAAGGTGCATGCAGGTCTAGTATAGATTTAAGGTTTGAGGTGAGAGTGGATATCATAGGATCGATGGAATTATAGGAGTATATGGTATCCCAAGGAAATGATTCCAGATCTGGTTGAAGGGATTCGAAGGAGAGGTGGTTCAAACTACGATAGGAGATCACTTTAGGAATGAAGGATTTCACTAGTAAGTTATATGAGATCTGGATAAGGTCGTGTGAAGAAAGAAATGGAACCGGGTGCTGGGAGGATGAAAGGACCTTTAGAGGAGAGTCAGTAATGTGAAGGTCAAGCCAGGTGTCGGAGAATTGGGTATGATGGGTGGAGGAGTAAGGAACAAGGTAAAGATTCAGAGAATAAAGTAAGTTATCTAGGAAAGATTTATTATAGGATTCCGAAAGCATATTTGTATTGAAATCTCCTGAGATAATAACATTGGAATAACTGGAGACAAGTCTGGTAAGGGAGGATTCAAAAAGGTTATCGAATGGAACGTGAGGAGGTCGGTATACTATGGCATACAGGAGCGGTGATTTATTGGATGAGATTTCCACGAAAAGGTATTCAAGGTGGGGATAGTCAAAAGAAGGGGATTGGAGAAGGACTTTGACCTTGAGACTATGGTGTACATACAGCCCCACACCACCACCCCTGCGATCAGATCTATCGTGGCGGAGAAAGGAATAATTAATGAGGGATACTTGTGAGGAAGGGATGTAGGGTTTTAGCCAGGTTTCGGATACTGCAATGATATGATAAAAATTATCAAGAAAGTACAGTTGGAATTCATCATAGTGGGAAATAAGGGATTGTGCATTGACGTGACAGGATGTAAGGATATTAGTCATAACTAATGTGGAAGATGGGATACACGAGAAAAGGTTGGTGGAGGATAAGAAATAGGCTATAACTAATTTTTAAAATATGCATAATTTCAGAATTAATTAATGTAAAGTTATAAAATAGTATAAGGAGTAAAAAAATGAATGATCTATTAATAATTTTGATAAAATAATTGATAATTTGGAAAATAAAATAAAATGTTATAACTATAGCAAATAAAACATACAGATAACCGCTATCAAAATGAGGAGAGATAAGGTGAACACGATGATTTAAAGATAGTTGATAGAAAATATTGATAGCCTTCCAATGAAAAAAACTAATATTTTTGTCCGTTAAGTATGAAATAAAAACAATAATTAGTAAAACAAAATTATCCTCGTTACAAATAATATAAAGTTCTACAAAAATAATTATAATGAGGAGACTTGACTTCTGAATTCAACTAAAAACATCTAAGTCAGATGATTTGCTGATTATGACCGCTGGATAACCGTCAGTCTTCCGACACCTGACCCTGCCCCCGCTGAACCATACATATTTTATATTGGCAGTTACCTTTTTCTGGCGGGCTAGCCAGTAGAGGTGTCGGTTAGTGGACGTCATCGCCTCGCTGACGTAGACTCGGTGACTGTCATTATCTTGCCAGCCCAGGTGTCGGGTAGAAAAGTCCCTTTTTACTTTTCGCTGCCGCACTAAGTCATCTCTCACAGTCCGTCGAACGAACCGAGCGATTATAGTCCCCGGTGTCCCCGCTTCTTTGGGCCTGAGACGAACCGCGTGATCGAGATCTCCCGGGCTGAGCTGGACGCCCAGGCCCGCGCCGACGCTGAGTATAGTACCCATAACGGTCTCGCCTGGCCTCTCTGGGATACCTCGTATTTCCACGGTATTACTGAGGTTAATTTGTTCTGCGTTATTTAGACGCCCTTCTAAATCAACAATTTTGAGTTTTAAGGTATTATTTTCTAGGGTCAGTTTTTCGAGCTGACATTTTTGTTCTTCTAGTAAGTTTTCTATTTTTCCTAATCTCTCCATATTCTGAAAGGACAGTTCGGTTTGTTTATCGAGAGTATTCTTTATGTCTTTGATTTCGTCAATTCCGTGAAGCTTAGCCTTCACTTCCCGAATCTCCTCCGTCAGCGCCCTCAGCAGGTCCATCATTGTACCAGCCTCCGATTGTGGTAATGGCCGTGATGATATCTCACAATCAGGGCACGTCCATTTTTTAAGTGATTCTGTGTCTGTAGCCTCTATTTTTATACACTTCATGTGATAAAAGTTTGTGCAAGTAGTACAGGCGAGCTTTAATTTGTCATCTCTTCCTGTTGATTTATTACAAATTTTGCAATTAACCATTATTAATAATTAAATTGCAAAATATACGTGACGAAATATAAATGCCAAAACAATAATAATAATACAATTTGTTTACGCGGAGCCTATGAGGATTAGGGCTTGTAAACAGGTTGTCCCCCACTACTGCTACACTACGGCTTACACTCAATATACTTAGTTCTTTGTTTGGTTTTTTTCACTGTTTTTATATATTGTGGCAAAAATAAATCAAATTTTAGCGTTACCTGTTGGAGTTATTCAATATTGTTAAAGAATTTAACGGGAAACACTAAAATTTTCTATTGTAAATAGACGAAAGCACTGGAGAACAAAACAACACAACCTTACTGCACGAGATGTACTCTAAGACTGGTACTCTAAATAATAATATGATATATTATTTAATAAAACACATGTTTCTATTTAAATCCAATTTGAATAATTCTTTAAAAATGTATTTACGTTTATAAATTTGTTTAAAAATTCTTGAATTGATATAAATAATGGAGATAAGTGTTACAATTAAAAAAATTTCGACTTTTGAACCTCTCATATGGTTTTATTTATTACATTTATTTTTTTTTTTATTTATTCACTCTATCACATAAAAAAATATGTCATAGTCCTAGAGAATGGCACTCCTCTGAGAATTCGCCTCTCCAAACGATCCGATTAAGGACTCCAATCCCTTTCAGGATTCCCGATTATTTAAAAGAAGTAGAAGTTGATATAGACGATGCCACCATTATTGAGGAAATTGTAGAAGGGGCTGAATGAGCCGGCGGAGTACACTGGAACCCAAATGAAAGGAACACTTTTCCATTATTGGACCCTATTCAAAACTGGCGGCAACTTGTTGCTCCCGCTCGAACTGGAGTCTTCATTTCCTGGAGAACTGGAGGCTAATACCGTTCGACCCGGCTGGAGCCCAATGGACCTAATATCTTCTTATACCCCGCCCGCTCTTTGACGCCATCCTATTAGCGGAGAGTACTCCATCAAGTGGGGAAGTAGTCGAGGGTTTAGGATGAGAACCGAGTTGTATTTTTCCTTTTCAGAAGGTGGCTGTTGTGATAAGTGGCCAACGAATATGGGTTTTAAGGTTTAATTATTTTATTTTATTTAGAAATTATGTAATGTAGATTGATTAGTTCTCTGTGTACAATGAAGCAACCTAATGTATCTGGGCAGCATAATGTTTAATAAAACATTTTTCTCTCTCTCTACTCCGCGATCATGCATTGGTCGTGAGTTTTTTAATAGACTACTCTAGAAATTTTTCAATACTGTAACCAAGTTTTAAATGCTGAATTGTGGTTGTTATTCTTTAAAAATAAAACGTTATTTATCATTAAAATAATATCCAGAATTAATTAATCTATTGATTATTTAAAATATATTAGACGGCAGTGGTTATAATTGTTTAACGCTTTCACAAATTATCATCGGCCTTAAGTTTATATATATAATTTCTAATATGTAATTTCTACAGGTCTTGATGTTCAGTCAATAAATAAACATTTTTTCAGGATATGTTTTGAGAATTTATTCTTATTATATTTCTTGGATTCATGGCCTTACAATGAAAACATTTAAGTATATTTTTATAGAAGTTTACAACAGCACAAAAAATACATCAAGTAAATTTAATGAAAACATAAAACTGATTTTTAAAATTTGCATACAATAATTAGTAGATGACTACTTGTTTGAATAGGGCATGGATATGAAAACCTATGAATATATATATATATTCAAAGTTCATATATATTTATGAGGCTTTTGATTGTAAGCATCTACTCACACTAGATAAGTTAGTTCCTTTGCACCTGAAGATGGCATTTCAGCCGAAACGTCGGGTATTTATTTTTAATAAAAGAGTGGTAAAGTATAAATCAGCCACCAATTTTATTCACATAATGGTTTTTATTCTGGTATGTAATTTTGTTTTAGATATTACTATTCTAGCTACTACTTACTATTCTATAAATCATACGAAACATCATCAATTATTAATACCGCATGAAATATATATGAATAAAACATCATTATTCAAAATTTAAAAAAAAATTACAGAATGTATTTTACGTAGAGGGAGGTGGGAGTATAAAAAAATAGTGCTTTGGTTAAAATTGCTGCCCAACGAAAACAATGCTATCCCATAGAAATCCTATCTTGAAATGTTTGCTAAAGATGGAGTTAGGTTTATTTGCTTTATCCATACCGAGCAGTTCTTTAGGGAAATGAAAAAGAACTGGGAGCTAAGGAAAAATCACGTCGCTCCTACAGAATATCAGTTCGAAAAATAAAAAATAAATAATTCCAATCATATTAATCGGCCAGAAATTCTATATAAATATTTGATGTTTTAAATTGAATATATCATAAAATATCATAATGGGTTATATCACAAAATTAATATTTGAACCTAAATACAATTTTAGGATTGGATCGTAGATAAATGAATCTAAGATTTAAACAATTCGTAACATAAAATTTACTATTCAAATAGTTATAAAATATTATGTTTTAAACATATAGTGCGTATGTGTATATAATGGCATCAGTCGATTAAAGATTACTGTATTATTGTTGAATTTAAAAGTGATTGAAAAAGAACGTTTATTTTGTTAGTGTATCGGTTGATTAAATGTATGTAAAAAAACATAAAAAAATAAAATTTGCTTCATAGAAAAATCTCTCCAAGTGGAAGGCTAGTTGTGTAACTTTTTATAAGTTAAGTCTCATTGAGTTTTTGAACGCCTTGATGGATTCGTAATATATTATTTAGAAAAAGTGTACATAATAATTTTTTTGTAATGAGTTGAATATAAGAGCTGCACCTATTTAAATCCAGAAAGTCAAGTTTGCTCAATGTACCCCATAGGTGAGGTAAGTTAAGCACTAAGAATGTATAAAAAAAAACATGGGTTCAATTTCAACTAGAAGTAAAGCAAAACATGTGTTTAACAATCAGCTCTTAATTTATCGTCTTTTAGTGACAGAACGACAAAATTTCGAGTAATTTTCTTTGAATAATTAACCAAAACTAGAATAAATAAAACATTAACGTATCTTAAAATTAACTTCTACATTAGATTTAGTCTTGCTATTTGAAATCAGACTTAAATGTTTATATTGTTACTCATATAGCTTATATCTTAAAAAATATTAATTAGATCTTTGAAACTTAATGATCATTGTCACTGTTGCTATTGACAAAAATGAAAGTAAGTTTAGTGTTCATGT
The DNA here is from genome assembly GCA_023052935.1 of Piezodorus guildinii. NCBI lineage: Eukaryota > Metazoa > Arthropoda > Insecta > Hemiptera > Pentatomidae > Piezodorus > Piezodorus guildinii. Next base: position 41,082,607 of record CM041297.1, on the reverse strand, counting down.
TAGAATAACGAAATTTGAAGTCATTTTCTTAAGACAATTAACTGATAATATAATAAACAAAACGTATATAACTATAGATGATCTACCTTAAACAGGAATTTTAAAACAAAAGCGAGGTTATAGAAAATCAATGAATTATAACCAGAACAACTCCAAATACCAAAAGTACAATAAGTCTCTGAATAGTTAACACTTACTTGATAAAAAACAGTCATTGACTAATACGAACTTGTGATGAACGACGTTTTTACATTTTGGTCACAATATAAACGAAACACAGGAGCACTTCACTCGCTCATTCAGCCGCCACTAGCGATCGCGTGGTGATTATCCCTCCCACGACTCTTTCTTTCCACCATAAGATGTCTATACGTACGGGGAATAGTTTGCGAGATATTTCAATTGCCCAACTTGCCCCTTTGCTTAACTAGCCCCGCTCTACCCTACTAAAATCAAGCCTTTTTCATATAACACCAACAGTTCCTCTGATAAGAAAAATTAGGATATATATTTAAATACATTCGTATTTAAAAGGTGAGTGGGGGTTTCTTTATATATGTTGTTTTGTTATTTTAATGTTATTATCATCACTGTTCGTAATTTTCAAGTCAAGCAACATCAAACGAAACTTTTTGGTTACTGAAACGCAAATGAGAGTAGTGATCGGAAATTCTTTTTAATCTGACGTGAACAAAACACTTTTTTATCAGCAAAAAAAGTGCTGCTGTATACCCACACGAACCATTACGGTAATGGACCTTGCCTGGATGTTATGTAAAAACGAAAAGAGTAAATAATTCTATAACATATATGGAAAATTACGCATTGTTTAAATATGTAATATCGAAAGTTTAAAAAAAATAATAAATTATTTGGGAAATATGCATTTCTTATTTATTTATTATTATTTTTTTTAATATATATTCAGAAGACAAAAAAAAAAGAATAAAAAAATATTAAGTCAAATATTGCATTCATCTCAAATGAACGCTAAAAATATTTCACACAGTCACCTAATTATTTTATTAGATAACTATACACCATTATTTTAGGATTTGTTTTGTACACAATCACAAGGCATTATTTTTACTTTCACTTAATTATTTATGAAATAACTATAGTAAGGAAAATTATTGCGATCGTAGAATTTTTAAGTCCGAGTTTTCACTGATAAACTCATTGTGATGATTAGGGTCCCCTCATAACAAATGACTGAGTCCTGTAAAATGGTGTAGGGGTGTGTGTGTCACTAGTCTAGCACAAAAAAAGCGGATTAGCGGGTTTGATTGAGCTGCAAGTTTTTAGTGAAAAGAAGAATATATATATATATATATATATATATATATATATATATATATATATATATATATATATTATATATATATTTTGCATTGCATTCATAACTGGAAGATTTTGCGAACATACATTAAGGGTCCATTTGAAAATTTATAGTATAATCCTTTTGAAATATATATTGCAGGAAAATAATTGCATTAACTGCAGACGTCATGTGGTTTCCTCTCAAATAATTACTTTGCCCAGGTACAAAGCTAATAAAGAACTAGCCGGTTTCGAAGCCGCAATCACTTTTCCTTGATCCAATAGCTATTTAATGATATTAAAATATTTATAAAGGGCTTTAAGCTCATCCTTTTGATGTGGCTATAAGAGAGTAATTGAAAATTCAATTAGAATCGATAGACGAGACTATTGAAGTAAATAAACCAAGGATAAATCGATGTCTAATGGCCTGGTGACGTCCGACTTGGCTTTTTATTTGCGGGAGTTACCAAGCGATCCGGGGGTTAATAATATGCAGCCTAAAGTCGATCGACTTTGCAACAGCTCATCGATTTTACGTAAATAATCAAACAGCTGCGAAAACGCTAGGCCTTACATCGCTTACTTTTTTTTTTTTTTTTTTTTTTTTTTTTTTTTTTTTTTTTTTTTTTTTTTTTTTTTTTTTTTTTTTTTTTAGAAACAATTCTTTATTGAACAATATTACAATCTGTCCAATTTAGGACATTTTTAATAGGGATAAAGTACAACATTCATACTGCATTCACACGATATATACAAAACACTAAATTTATATAATAATAATACAATATAAATAAATACAAAACAAAATCAATAAAAATATATACAAAAGTCACTCATACCTATATACAATTCACAAGCATACAGCACGTAAGTGGAGAATCTAGCCAATGCTAGAACTCCAATATACATTTTACAAGAGGTCTCGAGGCCACTGCCGTTTCAACCTTCTAGGAGGATGGTAAGGATGTGTGGAGCTGGATAAGGATTGAGCTAGGGGATTAGGGTGATGGATAAGGTTCTGATGGAATTTAGAGAATTTTAATGGTATAAGGTCTAAAATAAATGGAATATTTAGGTCGCGGTGTAAGGTATGGGTGGATACATAATAAGGAGCATTAACTATTGTTCGGAGGACTTTTGATTGGAAGGATTGAATGCGTTTGATGTTAGAAAATTTAGCTGTCCCCCACAGTTCAAGTCCGTAGGTCCAGATAGGTTTCAGTACTGTCTTGTATATTAGCAGTTTGTTCTCGATAGATAATTTAGAATTTCTGTTCAGTAGTCTGTATAATTGTCCAAATCGTCGATTAAGTTCTTGTCGTTTAAGTCTAGTATGCGGGTTCCAAGTTAGTCTTTTGTCCAGAAGGAAGCCAAGATACCGGACTGTGTCGGAAAAAGGAAGCGGAACGGAGGAGTTAAAGAGAACTGGAGGGCAGGATTGTCTTCGAAGGGTAAAGGTGACATGTCTGCATTTGGATTGATTTACTTTGATTCTCCAGTTGTTACACCAGTCTTCAATTTGAGAAAGGTGTGTTTGGAGGCCTGTAGATGCAATTTCGGGATCTAAGTGAGACATCGCTTACTAAAGTTCAGAAAATTAAAACCCCTTATTCAGAATAAAAATATAAAATCTGAGCACACATGATCTTTAATCACTTCCTTGCTAAGAATTTAAAATGTAGTAAATGTAAAAATCTAGTGCGAGCAATACATGAATTTCACATACCTCCGCTTAGAGCTGAAAAAAGTTTGAAGAACTATATTGAGTTCGATGTAAACATGTAAACCAAAAAAAAAAAAATTATTATCAACAATAAAAAGTTAGTTTTATCCGTGTTTAATCACTCTCCATTACCTTATAAATGTTCCTATATCAAATAATATTTCTTTTGATATCTTTAGTTTTTCAACGGTATACTACAAATCCATATTACTATTTTTTTATTTCAGAAAAGTAATAAAGAATATATATAAATTGATAATTTATGATATAATTATATATCCTATATTATATATATATATATATATATATATTATATATTTTATTATTATTATTATTTTTGTTTATGAAAATCAATAGGTCAATAAAATGTATAGACCTGCATTACTGTGCAATAAAAATTGCATACATTTAGTTTAATGACTAAATATGTTCAGAATATGAGGGAATGAAAATAAATAAATATAAGATTTATACCGAAATTCATACATTTTTTTAAAAGTGAAATTTGATTGGTCAAATAAAAGTGCACACTTATTAAATGATAGTTAAAAATTGAATAATAAATTAAACTCTCTAGATTAATAGTGTATAGTGTTTCCATTATTTTAAACTACGAACAACGACTGTCTGCTCGTTGATAAACAAAGATTTTTTTAAAAGACATTAAAATTTTATTCCAGATGGAAATGAGACGATATGGTTATGCTATGAATTAATATTATGTAATTTAATAATTGGAAAATGTGTGGTGTGCACTTTTGTTTTGTCCAGTAGCGTATTACCCGAATTATTTTCGTCAATAAATATTTATATATATATATATATATATATATATATATATATAAATATATATCTGAATATATACATTATAGGTTAAAAAACTTATTTTTTAAAATATGTAGCTTTTCAGGAAAAAAAAAAAAACACCTGTCAAGCTGATTTTTTTTTTTTTTTTTTCAGTTTAGCCAATGTTGAACGTTCATCCATTTTTAACAATGCTAATGGCATTAAATATTTTTGTTTTGTTTTTTGTCGAATTTACAAAATTTAGAGTAATAATTTTTTTTTTTTTTCAAAAGATAATATTTATTTATTGAGAAATATTACAATCTGTAGAGTAATAATAAACAAAATAAAAAAGCTATTTCATAGTAATCAAATATCATCATTTAGCCCTTTAAAAATATTTCAATCATAATTAAACCTACATTCAATTTTACATAAATATAGCGAGTTTAATCAAAATTCTTACAACCGGTTTTATAAAATCCTAAAAAAGAGTTAAATGCATGGTACAAAGTTGCGCTTTTGATTCACCTATTTTATTGAAAACGTTTCTGTAATATCTCATATATATACGCTTCTAAGATATTAAATTTTAGTGTTATTCAGCTTCAAAACTAGACTTACCACACATACTCAGAACTTTTTGTAAGACTTAATCATTTTGACTTGAATGAAAAAAATAGTGTATTTTGGGTGGAAACGCGAATTCGAATGCATAATTGTAGCCAAATGCAGTAAAAATCGGGTGAGGATAATATATCTTTTATAAACTATATGTAAATATATACTATGTAAAATAGAGTTGAAATGTTTTAGTCATATAAATATACTATATTCTTCTAGAGGTTATTAGATGTATATAGCGTTGTAAAACATCTGCTGCGATGAAATGACTATATTATAGCAGAAAAAAAAAACATCGGAGGCCCTAACCCATAAAATTCCGGTAATAATAAATGGCCTTAATAAATAAGAAAACTATACAACTCCCATAATACTTAAGAAGTACTCGTAAAGTATATCACGTCTAAACGGGTATTAAACCTCTATTTTCCTAATTTCCTTAATAGGAGTGTAACATTAGAAAATATTTCCAGCACTTTTGCTGCGATCGCTACAAAAAATTAAAACTATGTTGACTTGCAGGTCTCATTAAAATGCGTTTTCTATGAAGCGATGAGTACCACTTCTCGACTGGGGAATATCAAGTGCCCATGCCGCTGACGTTGCTCAAATGCACTAACTACCACAAATCTCTGCGATAACTCAGCCACCTACGCCCTTCCCAGCAGTTTGGGGCGAAAATACGATGATTTTTAAGTCTCTTAAGGATCATTCCATGCAAATTCATCCTGAAATTTTAGGATTTCAGCAATTTGGCGCGTTGTATTCTTTCGTATAGTTATTTCGCATGATTATTGCTTATTAATTTAACGTCACTTTATGCTTATAATTGGACGATGCTACAGTAGGAGTCCTAAATTTTTCCAATCTAAGTTTAATTAGGACAGGGATCTTTAACATGAACCTGACATTGTACGGGCTCGGGATCACCTCTTAACCTTCCCTCCGAAGAAAACAATAAAAAATTATAGAACCACCTGCGGGTTAGAACCTGTGGCTTTGGGCATAGTAGGCAGTTATGCTAGCCATTCAGCTACAGGTTAGAAATTTGAGAAAAATCGATAATTACGTTAATGGAAAATGACCTAAGACAATAGAAGACAGCAGACTTTGCGCGAGAGTTATATTTTTTCCTTATCTCTTCTATTTAAAAATGACGAAGCTGAATGGAAATAAAAAAAACAATCAGATGTAGCTGAGTACTTTAAATACCTTTAGAGGTATTCTAATATTCCTATCAGGTGGGTGACCCTAGCTGATAAAGACTCTACTGGTGTAGACCCATTCTCCTTAAAATAGGTATCCAAATCACCTTGTGCGTGGCCTTTGGCCTAGAAACAGTACGAGGCTCTACATGCACTGAGCCCAAGAGACTTCAAAGTTTGTAGTGAAACAGGTTTTTTTTTTTTTTTTTTTTTTTTTTTTTTTTTTTTTTTTTTTTTTTTTTTTTTTTTTTTTTTTTTTTTTTTACCATCATTATAAACTATCTATAAATTATTATACAGGTTATGTTTTATAAAACCACCGTTTTATTTATTTTTTTAATGATTTGTATTAAATACCAAAATTAAATTTTCCACTCATGATATTTTCAATAAGCTGAAAAGTGCTTAAACCTTGGAAATTCCACCTAAAATTTTTATCTCTTCATTGGTATTGCTCTATCCTTCTGAATGTACCAAATGTAGAGGGAAAACATTTAAAGTAACACACTGCCAAAACCAGGATGTAAGGTTTATCAAACGAATTTAAAATCGATCCTCTATTCGCTCATCATTTCTACTAGTTTCGCTTTATTACAAGAAGACAATAATTTTTTTAAATATTATTTATTTAATAACAAGATTATATTCTCTTCAATATGGAATTCGAATGCTTTCTAAGGCAATATTATGAACATGTTGCCACTTAAAGTAAGCTCAACTTATCGTAAGCAGACTTAGCACTATGAACTTTGCTCTAATGAGGTGCTTGACTTATACATCGGGTACTTCATCTATGGGATAAAACTCACAGGGCTCGTTCATATACGTATATTTTACAGCTTTGATGATAAGTAACGTAAATATTAACAATTAATAATATACGTTATTTTCTTATTGACGTATTGTAATGTATTGAGGATACTGAGGGAAGTTCATAATTAAATAATTTTAATACTAAACAATAAAAGATTAAGAAACCTTTGTCGGCAAAACATCAAAAGGCGTTTACCTACCTACATGAGGCCCTCCAGCAATATGTCCCTCGGGAAACTTCTTGGACAGTAGGACAAAGGACCCCCGGCATAGGGCACTTCCCAGATCAGCCCCTCCCGAGGTGACGACGATGAGGAGAAGATTGGAAATGGCAGTCAAGGTTTATCCTCAAGAAGAGTGAGTCGGGTTCCATCTACAAGACGAGGAGGTGGCCGTCGGGGTTCTGTGATCAGCTGGAGGATGAAGCAGAGAAAGGACGTCTTAAGATGATTTCACCTTCGCTAGCCGACAGTGTTTTAAAGGTATCCCGTTATTGGCGCTCTGCTCTTGCCTCTGCTCCTGAATGAACATTCTACCACACTTGGTTGATTTTTCTTGAATGCACTTGAATTTTTTTTTTATTTTAATATTATTTCATTTTAATGATATCATTATTTTATTTCTAATTGTATCTCTCTCTATCTTAGGTATATAGGTCGGAAAGACGGGTTCTGGTTTCCTAGATATAGATTTAAATTGCAGATTATAGACGTAAGAGGGGCGGTTGGAACGGATGAATTGATAAAGAAAGGAACCTAGTAAATAATGCGTTCGAATCGAGGATAATACCTACATTGACTCGTCATAGAGGTGGGATGCATGTGACCGTCTAGTGGTACAGAAGACGAATCTAAAGAAACAGATCATGAATCGTTTTTATCTGCCCTCAAGCACCTTCGAGAGGCCGCCATATACCACACAACTATATTACAAATGAAGGAAAATAACAGAGGAGCAAAGAATTATATGGATAATATAATCCTTGTGTAAAGAAAATGGTACTCAATTATATATATTTAAAATGAGAAACATTATTTATTCTATGACATTCAGAGCAATAACAATAAACAAAAAAATGCTTATGGTAAAGTAAAGTTTTAATACAATTTATCAAATAATCAATATATCTATAAATAATTGCATACTTATGCACGCACGAAGCATGCTCTAATATATACACATATTTATAAGATATACGCCTATATTTTAAAATCGAAAGGAAAATTGAGATTAGAACATATGATGGAAGAGTTGATTTTTAAAGGGAGAAAGGGAGGTGGCTTTACGGGTAGAGGTAGGCAATGATTTACAAAATAATCTATATGTATATATATATATATATATATATATATATATATATATATATATATATATATATATATAGGGTAGGTTTTCAACTAATGAGATATTTAGGTATTTATGGAAAACAAATTATGGAGCGTTGAGCATTTTTTGAAGGATTATAGATTTTTTTTAGATTTTAGATGATAGATTGGATGCGAGACTTTGATGGATAAAAATATTAAATTTAAAAAAAAATAGGACATATCAAAGGAATAAAACGGTGTTTTAGGATCGCCTAATACCAAATGACTGAGTCTAGTGGGTGTGTGTGTCACCAACTTTAGAAGAACCAATGGTCGATAATTAACAGATTTAACTTCAATGACCGATGAGAAGAAAATGGTATTCAATTATATCTTTAAAATTAAAAGCATTCCTTATTCTTTGACCGAATCCCTAAGAGCAAAAACAATAAACAAATTTGCTTAAAGCCAAGAAAATTTTTATTACAATTTATAAACAATTCTACATATCTATAAATCATTGCATACTTATACACGAACGAAGCACGCATTGTTCTATAAATATATTTATACGATATACGTCTATATTTTACAAAGGAAAGGAAGATTGAGATTCGAGTAGGTAATGGAAGAAAGGTTATGGATAGAGATGAATTCCAAAATTATGTGTGTAAAATTGAAGTTTACGGATCTACAACTTTGGAAGAACCCAAAGTAAAAAATTAACAGATTTAATTTTACAGGCCGATAACCAAAATTAAAAAACGAATTTGCAACGAATGTTATATAATATGATTACTATATATATATATTTTTTTAAATTTTATAATCATAACATCCTATATCATAAAATATCTCAAAAGGAAGGTCTTTTACAAAATGCCTGTACGTGACATTGGGTAGGGCTGGCTGTTTTTAAAAAGATACCATCTAATTGCTCTGTGTGTTACTTCTTAATTCCTGCGTAGGTGCGTGCAAGTTGAGATTTTATCTTTTAAACAACTTTATATACAATTCTTACAACTTTATCTGGGTTCTACTCCTGAATTAGTACAATTTACGAGGCTATTCTTTAAAATTTTATTTATTTTCGAATATTAAATGAATAAAGAGGAATACGCTAAACTCTATTTTAAATATGTATTAAACCTTTCATGAAAACCTGTACTATACAACCCATAAAGGATCTCAGGCAATAAAAGTGATTTGACCATAATCACTCTCAGCCGTAGGTTTCATATATTTTTATTGACAGAAATTTACAACTGTGTTTGATAACGCGACTACTATATATGCTACAGGATAAAATATATTTTTTTTAAATGTAGAGAAATTTCTCATTGGCTGCACTCCCGTAGATAATCAAACCTAGGTCACTAGGTCGTCTTATTTACCGACGCATAGTAGGATTATCAGGAATAGAAAGGAAGAGTTGAATAGATTGTCGTAGAAGGAGTAGTACATGGTTCGGGCCAGATCAGCAACAAATAGAACATGAAGGCTCTTCCCGACTAGTTTATTCGTGAAAAAGTAAGGAGCATTAAAGGTTTTACTGATTTTGCATTGTAAGGATTGGATACGGGAAGAAATCGATATTTTAGTAGAACCCCAAAGATTAATTCCGTAAATCCACATTGGCCAAGTGATAGTCATGAAAATAAGCCTTTTGTAGTTAAGTGGAAGGTTAGAGCGCCTGTCCAGTGTGAGTTAAAGTAATCGAAAGCGACGAGCTGTTTCTTGTCGTTTCAGTCTTGTGTGCGGATTTTAAGTTAGACGTTTGTCATATAGGAGTCCTAGATAGCGAATCTGTTTAACCGGGGCAAGCGGAATATTATTAAAGGACACTGTAGGACAGGATTTCATAGGTTTACGACGCAGGGTAAAGGTAATTTGGTGGGATTTGATTTTGATTCTCCAATTCAGACACCATACTTCAAGGTCTCTGATGTGGGATTGAAAAGTTTTAGAGGCAATAGTAGAATCATTATTGACTGATAGCACACAAATGTCGTAATTTTAGGTAGTAAGAATATGAATTTGAGATATCAGCAGATATATTAAAAAATAAATTCTACGATACGATACTTTTTGGATTATATAGGTAAATAGGTACTATTGTAATTTATTCTGAAGAATATATATATATATATATATATATATATATATATATATATATATATATATATATATATATATATTTCAATTCCATAAGTGGAGAAAAAATCTCAAAACACCGTTACAATTTATATATACAGACGAATTACGAAACAATAAATATGCGATCGGACCCGACTTTTTTCATCCACTTGGAGTCTCCCTTGTTGAATTTTTCAACAGCTAATATGGAACGCTCCTACATCTCAACACCCTTCATTCCCAAACACAAACGTTTCGGGATCTTTCTGGAATCTTAATTTTATTTATGCTCTTAAGCTATTATTTGCACAGTATACAAAATAATTATCTGGTCGAAAAATTCTATTAGAGCTATATTAAAATTCAAGGGTTAACTTTTTGTTGAAATTTTTTGAGCATGAATCGACACGTTAGACACCGACTTATGTAGTATTTGCTTTATCTCAGTTATATTTAACAGTTGAATTAATCTTGTTCCCTTATCTATTATATAGAAATAAATATGCCTTTAGATTTAAATTCAACTAGGAAAAGGGATGATTAGAGAAAAGCTATAAAAATAAAATCAATCTGTTTGATCCATAGATCTTCAATTAATTTATCTTAACTCAAATATTAGATAATAAATAATTTATTAAAAGTCTTTTTTAGTAAGACTAGTAAATCTTACCTGTTGCTGTGTGTGTTTTTAGAATGTAGAAAATAGTCAGTGCCTGAAGGAATCATTTTTAACCTCCTTTCTATTCTATATCCTAACCTTACAGATGAAATAACTTATAGATTATACTAAAATTATAGAGCTTAGGTTTTCGTAATTTTGTCTCATGGAATATCGGTTGCGTGCTTTAGAGATACATTTTTATATGTATGAATACACTTATACCTAATTAATGCTTCATGATATTACTTGTATTGTAGAGACAATAATACAATGTTCTTATATACATATCTTGAATTTTATATTACATACTTAATATGTAACTGGGATATTCCAATCTCTTTAAGTTCTTGGAACATACTTCCATCTTTTCATATTAAATCTTACAATTTTTATTTTTAGTACCTTTCTTCTGAATCCGGGAAAATGTTATGAACAAATCTTTTGAAACCCATAAATATTCTCTTTTCCTTTTGTGTAACTGCGACAAATGTGAAATATAAATTCGTTGCGGCATAAATATACATCATGGCTTTTCTTTGTTTACAAATTCCATTTCAGTTCTTCATAGATGTCTTAGGAACTTCTCAGGCTGTGAGTGGTTCTAATACTAGACTAAATAGTTAACTGGTCACTCTATTCCGCAAAATTCTATAAAATAAATGAGAAATATAGTATATTGGACATTTAAAAAGTTCAGGATTAAGGGTTTTTTATAACTCGAAAAACATTAGTTCCTTGTCTCATATTTCAATTCCCTTCTCATTGGTCATGGCTGATCTGCGTATGACTGGATTTAGGCAACAATTGAGCCAAAAAAGACAATTTTTTTTTAAAATAAATTTATATAAATGGGTGTTTACTTGTTCCTGTGAATTAAGTAAAAATTCCAAATGAAGATAGTCTCAAAAAGATCGAGGACTGATGAAGGTGACTGATCGACATTTATTTATTATCTCCACCTGGATCTTCTCATTCTTGATTTTTAAAAAAGTCAACCATTAATATTTACGTTGTCCTAAATTGGACAGATTGTAATGTTACTCAATAAAGAATTGTTTCTAAAAAAAAAAAAATAATAAAAAAATTTTACGTAATGTTTTATTCTGCAAGAAGTTTGTAGAAATATCCAAGTTTCATTCGAATCTATATCCGAGTGGAAGAAATACTTTGAAAAGACTTAATTTAATTAAGAATCTACCAGAACTGAAGCGGAACAATTAAGTTGTTTAAAACAACCTAAAAACAGATTTTTTCTTTCATTGGTGTGACAGGCTGTGCAGGCCCTGGGTTTCACGATAAATTCGTAGTTTAGGGTCATCACTTCCTACGCCGAATTTTGTGAGTGACCACCATTTGGCTGACGGGTCTCACATACCCGTGGGAGAGGCTGTGAGTGAATCCCCATTTAATTACATTCTTATAAAAGCCCCGCCGGGACCGGGATTCAAACTCGCAACCTGTAGCATGAGAGACTAGCGCGCTAGCCACTCAGCCACGGGCTCCCCACCTAAAAACAGATTATTAGGTTAAAATAATTTATCAAAATGATAGCAGGAAATTAAGTCGAGCTAAATGAACCAATAAAAATGCATAAAATAAATAAACCATAAATTAATGGTGATGTATTACGGGGTATGTTTCTGCTGCATATCAGGAAATATTGTACCTTTTGGGAGGAAATGAGAGAAAAGGTTATCTGTGTAAATAGGATATATTTTTTGGAAGGAAATGTTTTTAGTACTTTTTGGAATAAAATGGAATGTGGATTTAGTACCTTTTGGAATTAAATTTAATTTTTGATGAAGTATAATGACAGATTTAGATGAAACTAAACCATTAGTATACAAATATGTCAATATATCAATTTACAAAACAATCTTACTAAAAACACTGCCGATTGATTTTGAAGGAGATGGATAAATAGTTGATACTTAAATGAAGTTAAAGATAAGGATGTACGAATGGTATTGCGTAAGGAATACCGAAAAAAAAGATGAATGACTGACGAAGGATCTTTTAAAGGAAGCAGTTCTGTAAGAGGGAATGAGCAGTTCCAAGGGCTGAGGTCTTGTGTTCATTGAGTGGAGGGAGGCGACTGGGGTTAATATGTTGTGTGTAAGTTGTAAATATAGAGGGTTGTTTTGTTTCTGAAGGATTGATAAAGATATGTTTCAAGGAAGTATTATCGTCGAAATTTCAGATAAAGCCACTTCAACTCAGCATAACAAGTGGAGCCATGAGAGCGCTTAAGAATCCTAAAAATGAATATAATCAATTACATGTATATATTTGTTTTCCCAGGTATATTTAGAAATATTTTAATTTTACTTTCCCCGGGGTAATACTTCCATGGGCCAAACCTATGAATAGCTATTTGATGTCTTTGAAGAACACAACTAGATAAAAAATGAATCACTCTTTTCAAGGAGTGACCAGTGACCACTATTAGTATGGCTGGTGAGGGACCTGACAAAAGGCTTCTTTTTTTTATTTTTCACAATTGGGTACATTGAGATCAACTTAAAAAAAAAAAAAAAAATATATATATATATATATATATATATATATATATATATATATATATATATATTTTGCAAGACCCTCAAATGAAATAAAGTAGCAAAAAATTGTAAGAGCACCAATCCAACAATACAATCCAACCTAAAAATTATTTTTTATTTATTTTTGTCCCTCCATTACTTCCCTCCCGTAAGGATTAAGGAGCTAAAAATTTGTAAAAGGGTGTTTCTAATAGGTGTGAATCAATGGTATAAATTTGGATTTGATATATGTGAGGGCAGATTTCACATGCTTATTTCGCAAGCAGGCCAGTGGTAGGCGAAGCGCTGCTCCTGAGCCGTATGTGACTCTTTGCATCCTTTAGTCTGCGTGGGTCTGGCACTAATATCCATAGAAGGCTCAATAATATTTTCATAAAAAAAAAAAAAAAAAAAAAAAGGACATCTTATTTTGATAAATAAAAATTCTTATAAAAATCAAGAACATGTATAATTTTTTTTTTAAGTTAAAAGATATGTAATAAAAATTCTATATTTCTATAAGCACTGTCCTCAATACTTATGCTGATGACACGTGTGTCTTATCCGTCCATAATGATCCAACTACTGCACCCCAAACCCTTCAGTCCCATATAACAGCCATTGAAGAATGGTGTCAAAATTGGAGGATTAAAATAAATCCCAACAAATCCCACTAAATCACCTTTACCCTTCGTCGCAAACCGATGACTTCCTGCCTCCCAGTTTCCATTAATAACATTACCCTTACTTCTGTAGAACAAATCCGATACCTAGGTCACCATCTTGACAAGAGCCTTGGAATCCTCACACAAGACTAAAACGACAAGAAACTGCGCGAAGATATCGATTACTACAACACTTACTAGACAAACGTTCAAAACTTCCTGTATATTACAAAAGACTCATTTACATCACTATTATCAGACCTACTTGGACATATGGAATCGAGCTTTAGGGCTCTACGAAACCATCTAATTCCTCCTGCATCTAGTCCTAACAATCCAAAATCCTTCACAAAATCCTTAATGCTCCTTATTTTGTCACCAATCAACTCCTCCATAATGACCTGAACATCCCATTTGTTGCAGACATAGCCCGTGATAAACTCCCATACAAACCCACTTGTCCGTAATTTATCTTCCTCAGATATTCCTGGTAACCCTTCAAGGCGACTGAAAAGAAGGTGGCCTCGGGACCTACTGTCTTATAAAAGTTAGTGAAGTGCTACCACTGGGTAGTTCATTCTCAAGACATTTTCATGACTTTTTATTTTTATTCTACATATTTACTTATTGTATTCTTTAGTACAGTTGTAAATTACAACAAATAAATTTAAAAAAAAATATTTCTGTAAAATACGTAACGAACATCAAGTTTAATTTTAGTTTACCTAAACTCAAACTAGCTACCGGCTGAAATCATTCGTATGTTTTCGGCGTACTCCGATGTGCTACACCGTTTTAAAACAAAAATTTTGAAAATGAGGTAAGCATTTCTCAGCAGGTTTCAGGAATTCAAAAATATGAGATCAACTTTAGCATTTGTCAAAAATCCTCTTAATCCTACGATAACCTGGTGGAAATTTTCTCTCTTTGTAATTGACATTGGTAGCTTTGAAATACAAGTGCTGGATTTAAAAAAAAAAAAAAAAGGAGATATGGGGCTCTAAATTCGAAAGTATTTGTGTTGATTTGGAAATATTAAAGAAGAAAAAATGTCATCCTAGTTCACAACACAATTGGTCTGCTTTGAATGATCTGGAGATGGAAGACTTGATCAATTTTAACGCTTGGAATAGTATTCCTGACTCTTACGATCGGCTGAAAAAGTTCGCGTTCGCTGTTCTTTCCCTTCTCGGTTCTACACATATATATATATATATATATATATGCGAGCAATCTTTTTCAAGCACGAACATTATCAAGAGTCAACTAAGAAGTCATCTTAATGATGAGAATCTTGCCTAAAATTAAAAACAACAGTATACGAACCTGAATTGATAAATATTTATTAGGTATGAAACTTAGTTTTATTTAGTACACTAATTATTTAGTGTAATAAAAGTTTATTAAACAAGCTCCTATTTTTTTATTTTATTTATTTTTTTTTTAATGTTCATATTTGGCCCAGTTGGCTGATAACTTTTCCGATCACTGCGCTAGGCCCTTTTTTATGAAAATCTGAGATCCTAAAATTTCTGTATGAATTCGCATTGAATGACCCCTTTCGGAACCGAGGATAGCTGGCAAGACAACAGTGCAAGAAGATACATTATACAGCGTAGTAATTCATTTTGTATATACACGGTTATCGGATATAAGTCGCCTTTGCGTTATATATTTATAAGGCACCATAACCGAGTATCCAGGCTAATTTATTAACTGAGGCAGTTAGTAAGCTCTTCAGTGAGTTAGTGGTGGGTCCCTGCTCCTCCCACAAACGAATCATCACTTATTCACAAGGGCGGCTCTAAGCCGGGATATTTGTGGGGCCTCGGTATTTAGCTCTTAGGCTATTAATAGCCTCGCTAATATTTAATGCCTCTCAACAATTTTGAGGAAGTCAACCGGAGTTTACATAGATAATCTTCCAGTTCTAAGGGTGTAACTCGAGAAAGGGAGCACGGTCCTGGCGTAGGTTCAGTTTAGTAGGCTTCTCAACCCATTGAATGGTGGAGGGGAGATTTCGGAATACAAAATGTGACGCTTGTCTCTTATCTTCTCATTTTCACTTACTATATATTGTAATTACTTTCACTCACTATATATAGTAAGGGAAAGTATTGCGATCGTGAAAATTTTTGAATTCCAGTTTTCAACGGAAATACACATTTTAGGGTCCCCACAGTCCAAATAACCAAATCCCGCAAAAAGGTATGTGTGTGTCCGTGTGTGGTAACTCCCGGGCGGAAACGGTAAGTCCTATGAAATTGAAATTTCACATTTCAGACAAATATACGCCCGAGACGTTTCAAAACTTTTTTCATCCAAATGAGCTTACCAGAAGAGCTACTTTATACCATTGCATCTTTTTTCGATTTTCTCAAAAACGGTTCCGACGATTTAGATTAAACTCGCTATATTGACGTAAAATTTAATAGGCTTAAACGTTATGTAGGTTTCATTCTGATTAAAATGGTCTGACAGGGCTTAAATGCCGATATTTTAAATTTTCTTCCCCTAAAGTACCTTTAATATTGTAGATTCTATAAAAAATAACCATATTATCTTGTTAGCATTGATAAATAACAGCTAAATCTGTAAGTTTTGCGAATTTAAAAAACAACTAAAGGAGAAAACTGAAAAAAATATATTTTTTATAAAACTTTTTGTTTTTGAACATAAGAACAGTAATATACTTGTATGATATACCGTTTGAAAGCTAAAGATTTTAGTAAAAATATTATCTTATACACAATATTTTAGAAATTAATAGAGAGTGATGAAAATTCGATAAAACTAACTGATTATTTTAGATTAAAATATAATAGATTTTTTAATAAAAGCCATGTTTCTAAAGAAATTCCATTTAACTAATTATTAAATGGTTTCACTCATTTTTATCTCCTACTGTACTTGAAAATTCTTTAATCGATTATAAAAACGGAGGTAAGTGAAAGTCGTGTGTTGCCCGCACCAGATTGTTTCTCAAGTCTTTGTAATTTAATCTTTGTATCATAAAACTTTTTTTTTCTAATTAGAACAAAATCGGTCCTGTAATTTCGAAGAAATTCCTCGGACGGCGTAGCAAGCTGATTTTTTTCTTTATTCGGGTACTACGTGTCTTTAAGCCTAATCCCTCAAAGATTAGAAAGGTTCATTATCGAAAGTGAAAGAAGAAAAGTAAAAAAAATTATTAAATTGCGTTTCGATATAAACATGTGTTTTATTTAATAATCTATTATATTAGTTCGATTTCGAAAAGTTGCTGTAATATCTCGGACAGTAATCTTAAATATGCAATGTGAGTTTCGTGCGACTTATCGCTTTTAGCTAAACTTACCGCACACATGGACAGTCCGACCTTTTTTGCTGGACTTGATCATTTGGACTCAGGGGACCCTGAAACGAGTATTTCCCATGGGAAATGGAATTTGAGAAGTTTTCATCATCAAAATACTTCCAAAACGATTAGAACACAAATATTCCCAAACATAAGTAAAAATTTCCTCTCGCTATTTACTTTTAGAAATATAAGTCCCAATAATCGACCAAATTCTCAAAATAATGTACTATTTACTTGTAATAAAATTTTTCTATTTCATTATTTTACTTTTATTGCAATTATGAGTTCATAAATATAAAATATTGTCAACAAGTTTTTACGAATCATGACAATTAATTGCAAAGTTCGAAACGAAATACGCCGGCGCATATTTCTTCGATTTTAATGCGGTTTCAGTTTGTTTTTTATGATTGAATTTTTTATCTTTTATAACAGATTGATATCTATTATTGTATTTTTTTTACGTCCACCAAAGCTTCAAATTTCTGAGGGATTAAAGGGGTCAAAAAACGGGTTAAATGGATTAAACAAAGAAAACTTTGTTGTTGTTTTTTTATTCAATGGTTCAGTATTAGACAGAATAAATAATGAACAGAAAGTATATATTCAGGTGTCCTCGCTGAAGATCACCTTTGTTAGTCAAGCTGATGAAGCATGAGACTCAGGTCATAACATCGGCACACAGAATCCTATGATCCTATGATCCTAGGTATTTTTTAGTATACTTATTTACGTATGATTTATTTTAAGATGGCACCTTTTACAAACTTTTCTAACAGAATTTTTATTTAACTTTTAAACAAGGCAAATTATTTGAAAGATATTAAACGGGGTGTGTGACGCAGGAGGGAAAATTCCTTTGAAGATCTATATAGCCGACAACAGACAAAACAGAAACACACGCGCACTGTTTTAATAAAGCATCCTTCGTTTGTTACATGTAGATTCTGAAACGGTGCGGAATATATACAAATGCTTGCAAACGAGGTACAATTATTTCAACCCATTGTTGTTGGTTGTTGATATCATTTCAGACCAAAATACGAATAGAAGTTATTCAATACAACTTGTATTCTAGATATTCAATTGGATTCCGGTAGGCAATCTCTTCTCACTTCATATGGTTTGATTAATTCTGTTCTTTTTTTTTTTTTTCTTTTTTTTTTATTTTTTTTTTTTATTTTATTTTTTTTTTTAAAACTCTAAAAGCACTTGAGGAATCGCACTAAATGACTATTGTTCACCTCTCTTATTATTTTGCATTCGTAATCTGTTTGCTAATAAAAAGTGTTATAGCTAGCAAACATTCACGGTATTAATTCTGTAATGCTTGACCCCAGTGCTTGGGCAATCTGAAAACTGTGAATACCTCAACAGATTTCAGAGAATATAGAAAAATCAATTTCTTTAAAAATTATATCTTCGTTCCAAATGATCAATTAGAAAAAATCCGGTACTACGTCCTATGCTGCATCATAATAAATTGATAGCTAAAACAAATCCTCAGTATAAATAAAACAAGAAGTTGAAATCGGATAACTAGTTCGTAAGAGAGTATAGAACTATAGATTCCTGTTATTTCTCTGCACCAACTGCTTTCACCACTTTGTCTTTGTATGTTTAAAGAAGCTGTTTCAGGATCGGAACCGAATGATGAGATGGCGTTGTCAGCAGCAAATGTTGCCAGAAAGTTTCCGTTATGAGCAGAAACATTAGCGGTGAATAAAATTTAAAGGAATGGTCCCAAGACACTGCATTGAGGAACTCCAGCACCAACAGGATAAAGGTTGGAAAACTCGGAAAGAACGGTTTGAGAGATAGGATTGTAAGATGAGGAATTGAGACTGGAGTAAATAGGTTTTAAGCTTGAAGAGTAATCCGGAGTAACATACCCAGTGCTTGCGCTATATACAGATCAGTACTATACTCTTTTCGTCCAAGAGCTGCGGAAATATATTTAACAATTCGGAACTGTAGAATGTTAAGAAGGGAATCCAAACACATAGAAAGATATTTTTTTTAGATTATAATAAGAATTCGTATTTATAAATAGGATTCGTTCCAGAAAGGAGTTTTTTGAGAGGATCGGGGGTGTAAGGTACTCATTAATAATCTATATTTTAATCGAAACCGAATAGGCAAAATTTATCAGCCACAGCAGCATAAAGAGGCATGATATAAATATACAAGCAAACTATTTATAGGAAGAAATTATTCCGGATGGTGGTAAAAGAAAAAGTTAAATATTTTTAACTATTTAAATCCTACCAAGGTTTCAACTAATTAAATTAGTTATAATTTGCAAATTATTTATTACAAAACATTAAATTTAGTTGTTACGGTACTCAAATTATATGCTTTAGAGAGCTTATGTATAATACCGTATATTCATCTAAATATACCAGTCAAGCACGTCTAAAGGATTCCCTTATTTTGGCATAAAGTCAACAACAAGGATGAAGTTATAATCATATTAAGAGTATTTAGTATTATCACAAAAAGCACGCGCTACATGAGTTTTAATTTAATTATATTCCAGCAACATGAATAAAATTTTAAAGTCACATATTTATAAATTTATATAATATCGTATTAATATACATCGAGTGCTCTATACAGATATTTTTATTGGTTATTAGGGTTTGTGAAACGTAAAACCTCGGTTATTTAACGTTTTTTTTTTTTTTTTTTTTTTTTTTTTTTTTTTTTTTTTTTTTTTTTTTTTTTGCCATATCCATGGTCCATTGAAAATAATAACCCTTAACCATGTAGATTTTTTTTCTTTATGTACATCGTAGTTTAAAAAAAAAATCATTCCATCAACCGACTATAAGACAAACCAAATTAATAACATTAGAGCCAGTTGAGTTTCAGCAAGTATTTTTTTTTTTTTTTTTTTAAATATATTTATATTGAAATGTACAACTGTACGAAAAATACATCAAGAAAATATGCTGAAATGTTATAACACATGAAATAAACATGAAGAGAAACTGCCCATTGGCAGCACTCTTTGGTGGTGAGTCTAAACAAGAAGGTCTCGAGGCCATCTTCTTTTCAGACGCCTCGGAGGATTATCAGGAATGGAACAGGAAGCAAGGATTGAAACTAATGGATTAGAGTGGAAATGGAGTTTTTCATGGAAGGTGTGATACCTGGTACAGGCCAAATCAGAAACATATGGAACATTAAGATCATTGTGGATGATTTTATTCGTGACAAAGTAAGGAGCGTTAAGGATTTTGGATTGTAAGGATTGGATACGGGAAGAGTTTGATGGTTTAGTAGAGCCCAAAAGCTCTACTCCGTAGGTCCAGATAGGCCTTATGATGGACATGTAAATGAGTCTTTTGTAGTTAAGTGAAAAGTTAGAGCGTATGTCTAGTAAGTAGCCGAAATCTTCGTGCAGTTTCCTGTCTCTTCAGTCTTGTATGCGAATTCCATGTAAGTCGTTTGTCAAGCAGGAGTCCTAAATATTGGATCTGTTCAACTGGGACAAGCGGAATATCATTAAAGGACACTGTAGGGCAGGATGTCATAGGTTTTCGACGAAGGGTAAAGGTAATTTGTTGGGATTGATTTTAATTCTCCAATTCTGACATTATACCTCAAGGTCTCAGATGTGGGATTAGAGAGTTTGAGAGACAATTGTAGGATCGTTATTAACCGATAACACGCAAGTGTCATTGACATAGGTAGAAAGGAATGTGCTAGGATGGGTTGGGATATCTGCTGTATAGACTGTGTAAAGAATGGGTCCTAGGATACTGCCTTGAGGAACCCCAGCAGACTGGGTGAAAAGAGAAGAATAGGAACTATTGTGGTTTATTTTGAAGGATCTTTCAGAGAGGTAGGACTGGATGATTAGGAAGTATGTAGGAGGAAGGAATTTACGGAGTTTGTACAACAGTTCCGGGTGCCAGGCAACTATATTTAAATTTAAAATTGATATTGAAAGAAGGATATAGCTTACACAATCAAAATTTCTAAAACAAGTAGCTCAATGATAAGGCTATATAAGGAAAAACAATTAAGAATGAAAACCATTTCTAGCCTCCCTTGTCTTAGCGCGCCCAAGGTTTCAGTTGATGTGATTTTTTAAACCATTTCTTGGCTACTTAGGTAATGTGTTGAAAGGACCAAAATTATTTAAGATACTCTCATCATCATTCTAGTTTTTGTTTGGTTCTTAAACATGCAAAATTACCGGAGGTAATATTTTTTAAAGAAAGCGTTATTTTAACAGTGAAGAGAGTTTTATAACTCCGGAACCAGCTTAGTCTCAAAGACCAAATTTATATCACTTAAACGCATCGTATAGATAGGTAATCTGTATTAGTTTCAAACTTTTTCACTCAGTCTCTTTTGAGATATTTCCGTGTAAGCACCGCGAAAATTGAAT
Organism: Piezodorus guildinii; assembly: GCA_023052935.1. NCBI lineage: Eukaryota > Metazoa > Arthropoda > Insecta > Hemiptera > Pentatomidae > Piezodorus > Piezodorus guildinii. The sequence continues at coordinate 41,061,082 of CM041297.1, read as the reverse complement.
TTTTTCCAATTTTGAAAATTCATAAATAAAAAAGGACTATGTTCTGAAGATCAAAATTTTTACATCAAGTAGGGCTATGACTAAGCTATGTAGGAAAAAAATTATTAAAAGTGGGTCTCTTTTCCTTTATATACTTTTCGATCATTAAAAACCTCGTTTATCATTAATTTTTTTAACAATTTTCTTTATTATTTAGGTAATGAGTTGCAGGGACAACAATGGAAATGCAATGCATGTCCTTATCTTATTGTTCGTTTTTGTTTTTAAATGATATATAAAAAAATATAGGAAGTAGAAAGATTTTCCCACACATTTTTACGCCGGTGAAGCTGACTTAAAACGTCTGTAACACTAAAAGTATTGGCCCGAAAAAAATTGTATTTATGGTTTTATATTCACGAAAGGATATAGAATAAGTGGTCGAAAAATCACGAAAATCAAAAACGTCGAGCGGCAAGGTCTGGACGATTTCGAATCGATTGACCAATTTTCAAGTTGGTGTTTTAAAATTTTGAAAACTATTTCCTAAAATCTCCTGTTTACAACGAAAAAAAAAATGTTTTGAAAGACAAATCGCATTTATTTAGATAAGATCAGGATTAAAAAAAAAGTTGCTCAAAGGCGCTGCCAACTTTGGTCTCATAAACAAATTTAAGTGTCGTCCCCTTTAGCCTTAACTGATTTTGTTAAACTATACATCTTGAAAAGTAACTGAGTTATTGAATTAAAAAAAAAAAAAATTAATCAATCGTCATTTTAAAATTATTCAGCTGATATTAACGTCAAGGTGTTTGGATCATCGTCGGATGCTATATTATTTTTGTGATAACATTAAATAAAATCGGTCAAGTAGTTCAGGAAAAAATTCCACGTACGTCGTACGGCGACCAAAGAGATTTATTTATTAATTATTTGGGTTCTACGAAGATTGAAACGTAAGACCTAATTTTTTTTTTTCCAAAGAATGTTTGTTATTGATATATATATATATATATGTGTTATATAAAACGATCAAAAATGAAGAACAAACCTTTCAAAAAATTAGAAAGTGGTTATACTTATATCAAAACGCGGAATCGCGGAACTTGTATCCTGTGAATATAATTGAGTTGGTAGCGTCACGGAGACTCAAATGGGCGAGTAAAATTTGTTGGGCTCGGTGAGGAACGGATTCCGTGAAAGTTGGTATTTGCTGACCCGACTGGTAGGCGTCCGAAAGGTAGGCCGAAACGTCGATGGGAGGATTGCGTTAAGGCTGATCTAGGGGGCTTGGGCTTGAACGAGAAACATTGGACGAGTCTGTGTAGACGGAATATGGTGGTATCGGCATCGAACCTTCGGGTTCGGTAAGCCTATTATTATTATTATACTTATATCAAAGCCTGGATACACACCAAGCTCAATATATATTTTTTTTCTTGGGGCAATAATTCATTAACTTATTCTGTACCTTTATGAATAACCTATTAACAGACTCACAACCATTATAAAACACGTCAACCTCGAAAACCGAGTATAGTTTAGTCAGTTTCTATTTACTATATTTTAAAATAAAAAAGTCCAATATAATACCTATTCCCTTTGAACTCTTGCTTTTAGAAACAGCAAACACCGGCAAGAAAACCAGCGGAAATCCGTAGGCCATAATCCGGGCTATGAATAACCCTGAAACCCCCACCCTCCCTACCTAGAAGGGCTCCCAGGAGCAGGCAGGAAGGGTTTAGGGCGTCACCGAAGAGCAAGTTGGCGGAGTGTGGTCTGCGGTCCGTATGCAGTTGACGTAAGCCCTCGACAAACTTGCCCTGTTTTGAATCCGAGCGAGATCCCAGGCTTTGGTTTAATCAGGCTGGTTGTTCCTCTATCTATCGGATCTCCGATTTAATTGATCTCACGGAATTAGATCTATCCGTTATAATTTGATTTGGAACATGAGCTATCTGGAATGAAGCACGCTGATAGAACATGAACAATATTTGTTAAGGATTTTAGTCAGAATTAGTTGATGAAAACGTTGCAATCATAATAATTAATACAAAATAATATATTTTGATTGATACACTCTCTATCACATTGAGATTTCCCCATGGCTCTTGCTTATCTCCTATTCTATTTCATTTGTTCATTTCCGAACTACGATTTGTAATGAGGTCCTTATACGGCGATGACACGGCATTGTATACTTCTCCATATCACACATATATATATATATATATATATATGTAATAGTAAATCGCCCAAAATACTTTAAAAAGTTTAAATTGCATAAAATGGAAACGGAAAATTAATCCCACCAAACCAAACGCAGTTCTGTTCACTAAACGTCGTTCACAATCAAACCACCAAATCCACATTCTTACAGAATGCTGACAATATGCTACTTCACGTATTCTATTCAACCTCCGCACTGATCTGTCTCTTCTCCTCTCCGATTTCTCTCCTCATATACCTAACATTATTAGCTTCATTAAGTGACAACATGTTTATTCTCAGATCTAAACTATCCTCTTCCTCTACTTCTATAATCATCTAACCAGTCTCTAACGGTGTGAAGGCGAACCTGCCTTAAAAAAAAAAAAAAAAAAAAAATCCAAATTAAAATTAATTCAGCTCTAATCCCATGGTCAAAATTCGTACAGTACCTAGGCCTAACATTAAATAAATCTCTTCACATATTATACCAAAATAACAATTAATAAAGCGAAAAAAATAATATTTAAAATGTTCCCTTACTCCAACAGAAAATCCTCATAACAAATTAATAATATTTAAATCAGTTATTCGTCCCTTAATTAAATACGCCTAGCAAGACTGGAACTCAACCTGTTTGACCAATTACCAAATAAATCAAAATCTACCAATGTTGATAATTTGTAATCACCCTCCCCCCCCCCCCTCACGCTCTACTAAAATATCATCTATGCTCCAAGACTTTCTGCTTCCAAGTTATACAGTAAGACAACTTGTACATAATTATATGTAATAAATATTACACTTTTATTTTTATTTATATGTGAATGCTACTATCGATATTCTATAATAGCTCGACTCATTCCGGAAGATATATGTAGTACTTAAAAAAAAAAACCTCATTTCAAACGATCTGCTTTCTCCATATGGCTTCTGTGACATTTTCTCTCTATAGATTGCATTTTTATTTCCAAAGACTAACTGGAAACTGCCTGACAGAAAAAAGGATGTCTCGGAATCCCATCATATCCTCGCGTGGAGCTTTAAAACCGTTTTATGTTAAAAGGGAGTAAAAAACCCTCGGATATGCAGTCCTTCAAAAAGTGCGTTAAATGGTGATCCCGAGCCTATGCGATGTTAAGTACTTGTAAAAATTTCCTAAAGCAAACTTTAGGACTCCCACTTATCCATTAGTCCGAATAACAACAGTAGTATAAAAGTTACAATTAATAAATAATGAATTAACTGCTAAAAATGAACAAATAAAATAAGATCCAAAATAATAAATCGATTTATGAACAGATTTTTTCGTCTTTAATTTTATATACTGTACAAGATTAGGTGTTGATATATTTAAGTTAAGGTCTGGTGTATTAGCTGAGTAAAAAGGCTATTTGCCACCACGTTGCGACTTATACGCCATTTTCAGGTGCCTACAAAATTTTAAGGATTGAAAAATATATTTTTTAAATAAACAATTCCTAAAATGCTTTCGTAGAAATCTCTAGTAATCGTAAAAAAATCTTAGAAAAACACGACAATGATTATTTCTTATATTAATTATAATTCATAACAAGATTAGCCATAATTATATCCCACTAAAAAAATATACAAGTCATAAGATCAAGTCTTAGCACCATAATCATTATCATAAGGGGTTTATACAGTTATTTCCTGTAGAAACTCAAGAGTTTAGCAAAATAGCACAAAAAATATGTTATAGCAAACGTAGTGAGTACCCCTATAGTCTAAAGCTTTCCATTACATGATTTAAATTTATTAAAATATATTTTTATTGATTTTTACAACTGTATGTACAATATAAAAAACAAGTAAAAGGGCTAAAATTACAAATATAAACATGAAATATTCGATTTTAAAAATAAATGATATAATTAACGTTAAAATGTTTTTAAAATTGACTTATTTATAAATAATGAAACATTTGTAAATAGCATGCACAAAATATGAGAACTTGAGAAAAAATATTGGATTGCCACACAAACTGGACAAAATACTCGACGACAAAGGAAATCAGATATCCATACTGATAAACTATTTAAAGATCGTAGGGTACAACAACAGGGTATAATTTATTATGACGACGCCAATGACCGTATAGGGTAGAGGCGGATAACAAATTAAATTAAAAAATTAACTTATTTCAATTATAACCCACTTTATTGTTCATGGGTTATTCACAATTCAAGATATTGTTTCTAATGAAAAAATAATTAGAACTGTTTATTTAAAAATTACATTTTAGTGTCCTTTTAAGAAAATTGTTGACGTATTAGCCGAAACATAATGCTATTTAAATAAAGTGGTAGTGTTTAAAAACAGAGTTCAATTTTGGCTGTTATTTATTTATCTCTCTTGTTATATATTTATTTATTAGATATTCCCTAATATATAATAAAACCATAACATTCCAGAAGATACATAAAATACTAAAAAAGAATCCTCTACTAAAAATAGGTAAAGAAACCCCTATTTTAAATGATCTGCCTTTACCTTGTAAGTTCTATAAAATTTTCTCTCTATACATTGCATTTTTATTTCCAAAGACTTTCTGGAAACTGTCCAACAGAAAAAAAAGATGCCTAGAAATCCCATTATAACCTCGCCCGAGGTTTAATGACAAAACGAAATACAAGAGGTCCTTAATACACGAGGAAACCAAGCGGAAGGACTCGAGTTTAAGTTGAGATACAAGGTTGGCCATTATCATCCAGAGGGCGGCAGCCACATCTGGAACTGACTCCTTGGAGTCGGTCCAGCCTGGAATAAATCCTTTTCAAAAAGCTCGTTCTACCGTGGTTCTTAAATTGGTCGAACATCCTTTCTTCGGTCCTCCAAGTAGATATTATGTCCCCTTCGAGGTCTGCCCATCTCGTAGGTTGGGACTAGGTTCTCTGCTTCTTATAATAATAATAGAGGTTTTACATAATATATATTTTTTTAGGTTATTTGAGTCACATTAATCCAAAGAATAAATCAGGTGCCTATATTACACAGCTTCCGTTTTCCACCTTTTTTTGAAATTGTTTTATTAGGAAATAATACAATGTGCCCAAATCTTGGGCAATGAGTATTAGAGCTATAAGAAATCCTTCATTTCATAGTAGTACAGAGTAACTAAAAAAAAAATAAACATTACTAAGAAGAATAGCATTGACACCAAAATACAATATTTACATAATACGCTTTGGAAATCCGAATCAATCCTCGACTACTAGTGGATGTCAGGATTAATGCAAGGAGATCCCAGCGCCTCTCAGTCAGTCGCGTCACTGGTATTTTAAGTTAGTGGGGACTGAGTTTGAGGGCGCTTGAGCCACAGACTATCTGGCATGAGTGAATAAGCTGGTCAAGTTTATATCCTTTTTCCATTTAAAAATACTATATTTAATTTCGATAAAAAAAGGACCTTATGGAAGTTCTGATCAGGTTTTATTTTTTTTTAATCTTAAGTTATACAATTTGAAGATCACGATTGTGAATCAGTTTGAAGCACATTTCAATTTCTTAATTGTTCTTCTTCTTTCCCAAGCAGCTTTAATCTGCCTAAAAAACCGCTGTGTTCGTTCTTCCGTCCACTTCTCTGCTCTACATTTCTTCAATTTTGATTGTAGCTTGTTCAAGGATCTTCTATTACTTCCTTAATCTTAGCTACAGCCATTTTCATTTCAAACTATGATAAAAAAAAAAAATATATATATATATTATATATATATTATATTAATTATTACGTATATTTATTATTCAGGAAAGACTAGGTTGTTCGGACCTCGTAAAGTCGAATTACGTTAATTAAGTGAATAAACGTAACCGTTAATCACCTTTATTCATGAATATCACTTCACGTTTCTAAGGAATTCACCCATTCATTGGTAATTAATGATATTATAGTCTGGTGTGGATTAAATATTTTTTAAGATTTTTTTTTAGATTTACAATTCTATTAAGGAATACATCTAGTATTTTTTTTTATAATCTAACTAATTTAAGATACTGATGTTGGTAAACTAACCATAGACAGCTCCCTAAAAACTTTGCTTAACAAGAAAGTTCCGTAGCCATCTTCTTTTCAGGCGCTTCGGTGGATTGTCAGGGATGGTAGAGGAATATTAAAACCAGTGGAGTGGATACGGAGTTCTTCATGAAAGGTATGGTACCTGATTCATTGTTTTTATTATTATTATCAATCATTTGGGTCAACTTTAAAAAAAAATTTTTTTTTTTTGGGAGGTAGGGGGAAATCCTATTTCGAAAACAAAACAATCTAACTGTAACTAACATGAAAACGACATATTTTCGTTAGAGATAACATAAGACCTCTCCTCTGAATTCTGTTTTGTTTTTGTTTTTTTCTACAGAGTTATCAAATAAATAAGTACATGAGAAAAATATAAATAAACGATACGTCTGTTTTTGTGAGTATTATTTACTATGAAATATTACCTATGAAATTAACTTCATAAATATTTTAACATGACCTTAGTAAACGGCGTCCTTGTAACATCGACTTTACAGAACCAAAATAAATTAAGTTGCAAGAATATTAACCAGTTTCATTGTATAAGGGCAGACATGTGTACATTTAATACATACTTAAATGTTGCACATGAACGAACGATCGCTTTTGAACATATTCAAACTTAATTTTTTATATTTTTATTTAAAGTTTTATTAAAAATAAGAATACGTGAAAAAAAGGACAATTTACATTGAAAGTCCCAGGAACACTGGGAGAAGCCCCATCATAAGAAAAGCACGCCACAGAAACACTATTTGCATAAAATCTGTGTCTCATTACTATTCATGCCCTTTCTTCGCTATTATCCATGCAATATTTCACTAATCGTAATATTCATTGTCGGCAGGAGGGGATACACCCATAGTAAAACGCCTACTGTTCGTGCCTTATAAAAATCCCAAATTAACTACAAATATAATTATATAGGCAATTTATTTTTTATATTACTAAATATTTGACTGGCAAATAGAAATTGATGAAACAGGTAGTATTATAATTAAATATTGTTATCTAATTCCTTTTATGACACACCATTTATCCAAAAACATAACATACTATATGTGCTACGTGAATTCCGTTGCACAAATGTAATGAATATGTATGTATTATGTATATATATATACACTTAGTAATTGTTTTTTATTTGATCTGATTTGAAACTACATAAAGTGAAAAAAAAGAAAAAAAAGAATATATATATATATATATATATATATATATATATATATATATATATATATCAGTTTAAATCATGAACTATCCATTTTATTGTCATCCTATATGTTTGTTTGTTTTTTTATAAAGGCATAAAAACGTGAAGCCTTAAAGACTTGATTAACTCTTAAAATTATAAATTTTTATTTCGATACAATAAAAGAAATTTTAATAAAAAAAAAAAGTGACAAGTCAAAAAGCAAAAAATTTCTACTAATGACTTATAACGACCATCCAAATTCATGTTGTGGTTTTCATACCATCTGAGCATTCAGATATTCTGTTTTAAGGTAAATGATTCGTCTTAAGGTAAGGACTTGGTCTGTTCAATTTTATATCATACTTTGGTAAAAACTCTCAGGAATTTCGATTAAAACTGTAATGACAGGATCATTACACCTATACTCAACCGTTTTCAGTTACCTTAAAAAAGCTGAGAAAAATTGAAATAGATAGGGGATAATTGGGGAAGTGTTTTGCATTGCAACAGTAGGAGTTACTCATCTAATTTGGATGGTACCAGGTCTAAAATAAATGTAATATTAAGGTCGTTGTTTAGGGTACAGTTGATAACGTAATAAGGAGCATTAACTAATTCTTTCGTAAGAATCCGTTTGATGTTCGAAAATTTGACAGTCCCCCACAGTTTAAGTCCACGTGTCCAGATAGGTTTCAGTACTGTCTTGTAAATTAGCGATTTGTTTTCAATAGAAAGTGTAGATTTTCTGTTTAAGAGTCTGTATAATTCGTCAAATCGTCGGTAAAATTCTTGTTCTAGTATACGGGTTCCAAGTTAGTCTTTTGTCTCGAAACTAAGATACCAGACTGTGTCCGAGAAAGGGACCGTAGTGAATTTAAAACAAACTGGAGTGCAAAGCATAATTTTCGAAGTGTGAAGGTTGCATTTGGATACATGAGATTTAATTCTCCAGTTGTTACACTAGTCTTAAATTAATGAAATGTGCCATTGGTGGTTAAAGGGTGCAGTGTCAGGATCTGAGTTAAAGGATATGATGCATGTAAGATCTTAAGGATAAGATTTTCAACGATTGTTGCAAGGAAGGTATTAGGGCAAACAGGAATATCAGCCGTAAATAGATTGTAGATGATAGGACCAAGTGTGCTGTCCTGAGAAACACCGGATTCGATCGGATAATAATTGGGAAATTCTGCACCACAGCGAATTCGATAGGAGCGGTTCTATAGATAGGATCGGAGAACTAGGTGTAATGATTGGGGTAAATGGGTTTCGAGCTTGAATAGTAATTCCGGATGCCACACTCGGTCAAAAGCTTGCGTTATGTACAAAAATTCACCCGCAAATTACTGTTTGTTTTCTAGGGAAGAGGAAATATGGCCAACAACTCAGAGTCCTTGCTAAACTGTGGAATGTTGGAACGGAATATATAAATGATTAAAAATAAATTTTGTTAGTCGATTATTTATTTATTTTCACATTCTATATTTCATCGATCTTACCGTTCGTCCTTAAACTCAACTTCTCACTGATCGATCAGAAAGAGCAACATTTTCTAGATGTTTTCAAAAAGAATATTAATATAAAACACATATGGCATTGGTCATGTCCGACCGGACTAATAGCGATCTATTAATTACCATTCCTCCACTGCTCAGCACTCCTCCAGGTGGCCGGACTCAGCTATTCCCAGCCATGGACCCTAAGAAGTGTCAGAGGAACCGCTGGAGGGACGGGCTACTGGAACGGTTCCAGCTGAGAAATAAGAAGCTGTTTAATTAGATCCGGTACAGAGGACCTGGAGGGGGTTTACATTATCGACCTCTCCAGCTTTGTTGCAGTAGCCCTTGGCCCTCGGAGCTCAGCAATCCTTGGTCTTATCAGGCGTTCTTGGTAGAACCCTCTTTGTTAACGAAAAAAAAGTGATTTAGTGAAATATGTATATTCCATGAACTTCTATCGGATTTTCAATGAGCATTGCCTTAAATAAATTTATGTTTTGGATAACATACTAATACAAAGGTAGACATTTAAAGATTTATTGAAAGTTAGACTCAACCAAACTTGGATCACCCTCGTCATAGATGATCATTTTGACACAATGATTCAATTAATACAACCCGAGGATCTGTTCAGTTTATATATAAAATATATTTCCGATTTTATATTAAAATAAATACTTAAAAATATGAGGTATTGGCTATTAAATTATAGCGTGTGATATGTCACTCTATTTGTTCGCTACTATTAACATATTTTGAATAGATATTTAATAACCTTATTTTAAAAATAACTTATTTACATTCAGCTGCCTTTATATAAAGTAAGGGTAATTATTGCAATCATGATTTTTTTTTTTTTAGTCCGGGTTTTTACCACAAATACATCTTTATCAGTCCAAATGACACGGAAAAAGTCTGCATCTGGTTAGTCTATTTCAAAAACCGGGCGTAATAATCTAGAAATTTATCGCCCTAAAAACACCTTACCTACCTACCTATTTCAAAAACATTAGGTTGTATAAAATTTAAATTTCATATCTCAGTAGCGTATATGCCTTAGATGCTACAACTTTATTAACAAATCGGAGAAGAAAAAGAGCCGATTTAAACTGTGCATTATGAAGTTTCATACAATTCACTCAAAAACGGCTATTATTATTTTGATTAAACTCCCTATATCAATGTGAAATTTATCAGACTTTAACTGTTAGGTTAGAGTGGCGTGGTCTAGTAGATAGAGCATTAGTTTACCGGAACCTTGGTTCGAATCAAGGCTGAGACCCTTCTGTAGCAGACCCAGCTTCAATAAAGTAAGTACCAAAAAAGTCGGGAAAACCTGTTGAACGAGTGCGATCTAGGAGTCTAACCCTAATTGCACCTAAGCCTCATTGCACGGTCGTTGACATACATGTACATGTACAGAGCTCATGGCTCGTCATGGGTTATAGAGGTACAGGTTCATTTCATTTAGGTTTCATTCTGATTCAATAACACTAATAAATTGTTTCTAATTTTTTAAAAATAATTGAGTTATGGGTGTATTTATGGGTAAAGTTTCAAATTAGTTCTTTTCTTTTTTCTCTTTTACATAATTATTCGAGGTTTTTCAGTTTAAAAAAATACTGATAAATGTTTTACCTATCTTTGAAAATAACGGGATTATAAGCGTATATATACCAAGATGTCAATTTATTTTTTTTATTTTTTATTTTTTTAATCGCGATTTTATGATTCTAAAACTCTTTACATGTTTTTCTTCATCTTAAAAAATTACTGAGTTACGGGCTTATTTAAATGTGAAATTTCAATTTTTTTTTCTGATTATTCGTGGTTTTTTTGTTACACTAATAACTTTATCTTTAAAAATAACTGAATTATTAAATTAAATCACCTTCAATCTGCTGTCATTTTTAAAATAGCCCCCTGATATTAACGTCTAGGTATTAGGATCATCGTTGAATGCCCTAGTATCTTGGTGGCGAGTTTTTTTAAAATATTGGTACTGTAGTTTCGCAGGAATGCCGCAAACGGCGGACAATCGCATTTTTTTTATTCATTATTCGAGTTTTATGTATCTTGAAAAGTAAGCTCTCAAATTCTGACTGGGCGTATTTTTCATATTTTTTTGGTCGATTACAAAGATTAATTATTAAAAAATTAACCAATAACTGCTAAATATACAAATTATATGAATTTCATTGTCAATTAAAGGAGAAAATACTAAAAATACTTTATCAGTTAAATTGTTTTTCCCATGAGGACTGTAACATAATTGTATCACATACTTTTCTAAAGCTAAATAAAATTTAAATCTCATTTAACAAGTTTTATAATTACTTTGGTATTTATTTTCTGAACCCACGGTACGAATATCCACGATTATATTATGGTTACCTGAAGAATGACGCATCCTATCTTAATTTAGGTTATGCAATTAAAGATCTTTAAAATTTAAAAATTACAATAAGTACAGTGTCGAGGGAATTATTCGTGATTTCATGTATAAAACACCCAACTTCAAATATGTACGACACCTACAATCTATTTTTTTTTTTAAATTTAATCATTGTATTCTCGGAAACAATGGTGGATAGTGTTGATATTGATAAATTTTACAAGTACGATAATTAAAAAAAAAATACTCATCAGATCTTTATTGGATTCAATCTCTTGAGGATTCTTTAATAAAAGGGAATGATCTTCTGTAGAAAATAAAAAGGAAAAAAAAGAGAGTTTAAACAAAATTGGAAAAAAAAAAAGTGGCGTCTCTTAATTTTATTCTACTTCTAAAACTTTTACTTAATTTCAATTTTATTTTTCTAGATTCTCCTTTCAATTTAATTGCTCTACTCTATTTTTCTTAAAAGAAAAACAAACAACTTAAAGTCAAGGAAAAAAAAGTGCGGATTGTTTTTTGAGGCTCCAACAAAATGTTTGTCAAATACTTAGCGCCGCTTATATGCTTTATATATTCCGTAAGTGACATGGTAAATATTATAATAATCGGAAACATTTCACATTGATTCACAGCGTCCATTAATTATTTATACTATGCCAATATTAATTATTAAAAAAAACAAAACAACAAACTCAATTCATAATTGTCAATTATTTATTTGGTACCTAAAAACACCCAGGAAATTAATCTTTGAATCAGTTTTTCTTTTTTGCGAAAATGAAAATATGTTATCTGTCGGCTGTGATATCAATTTTTTTAACAAAACACAATTTACATATAAAAAACTCTACTATATTTTTAGAATCGTAACTATCTTTTTCCTAACAAAACCCTTTAAAAACACATATATCCCTTTCCAAAATATCTAAAATATTAGTGATTCTTTTCATAGCCAGGTTTGCTGTATTCTGTAATACTATCAAGTCAAACATCCACCATGCTTCTTTATAAATCGAATCCCTCCTCTCTCAAAACATTCTTGCTTCCCTTTCAGATGTAAACTAATTTGATGTTTCTAACTAATGTGAGTGAGAAAGTTAAATTTTATTTTTTTATTCTTTTTTGTTATTTTTATGTAATTTTTGGTTTTTTTTTTCATAATTAACCTTAGTAAACGATTAAACAAATAAAAAAATAACCCCCTTCCTCTTAAAATTTGAGAGCTTATGTTTCAAGATACGCAGAACCCAAATAACGAATAAGAAAAATTCTAACTACCTATTTTCCTTTTTCCCAAATAATAAATAAATACCAAAAATTTACAAAAAAAAAAGAACCGTTGAAATTGATTGAGAACTAGCAGAGATATAGTTTTGAAATTATCAGTGGTGATATACCGATTTCCTATGAACTGTTTATTTCCTTTCATATTAGTTAATTGCCTGTTAACAGCTATATAAACAGTTATATCCTAAAATAGTTTTTTTGGATTGATAAACCATTGTGTAATACTTTAAAACGTTTTCTATAATATGTTCATAAAGAAGTCATCATTTTTGTTTTACTTTTCTTCTGCTTCCTTATTATGCTCATGCCTACGAAGGATGAAATAAATAAGGATGTTATACTTCTTTTTTTTAATATTAGAAAATCTGCTAGGTTCGAACCCTTGACCTTGGTCATTCAATATTGTTATGCTAGCCACTACACCACATGTGATTCCTTACCATAAATTGTTTTGGCCCGTTAAAATTTGTATTTTGTTCATCTTTATAATCCTTAAGGGGCTTGATTTTATAATAATCAAAACTTGAGAATTTTTTTAAGTACGTAGTAAATGCAGATTATCTAATGTATTTTAAAGAAACCACCCATAGCTAGTATTCAAAATCTAAATAAACTTAGTAAAATAATTTAAAATTTTCAGTCGTCTGTGTTTTTAGAAATACATAGAGGTGACAGGTAACCGTTTAGAAATATCTTGCATGAGATATCTAAGATTATCATTATATTTCTTGATTGATAGAAGTGTCCCTATTAAGTTAAGGATATATATTTATTTTATTTTATTTTTTTTTAATCAAGGATATATTTCAGAAGTTATCTTTGACTTATAAATATTAATAATGTTTGTATTATGTACTGTTAGTTAAATATTATCATTATTATTTAAATTATAATATGATTAAATATAATAATAAGAATCATTAGAGATAGCAGATAGAAGGAAAGTTATGGGAACCCTATCCCTCGGTAAGTTCTCTCGAAAGGAGATGCAGCTGTTGAATATTTAAACCTTCCTAAAAGCCAGTTTGCTACCCCTTAATAATTCAAGAAATAATTACAGGAAAACAACATCTTAATTTGTTTATTTTTTGGGGAGAGAAATAATCCTGAAAAAATTAAAACCAAGTAGTAACGCGATACTCGGCGATGAATCAATGCGTGTGATACTGGGTCAGAAGTGCATTAGTCAATGTGCCCATTTAGAGATGTCCCTTGTGTTTCATCCATTGTGTGTGGTAAATCAAGCTCGAAGTTATTTCCCCAAAACAGTGATATGATATAATAATAATTCATAGAATATGTACAGAAAATAATGATAAAGTCAAATTACATAAAATCGGAAATAAATAAATTTAAATATATACAAAACAATAAAAATTAATAAAACAAAAAAGAAACAACAAACAAATCAAAACAACAACATACAGTACATGAGTGGAGGATCAGAAAACTGTCAGAACTCCAGTATACATGTTTACAAAACGTCGCAGGGCCACTGCCGTTTCCATCTTCGAGGAGCATTGTAGGGATGGGTGGAGCTGGAGAGGGATTGAGCTAGAGGATTAGGATGATGAAGATGGTTCTGATCGAATATGGAAAATTTGGATTGTACCAGGTCTAAAATAAATGGAATATTAAGGTCGTGGTGTAGGGTACAGCTACGTACGTAATAAGGAGCATTAAATATTGTCCGAAGGACTTTGGATTGGAAGGATTGGGTACGTTTAATGTTAGAATGTATAGTTGTGTCCCTTAGTTTAAGTCCATAGGTCCATATAGGTTTCAGTACTGTCTTGTATATTAATACTTTGTCGTCAACTGTATGATGAGATTTTCTGTTTAGTAGTCTGCATAACTGGCCGAATCTGCGGTTGAGTTCTATCCTTTCAAGTCTTCTATGTGGGTACCACGTCAGTCCTTCGTCTAGTAAAAAGTCAAGATATCGGACTGTGTCTGAGGAAGGAAGCGGTGTGGAGTTGAATTTAACTGTTAGACAGGATTTACGTCGAAGGGTGAAGGTGACGTGTGTGCATTTGCTTTCGTTCATCTTAATACGCCAAGCATTACACCAGTCTTCGATAAGGGGAAGGTGCCATTGGAGATTTAGCGATGCTGTTTCAGGATCGGAATTGGATGATAAAATGGCTGTGTCATCAGAAAATGTTGCCAGAAAGGTATCGGGATCGGTAGGGATATCGGCGGTGTAAAGGATGTAGAGAACGGATCCCAAGACGCCGCATTGATGAACACCGGCCTCAACAGTATAATGTTGGGAAAATTCGGAACCACAGCAAACTCGGAAGGAGCGGTTTGATAAATAGGATCGGAGGATTAGGTATAAGGATTTAGGTAAATGGGTTTTGAGTTTAAAGAGCAATCCCGTGTGCCACACCCGGTCAAAAGCTCGAGCTATGTCCAGAAAGGCACCCGAACAATACTCCTTGCACTCAAGGGCGGAGGAAATGTGGTCTACAACTCGGAGTCCTTGCTGAACTGTGGAATGTTGAGAACGAAATCCGAACTGATGTGAAGGAAAATTTTGAGATTTGGCTAGCATTCGTTTTAGTAGGTGCTTTTTGAAAATTTTTGAGAGAATCGGAAGTAGGCTAATAGGTCTGTAAGTGCTGTTGGAAGGTTTGCCTGGTTTTAGGAAAAGGATGATAGTTGAATGTTTCCATAAGAGAGGGAAATACGTATAAATATCTAAACTATATTCCAAAAATGACCATGGTTTTGTGGCAGTAGTTTTTCCTTGATTTTCCCTTTGCTAGATGTGTCATAAGGCTTTGCAGGTTAAATTCTTCTTTTTATCAGCTAAATGTTTCTCTAAGACTATAAAGTCCTCTTTGCATTTTCTGTTATATTATTCTAAAGATATCTGTCCTAAATTAAATAAAGAATTATTATTATTAGTAAACGTTTTCACAAGCATTATGACATTTAGTTACTTATGAACGTACTTATTCACGAATTTACCAGCCCGGCTGATTTGATATTGATTTAATTTCCATGAATGGGAGTGGTAATATTATAAACTTGAATAAACACCGACGGTGGGAGAGAATTGCCGACATTGAACGGCCTTACAAGAGTTAATAGCTTGAGCGGGTAAATGCCCCGGCTAGAAATATCCAATCCCGCCAGAACACATTAACCAAAGGGGCCTCGCTTAAGTTTCCCAGACTTTTTGAAACTTTTGTTTTCCCTTTAATCAAGGATTTCCTTCTTTATTTTTTTCCTCCTTTCTTTTTTCCTTTTTTTTTTTTTATATTTTCCTCCCTCCCCTCCTTTGTTAAGGCATGAGGAGAGCAACATCTACAAAGTATTCCCGAAAGCGTCAAAATGAGATCAAATGAACCAAGGAGAGCAGCAAAGTTGCGCGGGGGAATGAAAGGGTTGGGATTTTGCAAGGTTTCTCATTTATATCCTTCCCCCCGGCCCTGTCTTCAATTTCAACAATCGGATAAGTCCATAAAGTTTTCATGTCATTTTTTCCGGAACCGTGCTCGGTTAGATGGTAATTTTCCTCTATAAATAGACTCTTTGCAGGAAATATTTTTCTTTTTTCGTTTTACAAATTTTATTTTCTCAGCTCTCTTGGCCAACTAGTTTTTTTTTTTTTTTTAATAAATGAGAAACATCCTTATTTATACTTGAACTTAATAAATATATTTTTTAAACTATTAAGATGTCCGTTTATTTTGCAAATTTCCTCGAGGCCGTGGTATCAGATTGAGGTACTGCCGGACAAAGACGCAGAAACTATGTTAATGGGTACCTACGTAACTGATATAAATAAGCTTTGATTGCTATCTGGTAAATAGACTTTTATATGAAATTTTTTATTGTTTTAATACTGAATTTATTTATTTTTTAAAAATGATAAATACTAAGTAGTATTTATGGCGGTGAGTCCTGAAGGTATGGAAAACCTTTGAAACGTAGAATTCAAATAACTATTGGTGTATAATAAACTTCTTGAGAAGAATTAAGAACGAATTATTTATTATTAATATATGTTTCTTCTGAAGGTAATAGAATCGAATATATACGGGTAAGACAAAATATATTAGTGGTAGAAGAAACGGTGACGATCTTGCTGATATTAATATATCAGGATATACTTTTGAACACGTAGAGAACTTTAAGTGTTTAGGCCTTACTTTAAAATACGAAATCTAAAAGGAAATAAAATCGTTGTTAAAGGCGGGAAATGCGTGTTATGTTGCGAAATTTCTAAGCTCGCCTCTTTTGTAAAGACACATAAAATTATCAATCATGAAACTATTATCGCGACGGTACTATTTGAATATGAAATGCGATCGCTAACTTTGAAAGATGAACAACGCAGAATATTCGGCATTGGGGATGTTTGATGCTTACACAATGCTGAATTGCGGACCTTGTACCCTGTCATTATAATTGAACTGATAGCATCGCTGTGACTTAAATGGGCGTCCAAAGTTGTTACGCGCAGTGAAGAAGGAACTCTGAAAACGTTTTTATGCGTTGAATCGCCTTGTTTAGTTTTTCGCCAACTTACGCCAGACATGATACCGGCTTCTTCAGTTTTCAAAGAACCGTTGGACATATCACATTTATCTTAGAATCCTCTAGAAGCCAGAAAAAATGTTTAAGAGGAAATTGGAGACACGGTCGAATATGAAGACCGCAAAAAACTATATAATTTCACCTAGCCCTGGAAATGTCATTAGAGCGATCCTTCACGGGAGAGCTGGCCCCTGGAGACCCAGGCCCTGGAGTTTCCTGCTTTGGACTCCGAAATTCACTAACTTGGAAATTCCGCCTCAAACTTCCTGAAGGGAGGGTGACTTTTGGAAAGGGCCGTTCCAGTTTGCCGGGTGAGGAGCCCACCTGCAGGGTCTAAATGTTTGGATAATTCCATAGGACCTCTTTGGCCATTAGCTGATCAATAGCAAGTCGAATGGCTCGAATAAGGCATTACATTATTTTTCTAATCAGGTACGCCTCCCAGTAGGGGTAAATCAATTTTATAAATTTACAACTTTCAAATCAAGATAAAAAAAAAAAAAAAAAAAAAAAAAAATGTGGATGTAATTAGTTGACCGTTGGGAATTACAATATTATTTATTCTGTTAATTCATTCGGGGGGCGACCATAGGGTATGGACATCCTCCTGGGGCAGACCCAGCCCCTATAAAGTGCTTACACAAAAAAAATGGGGGGGAAACCTGGTGGCTGAGCGTGATCAAGTCTTAATCATCTCATTGCCACGGCTTTTTTCATGGGTTGTAGTGGCACAGGTGTTTATTTTGAATATTGGCTTTCTTATGGAAGAATCGAATGTAAAAAGTAAACTGGGAGTTTCCATTCTCCCACCATGCGCCCTGATGATGACCCACAAAGGGGGTCGAAACGTTGGCAAACAATAAAATAGTTGAAACTATTTAGTTGTTTCATTTAATGACCGCCACCCGGACTAATTCCTTCCAAAAAAAAAAAAATTGTTTCTCATTTGTGAGTATAGGATGTCATTTATAAGTGTGAGTGAAAAATTACATCCATTGCGAGTCTGAAATTTTAAGCTTTAAATTTATTTATTTTATAAACTGATTTTCTTAAATACAGTCATATTATTCTATACAGGGTATCTCACAGATGTCTCGTCATATTGTAAGAGGAGATACCAAACGTTAAGAAGAGCAAACAAGTTTATAAGACCCTTAGTCAGATTCTAAACGGCTAGGTAGGATTTGAATATCTTAGTTCAAATTATGAGATGTTGGCTAATATCAATGGTCCTCAAAATTTCAAATTTGACAAGTCCCGCAAAATGGTCTGTGTGTGTGTGTGTGGTACCTCGTAGTTAGCAGAGATGCTACAGAAACCTTTTCATTAAAACCAGCTTACCAGAAGAGCTACTTTATACCGTATGTATTTTGCACCTTTTTACGATTTTCTCGACATCAACTTTAGCGATTTTGATTAAACTCGCTATATGGATGTAAAATGTAGGATTTATATCATGTAGGTTTCATTCTAATTGATAGTCTGACAGGGCTTAAGTGTATATATTTTAAAGCTATATAATCTTGTAACCCTTGATGAAAAAACAGGTAAATATAAGCTGAATGAATTTGATATCCAACTAAACAAGAAAACTGAAAAAACCAAAACATTTTTTTAATTCAATTTTTGTTTTTGAAGATATAAACAGTAATATTCATGTACCGCATACTATTGGAAAGCTAAAGATTTTAGACAAAATATTATCTCATACACAAGATTGTAAAAGCTAATGAAAAGTGATGAAAAGCCGATAAAACTATGTAATTATTTTAGATAATAATATAATAAAGTTTTTTAATAAAATACATGTTTTTTTAAATTCAATTTAATTAATTCATTAAGGGTTTAACTGATTTTTCATGTATTTTAAAATTATTTAATCGATTTAAAAAATGAAGGTAAGTGAAAGTCGTGTGTTGCCCGCACCAGATTTTTAGAAATAATTTACTTTTACCATTTTGCCATCTGAGCACAAATTTAAAACGTCCAAAAACAATTACACTTGTTGTCATGGTAACCTTATCAGGAAACGGATAAGATTCGTATCATATGAACTCTTAACACTCTTTGAAATTTTATTAATAAATTTAGCATCCTTGATTTTACTAATGACACGATTTTTGATGACTTTGGTTTCATGGTAGTAGGCATTTGACTGTCTTTTAATTGAGTACTTATTATTATTTAAGTGTTGCAGTAATCGCTACCTACGAGCATTTTTTTGCCGTTTCAGTCTTTTGCGAACATTGACATAGAGAACTTAAGAATTTAATAGATAGCATCGGAAGACTATTTTGTATGTAGGGCCTAGAATTAATCGGTTTTGAGTTTTAAGAGCATCCCCGGGTGCCACATTCGCTTAGAAGCTTGTGATGTGCCCAGAAATGCATTCGAGAATGCATGTTTTCTAGAATCACGGATTATTCCTTCAAAAAGTAAACTTATAAAACATATTTAATACAGAAAAGTAAGTATTTTTTTTTTAATTATTAATATTCTGATATTCATTTAGGGAAATTCATTCCTAATCTATTAACCTGAGTAAATATTAATTTTAAAAGGAGGGCTAGGGAAGTGAAAAGTTGTATCTAACTTATTTCATCCAGGAACTTGGAAAAATCCTTTTGAAAAAGGACCTTTGAGGTCAAAGGGTTAATTGTACCACCTGTAGGTCAAGTACCAAGGGTTAGGCTATCCGCGGGCCCTCTCAGCATCAGGTGGTCTCAAGCGTTAAGGAACTTTATTATATATTATATAATAATTATATTAATTAATATATATATATATATATAATATATATATATTATATATATATAAATGTCGTCTTTCATATGTTAATCATTAAATAATGCCTATTTCCTTATTGTTAGTTAATTACATTTTAATTCGATTCTTCCATAAGAAAGCCAATATTCAAAATAAAAACCTGTACCTCTCAATCCATGAAGGGGTCTTGCGCTCAGTACATATATGTGATTCGTACTGTTTCTAGACCAACGGCCGTGCGATGTGGTAATTAGGACTTGATCACGCTCAGCCGCCAGGTTTTTCCCCCATTTTTTTTGTGTAAACACTTTATAGGGGCTGGGTCTACCCCAGGGATATGTCCATACCCTATGGTCGCCCCCCGAACGAATTAACAGAATAAATAATATTGCCCGGATTCGAACCCAGAACCCGGAGAACAGTAGACTAGTGCTCTATCCACTAGACCACGCCACTCATATTCAAAATACATTTCATTTATTAATGGTACTGTAATATGAAGTATGTGATTAGGAACATTAACTTTAGTTTTTACTTACAAATTTTTGTAAAATTAGTAAATGCATTTGTATTATAAACTATTCAATTGTCAAACAACATCCAACAGTAGAGACTGATAAATAAACAACTAATAAGTTGTTATTAGGAATAAAGTAATAAAGGTTAGATCAGACACATCTCATTGTCATATTTTTCAAGATTAGGCATCGTAAATTCCAAACGTGATGGGTTTTTGAAAATTAGTAAACTCGATTTATGAGCGTATAAAAAGTAATACTATTGAAAAAAATTAATTTAGTAGAAATCCTACAAGAATAAAACTGGCCAATGAAAAGGCACAAACTGAAGAAAACAAGAAATTTAGTATCGTATTACGAAAGTAAAGTGCTTCTGCTGGATTAAAGGGAATATAGCGCATTTTAAAAAGACATTTGATTGTTTGTTGGAAAGGTTTATTGTTTGTTTACAAAGGATGCAATGGATTTTGGAAGAAAATCTTTTGAGTACGTTTTGAAATGAGCTAAAATGTGGATTTAGTATTGTTTAGAAACAAATTTAATTTTTTTTTTTTTTTTTTGAGGGGGGGGGGTGAAAAAAGATTATGGATTTTGATAGAACCCCACCTTTGAATACAAATATATATAGATAAAAATTTCTTAAAGAATTTCCTTTAGTACCTTTTTAAAAATTAACGTCTCTATTAAGCTTTTGATTCAGATGCCGAAATATGCCGAAAATATCCTTGTTCGTAGCAGATGGATCAAGGTTTGAATGTTCGTTACGGTAGCTTGAAATCTATGAGAGGAATTTACTTTGAGAAACTTTTTCTTTGTCGAGTGTTAGGTTTCAGTAACACATGGTTGCTTTGGTGATTAACAAGCGTTAATCAGGTTGAGTGAGCGTGCTAAAGGCACTAGGTTTAAGAGGAAAAGGGAGTTTAAATAAACAGAAGTCAATCACATGTAACTCAAACCACACTTTTGAACACGTAGAGAAATTCAAGTATTCAGGTTCAATGATAACTAGAAAAAGTGAAATCCAGGAAGAAATAAAATAACACCCGGTTACAGGTGAGAAATGCGTGTTATTATTCCGTTGCTAAATTACTTAGCTCGCGGCTTCTGTCTAAAAACTTTAAGTTTAGAATTTATAAAACTATTATTCTTCCGACGGTTCTTTACGGATGCAAAACGTGGCCGCTTACTTTGAAGGATGAACAACGGCTTAAGGTTTTCAAAAATAAGGTTCTGCGTAAAATATTTGGTCCGAAGAGAGATGAGGCCACTGGGGAATTTAGAAGGTTGCACAACGCGGAATTGCGGAGTTTGTACCCTGTGAATATAATTGAGTTGATAGCATCGCGGAGATTCAAATGGGCGCGTAAAGTTGTTGGGCTTAGTGAGAAAGTTGGTATTCGCTGAACCGACTGGTAGGCGTCCGAAAGGTAGGCCGAAGCGTCGATGGGAGGATTGCATTAAGGCTGATTTCGGGAGCGTGGGCTTGACCGGTGAACATTGGACGAGTCTGTGCAGGCGAAGTTTGGTGGTATCGGCATCGAACCTTCGGGTTCGGTAAGCCTATTATTATTATTATTATAGATCTTTCTAATGAAAAAGAATGGAAAAGTTGAATTTTTCGTCAATAAATCTGTAGAAATGACCTATAAGATTTGAAAAAAAACAACAAAAAAACTGTACCTCAACGACCCAAAAAGGTCTTGGGTTCAATATATATAGAGTTTCGTACTTTTTATAAACCCTCTGAAGAATGGCATAAATAAGGATTTTCCTGAATAGGATGTGCCTCTTGTATTGTATAGGAAATAATACTAATAGAAAATTGAAATTTCCAATTAAATACAAAATTAAAAACATTATGAATTAGCTATTTTAGGTGTTTATTTCTACGGCTTATTTTGTAATCAAAGAACATTATTAAGAGATTAACAACGTTCTTTCAAAATACAAAAAAACTAATGAAAAGATTTTTAGGGGTTAACCACCCTTCAGCAGGAATACTTTATTAAAAACACCAAACCGAAGAAAAACGGCGAGAGAGTAACATGCTAATGGCTTTTATCTATGCACAACAGCCTGCCATATCCACAATGAATAATGGATATACATTTTAATTCCGAAGGCATACATATTCAAGATTTCAGGCGGAGCCCAATTTTACATGATTGTGCTACTTATTACCGATCATTGCCTTGATTTATGAGAGCATGAACGATACTTATCCTTTTAATAATATAATTATCTGTTATATGTCTTAAATGCATGCATATCAATTATTTATGTTAGAATGTTAATATTTTTTTCGCAGTCCCTAAAAATAACAATCTATTCGCGTTTTGAATATATTGTTATTTAAAAAGTCACTAAGTAAAAAAAAAAAAAAAAAACATGGTGAAAACAATTAAGCATATCCTCTTTAGAACATCGTACAATAACTTACCTGTGACGTGTTGTCTAATATTCATGTACACTCAACCAAAAACGTTTCTATACAGCATGATATTTTTTGCATAGCTATTTATGGTCAACTTAACAATTTCCTAACGTACAAATTATTAATACTAATATTATAATAAAATAGAGAGTTTTATTTTTTTTATTTCATCATTAATATAAAATTAGGCAGAATGTCATTTGTCAATGATAGGTCAAAAAAGTTTCCAAACACTTTCAGTATTAATCCTATTTGTTGTACTATGATCGTCTTTCCAGTGTTATATCTTAAAATCTTATCTCTATAATCGAATCTTAGTTCAGTATTAACTTTACTTGGGCCTGGGATGGGCCTAATTTATTTTCAAAATGCGCGTTTTAGCGATTTTAGAGAGCTTATGGTTCGCAGGGTACATCTCTAAGAAAAGTTGCATATCCGTTGAATAAGTAGGAATTGCAATCCGGAAAACTGGATCCGGTAGTCCGGCGGATCTGGTATCATCATACGTTGACCGGATCCGATTATAGCAATTTTTGGCCTAAAAATAGTGCAGTTTAATAAAAAAAAGTGCATTGAATGCGTTACATTTGGTGTAAATGTGTGGTGGTGTCGCCGAATCAGGTCAGCATCATTCGTTCGCCTTTTGCGTGACAAAACTGTGTTTATTGTTTTGTCGGTGCTTCACCTAAATGTAAGTAAACAGATATTATTATCTTGGATATACGCGAGCTGTAGCACTCTATAAGTCGGCTGTAGAGGAAATTCTGAAACAACTCTTATCATATTTTTTTTTAGAGAAATTGTTTACTCAAGTACTGACTCACTCAAGTGTTAACCTACTGAGTTATATGAAAAACTGTTTACAAATCTATTGAAATCTAGGGAGACTGAGCTACCTTACTGCTCACGTCTTCCCATACTTCACTTTTTCAGATAGCTCAATTAATTTATTAAGTTACTTTATAAAATCTTTTATAATTAACCTTGCGAAATTAACTCAGACACGAATTGTGATAACAATAATTTCATATTATTTGAGAATGCTAAAAAACAAGTCTTATATTTATGATAGACATCGTCATATTTTAAAGTAAATTTCTTATAAATGGCATAATTATCACAATAATGAGTTTGTATTAGAAGTATAAATCTTTAAATTATTCTACTGACAATATTTTTCTTTCCAAATAGTATGTAAGTACTAATAATTTTAGTATATATTATCAAAGATCAATTTTGGTTTGGAAAAAGGGTGGTAGAAAACAAATATTCTTTATTTTCAGCAAATGGTAATCAATAGCCGATTGTTTTAGTAGCCATTAAAATTTTACTTGTTAGCTGAACTACTAAACTTTAATTTTTTGCTCCATATCTAATCCTAACATTTTTATTTTATAAACTTCCTATCATGACTAAAAATATACTCGAATAACTCATTAACAGTTCATCTTGGACAGAAAAGTTAAAATCAACCAGATTTTGTCGAGCCATCCGGATCCTTCCGGACTGATGAAATTTGGGACCGGATCCGGCCGGATTGAAAATGACGGCGGATGGCAATCCCTATGAATAAGTCACATGCATCTGTAAAGCATGTACTAAAGAGACATACAGGATAAAAATCTCAGGAGGATAGACCCCGTGTTGCAAGACCTAGGAACCTACCGAATCACCAGAGGCGAGCTGAAGTCCTTGTAAATCCTCACACTACCGCAACCTCAATGTCCATCAGTAATAAATATGGACTATGGGATTCAAGTCCTGCCAGAAATAATAAAAAATATTCTAAGAAGGGAAGGATACAGTGGTCGAGTCGCAAGAAGAAAGCACTTCATTTCTAAATAATTTCTATTTTAGTTTTAATAAAAAAATTATTTTAAGAAGGAAGGTAAGCAATTTTCGTGTGTTGCGCGTATCAGGTTTTTATATATGCTATTATATTTTAGCAAACATTATTCACCATTCAACTACTAATAAAAAAATCTGGTGAGCGCGACACACGACTTTCACTTACCTTCTTTTTTAAAATCAATTAATATAGTTTTTAAGAATTTTTAAATACACTTACAGATAAAAATAAATTGTTGAAGAATAAATTTACATTGAATTTCAATAGAAATGAGTATTTTAATAAATAATCCAATATACTATTATCTATTAAAATCAGCTAGTTTTATCGGCTTTTCACAACTCTTCATTAACATTTACAATTTTGTGTAAAAGATAATAATTTTTCTAAAATCTTTAGCTTTCTAACAGTATATTATACATCTATATTACTGTTTTTTTGTTCAAAAACGCAAAAAAATGCATACAAAAATATTTTTGTCATTGTGGATATAATTAGTTGACTGTTGAGAAGTAGTTGGGAGGTAGTCAGTTTTACTACATATAGTTTATACATTATTATTCTTACTATTGTTTTTACTTCAACAATCTTGTTAAAACATCTTCTAATACCGTTATGGTGTTATTAATATTTTAGGTTTAATCTGAACAATTCCTTTTATGTTAATATTACAATTTTACTCTTTGTTGTCAGATCCCGTCTAGAAATATGGTACGTATTTTCCATTTTACCCAACCTTTTGTACGTACTTTCCTATCTACCTGTCTATATTCCTTATTACCAAATTGTACCTAGTTTCCACTCGCCTACCAGTCGGTACGTATCTCCACTGTACTCCATATTTTTAATGGTTTTTATTTCATGTAATTTTTTCTTATATATTTGTACATTATCTTTAGTCATTATCTGGCCTGTATAGCTCTCATTAGTATACCTTTATCATTGTAATTTAATTAATTGATTTCTTTACACATCTAGTTCCTTTTATGTTATATTATTGACATTCTCTAGCGCAATAGTTATTTTCTTAAAAATAGTAATTTTAATCTTATTATAAATGTATCCTTTTTGTATCTTTTTAGCTCTGATGATGACCCACAATGGGGGTCGAAACGTTGGCAAACAATAAAATAGTTGAAATCTATTCAGTTGTTTCATTTGATGACCGCCACCCGGACTAATTCCTTCAGAAAAATATTTTTGGTATTTTCTCATTTAGTTAGATATCGTATTCGTTCAAATTATATATGTATCCGTCATTTATCAATGCTAACAAGATGATATAGTCATTTTTATAGAATCCACAAAATTAAAGGTACTTGAGAAGAAGAAAATATTAAATATCGGCATTTAAGCCCTGCCAGACTATTCCAATCAGAATAAAACTTACATGATATTAAAGCCCACTAAATTTTACATCAATATGTAGAGTTTAATCAAAATCCTTTGAGCCGATTTTGAGAAAATCGTAAAAAGATGCAAAATGTAAGGTATAAAGTGGCTCTGGTTAGCTGATTTTGGTGAAAAAGTTTCTGTAACGTCTCAGGCGTATAGTTGTTTTTAATATGAAATTTCAGTTTTATTGGACATTGTGTTTTCGTTCGGGAGTTACCACACACACACACACACACACAGACCTTTTTTCGGGACATGGTTATTTGGACTCGAGAGACCCTAAAACGTGCATATCCGTCGGAAACAGGTATTCGAAAATTTTCACGATCGCAATACTTTCCCTTACTATATATTTCATATATAAGTAAGTGAAAGTAATATTACTGCTTAACACTCCTAAACAACAAAGATTCTACAACGAAGTCACCATTAAACAATACTTCTTTACAATGAAACCTGTTGAAGCTCAAATTAACTGTCCGTCTAAGATTTCTAGCAATTTAAGGGCCAAAGTTTCTGTTCTCCAAATTAAACAATACTCTGCAACTCATTAAAATAGAATGTTATTCGATTAATATTGAAATAATTTTAGACCAAGTTCAATGGCAATCCCACATAATTAGTTAATGTGTCGAATTCGACGACATGGGAACTGAGTTAGTGGCATGTATATTTAATATCACAGCGATAGCATATCGGTATATGCGATTGATATTGTGACGGAAACATATCAGCAACGTCGTATATTATGGATTCCTCGTCGTGCAGCATTACCGCTCCGTTATTATTTACTGGATTAGCAAACGGGTAAAGTGTTAGGAATGTGCGCAGTGTAGCACCAATAAAGTTTCAATTTTCGGTTCAGAGAATCAAAATTATTTATTGATTTATGCATATAAATAATTCTACTCAAACGCGTTTAGTTCGTTTGAAAAAGTTTGACCACAAATTGTATCATCACTTTATTAATTCTAGAAATTAATAACAAACAACAACTAATGAACTAGTAAACTTAACCTTTTTACTTTCACTTACTCTATATAGTAAGGGAAAGTATTGTCATCGCGAAAATTTTCGAATTCTATTTTTCAACGGAAATACACGTTTTAAATAACCAAAACCCGCAAAAAGGTCTGGGTGTGTGGTAACTCCCGGGCGGAAACGTAAAGTCCCATGAAATTGAAATTTCATATATAAGACAACTATACGCCTGAGATGTAACAAAAACTTTTTCATTAAAATCGGCTAACCAGAAAAACCACTACATGCGATGCATATTGCACCTTTTTATGATTTACTCAAAAACGGTTCCGACGATTTTGATTAAACTCACCATATCGCTTAAAATTTAATAGGCTTTAATGTTATTTAGGTTTCATTCTGATTAAAATAGTCTGACAGGGCTTAAATGCCGATATTTTAAAATTTCTATCCCTAACCTACCTTTAATTTTTTACAACTAAAAAGATTAACCATAATATCTTAATGACATTGATGAAGGACGGCTAAATATAAAAATTGAATGAATTCTATACTCAACTAAAGGAAAAAACTGAAATAAATATGTTTTTATTGTATTTTTTTATTTTGAACATAAGAACAGTAATATGAATATGTAATATACCGTTGGAAAGCTAAGGGTTTCAGAAAAAAATATTATCTTATACACAAGCTTGTAAAACTTAATAAAGTGTGATTATTTTAGATAATAATATAATAGATTTTTTAATAATACACATGTTGTTTATAGAAAATCAATTAAATTAATTCTTTGATGGTTTCACTCATTTTTACCTATAACTGTATTTGAAAAAATTTTAATCGATTTTCAAAAGAGAGGTAAGTGAAAGTCGGGTGTTTCCCGCACCAGATGTTTTATAATAGTTCACACATATTTTTAATAAATGCATTACATCAACTAAACAGCTCCCTCTACAAAGTTCATAACAATATAATTGATTTACCTAACTTATCATGATAAAATAAAATATAATAATCTAACTATCCTAATCCTAATTATCTAATACTAAAAGATGAGTTTTGTGCTGATGAGCAAGACAAACCTGAAATTCATAGAGGAGCTAATACCTCATCAATAGATTTACCTCAACTTACTATTACTCGAGCTGGTAGACTAATTAAGAAACGTGGTAGGTTAAATATACTAAAACCAATAAAATTAGTAAAATTTATATATTTTTCATAGTTTCATTCTTATGTGGAGTATAATGTTTCTCCAATACATCCAAGACTGCATAAACGGAGTTTCAATACACTCCACCCCAATAAATTTTTCAATTTTGCGACATCAACTTCTCTTGATTTCTTTTCAGTTTCTGTTGCTATGGAGTATATCTCTAACTCCGTCAGGAATCTTCGAAAGCTTCAGTCGGAGAGGTTATCTGTATTCACATCTAATAGAGATGGTTTGTTAAATTCCATGGCTCAATTCAGTGACTGACATTCTAACGGGAGCTATAGTTTCTTGACTGCGTCATGTTAAGTTCATTTAAAACATCTATGAGAACAAATTGTTTCTTCACTTTGTTAATAGTAAACTAAACCTTTTTTAACCAGGATACTTATGAATAAATTTAGATTAGTATTTCAATTCGAACTGTGTTATTCAAATTGAATAATATACATTACCACTGCACTTTGGAATAAAATATTATTTTGTAAAATAAAATGGATATAACATTATTGCTAATATTTAAATAAATTCTTAACCAATTCAGGTATATTCAAATAAATTCAATTCGTTCTAAATAGTTAATTTTGTTACCATATTGACAACATGGTAACTTATTTAATTTCACGTATGTTTTTTAAATCGGCTAGTGGTATATTAATAATTTAAATTCAAATTTTAAAGGAAACAAATTAATTTAGTATTAAAAGCATATTTATATGTTTTTACATTACATTCGCCTTTTAACAGTTTGTGGCTGAAAACCTACTGCACGAAAAGCACAATATTCCCTTTTTACTGGCGTTGTAAAAAAAAAATAAAATAAAATAAAAAATCACATTCTTAAGGTATTTTTAATCAAAATATATGACCCATTTTGATGTATTACAGGTAATTTATTAATTTCGTCCTCTCAGAACGACCCGATCGCATTATTTCTTCAAAGTCGAAATTATTGGTTCTGAACAGAGCAAACGACTTCTGGACAGTGCTTTTTCCTAAGGCAATCACGCACACTGCATTTTTTTTTACCGTTTGCGGGTTTTCCTTTCCACAAAAAACAGTTGAAACTGCTGCATAAAAGCCCCTTGACTAATCCTTTTTTAAAATAATTGAACATTATTGACTAAGTAAACATGATTTTATAAATACAGGGAATTAAATTGAATTATTGAAAAAGACTACAAACTTATTTTCAAACCAATATTATCAGTAGCAACTACTTAGACGTTTTTTCCTTACTCTGTATATATATTTTTAAAATGTAAAATAACTTTTTTTTTTTTCGAAATCTTTAATTCTCCGAAGTGTTATAAATCAACATTACCATTCTGATTTCCAAGAAGCAAAAAAATAAATAAATTAAACTTTGAAAAATATTTCTATTCTATTTATTTATCCCAATCAGCTGATGCGCTCGATGATAACAGTCATACGTTACATCGTCTCTCAGATTTTTGCTTTTTTCAGTAGGAATTCGCTTGAATTCAGTCTGGAGAACATCACTAGACCTCAGGAATACTACGGCAGTGAATATTGGAGAAATTTCGGTAAGCAAAGTTATAATTTACTTTGTACAATCACGAAAAAGTGAAAGGAGGGTCACTGATCAGCTGATTGCCGCTAGCTCGGCAAGCTCGGGCTTGCTTTTCGTTAACTTATCTTTCTTTTATCTTTAATTCTTATCTCATTATTTATTTATTATTATTATTTTCTTAATCAATGAGATATTTTCACCAAGTCATGTCCTCAAAGTCTGCAAGTAAAAGATCTAGATCTGCAGGTTCTAACTCGTCTCCTACAAAACAGAGACCCCGCCGTGAACAAAATAAAAAAATAATTCCACCAGCGACCGCTTCAGCTACCTCATTAGGATCTGAACCACAGCCCAGCACATCATCACAAGGAATAACTGATGAATCCCCGTTTTTTACACCGAATCCATTTGAGATCCTCCAAAATGAAAAAGAAACCATGGAATCTTCTCCTATACCCAGGGAACCACTACCTCCACCAATATTTGTTAAAAATATTAAAAATTTTAAACTGATGTGTGCGCATTTAAACAAAGTAACTGATCCTAATAGTTATTATTGTATAAGTAGAACCAATGATACTAAAATATCTCCGACTACTGCTGAAACCTACAGAAAGATTGTAAAATATCTGACTGAGACCAAAGCTGACTTTCATACTTATCAGCTGCGCCAGGAGAGAGCATTAAGGGTCGTAATCAGAAACCTACATTCCTCAACACCCGTTGAAGCTATCAAAGAAGAACTGACAGAATTAGGATTCCAAGTGAGGCAAGTCACCAACGTTCTAAAAGATAAAAGTCCACTGCCTCTATTCTTTGTGGACTTGGAACCATCAGCAGGAGTCGAAAAAATCTATGACCTCAGTAGACTGTACTATACCCGTGTAAAAGTTGAAAAACCTTACACAAAGAGGGAAATAGTTCAGTGTCATAACTGTCAGGCATATGGTCATACCAAAAGTTATTGCCATCACATACCACGCTGTGTGAAATGCGGTGAACAGCATAAAACAGAAGAATGTACAAGATCAAGATCTACACCCGCTGTATGTGCTCTGTGCCTCAAGGACCACCCGGCTAACTACAAGGGATGTGAAATCTACAAGAAACTCAGAACCAGATACCAAAAACCTCAGGATCCGAATGAAACAGCTGTACCAACCAGAAGCAGAAGAGAACCATCTAAACTTGTAAATTCAAACGTATCATTTGCCCACTTGCTTGGAGGTGGAAACCAGAATCATGAAGTCGAGGCACTGCCGGAACAACTTTTTCCTCAACTTTCTCAATCTATTGTACAACAATCTATCCCTCAAAGTTTACCTAATCTTCAAAAAACTCCTCAACATCAAATTTCTCATATCCCTCCACCATCAAACGTCACAGATCTTACCAGTCTAATGACATCGTTCATCTCCGAAATCAAATCTCTTGTTATGCCGCTTATATCACTCCTTACAAATCTAGTATCAAATCTAATCCCTGCCTTGAAAAATCCTTAAATGAATTCACCTAACTCCTTATCCATTCTCCTTTGGAATGCGAATGGTGTTAGAAATCATACTGACGAACTGACAGCGTTGTTGCAAGACAAAACAATCGATGTTGCACTTATAACTGAAACAAGACTAACGACTAAACAGTACTTCAAAATACCGCAATACATGACATACCGTACTGACCACCCAGACGGCAAAGCCCATGCCGGTTCTGCTATCATTGTCCACCAATCCCTCTCTCATCATTTACTCCCACTTCCCACCTATGATTTCCTACAAGCCACAGCCATAGTAATCAAGACTTTTTCCTTTCCGGTAACCCTCACATCTGCATACTGTCCTCCTAAACATTCCATTTCCAATTCCGAATTTGTATCCTTCCTGGATTCCTTAGGAAATCGTTTCATTCTGGGTGCAGACTTAAACGCCAAGCATCAGCAGTGGGGTTCCAGAACCACGAACTCTCGGGGACGAAATTTGCAGTCTGCACTCAACTCCCGAAATTTTAATATCCTGCCTCCTGACTCCCCTACCTACTGGCCAACCGATCCTAACCGCAATCCTGACATCCTCGACTTCTTTATCCACAGCGGATTAGGCTCCCTCAACTTTTCTGTAACTCGCCTTGATGAACTATCCTCAGACCATAGTCCACTGATCCTAAAAGTATCTCTCACTCCAATTCCAAAACCCATTCCACCATCATTCATCCGAGGCCCAGTCAACTGGAACCTTTTCCGCCAAATCCTGACCGATAATATTGACCTCAGAGTAACCCTCAAAACCCCAGATGACCTAGATAATTCCGTCTATTCCTTTACCACCGCCATCCAACAAGCTGTCTGGACTGCCTCCTCTCCTAAACACCCCAATATAAATCCTCACCAAAATCATTTTCCACAACATATTATAGACCTCATCCATACCAAACGCCGAGCAAGATCATTATGGCAGCGCACCCGACACCCAACAGATCGCCGCTCCTATAACTTCTATTGTAGACAATTGAAGAGGGAGTTGGCGACCTTCCGTTCCCAGTCCTTTAATTCCTACCTCTCCTCTCTGTCAGCTCGTGATAATTCCCTGTGGAATGTCACGAAAAAGATCCTAAAATACCATCAAGTTTCCCATCCTCTCCGACGTGGTGATGACTCCTGGGCTGCGGCTGATGAAGATAAAGCCGAGGAATTCGCCACACACCTCTCCAAAGTTTTCACTCCTCACCCGGAATCCCACGCCAATCACACCGCAACAGTGCAAGACTTTCTTATGTCACCAATTCCACTTTCCCTACCTCCTAAAGCTATTAATCCCTCTGAGGTCAAATATCTTCTCCAAAAACTTACCCTCCGTAAATCTCCTGGATACGATCTCCTTACTCCCCAGATCCTCCGACAACTTCCGCAGAAAGCTATTATATTCCTTACTTATATTTACAACTGCATCCTACGCACCACCTATTTTCCTCTGTTATGGAAACATTCCACTATCATTCTTTTTCTAAAACCAGGCAAACCTTCCAACAACACTTCATCCTACAGGCCTATTAGTCTACTCCCCATCCTCTCAAAAATCTTCGAAAGGCTTCTTCTTAAACGTATCCTACCCATATTAGAATCTCAAAATCTTCCTTCCCATCAGTTTGGATTCCGTCCTCAGCATTCCACAGTTCAACAGGGGCTCCGAGTTGTAGACCATATTTCCTCAGCTCTTGAATGCAAAGAGTATTGTTCTGGTGCGTTTCTGGACATTGCGCAAGCTTTTGACCGGGTATGGCACACTGGATTACTCTTCAAGCTGAAAACCCATTTACCCCAGTCTCTATACCTCATTCTCCGATCCTATCTCTCAAACCGTTCCTTCCGCGTTCGCTGTGGTGTAGAATTTTCTAACCTTTATCCCGTTGAGGCCGGTGTTCCTCAAGGCAGCGTCTTGGGACCCGTCCTCTACATCCTTTACACTGCTGATATTCCTACACATCCTAATACCTTTCTGGCAACTTTTGCAGACGACACCGCCATCCTATCATCCAGTTCCAATCCTGAAACAGCATCCTTAAACCTGCAAAGACACCTTTCTCTTATCGAAGACTGGTGTAATGCTTGGCGCATAAAGGTGAACGAAGCCAAATGCAAACACGTAACCTTCACTCTTCGACGAAATTCCTGTCCGCCAGTTTACTTCAATTCCATTCCAATTCCTCCTTCAGATACAGTCCGGTATCTTGGCTTACTATTAGACAAAAGATTGACTTGGAACCCACATACAAGACTTAAAAGACAAGAACTCAACCGACGATTCGGACAGTTATACCGACTACTCAACAGAAAATCTGAACTTACAGTTGACAACAAATTATTAATCTACAGGACAATACTGAAGCCCATCTGGACCTACGGACTTGAACTGTGGGGGACAGCTAAACGTACTAACATCAAACGCATTCAATCCTTTCAATCCAAAGTCCTCCGTACAATAGTAAATGCTCCTTATTATGTTTCCAACAATACCTTGCACCACGACCTTAATGTTCCTTTTATTTCAGACCTGATTCCATCCAAATTTTCCAAATTCCACCAGAATCTCATTCATCATCCTAATCCTCTAGCTCAATCCCTATCCAGCCCCACCCATCCATACAACCCACCTAGAAGGTTGAAACGGCAGTGGCCTCGTGACCTCTTATAACATGTATATTGGAGTTCTAGCATTGGCTAGATTCTCCACTCACGTGCTGTATGCTTGTGAATTGTATATAGGTATGAGTGACTATTGTATATATTTTTATTGATTTTATTTTGTATATATGTATATTTTATTATTATTATTATATAAATTTATAGTTTTGTATATATCGTGTGAATGTAGTATGAATGTTGTACTTTATCACTATTAAAAATGTCCTGAATTGGACAGATTGTAATATTGCTCAATAAATAAAAAAAAAAAAAAAAAAAAAAAAAAAAAAAAAATTTATTTATCCAATTCTTTTATATTTCATATGAACTCGTTTAATATTACTGCTAACAACCAAATATGATAAATTATTTAAAATAAACAAGATTGAAGGTACTTTAGGGGAAGTACGGTTTTAGGAAATTAAACGGTTTTAATTTAACTCGTTAGAGGCGTTTCCGAGGAAATCGTAAAAAAGTCAGTTCCAATAAGTGCATCGGTAGTTCCTTTAGATTGATGTCAAATATAAATAAATTTTAGGTTCTATATTCATACCTTAAAAAAAAAAACAATTTAAAAATTTTCAAATATCAATTTATGAAATCCCTTTTATAGCTGATCTTATGTAAGAAATTTACATTAATTTCTTAATGCATGATTTTGTACATTAACTAGTTTTGAAAACATTCTATCTATTCTTCCATCTCCTTTTATAAGTAAATATTTGTATAAATGTATTCTTTATAAATCTTCCTCCTAAATTTGGACTTACGCCTCACAGATTTATGACACCGCAAAAAAGGCTCAAATATACAAACTGCAATTATTGCCATCAAAAATTTAAGAATCATAATGTAACAAAAATCAACAGCATACGAACTCTTTATTCGCGTTTTCAAAGCAAACTGCTACGGATAAAATAGACTTATAAACGACATATAATGATATTTGGCATTAGCTGAAATGCCTGATGAAAGAAGAAGAACGATAAGAAACAGAATGAGAGACCTCCTTTGCTAAATTAAAACCAAGAAAGGGGTGCTGCTAAAGTTTTATATAGCATATTTACTCATTGTCAGATAGCTTCATAAGGGTGTGAATAAAAATAAAAAAAGAGAAAAAAAAATCTTTCTTATTATTTATATAATAATTATGAATATTGTTTTTAATTATACATTTTAGTATCTATAAATATTTATACTTGGGTTGTTACCATTTACTAGGCACATCACTTTTAAAAGAATGAAATTTTCCGATTGTCGATTTCATAATTGAGTTGTGTAAAATTACGAAATAAAAAAAAAAGTAGATACATGAAATATATCAACAGAAAAAAAAAATGATGAATTTTTAATAAACCAATAATGAGAGACGTATTTCAGATAAAACTTTTTCTCATTCCCTAAGCGAGATATAAAGTTAGTCCTGGACTGATTATGAAATAGGTTTTGTCAGCTCATAACTTAGGTTGGAATGATAAATGTTTTTTAACGCCCGCAATAAATTATGAGGCACTATCATTAGCTGACGGTCACTTTGTGATTTCATTTATTTGATGCCAGGAATAGGAGGAAGTGTCGTTTTATTTAAGATTGAAATTTTTACAATTTTATATAGCTATTTACAATTTAAAAACGCTGCAAATTATTACACAATGGTTTATTATCACTTAATAACAATATTATAGTGTAACTGTTTATAAAACTATAGATAGGCAGTCAAGTAACATGAAAATCAAAACGCTATATACCTGCTAGCTCTGAAACAATTTCAATGATTCTTTTTTCATTTTGTAGAAAATTTAGTGTTTATTTATTTATTAATTAGGAGAAAAGCATATTTTTTTTATTCGCTGTTTTTGCTCTATCGTCAAAAATAATTGAGCTAAGGGCGTATGCGTTGAAAAGATTTTATTTTTTTTTCCTTTTTTGTTTATCGCACATTATTTATTTTATCTTCAAAAATAGAGAAAAAAATTTAACAATAGGAATTAATTTATTAAAAAAATCAATAAATTGGTCAATATATATATATATTACTTTTTTTTAAATATATAAAAAAATATTACTATCTGTTTAGAGATTTAGCTAAAACATATTTTTACTTCCTTAATAAATTATATTTACCAGTTTTTATTTGTCGAAGCTAAAAAACATAAGATGGTTCGTTTTTTTCATATCTAAAAAATAAAGGAACTTTATAGGAAGGGTTTTTTACTTAGTCTTACTACACACAAATAAGAATAGTTTTTTGAGAGGATTTGGAGATGGACTCGGAAACCCTAAAACGTACATTTCCAATGAAAAGTCAAATTGAAAAAAATCGACGAATACATTATTTTCTCTTAATATATATATATATATATATTACTATGTTCGGTGGCATTAGGGGAATTAAGTAGTTTACTTATAATATACATTTATTTATAAAATAGCACTTATTATCATACATAAAAACTTAGTACAGTTGGGGATTGTTATTTTCGAGAATACCGAGGTTCTATTTACCACATAATATAGCATATAAGTACCTTTGACAGATCTACATAATTATTCTTTCAATTGACCCCCCTGACCTCTCCCGTCCGCGGCTTGACTTCCGCTTCTCTTGCCGTCCGGGCTCAGACTCAACTAGGTAAAGGGCTATATCTCCCAAGCAGTGGAGGGGTGCAGTTTTTTGCATAGGTCTCCTAAGAACCCTTCCTGCTTGTCGCCCGGAAACTGCTCTATTTTATACGATTCAAAAATATTCCTTCATCTTCAGTATTCTCGATACATAGCAATATATATATATATATATATATATATA
Source organism: Piezodorus guildinii (assembly GCA_023052935.1). Taxonomy (NCBI): domain Eukaryota; kingdom Metazoa; phylum Arthropoda; class Insecta; order Hemiptera; family Pentatomidae; genus Piezodorus; species Piezodorus guildinii. The sequence goes on along the minus strand of CM041297.1, from coordinate 41,024,253 downwards.
TATATATATATATATATATATATATATATATATATATATATATATATATATATATATATATATATAGGTACGAGAAAGTAAAATGTTGAGGATGTATAGTCGACTGTAGAAATTATCGTAGGTAGAAATAATCAGGATTCAGTCTTTTTTAATATTTTAATTTTGCCGACGTTTCGGCTCAAACTTGTGAGCCATCATCAGGGTATTACTGAGCCATGTCAAGCATAAACCCCATGCTTTATGCTTGAAATCGCTCTGTGATTCCCTGATGATGGCTCACAAAGATAAAAAAGACTGACTCCCAATTATTTCTACCAACGAAAAAGTAAAATGTAAGTAGATAAAGAGGGAGCAATTCAAGAAAATACCTACAAGTTTATAAAATGATGACGGTTGCAAGGGATTGATAAATTAATAATTTATAAATTGAAAATGGCTAAAAGGTAAAATAAAAAAAAAATGGTAGTGGAGACAAAAACACGGGGAAAGTCAAGTTGAAAGAGAATGAGGAATAAGTTACATTAAGAATTACCAGAAACATTAGGGGAGGAAAACATTTAAGTAGGTTTATTTATTTATCATGCAAAGTTAATGTTTACGTAGGCATTTTGTCGAGAAGGCCCTTTGATATTAAATGTTCAAAAAAACATTAATCGAAATCCTTTTATTTATGGTTTAAAAAAATCTAACTAGAAATAAAATTTCAAGGAACGTTAGATATCATTAAAAAGTAATACGAGAGTTTATTTCATGTTTTAGGGTCTCCTGAGTCTAAATGACTAAGTCCCGAAAAAAGATCTGTGTGTATGTCCGAGTGTGTGCGTGTGGAAAAGCCGCACGGGACTGAAATTTCATATTTAAGATCACTATACGCCCGAAATGTTACAGTGACTTTTTCATAAAAATCGGCTTACAAGAAGAGCCACTTTATACCATGCTTTTGGTACTTTTTAACGATTTTCTCAAAAACGGCTCTAACGATTTTGATTAAACTCGCTATATTGATTAAAATTTAACGGGATTTAATAAATTTAGGTTTCATTTTGTATGAAATAGTCTGACAGGGCTCAAATACCGATATTTTAAATTTTCTTCCTCTAAATTACCTTTAATTGTTTACATTCCAAAAGATTAACCATATAATCTTAATATCATTGATAAAGGACGGCTAAATATACAAGTTGGACGAATTTGATGACCATATGAAGGATAAATGAGAAAAACTATTTTTTGATGTAATTATTATTTTGTTTTTTGTGTTTTTGATATTAAGAACAGTATTGTAATATAAACGTATAATGTACCGTTGGAAACAGAGAGATTGTAGAAAAAATATTACCTGATTGACAAAGTTGTAAAAGGTAATATAAAGTGACGAATAGGGAATAAACTTATTACTGATTGACAATTTAATGTAGTTATATTATTTAATCTTATGTTTCCAACGAAAATAAATAAACATTTTATTAAAATCAACTTATAATATTTATTAACTATGTTACTGCTTATGTTTCAGAAATAATTTTTTGACGACTTAATTACACAAAATGTATTTTTTCCGCATAAAGAAAAGCTAAATTACAATATATTTTAAATATATACCTTCAGGAAATAATTCCTTAAATTATAGTGAAAACTTTATCAAAATATGTCTTGTGGTTCTAAAGGAGTTAGCGCTAATTTATTATTATTATTATTATATTATAAATTAATTATTTAATTAAAAGTAAATTAAAGATTTTTTAAATCCCTTGGACCGTCTGCAGGTTGGAACCCGTGACCTTTGGCATAGGAGGCTAATATGCTAGCCCCCCTGCTACGGGTGATCCCGGAAAATTTAATTTTCCTTTATTAAGAAAACATTCCATGTATGTATTAAAAAACTACAGAAATACTATTTTATTTGGTTTAGTACTATTTTATTTTTCGAATGAACTACTTTAATCACATTTGAAAAATAAATTAAGTTTCCATAGAAATCCTATTTAGTTTACAGTGAAACATCTCTTTTCATGAAATAGTATACAATTTAAAATAATTAATGATATAGTTTATATCTTACCATTTGTGTTTAAACTTATTTACGATTCGATACGTAATATTGTTTCTAAACGCTTGCATACCGATTGGAAGAATTTAACTTGCACGATCCTGTAAGACGGTGGCCACATCTGACTGTTGTAACCTCTCTCTTTTCCAATAACACATGTTAACTTAATGTTTGAGCTTACAACCACTTTAGATTAACTTGTACGATTTATTTTATTACATGATAACTTTTCTAAAATCGTGCGTTTTCTAACGGTATATTATACGTTAATATTACTAGTTATATTTCAGGATTTTTTTTTTTTTTTTTTTTTGATGAGTTCGTATAGTCATAGGGAATGCCGATAGAAGTTAAAACCTCTTTTAAATTCTTGATTTTCATTGGATTAGTGTTGGAAGCAAGAGTACGTTGGAAATGTTTGTTGAGAATGTATGATCTTTTATCGTAGTTTCATTTAATTGTAAATTATTATTACCTTGTAGAGATATATCATATTAAATTATGTCATCGTAATCTGAATGTGACTATAGACTTTATAAGTTGGTGGTACATATAGCACATTTTTAATATGGACCTGCTATCATGTAAATTCGAACATTTAGGAATATGCTTTATGACTGTTTCAAAAGCTTGATCTATCTGCAAAAGATTTCAATTATTCTCTATTTTTTTTATATTTGTCGTTTACTTTTTTGCCTGTGTTAATATTCACGACCCTTTTTTTTTCTCTTTATCTTGAAGTTCGGCATTAAAATCCGAATTTTTCTCAGTTTTTAGAATATTGATACATCTATTAAAAAATTAAGATATTTGTTTTTTTTTCTATTAACCTCTATTATTAATTAATTTGATGTAGAAATTTGTTGGTTAATCTAGGCTATTACATAATTTTCCTTCTTATCCCTATATCGCTTACAGCTATTTTTATATTATATTTTTCCTTCTTTAAATCGAAATTTTCAAGCACATTAGGATTTTCGGGGAGATCTTCTACGTTTTTTTCCTTATATTTTATTTAATGAACAAATGAAGATATTTAAAAATAAAGTTTTACACAATTTTTTTTTTTTTTTTTTTTTTTTTTTTTTTTTTTTTTTTTTTTTATTCGTATATATTACAATTTGTCATAATAGACAATAATAATAGTGCTACAGGATCTCATTCATACAATATAAACAAAAGGAAAGTCAAATTACATAAAATAAAATAAAAATAAATAAACATATAATAATAATAATAGGTTTACCGAACCCGAAGGTTCGATGCCGATACCACCAAACTTCGCCTGCACAGACTCGTCCAATGTTCACCGGTCAAGCCCAAGCCCCCGAGATCAGCCTTAATGCAATCCTCCCATCGACGCTTCGGCCTACCTTTCGGACGCCTACCAGTCGGTTCAGCGAATACCAACTTTCTCGGAATCCGTTCCTCACTAAGCCCAACAACTTTACGCGCCCATTTGAGTCTCCGCGATGCTATCAACTCAATTATATTCACTGGATACAAGTTCCGAAATTTCGCGTTGTGCAACCTTCTAAACTCCCAGTTGCCTCATCTCTCTTCGGACCAAATATTTTACGCAGAACCTTATTTTCGAAAACCTTAAGCCGTTGTTTATCCTTCAAAGTAAGCGGCCACGTTTCACATTCGTAAAGAACCGTCGGAAGGATAGTAGTTTTATAAATTCTAATCTTTAAGTTTTTAGATAGAAGCCGTGAGCTAAGTAATTTAGCAACGGAATAATAACACGCATTTCTCACCTGTAACCGGGTGTTATTTTATTTCTTCCTCGATTTCACTTTTTCTAGTTATCATTGAACCTAAATACTTGAATTTCTCTACGTGTTCAAAAGTATGCCCTGATATATTAATATCACCAAGATCGCCACCGTTTCTGCTACTAATCATATATTTCGTCTTATCTGTATTTAATTCGAGTCCTATTTCTTTACCGGTTTTTATTAACACAATTGTATTTAGTTGTATGGTTTCCGTGTCTTCACCTAGCAGTACCAAATCATCGGCATACCCCAAAACCGGAATCTTATCACCCATATTTAAACCTTTCTCGGTACGCCTCTCATTTTCTAAGACATATTCTAAAGCTATATTAAATAAAACAGGGGAAAGGCACCCTGTTTCAGACCCATTTGAGTCTCCGCGATGCTATCAACTCAATTAGATTCACAGGATACAAGTTCCACAATTCCTTACTCAAAAGTAATCTTAATTTGAGATATATTTTGAAATGAATGTAGGTGCGTAACACCGGTAAATGTGTAACACAGAGATAACCTCTGTTCCTCTGTCAAATGATTTTGACTGAGCTCGATATATATATATATATATATATATATATATATATATATATATATATATATATATATATATATATATATATATAGTGTTGTAAGTGAATTTCGTATGTTGCGCCCACCAAAATTGTTCATAGAGTATAAAAATAATATTTGTCGTTTTAAGGGTTTAGTTAGACTAAAAAGGCCAACCCAAGGATTCGCTTCATGAAATCATAACAACTCCTAATTGAAGTAAACGTAGAAGCGATGAGTGTTCATTAGACAAGATAGATCAGAGCTTGCTTGCAGTTATGTTGGGTTGCATTCCGTGTGTGTTCCAATGCTGCACTATATATCATTCCAGTGTCCCAGCCAACAAATCATACCTAAAACCACTTTCAGTTAATGTCCATCTCAGAATTCCTGAAGGGCAATAATTTGACTCAATAATCACATAATTCCAACAATTTTTCAAAATATTATATATTTTTTTAATGTAACTTACAATATAAAAAATAAATAAGCTGGGTTACCAGCTCACTTTGGAATCATAGGGAACAAAACAGCTGATGAAGCAGCCAATCCAGCAAGAATGGAAAGGAATCACCAAAATAAAGGAAATCACTATATATGATCAGGCACTCCACTCTAAGAAGTGTATACTGATAAAATGTGAAGAAAGTTGGAAAATCCAACTGCCACAAATGGAAAATGAGTTCTGAAACATCATGGAGAGTGGAAGTTAGGGTAGACAGGATTAGAATTGGGCAGTTTACTAATAGGTACCTTCTAATGCGCCAAGAAGCATCAGCCTCAGAAAAATGCAAAACAACCAACAAACTGTGTAACACTTACTAATTGAGGATAAAAGTTGGTCTAAAGAAATCAATGAAAGAAATGTTTTATGATAATATTAACCATCCTAATATAATTCATAAAAAATTTAGGGTACATCTAAAACAACATAAATTAACCAAGCTGCTCCTACCCATAAGGGTCTTGGGCTCAGTACATATAGTTTCTAGGCCAACGGCTGTGCAATGAGGTGATTAAGCCAGGATCAAACTGAACCGCCAGGTTTTTTACCCCTTTTTCAGTAACCTCCTTGAAAAAGTTCAAGTCTGCCCTAGAAGGGCATACCCTATCATTTGTTATTTCATCCTCCATACCCTAGGGTTGTCCCAAGGATGAAATAACAAAATAAATAATATTCTCAGACCAAATCCAACTTACCAACTAGCTTGCGTCACTAACCGATTATTATATATCTTTAAAATTAATAATTACTTCTGGGGGGAATTACCTATTCAGCTTATGAAAAAAAAGTTGTTTTGCACCTGAAGATGACATAAAATTCGAAACGCTATGCATTTTAATAAAATACTGTTGAAGAATAATATCAATATCTAATTCTATATTACTAGAATTTGACCTCTACCTCAAATCATCTACATTTAATAATTACATAATTCCTAAATAATTTTATTGTTTAAAAATGAAACAATATTGGTAAAAACATAAATTTTATAATGAGGGTTGGAGGTTTATTATTGGATCACTATTATATTAATTAAATAAATATAAATAAGCCTTTGTAAGAGTTCAATAGGCGTTTACCTACCTCCATCGCCCCCTTTCCCTCCTCCGGGATACTCCAGTAAATTTCTTAGTCCCCAGCTTTTAGCTGACTTTGGCAACAAGAGTATTGAAGGAGAGACAAAGGCTGGAGCGCCCACTTCGCGCACTTCCCTTATCAGCCCCGCTCCCTTCGTCATGACCAAGACATTGGCAATTTCAAAAATATGGTATTTATGAAACAAAGAAGGGGTAGAGGTGATGAGGGTGATATTGGATATTCATGAGGTCAGTCGTATTCCAGACCGAGAAGTGAAAGACCTTCCACGTAGGCTGTCAGAGATCCTAAAGAAGTCGGAAGGGTGAAGACTAAACGAACTCCACCAGCCGACTAGGTGTCCCAAGGTAACCTTTTGTAATATTGTATGGCAAAAGTACGATCTCCTCAATATTCTCAGTCATATTACTATGCTCTATTAAATTATTAACTAATAGAGATAAATTTATGTTAGTTCTTTTTTTTAAAAATAATAATTGTATTGATTAGAACCTGTTGGTCATTAAAACATCCCTTTCATCCCACCCAACACCTATTGTATACACGACATCATTGGAAAAGAACTCCAATGGTACAAAAAAGCATAGTTCATAAATATATTAATTAATTTACAATCGTTTATGAAGCAACCGCTGAATTAGAAAAGCCGCAGGTCAAAACATAGCAGCATTATATTTAGACAATGTTACATAGAAAACGGAAAGTTTTTTTCTAATAAAAGTATAAAACCACGCCTAAATTTTGCTATTTTTTATGAAAATATTCCTGAGAAATACAAATACTGGTCTTGTGAGAGGGATTCGAAATACCAACGCGCTACTCAGACGTAATATTGACAGAACTTGGTAATGTCAATATTTGACCAGTATTTGGGAAACACGCCTCACACGATCAGCATGAACATTTCACAGCGATTCAAGCTCATCGTTTTCTTATGAACTAAATTCTAAGATAAAAGTTCGTAAACACACACTGTATGTATGTACAAAGGTTTACGTTGTTATTGTGTTTGCTAATATAACAAAAAAAAATTACGTAATTGATTTGAGGAGATGTATCGATATCCAAATCACAACTTCGACTATTTACAAGTATTAAAACATCTGGGACAGAAAAAAAAATCACTAACTTTCTCTTAAAATGTTAACTAATCACTAACTTTCATGTTACTCAGAATCCAAATATCAATCAATCGAAATAAAATCTTAATATTTCCTTTTGGTTTATTGGGTTAACAACAAGAAAAAATTATCTCCCCTCATGAGATCTTACGTTTCAAAATACGTAGATCCCAAAATACGAATTATAAAAAAAAAAAAAAAAAAAAAAAAAAAAAAAAAAAAAAAAAAAAAATCCGACTGTACGCTATCTTACTGCTTTTTTCCGCAACTACTAAACCGATTTCCTCAAACTTTGGCACAGAAATAACAAGGCATCCGACGATGATCCTAACACCTACATAATGGTGATCGATGTATGGTAACATTGATATCACCTAACCAATTTTATAATGGTGGCCGATTAAAAATGTTTTTATTCAATAACTCAATTAGTTTGGAAGAGAGAGAGAGAGAGAGAGAGAGAGAGATAGTTGTATATTTATTTATTTAAGTATATCAAAATAAAAATAAAATTAAGTACCATACAACAAAATACTCGGACGGCTGAACGCGTTGTTGATGACTTAACGCGACACCTATACTATCCGTACCGCCATAATATGCAAAGAGCCCGTTACAGCCGCAGAAAACAGTAATCAAGAAGAGAAATCTTCTGGCAAAAGACGCGTGGGGTAAAACTTTTATAAGGCGATAAATCGGCTTGGAGTGCAGATATGTATCTGGATGGCACACTCCGAGGAGAGACAACTTTCGCCCTGATTAAAATTCATGCTTCCCAAGACCGTGCGAAGTATCGCGCCTCCAAACTACACGGAAAAGTACTCCAACTCTGATATAATTTAGAGCACTTGACTCCGAGCTGCTTCTTCTCTCGTAGCCCGTCGTGTTTCTCCTTATGAGCGAGATATCAAGGTGTTACTGTGGATGATTAACTAGTTTAGCTAAATAATATATATATATATATATATATATATATTATATATATATAAGGTGTAGATTCTTTAAGATGATTAAGATGAAGCTCAAATTTTGTGAATAAAATTAGAGACTGATTTATAAATGCACTACTTTTTTATTAAAAATGAATGCATAGTTTCAGCTAAAAATGCTATCTTCAGACATGAGGCTTCTGGTTGTAAGCATCCACTCACACTAGGTAATTTGCACATTTTTAAAATTAATTAGTTTTTTTTCATATTTATAAATTAATTTTTAATATTTATTTTATGTTATTTGACCATTATTATTTTTTCTGTATATATAGTATGAATGTGGTCTCTTATCAATATTATTATTGTTCATTTTTTAACAAATTGTAATATATCTCAATAAAAAAAAAAAAAAAAAAAAATTTTAATATTTAAATCATTTTAATTGATTTTTAACAATGATGAGCATAGTGCATCAACTGATTCCTTTTATATTTAATTTTTATAGTGGAATTATTTTCATTGTACTTTTTTTTTTCATTTTTAAATTGTTATTATATATTCTTAGGAAATCAACGTTAATTTCGTAGATAAAAGATCAGCTGATGCGCTCGATGATAACAGTCATACGTTACATCGTCTCTCAGATTTTTGCTTTTTTCAGTAGGAATTCGCTAGAATTCAGTCTGGAGAACATCACTAGACCTCAGGAATATTACGGCAGTGAATATTGGAGAAGTTTCGGTAAGCAAAGTTATAATTTACTTTGTACAATCACGAAAAAGTGAAAGAAGGGTCACTGATCAGCTGATTGCCGCTATCTCGGCAAGCTCGGGCTTGCTTTTCTTTTAATTATCTTTCTTTTATCTTTAATTCTTATCCCATTATTTATTTATTATTATTATTTTCTTAATCAATGAGATATTTTCATCAAGTCATGTCCTCAAAGTCTGCAAGTAAAAGATCTAGATCTGCAGGTTCTAACTCGTCTCCCACAAAACAGAGACCCCGCCGTGAACAAAATAAAAAAATGATTCCACCAGCGACCGCGTCAGCTACCTCATTAGGTTCTGAACCACAGCCCAGCACATCATCACAAGGAATAACTGATGAATCTCCGTTTTTTACACCGAATCCATTTCAGATCCTCCAAAATGAAAAAGAAACCATGGAATCTTCTCCTATACCCAGAGAACCACTACCTCCACCAATATTTGTTAAAAATATTAAAAATTTTAAACTGATGTGTGCGCATTTAAACAAAGTAACAGATCCTAATAGTTATTATTGTATAAGTAGAACCAATGATACTAAAATATCTCCGACTACTGCTGAAACCTACAGAAAGATTGTAAAATATCTGACTGAGACCAAAGCTGACTTTCATACTTATCAGCTGCGCCAAGAGAGAGCATTAAGGGTCGTAATCAGAAACCTACATTCCTCAACACCCGTTGAAGCAATCAAAGAAGAACTGACAGAATTAGGATTCCAAGTGAGGCAAGTCACCAACGTTCTAAAAGATAAAAGTCCACTGCCTCTATTCTTCGTGGACTTGGAACCATCAGCAGGAGTCGAAAAAATTTATGACCTCAGCAGACTGTACTATACCCGTGTAAAAGTTGAAAAACCTTACACAAAGAAAGAAATAGTCCAGTGCCATAACTGTCAGGCATATGGTCACACCAAAAGTTATTGCCATCACATACCACGCTGTGTGAAATGCGGTGAACAGCATAAAACAGAAGAATGTACAAGATCAAGATCAGCACCCGCTGTATGTGCTCTGTGCCTCAAGGACCACCCGGCTAACTACAAGGGATGTGAAATCTACAAGAAACTCAGAACCAGATACCAAAAACCTCAGGATCCGAATGAAACAGCTGTACCAACCAGAAGCAGAAGAGAACCATCAAAACTTGTAAATTCTAACGTGTCATTTGCCCACTTGCTTGGAGGTGGTAACCAGAATCATGAAGTCGAGGCACTGCCGGAACAACATTTTCCTCAACATTCTCAATCTATTGTACAAGAATCTATCCCTCAAAGTTTACCTAATCTTCAAAAAACTCCTCAACATCAAATTTCTCATATCCCTCCACCATCAAACGTCACAGATCTTACCAGTCTAATGACATCGTTCATCTCCGAAATCAAATCTCTTGTTATGCCGCTTATATCACTCCTTACAAATCTAGTATCGAATCTAATCCCTGCCTTGAAAAATCCTTAAATGACTTCACCTAACTCCTTATCCATTCTCCTTTGGAATGCGAATGGTGTTAGAAATCATACTGACGAACTGACAGCGTTGTTGCAAGACAAAACAATCGATGTTGCACTTATAACTGAAACAAGACTAACGACTAAACAGTACTTCAAAATACCGCAATACATGACATACCGTACTGACCACCCAGACGGTAAAGCCCATGCCGGTTCTGCTATCATTGTCCACCAATCCCTCTCTCATCATTTACTCCCACTTCCCACCTATGATTTTCTACAAGCCACATCCATAGTAATCAAGACTTTTTCCTTTCCGGTAACCCTCACATCTGCATATTGCCCTCCTAAACATTCCATTTCCAATTCTGAATTTGTATCCTTCCTGGATTCCTTAGGAAATCGTTTCATTCTGGGTGCAGACTTAAACGCCAAGCATCAGCAGTGGGGTTCCAGAACCACGAATTCTCGGGGACGAAATTTGCTGTCTGCACTCAACTCCCGAAATTTTAATATCCTGCCTCCTGACTCCCCTACCTACTGGCCAACCGATCCTAACCGCAATCCTGACATCCTCGACTTCTTTATCCACAGCGGATTAGGCTCTCTCAACTTGTCTTTAACTCGCCTTGATGAACTATCCTCAGACCATAGTCCACTGATCCTAAAAGTATCTCTCACTCCAATTCCAAAACCCATTCCACCATCATTCATCCGAGGCCCTGTCAACTGGAACCTTTTCCGCCAAATCCTGACCGATAATATTGACCTCAGAGTAACCCTCAAAACCCAAGATGACCTAGATAATTCCGTCTATTCCTTTACCACCGCCATCCAACAAGCTGTCTGGACTGCTTCCTCTCCTAAACACTCCAATATAAATCCAGACCAAAATCATTTTCCACAACCTATTATAGACCTTATCCACACCAAACGCCGAGCAAGATCATTATGGCAGCGCACCCGACACCCAACAGATCGCCGCTCCTATAACTTCTATTGTAGACAATTGAAGAGGGAGTTGGCGAACTTCCGTTCCCAGTCCTTTAATTCCTACCTCTCCTCTCTATCAGCTCGTGATAATTCCCTATGGAATGTCACGAAAAAGATCCTAAAATACCATCATGTTTCCCATCCTCTCCGACGTGGTGATGACTCCTGGGCTGCGTCTGATGAAGATAAAGCCGAGGAATTCGCCACCACACCTCTCCAAAGTATTCACTCCTCACCCGGAATCCCACGCCAATCACACCGCAACAGTGCAAGACTTTCTTATGTCACCGATTCCACTTTCCCTACCTCCTAAAGCTATTAATCCCTCTGAGGTCAAATATCTTCTCCAAAAACTGACTCTCCGTAAATCTCCTGGACACGATCTCCTTACTCCCCAGATCCTCCGACAACTTCCGCAGAAAGCTATTATATTCCTTACTTATATTTATAACTGCATCCTCCGCACCACCTATTTTCCTCTGTTATGGAAACATTCCACCATCATCCTTTTTTTAAAACCAGGTAAACCTTCCAACAACACTTCATCCTACAGGCCTATTAGTCTACTCCCCATCCTCTCAAAAATCTTCGAAAGGCTTCTTCTTAAACGTATCCTACCCATATTAGAATCTCAAAATCTTCCTTCCCATCAGTTTGGATTCCGTCCTCAGCATTCCACAGTTCAACAGGGGCTCCGAGTTGTAGACCATATTTCCTCAGCTCTTGAATGCAAAGAGTATTGTTCTGGTGCGTTTCTGGACATTGCGCAAGCTTTTGACCGGGTATGGCACACTGGATTACTCTTCAAGCTGAAAAACCCATTTACCCCAGTCCCTATACCTCATTCTCCGATCCTATCTCTCGAACCGTTCCTTCCGAGTTCGCTGTGGTGAAGAATTTTCTAACCTTTATCCCGTTGAGGCCGGTGTTCCTCAAGGCAGCGTCTTGGGACCCATCCTCTACATCCTTTACACTGCTGATATTCCTACACATCCTGATACCTTTCTGGCAACTTTTGCAGACGACACCGCCATCCTATCATCCAGTTCCAATCCTGAAACAGCATCCTTAAACCTTCAGAGACACCTTTTCCTTATCGAACACTGGTGTAATAACTGGCGTGTAAAGGTGAACGAAGCCAAATGTAAACACATAACCTTTACTCTTAGACGAAAATCCTGTCCGCCAGTTTATTTCAACTCATTACCGATTCCTCTCTCAGATACAGTCCGGTATCTTGGCTTACTGTTAGACAAAAGATTGACTTGGAACCCACATACAAGACTTAAAAGACAAGAACTCAACCGACGATTCGGACAGTTATACCGACTACTCAACAGAAAATCTGAACTTACAGTTGAAAACAAATTATTAATCTACAAGACAATACTGAAGCCCATCTGGACCTACGGACTTGAACTGTGGGGGACAGCTAAACGTTCTAACATCAAACGCATTCAATCCTTTCAATCCAAAGTCCTCCGTACAATAGTAAATGCTCCTTATTATGTCTCCAATTATACCTTGCACCACGACCTTAATGTTCCATTTATTTCAGACCTAATTCCATCCAAATTTTCCAAATTCCACCAGAACCTCATTCATCATCCTAATCCTTTAGCTCAATCCCTATCCAGCTCCACTCATCCATACAACCCACCTAGAAGGTTGAAACGGCAGTGGCCCCGCGACCTTTTGTAAATATATTGGAGTTCTAGCACTGGCTAGATTCTCCACTCAATGTGATGTATGTATGAGTGTGTGTATGTGTAAATAGGTATAAGTGAATTATTGACTTTTGTATTGATTCATTATTGTGTATATATTTTATTATAATTTTATGTTGTGTAAATATTGTATGAATGTAGTATGTTTGATATCATTCAGCAATACTATAATGTCCAAATTGGGACAGATTGTAAAATTTTCTCAATAAAAAAAAAAATTAATAGAATTTCGTAGATTATTAACATTTTTAACTGCATACATTTTATTTATTTTATTACACTTTTGTATTGTTATATAATTTTTATGATGACATTGTGAGATTGATTTTTTTTTAATTATACTAAATTTTGTACTTGCAGATAAATATTTTCCTTAGCACCTGAAAGTGGCATATAAGGCGAAAAGTTGTGCATTAATATTTTAATAAAAGATCAGTGAAGTTAAAAATCAGCCTCCAATTTTATTTACAATATATATATATATATATATATATTATATATATATATATATATATATATATATATATATATAAAAGATTTTCGTTATCATTTAGGACATTCTTCTCTGAACACATTGCAATATTCTTTCGATGGGAAAAATAAATTTTCTGTTGTCATCGAGAAACCTTTTCTGTAATATGAGTAGTAATATAGACGTATTATATACCGTTGGAAAGCACAAGATTTTAGAAAAGTTAACACGCACTAAAATAAGTACGAGTTAATAACAAGTTGGTATAGACCCATAAGCTTATGAGCAGATGTTAGTTATAGTGATTCAGTGTTGCCATCGTACAGTATTTTACTGGTTTTTATTTTCCCATACATTGTTCAAGATTTTAGGAAAAATATCACGTAACAAATCGATAATCGATTGATAAAATAAATGAAAATTATTATTTTTTTTTATATTGAGAAAAAGTATTATAAATATCAAATAGTAATAAATCGAATAAAATAGGGACCGTTTATTATCACAAACAGATTAACTGAACCGATTTTGATTTTTTGACCAATCAATGTTTCTTATTTCTGCTGATGTTTAAATATAATAATGAATTGACGTCATAAAATAAAAATAAAATTTTCTTCCTCATAATCCCAAAGTGATAAACTTTTGATTTACATTGAACCCTGTGAGGCAAGAGCGAGTCGCTAGTTACTAATGTATTTTCTACGGAAACTAAAAGGAAGTATTCTTAAGGGTCGCAAGTTTAAATTAAGTTTGACTATATTTTTTTTTTCTGTGGCACGACAGGCCGTGTAGGCCCTTGTCCGCGTGGTATATACTCCTGGCAGAATATACTCACTTTTCTCAATGAAATGTTTAGAGTAGGGTCATCACCATCCCTAACTAACTAAAAGGAATTATCCTTAAGAGCCGCAAGTTTAAATTAGGTTTGACTATATGGCTTATTATATTATATAAATTAGTCAGTTTGAGAGATTTTGTCATTTGTAGGCGATAAGTATAAAACTTTATCCAATTCCCTCAAAAATACATACTCACTAAACAAGTTCTAGAACTTAACTTTTTTTTGAGTCATTATGTGTATGTATTTTCTTTCTTTTTCAATTTGCTATGTATCTATCGAGCCAAACAATTTTCAAAAATATTGTAATATGAAATATAATGGACTATGCTAACTAGAGGAGGTCCCTTGTTTCCCGATGTCAGAAAATAAATAACATGGTTTTCACAAGAATTTACCAAGAACCTTTTAAGTAATATTTAGTTGGATGTTTAAACTCTTGTGTAAGGGAATTAAAACAGTTTGCAGTGCTTACCGCAGCATAAATCAGTTGAGTGGTTTTTAGATATTCAGTTCCCAAAAACTAAGGAGGAAGCTTACAACACCCTCGATTCTAAAGCCAAACAACAAGATGATACCATCACCCTCCAATAAAAATAAGGAATGCCCCTACTAGTAGAAATAGGTGCAGAACTAGATACGGAATTTCATTCTCAAGACAGTAGACGTAAGCGAGGACGGGAATGCAAAGATATTCCGGACTTAAATAGCGAATGAGATCATTCTAAACCACTCAATCAAGACCTATGTTACCTATGTTTATACAAATAATTTTAACGACGCGGTGTTCGCAAAGACTATAATGTTTTAATGTTTTTGTTTTAAATTATTCACTTGTAACGTTTTTTTTATTCGCTGTGATTTCGTCCGCCCGAAGTCGCGATCTATTTGGATTTGTGAACTTTTGCGCATAACGGCTGTTTGTGCAGGACTGGTAAATTTGAATTAAACCTATTACTTATGTATGGTGTAGCTATCTACGGTGATAAATGATGAGATAACGAAACCCACCATTTAAGTCTTTCTCTTAAGGACTCTTGTACCGAATAGATGTACCGTACTACCGAAGATGTCCTCAGTACTTTTGCAGTATATCTCTTATAATTTTTCTTTTATTTCGTCTGGCGACTCAGCGGTAAGCATCCTAAGTTGAATTATTGAATATTTTTTATATGATTTTTTCTTTGTTTTAAAACTTATTATATCTCTTAATTAATTTTAGTTGGTGTTATGTCTGTTAAATTACAGTCATATGACTTCTCCGTATTTCTCGTTTCAAAGAAAATAAATTCAACCTTTGTAGGTATGGATTTTATTTATTTTTTATTTTAAGCCATTAAGTACCCCTGGACCAAAACCAACTAACTATGTCAGGCTATATTGATCATTAAATTGTTAAATGCAATAATCCTTTGGTAAACAATCTAATGCTAAATTCTCTTAGTGAAGAATTATCATAAATTATCATAATATATTTTGAATAATTATAGGGTATAATGGTATTCTTCATCTTAAACCCTTGCTTCATTAATGGATAAACCATAACGAGTTCAATTTTGCCGATTTGGAAAAAGTGAATGAAGCAGTTTAAGTCGTTTTTTGAGGTTCTTTCGTATTATTTTAAATTGCAGGCCACATTTTATGCATCCAAGAACCACCCCATTAACCATTATAGCTCCTGTTATCACTGTGACGCGAGAGCGACGGAACCAAAAGACGGGCACAGGAGGAACGGAGCGTTGATGAAAAGCAGATGGAAGCGGGAGTCGGATACAGCCCCACCTTGAGGCCCTAACTAAAGCAATTAAAACTTTATACCTCCTCTTAATGAGATTATACTTTCAACATTGTTTATATTTTGCCAAGGGCGTCTAATTCCCAGGTAATCTATTTTCCTATTTAATGGATGTCAGGACATAAAGCGATCCTTATTGCCGACTTTAATGAACCACATGCGAGAAGCTACAACATCATTTTGCGTTTTCTGATACCGAAATATTGCATGCAAGTCTCCAAACTTTTTTTTTTTTTTTGTTTCAATGCACGTAAAACGAAACAACCTTCATTAATTAGAACTTTATCTTAACCCTTTTAGTGCCGGACAACGATATATCGTCGTTTGCTACACTTGCCATAAGTGCCAACGACGAAAAATCTAATTTCGCCTTATGCTTCGCTTAGCGAGAAAAATTTATCTCTAAATAAATTTATAAATCATATAATTTGAGCGACACTAGACACTTTTCTAGGTCTCAAGTTTACGATAGATATAACTCAATTTTTATGTTATTTATAATTTAGTAATTCATATTATTGTTAATTGATATTGAAGAATCATTATCATTGCTTTATTTGATGGCATTTTTAATCATTTGTAATTTAGTTTTTCTGAGGACTTTTCCAAATGGTTGCATATTTGTCAAATTCGGCCGGTCATCTTGACATAGACACTTGCTATTCGCCCGGCACTAAAAGGGTTACTTTTTTACTTTCACTTTGTTACTTTTTAAGGGGAAGTATTGCGATCGTGAAAATTTTAGTATTCCAGTTTTCAACGGAAATACACGTTTTAGGGTCACCTGAGTCTAAATAACCAAGTCCCGCAAAAAGATCTGTGTGTGTATGTGGTAACTCCCAGGCGGAAACGAAAAGTCCTATGAAACTGAAATTTCATATTTAAGACAAATATACGCCCTTGACATTACAAAACCTTTTTCATTAAAATGAGCTTACCAGAAGAGCCACTTTATACAATGAATTTTGCACTTTTATTCGATTTTCTCGAAAACGGTTCCGACGATTTTGATTAAACTCGCTATATCGATGTAAAATTTGATGGGCTTTAATATCATGTAGGTTTCATTCCGATTAATATGGCTTGACAGGGCTTAAATCCAGATATTTTAAATTTTCTCCCTCTAAAGTACCTTTAATTTTGTAGATTTAATAAAAATAATTGTATTATCTTGTTAAAGCTGATGAAAAACAGGTAAATATATAAATTGAATAAATTCGATACCCAACTTAAGGAGAAAACAGAAAAAATAATTTTTTAATGTAATTTTTCGTTTTTGAACTTAAGAGCAGTAATATAAATGTATGATATACCGTTGGAAAGCTAAAGATTTTAGAAAAAATATTATCTCATACACAAGCTTTTAAAAGTTAATAGAGAGTGATGAAATAAACATAAAACTAACTGATCATTTTAGATAATAATATAATCGATTTTTTAATAAAACGCACGTTTCTATAGAAATTCCATTTAACTAATTCTTTAATGGTTTCACTCATTTTGATCTCTTACTGTATTTGAAAAAAATTTAATCTATTTTAAAAACGGAGGTAAGTGAAAGTCGTGTGTTGCCCGCACCAGATTTTTATCACTTACTCTACCTGATGCAGTTTATTTTTAACCTAGTGACATTCATTCTGAAGCTTTCTAACTGGATAACATTGGATGTGCATAGATTATTTATATTTTGATGTTTTATATATTTTTTTTTTAATCTTGTATATATTCAGTTGTTTTTTGTCGGTGCTAGAAAGTTAATATTAAGATATTATTTTATATAGTACTATCAACATACTGGTTTAATCATTTATGATATTTACTATTGATATTTTTCTTCAATATTTGTATATATAATAGATTGAATGAAAGAAAATTGATGATAAATGGATAGAAAAGAATAATAAAAAAAATATATATTAAGATTTTGTTTTTATATATTGTAGAGTGTCTCTGTACTTCATGACAATTAAAATAAAATAAAGCACTTTTTTCTTTCACTGAAATCTTATAGATTTGATTATGGACCTGTTATGGATTCTAAAACAGTTATTTAGATAGCAGCGTTGAATGCCCTATTTGTAATTCAGGAGAACCCGAAGATCTATACAGATCATTTTCTGTTGCAATGCCCCTCCGCATCTAAAAATAAATACTTAAGGTGGTATATTGAAAATATTTCAGACAATGATCTCATAATAGAAAATTGGTTACCAATAGATAATAAAAATAAATTTTATGATTTATTTTTACGGTTTTCCTCATTACAGTAAATGGGTGCATTTATTTCTACGCGTACCATCTTGCGATACAACGCGTATTTTTATTACATAATATAAATTTTGTTACAGAACATTAAGTTACAGAATATAAAAAATTGTACAATAATAACTGGTAAATAAAAGTAATAAATATAAACTGAAAAATTAATCATTTGTTATAACGAATTAACAAAATAATACTAACTAATTGACTAAACAAAGAAACCAGCAACAAATAATAAATAATTCATTTGTTATAACTACTTAACGAAATAATACAAACTAACTAACTAATTGACTAGTATTAATTACAGTGAAAGTAAATAAAAGAAAATTAATAACGAGTTATTGCCTGTTCCTATTTCTCTAATTCTGCATAGTCCGCCCGGTCCACAAATTCATCAAATTTTGAAAAATATTTTGTAAGAAGGTCACACTTCGAAGGCTGCCATTGGTCTCCGTTAAGTAGGACTGTTGAGATCAGTTTGTGTCTATGTTTGTCCAGTTTACTGCAATCGAATAAAAGATGGTCGTATGTCTGTTCGTTTTTACCGTCACACTTACAGATTTTGTCGTCAGTTAGTTTGAATCGAAATAAATAGCTTCTGGCTCCTCCATGTCCCGTCAGGAATTGTGTCAGTTTGTAGGATATTTTTTTAAGTTTAGTTCGATCATCATTTTATTTTATTTATGTCATGATTTATTTTATTATGTTATGGAATGTTTAATTTCTCTGTTCAAAAATAATTTTAAATTAATATCAAAACAACAATAATTGAATCTATTATAACATTTATGATTTTTTAATATTTCTAACGTTATATTTTATTGTATTTCTTTATTTTTGTAGAAGAACAAAAAACAAGATAATTGTTTATTACGATTTGAATACATCTATTTGATTTGTGAATAAATGGATTAATTTTGTAAAACTCAGTTCCATTTGTATGGGCTAGCACGAAAGAAAAAAAATAAAGGGATTTATTTATAATAGAAACTCATCCGCCTTATTTTATTTTATACCTCAAAACAGATGAAATCTTAAATACGAAATATATGTAACTAATAAACTGCATTATGGTGGCCTTATACAATTATCTACTCTAATACTGAAACCAAAATAATTCTGAGTACATGAGGGAACAGAAGTACTCAGAAGGAAAACTGAGTATGTTTCGTACTTCACTTGGTTTTTATACCCCATTTAAAGGTTATTAAAAAATTTATAACTTGATAATATTTTACGCATTGAAGTAAATTTATTTATTTTTATTATTTAGTTATTAACACAATAATTGCACCAAATCGTTGTTTTATCAGAGCGCCGGATAACACTAGGATAACATAACCTAGAGTGGACTATTATCATATATTAATTAGAGCTAGAGGGCATTATGCAAAGCAGTACATGATATACCCAGGCGGCTCCTTGCAGATCTAACATGGTTTGGAAACGCCCCCATGTACGTCAGGTAGGAGTTGCTACAAACTCCGCACGACGCACAATTTAATTTAATTAGGGGCAAATATAAGATTCTCCAATGTTTCCTAAGGTACACCATATATCTGAGAAGGTATTAGGGCATATCTCTTAAAGGGAAGCTATTAATAAATCAAATCAATGTCCTTATATCCTGGTTGGTATAATGGAGAACGTCAAATTACATTTGTCATTCATGGAGATACAGTTATTACGTCAGCACGTTTTTTATATAAATAGGCAAACAGAAAAAAAAAAAAAAAGTTTATTCTGGGAATACGTATAACAAAAAAGAGAACTGAATGCTGGCTATGGGAAGAGACAGAAAGAATGTATGGATTGTGTGTTATTTTTATATAGATACATGTTATTCGATATATCTTTTTTTTTTTTTTTTCCGTGGCGCGACAGGCCGTGTAGGCCCTGGGCCACGCGATGTAATCTCCTGAGAGGTTACACTCACGTTTCGTGATGTGTTTTCTAGCGTAGGGTCATCACTCCCTACGCCTAATTGTGTGAGTGGCCACCATTTGACTGACGGGTCTCATTCCTGGGGAGAGTCTATGAGTGAATCCCCATTTAATTACATTCTTATAAAAGCCCCTTTGGGACTGGGATTTGAACTCAAAACTTTAGCATGAGAGACTAGCGCGCTAGCCACTCAGCCATGGGTTCCCCATTCGATATATCTAACACGTGATAATAGTGGATAGTAATAGGATCAAACCCAGCTGTGACAGAATAATTATTCTGAGAGGAAAAAATGCTTTATTAAAGAAATAAATTAACTCAGCCTCTACTGGCTAAGACCAGTAATGCGGCTGAGAGAGAGGCGCAGGGATGTCTTGGATTCCGCTTTTTTCCTCCACAAGTGGAGGGAAAAGTCCAACCTGGGGTCCCCTTAGCAGTTGTATATAGTTACCATTGTTTGTATGATGTTTATATATTTGTCAACTTTTTATTTATCTAATTATAGGTTGTTAATTTGATTTGTTATTTTATTGTATATATATATATATATATATATATGAATTTATTTATTTTCTATTTTATGTAATTTGACTATTATTATTTTCTGCATATATTGTATGAATGTGGTCTTATATCAGCATTACTATTGTTCATTCTGAAACAGATTGTAATAATTCTCAATAAATAAATATTAGAAAAGAGGGAAAAAATAAAATAAATAAATAAACATTATGCTGTCCAAAATATTGGGTTTCTTAATTTTACAGAGCATACTTCATTCATCTACATGAGATAGTTGTTAAAACATTCTTGTTTTGTTATCAAATTAGTTATTCGGAAGATAAATATATTGATGACAAATAAATGGTTCTTAGTTCTTCTTCAAAAGTTTATTTTACTTATATTTTATATTAGGAGTCAGCATTTCAGGAGCTTTCCCCATCTTCCGGACTCACTAAGATACACTAACCAATTATCATCAATTATTTTTAAAGGAACATGGCCCTTAACCTATTTTAACGGTCAGCAACACAATAAAGGGCACAACGCCATCTAGTGGCATCTGGATGGACTGCTACTGAGAGAACTGCAAGAAAACACAAGATAAGAAGACAAGTCAGGATAGGTAAGACGGATAAGAGGGATGATAGTGAGCACATGTGCCCCCAGTGTAGCAAGACACTTTTTATCCGTAATAGTTATTCTGCAGTATGGAGGAGTAAACGATAGGAGGCGACCTAGAACCAACGGTCGAAAAGAAACAGAAAGAAAAAAAAAAATCGCCCACCCCATTACCTAGATATGTACAATAGACAATAATTTAGCAACTAACCCTCATTATAATATCAGGTAACCATATTAAAAAACAATAGATTCATTTATTTTATACAGTCCACTGTTCATTTAAAAATCCAGCCCATCACTATTTAATTACTTATGATTAGGAGTCCCCTGGAACACCCTAGACCTCCATTCATAAACAACTATCATATATAAATATATATTTTAACTTACATTATACTAATTAAAATTCAATATTAGAACAAATAATAATGTTACATTTAAGTCTGTATACATGACTGCAAAGTATGATTTAAGTAGGTATATATTTTTTTCAAATTTTGTCAATAAGAAATTAATTAAGAATTCATTAAAAATTTATAAAAATATAACATAGAGAACCACCCATCACAGCCAATATATTCTTCGGCCACTAATATATTAGGGCTAACCTATAACTGTAAAAATGTACACAATAACATATTATTAAAATCTAGGTCAATAACGAAAGGTTTATAACTTTAATCTTTTTTTTTTGCATCTGCATAATGAAGCCAACCTAGGTGTTTTGAATCTGTTTTAAAATCAAAACTGTGATTCGACTGTGTTTTATTCAATCAGTGAGGTTTATATTTTTGCAAGTACTGTTATGTTATTCTATTCTAATGGCGATATTTTTAGAGGTTTCTCCTATGTAAATTTTGTTAAAATCTTTAACGTTTGAAAACTGATTGCTAAGTTTATTTTCGTTGTACAGACCTAATTTATTTACGGTATATCGTACTTAATAAGTGCTCTTTTCATTGCATGAGATAGATGCGGTATGCATTGCATGTATTGGTATATTTTTAATAACTTTTAGCTATCATCTCTATATCTATTAAATCATTGTTATCTATAATTGTTTTTTATTTATATTTTCATTATGGTAAAAATCTGTAATAGTTTTTGTTTAGGTTTATCATCATTTTTAGGTTTATTTTTAGTATTGATCGCATAATCATTATTAATGTTTAGGTGTTTTGTCAGGGGTTTAATTTCACTGTACCAGATACTCAGAACCATTTATTTGTTATTTATTCTGCTACTTCAGCCTAGCTGTGTTCTTCTGTGGCTCGTCCAGTATCTATAAAGTGGGTAATCAGCATTATGGGGGAAAAGACTTTCTGGCTTAACGTAATCTCAGCTTCTTACCGAATCTTACGCCCATTCGCCTAGAAACAGTATAAACAACTTTGTTTTATTATTGGAGCTTCAGGACATAGAAACTTTAAAAGATGTTACATAAAATTTAGATTAATGCTGTTTGTCAGCACTGGGGACCTTTTTTTAAATTTAATTTATCAACATTAAATATGATATTTACATGAAAAAACATTAAGTAAATTCTATAGAACTACTGCGATATAATCGAATGATTAACCTGTGAAGGAACTACTTTAAATTATATTTATTACCATCATCAGGTCTTTTTGACTGACGGCATAGGTTTTAGGGTTTTCACATTCACATTCAACCGAATTAATCCAATCAATACAACCTGAAATCATTAAAGCATTTAGATTTGGCCCGAAATGATTGTTGATTCGTCTAATCCATTTGACTGTTATATTCCATCCCTAAATATTCCAAATAATTCTCTGAGGCTTCTGAAAAGAAGATTGTCGCACGACCTGCTGGCATAGAATATTATTTAATTGCTTTCGATTTATAGCTTCTTCATGATGAAGTCTGAAGTTTTATTTTTATACATTCATCAAATTTATGAGTTTCCTTTTTTACAGTTAAAAAGTTTAATAAAAAAAATATGAGAATATTAGAAGATTTAAGTATAATATGAAAATATTGGGCTGTAGTGTTTTTTACTGGTCATTTCAATAAAAACTTCATATTCTTGTAAATATTTGTAATCAATTATATATGGCCCATTTTTATCTATTACATGTTGTCTTCTTTCGGGTAATTTATGGATTTGTTCATCATCAACCGTTAATCAAGCGCTTTACTTTCCCTAGTCAAAATATTAGATGCTGCACGGTGCAAACCACTTGCACATGGTGCTTTCTCCTGAGGCATCATCGCCATACACATTGCAAAATTTGGTAAGGGTCAGTATTGCGGATTTTCCTTTTCGGAAATAAAAAAAAATATTAAATGACAAAAATGAATATTTTTCTCTTTCATTTTGAGCAAGCGAAATACCACTTAATGATAAGTAATCTCGGTTGAAAATGATGCATAAAAGCACCTTAAATTAATTTTTTTTTTTTTTTTATAATTGTAAATATTTTTGACCAAGTAAACATGATTTTATAAAAATAGAGAGGATTAAATTGAAATATTGAAAAACACTCCGAACTTATTCTACTACCCAATGAGTTTCATTTATAGTATTAAAACATTTCGCAGAAAATTATTATCATATACATATATATATGACTGAGGTTTTAAACACAAAATAATTTATCTTAACAATATTGTTTCCTATAAGATGAATTGTTTCCTAACCTCAAACCAATACTTACGCATAATTTTAGGAAAATTTTATTATGAAAATGGAATGTCGTTCTTATTGGCTAAAATATTCTATCATAAACAAGTAAATTGTAAACAAATTTAATTAAACGAAATTAACATTAACCAGTAAGTAGTGATAAGACCCCTTTCCTACCAAATGTCGCCGTATTTTTCTATTTTCCACATCCTCCATTTCATTTCTTCTGAGGGAGTTTCAATTTTCTGTGTTCTCGAATCCTTATATTTTTATTTTCTTCCTCCTATAACCACATTCCCCTTTCGTTTATTTTTTCTACATATAATGATTATATAATATAGTTACATTTTTAATATTAAACAATATTGTTTCCAAAAAAATAATTATATTAATAACATGTTATATAACAATAATATTCTATCATAATTTATATCTAGGATTTTGATTTATTCTAGTGTTTTTTTTTTAATTAACTGGTTTTAATCTTCTTATATTCTTAGTTCTTGTAAAGTCATAAATTTGGGCCGAAACGTCTGTACACATTATAATAAATTTCAAAGTATCCTATTATTGTATTAGTTTTACGTTCAATAATACTTGGACCATAAATATCATATTGTATCGATCATAAAATTAAAATACCAACAAATATAATTCTTTAATGGTAATAATGTTGACAACATAAAAGGTCATAAAATTAGATAAAACAAACTTTATACATAGAACCGTGTTTTTGATATATAATGCAATTTCATCATAAATATATAATCAGATTATCTTGTATTGTCCACAAACAGCCATGTTTTTCATAGCCACAGGTATATTACTTTGACTAAAATTTATTCATATAATTAGTGATATGTTATATCTACATAATGGAAAATTAATCTTTGTCAAATATGAAAAGCTCTTTCTCTCTCTCTCTTCTTTTTTTTTTTATTTTTTGTAAATTGTTTGTGCTTTGATTGTCTCATATTAATATGATAAATAAAATTAGTAAATATTTTATTTTAGACCTCAAAACAGATGAAATCTTAAATACGTAATATATGTAACTAATAAACTGCATTATGGTGGCCTTATACAATTATCTACTCTAAAACTGAAACCAAAATAATTCTGAGTACATGAGGGAACAGAAGTAATCAGAAGGAAAGCTGAGTATTTTTCGTACTTCACTTGGTTTTTATACCCCATTTAAAAGTTATCAAAAAATATATAACTTGATAATATTTTATGCATTGAAGTAAATTTATTTATTTTTATTTAATATCTTATTATTATTATGTTTCATTATTTCTAAATTATCATTACTGTAATATTTCATCTCATTTACTTTATTAATTACTTATGCATTCACTTTTCTCCTAGTTAATGTATTTGATTTCATTTTATTTTTATTAATAATATCATTATATTTTTAATTTTATTTTACTATTATTATTTTATTTATTTATTTATTATTATAGAATAGAATAGTGTGACATGGTTAACGGTTAAGGTCCAGGTTCTTAGAAAATAAAATTATTTACGATCTTCTACTTTATTTCCTTTGTGGCATACAAGCATACGGCAAAACATATTCTTCGTAACACCAACTAAAATTAGTTAAATAATAATCAGTTTTAAAAATAAAAAAGGAAATAATATCAAATAATCTTCAAAGTAAAGTTAACAGAGGATGCTTACCGCTGGGTATATTAAATATATATATGACGAAAAAAAATTAAATAAAAATATCCTTATACTGCTCCCTGCTAACTCGGTACTTCCATACATGGATACGTTACGAGACTTTCTACCGGAATGGCCTAAGATCGCGGAATTCCGGTACCTCCACGGTACTTATCCTAGGCGGCGACACTGTACTTTCCATATGTAGGCTCAAGTTTAAAACACCGGGCGGACGAAACCGAGCGGGAAAATTAAAACTTGTTACACACTCCCCTCCAGCGGGTAAGTCCGTCAGGTGGTTTGGAATAACTTAAGCTTCGATGGATGCCATAAACCTACGAACTTTCCATTCTGATCCCTTAACTTACACGACCCGCCACCCGTAACTGAGACAACTGTATAAGGGCCTTCATACTTGGGGTTAAGTTTAGCTGCGAGTTTATCTGCTGCTGAAGATAACTGAAAAGTCATTTTTAAAACCTGATCTCCCGGATGGAAACGATCTTTCCGGCGTCTCAAATTATAACGACTACTCTGATTTATGCTTGCTTTAAGAGAATTTTCCTCAGCGACATGATGAACTTCAGGCAATTTGGCCACTTTTGCCGCCCAACGAGTCTGTTCTTCTTCGCGAGCTGCTAGAATATCTCCCTCGAGAACTTGGTGTAAAGGCCTTAGCTCTCTACCGAAATTTAAGAAAGCAGGGCTGAACTTGGTCGAGTCCTGAACTGCGGAATTCAATGCAAATTGGATCTCTCCTAACTTCTCGTCCCAGCGTTGGTGTTTTTTCCCAAGATACGTGACGATAAGTTGCTTTATATTACGGTTAGACCGTTCTGTGGGATTTGCCTGTGAGTGATAAAGAGGAGTAGTCTCCCTCTTGATTCCGAACTCCTTAGCTACTTCATCAACAAGATTACTCACAAAGTTCTTTGCATTGTCGGAAATTAATTTCCTAGGTGCACCATACCTATATAATATTCGGGACTTTAATTTCGACACTATAACCGAAGAGGTAGCTTTCCTAATGGGACACAATTCCACCCATCGGCTAAATAAATCGACGAAAACTAGGAGATAAACGTTGCCTTTAGTGCTTCTAGGATAGGGACCCATAATGTCGACAGAAACGATTTCCCACGGCTGCTTGTTATAGCGAGGGTACATCAATCCACGAGGTGGTGTATTTCTGGGTTTTACCTTTTGACACAACTCACACTGTCTCACATATTGGCTTATATCCGAATAAAGACCCGGCCAATAATATAGTCTGCTAACCCGCGCGAACGTCTTATCAATCCCTAAGTGGCCAGACTGAGGAAGATCATGATTATCATATATTATAGATCTCCGCAGGTGTCTTGGAACAACCACTTTCCACTCCTCACTGGGGTCCTCCAACTCTCCTTTCAAAGAGTTCTTCCGATGATACAGTAACTGCCCGTCCTTTATCAACCAGCCAGGGTGAAATTCTGGGAACTTTTGGACTCTGTAAAATTTCTGATCGTACCATTCATCAGACGATATAGGGGTTCCCGAAGACGAAATATCATTGGAAGAGGAGCCATGATCGATACCTGTAGATAAAACAGTTATTGCGGCAATTCTGGATAATGCATCGGCCACTGTATTCAGTTTGCCCTTACGGTATTCCACTTTGTAATTATACGGTTGTAACCGAAGAGCCCATCTAGCCAAACGACCCGAAGGGTTCTTCAAATTTAGAAGCCACTTAAGACTGGCATGGTCCGTAATAACGGTAAAGGAATATCCCTCCAAGTAATGCCGATTCTTTTCGATACCAAACAGGACTGCCAGGCATTCCTTTTCGGTGACGGTATAATTTCTTTCAGCTGGACTGAGGGTACGTGAGCAAAAAGCGATAACCCTTTCTTCGCCATCTTGTATCTGTGTTAAGACAGCTCCAAGACCTGTATCACTGGCATCGGTCTGTAGTTGAAAAGGCTGCTCGAAATCGGGCCTTGCTAATATTGGTGCTTCAGTCAGTGCTGACTTGAGAGCATTGAAAGAGGCTTCTTGCTCTCCTGACCATATCCATTTAGCTTTGCGTTTGAGCAAGGATGTAAGGGGAGAGACAACCGCGGAAAAATCTTTTATAAAACGGCGATACCACCCTGCCATTCCAAGGAACCTTCTAAGTTGCCCAACATTGGTGGGTGGAGGGATCGAAGTAATGGAACTTACTTTGTCTGGATCAACGCTCAGGCCTTCACTATTAACTAAATACCCTAAGTATCTAACTTCTTTACAACCAAATTTGCATTTATCGGGATTAATACGCAACCCTGAAGCTTTAAGTCGACGAAACACTTTCTGAAGCATGTCTAAATGCAATTTAAAAGTTGGCGTGCAAACCAAAATATCGTCTAGGAAAACTACAACGTACGGGTATAGTTCGGGTCCAAATATGGCATCGGCTAACCTCTGAAAGGTAGCAGGTGAATTGGTTAGCCCAAAAGGCATAACTTTAAACCTAAATAACCCTCTGCCCGGAACTGTAAACGCTGTAATCTCTTTACTAGATTCGTCAGCTAGTGGTACTTGCAGAAATGCCTGCTTAAGGTCAATTTTGGACAGATATCTCGCTTGTCTAAGTCCGTCTAAAAGAGAAGTCATATTTGGCATGGGATATGAATCTTTACAAGTAACTTCGTTTACCTTGCGAAAATCGATACAGAACCGGTAACCCGATCCCTTGCGAACCATGACTACCGGAGATGACCATGGAGATTGGCAAGGCTCAACTAAGCCTTCTTCTAACATCCGATCAAGTTCCTGGTACATTGCCTCAAGAACTTTAGGCGAGTAGTGGTAGGAGCGTTGCTTAATAGGTTGAGCACCCATAACATCTATCTTATGTCTTATACGGGTTGTTAATCCCGGAGAATCTCGGAGAGTTAGCAAACCTTCACTAACTATCTTATCCAGATCTAACTTTTCTGAGGAACTGAGTGAATTAATACCACAAATTGATGTTTCCCTTCCCTCTATTGGAACATCCTGACGGAACGAAAACTTATGGCTAGGATCGTCTTGAAACCACCAGGTTGCTTCACGAAAATTCATGCACATATTAGAATTAACTATAAAATCTAATCCAAACAAAAACATAAATGGAAGTGATGTTAAAGCATACAGTATTATGTTGTACGACCTACCTCCAACTGTAATTGGAATAGAGAATATTTTATCCACAATACTGGTACTTCCATTAGCGACACAAATATTAAACTCGGGAATTTCCTCAACGACATAACCCAGTTGAAGGAGAATTTTGATCCCTTCTGGTCCAACGAATGAGGTGGTTGAACCAGGGTCAAATAGGGCCAAGTAATTCAACTCTCTTCGGCACTGTTTTCCTATTTGGAAAACCATGTAAAGCTGTTTAGGGAACGATACGGGATAAAGAGGTACGGTAAAATTTTCTAAAGAATTCGAGGCGACATTTGAGGAAACGAGATCAGATTTAGCGGTACAAAAAGGTATACGATACGGAACGGTATTTAGTGGGTCAGCTAAAACTGTAGGAATAGGAATGACCCTCACTTCCGATTCCCTCGCCCATTTCCCGGAGTACATTTAGGGCAGGCGTGAATGGAAACTCCTGGGTTACCACAACGATAGCAGAACAACTTACGAGGTAGCGAACATCTGGAATATACATGTGGTCCACCACAATTCCAGCAATTTAATTTCTTAGCTGTTAGAGCTGGCTGTAAGTCTTTTGAGATGTTTTTATTGTCAACGATTGATTCAGAACTATTTCTGGATCGTACTTTGGTCGATGGGGATAACCTTTCCATACAACCAACTGACTCGGTTTTCATTCGTTCGAATTCGGGATTACAATTTGATTTGTCGGCAGAAGCGTCAGAATCTGTTGGCACCGAGGAACCCGAAGGTAAAATACTATATATTCCCGAGGATTCTTTCTTATACTGCCTATTTGTAGTGGGATTCGTAAATCGGGATTTCTCTTTTCCATTCGGTTTTTCCGCTCGGCCTTCTTGAGCCATCATCTCGGAGATTCTACATCGTTCCGTGACGAAATTTATTAAGTCCCTATAAGAGGGAATCTCAGTCGACTTTATCCGCTCTTCGAACGATCTTCTGGTCCCTGGGTCTAAATTGGTGAGGGCTAAATGAAGTTTAATGAAGTCCCCCATATCTTCGATGCCTAAAGCCGATAGGGCGGAAAAATTATTTTCATGTTCGGATAAAAATCTTTGCAAATTATTTGCGGACGAATTGTTTAGAGGGGTGAAATCCAACACTCTTTTAATGTAGAATCGGGCTAGCCGTCTTTTATTTTGATAACGAGCAACTACCGCATCATAGGCTAGGGAATAATTACTTTCCTCTAATGCGAACCCCGAGATAAGGGACAAAGCTTCCCCGCGTAAACTACTTCTTAGATAATGGAATTTTCTTATGGTCGATAGAGATTTCTCTCTATGAACCATAGAATCAAAAAGAGAATAGAACTCATTCCAGTCTTCCAATTTCCCCGAGAATGTCGGTAAATCAATTCTTGGTAGCTCCTGAGGAACAGAGTAAGTAGGGGTAGAAAAAACATCAGGTTTCTTTTCCGTGGGAGTACACGTTTTAATTAATTTATAATAATTCGCTTTAGTGGTGTCGACTAAATCGAAAAATGAATTTTGTACAGCTGAGGTTTCGACCTTGTCCTTAGTACCCGTCACGGTTGAGTTGTATTCACGGATTTTTGGACTGGATCTTTTCAAAACGCGACTCGTAATTGACCAGCCTATCATAAACTGGTTTAAAATCAACTACTGTATCAACACTCAAGGAGTTTGATTTAGTAAAAATGTTCTGAACTGCAGCAAATATATCCTCCCGTTCCGATATCAAGACGTCGGGATTACCCATTATGGCAAAGCAAACAAAACGTAAAAAATTTAAAAAACAGAAATAAACTAGCACTCTGGAAACCGATAATAGAACCAGGAGAAAATTTTCCTTTAAGATAAAATAAAATAAATTCCTACTTTAAGGCAATTAAAATAAAAACCTGTAAAAAAAAAGATTAAACAAAATATAATTTAAATTAAATTAAACTCGGTAAGCGTCCTTTACAAATTCAAGGTACAAGTTGAATAACGGGAAAACAAAGTCTTAAAACTTATATGAACCTATCAAAACAAAAGTTTAAGAAATAAATTAATGAGACAAATAACAATTATTCTCAAACTCTAATTAATCTAAATTTTGATTAATAAGATACCTTATAAAAAACAAAAAATTATTTTGTACAAAAAATTATTTCCTCTGTTATGTAAAGTTATTTACAAAAAAAAAAATAAAATATTGTTATTATAATAATAATTCTTATCAACCACAAAATTCATAATTATTAAATCTTAATTAAATACAAGTAAATAAAATCCTAATTTGAAACCTTTTAATTTGAGATTTTAATTAAAATAAAACAGTCTAAATTTACTAAAAACAGTTTAATAAACGTTACTTTTAAATAAAAAATTTAATCAATATAGAAATATTTTGTATTAAATAACACAAGAAACTTTTACGGAAGATATATTACCATTAAAATATAAAAATAAAAATAAAATGTTTTTCTTCTTAATTAGAACAGTATAGAAATATTTTGTCGATACAATAAAGTTTTACGGAATATATTACAATTTTTAAAATAAAAAAAAATAAAATGTTTTCCTTCGATACGATAATCATAAAAGTCTTAACTTTGTTGATGCAATTGACTATACCTAATACCATGCTTGCGAATTACTGCAATGCAAATAGTGTCACTTAATTCTTCCAATGTATTATTCATTTCCTTTTAACAAAAAAATAACCATTAAAGTCAGCACTTAACTTAAAAAAATTGTCCTTGTCCCTGTTCGGGCGCCATAAATTTGTGACATGGTTAACGGTTAAGGTCCAGGTTCTTAGAAAATAAAATTATTTACGATCTTCTACTTTATTTCCTTTGTGGCATACAAGCATACGGCAAAACATATTCTTCGTAACACCAACTAAAATTAGTTAAATAATAATCAGTTTTAAAAATAAAAAAGGAAATAATATCAAATAATCTTCAAAGTAAAGTTAACAGAGGATGCTTACCGCTGGGTATATTAAATATATATATGACGAAAAAAAATTAAATAAAAATATCCTTATACTGCTCCCTGCTAACTCGGTACTTCCATACATGGATACGTTACGAGACTTTCTACCGGAATGGCCTAAGATCGCGGAATTCCGGTACCTCCACGGTACTTATCCTAGGCGGCGACACTGTACTTTCCATATGTAGGCTCAAGTTTAAAACACCGGGCGGACGAAACCGAGCGGGAAAATTAAAACTTGTTACAATAGAATAGAATAGAAAATGAACTTTATTCTGGGACATAGTCCCTTAAGAATAACATTGATGTTACAAATAAATATAGCTCTTCTGGCCAGAATACATTAAATTGATTGAATTATTACAAACTTAATTATTTGCATAAATAAAGTATATTAAAAGAAAAAAAAAAGAAAAAATAAAAAAAAAAATAAATAAAAAAATATAATATTTATAATACACGTTGGAAAGCTAAAGATTTTAGAAAAAATACTATTCTATAGAGAAAATAGTAAAAGTTGATAAAGAGTGATGTATAGCCGATAAAACTAACTGATTGTTTTTGATAATAATATAATCGATTTTTATATAAAACACATGTTCCTGTAGAAATTCAATTTAATTACCTCTTTAAAAATTTATTTTTATCTCTAAATGAATTTAAAAATTTTTAAATTGATATAAATAACGGAGGTAAGTGAATGTCGTGTGTTGCGCGCACCAGATTTTTTTTAGTTATTTTGTATTGCACTATTTGTAATTCAAATCTTAATGTAAACATTAGAACATTTTATATCTTAATGGATGTAAATATGGATTTTAGAATGGTTAGAAAAAATATATCCTTTGAATTGAATCATTAACGGCTTGAGTGAATTATACATTGTTAAAATTGGACAGTTATTTAGCTGGAAGAAATTATTTTAAAAATATATATTGTCAATTATAAAGAAGTGTAGTTAGGATATCTTGATTGTTTTTCTGCCTAGGTCTTAAAAATAATTATGAAAGTTTCACTTTTAATTTTTACATTTTTATTAAAAATTGAATAATTTGGATACAACTTAATATACATGCACTATGAATTATTATTGTTATGCAATTTATGCCATGTTTTGATTATCAAACCACATGAGAATTTCAGATATCAATAATGGAATGTTTTGTTTTTTTTTAATTACGTAAAATCTAGAATGATTAAATGTTTAAAAATGTTGAAATATTTTAGACTGAAAGTATTTTTACTTTGTCAGCATCGAAACTCTAATAAGAGCTATATATACATATATATATATATATATATATATATATATATATATATATATATATATATATATATATTTTATATTCACTTAGTCTTAAAACCAGTGCAACTTCATTTAATGAAACATTACGAAATTCTATATTTAAGCACTATTTATTAATACAACAGTGTAAAGCTGTTAGGAGTACTGATGTTATTAATAATCAAGCCTTAATTAGACTGTACACAGCTTTCGTTTCCAGTGATAAATTATTTAAACTAAAAATACTAGCAAAGAGAGATTTTTTTTTAATAATTTTTATTTGCCACAGTAATCACACCAAATTAATTAAATTGTGAAAAGAATATTATTAATAAATAAAATGAATAATTTGTAAATTTCCTCTCCAAAAAACCTTTACCTCTACGCTTCTATTACATAATATATTGCAATTTAATTTTGCGTTTGTATACTTTTCATGTTTTAATGGGTTTTATCTATTTTTAAGAATCTAACGTTAATCTTTTTTATAAATTACTAAAAATTTTACTTCATACATTTTATTTATTGTTATTAAACATTTTGTATTGTTATGTAATTATGATGTTATAATTATGAGATTGATTACCTTTAAAGAAACTATACTTGTACTTGCAGATAAAACTGTTCTTTGCACCCGAAGATGGCATTATAGCCGAAACGTTGTGCGTCAACACATAATAAATAGTAGTGAAGTTAAATATCAACTTAAAACCTTATTATTCAATCGGTAATATTATCAAAATTGGAATACGAATACTACTTTCCATGGCAAAATTGTATGTTAAAAAAATCAAATAATAAATGTTTGTATTTAGGATTTTATTATATGATATAATTTTGTGAAATTATGTCGATTTATTTGTATTTAAAATTAGTTCTTACATCATTATATTAAAGTTTCAAGTATACAACACAAAATTAAACTGCAATATTTTATATAACAGAAGCGTAAAGGTAAAGGTTTTTTTGAGAGGAAGTTTACAACGTAAAATATTCTTTTCACAAATTAGTTTAGTGTGCTTCTGTGATAAATACAAATTATTTTAAAAAATCGCTCTTTGCTGTTTTTTTAGTTTAAATAATTGTTGACTAGAAACGAAAGCAGTGTAAAGCCTAATTACCCTTGCTAAGTCTTGATTATTAATTACATCAGTACTCCTAACAGCTGTGTACTGTTGTATCAATAAATAGTGCTCACATATAGAATTTTGTATTATTTCATTAAATCAGGTTGCATTGGTTTTAAAATTATGTAAATATGAAGTATATTTATATATATGTGTATAACTTTTGATAAAGTTTCGTGCTGACTAAGTAAGAATACTTTTGGGCTAAAATATTCTGAATTTTTTTAACATTTATTCATTATAGATATTGCGTATTCTATCTTAAAAAACATACTTCGTTATTGATATCCGAAATCCTCAAATGATTTGAATTAAAAACAGAACATGTCATAAAAATAAATTCATTGTGCATGTATAGTTTCATCTAAATGACAAAATAAAAAATAAAAAAAGTGTAAAAAAGAAAAAGAGAAGCTTACCTAATTATTTATAAAATCTAGCCTAAAAATAAATCCTAATTACACTTCTTTATAATTGAAAATATATAATTTTTTAAAAATTTCTTCCTGTTAAAAAAATTTCCTAATATTAACAACGTATGATTCACTTAAGCCTTAATGGTTCAATTCGAAGGATATTTTTTTTCTCACCTTTCTTAAATTATTACTTTACATTCATAAAATAAAAAATGTCCTAATGTTTACATAAAAATAAGAATTAAAAACAGTGCAATACAAAATAATCACAAAAAATTCTAAATATCTTAGTCTATTTCTATAAACACACCGTTTATATGATTGATTATTTTTAAAGAAACTATATTTTTACTTGTAGATAAGATTGTTCTTTGCGCCTAAATATGGCATTGCAGCCGAAACGTTGTGCATCAATACTTAATAACATAGTGAAGTTAAATATCAGCCTTCAAATTTATTCTTAGACTTTGATCTTCATCTAGCAGAATCTAAACTTAATTACCGAAAATTTATTAACAAACTACTCTCTTATTGAGAAATTAACATGAAATATATTACTAATGCTATTATTACTTTCACTTACCTATATATAATATATATAGTGAGGAAAAGTATTGTGGTCGTGAAAGTTTTCGAATTCCAGGATATACACGTTTTAGGGTTCCCTCAGTCCAACTGACCAAGTCCCGCAAAATGGGTGTCCGTATGTGGTAACTCGAGGGTGAAACGAAAAGAGATGTTACAGAAATTTTATCATCGAAATCAGCTTACCAGGAGAACCACTGTATACATTTTTTACCTTTTTACGATTTTATCAATAACGGCTCTAACAATTTTCACTAAAATATTATAGGTGGAATAATCAGGAGTAAGTATTTTTCTAAATATTTTTAATTTTTCCGACGTTTCGGCTCAAGCTTGTGAGCCATCATCAGGGCATTGCTGGGTCATGTCCAAGCATAAAACAGGAATTTTGACAAAACTTTATATATGGATGTAAAATTTGATGGGCTTTAATATCATTCTGATTAAAATAGTCTAACAGAGATTAAATTCCGATATTTTCCTCTGAAACACCTGTAAAAAACATCTACATAATTTATTTAGTGCTGATAAAAAACGGAAAAAATGCATAATTTGAACGAATACGATATCCAACTAAAACAGAAAAGATCAAAAATATTTTTATTTATGCAATTATTGTGTCTTTTAATATAAAACATTAATATAGACCGTTGGATAGCTAACGATTTTAGAAAATATATTAATTGCACAGACAATTTTAAAAGTCAATGGAGAGTGTTGAAAAGCTATGATAAAACTAAATGATTGTCATAGATAATAATATAATGAATTATTTAATAAAAAAAAATGTTTCTATTGAAATTCAATGTAATTAAATCTTTCATAATTTATTTTTATCTTTCAGTGTATTTAAAAATTCCATAATCAATTTTAACATCGGTGAGAAATGGAAGTCGTGTGTTGCCCATACTACATTTTTTTTCGTCAAATAAATACTAAGTTTCTTCATCGGCTTTATTTTCCGCAAATATCCTAGGCTCATAAAGCATAAAATAAACAATTTTAACTTTATATTTTCCGGTAAGTTGCCCTAAGCACGTATCAAGGGGGCTTTATATGTGCACTGGGTCATGCCACGAAGTAGACTAATATCTATTGAGAACTTGAACAAACTTTCTGGTTTGTTTGCCAAGCCTTGGCTAAGCTATGCAGCTCTATGTGAGTGGGAATAAGCGATAGAGCATTGTTTTAGCACACAATGCAGTTTATTCTCAATTTTCGCAAAAATTTCCTTAGGGGAAAATTTAAATTTTCGCCAGAACCGTGTTAGGATTCTCATAATGAATTTATACTGTATAGAGAGTGTTTTTTATATGTAAAAAAAAAATAATAATACTAAATTTGAAAAAAGAAATAATTTAGCAATAAACAAAAAAATAAATAATGTGGGGATCACTTGTAGCTGGGTGGTTAGCATAACAGCCTCCTATGCCAAAGGTCACGGGTTCAAACCCGCAGGTGGTCCTATAATGTTTTGATGGGAGTAAAAAATCCTTAGTTATGCCGTCCTTCGGAGGGGACGTTAAAAGGAGGTATAGAGCCTGTGCGATGTCAGGTACTCGTTAAAGATCCCTACTCTAATAAAACCTGGATAGGCAAAATTTAGGACTCCCACTGTAGCATCGTCCGATTAGCCATAGTTGCATAAAGTGACGTTAATAAATGAACAAAGAAACAAAAAAATGTAATTTTATAAATACTATTCTTAATATTGTAATTATTTAAAAATAATATTTCTGATGAGGTTGTAGCATGTTGCGTTGTGAGCAATTCAATATCGTTTGGCAGCACTACTTTATAAATAAAGTATTTTCTTTCATGTTCTTTTTAAATTATTATTTAATTGTATAGTTAAATGAGCATTGAATATATAGTATAGTTTTGATTTTTATTGAGATATCTCACGATTTGTAATATATGTGGGGAAAGTTAAAGCATCTATTTTCCTACATGACTTTCAAATTACTATAATTATTAAGTAAATCATTTTTAAGTTTAAAAAAATTAATTATGGTTGTTCACTTCTTATGTTATTCAATGTTATAGCACTTCTTCAAGTCTTCAAGAAGCCTTAAGTTTTGTTTGACTAGACTCTACTAAAAATATAGGAACAATATATGATAAATATCAAGAATAATAATTGAAGATTTTTCTATTTTATTCAGTTAAAAAAGCGATTTTGATAATGTAAGAATCAAATAGATTTTAGGTTTTTTTTCTTTAATTATTATTATTTTATTTTGCTCCCCTCTCTCTAGCTTTATTTAATCGTATATTACTCCTTCAAGTCAATAAAAAAATTGAGAAGCTTTTAGTTTTGACTACACTCTGCTATAAATCATTTCAGTTTGACTATTCAGTTGAATATTTTGTTGCTATTAGGCTGAATAGGAGAATAGGAAATATCAAAGGTAAAACAAAAAAAACAAAAAAAAAAAAAATGATAACACAAATAAAATAGAAAAAGATTTATTTTTCCTTTTGAATAATTTAAATATAAATATCCCTCTATAAAAATTAATTATCATTACAAATGTAATCAGTTACGGATTTATGAATTTCAGGATTTTTTTTTTGTTTTTCAAAAAAAGTTTTCATTATGTTCATGAAACTATCTTATTTTCAATATTTATTAGCGTTTTAGGATACTATGATGAATTAGTGATCTATTTATAGTGCTAAAAAGTAGGAATTTTTAATTTATTTATATTATTTTTAAATTACTATTTAATGGTATAGTTAAGTATGCATAGAAGTTGAAGATGGTACTATTTCAATATTCTTCTCTTACCATATTTACATTTTACTGTTTTTTATGTGTGTGGTAAGGTTCAACGCAACTATTTTCATCCATAATTTTCAGATTGATATATGTAGATGACATTTCAGTTAAAAACAATTTAAATCTATTCTGGTTATTACCCTTTCATATATACACCACGAAGTCAATATAAAAAAGGAGCCTTTAATTTTCACTGTAGTTGACTAGACGGAGAAATATTTTGGTGCTATCAGGCTGAGAGGGGGGGGGGGGAGAAAATTAAAATAAAATAATTATAATTAAGAAAAGAAAACCTGAGAACTATTTGATTTTCACCATTAGCAAAATTTCTTTTTTAACTGAATAAAATAGAAATATTTCAATTATTATTCTTTTTATTTATCACATATTGCTGCTATTTAAATTTATCATATATTTTTAGTAGAGTCTAGTAAAAAAACTAAAGGCTTCCTAATTTTTATACTAACTTGAAGGAGTAATATAAAATTAAATAATATGAGAAGTGAACAACCAGAATTAATTAATTTTTATATTAAATTTAAAATTAATTTACGTATATTAATTTAAAAGTAATGGATGAAAATCCTCAACCTTAAACCTCACTACATATACTAAAAATTGTGAGATATCTCTAAGAAAAATCAACACTATATGCATACTTAACAATGCAATTAAATAATATTTTTTTAAAAAATCAAAATTTTTTAAAATTAAGTTTGATGAGATTCATAGTCGGTTGCTGTTTTTTTAATTTTAGGATTTAAAAAAAAAAAAAAAATGAAAAGTATTACCATCCTGAAGTTTTGAATAAAATATATATCATTATTTTATTTTTTTTTATTTTTTATATTTTCAATATTTTATGGCACTATTTCCACTCGTCTGTAGGACGCACTTGTTGCTTATTCCACAGTAAAAATCGTCCATCGAGTTGTAGACTACTCGGATTGAGTACAAAGGTAGCTTTAAGTACGTACCCTAAGTTGAGAAGACATGTACTCCAAGACGTCGTAGTGAAGACGACAGAGGCAGCGGCGCGGACTGTGTACCCTTCAACGGATCGCGGAGGACTGAGCTACTGGGGCAGGCGCGCCCCCTCCCTTCCGTCATATCTCTTATCACTGATCGAATATTTGACTTCGTCATTTGTTAAGCATTCGATATCTTGGGGTGTCTTACGTACTTCTTGTGACGTTGAAGGATAGATATATCAGGGGATTGAATATCAGTCTATTTTAAGCTCAGGTAAATATGATAAATTTAATGCAGATATTTATAATGCATATAGAACAGAAACGAAAATTCTAAGACTGGTACTTTATGAATAACTTATATGTAAAATTGAAATATATGTCTCTGGCCAACAGATGGAAGAAACAAGATTGATTGTTCATAAAGACTTTTGAATTGTTTCATTAGATTCACACGTGGAATTCTCGGACACTTCCATGTTTCTAGTAGGTATACCGAGTTAAATTGGCTCTATTCCTCTTTCCGTCGGCAATACCTCCTCGGTGTTTGTCTATTCCTATTTTTCAAAACAAATAAACCTCTTTATATTCTTGATATGCTTACTACTTTTTCCTCTGCCCAGTCATTAAAGACTAGATCCCAACCCATAATACTTGTATATACCTTTCCACAGAAACGCCTCTTTCGAAAAATCCTTTGTCATTTGTGCTACTCTATTTTGTGATTCCTTGCCTATATATCCGTTCGTAGACCCTTATCCTTAACCACTTTCAAACATCAACTATTTCTCCAACTCCTTAACTATTCATCTTCCCAACATATGTAATATCTTAAGCTATAGATGATAACTATTCATTGTTTCAAAGTCCGTCTTTTATATGTTTCTACTTAAGTCTTTAAAGACCAGATAAAGAACATTCGTAATGTACACTTTTGTTCTTCTTAACGTAACTACTCGTCCAAGGATAAAATTTATTTTTACTTCATTTCATTAATTATTATTTACAATGGTAAAAGAAATATTACACAGCAAAATCCATATATATATATATATATATATATATATATATATATATATATATATATATATATATATATGTATATATACGAGGTGTTCTAAAAATAAGTGACTTTGTATTTTTAAGAAAATTTTTTTTATTTATTTATCAATATTTATGTTGTTCCCTTCAAAGTATTCTCCCTCAGATACAATACACTTATGCCAACGGTTTTTCCAATCCTCAAAGCACTTCTCATAAGCACTTTTCGGTATAGCCTTGAGCTCTTCCAGCGATGCAGTCTTTATCTCCTCAATCGTTGCAAATCTCCGTCCTTTCATAGGTCTCTTTAGTTTTGGGAAAAAAGAAAAAGTCACATGGGGCCAAATCCGGTGAATACGGTGGCTGAGGTATGATTGTGGTTTTGTTTTTGGCTCACAATCTCTCACAAGCAAAGATGAGTGAGCAGGGGCATTATCGTGATGCAAGAGCCATGAATTGTTTTTCCACAATTCGGGACGTTTTCTTCGTATTGCTTCTCGCAAACGGCGCATCGCTTCAAGATAATACTGTTTATTGACTATATGGTAAGAACTCCTGATGCACCACGCCATGGTATTCAAAGAAAACAGTGAGCCAAACTTTGACATTTGATCGAACTTGGCGTGCTTTTTTCGGTCTTGGCTCACCTGGGCTCTTCCATTGGTACGATTGGGCTTTGGCTTCGATATCATAACCATATACACATGATCCGTCACCAGTTATGACCCTTTTGAGTAAATCTGGGTAGTCGTTGACGTCATTCAACAGCTCTTGAGCGATGCTCATGCGACGGTTCTTTTTGGAGCAAACTTCTTCCCGGCCATCATGGGGTAACTTGGGGGTTATATAGTTTTTCGTTATTGAATAGGAACATACATTTACAAATTGCTTAATTAACTCTACAGGTGAGATTGTAATGTATATTCAATAACGAGTTTGGAAATATAATGTCTTACCTGTCTCAGCAATGTCCATTGTTAAATAAAAGCAAAAATACTTTGCTCTAAATACACCTTGAACACAATAAATGACCATCGAATAAAGATAGTCCCACTGCCGGTTATTAGTTACTTGTGGGAAAAGGAATGATTCTCTCATTTACTATTTATTTGTAAACACGGTATGGCAGGAAATATTAGTATTAAGGGTCTTACCAACTGATAATAAAAAGGTGAAGCACTGGAAAATTAAAAAAATTTTACCTGACTTTTGTCCACCTAAATTGGTGATTTTGCCCACTGTGTACGGTACAAGTGAGTAGCCTATTCGAAATGTCGAAGACAAATATTAAAATAATGTTCTTAATTTGCAGCATCACACAGCAATAGTCAAAGTTGGGGGAAATAAGTGAGGATATAAATAAAAAAGTTAACAAGACCGTTAAGAATATTTGATGAAGAAGATGGTTATGGTGAGTTCATTAAAACAATTTCCTGTGGTGTGTTCGAGGTAAAAATAATACACCGAATTAATTTATCTGTTCGATTCATCTTCGGGGTCCTTAGTTTTATTGCAAGTTGAAGTGGCTATACCCTTCCAATCGTCGGAAGTATTTCCTTGCATCATTCCTTTTCCAATTTATCTAATCCCGTAGTCCCCATACATTTTACATCTTCTAGAATTCAAATCCTTCGTCAAACCCAGCTAAATACGCTCCAGGCCTTCAGATTTATATACTGCAGCTCAATGAACTGCACATTTCGATAGATCTTTTATCATTCGTTCCTCAATATTATGCATTCTATTCCATCCGTCACTCCATCACTCTTTCTACCTTCAAACCCACATATTTAATGATTTAATGGTTATCTAGTAACAATAAGAATTTTAAATAAGGCTCTATTTTATTTTCATTAACATGTCTATTTTATAACAGTAATTGTTAGGGAGCAGCGTGGTCTAATGGATAGAGCGTTTGTCTATTGTTCGAATCCCGGCTATGCAGAATGTTATTTATTATGTTAATTTAGTCGGGGGCGACCTTAGGATACAGAGACCCTCATGAGGTAGACCCAGCCTCTTTAAAGTGGGTTCCTAAATTTTGGAAAAAATCTGGCTTCTGAGTGTGATCAAGGCCTAATCACCTCATTGCCGGTCAAGAAACAGTATCTCTGTATGTTCTGAGTCCAAGACGCTTCTTCGGTTGAAGAGGTACAATTTATTTCATTATATATATATATATATATATATATATATATATATATATATATATATATTTATTTATATATATATATATATATATATATATATATATATATATATATATATATATACATATATATATTCAATTTACTCTATTTAAGATCCTAAAGCGCATTTTTTACATTTTGTATATGTTATTCTAAAGGGACTTGTACCAGGATAATAAAAAATTTACTTATTTAAAAAAAAGAAAGAAAAAAGAATATAATAGAGAGTTTGTTTCTTATGATTAATTCTTAAAATATGAAACGCACATTTTTACATTAGACCGACTATAGTGTTGCCTTTAAAAAAATTATTTTCACCAAAGTAACCTACTTTAAAAAAAAAAAAAATTGCATAATATTAAAGTTATCAGTGTTCGCATTCTTTTCTAAATTAGCACCTACCTTTTCAAAAAAAAAAATATTTAGAATTAAAAGTGTATGAAACAGTTCTCAACAATATTCAAAGACCATAACACACAACAATCTGTGAAGGCTTACAAGGTTCACACTAGCTTGGCAAAGGTTTACAGCGGCTGCGTTTGTATCTGGCGTGAAATTAGATCTCGCTGCTTTCTTAGCGAATCTGCAACTTCCTCCAACTCTGTCTTATGCAAAGTTTTCACTATAAGGAGTACAATGCCTGGTGCAAAAGTATTTCTGGCTTAATCGAAGAGGTCATTATGGGTGGTCCGTATTCACTTTTTTCTCATCCAAAGAATGCATAAATACTTAAATTATACATATAACGTCGATATCACATACAAAATAAATAAAAAAAATACCTCTCCCTTCTCCCCCCCCTCAAAATGTGAGGGCTTACTTTTCAAGATACGTAGAACCCGAATTACGAATTAAAAAAAACCAAAAAAAAAAACCGTCCGTCCGTATGTAGTTTTTCCTAAACTACTGAACTAATTTTTATTTTCACTTGCCTATATATGAAATATATAGTAAGGGAAAGTATTGCGATAGTGAAAATTGTCAAATTCCAGTTTTCAACGGTAATACACGTTTTAGGGTCTCCTGAGTCCTAATGACTAAGTCCCGCAAGAATGTCTCTGTGTGTGTGTGTCCGTGTCTTGTAGCTCCCGCGCGTAAACGAAAAGTTCTATGAAACTGAACTTTTATATTTAAGATAACTATACAACACCTTTTTCATCAAAATCAGCTAACCAGAAGAGCCACTTTATACGGCACATTTTGCACCTTTT
This sequence comes from Piezodorus guildinii, assembly GCA_023052935.1. Lineage (NCBI taxonomy): Eukaryota > Metazoa > Arthropoda > Insecta > Hemiptera > Pentatomidae > Piezodorus > Piezodorus guildinii. The sequence continues at coordinate 40,980,764 of CM041297.1, read as the reverse complement.
TACGAATTTCTCCAAAACGGCTCTAAAGATTTTAATTAAACTTTCTATGTCGATGTAAAATTTGACAAGCTTTAATATGATATTGGTTTTATTCTGATTGAAATAGTATGACAGGGCTTAAATGCCGATTTAAATAAATCTTTAAGAATTTATTTCCGTTTATAAATTTGTTTAAATTTTTTTGATTTGATATAAATAATGGAGGTAAGTGAAAGTCTTGTGTTGCGCGCACCAAATTTTTTATTTTAAAATTCAACACAAAAATACTAGCGCATCTAACGATGATCTTAACAAGTTTGATATCAGCTGGTAATTTTTAAAATGGCGGTCGGTTAAATGTGATTTAATTCAGTAACTCGGTTATTTTTGAAGTTAGTTAAAAAATGTTATTAGGGTTTTTGACCGAAACACCGCTAATAATTATAAAAATGAGAAAAATAAGCCCTCAACCCAGTTATTTTTGAAGATAGAGAAAAATGTATTTTTTTTTATAAGTGTTTTGTAACCAACAAACCATAAATAATTATAAAAAAGTGAAAATTTATAGGAAAAAAATTGAAATATTGCAATAAACAAAGAGAAAAAAATAATAAGAAATAAAATCTTTTCATATATATTTTTTAAAAATATTTTTGCTCTTAGTGCTAAGCATTGAAAATTTAAATTCCTACAAAATTAAAACAAAAAAATCATCAAACTTGGTTCAGAACTTGCGAAGATATAGCATTTGAAATCTCCAGAGTTGATATACTATTTTTCTTTGAATTAATTGTTTTCATATTAGTTAACTGCCATTTACCAGGTATGTAAACAATTATATCCTAATATAGTTATTTCCATCTAATAAACCATTGTGTAATAATTTGCCACTTTTTTTTTACTTATAAAGTCTGTTGAATTAGATGAAAATATAATTGAAAAATTACCGTCTGTGAAAAACAAAATAAAATATTTTATTTTATATATTATGCAAAAAGAATAAATCTTTTCTGTATCCTATTTACTTGATACATACTCACTCAAAAAGTTTCCGTGCTATTAAATACTAAAGTGTTATTAATTCGCAGAGCTATTTATTTTCAACTTAACAATTTTCTAATGTACAAATTGATAATACTGATAGCAGATAGCAAGTTTCCATACACTTTCAATATTAATCATATTTGTTGTTCTATGAGCGTCTTTCCAGTGTTATCTGTATACAATTTAATTATACAATCAACTCTTAGTTTAGTATTAGCTTTACGTGTGCCTGAGAAACGGATTTATTTTCTATATGCGTGAGTCTTTCTATATTCTCTTGATTTGAGTGAGCTTATAGTTCGTTACCGAATGCAGGGCTTATCTCTAAGGAAAATTGCACATCTATTTAATAAGACACATGCTACTGTACAGTATGTACTTATGGTTAAATTTCTAGAGGATAGACAACGTGCTGAAAGACATAGAAAACTGGAGGATCACCACACGCGAGCTATCTTTGCTGAAGTCCATTCGAAACCTCACACTACCGCAATTTCAATGGCCATCAGAATAAATACGGACTATGGAATTTAAGTCCACTCAGAACCAGTTCTAATTCTAAGAAGGGAAGGATACAGAGGAGAAAGCCCTTCATCAGTAAGATAAATCGGAAGAAGCGGTTTCAACCAGCAAGGATGATTGTAAGTAAATACAAAAATTTCTAGTAAATACTTGGTATGTTCATATTCTCTGACGAATTCAAATTTAATATTTTTGGGCCAGGTGGCAAATCAAACGTTGCAAATTTCTATAATTCCTTTATTTGCATTAATACAATTATATTTGGGTGTATAGAAACTTTTTTGAGTGAGTATTTGTATTTTGATGTATGTGATGAGAGTATTTGGGTTTTAGAGATATTTCTAAATAATGTAGGCGAATCTTTCAAGACTATTAATAAAATTACTGTTGTTATTTTAGTTTAACTGCGTCATTAGATTCCAAAAACGTAATTATTAATTATGTATTTTAGTGATGATTGGTTAAAATAATTAAAAATCAATGAATAATACCATATAATAAAGCATAATCTCTAGAAGTAAATCGTGTCAACTCATGTTCTTAGAAAAGGTACTTGTCTTGAGTGGATCGCCTCTCCAACATCTAAACCACAACATTTTCACCACATCCTTGGTTGAATTCACGTTCAAGTATTGAATAAATTTATTGTAAATGCTTCCCCTATTGCATATACGTATCAAACCCTACGTTCTTACGGTTGAATATGGGATAATAGAATCGTATTTTTCATAAATGTCTTTTTAATCTGTGATTATTTCTAAATCAGAAGTTCTATTTAGTTATATATACATATATTATGAGTCACGTATGTTAAAAGTGGACTTATGTTTTTTTAATTTACTGTTTTTAAAAATGTTGTTATTTTTATTTGTTCACATTGCACAAAGATGACATTTATCTAGTCATTTAATCAAATCAGTTTTGAGTTGGAACATAGAATAGAATAGAATAAAAAATTAACTTTATTCTGGGACATAGCTCCTTAAGAATAACATTGATCTTTCAAATAAAGATAGCACTTCTGTCCGGAAGACATTAAATGGATTTAATTATTTATTAACTTAATTATTTACATAGGTATTATTACATAATCTAGATTTAAAAAAAAAAAAATATATATATATATATATATATATATATATATATATATATATATATATACAAACATACATATACAAATCACAAAATATTAATAATAATAATACTGATAATAATTACAATAGAATGAGAAAATAAAAACAACTAATTTTGTACAAAAAAAAAGTATTCAGTCATCATAATGAATGATTAAGCTCTATGATCAAATATATATATTTTTTTTTAAATTCTTTTATTGGTATTTACAACTGTACACAGTACAACAAGTAAATGAGCTATTTACAGAACATTGGCTTGGAAAAGTCTTGAGAAGAATCTACCCAGTGGTAGCACTTCAGAGTTTATTTGGTAAGCAGGTTTCGAGGCCACCGTCTTTTTAGACGCCTCGGAGGATTATCGGGAATAGATGCCGATGAGAGGATACGGACAAGCGGGTTTGTATGGGCTGGTAATTTGGAATGAAAGGAGGAGTATCTTTTTTGGGCAATTTCTGCAACAAGTGGGATATTCAGGTCTCTATGGATGAGTTTGTTGGTAACAAAGTATGGAGCGTCTAGGATTTGTCGAAGGATTTTGGATTGCAAGGATTGGATGCGAGAGGAATTCGATGGTTTAGTGGAGCCCCATAGCTCTATGCCATAAGTCCAGATAGGTCTAATTATGGTTGTGTAAATCAGTTTTTTGAAGTATAGAGAGAGTTTTGATCGTTTGTCAAGTAAGTGTTTTAATAGTCGATATCTACGAGCAGTTTCTTGTCGTTTAAGTCTTGTATGAGGATTCCATGTAAGACGTTTGTCAAGATGAAGTCCAAGGTATCGTATTTGTTCTACAGTGATGAGTGGGGTATGATTAAAGGAGACAACTGGACAGGAAGTAATAGGTTTACGGCGTAGAGTGAAGGTGATTTGGTGGAATTTATTAGGATTTATTTTGATTCTCCAATTGTGACACCATTCTGCAATGGCGGATATATGGTTCTGTAGGAATTGGGAGGCAACAATAGGGTCATTATTCACGGATAGCACGCAAGTGTCATCAGCGTAAGTAGAGAGGACAGTGCTTGGATGGATAGGGATGTCAGCTGTATACACCGTGTAGAGGATTGGACCTAGGATACTACCTTGAGGTACGCCGGCTGACTGGGTGAATACTGAGGAAGAGGAGAAATTATGATTAACTATAAAGGTTCTATCTGTAAGGTAGGAACGGATTATCAGGAAATATGTCGGGGAGAGCAATTTGCGGAGTTTGTAGAGCAGTCCTAGGTGCCAAACTCGATCAAAAGCCTCGTCAAGAAAGGCTCCTGTGCAGTACATTCCGCGCTCCAATGTCGAGGATATCACATCCACCACACGATGGCACTGTTGAATAGTAGAGTGGGATGAATGATCAAATATAAGATTTAAAATCAACAAGCGTCTGTGAGGGATAATAGGTGTTGGAAAAGGAGATATTTAAGTATGGATAAGAAAGAAGCAAGACGTATATTGGAAGGAATGGAATTCCAGGATGTAGTGGAACGGGCAAGATAGGGTCGATCAAAGGCTTTAGCTCTATGGGATATAGAGGCCGGAGTGTTTTATCGGATCTTGTTCCAAGCAAGTGGACGGAGGATTTAAATTGAAGGAGACTGTGGATATAGGAAGGATGCTGGGATTTTATCGTTTGATAGAGAAATAACACAAGGAAGAACTGTCTGCGTGTGGAGGGGAGGAGCCACTTCAACTCGGCATAGAGGTGCGTCGCATATTAACAATAACATTTCTGTATCATCAATAACTTTAAATTTTATATTTTTTGTAAAGATTATGGTTCAGGAGATGGAGAAATAGTTTAAAATTTGAAGAACTTGAGGAAGACTATCGTTTGAATGAAAATAGTGTGGCACTATCAGGATTTTTTGAAAGAGGCGGATGTGTGAGAAGGGATATAGCAGTTTATGGGTTGAGACCTCGAGTCAACTAAACAGACAAGGGAACATGTGGTAAGCATATTAAATATTTAAGGAGGTCTTTTGGTTCAAAGAGATATATGAAAGTGTTACCGATGTAAAAGAGTAAAAAGGTGGGAACCATCTTAACTGGATATACCTATTAGAAACATAGTTTTGGGAGTTCCACTTATAAATCTAATGAAAAAGTTTATTAGTAGTAACTATCTTGTCCAAATTTTCGAGGAGCCCATCATATATGAGTCAACCATAGTCAAAGTGGAGGGAAATGTGAGAGGTGGCTAGAGGTTGACGGGGTTTTGGAAGGATGGAATAACGAAATCTTCGGCTTTGTGTAAGAATAACGATGGACTTTATTATATATATATATATATATATATATATATATATATATATATATATATATATATATATATAAAATAACCGATTAGGATACCCTTGTTTTTCCTATTAAGTAAAATAGTATATAGTAAAATTTCGTTAATTAATGAACCCAGGATACTGAATTCAGTAGGAATATAACTGTAGAATTGGAACGAATTAAGGTGATGATATGCCGGTTTAATATACTACTTCAACCCCTCCTTATATATATACAAATATTCATTCCTTTGTATATTCATCGATTTGCCTCCTGATTGTTGTTTCTTAGGGTTTACACCGGTTGACATTTACATGTTAATACGCCTGGCACTAATGTTTTCCATTCATTCATTTCAATATGTATGAATGAATAAGAGCCATTCAAAAATTATGTCATCGCCACTGATGAACTGTATAATACCTTTATGAAATTTTCCCCTCCAGTAAATCAAATTGTCCACGTTTGACAAGCCGACAAAAGCGGGATCCTTAAAACCTCGACAATTCCGAACAAGAGGATGTACAGAGGCCATCGAATATATTGAACCAGGAGCGGTACTTGTGTCAGTCAACTGACAATCCATTTTCTGTTCGTATTATTATAGAATTGGACTCTTGGGGAATGTACCGCCCACGGCATTTCCATTTTGCATAATTCATTATTGAATAAAATATTGTTACAAATTAAAATTAATAGGTTTTTTGTGTTTGAAAAGAATTTGTTAAAGTACTGAAGGATTTTAAAGGTCATTTCTTTAGTTAGTATACTCTATATATAGAGTGGTTATATCCTTGTTCCCGTCAGTAATACTGACATAGATATGTACTTTTGCTCGGATCAAAAATTGGACTCAGCAAGATGTCATTGGAAAATTGCTTTAAATTAGTTTGACGTAAAATATTTGTGAAACCTTGGCTTTCAATCACGAACAGACAAAATATATATATTTGTATTATTAATTTTTTTTTTTTCATATTTTATTTTATTTTTTATTTATTATTATTAGTTAATTACTTTTTTTCATTATTAATAATTTCGTTTATTTTATTTATATTTATTTTTATTATTTGCAAATGTTACTATATTATTTATTTGTTTTAGTATTTTGTTCATTATTTTCTTTTCATAATTTTTCTATTTTTTTTTTTCTGATATCTTCATTTTGGCAAATCGTTTTTTTTTTTATTTTGTTTTTTGTAAAGATGGGAGGGCGATAATAACCATCAGCAGTTTTTTGCCCTTAAGATTAAAACAACAACAAACTCGACATTTTAAGTATTATAATATCTATTGATCACTGACGAGTGACTGCTTTAGCACAAACACAACCATAAAATGTTTTGGTTTTCCAACATGTCGAAAATAATTTTTATTATTATTACAATATTATACGTTTATTTTATTTTATTATACGCTTATTTTATTTTATTTTATGTAATTTGACTTTTCTTTTGTTTATATTGTAAATATTGTATGAATGAGATCCTGTAGCACTATTATTATTGTCTATTAAGACAAAAAAATTATTACAATATTAAATTTATTTATAATCATTTGATTTAATACTTGACTTGTATTAGTATTAAATTTTAGTAATTCAATGTTTCTCTTGAGATAAATATTTGCCATAGATATAATCTAGTCATTCTTACTAAAGTTTTGAAAAAGAGCAAGACAAACACCTATGGTCTAATACATTTTTTTGTCATTTTTGGGTGACTGTTCGTCCTAGAATAAAATTTCTTTAAAATAACTAGCAAAGGGTAAAAACACCTCCGTAATATACCTTGAGTAAACGACTTTCAATAACTCGTGAATGCTTATGTGTTATTTATTTAAAAAATAATTTCTAAAACTTATATGCGTTTAATAAAGAATTTAATTTTCGACAAAATGAAAAAAATAATCATTCAAATTGGTTGACAAATAGCTGAGATATTGCGTTTTGAAATCAGCGGTAGTGATGTGATATCGTTTGAATTATTGCTTTTCATAATACTTAATTGCCTAACAACAGCCATATGAACAGTTATACCCTAATATTGTTATTTGGAAATAATAAACCATTGTGTAATAATTTGCAGCGTTTTTTACGTTTCGTTTTTTTTCGAATTTAATAGAAATTTATTTTTATAAACATTAAGCTGAAGAAATCCAATTCGTTTTATTATTATATATGGTAGCTAATACCAACATAATTTCTAATAAAGAGTTCTTTTTTTGTTCAAATCATTGATTTTGATTCATAATACGTTTTACTTTCTTTTACCTATACATGAAATATATAAAAGGGAAAGTATTGCGATTGCAAAAATTTCGAATTCCAGTTTTTAACGGAAATATACGTTTAAAGGTCCCGTGAGTCTAAATGACCAAGTCCAGCAAAAAGGTTTGTGTGGTTGTGTGTCTGTTCGTGTGTGTGGTAACTCCTGAGCAAAAACGAAAAGTCCTATGAATATCCGAGATCCTAAAATTTCTGAATGAATTCGCATGAAATTTCATTACAAAATTTACTTGAATAATTCACAAACCCAGAATACTGTTCCATGACGATTGAAGTTATTATTACAAGTTATTATTTTATGTGAAGCTTTTAAGGAACTAAGAGGATTTAAATTTGATTGGGGGGCTTGTTTTCTCGTATTCACTTTGTTAAAACAGCCATCAACAATCATTTCCTGGAATAATAAGAAGTAAAGCTTTCGTGAACCAGGCTTTTGGGTTTTTCAAGTAAATTGGGGCTTCTTTTTTAAAGAGCCCCCTCAACATATGGGTCTTAAATATTGTGCTCTTAACCCTGCAAAGCATACTATATACTAATTTTAACTTTAAAATAATAAAGATTTGCTTTATTATATTCAATAAAGAGTATTATTAACCGAAAAAAAAAAAATAACCTCTCCTCGAAATTTGAAGGTTTACGTTGCAAGATACGTTAAACCCGAAAAATCCGTCTGTCTGAAGTTCGAAATAATTCTAGTGTTATTCAATAGATAATAAAATTCCCTATGAAAAAAATAAATAAATTGGTAAAGACATAGCAAAGATTCGTGTTTTGAAATTAGCAGTGGTGATCGGTCACTTTTTCTTTGATTAATTTATCGCTTTTTACATTAGTTAATTACCTGTCAACAGCTTTATAAACTGCCATACCCTAATATAGTTATTTGGAAATAATGAACCATTGTATAATATTCTATTTTTAATTTTTGTTGTAAACTTCTTAATCTCTCCTACATTGCAGCTTACAACCAGCAATACTTCATTCAAGCGGCTAAGAGAGAGAGCTGCTGTGATACCTCGGATTTTGATTTCCTCTCTACAAGGAGAGGAAAAAGCCTAGTCCGTGGTTCCTCTGGTATATTGAGAATTTTTGTATATATGTATAAATGTATCAAAGATGTTTAATTTTGTACTTATTTTATTTAGCTATTCGCAGGTACTAAGGGACTAAAACAGGGTTGTAGCATGGCGCCAACCCTTTTCAAGATTTATTTCCATTTATCGGTCAAGGAATGGTTTCTTCAGTGTGATGATGTGGGTCCTTTTATATACGATGAATAGCTGGTGTCGCTTTTTTTCGCTGACGATCAAGTTGTATTCGCTCGAAGAAAGGTCTACCTTGAGATTATAACGTGCTCATTAAGTGACTACTCTCGGTCTATGGGTCTCAAAATAAATTTCAGAAAGACGGAATACATGGCCATCAGCGCTGAGGACGACGGTGATCTACGTGTTGATACTGAGACGTGGACAAAGGTGGATGTGTTTTAAATATCTAGAATAGTACCTCGACTTCACTGGATCCTCAGAAATTGACGTGAGGAGAAAAGTAGAACAAACCCGAAAAGCCACGCGGATGCTCCACCCTGTTATATGGAATGACATTATTTTAAAGGAAAATAAGAGAAGGAGCTACTGTGCCATCTTAGAACCCATCCTTACTTAAGCATCGGAAACGTGGACGATGTCTAGACAGCTCTACTCGAATGTTCAACCTGTGGAGATGGACTTTTAGGGAAGATGCCTGCGTTTAACAAGGATGGACCGAATTAGAAATGAGTGTGTTCGAGACAGGATGGAGGCTCCTGGGTCCGTAAACCACCAGAACGGACAACGAAGGCTAAGATGATACGGCCATGTAAAATGAATGTCTGACGAACGATGGCTTTTTGATCAGCAGCCATCGGGAAAGCGTAAACGAGGTCGACCTAGAAGTAGATGAATATACGGAGTGGAAGAGAAAATGGCGGCCGGGGTTTCAGGAGGAGGATCGGCTTGACCGTGATCTGTGGAGCTCAGCACTGACTTGAAAAGGCAACCCTAGTTGGAACGCCTGTATAAGGTTTATTTATGTATTTTTTTTATATATTTGTTATTACATGTACTTTTATTTTATATTTTGATGTCATTTGACTTTACCTTTATTCTGAAAATATCGTATGGACTTGAACTCAAAGTATTATAAATAATGTCCCTCTGAAAAAAAATGTAATGTATCTGAATAAAAATTATAAGCGAACAATTCTTCAATTAGTCTTTAACTCTCCATACTTCTTCTCTATTATCTCCATTCTCCATTATCTCCATGCTAAGCGTAAAAAAATATGTCCTCTAGTTTTTATTTTTAAATATACAGGGTTTTTTCCTCAATCCATGAAAAAAAAATCTCATTATATTTATTTTTAATCCTCCAATTTATCAGAAAAGAAAAAAATGTAATTTAATTATTCCATTTAAAATGATTGGTCTGTTCTACAGATAAGATAAATTAACAGAATATCAATTTTCATACACTCGGCTTTAGCCCTTAATTGAGAAGTTTATTTTCAAAAAGATAGCATACACATTCTTGGAAATTATTCAGAAGAGAAAAAAGCTGCCATTAATTTGTTATCAAATTTATTTATTTGATTATTTTCTCATTTTAAATCCTAGAACAACACATCTATGTACAACATGTTAAATATTTCTGTATGTTAAATATGTTTGTAGTATCTTTTAGAAAGAGTTGCATTTCTGAAACGCATTTTCTTCAGGTCTCGAGTGTTTTGTAGATGAGGTCGGATGACGGATTATAATAGAAGTATGTAAAAATAAAAATTTCGTAAAACATGTCCTCGACCACCTTTCTTTATTCGCGTATTTATATTGAAATATCTTCTTTTTTCTCTGTATGGTGTATTTAAATATAAGTATTAAAAAGAGTTCTTTTTTCAAATAAAAAATGAAATTATATATAAAAAAAGTTGTAAATAAGACAATATTAAACAATAGTTCTGTTTCAAGGCTTATATGGATTTGAATGTTTGAATTTTTTAAAGTAAAGAATTATTTCGACTATATAAGATAATCTGTTGGAAAATATACAGACGGATGATCACAGAAGACTGGCAATATAAACTTATAAACACCAATAGGATTTATGAGAGCATTTTTAGAAAAAAAAGAACAAACAATAAAATACAGAAGGCTAAGATTTTTTGTTTGTCATATTTGTAGAATGGATGATAAAGGACTGAAGAACAGATTTTTTAAACTATTTTGACTAAATAAAAACCAAACCTCAGTGATTGATAAAGATAAACTCACAAATGTTGATAAAGATCTCAAAAGCTTAAGAATTACGAAAGCTGTAAGACAGGACAGGGGCAAATTTAAAAAAATAATCTATGATAGAAGGTTTCCGAAAATAGAAATACAATCCAAATTCGGTAGGAAATGGACAGAGGTAAGGAAAAAAGGTCAAATAGAAACAACAAAAATATTATGGGTAAAGAAAAATTTAAGATGATGCAAAATATGATTCCATTGATGGTCTGAAAAAAATCAAAAAATAATTTAAGAAATCTCATTTTTAAGACGACTCACATCATAAATTTCTGAAATAAATTTGAATACAATGTGTCAAAAATATAATCTAGCTTTCATAGATAACTTATATACGCTTAAATACCTTTGTTTTATTATTTTCATTGATCGATAAAAAAAAAGAAATCATTTAAAAAAATAATCCCACAACTCTTTTAGGTCAAAATTCCACAGATACGTGGAACACAGATAACGAATAAAAAAATCGTCTGTACGCCGAATTAACAAATACAAAAAAAAAATGTATTTAGTAGTAGTGATTAGCGATTTTCCTTGAATATAATTTGTCAGTGTTGCTAGTTCGTCTTTCTTAAGTTCTTTGTATAGTTTATCACTATACTAATAAATAAATCGCCTACACATCTGTATAAATTTTAATGTCATTGTATAATTATTCCGAAATCATCAACCTTCTTCTTTCTCTTCGACCCATTTGCCTTTCAGCGTGGGCGAGCTCCCAGCCATTGGTACCAACTGTCTCTGTTCCTGGCAAGGTTTTTAATCTCGCCCAGAGTTTTTCCTCTACGCATCCCTATTCGCTCCATGTGGGTGATATAGGAGGTCCTAGGGCGTCCTCTAGGTCTTCGTCCTAAGGGTCTTACTTCCATTGTTTTAATTGGGTTCCGGTGGTGGTCCATTCGGCAGACATGCCCGTACCATCCCAATTGCTTCTTGTCTAGGACTTCCAGAACAGAGCATACATTAAGCTCTTCTCTGATCCTTTCATTTCGGACACAGTCTCTCCGTGTCTTCCCCACAATTCTTCTTAGAAACTTCTTTTCTGAGGCAGTGATGCGACTTTGTAGCCTTTCATTCATTATCCAGCTCTCTGCTCCATAGAGAAGCACTGGTAGAAAGATGGACTTAAACAGGTGTAACTTCACGTTCCGTGCTATTTCTCTTTTTCCGATAACCGTGATGCAGATATGGTAATAGACGGAATTAGCTTTGGAAATTCTACTTGAGATTTCAGAATCCAATTTCCCAGATCTACTGATCACTGTGCCTAGATACGTGAAATCTGTCACCACCTCCATCAATTCTCCACCACATGAGATCTGTACATCTTCTTGAGCTCTACCAACTTGAAGAACCTTGCTTTTTCTGGAATTGATAGTCATTCCCTTTCTCTTCAGTTCCTCATTCCACTCCGTCACTGCCTGCTGAAGCTGCTCTGGGGATTCCGCTATAAGGACTATATCGTCAGCAAACAAGAGGAACTGTATAACAACAGGATACAGGTTCCATTGGCCCATGTGCATTCTGGCTGTGCGTCTTTTGCAAATTGAGGCAATCTCATCTATGTAAACAATAAACCAAAGGGGACTTAGCGAATCGCCCTGTTTTACTCCCTTTTTCATCCTAAACACTTTCGATTCTTGCCCATTTAAGCGCACTACACCCTTTGGCTCTTGATATGTTGACTTTATAGCCCTCAGCAACTTTTGAGGAATGTTCTTTGCCCTCAAGGCTTCCCAAATTTCTTTCCTAGGTACCGAATCGAATGCCGCCTTCAAGTCTAAGAACGCCAGATATACGTTTCGGCCATGGTCCCAGGACTTTTCGATCACGTTCCGCAGGGTGAAAATCTGATCCTGAGTTTATCTGTTGGGTCTAAATGCACTCTGTTCTTCCTGCAGAATAGGCTCCACTATTAGCCTCAACCGGCTCTCGAGAATAGAGGTATACATTTTATAGATCACGGGAGACAGGCAAATAGGTCTGTAGTTCGAGCAGTCACTTTGACCTCCTTTCTTGTAGATGGGGACTATAACATTGTACTCTCATTCCTGAGGGATTTTTTCATCTTCCCAAACTCTTTGGAAGAATTTTTGTAATGTCCCTATCAACTCTGGTCCTCCGTATTTAAGAAATTCTGGGACTATGTTGTCTCGCCCTGCTACTTTTCCTATCTTCATCTTCGCAATGGCCCTTTCAACCTCTTCCTCCTCAATCGGGTCATTTCCTTCATCTTCGATTTCGGATTCCCCGTTGAGATGATCGATTTCTTCTTGTTGGTTGCCCTCGAACTGTCTTGCATAGTGCCTACGCCAGGTCTCCAAGACCTCTTTCTCCTCAGATACCACCTCTCCTTTTTCATTCTTTATGTTTCTTATTTGTTTGGGCTTTCTGCCTCTGAGGGTTTCGAAATCATCAACCATTGTTTAATAATTTGCAGAATTGTATACTTTATTTTTATTTATTTTTTTTACTTTCACTTATCTATAAATGATATATATATATATATATATATATATATATATATATATATATATATATATATATATACGAGTATATAACTAAGTACCACAAAAAGGTCTAGGTTTCTGTGTGTGTGTGTGTGTGTTTGTGTGTGGTAAGTCTAGCGCAAAAAAGATAACTTGTATAAAACTGAAATTTCATATTATGCCTGAGATGTTAGCGCTACTTTTTCATAAAAATAGGCTAACCAGAAGTGCCACTTTATACCATGGATTTAGCACCATTTTACGATTTTCTCGAAAACAGTCCCAACGATTTTGATTTCACTTTGTATATAGATGTAACATTTAACGAGCTTTAATATGATCTATGTTTTACTCTGATCGAAATAGTCTAACATGGCTTAAATGAAGATAACTTAAATTTTCTATCTCTTACGTATCTTCAACTTTGTAGATTCAAAAAAAATTAACCATTTCATGTTGTTAGCATTGGTGAAAAACGACTAAATATATAAGTTGTATGAATCAACAGATGATAATCACCAGAAAGAGAAAACTTTTTTTAAAAGTAATTTTTGTATTTTTTTATGATAAAAACTGTAATATGAACTATATATAATACATATAATAATATACCGTTGGAAAGCTAAAGATTTTAGGACAAATATTATTTTATAAAAAATTAGCTGATTTATTCTGTAGATAACAATTTTATATGGTAAAATTATTAAATGTAAAACGTATATTTCCAGCCAAAGTAGATATCATTCTTTAAAACCTTTTTAACTCTATTGATTAGTAGTTAAATTAATTTTAACAACCAAAGTAAGTGAAAAACGTGTGTTGTTCGCACAAGATTTTTTGGGTTCTTTTACTAGGAGAAATGGTTTTATACAAAAAAAAAATTTGCCATACTCCATAGTTTTAAGTACTGAGGCTATATGTAAACCTTTCTGTAATAAACTTGCCTTTTTATAAGTATCAGAGATCATTCTTTAGTCACGAACCAAAAGAAAACTGAATCGTTTTTGATCGAAAATCATTGTATAGTTGAATGCTTAAGGCTTAGCTTTTTTTTCTCTCCTAAATCATACAAACAACAACGGTATAGGAGTTTATACAGCACAAAGCATAGTAGGAAAGAATGCTCTATACCATTATTTAAGATCAGGCTTCCGAGGCGAGATACACTTGAGTATAAAACTAAAATAGAGCATACAAGAGTGTAAAACATTTCAGGGGATAAGACCTCGTTGGAAAATGTACCCTTCTTTCTCGAGCTCGTATTTTGCGGTGCGTGGTGCCCCTTGCATTGAAATTGCGGTGGGGGCGAAAAAGGGCTGTGATGAACAATATCACTGCTCGCATATTTCAGCACCTACACGTGGACATATCGATATGAGGAATATCGATTTAATTTTCAAGCTTATTCTACTGTCACATTTATTCTTATATGTATTCGATTCATTTTTCACTTATTCTGTCAGATCTATATGTTCTTCAACTATATAAGTTTCATTTTTGTATTTCCTTATTATATGTGTTCAAAACAATTAATTCTGCGAAACTCATTTGCTCATTAGCAACAGAATTCATATCGTCAAAACCATGCGTAACTCGGAATATAAAATTTGCCTTATAATGATTTAATTAATTTAAAAGAATATTTAAAAAAACAACTAAAATCTAATAAACACGATCCAGGAATCGGAGAAGTTAATCAAAAGAAAACAGCAATTAGTAATGTTAATTTTTTATATTATTATTAAATAATATTATATTTAGAAAAATGCTACCCAACAATTTTTTTTTTTGCCTGACATTCTTCAGTATTTACACTTATTACATAGAACAGTTTTCACCTCTTATAGTATAACTTCATTTGATATTCTTAGACAGTTTATTTATTTAACCTAATTTTATATTACAGCAGCTTATCGGACGATGCAGCCGTAGGAGTCCTAAATTCTGCCTGTTCAGGTTCAATTAGGATATATAGGGATTCTATATGACGAGTACATGACATCGCACAGGCTTGGAACCACCCTAGTCCGCTCCGGTTGACGGCATAACTAAGGATTTTTACTCCTATTAAAAAACCCTATGGCCACCTACGGGTTGAACCCGTGATCTTGTGTAAAGAAAGCTGTTATACTAGCTTATCCCACAGCTGATATAGTAAAACGAAACCCGGAGAACATATTTCAGAGAGAACTTTGGGTACCAGACCATTTATTTATAAGTCGGGCGAAAAGGTGTGTGTGTGTTAAGTCTAGCACGAAATCGAAAAGTCGTACTAGACTGAAAATTCATATTTAAAACAACTATACGCCTGAAATGTCACAGCTTTTTCACAAAAAAACGGCTGACCAGAAGAGCCACATTATACTAGGCATTTTGCAAATTTTCTCAAAAACAGCTCTAACGATTTTGATTAGGCCGACTATATCGATGTAAAATTTAATGAACTTCAATATCATGTAGGTTTTATTCTGATGAAATAGTCTAACAAGGCTTAAATGGCGAATTTTTGTTTATTTTTCCTCTAGAGTACCTTTAATTTTGTATTTAAAAAAAAACAAAACATATATATATATTTATATTTTCCTTTGGATTATTTAATGCTTTTCGTATTAGGTTTTTTTTCTTTTTTAACTTCTTTATTTAAATCAAAATACAGACATTTTATAGTGCAAGTAGAAGTCACTATCTCACTAAGGCGAGCCCATGTTAATTAAGTTAAGTTAATTGCCTATTAATAGCTTTATAAATAGTTATACCGTAATATAGTCATTTGGAAAAAAGAAACCATTGTCTAATAATTTGGAGCGTTTTTTAATTTATATCTTTTTTTTTTTTTTTTTTTTTTCTTATCATTAAGTAAGAAAAAAAATGTAATATATATATATATATATATATATATATATATATATAATAATATATAATATACAAATTTACAGTTAGCACTGATAAAAAACGTAAAAATGTATAAGTTAAACGAACTCGATATTCAACAAAAGCAGAAAACAGCAATATATATGTATAATATACCTTTGGAAAGCTAAAGATTTTAGAAAAATATTATCTTATACTCAGAATGTAAAAGCTAATGGAGGGCCATGAGAAGCCGATAAGACCGATAATAGTATAATAGATTATTTAATAAAGCATATTTCTATTGAAACTCGGCGTAATTAATTCTTCTGCAATTTATTATCATCTCTTACTGTATTGAAAATTCCTTAATTGATTTTAGCAGCGGTGGTAAGTGAAAGTCGTGTGTTGGGAACACCAGACTTTTTAAAATAATAATATAACATGTACTTCAAATTCCTTCCAGATGACAATACTGAGGAGCGCAGTGCGGTTTGCTTAGAACATTGCATACTTGCTCCGTACTAATGTTCCCGTTACTAAGGTTCACTGTAATAGAATTCATAATCGTTACTTTAACTCTCCGACATTCCCTTACTTAATAGCCGAGTTGGAGTATTAACCCTCCGCATGTAATATACATTGTATTTGTACAGATGATCTTCTAGAACAATTTAAAATAATTAAATTATGTTATTCTAAGGTAGTAAAGAAAATGGAAAGAGAGAGCATTTTTATGAATATTCTTAAGTTCATTTATTAAATAAAGATCACTATAAATTTATATACTGACTAATATTAACAAAAAATGTAGCACTAAGGCTCCTAAATAGTCTTGGATTCAGGACAAGCTTCTATACCTGCTGTTTTTTCACCAACTGCTAGGTGAGACTTGGTCAATATTACCTTCAGCAACTAGACTTTTCAGGCTATTTTTATGTACCCACTTAATACGGACGGTTAATCCTCAGTGGGTCTGCGTAGTCCAGGATTATCCTACGGTTGAAGGGAATTATCTTTCTGAAGTTTCGGCAACCCTTCAATGCAACCTCTTTTTCAATAATGAATCTTTGTAATCGACCAAAAGCGATTTCTCCAAAAGAGGGCTTACGTTACAACTTACGTAGAATCATCGAATAACAAATAAAAAACAAAAGTTTGTTTTCCATCGTCCGCGACTTTTCTCCGAAACTATTGGACCGATTTTTTTCGAAACTCAACACAAATATAATAGCGCATCCAACGATGATCTCAACTCCTAGACGTTGATATCCACGAATCAGTTTTGAAATGATGGCCGATTAAATATGATTTAATTCGATAATTCAATTATTTTTGAAAATATAGAGTTTTTTAAACAAGAAACCGTGAATAATTATGAAAAATAAAATATAGATAATATTTACCGTGAATAAAAAGATAGCTCAATTTTTTTTTTTAAGATTTGGAAAAAAAGTTTTGTCGAGTTATTGGATCAGAACTCCGGGACAAATAAAAAAAAAAAAAAGTATATATATATATATATATATATATATATATATATATATATATATACATATATATATTAAATATAGCCTATATATAGCTTTTAACTCCGTTATTTTCGTAGATGGAGAAAAATTCTATATAGTGTTAGAATAAGTACACCGCTATGAATTATAAAGCAGAAAAAAATAATAAATTTCACCTATATATACTCCTATAACTTAGTTTTTTTATTAATAACTTAATACTGCTAAATAAATCGATATTAAATTTTTAAAAATCATAAAATTCGGTCTAAAAATAGCAGAGATATATCGTTGTAAAATTAGCAGTGGTGATTAACCATTTTACTTTGAATTAATATAAGTTAATTGCCTTTAAACAGCTATATAAACAGTTATACCCTAATATAGTTATTTGGAAACAATAAACCATTGTGTAATAATTTGCATCGTTTTTTAAATCGAATTATTCCTCTTTCAAATAGTTGAATAATTGCTGCATCCCTCAACAGTTGTACATAAGATCTATAATCAGGACCAACCGCCATTCTTCTTGTTATTATTTTACTTCCTATGTTTATATCATCACGATACCATGATATAAACATACGCAGAGCCTGGCTAGAAGGATTTATTTCGAGTAATACCCTGGAGTCCGGAGGTTTTGCCCGATACAAAGGTCTACAAGTTGTGTAGTAAACTTGGCACGACCCCTTTCTCATGCCACTACAGAGCCCACTAATTCATTAACACCAATTCTCACTCAACACATCCAACCTTTTCCAGATCCCTCATCCGCAAGATGTATTACGGGTTTAGAATATATTAAAACCAAGCTTTTCTTTCGAGACAAATAAAAAAATATATAAATACAAAATAAATAACGCTTCATTAATTGTTTACTTCTTGGTACTAATGATAAATATTTTGTTTGTAAATTATCGCTTATTATAAATCAGAAAAAAATGAATAAATCGGAATAAATAAGGTTGAGATCCTTAATAAATTTATTTTTAGTAATATAAAACGTTTTTTTTTACTTTCACTTACTATATATAGTAAGGGAAAGTATTGCGATCGTGAAAATATTAGAAATACAGTTTTCAACGGAAATACACGTTTTAGGGTCCCCCGAGTCCAAATAACCAAGTCTCCCAAAAAAGGTCTGTGTGTGTGAGTGTATGTGTGGTAACTCCCGGGCGGAAACGAAAAGTCCTATGAAACTGAAATTTAATATTTAAGGCAAATATACGCCCTTGACATTACAAAATCTTTTTCATTAAAATGAGCTTACCAGAAGATCCACTTTATACCATACATTTTGCACTTTTATTCGATTTTCTCGAAAACGGTTCCGACGATTTTGATTAAGCTCGCCATATCGAAGTAAAATTTGACGGGCTTTAACATCATGTAGGTTTCATTCTGATTAAAATGGCCTGACAGGGCTTAAATGCCGATATTGTAAATTTTATATTAAAGTACCTTTAATTTAGTAGATTCTATAAAAATAACCATATTATCTTGTTAGCATTGATAAATAACAACTAAATATGCAAGTTGAGTGAATTAGAAAAACAACTGAAGGAGAAAAATGAAAAAAATATTTTTTTATTGCAATTTTTTGGTTTTGAGAATAAGAACAGTAATATAGATGTATAATATACCGTTGGCTAGTTAGTGTATAAGATAATATTTTAAAAAAAATATTATCTTATACACTAACTAGCCTATAAAAGTTAATAGAGAGTGATGAAAAGAAGATAAAACTAACTGATTATTTTAGATAATAATATAATAGATTTTTTAATAAAACACATGTTTCTATATAAATTCAATTTGATTAATTCTTTAATAGTTTCACGTCTTTTTATCTCTAACTATATTTGAAAATTCTTTCATTGATTATAAAAATCGAGGTAAGTGAAAGTCGTGTGTTGCCCGCACCAGATTTTTATCTCTTGAAATGTATTTAAAAATTCTTAAATTGATATTTAAAACGAGGGTAAGTGAAAGTCGTGCGTTGCGCGCAACAGATTTTTTACTTTCACTTACTTATAAATGAAATATACATGTAGGAAAAGTATTTG
This sequence comes from Piezodorus guildinii, assembly GCA_023052935.1. Lineage (NCBI taxonomy): Eukaryota > Metazoa > Arthropoda > Insecta > Hemiptera > Pentatomidae > Piezodorus > Piezodorus guildinii. Next base: position 40,961,280 of record CM041297.1, on the reverse strand, counting down.
ATTGTGAATTTTCTAATTCTATTCTTCGACGGATGTACACGTTTCAGGATTCATTAAGTCTAAATGATCAATTACCACAAATACGTTTGTCTGTTTATTAAATTATGCTTTAGTGGCTAATTAAACTAAGTTACAGCGGGATTCCTAAATGTTTGCCTAACCTGGCTTAGTGAGGAATGGGATCTTCAACTAGTATCTGGCTGGCATCGCAAGCCACCATTTTAGGTCCCCTCCGAGGGACGGTTTAACCAAGGATTTTTCTTATCCATGAACTAAACCTAGGGCCAACTACCACGTTTGAACTCCAAATCCCAGGCATAGAAGGATGTTATGTTAGCCAATACACTAGAGGTGACCTCTCCGAAAAAAATGTGTGTCTGGGTGTCTGGTAAGTCTAACACCCAAAAAAAAAATTTTACGAATCTGAAATTTCCTATTTATGTGCAATATGTTCATGTGATGTTACAGCAACGTTTTCATTAAAATTGACGAAAAACTTTTTCTGTAAAATACGTTCTGTTTTGTAAATGAGAATTAAATAACCATTTTAAACTGTTAGTATTGAGACAAAATGGACGAATATAGAATATGAAAGAATTTGTTAATCAACCGAAGGAGAAAACAGCTGAATTATTTTTCCGGTTGATTTTTCTTTTCAGCAAAGAAGAAAAGTAAAAAAAAATGTATAATATGTCGTTGGGAAGCTAATGCTTTTAGAAACAAATAATAGCTATGAATTCGTAGAATGTAATAAAGAGTGTCGAATGAGTATAAACATGAGTTATTGTTTCTATATAATAATTTGTATAGTTATACTTTCTATAAATATTTTTTTATAATATACTGGCCAAAAGAAATTATGAGTACCAATTACTTATATAGGCGTGTATTATATTTAAATTCTCTACAAAAAAAAAAAAAAAAAAAAAAAAAAAAGAAGGTTTGAAATCGGTTGAGAGATAGCAGATATGATATTGATCTAAATGTATTTGGTCATTAGGAAAAACCATAATTTAATAAAATAATCGAATTACGTTAGAATCGCGTTCTGTCGCAAGTGAATGTACTTTGTTTTTCGTTATGTATCTTTATTTTTGCTGCAGTATTTTGTATTCAATTTCTTAGTTTATATATAAAAACTATTACAAAGTATTTTTTATTTTAATTCTTAGCCAAATATATACATGTGTGTACTTTCAATTGAACGCATGAATTTCTCATTACAATACTTAAAATACCGAGAAATCCTGTCTTTTAATATGTCTTGTTTCCTTCCTTTCATGCGTACCTTGGCCTGAAGTACGCAAAAATATCTTCTTTTATGAAAAACATATCGTTAAACTATATTTGCCTTTTTTTTTTTTTTTTTTTTTTTTTAATGATTTTTCAAACGTTTCTTGATTATTTTTATATGTCTCCGAACTATTCAAGCTGTCTTTTTGCCTTCTAAACCTGGGTGTACTGATAAGCCGTACCATATACCTAGCACCTTTTTCAGATACCTGGCGGGACTCAACTAGGATTCTGTAAAACCGACCCTGGGACTCAATTAGGAATCTTTTTGCCAAACGGGACTCAATTCGGATTCACCCATTTAGCGTTTTTATGTTAAAAGTGGAGATCGGTCGTTTTCCATTGATTAATTTATCGCTTTTCATATTAGTTAATTGCCTTTAAAGGTCAATATATACTATTACATAATAGTTTATATAGGTACATAAATTATTACTCTTCAATTGGTTTATATGCTGAATTGTTCAACCCGATCAATTTTATTTGTTTGGATCCCAGGTCACGCAGATATACCTGGCAGTTGCGAAGCAGATGAGGCGGGAAATGCGTTGTCATTGATTCTCCCGTCTGATTGCTTAGACACTCCACATAATGATCTTTACAGGTTTATAAAATTATTAAATATGGACAAATGGCAACTGAAATGGAACAAAAGAGGGGATGATAAACTTAGGGAAATAAAATAACAGTATTTCCTTGGAAATCATCGGTCCAGAATGACAATAGGGAGGAAGTATTATTGACAAGACTCTGAATAGGTCACTCACAACTTGCCTACCAACATTTACTGACTGGAACACTATGACCTGTCTGTGCACAGTGTTCCTACCTACGTACCTATCACTACTAAACACTTACTGACAGACTGAAGGTAATTGTTAGGTGTCAACCTCCTATATCATCTATATACCTCATTAAATGACAACCGTACAGCTATTCCAAATTTATTTATTCATTCAAAACAAATTGAATTATTTGAATCGATAGATGTATATTACACTTGTTACTTTATTTATTCTTATTTTTTTCTCATGTATTATTTATATCAAAATTAAATTATCCTGCTATTTAATAACATTCTCTGTACATCAACTATGCACAGTTTTTGGTAATATCTTTGAAATAGCAATATTTTACTTCGACAAACAGCACCATTGTCGTGGATCCGTTGTATCGATAGTTAATGAATCACACACAGTGAAGATATTTAGATATATCTTTTATTATGACAAAATGATACATCTTCTGAATATAATGATAAATTGTGCTGAGGAGTTTGGGTGACTACAAGTGTACATTCCGAAGTCTCCTTCTATGAGTGTGACACAAGCAGCGTTAACAACTACAACTACCAGACTGATAAGTCTTGAGGATACGAGGGTAGATATAGCAAGGTATTGTAGGGGATATAAAGAGCATTGGGGCATGAGCGGTAAAAGCAAGTGCTTGCAGATGGTGGGTGTCCTTTGTAGGTACTGGCTAAGTCCTTTCTAGGTAGCTGGTTTAGGGTTATCGGTGGTAGTCTTAGGTATACATTGTTTTGGAGGCAAAGAAAATTATTAAATATTACTATATATTATATAATATCATTCCATAACTAATAAAATAAAGATTAGAAAAACTACGTGTCGAAAAATCAATGTGTTGATATTGAGACGTGCACAAAGTTAGATGTGTTTAAATATCTGGGATCGTACCTCGACTCCACTGGATCCTCCGAAATTGACATGAGGATAAAAGTAGAACAAGCCCGAAGAGCCACGGGGATGCTCCACTCTGTTTTATGGAATGGCATCCTTTTAAAGGAAAATAAGAGGAGGGTCTACTATGCCATCGTAGAACCCATTCTTAAGCATCGGAAACGTGGACAATGTCTAGACAGCTCTACACGAAAGTTCAAACTGTGGAGATGGACTTTTAGAGAAGATGTCTACGCTTAACTAGGATCGACCGAATTAGAAATGTGGTTGTTAGGGACAGGAATGAGGCTAATGGGTCTGTAAACCAGCGGATAGGACAGCGAATATGGTACGATCATGTAAAACGAATTTCTGCCGAGCGATAGCCAAACCGAGTTTTTGATTGGCAGCCACCGGGAATGCGGAAACGAGGTAAACCAAGAAGTAGGTGGATATGCGGAGTCGAAAAAGAGATGGCGGGCCGGGGTCTTCAGGAGGAGGATTGTCTTAACCGTGATCTCTGGAGCTTTACATTACATAATAGTTTATATAGGTACATAAATTATTATTCTTCAATTGGTTCATATGCTGAATTGTTCAAACCGATCAATTTTATTTGTTTGGATCCCAGGTCACGCAGATATACCTGGCAATTGCCAAGCAGATGAGGCGGGAAATGCGTTGTCATTGATTCCCCCGTCTGATTGCTTAGACACTCCGCATAATGATCTTTACAGGTTTATAAAATTATTAAATATGGACAAATGGACAACTGAAATGAAATGAAAATGAAATGAAATGAAAAAACTTCTTTATTATCCTGGGACTAAAGTCCCTTAAGAATAAAATAAAATACATAATTGATGACCGGAACAGTGTGGCCATGATTTAGAATAACAAAATACTAAACTAAAAAATAATTAAGGTAGTAATATATGTACATCTTTACAAGTCAGACTTTCGGAATAAGAAAAACAAAAAAAAACAAAAAACAGAAATAGCTGGTTCATCAATGATAATTTGAGTAATACACAAAAAAAAAAATAATAATAATAATAATTGGTATTTATAGCATCTGCAGTTTGAAGTTATTGTCTGTTTGACTGGGTAAGGAGAAGGTGGTTGAAAAGTAGCGATTTGAAGGAGGAAGCAGTACTTGCATGACGGATCTCAGGAGGAATAGAATTCCAAAGAGTGGTTGCTTTGGCTAGAAAGGACTTGTCAAAGGCAGCAGTACGGTGAGGAGGAGGGTAGAGGTCAGAAAGACGGGATCTAGTAGAACGGGACTGAATTGATGATTTAAATTGAAGGGATTGGAAGATGTAGCTGGGACGATGAGTTCTGATAACCTGGTAGAGGAAGGAGGCTAGGAAATACTGGCATCTATAACGAGGATAAAGCCACCTTAACTCGGTGTAATACTGGGTTATATGCGTGTCTCTGGTGATTCCGAATACAAACCGTATTGCACAGTTCATAATACGCTTAAGTTTTGCTTCGAGCTCACCTGAAAGTCCGCTGTACACCTCGCATCCGTAGTCAAAGTGGGGAAAGACACGGGAAGAAACAAGGAGTTTACGAATATTGAATGGTAGGAGGTGAAGGAGGCGACGGAATTGCTTTAGGGTTGTTATGGTTCGGCGGGATATTTGGGAGATGTGCGGTTTCCAAGAGAGAGTTTGATCAAGAGTAATACCTAAGTTCTTGACAGATGAATGAAAAGAAATAGGAGTATTGTTTAGGAAAAGGTTGGGGGAACTGGGAAAGGATTTAAGGAGAGCAGGTGATGCTATCAGGATGGCTTTTGTTTTTTCAGCGCTTAGCAGGAGTTTGTTGCTGTTTGACCAAGCACAAATGGAACAAAAGAGGGGATGATAAACTTAGGGAAATAAAATAACAGTATTTCCTTGGAAATCATCGGTCCAGAATGACAATAGGGAGGAAGTATTATTGACAAGTCTCTGAATAGGTCACTCACAACTTGCCTACCAATATTTACTGACTGGAACACTATGACCTGTCTGTGCACAGTGTTCCTACCTACGTACCTATCACTACTAAACACTTACTGACAGACTGAAGGTAATTGGTAGGTGTCAACCTCCCATATCATCTAAATGGATGGCATCCTTTTAAAGGAAAATAAGAGGAGGGTCTACTATGCCATCGTAGAACCCATTCTTAAGCATCGGAAACGTGGACAATGTCTAGACAGCTCTACACGAAAGTTCAAACTGTGGAGATGGACTTTTAGAGAAGATGTCTACGCTTAACTAGGATCGACCGAATTAGAAATGTGGTTGTTAGGGACAGGAATGAGGCTAATGGGTCTGTAAACCAGCGGATAGGACAGCGAATATGGTACGATTATGTAAAACGAATTTCTGCCGAGCGATAGCCAAACCGAGTTTTTGATTGGCAGCCACCGGGAATGCGGAAACGAGGTAAATCAAGAAGTAGGTGGATATGCGGAGTCGAAAAGGAGATGGCGGGCCGGGGTCTTCAGGAGGAGGATTGTCTTAACCGTGATCTCTGGAGCTGAGCACTGACTTGACAACGCAACTCTAGTAGGAACGCCTGTATAAGTAAGTAAGAAAAGCTATTACTAATATATTACTAATATAGGATTTAAACCTCCTCGAGGATTTACTATAAAATATTATATACTGTATAAGTCTGCCTGAGTCACGGTCTCTTCTACAAAATGTAGATTGAACAAGTTCACTCCAGAGTTAATTAGGAACCACTAGAGATTTACTTCAGAGGGAAGAATCCTACAGGAGCCTTCTTTCGTCTAGCAGTCGACCGACTTCACGGATCCCCATCGAGAGCCATGACACAGCCCCTACTCTATTTCTGCACAGCCTGCCGGAACCTGTCCACACTGGTCAAGTAACCAGGACACCTCGGAGGACGAGGACGAGGAACGGAGCCATCGCAAAACCAGATAAGAGACAATAATTCTAGAGGTCAGACCATGTTTCATTTATTTGTGCATGACGAGAACCTCGATTTAATTTAATAAAATTATGTTTAAAGAACTAACGTATTTTCTTAGGCCCTGAAATCGTACAGGAAATAATAAACCATGGTGTAATAATTTGCAAAGTTTTATTATTTTCAATAATGATATAAAAGTTCATTAGATAATCGATCAAAAAAAAAAAAAAAATTGTGATACGTTCAATGATACGTAGAGTCCGAATAACAAATTAATAAAATAAAATCTCCTGCCAAACGGAAAAGAATTATTCAAATCAGTTCAGTAATAGCAGAGACGTAGAGGTTTGACATTAGAAGTTGTTATAGGCAATTTTCCTTGGAATTATTTATTCCTTTTTTTATTAGTTAATTGCCTTTAAACTGTTATATTGGGTTGATGCAAAATTAATGCAGGTTTTTAGTAGGTACTGTAAATACGCCATATCTTTACTTTAACCATATATATTTAATCAAAATAATTTCCATCTGAATCAATGCACTTTTTCCAACGTTCAACAAGCTTTCTTATTCCACCAGAAAAAAAATCCGAATCCCTGGACTCAATGAAATCACGAAAAGAATTTTCAATGTCGTCCTGGTTTTGAAAATTTTTCTCCCTCAAAAAGTTGTCCAGATGCCTGAAAAAGTGGAAGTCTGTAGGAGAGAGGTCAGGTGAATAAGGCGGATGTTGGAGAACTTCGTAGCCCAACTCGTGCAGTCGTCGAAGCGTTGGTTGTGCAACGTATGGTCTGGCGTTATCGTGGAGCAGGATCGGCCCCTTCCGATTCATCAATGCTGGGCAAAGACGTTGCAATTTTTGAGTTCCGAGTTCCGCCGCCATTTCTCGTGTGGTTTTGGTTGGGTCTTCTTCCACTTTTTGTTGTCCAGAGCAAGATGACGGCCCCGACCTTCCTTGTCTTCGAGGTCGAAATCTCCTCTGCGAAACTTCTGGAACCAACGCTGCACCGTGCACTCATTAATAGCCCCCTGACCCCACACTTCATTAATATTACGAGCCGTTTGCGCAGCGCTGCGCCCTAATTTAAATTCGTAAAAATAAATTTGACGAAAATCGCACTTTGACATTTTCGATTCAAGACCTTTGAACACACTGAACAAAACGATTTTACTAAACAAATTCATGGTGAAAGAGAGGGTATTAGATAAGGTTTGTTTTGGTATAATAATGATCAATGTTAGGATTAGCTTTGTTTACACAATTGGAATTAAGATATTGCAATAGAGGAAACCTGCATTAATTTTGCATCAACCCAATACTATAAAAATGAATGAAATGAAATATTTATTAACAAAGATATACGTACAAAAACGGAGAATTGTACAATACATACAAGTAAGGTTTGAATCCGGGCTGGGCTTTTTTACACTTTACATAGGAGTACAAATAATCATGATTTAAGATAATCTCTGCCTAAAGAGAAACGGGGTATGACATCCAGCCCTACAGTGTCCTTTAATAATATTCCGCTTGTTTCGGTTGAACAGATCGCTATGAAACGACAAGAACCTGCCCGACGCTTTTGCTTACTACAATATTTACTGTACAACCTATCTACAAAAGGATTATTTATATCATCACGGAGTTGAGCTTTGGGGTTCTATTAAACCATCAAATTCTTCCCGTATTCAACCCTCACAATCCCAAATCTTTCGAAAAATCCTCAAAGCTTCCTATTTTGTCACAAATAAACTCATTCAAAAAGACCTTAGTATTCAATATGTTGCTGATTTGGACCGAACCTTGTATCAATTCTTCCATGACAAACTCCACCCCCATTATAACCCACTTGTTTTTACCCTTGCTTCCTCTTCGATCCCTGATAAAACTCCGAGGCGTCTGAAAAGAAGATGGCCTCGAGACCTAGTATAGATTACCTAGCGGGGTGATGTCAATGGGCTTTTCCTCTTCATCCATTTTATCTGACAGCTAATTTTGCTTGATGTATTAATCAATACAGTTGTAAGTATCAATAAATTATAATAATAGAAATTATTGTATAGTACTATAGTACTAAAGTATAGCACAAGAAGGAAAACAATAAAAAAAATGGATAACCTTCTAAAAAAAAAAAGAACAAAAATAATAAAAAATGCAAATATAGTTGATTTGAATAACAATAAGTATTAGCTTTTTATATTTTTAAGCTTCATAAGTTAATCGGCTTTACAATAATTAACAATTTTCCTTATGTGATCATACTTACTATTTGAACATGATTTAATAAAATCTATGGTTAATTTATGAATAAAAGTTGAAATGCTAGGCACATATAAACAATGACGTAATAGGTCGATACCATAATAAAGTTATTTGGAAATAAAAAACAATTGTATAATTTAAAACTTTTTTTTTTATCAACTAGATATTTTAATCATCGTAAAAAAATCAAAATGCATTTGTGTTTAAACATAATGTGAGTTAACATTATTTCTCACTGATGAAAATAACTTACATTAAAGACAAAAAATTAATAATTTGTGGAGTTGTAAAGCTCACAGCATGAGAAGCATTCCGAAAAACCTGGGAAAATGGAATTGTGAGGAGCAGAAATAATCGTGCATTGTATACAGACTAACAGGGTGTGGTGGCAACAATTTAGCCTAGCCCTCTCGTACAGTACTACACGTCCCGGCTCATAAAGAATTTTCGCAGAAACCGCAGCAGTACAACTTCATTTCCCATTTGCAATAATGTTAATTGTTTCAGCCGATGTAGTTCGCACCCTGATTACACCGCCGAGCTTAAATGAGATATTCTGACTCCGCTTCTAAACAAATGAACACCTTTTGTGCACGATATTGCATTTGTTCTATCTCTCCAAGTTAATAAAAAGAGATGAAATCATCCCGCAATATTGTCACTGCTATTTTAGAACCACCTATTTGCTATCCCCTTCCGTTTTACCTAATTTTACTTTCACTTAACTATATATGAAATTTTTTTATTCCTGTTTTCACCGGAAACACATGTTTTTTGGTCCACTTAGTCCAAAGGACCAAGTTCCAAAAAAGGTCTATGCGTCTGTGTGTGTGTGGCAAGTCTAGCACGCAAACCAAAAGCACCATACCATACCATTTAGCACCTTTCTACCAATTTCTCAAAACTGCTCAACGATTTTGATTAAACTCGCAATATGGATTAACAAAATTTAATAGGATTTAATAAGACTTCATTCTGATTGAAATAGTCTGACAGGGCGTAAATGACGATGAATTAAATTTCCTGCCTATTAACTACCTTTAATTTACTATAATCTATAAAAACAACTATATCATCCATTTAGCCCTGATAAAAAACTGGTAAATACATAATTTGAATGAATACAATATCCAACTAAAAGAGAAAAGGCCAAAAACATTTTTTTATGCAATTTTGTTTTTAAACATAAAAATAGTAATATAGACGTATAATGTACCGTTGGAAAGTTAAAGATTTTGGAAAAATTGCTATCTTATACACAAAATCGTAAAATTAAGGAGAGTGATAAATAACCGATAAAATTAACTGGTTGTCATAGATTATAACATAATAGGTTATTTAAAATATCGCATGTTTCTATTGAGATTCAATGCAATTAATTCTCTAGTGTATTTGAAAATTCTTAAGAACAGTTTAAATTGATTTTAACAACGGAGGTAAAGAAAAGTCGTTTGTTGCGCGCCCCAAATTTTTTATTTTAACAATTACTATTTTCACTTACCCATAGATAAGTTATTTAGGAAGGGAAAGTATTTGTTTTAGGTTCGATTGTAAGCTATTGTTTAGGCTCCCCAGAGTCCAAATGACCAAGTCCCGCAAAGAGCCTGTGTGCTTGGTAAGTCTAGTACTTATATAGTAGGACTTGTATAAAACTTGAACTTCATATTTTAAAAGCATATATGCCCGACGTATTACAGCAATTTTTTTTTTTGGCTAAATCGGCTAGCTTGAAGTGCTTCTTTACACAGTGAATTTTGCACTTTTTTTTACGATTTTCTCCAAAAATGGGTCTATTTTGACTAAAGTTGCTATATCGATGTTGAATCGAATTGGTTTGAATGTAATGTAGGTTTCATTCTAATTTAAATAGTCAGACAGAGCTTGAATGCCGATATTTTAAAATTTCTTTCTGTAATGCACATTTAATTTTGTAGATTCAAAAAAATTCCTATTTCGTATAGATAACATTTATAAAAAATGAGTAACTACGTAACTAAAACTAATTCGACATCCTAAACAATTAGAAAAGAGCAAAAATATTTTTGTGTGACTTTTCAAAGAAAAGTTATACACCCACATCTCAATCACGAATTGCAGGAAAAAATTATCAGTTTTCCCCTTCAGTTGAATATCAGTCTTTGTAATTCGTAAGGAATTTTCCACAAGAAAGAGTTTGTCTTCGTTTTTTTTTTTTTTTTGCACTTTACATCACTCTCCATTATTTTCGATGACTAGGTGGGTTGGATAATATTTTTCTTAAAACCTTTAGCACTTAAGTGGAATACTATTTGCCTACATAACAATTAGGAATTAAATAGCAGGAAAACACATGAAAAACCGTTTATTGTTTTCTCCTTTAGGTGATAATAGCTCTGTATACTTCATAGATAATACCTTTCTTATTCCTATAGCTTATAGTTGATTATTCAAAATAAACAAAATTTAAGATACTTTAAATGAAGAAATGTTTAAAATTCGGTATTTATGCCCCTTCACACAATTTCAATAGGGATCAAATCTACATGATATTAAAGCACATTATATACTAATGCAATAAACAAGATAAAAAAAGAAATATTTTTTTCTTAAAACCCATTGTACAAAATGAATTCATAAATTATTTACAACGAGCTATGACATGAAACACATTCCACCATTAAAATAATATCTAAAATTATAGTCGTGTTTTTATCTTCATATTTCCATCTACGCTTATAGAAAGTAAGGAAATTTAAATGAAGTTCTGTGATTAATCCAGAATAAATTACGATTTATGAACTAGAATTTAGAACTGAACATTAAAACTAACATTGGTACGTAGCGAATTCTGTTGGCGAATTGAAGAACTAATGCATGAGTCGGTACGCCGCAGAGATCTTTCAAGATATATTGGTTTTTGTTGTTTTCTGTAAATACACGTTACAATCTAATTGATTTTAAATTATATCTTTTCACTATTTTCTACTTATTTATATACATTTTGCATCTTATGGATTTTTTTTTCTTTGTGTTATATCGAGCAATTCTGTTAAGATTTAGCAACAATATACTCAAAATATATAAAAACAATAGTGACAACGCTTAAAGACCTAATTTACACGATGAATTTCAAAAGCAAGTATTTCAACATTGATTAATATAATAAAAAAATGTTTAAAGAAACATTACTATGATAAATGCTGAGGTACATTTTTTAGTATGGCAAATTTACCAAGCTTGATAAATGTAAAAAAGTTAATTTTGTGTTCAAATTAAGTTTACACTAAGACGTGAAACTTGCCCACCAGTATACATCGATAATGTGCTAATACCACATACAGGCAGTGTAAACTACCTAGAAGAATGACTTGGGGCCCACACATTAAGAAAAAACGAAAAAAAAAACAAGTGAATTACGGATTGTTAGTGAATTCCAAATACTTTTGACATTCACTGTAAGTGAAAATTGAACTCAAGACAAGGATAGAGATAAGATCCAGACAAATAGCTATTGAATATACATAGAATAAAATAAATAGCATTTAATTCTAGATGCATAAAAACTTTTTTGACCTTTCATTAACAAACAAAGCGCTCTCTCCTTTCACACTAATAATGAAGTGGTGAAACCTTGATATATTTTTTACTTGCGATTAGGGTAAATTATTTCTGCATGAAAAATAATAAAGAAAAAACCTAGCTAGGTCACTAGAAAATTTACTCACCACTGCAGAAAATTCACTTGGTGTTTGAAAACTTGTTTGAGTAAGTGTATATATTTTAAGCCATAGCAATCATTGCTGTCATTAAATCTCATATCACATAAAATTCCCGGAATAATTTCTTTTTTATTAATAGAAGCCCTTTATCTCATATAATACCACCCTTGTTTTCTCCTCTCTTCGCAATTACCCCTCATATGACTCATGCGATAGTAGTTATAAAACATTTTTCCAGGATTTTCTAATTATAAATGTAAAACTTAATATAGCAGGTCCTTCATCATATTTTTCGAGGGAGACAATGCCAACCGAGGCGGCTACTCAATTGATGAAAATTCTCTCCAGGGCGGGAGGGGAAGGGCTTTTGGAATTCTTCCAGGACACACGACCGCCTCTTATTAGGAGGAAAACCCGGCATGGAAATTTATGAAAAATGATTAAATTCCTGGGGCTAACGGGGAAATTTTTGGAAGCCTCCATAGGCTTTCCTTACCACAAACCTTCAGCCGAAATTCGAATCGCGACCCTTGTTTTTATCATAGAATAATGATTTCATGTCTTCATGATTCTTAATGTATCAATATTTACCTAATATGAGAAATTCAGATTGAACATCTCTTTATCTCTATCTCTATATAAATAAAATGATAACGCGAGTTTGGTTTCCGCGAACTTGTTCTAAAACACAAGAAGGATTTTAATAAGATATTCCCATTCATTTTGGAAAGTCTTTCCTGGAGTTTTATAAGTAAAATATATTTTAATTTAGCTTTTTCATAACGGGGAAAATTAATTTTATGTTATTTTTGGTATATATTGTATGGATGTTGTCCCATATCTCTATTACTACGGTTCATTTAGAGCTAAAATGTAATATATCTCTATAAATATTTTTTTTTAAATATCTGTAACCAAGTCATTAAAAAATTATTCCTGAAAAATAAGTAGAAATATAGAAGTATGATATACTGTTGAAAGAGAAAGATTTTAGACAAGTTTATATGCAATAAAATAAATCGTATGAGTTAATATAAAGCTGTTCTAAGCCCTTAAACTTATGAATATATGTTATTGGTAAAGAGGGAGATTATATTAGTTAATTTCTGCCTACGTCGTACAGGATTGAGCAAGTTGTATTCTTCCATTTAGTACGCAAGATTTTAGAAAGAATATTGCGTACTGAATTGTAACTAAGTTGTTAACCTAAATGCTAAGTTGTTATAAATTCTTAAACTAACATTCTCATTAATTATTTCTAATTTAATATTTAATTTATGCCGAACATCCAACACTCGTGGCAAGATTCTCTCCCAAGTCACAACTTCCAACAGCTATTCCGTCATATCTCCCAAAGTTCCCACTTACTGGCCTACATCTTTTGAAAAACGTTCCAACATCCCTGACTTATTGTCTCATCCCAAATCCCTACCTCTCAATGTACGATCAAATCCATAGAAGACCTCTCTTCAGATCATAGCCCAGTTCATCTTCTCTTGAATTCAAACCCTATTCCTAAACCCTTACCTCCTTCATTGATTACAGGACATGTTGACTGGAACAACTTTCGCTCTGATCTGGAGAATGGACTGGGCTTGAAAATTCCTCTAAAAACCAAACTACAAATTGAGTCTGCTATTGAAAAACTAACAAGAACAATAGAACATTCCATTAATACCAACACATCACTTACTAAAAATAATAATTCCCGCGATACTAACTTGCCATATGACATTCGCAATTTATTAGCAGAAAAACGCCGAACAAGGGCTTAGTGGCATAAAACCCGATGCCCAACTGGCAAATCCAACTACACTAAACTAACTAGCAAACCAAAAATATAAATTAGAAAATACAAAAATTTCAAAACTTCACAGATAACTTAACGCCTACTGACAAATCTTTATGGATAACTACCAAAAAGCTACTCAAATGTAAACACTTTTAATCACCCACTCCTTTCTGAGTCTCATACCTGGTCCTGATCAGATGAAGAAAAATCCTAAATATTTGGCAGACATATATCCACAATTTTTAATCCTCATCCTGAGATCCGTAATCCAACCCATATTGACGAAGTTGAAGCGGAACTCTTTATTCCACTCTTATTGTCCCTTCCTCCAAGAGACTTTCATCCTCCTGAAATAGTTAACATTATCCATAAATTACCTACCAAAAAAGCTCCAGGTCATGGTAACTTCAGACCCTATAACCTAAAACAGCTCCCTCGAAAAGCAATCCTTTTCCTCACATACATATTCAATGCTACGCTCCGAACTACTTATTTACCTGAAACTTGGAAACTATCAATAATCAGAATGATCCCAAAACCTCAAAATCCACCTGAAAATCCATCCTCATACCATCCCTATCATAGGCAAAATTCTAGAAAAACTCATCCTAAAACGCCTCTATCCGATCCTAGAATTGAATCACGTAATTCCTGACCATCAGTATGGATTTCGGACATCCCATTCTACAATACAGCAATGTCATCGTATGGTTGATGTAATATCTTTCACATTGGAGCGCGGAATGTACTGCAAAGGTGTTTTTCTTAACAAGATTTTGACCGAGTCTAATACCCAGGGCTCCTTTACAAACTTCGTCAATTCCTTCCTTCTACATATTTCCTTTTAATCCAACCCTAACTCAATAATAAAACCTTTAAAGTAAACCATAACTTTTCCTTCTCCTCCATATTTGCTCAGTCGGCCGGTGTACCTCAAGGTAGTATCTTAGGCCCAATCATTTATACAGTTTATACGGCTGATATTCCACTCTATCTTAGCAGTGTCCTCCATACCTACGCGGATGACACAAGTGTGTTATCAGTCCATAATGACCCAACCACAGCATCCCAAATCCTTCAGTCCCACCTCACAGCCATCGAGGAATGGTGTCAGAACTGGAGAATCAAAATAAATCATACCGAATCCCACCAAATTACCTTTACACTTCGTCGCAAACCAATGATCTCCTGTCCCACAACAGTGGAAACATCCTTAAATAACACCCCACTTACTCCTGTAGAACAAATCCGATACTTAGGACTCCATCTTGACAAACGTCTTACTTGGAATCCTCTTACAAGACTTAAACGACAAAAAACTGCTCGTAGATACCGATTACTACAACAACACTTGACAAACGTTCAAGACTTCTACTCTGTTACAAAAAGCTCATATATTTTACCATTATTTTCAAGCTCATATATTTTAATTCCTCCTGCGTCTAATCCTTACAATCCAAAATCCTTCGCAATATCTTAAATGCTATTTACTTTGTCACAAATAAAATCATCCATAACGACCTTAATATCCCATTTGTTGTAAACCTTTCTCGTACCAGATATAACCCTTTTAATTTCAAACTCCCAACCCACATAAACCCTCTTGTTCGCAACCTGTCAACCTCACATATTCCTGATAACCCTCCGAAGTGATTGAAAAAAAGATGGCCTCAGAACCCACTTACTAAATAGACATAGAAACTTTACCACCGGGTAGTCTGCTCACAAGTCTTTTCACACCCTTTATTGTAATTCAACACTTTTACTTGTATTATAATATATGCAGTCGTAAAATTCAATAAAATATAAATAAATAAATAAAATAAAATAAATATTTCAATTCATGAAAAAAGATGTTTTACTGTAAACTTAATGGGATTTTTATGAAAACGTAATTGAAATTTTTAAATGTAATTTAAAAAGTTCATTTGAAATATAAAGTAGTAATAAACCGAATAAAATAGGAATGGTTGTTTTTTCTGTATTTTCAAAACTATACATTCTTTAGAGGAGGTGAGGGCGAAATGACTACAGCCTGGCACTATGGGTTCAAATGGTTCTTTTATTGTTCAGACAGTTGAATAAAATGAAGAATAACAGAATATAAAAAAGAAGAAAGCAATATGAGGAGCACACACTAATCGAGATAGATCAAAAACCACAGCTGGTGAGAGGTTGCAATGGATTTGCCACTGTAAAATAAAATAATCTTTCTACTATCATAAAACACAGAAAATAAAATAATAAATAAAAATGACCCTCAATTAAATATAAAGAAAACTAAAATATAAACATGTTTGAGGCAGTGACAAATCCATTTCACATAACCTCTTTGCTCCCACCAGCTGTGTGTTATAACCTCACTCCCTCACACACATCAGGCCCATCACATCACTCCCCCCCAATGACATCGGCACAGAAACGAACCTTAGGCTTTACCACCCGACCAGACCGGGTGCGATAAGGCGGTGGTGCGTCCTGCTGTTCTGAGTCGAGGTCATTTGAAGGTCCGGAGTCCGCCAATGTGGGAGAAGGAGTGGGGTGATCGCACTTGCCGCTGGCCACACCAGAGGGCGATGGAGTAGGCAGATCCCTGTTGCCGCTGTCCTCTGCCGGTCCCGGGAGAAGATGTGCTACCTTCAGGCGATCCATGGAGACGGTCTTCGGTCCTGTCGGTAGCAGCCAAAGCCGCCTGCATTCCCTCAGGTAACCCCCGGAGCCACAAAGTACTAAGCATGTCCTCCGGGACCTTCTCTCCTGCCAGCTGCTGCATCTCTCGCAGAAATTGGGAAGGCCTCTGATCGCCCAATTTCTGCTCTTCCAGGAGTTTTTTCATCTTCCAGCTATCTGACTGCCCGAAGCTGGAAAGTAGCCGCTCTTTTAACCTTTCATAGGGCTCATTAACAGGCGGATTACGAGCCAGATCTGCGACTTGTCGAAGAGTCTGAAAATCAAGCTGGGCGATAATCAGCTGAAATTTGCTCTTACTATTGCTGATCTTACATGAGCTGAATACCGCCTCAGCTTGAATGAACCACAGATCTGGCTCTTCTCTATAAAAAGATGGCAATCTCGCCAGCGCATTGGGGGCCGATGCTGACTCCACCTCCACTTTCTTGTCCTCTAAGTCCAGCGTTAATAAGTCAAACGGCATTATAAAGATATTGAGGGAAAAATAAAAAAAGGAGAAAGAGAAGAAAAAAATAGTTCAACACTCACCGTCGGGGTCACCACTTTAGAGGAGGTGAGGGCGAAATGACTACAGCCTGGCACTATGGGTTCAAATGGTTCTTTTATTGTTCAGACAGTTGAATAAAATGAAGAATAACATAATATAAAAAAGAAGAAAGCAATATGAGGAGCACACACTAATCAAGATAGATCAAAAACCACAGCTGGTGAGAGGTTGCAATGGATTTGCCACTGTAAAATAAAATAATCTTTCTACTATCATAAAATACAGAAAATAAAATAATAAATAAAAATGACCCTCAATTAAATATAAAGAAAACTAAAATATAAACATGTTTGAGGCAGTGACAAATCCATTTCACATAACCTCTTTGCTCCCACCAGCTGTGTGTTATAACCTCACTCCCTCACACACATCAGGCCCATCACAATTCCAATGAAATTTTCTTTATATGAGAAACTTAAATTTCCTGTTATTTATGCTCCACTTTAAATTAAGAAGCAAAGTATCTGAACCAAATTTGACTTATATTTTTCATTTCTGCCGATGATTATAAATAATGATGAATAGACGTTATAAAATAAACATGTTTTCTCATTAATTGCACTCTTTGTTAAGATAAACTAACCATTATGATATATTTAATGCATTTTTTGACAAATATATAGAGGATTTGGTGAGAGAAAAATTTAAAAATAAGATAGGAATAAAATAGGAACTAATTTATGCTTTGATTTTTTTTACCAATTTATACTTCTGATTTCTACTGATGATAACAATTTTCGTATAGCTCGTAATCCCAAACTGATAAACTCTTAATTGGTAAAACTGAACTTTTTAAAATAAGAATGAAACCGGCAAAGGTAAAAATATAATCTTGAGGTTAAATGTGTTTTTGACGGTTGAAGCTTCATGTAACAGTTTTAGAAAACTTTACAGACACTTTTCTTTGCCTTTTGCTTTAAGAGACTAAACACAGTTGTGACATTATAACAGGGGTAGACTATCGTTCACTTGGCAACCAAGAAGTCTTAAACCCAGGACACCCGACTTGTTGAAGAGACTTCTAGGACACGCTATTTGAGCATTAGACCCTCAAGGCTTGAAGTTGCATTAGTAATGGACCGTTCTTTCTCTTTCTCTCTGCCTTCTTCTTCGATGATTCTTTTAAATTTTCTTCTTTCTTCCAAAGTCAAGTTTATTCTACTCAAACCAATGCTTCTTAACTAAATGCAAGCAAAAAGAAGACTGTAATTTACCCCATATATTGTTCCTTTGGTTCATACCTAGTGACTGCAAATTGTCACTTAATTCTTTGCAAACCCCTCAAAACGTGACGAGATTTCAAAATTTCCTCCTCTAAGTACCTGTTATTTTGTTTATTGCAAAAACAAAAGTTGACCATGGCGAAATGGCGAAATCCTGCAGTTGGAACCACCACGACTTAAGAATGTTAAACTTTAAAATACCTCACGGTAATGTAAGTTCTGAAAGGCATGCACTGTTGCACTTATTTTGTTTTTGAAATATTGTTTATTTGTTACTTGCTTTTGAACAATAAAGGAGATCAGAAAAAAAAATTTAGATGTTCAACTAATGATAGAAAACTAAAAAACATTTTCATTCAACGAAACATTATGAATATTATTTTATAATTTATTCTACTAATAATATATATGTATAATGTAACATCATAATGTATTATACAATACATCAAAAAACATTCTACAAATTATTTACACAATCGTTTATAATTTCCTACTTATTATACTACGGTATTATATTTCATCATACTAAATAGCTGTGTTGGCCATTAACATATTTGTATAATTTTCAATCAAGAATGGACTTAATAATAATAATTTTAATTTATATTTAATGATTGCAAGTTCAAAACGCTATATCTCCGTTATTTCTTTTATATGTTTCTTTTGCCTCTACCCCACAGGGTCATTTATTTATTTCTCCGCAAATATTTTATAGTTGGTATTTCTTAATTCCTACGGAGGACAGATGGATATGCTTTTATTGAATATTTGGAGTTTTCTGAAAATTGAAACCTTAAATTTTGAGAGATAGTTATTATTTTAATTATTTTTTGATATGTTGAACACAAACGTACAAGATTAAACATAAGGGACCAAAGGAATACAGTGACGAAAAACTCCCAAAAATAATTTATTTTTTAAATTTTATTTATAGTATTAGATCATTTCCAGATAGAAAACTAAATAAAATTAATATTTTAAATACTAAATGCAGTGTTTTAAAATTTATTATTTCTAGAGGAGTAAGTAAAAGTTGCGTGATGGGCGCACCGGATTTTTAATTATATATCGCTGGCGTGTTGGCTCATGGCTATCTATAAGTTAAATTGGCTACCTCTGAGGAGAGCTTCTCGAATAATCAAATTATTCAAGATTTTATTGATTATTGAAGACTATCAATCAAATTTCTATTTCATGAAGGGCATAGTAAAGTTCATCCAATCAGCTCTAAATCCCAAAAAATCACATTTTATAACTTTTTGTTCTTATTTAATTGCGTGCAATTGTTTATAATGTCCTAACCATCCCTAACCATATCACCATTCAACAGCTCGTTCCTTATCAGATCTTAACCCGTATAGAATTCGATTCCCTCAATTATACGTAACTCTATAATACTCTTCTAATTTTCAACTCCCGCCATTTAAATCACTATCTATGTATAAGATATAAACCCCTATATCGCTAGGCTAATCTCAATCTAATTTGTAGACAGGAAAACCAATTTTAATGTTTATTCATAATTAATATTTATTTCTTTTATTTTATATCCATATTGATATATTTTATAAATCTAACACTATCGATTATGTGAACATGATAAAATATTTTTCGGTTATGAAAATTTGCTGTCCAAGTGATGGAGTAATTTATTTATTATCTCATAAAATAAAAATATCAATATTGTATATCTTTCTGTTGTTCGTACATGTAAATCTAATAATTATTATTTGTTTCGAATTTTTCATTTTGTTTTTATTATATGTAAATATTTCATTTTTATAATTTTTTATTTCAGATTTTAGTTAATAAGTTCTCGCACAGTTGTTTAAGGGTTTTCTTTAATCAAAGCCAGCAGAATATTTATCATCTTCAAAAGAGGAAAGCACTCCACAATATTTTCTATCTTCAAGGCTGAAGCGTCACTCCAGAAATTTTCTAACCACTGTTGAATAGAACTGTGTACTCATTAATGCTGCTCTCCCACCACATTTGAAAGATGTTTCTGGCATCTAGGCTCTGTTTGGGCGGAGTTTAAACATGTAAAATAAAAGTTATACGAATGTCACAGGTAGACATCTTGTTAAAGACTGAAATATTCCTAATCAGAAAAATGCTACAGAGGTAAATAAAATGATTTTTTGGAAGATTTTTGTAATTAATTACATTCAAACAAATAAATAATCCAGTAAACGTAAACAGTTTGATATAAAGAATTAATGGAAACATTGAAGCCTGCATTATTTTCTGAATAACCCAACAGCTGAATAAGACTGACTCATGAAATTAACGTACAATATCTCACCTTGGGTATTAATCAATAAAAACCAAAACAACTATGTTTTTTATTCATTGTTTTCATCTATAAATTCGCTATTTTTCCGGTTCAATTGTTTGTGTTAATTTATTAGACATTATATCTCCAGTTCTATGTTCTGTATCATTATTCTAAAAAGACTTAAAAAAGTGAATCACAGAATAAATAAGAATTTTATTTTGTTTGTTGTTTTTATTACAGACGTTCTTGGATGTGTTTAAATGTATACTCCGGGTGGACAATGTCAAGTTTTTTTTATTGGTATCTACAACTTTATTTTTAAAAAAAATCATCATGTAAATGTGATAGTAATATCGAAAAATGTCATGAAATGCATGTAGAGACACTACCCAGTGGCAGCACTCTAAAAATATTCTAAACTTAGAAGGTCTGGTGGCCATCTTCTTTTCAGACTTCTTCTTCTTCTTTTGCTTCTCCCTGTAGTGCCGTATCAGCGAAGGGGAGCGTTCAGCCACCGACTCCGATCCATTCTATTCCCAGCAAGGTTCCTGGCCTGGCTGGTTATAGATCTTTCCCTCTTGCCAAGCTTATCGACGTACTCCAGGTAGGACATCTCCGACTTTTTACGACGAAAGGTAAAGGTAATATGGTTGAATCTTTTGGAACGCATTTGAAAAAGGGTGAAAGTTTAATTTAAAACTTTCTAATATTAGCTGTATTCAGCCCTTCTTCCAGATTTTTTTCGGGTAGCTTTTTTTCTTTACTGAGCGGTCAGTACGGTCTGTAATAAGACTATTGCATGAAAATATTACTGAATAATATGCTCCAGCTTATACTCTTGCCAAAGTACATGCCAATCACCATTCTTTTTATATACTTCAATGCCTATTTACAGTGGTGTATGTACATTTATGCATATAACATAAGAGGGAATACGCAATAACATTAAGTACAACAGTACCCCATGTCATGGACAGCCGTTAGAACGAAGCAGATACGAAAATAGCTTTTCCGTGCAGCACGCTATACTTCAGTTGTCAGTCAATGGCGGTAATACCATCCGCTCCGAGCTTTAATATTCGCGATGGAATTATTGAATAATGGCCCCTCCCGGTCCGACGTGGATCAAAGTCAGTGTCAATGACAGGAGGGAGAAGAAGGGGAATGGAGGGAAGGAGGAAACTGTCTTGCGTAACCGTTAAGTGGTCAGAGCTCTCAGTATGGCAAACCTCTTTTTCTTACGAGTATGCATAGATTAGACTAGCTGTTTCAATCGTTTTTATTTTCTCTCACTAAGATATAAAATATATTGTATAGCAAAGTTATACTATTATAAACATTTTCTAATTAAAATTTTCAACGAAAATACACGTTTTGCGCAACCTGATTGGAAATGACCAATTTCCACAAAATAATATGTGTTTTTGTAAAATTTCTTACTTAAGACAAGTACACGCCCGAGATGTTACGCCAAATTAATATAAAAAGTACTACGTTATATCACGTATATTACTCTAACCATTTTGATTAACACGTTTTGTTTTAGCTACAGCCAAGTTAATATGAAAATTATATAGTTCATTTTCAGTATATCTGCCTTAAGGAGAACATTGAAAATCGGTGCCAGCGCACACTGGGGCGAAATACCAAATTATTGGACATTTTATTATTATAGCTTCGTACTTTGCTGTTCGAAAAAAAAGTTTTAAAGTAGACCCCTATTATTTTTTAATAACGAAACGATTTCTGTATTCAGATTTTAATTTTGATGTACAGGGTGTCCCAGAAGACAATTTTTTTTTTATTTAAATAGGAATCCTATGATTTGACTTCCAGCAACTTTTACTTATGAAACTTTTTTTCATACTAGCAACCGTATAAAAGGATTACGGAGTTTTGGGGAAAACCGAACCTCCCCCCCCCCTTTTCTGTTTAAGAGGAGTAGGTAGGACCATTTAATTGACAATAAAAAAAACATGAACGAAATTCATAACATTTTTATTCAAAATATTATAATTAGTGACTTTTACTAATTATGTTTGTGCATTATTATGTATTACAAAAAATTTTATATTTTTTTATCTATATGTTGGTTAAGTAAAATATTAAACAAAAAAAGTAGAAAAAAAAATCACTTTTTACATATTTATAGCATCAGGTGATAATTTATTTCATGTGAATTAAAGACAATAATAGGTTCATAAAGTATAAAAAAACATTTAAAACAAAGAGACTGGAATTCATAGAGACAACATTTGAAAAAAAAAAAAATCTTGTAAACCGGCACGAACCCTCCAGGTAATTATAAATTGAAAGTAAACTATAAACCTACTAGTTGATTTCTGTGGTGGTAGATTTCTGGACGATATACGTTATGAATATTTTAATTTTTTTAAATGTTCTTCGTTAATAAAAACTTATTAAAGTTCAAGCTACATAAAAAAATGATATTTTCCATGGACGGTCGTTTTAATAAGATATCGTAGGTGGACATTTTTAATTTTTTAAAAAAACAACAACTGATAATGGACAATAATTAACAGTAAAACCAAAAGAATATGGGGAAATTAGACATTTCAGATATTGGTACTATGTCCACCGACTGCATAGGCTCGCCCCACTGTGAGGCGTGAACGTGTTAAGCTCTCTGTATCGGTGTAAATTTAATGGGATTCGATAGCCTGTAGGTTTCATTCTGATTGAAATAGTCTGACAGAGCGTAAATGTCGACACCTTAGATGGTAGAGTAATAAAAATTGAATGAAACAAAGTAATTGTTGCATAAAATAATTTTCTATTGTTATACAATCAAATCTGAAACACATATATGTTTTATTTTTTTTACTTTATTTTATGTCCTAAATTGGACAGATTGTAATATTGCTCAATAAAGAATTGTTTCTAAAAAACAAAAAAAAAAAAAACAACTTTATTTTAAAAGTTTTTATGTTGATTTTAGCTACGAAGGTAAGTGAAAGTCGTATGTTGAGTGTATCATTTATCACTTAGTCTGTTTCTTCAAATATGTCTGCTATTACCATCTATTCCTAAATTGTGGAATATGAAAAAAAAAATATGCACTCATTCTTCCCTTCATTTTCTTGTGAATTGATGAACTGGTTTGAGCGCCACAAAACCTCTTTAGAAGTTTTATTAAATCAGACAAATAAAGGAGAGCAGAGGCTCTTCATAACCTCAGATAATAAGCATTTGAACAGCGGTCGTATCAAAGGGAGCGTTTACAAAAGAAATGAATTAATTATTTATAGGGAGGGAAGGGGTAATGCTGGTCATTGTTCACTGTCGACGACTTGGGCTCGAGTAGGAAAAAGCTATTATCATCATTTAGGCCCCTGATTTTTTTTTTCTTTGGCTAAAAAAGGAAAAACAAAAGAGGAGAGAGGCTATTAAATTAAAATCTTTTAATCAATTGGAGAATGGAAGTGCTGTGGTCTGCAGATCATAAAAATATTAAATAAGTACTAGGCCTAATTAATAGTGCAATTTCATTGGAAATTAGAATTTTTCTAAATTTAAAAGAACTATGAAACTATGAGGGAGTGGATTGAGCTCTAGTCTAGTATTCATCAGGTCCCAGGATCGATGCCCAGCTTCTGCAGAATTATTCAATCTGTTATTTCATCGGTGAAGCAAACATGGGGTACGGAAACCGTCCTGGTGCAGAGCCAGCATCAATAAAGTGGGTACCCACAAATTGAGGGAAAAGCCTGGCACCTAAAGGCACAGTCAAACATAGCAGAGTGGAAAGGTGAGGAAAGGTAAGAAGAGTTTTCCAATCGAATCCAAAAGACGAATTGCTTTTCTTCGTCCTTCCACTTTGCTAAGTGTGGCCAGGGAAAAGGAGGGTAATGTCGATGGTGTCCGGTGGACGGTCGTACTCGTGCGTGATGGGTTCTCCCTACATCTCAGTACGAGTCTTCTGCTAAATACTATCATTTTCTATTGTTACTATTGTTTTTAACCTGTCCCGAGACGGAAGAACTGCTTTAACATTGATAAAATATAAGGAGCTGTACGATCATGAAGGTTTATGACAACATCTTCTGAACTGCTGCTACTCATTGTAATCTATTAAAACAAATAAAAAAGAAAGGCTACAACACGCTTCGTCGTTCACAATGAATAATGTTACAATTCCTAGAATCAATGAACGTTTTCTCCTTGAATTGGAGAAGATTGCCCCCAGGGAGGTAGATGGGAGTAGGCAGTTTCCTTTCCTCTCCCCTGAGTATGGCCAGCTCGAAAAATCGTCTTTCCTTTCCTCTCCTTTCCACTCTGCTAAGTGTTGCCGGACTTTAAACATGCCGTTGGCCATGAAACAGTACGATTATTATTAATTACTGAATCCGAGACTCTTCATGGGTTGAATAGGAATATTGTTTTGTTTTTATATTATTTTTTTTTATTTTTTGTTTATTAGG
Source organism: Piezodorus guildinii (assembly GCA_023052935.1). Lineage (NCBI taxonomy): Eukaryota > Metazoa > Arthropoda > Insecta > Hemiptera > Pentatomidae > Piezodorus > Piezodorus guildinii. The sequence goes on along the minus strand of CM041297.1, from coordinate 40,936,434 downwards.
AAGCTATAAGACAAAATAATTATAAATACAGTACTTAGTGATATAACTACACTAACGATTTTATTTGTTTAAAAGGCCTCTATCTAAAAATCCTCTCTAATTGATATTTGAGAGGATTCAGTATTGTCAGGAAGTTGAAAGTAGAAGGTTAGCTATTAGGATTTCCACACCCCTTGGTTACTCTAGGGCTGCAACTGTACTCCTAGAACAGAAGACTTGTTTCCTATACACACAAACACGCTGCCTCCTGATTTATTTTTGTTATAATAAATATCGTACCAGTAGCAAAAAAAAAAATTGTATCCTGTCTTTTCTCACACGTTCGATCTTAGTATTTCCTTGGGAAAAAATCGATTATGATAAAACTGATGTTCTTGCCTGTTCTATTCTAAAATTCCCTTTTATTTGTAATGTTGATGACAGCAGGATGTGTTAGAATTATTCAACCAAAGGAGAAAATTAATTTGAAAATTAGAAGCATTGTTTATCAGCTCTGTAATATATACAGAAATTAAAAATCACCGTATAGGAAATAAAGTAAAGTTGACGGTAAAATGGTTAATATTCAAGAACAAAACAAACACATCATTTTTTGGATCTTCAGTGGCGAGAGATAGTTTGTTCGCACGATTATCTGCGTCCCACCTGTAATTATTTCCTTAAAAATCAGCTTAAAAAATTATTAATCATTAAAAATTCTCGTAAATCAATAAACAGAACGAAGTGTTAGAGAGAAAAATAATTAAAGTTGTAACCAACTCCATTACATTCAATAATTACGAATTTATTTTTGTAGGCATTTACATTTTAAATTGCGTGGCATAAAACTGAAATATAATTATCATTGTAATTAGAATTATGACCGATAGGTTGAAATAAACAATATCTTAAGTACTTGAGCTTATTAAAATAATAATAATAATAATATTACTTTTTAAAACCTATTATTAATATAATAATAATATTAAAACTTATATTATATATATTAAGTAGATCTTTAAGTTCGGTCGGTTCTTGCTCGAAGTCAGGTTTCTTCCGCAAGAAAAACAATCGAATCGAAGGTCTACGGCTACCCGCTAACGAAATCAGACAACTAAAACTAGTTAATCAAAGAGTTATATTTCACCTTGACAACGCTTCACCACACTCCGCAAAAATTCCGCTTCGAATGTTAGTGCAGCTTGGCTGGGATGTTTTTTTACACCTATTGTATTTCCTAGTAAATTTTAATATATCTCAATAAATAAATATTAAAAAAAAAAAATGTTTATCCTGGACCTTGCACCATCCAACTCCTATTCATTATGATGTTCCCTCCATAACTATGTGGAATGGGAAATCGTTTGCTGATGAGAGAGATGTGAAAAGATATTCAATAGATTATTAAAAATATTCTTTGTGTAAAAACAAAACTAGTCTTACTTCACCTCTTGGGTCCTGTCAATACTTATTATAACACTTTTACTTGAAACACATATAAGTTTTGATTATAATCCGTTAGTACATACATTTATTATAATAATTATTTTTTATTATTAATATATTAATTTATCAATTTCTACTGACTTTATATTAATTGTAGAAATATGTGTTAGACATCTTAAGTGCGGACTTGGACTGAGACATCTAATGCAGTGCTTGTCATTTTCTATTACTCTTGACATTTGTTCTTAAACATTAAGCTTTCAAATAGTATATTAGTTTTTATATTATTATTAATTGTTTTTTCTATTTATATTCTCTCATAAGCAACTGTGCAATATAAAACTTACATAAATCTATAAAAAATTTCAGGGTTTTTTTAGAAAAAGGTAAACAAGTGGACAACAGTCGATTTGTGTAGCATATGTAGACAGTCTTTCTTTTTGTACTAAATGTGTGTACATTTTTTTTTTTATTTAAAAAGTTACGAGTGTAGATATATATACAAACAAGGTTGTGTATAACCTCTACTGTATTTGGTTAATATACATAAAATACTATCAATAAATACCATTAAATAACACATTTAACGTACAAGTAACGTAATTTTTCATTCTATTTAGTAATATCATCTTGGGGTTCTTAATCACTAGTGGCTTTCTTAAGTACAAACGATTTCTTTAACGTTATACTATAAGCAAAGAAATTAGTCCTCGAATTGCGACAGAAACGTCCAGAACTAGTCCTTTGCAGAGGTGTTGGATGGATGACATACATAATTGTATGACAACGCCAAACCACATTCCTAACGAGAACCGATGTGTCAACGTGGTATGGCCGTTGGCGGGGGAATTTATAAAAGTTTAAATGTTATTCGCCCTACTAAAACAACCAGGATTATTTGCACAGACTCCTTATCGGCCCTGCTCAGCTTGAAGCGCCTTTTCTTTACCGACTCTCTTATAAAAAATATTCTATTACCATTGCAGTCCACAATATTTTCCAATAATTTAGTTGTTTTCGTCTGGGAACAGAGCGGTATAGTTGAAAATGAACCCGCAGGTCGTGCAGCCAAAGAAGGAATAGCAGATGGCATTCCCTTTATTGGGGTGCCTGTTGGCGACTATGTTTCTATCATCAAGCAGCGGATTCGGTCGACGTGGGGACAGATTTGGCATGACACTACTGACAACAAATTAAGAGAAATAAGAAGGGGCATCTCCCATTGGCATTCGTTCATACGACAAAAGCGAAGGGAAGAGGTTATCCTGGCGCGCCTGCGTATTGGACACACCCGACTAACTCACGGACATCTCATGGCACGGGAACCTCCTACGGACTGCACAACATGCGGTTGCCCGATTACTGTTAAACACATTTTGACAAAGTGTAGTGCTTATGATACTCACAGAGCACATATTGCAATTGACGCTGACTTACCAACCGTTTTACAAGACAACTACAAAACTTTTTGACTTCCTACGGCAGACCGACTTGTACAATAGACTATAATATTTAATCCATTTATCATAATGATTTAAGGTGAAAATGACCCAAGTTATTCACGCCAACGAGAAGAAAAAAAACAAAAACAAAAAAAAAGTCACGTTCCTCAATAATTAAACAGTAAAAGTCAGTGGAACTCGGCTAAGATGTTTCATTACATCCATTGTAATTTCCGGACCTTGCACCGTCCGACTGACATATTTTGGTCTCTTTAATGCTCCTTCAAATTTTATCCATTTCCATCCACTTCTAAGCCCCAGATGTTTTACGAGACAGGAATAATGAATTGATTAGAACTCATCAATAAAATCGGTTAATACATTAATGGATAAAATTGTGTTTGTGTAAGAACAAAACTTGTTTTATTTCACCTCAGAGATCCTTCTAATGCTTATAATAATAACACTTATGCATTTTAAAACATCTGTAATAATATATTTTTATTATAATGTGCCAGTACTTACGTTTATTATAATACTTATTTTCTTATTTCTAATATATTAATTTATCATAATATTTTTTTCTTGAATTTAAGCTTTTTAACAGTATATTATAAAGCTATATTGTTACTAAGTTTATTTTTTGTTTTTGTCATCTTTATATTTTCTATTCCCACCTGTTGGAATTTATCTGACAATAAGCAAATGTGATATATCAAACATACTTAAGTTTAGCTTACGTTTCAGCATTTTTTATAAAATAATAAACTAGTGGAAAACAATTAATTAGTGAAGCACAAGTAGATTTTTTTTTCTTTTCGTGCTTAACGTGTTTAAATTCTTCTTTCTTTTTTTTAAACTATAAAGTCACGATTAACATTATATTAGATAAGGTATAACGTCTGCTATGTTTGATTAATATACATAAAATACTATGAGCAAATACACTTAAATGACACATCTATAGTTTCACATCTTGTTTAGCCTAATGATGTTTCGTACTAGATAGTTTTAGGTGAAATTATTGTGGAGTTCAAAAACTGTGTTTGGCTTTCATATCCGTATTGCAAGACAATAACAAGGTATGTTGTAGCAGCTGAGATCATCTGAAAAAAAAAAATCAATCAACAAATATAATTTGCTAGAGAAAATACAGTAAAATAGTAACAAAAAGCAGTAGTAATAATAGAAGGGTAGTTAAGAAGTGTCAGTAAATTGTTAGCATCACATCACAAGTTACCTACATTATTTCTTAATAGCGTCTGAAAGTTTTTGTTTTTAATCTATTTTTTTAAATTAATCATGTCCATTTTAAAAATAAAACGTAAGATGCCTTATATATATATATATATGAAAATATTTGAGGAAAAGACTTTAAATGAATAGCAATATTATAAAGCTGAAGAGTTTGTTTGTTTGAACGCGCTAATCTCAGAAACTACTGGCTCGAATTGAAAATTCTTTTTGTGTTGGATAGTCCATTTATGGAGGAAGGCTTTAGTCTAAATAACATCACGCTGTGACCAATAGAAGTGAATAATCAGTAGAAAAAACAGGGAAAATTAATCTAGCATCCAGATGATTTACTTTTTAGTTTAAAAAAAAAAAAAAAAAAAACCTGTACCATTACAACCCATGAAGAGTTTTGGGCTCAGTACATGTAGAGATTCTTACTGTTTCAAGGCCAACGGCCGTACAATGACGTGATTCGGCCAAGATCACGCTCAGCCGCCAGATTTTTTCCCCATTTTTGGGTACCCACTTTTAGAGGTTGGGTCTGCCCCAGGAGGGTCTCCATACCCCAGGATCGCCTCCCGGCTGAAATAACAGAATAAATAATATTCCGCCACAGCCGGGATTCGAACCCAGGACCCGGAGCATAGTTGACTAGCGCTCTACCCACTAGACCACGCCGCTCCCTTTTAATTTTAAAAATAATTTAAATTACTCTTAAGTTATCTTTTGCCGTGACAATTAATAAATCACAGGAGCAAATATTTAAACACGTAGGAATCGATTTACGTCAAGACTGCTTTTATCTCGGCCAACTATGTGTCGCATTGTCAAGATCGGTTTGCGGAGTAAATCGGTATGTCAGTAGAAAATGTGGAAAATTAACCTTGCATCCCAATGATTCCGAATGATTTACCTTTTAATTTTAAAATAATTTAACTTCCCTTTAAGTTATCGTTTGCCCAAACAATTTATAAATCACAGGGGCAAACATTTAAACACGTAGGAATCGATTTACGTCAAGACTGCTTTTCACTCAACCAACTATTTGTCGCATTGTCAAGATCGGGTTGCGTAGTAAATCAGTAGGTCTTTCTGCCACAAGAATATATAACTAAAAATATCATTTACGCAGAAGTACTATAAAATATATTCCTTTAAAAACTCCTTAATCGCGATCAGAATAACAGAAATTTACGCAGAAGAAGTCACGGGCAACACCTAGTTATTTATATTACTAGAAAAATGTAATACACTTTTATTGTAACTAATTTTTTTTAAATGTAATCTTATTAATTACTTTGTCAGGAAAATCACGAGGGACGAGCTAGAAAATGAAAGAAAGGTCAAACTGGATTTCACGGCGTGTGGCTATCGGATGGGAGTCTAATGATTTCCACTGCATATATCTGAGAAAAGAAATGTCTTCAGCAAGCAGAAATCTTTACTGGCTCGCCAGTAAGATCGCCTATTAAATTAAAATACGTCAGGTTTGCGGCCGGCAGAGTGCTCTGTCGTAGGGAAAAAAGTTCTAGAGCAGGATCTGGCTTTCAGCTAACTTCTTGGCTACCGTCTACTCTCTGGCTACAAAAAATTTTCACCACTTACTCAATCTGTAGTTTACTGAACTATATGTTTGATATCGCGGTATAATTTTATTTTTGTACCGTTGTTCTACTCTTCAATAGTCATTAATTTGAAATTCCAATTTTTAACGAAAATACACGTTTTAGGGTCCCTTGAGTCCAAATAACAAAGTCCCGCAAAAAGGTTTGTGTGTGTTTGTGGTGACCCTCGGGCGAAAACGAAAAGTCCTATAAACTAAAATTTCATATTTAAGAAAAATATACGATCAAGACGATAAAGAATATTTTTCATCAGAATCAGCTCACCGGAAGATCTACTTTATACCATACATATCGCACCTTTTTACGTTTTTCACAAAAACGGGTCTAACGATTTTGATTCAACTCTATATATCGACGTAAAGTTTAATGACCTTTAATATAATATAGGTTTTATTCTGACTAAAAGAGTATGACAGGGCTTAAATGGCGATATTTTAAATTTTAATTCTGTATATTCTATAAAAATCATCATGTTATCTTGTTAGTATTGATAATTAACATCGAATTTGATAAACAACTGAGGAGAAAACTGAGAAAATATTTTTTAATGAAATTTTCCCGTTCCTATGCTTAGTATCCTGAGCATCTGCCATGGTTATTCCCGATCCTTGCCCATTTATTATGATAAATTAATTCAACCCGGAACTTTAAATGTTTATCATCGCAGCCTCAGAAACATGGTTAAAACCCTCCATACGCTCCGCTTAAATTTAAATGATTGATCAATTTAAAGAATAATCTACCTATCATCCCTCTCCCCCTCTGAGTCATTATTAGCATTTGCCAAGATTCAGGAAGACCAGGATAGAATCAGTGCCTGGGAAAATCTGAATAAACATAAGCTGAATGCAATGAAAACGCTAGCCATCGTCAAACATTCCAATTCCGCCATCAGACAAACCTTCCTAGTCTAATCCCAAATTATCCCCCAATCACCTTCCGTTCCTCTGAAAAATACCTAGGTATTCCGTAGACCAAACCCTTTTCTGGTGGAAACGCCATATTGCTCAAATCTTCTAAATAAAAATAATATAATACCCTTAAATATTTCCATTTCTCCCGTCACCTTCTTCCCCTATCTACTCGTTCCCTCACTTATTTTTCCCTTTTGGCTTTGACTATTGATGTGTGGTATATGGCGGCCTTTCGACTAAGCTTGAAGACATGCTAAGACATTTTCTCCATTATGAACATTTATTTTCATTTTCATGGACATTTATTAATTTATTATTTTAATTTATTTTTGCATTATTAACATTTTCATATGATTTGTCTTTGGCAGTTAACAATACAAACAGTTATTCCCTTATATAGTCATTTAGAAATAATAAACCTTAGTATAATAAAAATAATAATAATTTTTCTTTCACTGGCCTATTTATGAAACACGTTTTAGGCTCCCCTGAGCCCAAATGATCAAGTCCAGCAAATAGGTCTTTATTTTTTTTTGTTGTTTTTTTTGTGTGTGTGTATGTGTTTGTGTGTCGGCCTGCGATGTTACTGTAAATTTTTCGTCAAAATCAGACAACCAGAAGAGCCGTTTTATACCATGCATTTAGCGCTATCTTATTTTCTCAAAAAACAGCTTTAACGATTTTGATGGAAGTTTCATTCTGATTGAAATAGTCTGACATAGCTTAAATGAAGATATTTTAATTTTTTCTTTCCCTAAAGTACCTATATTTTAGAAGATAAAAAAAAAATAAACATATCCTTCTAGCATTCATAAAAAAACGGATAAATATATAAGTTGAACAAATTCAATATTCAACTAAAGGAGAAAAAAAACAAAAATATTTTTTATACTTTTTTGGTTTTTAACATAAAAACAGTCATATAGATGTATAATATACCGTTCAAAAGCTGAATATTTTAGGAAAAATATTTTCTTATGCTCAAAATTAAAAGTAACTGATCGTTGATAGTAATAATAATAATAATAGGCTAAGCGAACCCGAAGGTTCGATGCCGATACCACCAAAGTCCGCCTACACAGACTCGTCGATTGTTCACCATTCAAGCCCAAGCCCCCGAGATCAGCCTTAACGCAATCCTCCCATCTAGGCTTCGGCCTACCTTTCGGATGCCTACCAGTCGGATCAGCAAATACCAACTTTCTCGGAATCCGCTCGTCATCGAGTCCAACAACTTTACTCGCCCATTTGAGTCTCCGCGATGTAATCAGCTAAATTATATTCACAGGATGCAAGTTCCGCAATTCCGCGTTGTGTAACCTTCTAAACTCCCCAGTGACCTCATCTCTTTTCGGACCAAATATTTTACGCAATAGCTTATTTTCGAAAACCTTAAGGCGTTGTTCATCCTTCAAAGTAAGCGGCCACGTTTCGCATCCATAAAGAACCGTTGGAAGAATAATAGTTTTTATAACCTTTAAGTTTTAGATAGAAGCCGTGAGCTTAGTAACTTAGCAACTGAATAATAACACACATTTACCACCTTTAACTGGGAATTTATTTATTCCTGAATTTCATTTTTTCTTGTTATCATTGAACCTAATTACTTGAATTTCTCTACGTGTTCAAAACTATGCCCTGATATATCAATATCACCAAGATCGCCACCGTTTCTGCTACTGATCATTTATTTCGTCTTATCGGTATTTAATTCGAGTCCTATTTCTTTACTGGTTTTTATTAACACACTTGTATTTAGTTGTATGGTTTCCGTGTCTTCACCTAGCAGTATCAAATCATCAGCATACCCCAAAACCGGAATCTTGTCTCCCATATTCAAGCCTTTCTCGGTACACATCACCTTTTCTATGACATATTCTATAGCTATATTAAACAAAACAGGTGGAAGGGAGTCACCCTGTTTCAAACCCGATCGCACCTCAAATCTCTCGGAGTAATTATGACCGATTGTAATGTTTCCGACAAACACATCTCTACTAGGTTTACTAACTTTCTAGGTATTCCCTGTTCAACCATGATGTTATATAGGTTCTGACGGCAGTGAAGTCACAAGCCTATTATTTATATTACTGAAATTAAACTTTTATTGTAACTAATCTTTTTTAATTAATTTTTAATTACTTTGTCAAAAATCCGAACGAGTAGAAAATTGAAAAAGGTCACGGATTTCCGCCGTGTGGCTATCGATGGTAGTCTCGATAATTTCCACAGCATATATCTGACGTAAAGAAATGTCTAGCAAGCAAAATTTATGGCCCAGTAAGAGTATTTAATTAAAAACGTGGTTTGGTCTGAGATGCCTTCAGGGAATAAAGTTTTCTAGAAAAATTGATTTTCACTGACTATCTTGCTTTTTTCGGGCTCAAATAAATTTTTCACCAATTACTCAATTTTTTACTCAAAACTTATATTTTTTCGCGGTAAATTTTAATTTTTCGTACCGATTTTCTACTTCATCAATATCATTAATTTTTCAATTTTTCAAAATTTTTTCAGGTCAATTGTCAAATAATCTAAGTCCCAAAAAGGTTTTATGAGGTTTTGGTACCTCAAAAACGAAAAGTTATTAATAAAACTCGTTTATTTTATCAGTTTACGTCAAGACATTAATGTTATTTTTCATCAGACGCTCACCGGAAGACCCTAATTTATCCAACATACGATTTTACATCTTACAAAACGGGTCAAGATTGAGTAATCTTATATCGAGAGTTTAATGCCCTTATTAAATCTATTTTGATTCTCTGAAGGTTGCAGCTAAATGGCGATATCTTTTTTTAATTCGATCATTACTATAGAAAGATCTGTTATCTTGTAGTATGATACTCACAGGATGACCTAAAATGAATGAAAAATATTTTTGAAATCTGTCCGTTTTGAGACCTGTGACCTAGCCCATTTATTACATCCTTGACCCTTTATTTGAATGCATAAGATCACCCGGATAGCTTTAACATGTTTATCATCAAGGCTCAGAAAATGGTTCAAAACCCATACTGCCTCTAATTTAATTTATCTTTTAAAGGAATAATTACATCATGTTATCTGAGTCTTATTAGCTATGCCAAGACTCACAATGACCAGATAGTAGTGCCTAAATCAAAAATTAAGCTTAATGATGAAAACGCTACCATGTCTCAACCCATCAGACAAACCTTTTCTAGTCTGAATTCACATGTTCTCCATTATAACATTTTTTCATTTTCATGGACATTCATTAATTTATTATTTTTTATTTTAGCATTAATACATTGTTATTTGTCTTTGGCAGTTAAGCATCCAACAATATTCCCAAGTTTTGAAATTCCTCATGTATATCAGTAGAGTTAAAATTATATGTCCTGCATTATGAACACGTTTTAGGCTCCCGAGCAAGATCAACCACAAACTTGTTGATTGCATTTTAGGGTCACTGTGTGTGTGTGGTTAAGGTTGTAAGCAGCGATTTACTGTATTTTCGCAAATCTAACAACCAGAGAGTTTCCATCTTATTTGTCAACAACAGCTTAACATTGATAAGATTTATGATTGAAATAGTCTGAAAGATATTTAATTTTTTCTATTCCTAAGGTACTAATATTAGAGTAAAAAAAATAAACTACCTTCTAGCATTCTTTAAAAAACATAAATATGAATTGAACAAATTCAAACCAACAAAGGAAATAAATAAATAAATGTTAATACTTTTTGTATTTTTAACTATTAAAAAACAGTAATTAATGAAATAAACCGTTAAAAATGATGATTTTTGAAAAATATTTTAATTATGCTGCAAAAAAATATGAAGTTATGTACTAAAAATATAGAATTTAATGAAAACGATGTTTGTCTTGAAGCCAAATGTAATAATTTTTCAATAATTGAATTTCGACCTGTAAACTATTAATAAAAATTCTTAAATTAATTTTAACACGGAGGTAAGTGAGAGTCAAGTGTTGCGCGCCGCACCAGACTTTCTACTTGCACCGATATGAAATATAAAGAAAATGTTATTAACATATTTACAATATACAATAATTTTTTTACTATATTTTAAATGATTTCGGCGATCCTTAAAATCAAACAATATAAAATTTTTCTTCAAAACAATAATTAAACATGTATTTGAAAGTAGTAATGATAGTGGAAAAAATATACATACGTATATAATATGTATATAATATATATATATACATATGTATATATATATTATATTATATATATATTATAAATATATTATTTATATACAATATATATTAAAGATTATATATAAAATATTGATAATAAAAAAATAAAATAAGTTAAGAAGGAGAAAAATGAATATTCAAATCAAATGAATTAGTTTAAATAATTCAGTCATTGTATCAATAAAGTATATTAAGATAGTAACAAACTAAAACAAGAATAAGTTGTTAAATAATTAATTATTTAACAATTTATTTTCATCTCTAACTATATTTATAAATTACTTTAAGTTGATTTTAATAACAGTATATGAAAGTCGTATGTTGAGCGCACTAGATGTTTTTATTATTAATTAGTTTTATCGTTACCAGTGCAAACTATATTTCTTATATCCAGTCGAATATTTAAATTTTTAGGAATAATAACATTACGTTTTGATTATCACTAAGTATCACATATGTGATACAACCGACTATACATATACATGTGTTCTTGACATTAACTTACAGAACATATCAAAGTCATATCAACGTTGAAGAACCCACAAGCAGTGAAGACTGTCTCTTGGCCAACGACGAAGTGAAAGTTAAGCTTCTCCTTTAAAAACATAAAAAAAAATAGTTCAAATTTTTTATTGGACTAATGACAGGACAGCTATAATTTAGTAAAACTTTTAAGAGTATTACGTTTTTTAGTAACACTCTAGACTTTTCTTCAATTATTCTTCTTCTCAAATCATCATTAAATTTTTTTTCCTAAAAATTGAACCACCCTTCTCAAGTTAAATGACTTAGACTGCTATATTTTAATAATATAAAAAAAAATTGTACCTGTTTTTTGTAGTAAGTACAAGCTAAAATTATCGACCCAACATGTATAATGCTGTTAATTAGTATAGCTAAAACCATCAAATTTTGAAGGAGGATAGCAGGGAACAGTGGTAAAAGCAATATGTAAAGGCAAATTATAATCGCCAAAAAATTTTGGGTTACTGTGAAAAGAATCTGAGCCCCATATATTTCATTAACCATCATGCACAGGGACTGGAACCTTTCGTAGCTGATGACGGAACTCTCGTCATGAAGTTGAGTGCTTTCTCGGAACAAGTGTCTCAGGAGATGGAGGATATCCCAGAACTGCCCCACGAAGCAAGTGAGCGAAGTGTAACTGAGTAAATAACAAAACTCGTAGAAAACGGTAACAAAGCAGTTTCCCTGGATGCAATATGTCCCTAATGACAAGATGGAATTGGCCAAATTATAAATTAAGAGGTAGTGAACAAATCTTATGCATTTCCTCTCGACCGTGATCTTTTTCCTTCTCTGAATGTCGATGATTGACTCCATGAGATAGGACATCTTGTGCCGTTTATGAGCATACCAAAGGACAGTGAAAAAGTCACAAAGAGCATTCAACACCGATTTGATTCTCAGCGTTGTTCCGATAGAATGTTCTTTTGCGTTTTTAAAACATATCTCCATTGCATTTATAAATACCAAATCAGCCCCATAGGCCGAAAGGATCCTAATCACGCAGCAGTATACCAGCAGCTTCTTGGAGATCCTGAACTTTATGTCGAAGGGGAAGCAGCCCAACAACTTTGGGATGTAGAAAATATCTTGAAGAACTTTTCCGAAGTCCATGCTCGGAACAGACAGATTACAACTGGTTCAGAGCTCTGTAATCTTTTAGGCTCGCAATTGTTTTGCAATGTTCCCTAACTGCCAGATGGTCTGAAAGGTGATTAACTAATTGTTTTATGAAACACTTCATAAAATGTTATCATGTCTACGATGATGTCAGAAACAAACAAGAAAAAAAAAAAAAACTGAGATACATTTTCGTGTAGTCAATATATTGATTCGCAATGTTTAATAACAAGAGAGAAGATTAAATGAAAATATTTTAATCGATTGAAGAATGGAAGTGCTGTGGTCTTCAGATCATAAAAATTATTTTTTTTTTTTTTTTTATTTTTTTATTTATTGGAATTTACAACTGTATACAGGAATACAACTAGTAAATTAGATGAAATATATAAAGGCATGAAACACATGTAGAGAAGCTTCCCAATGGAAGCACTCTAAAAATGATTTAAACTAGAAGGTCTCGGGGCCATCTCCTTTTCAGACGCCTCGGAGGATTGTCAGGAATCGAAGAGGAGGTTTGAAACTAGAGGATTAGGGTGGGAATGGAGTTTGCCATGAAAGGAATGGTATCTAGATCGGGCCAAATCAGCAACATACGGAACATTAAGATCTTTATGGATTAGTGTATTCGTGACAAAGTAAGGAGCATTGAGGATTTTACGAAGGATTTTGGATTGTAGGGATTGGATACGGAAAGAATTCGATGGTTTAGTAGAGCCCCAAAGCTCTACTCCGTAAGTCCATATCGGCCTTATGATAGTCATGTAGATGAATCTTTTGTAGTTAAGTGGAAGATTAGAACGTTTGTCTAGTAAGTGTTGAAGTAGTCGAAAACGTCGAGCAGTTTCTTGTCGTTTAAGTCTTGTATGAGGGTTCCAAGTGAGACGTTTGTCAAGGTGCAGTCCTAGATATCGGATCTGTTCAACCGGGACAAGAGGAGTATTATTGAATGAAACAGTAGGGCAGGATGTCATAGGTTTCGACGAAGGGTAAAGGTAATTTGGTTGGATTTGTTGGCATTTATTTTAATTCTCCAGTTCTGACACCACACTTCAAGGTCTCTGATGTGGGATTGGAGAGTTTGAGAGGCAATAGTTGGATCAGTATTGACTGATAACACACAAGTGTCATCAGCGTAGGTAGAAAGGAAAGTGTTAGGATGGGATGGGATATCAGCTGTATAAACTGTGAAAAGAATAGGTCCCAGGATACTGCCTTGAGGAACACCAGCAAACTGATTAAAAATGGATGAATAGGAATTATTATGATTTACTTTGAAGGATCTGTCAGTGAGGTAGGACTTGATGATAAGGAAGTATGTAGGGGGAAGGAAATTGCGGAGTTTGTAAAGCAATCCCGGGTGCCAGACTCGGTCAAAGGCTTGTTCTACGTCGAGGAATGCTCCCGTGCAGTACAACCCGCGCTCTAATGCAGACGAGACAACGTCCACCACACGATGACATTGCTGGATAGTGGAGTGGGAGGTTCTGAATCCAAACTGGTGATCAGGAATTATGGAATTAGTATCTAGGATGGGATATAGGCGTTACAGTATAAGTTTTTCCAAGATTTTACCCATGATTGGTAAAAGTGAGATGGGACGGTAAGAAGATGGATTTTCAGGCGGTTTCTTAGGTTTGGGTATCATTTTGACAATGGATAATTTCCAGGAAGCAGGAAAGTATGTGGAACGGAGTACGGAATTATATATGTAAGTAAGATATAGGATAGCGTTTCGAGGAAGGAGTTTTAAAATATGAGAAGTTATAAGATCATGTCCAGGAGCTTTGCGGGATGGTAAACTCTGGATGATGTTAGATATTTCAGTAGGATGGAACGCTTTAGGAGGAAGAACCATTTGGAGTGGGATATCTAGTTCTGCTTCTATAAACTTAATGTGACCGGGATTATGAATATCTGGATGTGGATTAAAGGTTTTAAAAAGGTGCTGACCGAATCTGGGCCTTTTCTTCATCAGATCTTGTCCAGATATGGGATTCAGTTAGGATTGGATGATTACATTCTTTGTACTTCAGTAACTTTTTTGTGGTCATCCATAACGATCTGTCTGTAATAGTTAGTTTTTCAGTAAAGTTGAGTAAGTTTTGAATTTTAACTTTTCTGATTTCTGATTTTAGTCTGTTAGTAAGTTTGTTATAATAAGTTTTGTCTGAAGGGTATCTAGTCCTATGCCACTTCGATCTTGCTCTGCGTTTTTCCCTTAATAAGATTCGAATGTGCTGTGGCAGGATAGTCTCCTGTGAGTTAGTAGTGTTAATGGTTGTAGTGTTGTCAAGTATACTACTGCTGATTGAGTCAGTCAGTTTTTCAACAGCTTTATCAATATCATGTTTAGTCTTTAGTGGTATTTTTAAGTCAAGTTTGTTTTCCAAGTCATATCTGAATCCGTCCCAGTCTACTCGTCCTGTAATCAGAGTGGGTATGGTGGGCTTAGGAACAAGGCTTGAATACAAGGAAAGCAGAACCGGACTATGATCGGATGACAGGTCATTTAGGGATTTGATTGTGGATTGGGAAGAAGATATCTGAGAGGAAACAAATATGTCTAGGATATCAGGACGTTTTTTGAGGGATGTAGGCCAGTATGTCGGGTTCATTGGCGAAAGGATTGTATAACAATGGGTAGTGGAGACTCGAGAAAGGAGATTGCCACGGGAATTGGATGTTCGGCAACCCCATCGCTGATGTTTCGCATTGTAGTCTCCTCCAGCAATAAAGCGCGGTCCTAGGGATCTGAACAGGGTTTCAAGTTGACTACAGGAAAGGGAGTTACCAGGAGGGCAGTATACAGCTGAAATTGTAAGATGGAAAGGACGAGTTGAAATGGATACTGAGGTTGATTGTATGGCGTCAGATGGAGTAGAAGGAATAAGGGAATGAGGTAAGGATTTATGAATGAATGTTCCGGGTCTTCGCCGCTTTAAGTCGTCGCCTCCATTATTCTCTGTCCTGGGCCAGGCTCCGCCTAGCTCTAGTACCCACCAGTTTATAGCTGTCTTTCTCGACCTCGTCCGCCCATCTTAGTCGTGGACGCCCCTTTTCCTCATTCCATCCACGTACCCAAATAATAGTTTTTTTATTTGCGAGTCACCATCCATTCTCAGAACATCACCGGCCCACCGCAGTCTTAAAATTCTGATGAATTGTACCATGTCCGGCTCTTGATATAGTTGGTACAGTTCCGCGTTGAGTCAGTATTCCTTTCCCAACCTTCACCAGGCCAAACATCCTTAATATTTTTCTTTCAAAAACCTGTAGGCAATTGCCGTCGGCACGTGATAAGGGCCATGTTACGGAGGCGTATGTATCAGTGTTTTATATAAACATGTTTTTGTTTTTTTTTAATAACAAATGGCTTTTAAATGTTTTCGCCGGACCAAAATAGCATCTGTTTGCTGCGGTGATTCGCCTCTCTACCTCTGGACTGGGTATATTATCCGCACACACTAAAGTTCCTAGTTACACAAACTGTTTAACATTTTCAAATGTGTGCTCTCCAAAGGTAATAGTAGGTGGTGTTGGCAATAGCGGGTTGGCAACCATATATTTAGTCTTTGTTTGGTTTATTGTGGGACCCGTATTCTGTTCTGCAAATTTAATGCAAGGAAGGGACATTTTAATTCTCTTTGAGTTCGGGAAATAATATTCATATCATCCTCATAGGTCAGGATTTGTGTAGATTTATTTAGTATAGTGCCATATCTCTCTACACCTGAATTCCTTATCACCTTTTCCAGTGCCAGGTTAAAAAGTAGGCATGACAAACCAACAACCAGTATTGATTCAGCTACCGATAAGTGAATATGTAAATGACATATCACATTTTCGGCATAGTTTCCTTTTTATTCAATAGAAGGCGAGCTAGCTTCATAGGGCTGCCATGAGACTTGGTAGGCATACGGTGATAATGCCTAAACAGAACGTACTGCTCAAAAGCGGTTTGCCAACTTTCGTTTCAGAGAAAAAAAAGTCTTTAAGATGACAATGCAAACACCACTGTGGGGTGCTTCGGTCAATATCGATCACCAGAGCTTTTGAAACCATTTAAAGGCATTTAAAACAGATAAGCTACGTGTACCACTTCTGTTAGAAGGCCCATTAATTTACTGTTGCTAACCAGGCCAACATAATATCAATCAGAAAATATTTTTTACACTGATACGAAAGGAATTCCTTTCACAAACTTGTATTTACGGGTCACAAAAAGTGAAAAATATATACGACTATGCTGTGCGCTGGAGATCTTGTAAAATTCCTCGATGCTATCCCGAAGGCTGCCCCACATCAGAAAAAGATTTTTCATTGTATTTGGCAGGATCATCTTGGTATGCTTGTTCACGAGTTGCTGGCTCAAATACAAACGATTTCTTCGAAGATCAACTTCACACAGCTAACGAAATTATACCTAAAATTGAGACAGAAACTTCGAGAACTTTTGCAGAGGTGTTGGATGAAATATTACACAGTAAATGTCAGTGTAACATTCATCCTTTGTTCTTTTTTGGACGTTGCACTATCCGACCGACTCTTATTTTGGTCCCTTCAAAGCTCCCTCAAATGGATAATCTTTCGCTGATGAGAGAGATTTGAAAATGCGTCCTGATCAGTTTTTCACTTCTAAAACCCAGATGTTTTACGAGACAGTAATAATGAATTGGTTAGAAGTCATTAATAAAAGCGGTGAATACATTAATACATAAAATTTCGTTTGTGTAAGAACAAAACTTGTTTTATTAATCTCATGGGTCCTCCCAATACTTATTTTAATAACTAACTTCAAAACAACTATAGGTATCTAGTTTTATTATAATGTGCCAGTACTTTCATTTATTGCTATTCTTGATTTCTTATTTCTATATTATTACTAAGTTTATTTTTTGTTTTTGTCATCTTTATATTTTCTATTCGCACCTGTTAGAATTTATCTGACAATTAGCTAATGTGATATATCAAACTTTCTAAAGTTAACACACATTTCAGCGTTTCAGAAAATAATAAACAAGTGGACAATAATTAACTAGTCTAGCGTAATAGTATTTTTTTCTTTTCGTGCTAAATGTGTTTAAATACTTCTTTTCTTTTTTAAATTATAAAGTCACGATTAACCTTATATTAGATAAGGTATAACGTCTGCAATGATTGATTAATATACATAAAATACTATAAGGAAATACACATAAATGATACATCTATGGTTTCATATCTTATTTAGCCTAATGATGTTTTGTACTAGATAGTTATAGGTGAAATTATTGTGGAGTTCAAAAACTGTGGTTGGCTTTCAGATCCGTATTGCAAGACAATAACAAGGTATGTTGTAGCAGCTGAGATCATCTGCAAAAAATAAATAAATTCAAATTATAATTTGTTTGAGAAAATACAGTAAAATAGTAACAAGAAGTAGTAGTATTAATATTAGGTTACTTAAGAAGTGTCAGTTACTTTTTAGCAACACATAACAATGTTACCTACATTATTCGTGCTTTTAATCTATTCTGTTGCATTAATCTAGGGGAGCCTGTCGCTGAGGCTAGCGCGCTAGTCTCTCATGCTACAGGTCCTGAGTTCGAATCCCAGTCCCGGCGGGGGTTTTATGAGAATGTAAAAAAATGTAGATTCACTCATAACCTCTCCCCCGGTTATGTGAGACCCGTCAGCCAAAAGGTGACCACTCACATAATTAGTCGTAGGACCATCCCAGTAGCCACTAGACCATTTTTAAAGAATTATGGACTCGAAAGTGATCAGTTGCAAAATATAGCGGGGACAGATCCAATCCAAGAGATGATTTCAATAGCAACATCTTTCTACAAAAACCTCTACAAAGAAGAGCGTTCATCGAAACCATCTAAAAAATATACTGGAAATAATGAAGAAGATGAAGAACCAAATATTCTTAAATCAGAGGTAGAGAACGCTATAAATAAACTGAAAACAAGTAAGAGTCCAGGAGAAGATGGTATAACAAATGAAATGTTAAAAGCTGGAGGCAGTATCCTGGTCGAGGCGTTATGAACAATATTTAACGAATTACTAATTAAAGAGCAATCGCCAGCACAATGGAAAAGATCTAAAATAATTATTTTACACAAAAAAGGGGATAAAGAAGAAATTGGAAATTACCGACCCATATCTTTGATTTCGTCTATTATTAAGCTGTTCACAAAAATTTTAAATGATAGGGTAAAAAAACAAATTGAATACTATTTAACAGTTGAACAGGCAGGATTCAGAGAGGGTTTTAATATTACGTTCTTATTATCACTAAGCATCAAATATGCAATACAACTGACTATACAAATACATATATTCTTGAGATTAACTTACAGAACATATTAAAGGCATATCAATATTGAAAAACCCACATGCAGAGAAGATTGTCACTTGGCTAACGACGAAATGAAAGTGAAGCTTCTCCTTCAAAATCAGAAAAAATAATTTAATTATTTGATTGTAGTATTGATAGAATGACTATAATTTAGCAAAACTGTAAGGGTATTACGTTTCTTAGAAGTATCCTCGATTTTTCTTCGATTATTCTTCTTTTGAGATCATCATTAAAATTCCGTTCCTAAAATTTAAACCTTAATTCTCAAGTTAAATGATATAAAGAGCTATATTACAATAATATACAAAGTTGTACCTGTTTTTTGTAGTAATTACAAGCGAAAATTATCGACCCAAGATGTATAATGCTGTTGATGAGTTCAATTACAACTATCAAATTCTGAAAGATAATAGCAGGGTACAGTGGTAAAAGCAATACGTAAAGGCAAACTATGATCAGCAAGAAGTTTAGCGTTATTGTGAAAAGAATCTGAGCCCCGTATATTTCATTAACCATCATGCACAGGGACTGGAACCTTTCGTAGCTGATGACGGAACTCTCGTCAAAAAGTTGAGTGCTCTCTCGGAACAAGTGTCTCAGGAGATAGAGAATGTCCCAGAATTGGCCCACGAAGCAAGTGAGCGAAGTGTAACTGAGTAAATCACAGAACCCGTAGAAAACGCTAACAAAGCAGTTTCCCTGGGCGCAATGTACCCATGAAACCAAGATAGTATTAGCCAAATGAAAAATTAAGAGGTAATGAACCAATCTCGTGCGCTTCGCCTCGACAGTGATCTTTTTCCTTCTCTGTATGTCGCTTATTGACTCCATGAGATAGGACATCTTGTGCCGTTTATGAGCATACCAAATGACAGTGAAAAATATGTCACCGAGAGCATACAACACCGCTATAGTTCTCATTGCTATTTCGATCGAATGGTCTTTTGCGTTTTT
Source organism: Piezodorus guildinii (assembly GCA_023052935.1). Lineage (NCBI taxonomy): Eukaryota > Metazoa > Arthropoda > Insecta > Hemiptera > Pentatomidae > Piezodorus > Piezodorus guildinii. Next base: position 40,916,655 of record CM041297.1, on the reverse strand, counting down.
AAGAAATATCTCCATTGCATTCGTATGTGCCAATTCAGCCCCTAAGGCTGAAAGGGTCCTAATCAGGCAGCAGTAGACCAGCAGCTTCTTGGAGATCTTGAACTTTCTGTCGAAGGGGAAGCTGCCCAAAAACCTTGGGATGTAGAAAATATCCTGGAGAACCTCTTCGAAGCCCATGCTCGCAACAGTCCGACTTCAACTGGCTCAGAACTCTACACTCTTTTAGGCGCTCGATTGTTTTGCAAACGTCCCTAACTGTCGGATGGTCTGGAAGGTGATTAACTAATTGTTTTATGAAACACTTCATAAAATGTTTTCATGTCTACGATGATGTCAGAAACAAGCAAGAAAAAAAACTGAGATACATTTTCGTTTAATCAATATATTTACTCGTAAATACTTGCATAGTTTAATAACAAGAGAGACGATTAATTGAAAATATTTCAATTGACTGGAGAATAGAAAGTCTTCATATCATAATAATTATCACAAAAAAATACTTGTCCTTATTAACAGAAAAATATCAAGTTCATTGGAAATAATTATTTTTCTATATTTGATATAATGAAATTTATTTAATATAAAGTATGGAAGGCTATGAAACTATGAGGGATCGGCACAGTCTAGTGCAGTGGTTCTCAACAAATATTTTTCGCGAACCTCTTCATACAACCATTTCAATAGCAAGGACTCCCTAAATCTTAAATATTAGGCATATATTGATTTTTTTTAGGGCTACACCGTAATCAGAAGAAAAGGGACTTAGGGTCTAGGAGTTTATTTCAATCAGCGAAACAATCAATAAATAAAATTTAATGTTGAAGTTGATAGTAAATGATCCAAGAATTTTTTTAATGTAGTGAACAATTCTTTATAATAATGTCCTCCAGAGAGAACGTAAAATGGTGATCCAGAGAATGTGCTAAGTCAGATACTCTTTAAGGATACCAATCCTGATTAAACCTAGATAGGAAAAAAATTAGGATTTCATTTTTATATCGTCCGATAGCCACAGTAGCATACCATAAAATGACTTTCAGTGAAGACGAATATCTTAAGATTTCAATGTTATCCAAGAAGGTAATTATACGAATACAATTTTTTTTTTTTTTTTATCTTCACATTTTTTATTCTCACCCGTCAATTAATGTTGACAATCAGCGAATTTGATGAAGGCATAATGGAGAGAAGATGCCCAGTGGCACCTCTTCGTGTCGTGCTTCCTGTTACGTATTTAACGTAGAAGGTCCCTCATCCAACTTCTTTTCAGCCTTCTGGCATGTTACTAGTGGCCATGCTTTGTATTTTTTTTTATAATATTGCTTTATTGAGAAATAATACAATCTGCCACTATCTTGGGCAATAAGTATTAGGGCTAAAAGAAGTCATTCATACCATATGTACAGAGTAAAAAACAAAACAAAACAGACATAACAATAAAAAAATTTAAAAAAAATAAATAAAAAAATGTAATAATAAAATAATGCATAAATAAATAATAATAATAAAGAAAAAAATATATATATATATATATATAACAACATAAGATGAAATAAGATAAGTAAACTAAAAATAAAATATAAAGTAAATAAAATCTTGGCCACATTCATACCTATATACATTATTTACATACTGCCCCTGGGAACTCCGAATCGAACCCCTACACCCAGAAGTGGATGGAGTGGCACAACACCATGAGTTCCCAGCGCCTCTCATTCAGCCGCGTCACCAGTCTAGCCAGTGGAGACTGAGTGAGGGCGCTAGAGCCACACACTCTCAGGCATGAGTGGAGAAGTTGGCCATTACCAGCACTCCAGTTGCATTTTTATAGGAGATCTCTCGGCCACTGCCGCCTCAGCCTACGAGGAGGGTTGTAAGGATGGTTGGTACTAGATAGGGATTGTGCCAGGGGATTAGGAAGAAGAGTAAGTTTCTGGTGGAAGGTTGAGAATTTAGATGGGATGAGATCAAGGACGTAAGGGATCTTAAGGTCATGATGTAAGTTCTTGTTTGTAACATAATAGGGAGCATTGACTATTGTTCTAAGGACTTTGGACTGAAAGGATTGGATACGTTTGATGTTCGAAAATTTAGTAGTTCCCCATAGTTCAATTCCGTAGGTCCACATTGGTTTGAGAATTGTCTTGTAAATCAATAGTTTGTTTTCAATGGAAAGTTGTGATGTTCTGTTCAGTAGTCTATATAATTGTCCGTATCTTCTGTTGAGCTCTTGTCTTTTAAGTCGAGCATGTGGGTTCCAGGTCAGTCGTTTGTCTAGTAAGAAACCCAGATACCGGACTGTGTCGGAACAGGGAAGTGGTATGGAGTTAAAATGAACTTGTGGACAGGATTTGCGTCGGGGGGTGAAGGTGACATGCTTACTTTTGGATTGATTGACTTTGATACGCCATTTGTCGCACCAATGTTCAATCAAGGAGAGGTGGCTCTGTAGATGGGAAGATGCCAGTTCTGGGTCTGGATGGGTTGAAAGAATGGCAGTATCATCGGCAAAAGATGCTAGGAAGGTATTAGGATCTAAAGGTATATCAGCTGTAAATAAAATATAGAGGATAGGACCTAGGACGCTTCCTTGAGGTACGCCGGCCTCGATTGGGTAACAAGTGGAGAACTCTGAACCACAACGGACTCTGAAGGAACGGTTAGCGAGATAGGATCTTAGGATTAGATATAAGGATTGGGGTAATTGGGATTTTAGTTTGAAAACCAATCCATCGTGCCAGACCCGGTCGAATGCCTGAGCAATGTCCAGAAAGGCACCAGTGCAGTATTGCTTGTTTTCGAGTGCAGAGGATAAATGGTCTACTACTCTTAGACCTTGCTGTACAGTGGAGTGCCCAGAGCGGAATCCGAACTGGTGGGAAGGAATTTCAATTAAATGTAGGATACGCTTAAGTAGGATTTTTTCAAATAATTTTGAAAGGATAGGGAGGAGGCTGATCGGTCTATAGGATGAGGAGTTGTTGGGAGGTTTACCAGGTTTAAGAAAGAGGATAATAATGGAGTGTTTCCACAACAGAGGAAAGTGGGCTGTGCGGAGGATACAATTATAAAGGTAAGTAAGGAAAATAATTGCTTTTTGAGGTAGTTGTCGAATGATCTTGGAACTGAGGAGGTCGTGGCCAGGAGATTTATGAGGTTTTAGTTTATTTATAAGGAATTTGACCTCAGAGGGATTAACAGCTTTCGGCGGTAGAGAGAGAGGTATTGGTGAAGAGAGGAATTCTTGTACCCTAGCTGTATGAGTGGAATTGTGGTTGGGATGGGGGGTGAATATGTTGGAGAGGTATTGGGCAAACTCTTCAGCTCTAGTCTCCTCTGACGAAGCCCAGGAACCATCGGCACGTCGGAGAGGATGGGTGATAGTATGGCGTTTAAGAACTTTTTTGGTTATTCTCCAGAGAGAATTATCGGTAATGGATAATGAGGAGAGGTAAGAATTGTAGGAATGGGATCTAAAGGAATCTAATTTCTGTTTGACTAATTTGGTAAAATAGTTGTAGGATTTCCGATCGTCTGGGTGCCTGGTTCTTTGCCAGAGGATTCTGGAGCGTCGCTTAGTATGGATGAGATCTAGGAGGTCTTGGGGTATTGGATTCTTCTTGTGGTACAGAGGGGAAGGAGAGGGTGACGATGCATTCCAGGCTGCTTGTTGGATCAGGGTAGTGAAGGAATTAACGGCATCATCTAGTTCTTGAGGAGATTTGAGGGATACTCTGAGGTCTATTGCGTCGGTTATGATTTCACGGAAGAGAGTCCAGTTAACTGGGCCTCTTAGGAATGACGGTGGGGGGAGTTTTAGTACAGGTGATAATGAAAGAGTTAGGATAAGAGGGCTGTGATCTGAGGATAGGTCATCGAGCCGGGATACAGAATGATTTAGCGGTCCTAGGCCTTTGTGGATGAAGAAATCTAGAAGGTCGGGATTACGGTTAGGATCGGTGGGCCAATAGGTGGGAGAGTCGGGAGAGAGGATGTTACTATGGGTGGAATAGAGTGCAGACTGCAGTGTTCGCCCCGAGAGTTCGTAGTTCTGGCTCCCCACTGCTGGTGTTTAGCATTTAAGTCTGCACCTATGAGGAAATGATGGTCTAGGGAATTGAGGAAGGAATTGAATTGGACTGCGGAGATCGGTATTTTAGGTGGGGAGTAAGCTGCTACCACTGTTAAGGGAAAGTAACTAGTTTGTATTTTTATAGCAGTGGTTTGAAGAAAATCATGAACTGGTAGGGGAAATGGGTGATGGGAGAGGGAGCTATGGATAATGACCGCAGTGCCAGCATGAGCTGTCCCATCAGGGTGGTCAGTTCTGTATATTTGGTAGTCAGGGATGTTGAATGATCGTTTGTTAGTCAGTCGTGTTTCAGTTATGAGGGCTAGGTCGATATGTTTGTCATGTAGTAGTGTAGTTAGTTCGTTGACGTGGTTTCGAACACCATTCGCTTTCCAAAGGAGAATGGAGAAGGACTTTATCGGTGTCATTTATGGATTTCTAGGTACTTGGATCAGGTTGGATACTAAGTTTGTTAGCAAAGAGATGAGAGGGTTAATAAGAGATTTGAGCTCAGACAAGTATGTATTCATGGTGGCAGTAATATCAGTAGAGGTGGTAGGAGGAGGAATGTAGGAAATTCTGTGTGGGCTGGACTTTTGGGTATCGGTCCTAGGTTGAGTGGTAGGATTATGTGGATGTTGATATTGAGGGTAGGAATCTTGAGGTTGGGGATGAGGTCGAGGCTGCGGTTGGGCCTGAGCTTGTGGTGTCTCATCTTCTTCCAGCATTTGGGCATATGAGACCCCAGAGTTAACGATTCTGGAGGGTTTTCTTAGCGGTCTAGGAGTGAGGTCTTGACGAGGTACTGCCTGCAGTCTTGACTTTAAGAGCTTGTATGTCTGCACCCCTTGTAGTTAGCTGGATGCCCTTGGTGACAGAGTGCGCAAATTGCAGGAGTTTGTCTTGTTTTGGTGCATTCCTCAGTCTTGTGCTGTCCACCACATCTGACGCACCGGGATATATGATGGCAGTACCGTTTTGTGTGTCCATATGCCTGGCAGTTATGGCACTGAACTATGTCTTTTTTAATATATGGCTTTTCTACTACAACTCTTGTGTAGTATAGGCGATTGACGGAGTAGATGTTTTCAACCCGGGGGATCTTTCAAGATCAACAAAAAAGAGAGGTAATGGTATTTTGTTACTTTGTCCGGGCTGTTCTCTATTTTCCTTGGTAACATTGACAATTTGGCGGATTTCAAATCCCATAGATGTCAGTTCTTCTTTGATGGCATCTGTAGGCGTCGAGGGGGCAGGTGTTTATCACCACCCTAAGAGCTCTATCTTTTTGTAGCTGGTATGTATGAAAGTCAGCTTTCGTGTCACACAGATATTTGACTATTTTTCGGTAAGTCTCAGGGGTGTCTGGCATCAATTTTGTGTCATTTATACGACTGACACAAATGTATGTTCCAGAGCCCGCGATTTTTATTTAATTGTTGACAAAGGAGTTTGAAATTTTTGATATTTTGATAAATATTGGAGGCGGTTTAGCCTCTCTGGGAGCTGGTGCTGCCTCCATGCCGTCTTCGGGGGTGTTTAGATAACGCCTGATATGGGTTGGGGTGAAGAAAGGAGATTCTTCTGTCATAGCCTGTGAAGAGGTGCCAGGTCGGGGCTCCTGTTTTCTACTGAGCTGCTGGTGTTACGGTGTTATTAGCCTTCCGTTGTGATTTTCTAGATTTATTTTTTGGCGGAGAATTAGTAGGAGTAGTCCCTAAGCTCCTACTTCGTTTATTGCTAGTCGCTTTACTCGACATCACCATATGAAAATATCTCATTTCATATTGGCTACGAGCGATAAAATATTATTGTGAAAGAAAAGGCGGAGGAAAAAAAAATAATAATAATAAAATAAATAAAATAATCTGTCCAGTAGTCGAAAGTAATTACGTATGCGCGGGAGAAAATTGACTGGCGAGAGGTAACCTCTCTCTTGGGCCACTGAAGGCTCACTGGGAGGATGTCCAAGATGTCCAGGTGTCTCCAAGCCTTATCTCATAGACTGTTATTGAACTGGTCAATACGACTTAATAATCAATTGATTACTCACCGATTGTAGTTTCTAATGAAAATAGAGGTGATGTGATTTTACTACACTAAGTTTATCACTTGATAACTAACTATATCACAATGTGATAATGAAGTTTTAGAGAGACGAGATAGCATGTGGTTAATTAAAAGTAGCGCTTGCGCGAACTGTCGCTTTGTATTAGTGTGTTAGTATGTCCGTGTAAGTTGTGAAAACGTTTGTAGAGGGTCCGAATCTGTTCGTTAACTGTTGGCATGTGAAGGTAAGTATGTGAAGTAGTGTTACTAACGTACCATGGTGAGTTTGTAATAATTCTACAAGTTTTGGATTGAAAAATTTGAATTTTACGTAGGTGTGTTTTTTTAGCAGTCTCATATATTCCAAATGGGCTTCAGTTGGTAAGTGTAAGTGTTTAGTTTAGTTTTAAGTTTTAAATTCAAACGTCTTGATAGTAGTGAGTATAAAAGTTTTAGTCTCTTGTTTAGCGTTATCTGCTTGTTCTTGATGTGTGGGCCTCATGTCATTCGTCTGTCGAATGTCAAGATATATATTACGTCAAGAGATATTTTATTGTGTCTGTCTGTGGAATTTTGATTTTGTCAAGAAGTACTGGTGGGCAGGTGTTATGTCGAAAGAGTGAAGGTAATATGTTGGGATTTGTCTTGGTTAATTCGAATTTTCCAAAGTTTGCATCAGTCATGGAATTGTGATTTCTGGTGTTCTAATGTCTGTGAGGCGTGCGTAGGATTGGGATGTTTTGTTATGATTGATGTTATCATCTGCGTATGTCGCTGTTAGAGTTTCGGAGGTAATTGGCATGTCGTATGTGTAAAAAACATGTAAAATAGTGGTGTAAAACCGATCCTTGAGGTACTCCTGCCAAGACTGGTTCTAATTGAAGAGATTTCCGTGCCTTGACAGACACAGAAAATCTATCGCTAAGAAAAGACTGGAGGATAAGAACGTATGTAGGGAGTGTATAGTCTTTAGTTTGAAGAAAAGCTCCTGATGCCAGACCCGACCGAATGCTTGAGCGACATCCAAAAATACTCCTGTTTCGTACTACTTCTGATCTAGTGCTGATGCAATAGTCAGTCACTCTATGTAGTTGGTGAGTGGTTGAATGTTGTGTGCGGAATCCATATTGATGGTCGGGTATTGTGTTACTGTCCTTAAGTGTCTCAAAAAGTCTTATGTAGAGTAATTTCTCAAATATTTTTGAACAAATAGGGAGCAGGCTGATAGGTCTATATGCGGAGGGGTGTCTGTGTTTTTGTTCGGTTTGTGGATCATTGTTATGTATGAATAATCACAAATGAATCAAATAATGTTCTTTATCTTCTGAGATACATCTCACATCTTCTGTTCTTTAACTATGTGATGATACACCACATTATTATTTCGGAAATGTTAGGAAATGAACTTGTGGACAGGATTTGCGTCGGGGGGTGAAGGTGACATGCTTACTTTTGGATTGATTGACTTTGATACGCCATTTGTCGCACCAATGTTCAATCAAGGAGAGGTGGCTCTGTAGATGGGAAGATGCCAGTTCTGGGTCTGGATGGGTTGAAAGAATGGCAGTATCATCGGCAAAAGATGCTAGGAAGGTATTAGGATCTAAAGGTATATCAGCTGTAAATAAAATATAGAGGATAGGACCTAGGACGCTTCCTTGAGGTACGCCGGCCTCGATTGGGTAACAAGTGGAGAACTCTGAACCACAACGGACTCTGAAGGAACGGTTAGCGAGATAGGATCTTAGGATTAGATATAAGGATTGGGGTAATTGGGATTTTAGTTTGAAAACCAATCCATCGTGCCAGACCCGGTCGAATGCCTGAGCAATGTCCAGAAAGGCACCAGTGCAGTATTGCTTGTTTTCGAGTGCAGAGGATAAATGGTCTACTACTCTTAGACCTTGCTGTACAGTGGAGTGCCCAGAGCGGAATCCGAACTGGTGGGAAGGAATTTCAATTAAATGTAGGATACGCTTAAGTAGGATTTTTTCAAATAATTTTGAAAGGATAGGGAGGAGGCTGATCGGTCTATAGGATGAGGAGTTGTTGGGAGGTTTACCAGGTTTAAGAAAGAGGATAATAATGGAGTGTTTCCACAACAGAGGAAAGTGGGCTGTGCGGAGGATACAATTATAAAGGTAAGTAAGGAAAATAATTGCTTTTTGAGGTAGTTGTCGAATGATCTTGGAACTGAGGAGGTCGTGGCCAGGAGATTTATGAGGTTTTAGTTTATTTATAAGGAATTTGACCTCAGAGGGATTAACAGCTTTCGGCGGTAGAGAGAGAGGTATTGGTGAAGAGAGGAATTCTTGTACCCTAGCTGTATGAGTGGAATTGTGGTTGGGATGGGGGGTGAATATGTTGGAGAGGTATTGGGCAAACTCTTCAGCTCTAGTCTCCTCTGACGAAGCCCAGGAACCATCGGCACGTCGGAGAGGATGGGTGATAGTATGGCGTTTAAGAACTTTTTTGGTTATTCTCCAGAGAGAATTATCGGTAATGGATAATGAGGAGAGGTAAGAATTGTAGGAATGGGATCTAAAGGAATCTAATTTCTGTTTGACTAATTTGGTAAAATAGTTGTAGGATTTCCGATCGTCTGGGTGCCTGGTTCTTTGCCAGAGGATTCTGGAGCGTCGCTTAGTATGGATGAGATCTAGGAGGTCTTGGGGTATTGGATTCTTCTTGTGGTACAGAGGGGAAGGAGAGGGTGACGATGCATTCCAGGCTGCTTGTTGGATCAGGGTAGTGAAGGAATTAACGGCATCATCTAGTTCTTGAGGAGATTTGAGGGATACTCTGAGGTCTATTGCGTCGGTTATGATTTCACGGAAGAGAGTCCAGTTAACTGGGCCTCTTAGGAATGACGGTGGGGGGAGTTTTAGTACAGGTGATAATGAAAGAGTTAGGATAAGAGGGCTGTGATCTGAGGATAGGTCATCGAGCCGGGATACAGAATGATTTAGCGGTCCTAGGCCTTTGTGGATGAAGAAATCTAGAAGGTCGGGATTACGGTTAGGATCGGTGGGCCAATAGGTGGGAGAGTCGGGAGAGAGGATGTTACTATGGGTGGAATAGAGTGCAGACTGCAGTGTTCGCCCCGAGAGTTCGTAGTTCTGGCTCCCCACTGCTGGTGTTTAGCATTTAAGTCTGCACCTATGAGGAAATGATGGTCTAGGGAATTGAGGAAGGAATTGAATTGGACTGCGGAGATCGGTATTTTAGGTGGGGAGTAAGCTGCTACCACTGTTAAGGGAAAGTAACTAGTTTGTATTTTTATAGCAGTGGTTTGAAGAAAATCATGAACTGGTAGGGGAAATGGGTGATGGGAGAGGGAGCTATGGATAATGACCGCAGTGCCAGCATGAGCTGTCCCATCAGGGTGGTCAGTTCTGTATATTTGGTAGTCAGGGATGTTGAATGATCGTTTGTTAGTCAGTCGTGTTTCAGTTATGAGGGCTAGGTCGATATGTTTGTCATGTAGTAGTGTAGTTAGTTCGTTGACGTGGTTTCGAACACCATTCGCTTTCCAAAGGAGAATGGAGAAGGACTTTATCGGTGTCATTTATGGATTTCTAGGTACTTGGATCAGGTTGGATACTAAGTTTGTTAGCAAAGAGATGAGAGGGTTAATAAGAGATTTGAGCTCAGACAAGTATGTATTCATGGTGGCAGTAATATCAGTAGAGGTGGTAGGAGGAGGAATGTAGGAAATTCTGTGTGGGCTGGACTTTTGGGTATCGGTCCTAGGTTGAGTGGTAGGATTATGTGGATGTTGATATTGAGGGTAGGAATCTTGAGGTTGGGGATGAGGTCGAGGCTGCGGTTGGGCCTGAGCTTGTGGTGTCTCATCTTCTTCCAGCATTTGGGCATATGAGACCCCAGAGTTAACGATTCTGGAGGGTTTTCTTAGCGGTCTAGGAGTGAGGTCTTGACGAGGTACTGCCTGCAGTCTTGACTTTAAGAGCTTGTATGTCTGCACCCCTTGTAGTTAGCTGGATGCCCTTGGTGACAGAGTGCGCAAATTGCAGGAGTTTGTCTTGTTTTGGTGCATTCCTCAGTCTTGTGCTGTCCACCACATCTGACGCACCGGGATATATGATGGCAGTACCGTTTTGTGTGTCCATATGCCTGGCAGTTATGGCACTGAACTATGTCTTTTTTAATATATGGCTTTTCTACTACAACTCTTGTGTAGTATAGGCGATTGACGGAGTAGATGTTTTCAACCCCGGGGGATCTTTCAAGATCAACAAAAAAGAGAGGTAATGGTATTTTGTTACTTTGTCCGGGCTGTTCTCTATTTTCCTTGGTAACATTGACAATTTGGCGGATTTCAAATCCCATAGATGTCAGTTCTTCTTTGATGGCATCTGTAGGCGTCGAGGGGTGCAGGTGTCTTATCACCACCCTAAGAGCTCTATCTTTTTGTAGCTGGTATGTATGAAAGTCAGCTTTCGTGTCACACAGATATTTGACTATTTTTCGGTAAGTCTCAGGGGTGTCTGGCATCAATTTTGTGTCATTTATACGACTGACACAAATGTATGTTCCAGAGCCCGCGATATTATTTAATTGTTGACAAAGGAGTTTGAAATTTTTGATATTTTTGATAAATATTGGAGGCGGTTTAGCCTCTCTGGGAGCTGGTGCTGCCTCCATGCCGTCTTCGGGGGTGTTAGATAACGCCTGATATGGGTTGGGGGTGAAGAAAGGAGATTCTTCTGTCATAGCCTGTGAAGAGGTGCCAGGTCGGGGCTCCATGTTTTCTACTGAGCTGCCTGGTGTTACGGTGTTATTAGCCTTCCGTTGTGATTTTCTAGATTTATTTTTTGGCGGAGAATTAGTAGGAGTAGTCCCTAAGCTCCTACTTCGTTTATTGCTAGTCGCTTTACTCGACATCACCATATGAAAATATCTCATTTCATATTGGCTACGAGCGATAAAATATTATTGTGAAAGAAAAGGCGGAGGAAAAAAAAATAATAATAATAAAATAAATAAAATAATCTGTCCAGTAGTCGTAAGTAATTACGTATGCGCGGAGAAAATTGACTGGCGAGAGGTAACCTCTCTCTTGGGCCACTGAAGGCTCACTGGGAGGATGTCCAAGATGTCCAGGTGTCTCCAAGCCTTATCTCATAGACTGTTATTGAACTGGTCAATACGACTTAATAATCAATTGATTACTCACCGATTGTAGTTTCTAATGAAAATAGAGGTGATGTGATTTTACTACACTAAGTTTATCACTTGATAACTAACTATATCACAATGTGATAATGAAGTTTTAGAGAGACGAGATAGCATGTGGTTAATAAAAGTAGCGCTTGCGCAGAACTGTCGCTTTGTATTAGTGTGTTAGTATGTCCGTGTAAGTTGTGAAAACGTTTGTAGAGGGTCCGAATCTGTTCGTTAACTGTTGGCATGTGAAGGTAAGTATGTGAAGTAGTGTTACTAACGTACCATGGTGAGTTTGTAATAATTCTACAAGTTTTGGATTGAAAAATTTGAATTTTACGTAGGTGTGTTTTTTTAGCAGTCTCATATATTCCAAATGGGCTTCAGTTGGTAAGTGTAAGTGTTTAGTTTAGTTTTAAGTTTTAAATTCAAACGTCTTGATAGTAGTGAGTATAAAAGTTTTAGTCTCTTGTTTAGCGTTATCTGCTTGTTCTTGATGTGTGGGCCTCATGTCATTCGTCTGTCGAATGTCAAGATATATATTACGTCAAGAGATATTTTATTGTGTCTGTCTGTGGAATTTTGATTTTGTCAAGAAGTACTGGTGGGCAGGTGTTATGTCGAAGAGTGAAGGTAATATGTTGGGATTTGTCTTGGTTAATTCGAATTTTCCAAAGTTTGCATCAGTCATGGAATTGTGATTTCTGGTGTTCTAATGTCTGTGAGGCGTGCGTAGGATTGGGATGTTTTGTTATGATTGATGTATCATCTGCGTATGTCGCTGTTAGAGTTTCGGAGGTAATTGGCATGTCGTATGTGTATAACATGTAAAATAGTGGTGTAAAACCGATCCTTGAGGTACTCCTGCCAAGACTGGTCTAATTGAAGAGATTTCCGTGCCTTGACAGACACAGAAGAATCTATCGCTAAGAAAAGACTGGAGGATAAGAACGTATGTAGGAGAGTGTATAGTCTTTAGTTTGAAGAAAAGCTCCTGATGCCAGACCCGACCGAATGCTTGAGCGACATCCAAAAATACTCCTGTTTCGTACTACTTCTGATCTAGTGCTGATGCAATAGTCAGTCACTCTATGTAGTTGGTGAGTGGTTGAATGTTGTGTGCGGAATCCATATTGATGGTCGGGTATTGTGTTACTGTCCTTAAGTGTCTCAAAAAGTCTTATGTAGAGTAATTTCTCAAATATTTTTGAACAAATAGGGAGCAGGCTGATAGGTCTATATGCGGAAGGGGTGTCTGTGTTTTTGTTCGGTTTGTGGATCATTGTTATGTATGAATAATCACAAATGAATCAAATAATGTTCTTTATCTTCTGAGATACATCTCACATCTTCTGTTCTTTAACTATGTGATGATACCACCACATATTATTTCGGAAATGTTAGGAACTGACAACTTTGGAGGTTGTGATTGTAAAGAGTAGTGATAATCAGAAGCAATTATATCGTTTAAATTTGACCATAGAGCGAGTGATTTTTATTAAAAGCCAAGGCTTCAAAAACATTTTACGTTAAGGTACTTTAATATTATTCCCATATGACACCTCGCGGACCCTCAGGGGTAACTAATACAAGTCTTAAATATTCAAAAATAATATAAAACCAAAAAATAAATATAATAATATAAATACAAATATATATATATATATATATATATATATATATATATATATATATATATATATATATACTATTTTACTTAATGTATTTACTAATACAGTTGTAAATTTAAACAAATATGTATATTCTTCTTTATTAAATTATTCATGTAATTTACTCTGTGTATAAGGGATGAATGATTTCTCACTACTTGTAATTCTTATTGCCCCAGAAGGTGGCAGATTGTCTTATCTCTGAATAAGCAATTATATAAAAATAAAATAAATTGTTTATTAGAGCTCAAAGCCATCGTATTTTAGACTTATTATTATTATTATTATTATTATTGCACATTTTCTTGGTTTTACCAGAATATTTACCTACCCGGACCAAAGTCAAGGGCTAGGCAAAAAATACTATACTATATTTAAAAATTTTCTGATGATACTGGCTGTACCGAGGAGAACTGCTTTCTGTCCTTCTTCCAGAACCTTTTCGGGCAGTTTTAAGTTTTTAGTTGCTAAAATGGTGTCATCTGGAATGAGACCGTTGCATGAGATAATTATCGGATATACCTTGATTTGTTCCAGCTTATAGACTTGACGTAGTTCGTGGCACAAATCTTGATATTTCCGTATTTTCAGCAATAGTTTTGTCGATATTGTCATCATTCGGGACAGCAATATCAATAACATAGCCGCATTTAGATTAGATCCATAACCACTATGTCCGGCTTGTTGTTTAATATCATGTGATCGGTAATAATGGAACGATCCCAGTATATTGTTTTTTTTTTATTATTATTTGAAGTTATAATGTTTATGTATCAGTTTATATTTATGTACGACGAATATGCTGAATTATAAAATTTTTGTAATGGTCCTTTAAGGATGAAAGTAAGTTTAATGCATAATAAATAAAATGATTCTTGTGAAAACTATTTACTCTTATTTAATTTAATGAAAATAATTACCCCTAATTTATACAAAGCTGAGTTGAAAAAAATACAACCTCTAGAATTGTATTATATATTATCATGTTATATTGGGTTGTAAAATAAGTTCGTAGTCTTTTTTTCTGGTGATTTCATTAAAACGGTTATTTTAACGGTTATTTATTTATAACGGTTAGTTATAAATGTTTTATTGTAAACATTTTTAATCAATTATTTATGACTCATTTTGATCTATTATTAGACGCGGAATCTGCCCTTCAGCTTACATAGACAATCACTCTTTAACTCAATCAAATACACTAACGTACTTGGGACTAATATTTGACAAAAAATTGACATTGGGCCCACACGTCAAGACAAATCGTAAAACGCTAAACTTTCGACTTAAAATATTATATTCAATACTGCATAGATTAATATAAATTATCCACCAGACAGAAAGTTAATGTATACACTTATTTATTAAAACCAATATGGCAACCAATGGCAAATATACGGACCTGCTAAAAAGACACACATACGAAAAATACAAACCTTCAATCGCAATTTTTATGACTGGCAATGAACTCACCACTATATGTGTCAAACAATACTCTTCATACTGACTTACGTATTCCAACTACAACAAATCACATTCGATTGACTTACAAACGATTTAACAACAAACTTAATGGACTTAAAAACAAACTTGTACGAAACGTGGCTACAACTGACATACCATACATAACTCGGCGTAGGCTGAAAAGAAGTTGGATGAGGGACCTCCTATCCTGAACAAAGTTTGTTTTTGAATGTCAGGAGGGTGCACCTCTGGGCGCTGTATCACACAAGCCAGCCCATGCCATATTTATCAAACATAACTCATTTGCTGATTGTGACTTAGACAGGTGCAAATAAAATTATTAGATTAAAAAAATAAAATGTTAATCTATTACATGTTGTGATCTTTTAAGTATTTTAAGAATTCGGTCATCATCAACAGTTGATTTATTTATGTATTTTTTCTTTATATGTATATATATATATATATATATATATATATAATATATATATATATATATTTTTTTTTTTTTTTTTTTTTTTTTTTTTTTTTTTTTTTTTTTTTTTTTAAGACTTAAATCGACTTTACTTTTATAATTTATATTCTTGCAGCAAACTTCATATCATTTTGTATATTCATTACTTTTCTTTTTTATCTTATTTTTTTCTTTATTTAATTTGTATTTTACTCATCAATTTAATTCATTATTCAATTCTTGGGAACAATTACAAATCTATTATCGTTAGGGGTGTCATGTGTATGAGACTATACCCCCACTTTTTCTATTGTTACCAGTTGTAATAATTATTCTTTTTATATTAAAAAACCATGTATGGCTCACGCAGCCGATCTGGAAATAAAGATATATAAAGAAAAAAATCAACAGTTGGACGACCGAGCGCTTTGCGTCTTTAAAGTCAAAATTGCTTTGTCCTAAGGAATCATCACCATAAACACTTCAACTTTTGTTAACAGACTGTGCAGCGGATTTTTCATTATATGACGAACATAATTTTTTTCTCTTTCATTTTAAGCAAACAAAATACCACTTAGCTATTTAAACTTGAAAATCTCCTTTAATAGACTTGAAGCCTAAGTGATGTCTCAGAATCATTAAACTACAGTAGGAAATTAATTTGAAAAATAGAAGCATCCTAACACCAACAGAGACTAAAAATTACCGTAGATGAAATAATGTTGACGCCGGACGTGAAGTTGATGGTGAAATGGTCAATATTTAAGAACAAAATAAACACCTCATTGTTTGGAGCGTCAATGGCGAGGGAGAGCCTGTTTGCACAATTCTCTACGCTCTTCCCGTAATTATTTTCGTAATTATTAGTTTAGTAAATTATTAATCATTTTATATTCATGAAAATCAATAACTATAAAATTAGAGAGGATATGAATTAAATTAATAACACAACTGAATTATAATCTATAATTAGATCTTTATTTCCTTAGGCGTTTACATTTTAAGTAATGTGGCGTAAAACTAAAAAAATCTGGTGCGGGCAACACACGACTTTCGCTTACCTCCATTTTTAAAATCAATGAAAGAATTTTCAAAAACAGAGATAAAAATACGTGAAACTATTGAGGAATTAATTAAATTGAATTTATATAGAAACATGTGTTTTATTAAAAAATCTATTATATTATTATCTAAAATAATCAGTTAGTTTTACGTTCATTTCATCACTTTCTATTAACGTTTAAAAGCTTGTGTATGAGATAATATTTTTTTTCTAAAATCTTTAGCTTTCCAACGGTATATCATACATGTATATTACTGCTCTTATGTTCAAAAACGAAAAATTGCATTAAAAATATATTTTTTTTCAGTTTTCTCCTTTAGTTGTTTTGTAAATATGCACAACTCACATATTTAGCTGTTATTTATCAATGGTAACAAGATAATTTGGTTATTTTTAAATAATCTACAAAATTAAAGGTACTTTAGAGGAAGAAAATTTAAAATATCGGCATTTAAGCCCTCTCAGACCATTTTAATCAGAATAAAACCTACCTGATGTAAGTGAAAGTAATATAATTCTTATTAAAAAAAAAGATGTGCTGAAAATATTTACACAATGTTTTATTTTTTTCAAACAACTATATTAAGGTATAATAGTTTATACAGCTGTTTACGGGCAATTGAATAATGTGAAAAGTGATATATTGATGAAAGCAAAATGAAAATGGCCTATCTGCTGCAAACTATATGCAACTGCTAAATTTAAAACTCTCTGTATCGGATTTAAACCTCCTCCACAGATTATTTTTCCTTAAATTATATTTGCAATGTTTAATGCTACCCGGGTCAGGGTCTCTCTCTTTTCTTCACAGTAAAATCGAGGAAGTACGCTCCAGAAGACAAATCTCTTCCCTTTCCGTTCACCATTTCGATTCCAAATACTAAAATATTCTTTTCGTATAACCTGGGTTTTTCGTGGTAGGCGGCCCTGATTCAAAATATCCGATGTTTTTCAATCATTTACCGGCCTCGGGCACTTCCTATATCAACTACGCCTCCTTTGTCATGATTACCAATAGGAGATTAGTACTTCGATCAGTTTTACCCATTAGAAATTATTCTTACATGGAGAGGATTCTAAATTGTCCCAAATTAGACGGTATGCATCTTGGAAATAGGAGGCCAACTCTCCCCAGGAGTCGCCAAAAAAAAAATCGAAAAGTGTGTACAAGGAAAACACTTTATACATATATATATATCTGGTTCTAGTGAAGGTAGAAAAAAATTGGTTTAAAAATTAACCTTTTTCAAGAGGGAATGATGAAAAAAATAGCCTATTGCAATATTCAACATTTATGGTAGGTTGTTACCCCGAATATATATATATAATCTCTTAAAAGCAGTACTTTTAATAAGGTTTCTTAAAAATTGTGCTCAGATTAGGATTCCTCGCTCCTAAAAATTTTTATTACTACTTTTTATTATATACTTTTAAAATATATTCATTGATATTTACAACTGTATAATAAAATACACCTAGTAAATGTGATACAATATTATGTCATGATTCACCTGTTGAGGTACTACCCATTGGCAGCTCTTCAAAAACTATGCTAAACCAGACTAACCAGGTCTTGGGGCCCATCTTCTTTTTAGACGCATCGTAGAATCATCAGGGATCATAAAATTACCATGGTTTGAAGCTAGTGGATTAGAGTGGGAATGGAGTTTGTCTTGAAAGGAGTGGTACTTGGTTCGGAACAAGTCATCAATGTATAGAACATTTAGATCTTTATGGATGAGTTTATTCGTGAAAAAAATAAGGAGCATTGAGGATTTTTCTAAGGTTTTTGGATTGTAAGGATCGGAGAAGGAATAAATTCGATGGTTTAGTAAAGCCTTAAAGCTCTACTCCTAGATACATATCTGCCTTATAAATTATGAGTCTTTAGTAGTTAAGTGGAAGGTTTAAGCGTTTTTCCAGTAAGTGTTGAAGTAGTCGAAAATGTCGAGCGATTTCTCGTCGTTTCAGTCTTGTGTGAGGATTTCATGAAAGACGTTTGTCCAGATGGAATCCTGGATATCGGATCTGTTTAACTGGGACAAGCGGAGTATTGTTGAATGATACTGTAGAGCAGGATGTCATAGGTTTACGACGAAGAGTGAAGGTTATTTAGTGGGATTTAGTTTCATCCTCTAATTCTGTCAACATAATTCAAGCTCTGTGATGTAGGATTGCATGGTTTGGGAGTGTCAATAGCAGGATCATTATTGACTGATAATACACAGGTGTCATCACCTTAGGTAGAAAGGAAGGTGGAAGGATGTGTAGGGATATCAGCTGTAAAGACTGTGGAGTGAATGGGTTCAAAAATACTGCCCTTATTAAAATTAAATTTTATTTTAGAATCTATACAATTTTATAATCAAGCATAAAACTTAAATGTTTTTATAGCTTATTTTTCCATTTATTATGCTTTAAAATATGCTGATTTCGACACCAAACTTATTTGTCTACCTCCACTAGAACCAGAGATATTAAATAAAATGTGTTTTTCCAGCACAAATTTTCCGACCTTTGTAAGTGGCTACCTGATGACGAGGGATCACCACTTCAATATACCTCCTGTGGGTTATCCTCACAGTAACACATATACTGTTGGATTGCTTTTCCTTCGAAGCCGAGCGAAGAGGGATTGGTATGGAGACTGATATTGGGACAATATTACAAAATACCCAGGAGTCAGCCACCAAACCGATGAATTATCTAAAAGACACATCAATATTTTACTAAATTAAAAAAAAAAAAGTTCCTGTTTTTGATTTTTAATATTTTACATACATATATATTTTATTCTTTTCTTATATGTAGTTATCTTATATAATTGTTTGTATTTAACTTAAAATATTGAATCTGTATTATTAGTATTATGTACTTTATTTTATTATGTATTATGTATTTTGTGATTAGTATATTTGTATGTATTATTTTGTATATTATGTATAATGTTTGTATTGTATTTTATTATTTAACATGTATGTATTATTATTAGTATATATGTATGTACTATTTAGTATATATGTATGTATTATTAGTATTATTAATATTATTATATTGTATCTGTATGATTAGTTTAGGGCTAAAATAACCTTTATGGTTGAAAGCCTTTATGTTACAAAATAAATAAATAATAGTTTCACTCGTTTTTATCTCTAATTGTATTTGAAAATTCTTATACGATTTTAAAGGTATAGTGAATTTTTTTTTTCTTTCGGTGCTAAATGTTGCAGCAAATGAAGCCTTAGGAGAGATAGAAGATAATCCTCCAAAAGAATGGTGGAACAACGAAATAAATAAAATGGTATACAAGAAAAAGGCCCTCTTCAATAGATGGCTATGTAGCAGAAGCTAAGAAGATTGGAGAGAGAATAAAAGCCTAAACGCACAGGTAAAGCGCACGGTTGCAGAAAGTAAGAACCTTGCCTGGGAAGCCTGTTGCAGGAGGATTGATAATACTTTAGGCTATAATAAAATTTGAGAATCATGGAGAATACTTAATGCTCTCAGAACACAAGTCAAGGGTAATCTGATTCCTTTAATAAGTGAGAAGAACTGGACGATCCATAACAAAAATCTGCTTACTGAAACAAGGTCAAAATGGCTTGGCCCATATCCACGTGAGGAGCAAGCACAGGATAGGATAAATGTGAAAGAGGATGAAGTTCAGAATGCACTCCGAAAAGCCAAATGTGGAACAGCAGCAGGAACTGGTGGTATTTCGGCGGATCTGTTCAAGGCAGGAGGAACAAGATTGGTAAAGGCTCTCACAAAGCTAATTAACCTTTTATTGCAATGGCAGGAGCTACCAAACAGGGTTTCTCACCCCTATTTATCTATTTATAAGAAAGGGGACAGGAATGAGTGCCGGAATCATAGGGGCATATGTGTTCAGAGTTCCATATCAAGGATAATGGCAAAAATTATAAAGGGAAAATTAGAAGAGGAGTTTGTTACCCCAGAGGAACAGTTGAGAGCTGTACACATAGCGTTTATAGACCTAAAACAGGCTTATGACAGTGTGCCAAGGCATTAGATGTGGGAAGCCCTTAAGAGTGCGGCTGTTAGTCGTGCCTTAGTTAATGTCAGTATGGAGAAGACGAATACAGAGTGAAGCTTGGCACTTATTTGTCTGAGCCTTTCTCTGAATCAAAGGGTCTTAAGCAGGGATGCAGTAGGTGGTCCCCAACCCTGTTTAAAATTTATTTACAACAGGCAGTAAAGGAGTGGAACGCGAAATGGAAAAGAAAGGACATAGACATCAACGGACATATGCTTTTCTCCCTTTTCTTCGCAGACGACCAAGCAGTGGTCTCATATAGCAGAGATGGCCTGGAAGAAGCACTGAAAGCCCTGAAAAAAAATACAGCCTGTGGGGTCTGAAAATAAATTTTGATAAGACCGAATACCTGTCGGTAAACTGCAAAGTGGCCGCGGATCTTCAGATTGATAGAAGCATATGTAAAAAAAATGGTAGACTCCTTCAAATACCTGGGATCAACGATAGATAGGAATGGTGCTTCAGAACCCGACGTTAGAAGGAGATTTGCTCAGGCCAGAAGGGTGACTAGTGTGTTGCACCCAGTCCTCTGGAACACGATCATATCAAAGGAGAACAAAAGACACATTTTTAGTAGTATTGTCGAGTCCTCCCTAAGCTATGCCATAGAAACATGGACTCTAAACTCAGTACTTAACTCCAAAATACAAGCGGCGGAGATGGATTTCGGGAGAAGGTACCTTAGGAATATCCGCCGAGATATAACCAGAAATGAGGAGATTAGGAGCAGGCTAAGGGTGACTGAAGGAATTCCGGAGAGGATCGGAAAGAGCAGGCTCCGGAGGTATGGGCACTGCCAACGGATGCCAGATCGTAGGTGGCCGAAAAGGCTTCTGCTGTGGGAACAGCCAGGAAGAAGGAGAGGAAGACCCCAAACCCGGTGGAAGGACTGTGTGGAGGAGGATATGGCCGGTAGGAGACTTGAGGAGGAAGATTAGTTAGATACCGAGAAGTGGAGGAACGCTCTGATTTAATCAGGTAGCCCATTGAGGGATCAAGCCTGTAAAAGTAAAGATGCTAAATGTGTTTTTATTTTATATTTTATCTTTCATAATGAAGTTACTGGTGAAGATACATTTCCAAGTCAAATGTAACTTTTTCCAAGCCGAATTAAACCTTTTCATTGTAAATTCTACCTTTTCAAAGTTGAATTTAACTTTTTAAAAATCAAATTCAACATTTTTTATTATAATAAAAATCATATTAGGATCATTTTTTTTTAATAGTTATTTTAATTATTTGCTTGTTAACGGTTCCTAGGGGCCCTTTTACATAAAATGTATCACGATTTTAAGATTAAGTATCGGTTAATTGCATTCTTTTAAACATCTTCGATATCACGGCCTGCAATACGGTTTAGCGGGGGTTCGTTTAATTCAAATTTTAAGATCGTAGACTCAAATATCGAATAATTTTAGCTTTTTGGATTTATTCGATGTTAAGCTCAGTAGCTGTGTTAGCGAGAATTCGTATTACCGATTATACGATTAATTTTGAGTTCGCTCGCTTAAATATGATTTTATGATAACTTATAAACTCGTCGTTAAAAACGAAAAAGTCATAATAAATAGATATTTAAGCTAGCGCACTTAAAATTAATAGTTTAATCGGGATTCGAACTCTCCGTAACGCAGCTACTGAGCCTAATACTAAATAAATATGAAACAATTATAATAAATCCATATTCGAGCCTGCGATATTAAAACTAAAGTATAATCCTAGTATCGAATAAATACGAAAAAGTTATAATAAACCCATATTTAAGTTAGCGCACTTAAATGTTGTAGTATAGTGGGGATATTAACCCTCGGTAAGGCAGCTAGTGAGCCAAATATCGAATAAATCCAAAAAGCTAAAATATATAATGTTAAAATTAGAAGTAGACGAGCCCCGGCTAATCCCTATTACCTGCCGTATTATCGAAGATGTCTAAAAAAGTGCAATTAATGGATGCTTAATATTAGTAGTATAAGTAGTTAAAAATGCCCCTGGGAACAGTTAACATGGGTTAAAAATATGATTTATAATAAAAATAAACATAAAACTATGTTAATAATTTTATTAATATATAGAAATCGAAAAAGGTTGAATTTGATTTGGAAAAGATTTAATTCGACCTAAAAAAGTTGAATTTGACTTGGAAAAGGTTAAATGTTACTTGAAGAATGTTGCATTTCACTTGGAAATACTATGTATATAACGTTATGAATAACGTCTGCTGTTTTCGATTAACACATATAAAATACAATCAACAAATACTCTTAAATGATACATCTAAGGTCTAACATCTGGTACAGCCTAATGTTATTTTGTCTTAGATATTTTTAGATGAAGTTAATGTAGAGTTCAAAAACTGTATGTGGCTTTCGGATCCGTATTGCAAGACGATGACGAGGTATGTTGTAGCAGCTGAGATCATCTGAAAAAAAAAAAAATCAATATATAATTTGTTGGAGAAAATACAGTAAAATAGTAACAAAAAGCAGTAGTAATAATAGAAGGGTACTTAAGAAGTGTCAGTTAAATTAAAATTTTTTTAAGAAATAAACTGTAAAATAGAGACAAGAAATAGTTTGAAATATCTGAATAGTATACTTTATCAGTTGCTTAACCAGTATTAGGTACTTAACAGTAACAGGTACATTCAGTAACATGTTACCTACTTCGTAATTAATTATTTACATAAATTATACTCTCCTATTAAGTATATCATATTTATATATCGCCCAAAAATTGTTTAGTGAAGATTTCATGTTATTTAGGTTTTAATTAATTTTCAGAAAAATCTTCTCCACTATTGATTTTTTTTATGTATAAAATTATAAACATGCCAATATCACCAAACCTTACTTCTCAAAAATTATATTCAAAATATATTAATTTTAAATAATATTATACATTTTATTACAATGAGTATTCAAAAATCTATAATTTACACTACATTTTTAAATTAATACACTCCGTAATATCTCCGTTATATATTTACATTTGTGTGTGTGTGTTTAACTGAATGACTTACAGAACATATCAAAGACATATCAACATTGAAAAATCCACAAGCAGAGAAGACTGTCTCTTGGCCAACGACGAAGTGAAAGTTCAGTTTCTCCTTGAAACAATTAGAAAAGATTACTTCAATTATTTGATTGGATTATTTATAGGATGACATTTAGTTGAACTATTTAGAGTATTACGTTTCTTAATAGCACTCTGGATTTTTCTTCGATTATCCTTCTTCTCAGATCATCATTAAAATTTCGTTCCTAAAAATCGAACCATCATTCCTAAGTTAAATAACTTAAACAGTTGTATAAAAATAATATATAAAATCGTACCTGTTTTTTGTAGTAATTACAAGCGAAAATTATTGACCCAAGAGGTATAATGCTGTCGGTGAGTCCAATTATAATCAGCATATTTTTATAGTTGATACCAGGGTAGAGCGGTAAAAGCAGTATATAAAGATAAAGAATGACCATCAAGAATTTTTGGGTTACTTTAAAGAGGATCTGAGCCCCATATATTTCATTAACCATCGCGCACAAGGTTATGAACCTTTCGTAGCTGATGACGGAACTCTCGTCATAAAGTTGAGTGCTCTCTCGGAACAAGTGGCCCAGGAGATGGAGGATGTCCCAGAACTGGCTCACGAAGCAAATATCTGAACAGTTACTGAGTAAATAAAAGGTCTCGCAAAAAACGCTTACCAAGCAGTTTCTCTGGATGCAATGTGCCCATGAAGTGAAGATATAAGTGGCCAACGAATACACGAGTAAGTAGTGAACGAATCTCATGCACTTCCTCTCGACGGTGATCTTCTTTCTTCTCTGTATGTCGATGACTGATTCCATGAGATAGGACATCTTGTGCCGTTTATGAGCATACCAAATGAGAGTAAAAAAGTCACCGAGAGCATACAACACCGCTATAGTTCTCAGTGCTATCTCGATCGAATTTTCATTTTCGTTTTTAACATATGTCTTCGTTGAATAAATAAGTGCTGAATCAGCTCCAAAGGCTGAAAGGAACTTGAACAAGCAGCAGTAGGCCAGCAACTTCTTGGAGATCCTGAACTTTCTGTTGAAGGGGAAGCTTCCCAATAACCGTGGGATGTTGAAAATATCTTGGAGAACCTCTTCGAAGTCCATGCTCGCTACAGGCCTACTACTGCTAGTTCAAAATCCCGTACACTTATAGGCTCGCTATTGTTTTGTAAGCGTTCCCAGCTGTCGGATGGTCTGAAAGGTGATTAACTAATTGTTTTATGAAACACTTGATAAAATGTTTTTATATATACGGTAGTGTTAGTATCTTCTCTCTAGTGATACAAGATAAATATTCATTTAGCCAATATATTGATTCGTGAAAATTCGCATACTTTAATAACCGATCTCCATTCTCTAATGGAAATAATGTTCATTTTATAATCATTTATGCCCAGTTAACATTTAAAAAAATTCTAGTGCGGGCCACACACAGCAGTTAAAATTAATTTAAAAACTAATAAATATACTTAAATTTAAAAAAAATATTTTAAGTTGATTTTAATAAAACATGATTTCATTTTCATTAAAAACATATGATTTAGATTGAATAATATAACTAAGTTAAATAGTTAATCAGTAATAAGTTTATTCCCTATTCTTCACTTTATATTACCTTTCACAACTTTTTGTATCGGATAATATTTTGTCTAAAATCGTTTTCTTTCCAACGGTATATTATTGTTCTTATTATCAAACACCATAAATTACAAAAAAAAAAAAAAAAAAAAAAAAAAAAAAAAAAAATATATATATATATATATATATATATATATATAGGTTTGCTCTTATATCGTTTCGTTGGTCATCAAATTTATCCAACTTGTACACTTAGCCTTCCTTTATCAATGTCATTAAGATGATATGGTTAATCTTTTGGAATGTAAAAAAGTATAGGTAGTTTAGATGAAGAAACTTTAAAATATTAACATTTAAGCCCTCTCATACTATTTCAATCAGAATGAAACCTACATGATAGTAAGCCCAATTAAGTTTACATCAGTATAGCAAGTTTAATCAAAATCGTTGTAGCTGTTTATGAGAAAATCGTAAAAAGGTGCAAAATGCATAGTATAAAGTGGCTCTTCTGGTAAGCTGATTTTGATGGATAAGAGTCTGTAACATTACAGGCGCATAGTTGTCTTAAATATGAAATTTCAGTTTCATAGGACTTTTCGTTACTGCACGGGAGTTACCACATACACATACGGACACACAGACCTTTTTCGGGACTTGGTTATTTGGACTCAGGGAATCTAAAATGTGTATTTCCGTTCAAAACATTTGACGATCGCAATACTTTCCCTTATTATATATTTCATGTATAGGTAAATGAAAGTAAAATTATTTTTAGAGCTTGTTTTTATTTTTTGGTAAATAACTAAATATCTTCTACTCTATCTGGGATATTTCCGGGTCGTTATCTAGGATTATTGTTATGTTGACAACTACACATCAAATATTGGTACTTTGTTTGAAGTACTGATATGTATTAGTACTAAGCCTGTGGATGTGTGTGTGTGTAGTATGCCTGTGTTAATACCAATAATATTGATCGACAGAATTAAAACCTTGTAATTAACATTATAACATTGAAATGGCAGATTTATCGATTGCCAGTCCGATGGGACCCAGTCTTGACCCAATCTCAGAGCGTCAATAGTCACTGATTTGTAGATTCAATCAGACATACACGACGTAGGTCCTAACGAGTGGTTTTTCACTTTACAGCACGACCTATTCAAGAAACGGGCCCCCTTCCTTTAAAATTTTGAAAACTCAACACACCCTTCCCAATCGTATAGTAACGAATGCAGGGATCGCACCTGAGCCATCTCAATGTGACAATTTGCTTTAGATGAAAAGCTCCCTTCTGCGGTATTATTCCTGTCTTTGCAAAGTCCCCAATCAACGACACTTCATAATATTGTACGACCTGCGGAATTCGCATTTAGGAATATCAAATTTTAGTTGAACGCTGAGCATTCCGTTCAACACAGCTTTTTAAGACAAAATTCTAAATACTTCCGTTGTTTTTCTTCAGTCACGTGAATAAGATCAGATAACAGACAAAACATGTTAAAAAGGATAAAATAATACTTTCCCAAAAAAGTGTTTTTTTAAAAAGATATAATAAAATCAGGTGGGAGCAACAAACGAGTTTCACTTACCTCGTTTATTAACATCATTTCACGTACTATAACAAAGTTAATCTTTTTTGTTTATTTATTCTTTTAACGTCACATTATCCTACACTGGGAGTCATAAATCTTGACCATCCCGGTATTATTAGGATAGGGATGTTTAACGAGTACTTGACATCGCACAGGTTCGGTAACACCTTTTTACGTCCCCTCCGATGAACGGCATAGCTAAGGATTTTTATTTAAGGATAGGTGACCCAAAAGTTAATCTTAGAAATCTGGTGCGAACAACACACGACTTTCATTTACCTCCGTTTTTAAAACTGATTAATGAATTGAGACGTTGATTTCCAAAAGGTACTATATCCATTCTAGGAAATTTTACAGGAAGCGCGAAAATCTCTCATTACTATATTATTAAACTAGCTAATTTGGGTATTTTTGCATTAAAATTTAAAATTATTTTTTTACTATAATAACACATCATATTAAAGTTATGAAATGATTTGAAACGAAAATAAATGCGTAATTAGTACTTTTAGAAAATGACCGCATTTCTAAATCTCGTTTTTTAAGGACTTGAGAATTCATTAGATAGCATCAAATAAAATAAAACGATGAGAATACAAATATTTAAAAAAATCAATTTCGTAAAAAATGTCCTTTAGTACCTTTTGGAAATCAACGTCTCAATTTTCAAATACAGTTAGAGATACAATCGTTTCCGCTCGGGAGTTACCACACACACCTTTTTGCGGGACTTGGCTCTTCTGGTAAGCTAATTTTGATAAAAAAGGTTTCGTAACGTCTCGGGCGTATATTTTTCTTAAATATAAAATTTCAGGTTCTTATAACTTTTCGTTTCCGCCCTTGGGACTTGGTTATTTGGACTCAGGGGTCCCTGAAACGTGTATTTCCGTTGAAAACTAGAATTCGAAATTGTTCACGATCGCAATACTTTCCCTTACTTATAGTAAGTGAAAGTAAAAATAAAAAGAGTAACATTTATAAGATAAACTATGATTGAAACAAATGAACATTTAGTTTTGATTTTTTTTCTCTTATTTATTTTACAGATACATATAGATGTTTTTATAAAGTAATGCTTAAAATTTATTTTAGTATTGTTTCATTTATAACAATAAAGGTTTTCTGCAACAGACGTATTTTATACAAAGTAATTTCTTCAACTGCTTCCAATATTACCATACTGCAACGCGATTACTAAATAAGTCGTGGATACCGAAATCATCTGTAAAACATTTTTTTTTATTTAACAATATTTAAAAAAAACTTGCTAACACAATCAACTAAATAAAATGAATGTTATTAATACTAACTGAACTGATTAAGTTGTAGTCAATATCGAAGAAACCGCATGCTGTGAATTTCGGTGCTTTGTAGGCCAGTAAGTGAAAGTATAATATTTCCTGTTATGAAGTAAAAAAATTTATTAGAATACAAATTTATTTATATAAAAAAAAAATTAATATATGATAAAAGACAACAAACATGTTCAGAATATTCTTGAGTTTCGTCCTCAATCATTTTTCTACGCAGCTCTTCATTAAATTCCTTCACCTAAAAACAAAAAAAAAGGTAAAATAAATATAATTTATATTTAAATATATTTTTATTTTACACAATTTATACTTTTTTTCAAATTTAATAAAACCTTACATAATCCATACAGTACAAAAAATTATTTTTCCATTTAATGATTCCATATTCAGTTTTGGAACACTATCAAACATTGTATTTCTCTTCATTAATTTTAAACTAGTCCATATATAATTATCACGAAGAAAAGTTGAATTTATAATAAATTAAACATAATTCTAATTTAATCATTCTTTCACATTATATATATATATATATATATATATATATATATATATATATATATATATATATATATATATATATTACCATACTCTCATTTTATTACATTTGTATCTTTTTCAAAGTTCAAACTATGTAATTGTTTTTTTACTGACCACCACCCTGACGAATTCATTCCTGCATTTACTAATCAATTTAATCATATATTTTTATATTATAATAATTATAATCCTAAAAATATAATTATTTTCATTAGTTATATAAAAATAATAATTACATAAATGTCTGTCCCATTATTCCCGGATTTCGTGAGACTTATATTTTAAAAAAATAACGAATGAGCATATATATAGTTTAAATTTTGTTTCATATATATATATATATATATATATATATATATATATATAAAGGAAGCATATTAATGTAACATGATTAGGGCTTGGTCAATTGACCGATGGTTGCCTACGATTTTAAAAGAAATAAAATTAAAACACCCCACTTTATCGAGGCTGGGTCTACCCCAAGAGGGTCTCCACGCCCTAGGGTCACTCCCCGACTGAAATCACAGAATAAATAATATTCCGCCACAGCCGGGTTTTGAACCCAGGAGACCCGGAGCACAGTCGAATTTTTATTTTTGTTGAAAACTTTTAAATTATCTTTAAAATTCCTCGTTGTATTTTAACTATTGCCACATGACAGGTCTGAATAGAAATACAGAGATAGAGAAGTCTTTTAATTTTTCAAAATTACTGAAATTACAATAACAAAATTTAGAAGCACTACACGGTTTATTGAAATTCCGCAAAGTCTGTGTTTATTGACATAATTAATCTTTGATATATCTATATAATTAATTAATACCAAATAAGAAACAATGCACGTATATCAACACTTCGGAATTTATAAATGTTCTAAAATCAAATTCACAATTAGTTAAATTATTTTGTGAGCACCATTCTATAGGAGAAAGCAGATCTAGAGTAATTAACCAATGCCAACCAATCTTTTTCATTAGTCAACTCTAATTTTTGATCCCAAGTTTAATTTTTAGAATTCATATACTTTTTCAAACCTGTCATAGTGTTAGACAAGCAGCCAGAAAGTGAAAGAGATCCTCTACTTCATTTGTATAACACAAACTACATATATCATTTGTTAGTTTCAATTTTTTATAATTTAAGTTTAAGACATCACCTCTGATTTTAATTACCCATTTAATCACCTAAAGTTTGTCAGTAATGTAATTTATTGTGGTTAGTTGTGGATACAAGGGTAAAGTTTTGGAATTTCCTAACTTTAATAATATACTAACTATAAATATTTGTTTTCAATATATACCCTTAGTGTTTGCTAGATTTTTCCCTATAGCTTAATATCATCACAGTTAGATTAAAATAGAAAAATATTAATATATAAAAAAACTATTATTTATAAGAATTAAGCTTAACAATACTTTGCTATGAGTTTGCGACATATTGTGTATTTTGATTTATAAAACCCTTGGCCGCGTGATATAGACTCCTGGGAGTATATACTCACGTTTCTCGATGAAATGTTTAGGGTAGAGTCATCACTCCTTACTCCTGTTTTTGTGAATTGCCACCAGTAGGCTGAGGAGTCTCACATACCCGGGGTAGAGGCTGGGAGTGAATCCCCATTTAATTATAATCTTATAAAAGTACCCCTGGGACTGGGATTCGAACTCACAACTCTGGCTTGGGAGACTAGCGCGCTAGCCACTCAGCCACCAGAGTGCAAATAGATATGGAAATTAGACGGACATATTCTGCAGTAATCCACTTCTGTCGGGATTCCCAATGGCTGCCCGACATTTCCTTTGGTTGATATGTGATTTTGAGTGTTAGCAACCCTGCAAAACTTAAGTTTTTGTTTATTTGTTTATTTATTTAACGTCACTTTATGCTACTATGGCTAATCGGACGATGCTACAGTGGGAGTCCTAAATTTTGCATATCCAGGTTTTATTAGGATAGGGATCTTTAACGAGTACCTGACATCGCACAGGCTCGGGACTAACTTTTAACGTCCCCTCCGAAGGACGGCGTAACTAAGGATTTTTTCAAAATTTAAGTAGTAAGTTCTTATCAATATCTAATGACATTAACAAGCATACCTGATTATTGAAGGTACCATATGCACAGACTATTGACAATTGGCACAGCATACTGATACCAAACCAACTGTATACTGTGATTCTCACGAAGATGTCTTCAGTGTACAAAGCTCCTAGTATGATGTAAAGATTCACAATGATGCCTCCAAAGCTGTTGGCAACACTCAGAAGTAATATAGGCCCGTAAATCTCATCTGTCAGACCTGCTAAAGAAGACAGCCTTTCCAACTTCTTCAGTGTGAACTCGCCTTTCAGCGCTCCTACGTCCTTCAGGAGATGATACAACAGGCGCATAAGGTTCCAGAAATCGCCTAATAAACAGAGGAAGGTAGATGCAGCAAAGAAATGCACCGTATTGTTCCACATGGTCACTATCAAACTCCTCATATTTAATTGGTTGTAAACAGATCCGGTCATTAGTAGAAAACATGTAACGTAAAACAAATAAGTCAAGTAGAACTTTACGGAAATTCGGTCATTGCTTTCAATAATAAATCGATTGATGTCATTAAATAATTCAAACACTTCTTCCTGCTTTTTGACCCACCAAAATAAACTGAAAATTCGAGTAAAAAGGATATTTCCAATGTGAAAGTACAGAATTGCGAATAAAGCTTTCTGCCAAACCTGACAGGACATTCTTTGGATTTCATTCCATTCGTGATAACCAATTCCGACCAATCCAATGACAGCTAATAAATCCAAACTAGCACAATATGCAACTAATTTTTTGGAAAGCTTATTGTTTTTTTCGAAAGGAAACATTCCTAATACCTTTGAAACTCGATATATTTCTTCCGATCTGAACACCTCCATCGGTCATCGTGAAGTGCTCAGTAAGGTCAATTTCCGGCTAATAGCTTTTAAGGCTATATTCGTTTGATTTCTATCATAATATTTATTTTTGCATCGCTCGGAAATCCATTGTACCATAAACATTCGAAATATCTTTGTTAATTTACTTACGTCATTCATGTTATGCATAGCAAATGACATATAAAATATAGATATCGAGGTAACTACAGTTTTGATATGATTTATATGAATTTATATGACTGAATTCCCTTCGTCATCTATTCCCGTATGGAACTCGTTACCTCTCTAATATTGCCCCACTCCGACTACTGCTGTACCGTATACGGTTGTGTTTCTGGGGATCTCGAAGTAAAAATAAAACGCCTATTTAATTGCTATGTTCGATTTATCTTCGGTGTCCCGAGGCACACCTCCGTCTCCGAATTACATAGCGAGTTGAAGTGGCTTTATCCTTCCAATCGTCGCAAGTATTTCCTTGCATCATTCCTGTACCAAGTTATCCAATCCCGCCGTCCATCATACATTTTTGACCTTTTACAATTCAATTCCTCTGTCCATTCCCGCTGTACACGCTCTACGGCCCACTAATCTACACATTTTGATAGATCGTTCCTTATCCGATCCTCAATCCTGTGGAATTCTATTCCCCTCTTTTTATCCGTCACTCCAACTCTCTTTCTACATTCAAATCCCGCTTATTCATTCATCTCATGACCATCCATCTCAGAACAAAATTGTAATTGACTCTATTTTATTCTATTTTCAACATATTTGATTATGTCTGTTTTCTATTAGGTACGTAGTTTTAGTTAAATTGTTTATAAATAATTAATTGCCCTAAGACTCTAAAGACCATTTTATATGTTATGTCGATCTTATTCTAAAGGGACTTGTCTCAGAATAATAAAGAATTTATTTATATATATATATATATATATATATATATATATATATATATATATATATATATATATATACACACACATATACATATTAGGTTGTCCGGAAAATAGTTCAGAATTACTTCTATTTTTATAAAATACTGCTCTAACAGTTTAAACTGATTGTTTAACTCTATAGTATTTCGCTGCTTGGAAATAATTCCGTCATATTATTACTAAAATATTTGTATAATTTTGTTATACGGGTTTTAACTCATCCAAACGAACAGAAACACTAATCAAGTATAAAGTGAGGGTTGCATTAAGGAGTACACTGTTTAACGGTTTATCAAAAATTTTGGGAGGGACACTTCAGCCTAGAAGTGTGAAGGCAAAGAACGACGGGCAAGGGATTCCTCTCTTGATGACTTTGTTCTGCGGGCTTCGGTGGAAGAAAATCCCAGGATGACTGTTCGAAAACCTGCAGGGAAACTTAATCATACCATATCGACTATTGATGACAACCTTTATTAGAAAGGTAAAAAGTTTAAAAATTGAGTCCACACAACTTAAACGACCGCAGAAAAAATCGACATTTAAGAGTTTGTGCTACGCTTTTTACCGAACCGAAAACGATGCTGTTCTATATACAATTGTTAATAGTGATGAAAAATTACATTTAAAAAATACCTTGTGATAAAAATGGATGTCTAGGACAGTGGCTCGACAAAGGCGAAGCATCTCAACATTTTCCAAACCCCCCATCTTCTTAAAAAAAAGATGATGGTTACTGTTTGGTGGGTTTTATTTTATTTAATACACTACAGCTTCTTAAATACTGAAGAAACCATCATTGCCGAATTGATTTGTAACTAAACTGACGTAGAGCATCAGAAATTGGCAATAATGAAGTCCTTGGTCACCTGGGAGGGACTCCTTTTGTTTGATAAGAATGATCGGCCACAGTTCCCATGTATGACTTCACAAAAACTGTTAGAGCTATGAAACTCTGCCCCATCCACTCTACTCTCCGGACTCCTCGCCAACGGATTGTCATTTTTTTTTTTTTACACCTTCTTAGGACCACTTCATACAGTGGGTAAAGGGAGCTAGAAATTTTTTATTATATTTTTTTTTTTTAATTTATCAATTCTAAAGATGGTGAATTCTATCTCCAAGGAATAGAAAATATGCCAACACGTTAACAAAAATGTATCGAAAGTAGTAATGGAATAGTTACGTTGTTGTTTTTTTAATTAGTAAACTTCAAAGAAAATTAAAATCAGACATTTTTTTTCTTATTATTTAATTTAATCATTTTTGCGGAAAAGATACAAGTGTTCACGCCATTACTGGTTTGCCTGAATAAATATAATTTCATTATCTGTCGTGTTTTAGTAAATACTAAAAAGTACTTCTCAGTGAAGATTAATATGATTGAAGACTTTTCATCGATTTTGTAATCCATTAACATCAAGTTCACTTTCTATTATTAATTCTCTGTATTTCATGGCTGCGTCAAGGTATTGATTATCCAAGTGTTCTGTTCTAGAGCACCTATCATAGAAATCTTTGAAACTGTTTTACAAGTTTTACCAAGTATGAATTACTTCAAATGTTTTACTGGAGTAAGCTTAATCGCTTCAAAATATTTTTGTTTTTTTCTCACTCTTACCTCTTGGATATTAAATTTAATGTTTTGATCAATTTCACATCCTCTGTTAACTATGATTTCTGAATTTAAAGAAAAGCCCAAAAATAGGTACTAGTATTAATGTGGACACATTTTTTTTCTTAAGTGTAAAATAATTTAAAAATTTTAAATTTTGATTTAGATTATTGAGTATTTCAAGGTTAAACATTAGAGCCGCTAAATAAATGAACTAAAAATATATATCGTGTTTTAAAAAAATCAGTAGTATAGAGATGAAAAAAAAGTCATGCGGTCCCTACATCGTATTTTTTTAAAACTTATTTATTGTAATTTACTACTGAATTTGATAATACAACCAATAAATACTCTATATGATAAAACATATAAAAAAAATTTAATGAAACTGCCCAATAGCAGCAGGTAATCTAAACAAGAAGGTCTCGAGGCTATCTTCTTTTCGGGATCATCAGGGATTTAGGAGGAAGGATTAAAACAAGCGGATTAAAGTGAGCTCAGAGTTTGTTATGGTTGGAGAAAGTGCCCTGGTTAGGTCCAAATTAGCTAAATATGGAACATTAAGGTCTTTATGGATGATTTTGGTTTGTAAAGATTGGATACGTAATTAAAAATTATAATAAATAATTAGTTGGTTCATCAATCTTCCAAAAGCTGTTTATTATGGGGGCCTTTCCCATCATCATAGGACTCCCTAAAATAAAATAAAAAAATATCATTTAACAAAATAAAATAACTTTTTAATATACTAATTAAAATCATTAAAAAAATATATATATATATCTAGTCTAATATATAAAATTATCATGTCACAGTTTTATTAGTCTAAGTTTTCACCCTTCTATCACCAACCCCTATTTCTTAATAGTCATTTTAGTATTTAATAATTTTTCATGCCGCTCGATATCTGATCAATTATCAATCGATAAGTTATCCCCGCCAGAGGTCTGCCGATGTCACTTTTCAGCAACCAAACAGCACGGAGTAAGGATGGGACCGAAGCCGGTCTCCTCTTTCTCTCACATAATAAGCCTTCTCTCACTCCCTCCACAGTTTTGGGCCATTATTATTGTTTATGCATCAAGTGTAGTACTAACCTTTACAATTATCATTTTACTATTTCAGTGTAACTCAAGTTTTTCACACGGACAATTATACGACAAGCATGCCACCTCTCAAGTGGGTAAACCATCCAGTTTGTTTGTATTAGCCAAAGAGGGGCTAACAAAAAAATATTGTTCACGCTATAGCATTAAGAGATTGATATTGTTTGTTGGTGTTTCTGTATTAATTTATTATTGATAAATATAATTTGAAGAATAAATTTTAAAAAATAATGTTTGGTGCTTTGTTATTTTTATATCCCCTCTTCGTTAACAGCGCACGCACTTACAATAAGTTAGCTTTTTTTTTCTACACTATTAACTTCCTAGAAAAATAATTTATATAGCAAAGTAACGTTTGCCGGGTCAGCTAGTATATATATATATATATATATATATATATATATAATAATAATAAAATAGAATAGAAAAAAAAATTTATTCTGGGACTAGGTCCCTAATAATAACAGTTATGTACAATAGAAATATATAATAATACTGGCCAACAGACAAAATAAACATGAATGATTATTATTTACAACGATTATTTACAATGAGGAGAGAAGCTATACAGAAAAAAACAAACATATATAATATCTTATATATATATATATATATATTATATATATATATATATATATAAGATATTACATATATAATATCTTCTAAATATTGTCCTCTGAGAAAATAAAATCTAATTTTAACACAATCAAATTAAAAACAAATTGAAATTTGGGCGGTAAACAATAATCTTCTTTCATTCAATGTAGAATTCTAGATAAATTGACATACCATATTTACTGATCGTCTATTTGGGATGACTGTAGGTAAAGGAAAAGTTGGGTTTGAATGAGGATAAAGAATTGGCATGGCGGATATGGGTTGGTAAAGAATTCAGTAGAACGAACAATAAAGGAACGATCAAAAGTTTTGGTTCTGTGGGTAGGAGCATAAAGGCCAGAATGTCGGGATCTAGTTCCTAGTAAGTGGACTGAGGATTCAAATTGAAGGAGACTGTGGATGTAGTCAGGACGCTGAGTTAATAGTTTGGTAAAGGTATGATCCAAGGAAATATTGTCTGCGGGTGGAGGAGCCACTTTAATTCACTCAAACTTTAAAAGGAGCCACTTTAATTCACCGTTTAAGTGGGTAACATGAGATCTCCTTGAAGTGCCGAAGACAAATCTATAGAAAATGTTCATAATGCGCTTTAGTCTGTCTTCGTCACAGTCGGGAGGTCGTCATATGCCACACAACAATAGTCAAAGTGGGGGAAAATGAGTGAGGAAACGAGGAGCTTACGAGTGGATTGGGGGAGGAGATGACGGGAGCGATGGAAAACTACTAGACATACTAAGCATAACAATGTTACATAAAATTTAATTTCTCTATTGCATCTGCATAGTGAGAACTAAGGTGCTTTGAATCTGTTTTAAAATTTATGGTATCTTTTATATTTTTGTTTTTATATATAGATTTGATTATTTTTATATTTCCAAAATCATAATTTTTTCTAAATTGAATTGGTGACTAAGCTGAATACTGTGCCGTACCAATGCTGTGGTGTTTATATTTATACTATTTTTGCAATTACTACTGTATTGTTTCACTCGTGTTGTGATCATTTTACAGGTAGCTCCTATGTATATCTTATCACAATCTATACAATTTATTTTATAAATAATGTTTAGTTTTTCATTTGGTAAAATGGGATTTTTAATGTTTTGAAAGAATACGAAACCAACTAATTATTTATTATCAAACAAATTTCATCCTTCCAATTAAACTTTTTTTATTATGAATTTAAAACTTTTAGTTTTCCAATATGAATAATATTGATTTGTTATGAAATGATAGATTTGTAATACAAATAACACCCACGGACAGCAAGAGAGATCATTCTTCATACCGATACGCAGGACTTGGATTAAAACAGCCTATAATAATTCATTTCATGGCTGTCCTTCGGAACATCCTCCAGGAATTATTTATCCAGCCTCGATTGGAGGACGAGGAGTCCATCAAGCCCTATGAAAGGACACCCTGACAGAACCCGTCCGTCACCCAGGAGGCCCGGGTTACGGCGAAGAAAGGTGGTAGAGGGAGGAAATAAAAGAGGACCAAGATGATTCGGTTTGCTTTATTTTCCGAAGACAGACTCTTTCAATTCGTGAGCGTGGAGGATTTCCCGTATCTTAGGGTGATCCTTCACCCGCTGTCAACCCGCCTAGAATTATTGCTACAGATTTTCCATCTCCGCCATTGTGCACAGGTCGGAGAAAAATGTCGGGCGACAGAATTAGGTTGACTGCCTATAATTCTTTAGCCGGGGAAGGGAGGGCAAACATTTATTTATACTCTGTTCGTCCCAAAAGGGTTCCGGGAGTTCCAGTTTGCAAAAGCGAAAATCGGGCTTCTCTTAAACCTGGAAATTCAAATTAATCAGCTGCACAATATATTACTATACCCAAATCATATATTATATATATATATATATATATATTATATATATATATATATATATATTTATATATATATATAAACTTTTGTTATTATAATATTCTATTCATAAATAAAACATTCTAGTCTATAATTTATTCTTTTTTTATAATCGTAGAACTATTCGGTGATCTTGCTATGTATTATTAAATATAATTTATTTCCAAACATACTTTTACGGATTTTTGCAAGAAATAGTGAGTATAAACTTTTCTAAATTAATGTTTTTTATGTGTTCCATTATTAATAAAGATTATTTATAAATGATTACTTCCGTATGCATATTTAAGTTGTTACTATCTTTCGTGTATATGTGTTTTTTTTTCACATCAGATAATGGTTTTAATTAATGAAAAATCGCTGAAAATTATTACACAATGGTTTATTATTTCCACATAACAATATTAGGGTATAACTGTTTATAAGGCTGTTGATAGGCAATTAAGTAATATGAAAAGCACTAATTCAAAGCATCATATCATAACACTACCACTGATTTCATAACGCTATATCTAAGCTAGTTGTAAACCAACTTCAATGATTTTTTTTTCATTTAGTCCGAAATTTATTTATCTATCAAATTGCACTTAGTATTTGTTCATTTATTTATTAGGAGAAACGATTTTTTTTTTTGTTATTCGGATTCTACGCATCGTGAAACGTAAGCTCTCAAATTTTGATGGGTATTTTTTTATATATTTTTTTTTTGGTCGATTACAAAGGTTGATTTACTGAAAATAATAAACCAAAATCATTTATACAGGACTGCGTTAGTATTTTCTTTTCTTTTGATTTTCATTCAAATAATTCAAAAAAAAATTCCTAATTCCAGAAAACCTTACATTTTATCTTTATTATCAATAATAACCGAGTTTTCAGGGGATCACATCTCTAATAAGATGATTTTTATTTAATTTATTATTGGCAATAACCCTCCAAAACCACCTTGATGAAATTTCTGCTTGGGCTTCTAGGTGGAAAATAAAGACGAACGAGTCCAAGAGTGCTCATGTAGTGTTCACCCTGAACCACAAACCTTCTCCTCCCATTAACTTTAATAATATTCCTATTCCGCCTTCCGACGAAATTCGATATTTAGGTATTCACTTGGACAGAAGACTGACCTGGAGTACCCACATTCGACAAAAACGCAAAGAACTCAACAGACGATACGGTCTTTTATCTAGATTACTTGACAGACGCTCTAAATTATCATTAACCAACAAACTAACTCTTTACAAAGTTTTGCTAAAACCAATCTGGACATACGGGATAGAACTGTGGGGCTCTGCTAAACCAACAAGTATCCAAAGAATACGGTCTTTTCAGTCAAAAGTGCTGCGCAAAATAGTGGACATAGTAGGCACCGTTCTACGTAACAAATGACGTTATACATAACGACTTAAACATTCCGACTATTTCAGCCACTGCTACAGAACAATACTATAACTTCCACCAAAGACTAACATACAACACCAACCCTCTTACAGAAACATTAAAATGCTCTACGAATCCTTACAGCCCACCCCGACGACTACGCAGGCGGTGGCCAAGAGATATGCTGATCACTTAACAAACTCAGCTGTGATGAGCCGCTGCTTCAGCAGTCCACAAATTTGCTTATTGCAAAGGAAATGCAGATGGCGAATTAAATTTTATGTCAAATTTTTTGTTTTGTAATAAATATTTTTTTTTTGCACTTTGTTCATCGCGTTGTCTTGATCACGAATTTTTTTTTCTAGATTTTTCTCTATCTTCAATAATAACCGATTTTTGGTGCAATTACATCTATTATAATCTGTTACTTGATTATACATATGATTTTTTTTTTTTTTTTTTTATCGCGCTTTACTCATTCTAAGACTCTATACATACTTTTCTCTATCGTCAAAAATAACTGAGGTATGAGCGTATTTATGTGAAAATTTTCTATTTTTTTTTTCCTTTTATATAATTATTCGCATTTTTTTCAGCTGATATCAACCTCAAGGTGTTAGGATCATCGTTGAATGGACTAGTATTTTTGTAGCGAATTTCAAAAACATTGGTCCAACAGTTTCGGAGAAATGCCGCGGACGGCGGACAAACCGAATTTTTTTTATTCGTTATTCGGATTCTACGAATCTTGAAAACGTAAGCTCTCAAATTTTGAGCAGGGGTAATTTTTTTTTTTTGGTCGATAACAAAGGTTGATTATTGAAAATAATAAACCAAAATCAGTAATTTTTTAAAAATGAAACGCGATCCTAAAAACTAAAAATAAATAAATATGCGATTAAAATTATAGTGGTGAAATTGTGATTAATTCAGTTTTTAAGATGGAATTTTAGTCAGTTGGGCAATAAAATAAATAGAGTATAAAATTATTAAATAAATAAGAATAATTATATTAAGAAATTTATCATATTTATGCTATAACATTTCTTAAACCACATTAAAAGCTCTCTTTAAACATCAACGGTACCGTTTCTTTTCCCCTACGAAAATTTGTTGTTATTAATTTACTGTATACTTGTAAGGAACATTTCAGATTCCTTACTTTTCTTATGACGCTATATTCACAATTTTTTGAAAACCTAGGAATATTAGAATCCTGTTAAGTGTAAATAACAGGATCTCAATTACTCTAAGGGCTTCATGTTCTTATACAGTGCCTTTTTTTTTTTTTTTCTAGATAATTGTTATCAGCATTTTTGTAGCTGAATATTACGCACGTTTAAAAATACACAATTTCTATTTTTCTACAAAAAAAATTAATTTAATAATAAGAAATCATTGGAGCATTTTTTTAAATTTAAAATATGTTGTAAATTATAAGAAACTTCCATTATAATTTACAATATATTTAAAATATTTATTTTTAACACCTAATCAGTTTGTTCATCTTCAGGTTGCTTATATTCATTATGATAAATATTTTTTTAATTATTGCAAGCATTAATGTGGCTTATATGGTGGTATTAATCATGGTCTGGAGAGGGAAAATGTTTGGGGATTGTGAAGTGTAGAATGTGTTGTTTTATTTATTTTCAGGAAGTTGATATGCAAATACAACCCATTCCTTAAAATTATTGGTGATTTTTTAGTGAAATTGATTTATGGCTATTCGGTCGATACTACAGTGGGTGTCCTAGATTTTGACTATTAATAGGACCTGATATTGCACCATCATTTTATATCCATCAAAGCCAAGGATTTTTTATTTCCTTTAAATCCTGAAAATCCTAGCATAGGATCCTAGTATAGGAGTATCTAGGATCCTAGGACAGTATAGTAGCCTAGTATAGGACCATCTTCCATTTGAAATTGACGAAAATGAATATTGAAACTTTCTGGATTAGTCGGCTACACATCTTACTAAAGTAATAACTCTTTGTTGTTTTCATATTTTTTTTACGTAATTATATGCGAGGAGCTTTGGGATTTTTACATTCATAGATGCAAATTGCTGTAAGCTTTAATAAACTAAGAATT
Organism: Piezodorus guildinii; assembly: GCA_023052935.1. NCBI lineage: Eukaryota > Metazoa > Arthropoda > Insecta > Hemiptera > Pentatomidae > Piezodorus > Piezodorus guildinii. Next base: position 40,876,034 of record CM041297.1, on the reverse strand, counting down.
ATTAGTATAAATGACTTCAAATTAACCTAAAACTCACCAATTTATTTTAGTAAACATCCTTATATATACAGTATAGCCTTAAACCGTAAAAATATAGAAGTATCACATTTGTTAATTACATTTACACTTAAATTATTTTATTTATTCTGGCGTTGTGGTCTAATAGATAGAGCACTTGTCTACTGGTCTCCCAGATTCGGACATCCGCTGTGGTAGAATTATTTATTCTGTTATTTTAGCCGCGGAGCGACCTAAGGGTGTGGTGACACCCCTAAAGCACACAGCCTCTATAAAGTTGGTACCAAAAAATCAGAGAACCTGTTCGCTGGGCGTGATTTAGGCCTAATCACCTCCTTGTTAAGCCGTTGCCCAGCCACTCCTCCAAAATTGCAACTTTGATTATTCCGTTTATATTGGGTTGAATTATTTACTTTCACTTAACCATATATTAAATATATAGGAAGGGAAAGTATTGCGATAGTGAAAGTTTTCTAAATCCCAGTTTTCAACTAAATTACACGTATTAGGGTCCAATACCCAAGTCCCACGAAAAGCTCTGTGTGTCCGTGTGTTGTGTATGTGGTCTAGTGCGAAAACAGAAACGTTGTATAAAACTTAAATTTCATATTTTAAGAGCGTCTATACCTGAGATGTTACATCAACTTTTTCATCAAAATCAGTTAACCAGAAGAGCCACTTTATACCATGTATTTTGAACGTTTTTACCATTTTCTCTAAAACAGCTCTGACGATTTTGATTAAACTCGCTATATGGAAGTAAAATTTAATGGGCTTTAATATCATGTAGGTTTCATTCCGATTGAAAAAGTTCGGCAGTGCTTAGATGCTGACAATTTAAATTTTCTTTCTCTAAAGTACCTTATCTATAAAAATAACTATATCATCTATTTAGCACTGATAAAAAACGGATTAATATATACTTTGAACGAATACGATATCCAACTGAAAGAGAAAAGACAAGCAATTTTGTTCTGAACATAAAGATGTATAATATACCGCAGGAAAACTAAAGATTTTAGAAAAATTATTTCCTTATACACAAAATTGTAAAAGTAATGAAAAGTAAACAAAAGCTGACAATTCTGATTGTAATAGATAATTATATAATAGATTATTTAAGAAAACACATGTTTCTATAGAAATTCAATTTAATTAATGCTGTATTAGTTTCACTAATTTCTATCTAGAACTGTTTTTGAAAACTCTTTAATCTATTTCGACAATGGTGGTAAGTTAAAATCGTGTGTCGCCCTCACCAGATTTTTTAATTTTCTCATTATTACATCATACTGCTTATTACAGCTTATGCTTTCATTCCCCAACAAGCCGCGATAATAAAACTATGGATATAATGTAATGGTAAATAGTTTACTGGAACTAACCTGTGAGAGGTAACACTCTGGAGAAATAAGGTTATGGAAATCCATTGAGGCCTAAATAGCAAAGCGCCCCCTCCCCTCTTTAAATATTCATGGTTGACATTAGCGGCGGTTGGCAGCCCTGCTCCTTATTGCATATTATTTTTAAGGGTTTTCGCCGGCACTGCAACAACTCGGAATTATCCAGGCAACATGGTGTAACGAGGTGAGAGGGGGGAGATAATAAAAATATGAAGGGCTCAGTGAAAAGGGTCCTTGGAAAATCTGGTGCACTCTCCCCCTTCTTGGGTTATGCAGATAAGATGAATTCCGCACGAGGGTGAAGAAATGAACATAAAGTCTCAAAAGTATTATTCGGTTTAATATTGATCTGCCATATCTTTTTTTTTCTAAATAGGATTTGCCAGAAAGAAGCTTGAAATAATGCTATCAAATATACTATTATATAATAAATGATTAAAAATACTAATTTCTTTTAATTAGGTTATTTAGAAACAATTGAGACGATGATTTCCAAAAGGTACTAAAGGACATTTTTTATGAAATTGATTTTTGTCATATTTGTATTCTCATCATTTAGTTTAATGTAAATATTCTATTTGATGTTATCTAATGAATTCTCAAGTCTTTAAAAAACGTGATTTAGAAATTAGCCCAGTAGAAATAGGATTTTGGCTTGAAAAAGGTGGGGTAAATTTAGTTTTTAGGCACGATTGTTTGTACTGCTCCAATCATTAAAAACTTAAGTTTTCACACTTTTCACCCTTATGCGTTTTCAGCCATCTTGGAAAAACCTCTAAAAAAAGTACTTTTTTCAGTTTTTTCCTTCTAAATCTGTTCCTCGACATTTTAGAGCAAACTTTGTCGTCAGCAATTTTAAAGAACAATAAATTACCTACATGTTTGGTATGTAACTTGTTGGAAAATTCGAAACACCTACTGAGATACGTCATTGTTAATATTGGCCAAATTGTCAAAAAAACACAAAATGTCAGAAAAGTCGGCGGTTTAGCTTCAATAACTATTTAGGTGTGCAGTTTATGAAAAAATACATAAGAAACAATCTTTTAGAGCATTAAATTTCTAACAAGTTAGATGTATAACATTGTTAATTACTTCTAATTATACGAACAAGAAATGTTGATAAAAACTTGTTTACTGAAAGTGCTCTGTTAATAAAAAATAAAATACTCCGTTTTAATTTGATCTTCTAAACGTGATATTATCTTAAAACCATTATTGTGTATATTATAGGAAAAGAAAAGCGTTTTTGCAACTAATAAGAACAATTTCTAAATATATTACTTTTGTTTTAATTGATTAAAAAAAAAAACATTTTAATGATACAACAACAACTTAAAATAAAATATAAAGCATTTTTGTTAATAGTCTTTTTCTTTTTTTAAGTCTCAAATGTATTTGATGTGTACAATGTATCATTTTGAGCGAAAGGCTGGGTATCGTCAAACTCGTCTTCTTCCATGTTATATTTAATATTTGGTCTATTATCCAGGATTCGAATCCGCAATAAAGATAGACAGGTAGAATAAGTCCACCTTTTTTGCAGCTGCATTTTTACCACATTTCTCTTTGCATCCACAGGAAATCATATTCATTAATGTCGATGTAGCTGGTTCTTTAATCATCGGTCACTGATGTTAGACCACTAAAATCCTTCTTCTAGCCCCAGTTTAAAGAGTCTTTCACATTTTCTATTCACATTTCTACTTGCAGATAAGTTAGATAACCATGAAATTCAACTGCATCGCATGTTGGAGGTAGAAGTGTCAATGCACTTGTTGTAGCTTTAACAAATCGAAGATACCGCAACTCATCTATAGACGTGTTCTTATCACCACCATAAACCGGCAGAAATTTGTCTTTAATAACATGGATAAATAAAATGTTTTCTGCTAGATGTTTATATTTAAAAGGTCTGGTAGAGTAGAATATATCTGCTATGCAACGTCTTTAGGTTTACAAAAATACACATTAGCTGTCGCTATAGCCGTCACTAAAACTAAAATATCAATGTCTTCTCAATCGCAAATACGAAATTATGTTCAGAACACAAATAAATGACTGTTTTCACAATTAAAAGATCTCCATCTTCAGTACCTTGCTCGGTAACCATAAGTGCTCTCTCCAATTCCTTTAAAATCAGTGATGTAAATCTGGATTTGTTCTTTTCATTCGATAAAAACTTTTCTTTTGGCATCTGTAGAAAAATTTCACCATTAAAAATAACTTGACAAGACTGTAGCCTGGAACTACAAGCACTTTCAGAGCTTTTGGAATTCTTATATTTTCTTCAGTGGGCCATACATCGAAGACTACCACAAAAGTATCTCCGGATATCCCAAAGATGAATCGAATGAAGCAGTTAAATCTTTATGTATAATTACGCCCTTATATGTTTCTTCTCTGGCAGAAGGGATAAGCTGTATAGACCATGGTACAGAGGAGCTCCGATATCGCGTGCTACATAACTGGCAGAACCGCTAATTGTTTCCATGAGGAAGTAGCTAATTGTTAAAACTGTTCCTTGCACCGGCAATTACAGAAGTGTGAGGGGGTTGGAGGGTGTTATTAAACGGCGCTGTCAGTCAGGACTGAGGTTCGCGAGCGCCTGCCTCAGCGCTTTGGGCCTCACGTCCGGCCCCCTGAGGTGGGGTTCGGGCTGTCAAGGGTATCCGGGTTATTACCCTCCTTCCACACCACAACTTCTACAGAACTTTTTATAATTTCTTTTTTTTATATATCAAATGAATCAAAAAATTTTGGCTAGTATACATATATGCGTTTTATTTGTATTTATTTATTATCGTTTTACTTTGACAATACACGACTTTTCACTCACCTTCGTTGTTAAAATCAATTAAAGAATTTTTAAATACATGTAGAGATAAAAATATCTTTAGAGATTAAAATATCTTTAAGTACCTGACATCGCACAGGCTCGGGACCACCTTTTATTTTAACGTCCCTCCGATGGACGGCATAACTAAGGATTTTTTACTCTCATTAAAAAATCCAAGAGTTACCAGCGGGTTTAAACCCGAGACCTTAGGCATAAGAGGCTGTTATGCTAACCCCCTTAAAGAATTAAATAGATGGAATTTCAATAGAAACATGTGTTTTATTAATAATCTATCATGTTTTTATCTACAAAAAAATCAGTTACTTTTATCGGCTTTTCATCACTCTCCATTACCCTTTATAATTCCGTGTGTCAGATAATATTTTTTTCTAAAATCTTTAGCTATTTCTGGTATATTATAAATCTATATAACTATTTTGTGTTCGAAAAACACAAAAATATGTTTGAACTTTTCTCCTTTATTTGGTTATCAAATTCGCTCAACTTTCATATTACTTTTTTATCTATGCTGATAAGATGATATACCAATTTTTTTTTAAATAGAAAAATTAAATGTACTTTAGGGGAAGAAAACTTAAAATATCGGCATTTAAGCCCTGTCAGACTATTTCAATCAGAATGAAACCTACATCATTCATCAAAATTTAGGGGAAAATGTATCTATAGATAATAGATAATATACGAATAAATTATCTGTTATTTGAAAACTTTTCAATTACTAATAAAGCATCTGTTATTCGGAACTTTCAATTTACTTCCATTTTTTTTTTTTTTTTTTTAACTTTTGGAAATCTCTCCTGAAGAAAACTACTTGTTAGTATGGAAATGAACATTTTTCAGAATACCTACATTTATATTTAGTGGGATTAATTTGTAACAACTTTACTGTGACTCTGAATTTAATCGACTTGCTCGCCCTTGCCCAAAGTTATGACTATTGAAAATTCGTATTCGGAATTTTGAGAAATTCACTTTTAATCTCTTTCGAGGTTGGTAGAGATTGGTACATCCAGAGGAAGACTATGTTCTATGTCGTATACAGGTTGGCATTTCATATTTCATCACTGGAGTTAACTGGTAAGTATTGCCTTGATTTGTTCCTGTCTATAATGCATACAGAATCATTTTATAAATGGCCGATAGAAGGAAGGCGATATCCTATAATAGGACTGACCTCGAATGGAAAATACCATGTAAGGCCATCATGAGGAAGAGAACAATTCTAAAAAAAAAATTTGTCTATACCATCTTGGCAACCACTGGCAACCAGATTACACGGAATGATTTCATCTTACAGTTGTACTGTGTCGGAACTCCGCTGGTCACGCTATTTATAAAACCATTTCCGTGAAAACCTACTATTTTTATCATTTTTATAAGTTATTTATTTAAACTGAAAAATATAACTTATTTCTGTCCCTAATAGTTGTTTATTTGTTTCCCACACTTCAACCGCAGTTGTCGGAGCATATTCCGGAAACTTTTCAGTAAAATATTAAATATGGCGGTTTTATAACGCAGAACGTTGTGGTTCTAACCATCGGTTAAATATATAGTTATCTGGAATTTAGAAAACGGTAAGTAGTAAAGAACACGGATTAAATATAGAAAAATCTATTGTTATGAAAAAAAATGTTTATGTGCTTACTGAGAAACCATTATTTATTTTTATAATAGGATGCGGATCCTCTTAAAAATGTATGGTAAATTAAGTTATTTTTAAACAAAATATGTTGTTACTTAAATCTTGCTATTTGATTAAAATATTAGTAATTGCAACATATTCATATCCCACAATATTTTACTCCAATTCAACTTTCACTCAACTATGCCTGTCGCAACAGCCTCAGAACAGTTTCTGGCTCGACAAGGAACCATCAAAGAAACTCTTCAAACATTGAACGGTATTTTCTCATACATATATGTTAAACTTATCCGGAGGAGTTCATATAGTATGTATTTATAAAATAATTTTTATTGATATTTGCAACTATATTACATGATACAACTAGTAAATATGCTAAAAAAACGGTATACATAAACCAGACTTAAAGAGAAACTACCCATCGGCAGCACTCTAATGATAATATAAACTAGAAAGCCTAGGAGCCATCTTCTTTCAGACGTCTTGGAGGATTAGCAGGAATAAATAGGAAGAAAGAATTGAAAATACTCGGTCAGGTAAGAATGGAGTTTGTCTTGGAAGTCGAGGTACCTGGTTCGGGCCAAAACATAAAGAACATTAAGCTCACTATGGATAAGTTTATTCTTGAGAAAGTAGGGAGCGATTTTCAGAATTTAGGGAATCCTTGTCATTGAAATGATTGGACAAAGAGGTCTGGGTAACATTTTTTTCTAAATCACTGATTTATTTAAACTCGTGTATCTTCCATTGGCTTTTACAATTTGGTGTAGAAAAGAAAAGGAAAAAGTAACACAATCTGGTATAAAGCCTTTGGTTTATTATTTTCAATAATGACCCATAATCCACCAAAAAAATAAAATAAAATAACCCCCTTCCCCATAAAATTTGTGGGCTTACGTTTCAAGATGCGCAGAATCGGAATGACGAATAAAAAAAATCGGTTTTTCCCATTTAAGATATACTACAAATTAAACTTTCTACAAAGTTTATCAAGTAATCACATATCTTATAAGTTGTGGCTTGACCAGTATAAATAAAAGATACATGTATTTTATTTAAAATTTCTCTTTGTTCATTGTGTTGCCTTGATCTCCAAAATCTTTTCGATTATTCTCTACATTCAATAACAAGTGATTTTTGATGGAATCGCATCTATTATAATTTGTGACTTATAATTATAATATTATAATTACCGACTAATTTATTTTTTTTTTTTCAATCGCGCTTTACTGATTCTATAACAATCTTCATAATTTTCACTATCTTCAAAAATAACTGTTTTATGGGCTTATTTAGGATTAAAATTGCAACTTTTTCTCTTTTATTTTTTCTTCTTTCAATGATTATTCACGGTTTTCAAAAAATCTTCAAACATAACTGATCTTCAAACATAAACATATTGGATTAAATCACTTTCAATCGGCCGCCATTTAAAAATTAACCAGGCGAAGTCTAGGGGTTAGGATCATCGTTGCAAGTATATTTTTGAGGCGAATAAAAAAAAAAAAAAAAAAAAATTGTCCAGTAGTTTTGGAAAAGAGAAAAGAAATACGGGTTTTCTATGCTATATTCGGATCCTGCGTATCTTTAAACATTGCCCTGACAGTTTGAGGGAGAGGGAAGGGAATAATTTTTCTTTTTGGTCGATTACAAAGGTTCATTATTGATATTGATAAACCAATATGCGTCTATTTGCCGTACGATTCATAAATAATTAAATACCAAAAATCAAATAACGCTGAGAAGAATCGTTTTAAATTAGGAGTGGTTATACCTGGTACGCCGAGTTGAAGTGGCTTTATCCTAAATTCCGACGGCAATACTTCCTAGGAACCCATCTTTACCAATCCTTCAGAACCAAAAAACCTTTCTATATCTATAACATGTTCACCCCACTCTCATCTGTCCACTCTATCAACACAAGATCCCAGTCCCTGAACTTGTTGATTCCCTCTTACAGAAATACTTCCTTCAAGAGATCTTTCGTTATTCGTGCTACTTCATTTTGGAATTCCTTACCCATGTCTATTCGTACATACCAATCCTTAACTTCCTTCAAGCATAAACTATTTATCCATCTCCTTGAATATCAGTCTACCGCGCCTTTATAAGTTTTGACTCATTACATTGTTTATTTATTTAATTTTTTTTTTAAATAATTCAATGCTTCAGTTCATTTAATTTCTTTTATTAATTATAATGGTTACAATATTACCTCGTACATATATATGCGTGTGTTTAAGTGTATGTATGCATTTCTTGTTTTTATTCATAATATGAGTATAATTTGTTGTATGATGTATATTTTGTAGACGTAATAGCCAGAAGATTACTAATACTTTAATGTACATTTATATTATTCTTAGGGGACTAGCTGTCCCAGAATAAAAATTATTTTTTCATTTCATTTCATTTCGTTATAGGCCATTTTTCTTTGAATTATTGATTGCTTTTCATATGTGCCAATTTCCTGTAAATATTTATACACTAATAGAGTTTTTTTACATATAATAAACCTGTGTGTAATTATTTTCATCGCTTTTTGGTCTTATAATACCCAATAACATTTGTACCCTCTAAAGAATTGCACCCTTAACAACTTTCTGTTAAGGACATGAGCCCATAGGATATTGAAGTGCAGTCCTTGATAGCACCCCCTTTTATTCCCCACGATACATCCTTATTCTGAATCTGCTAAATCGGCGAAATCCCGAGCCGACCTTCGCTACTCGTCGATCTCATTCTGTTCCATTTCCTAAAGATGTTTCTAGCCCTTATGGAGCATCTATAAGAAGTAAGACCATTCAAATTTGATTTGCCTTATTTCTTTTTATGTTATTTATAGTCGCGATCCTCAGCAAAGACGGTGTTTGCCGACCTAAAATAATGCTTTTGGGATATTTTTCAAATAACAGTTCATATTAGGGTGTAATGTATAATAGAGAATGCTAATAAGTAGGATGACAAAAAAAAATTTGATATAAATAAAACATAATAATATTTTGATTTATTTAACGTCTCTTTATGTTACTCTGGCTAATCGAATACTACAGAGGGAGTCCTTAATTCGGCCTATCTAGGTTTGATTAGGATAGAGATCTTTAACCAGTACCTGACATCGCACAGGCTCGGGACCACCTTTTTGCGTCCCCTCCGAAGGACGGCATAACTATGGAAAAAAAAAACACTAGACACTCTAATATTAATGCATACACTCTAACATACATGGATAATATAGTAAAAAATAATAAAAATTTAATAGAAAATGAATACAATAATAAATAACTGACGTTTTAAAAGCAAACGTAGCTATAATAAAGGGGAGCCCGTGGCTGAGTGGTTAGCGCGCTATCCTGCTATGCTGAAGTTGTGAGTTCGAATCCCAGTCCCAGGAGGACTTTTTTCTCGCATACAAATAAACTGGAATTCACTCACAATCTCCCCTGGGTATGTGGGACCCGTCAGCTAATTGATAGCCACCCACAAAAATAGGCGTAGGGAGTGAGGACCCTACCCTGTAGAATGTCATCGAGTATCGGGGTGTGGAACATAAACCATACCGCGCGGCCAAGGGCCTCCAAGGCCTGTCGTGCCAACCGAAAGTTATAATAAATATAAGCTGGTTACATAATGAATAAAAATTCAGAAGGTTTAGTTTTGATGGTACATTGTTTGTCTGTTTATTTATTTAACGTCATTTTATGCTACTGTGGCTAATCGGACGATGTTACAGTTGGTGTCCTAAATTATACCTATCCAGGTTTAATTAGGAAGTGATATTTAATGAGTATCTGACATCACATAGGCTCGGGACCAACCTCTTACGTCCCCTTCGAAGGACAGCATAACCAAGAATTTTTTACTCCCTTTAAAAAATCCTAGGGCCATATGCAGGTTTGAACCCGTGATTTTGAGGTAATATTATTCTGTTATGCTAGCCACTACACCACAGGTGACCCCTCTGTTGGTAACCATCTATTCTGCGGTTTAATCTTTTATTTTTTTATTTTTTTGCTAAACATCGAATCTGTAATTAACGAAAGTTCACCTTTGGATTCATCAAATGTACTTTTTTATAGATTCCCCACTCCAGCTTCTCCCCACAAATAAATTACCAGAATAAATAAATATTCTGGCGCGGCCGAACATTGGCCAAGTAATCCTACTTTACCGGCTGAACTAAAATAAAACTTGATTATTTTAAAATGAAGTCGATACTTCTCTAATTCGAAAGATATATAAGTTTAAAGGTCAACAAGCTCCTGAAAACATCTGAGTCAATTAAATTAACCCTTTTCGTCCTACATAAAACCTTTTAAAGCTTTACCTTTTTATTTTAATCATTCATTTAGTTTATTTTTTATTACAGACTAAACATTATAGGATTTGAGAATAAATATAATTTTGGCCTATCTCCATGTTATTTTTTTTCTTATTCAAAGTATACTCTTTTAGACTTGTACTGAACTGAAAAGGCGGATGAAAGAAAACTGAACCACCCACACCCAGTTTTTCTTTTGAAATCCATTATTTAAAATAAAAGCATGAAGCCTTCGCAACATTCACTTCGTAAAACAGGCATCTAATTAATTATTAATTCCCGAATTCTAACTTTCAAACAAAACTCGTAATAATTTTAATTCTAGTATTCAATGGTTATACTTAGAGATGGCAAAATACTCACAAAGCAAGTACGATTACTGTACTCTAAAACTGAAGCAGTTGAAGTACTAAGTATACTACTTAATAATAATAATAATAATAGGCTTACCGAACCCGAAGGTTCGATGCCGATACCACCAATTATAAAAACAGCCATATCATCTTTTTAGCACTTATAAAAAACGGATAGATATATAATTTTAATGAATACGATACCACCTAAAGGAGAAAGGAGCAAAAATATTTTTTTAATGCAATTTTTGTGTCATTGAACATAAAAAATGTAATGTAGCCTTATACTATACCCTTAATAATAATAATAATAATAATAATAATAGGCTTAGTGAACCCGAAGGTTCGATGCCGATACCACCAAATTCCGCCTGCATAGACTCGTCCAATGTTCACCGGTCAAGCCCAAGGCCCCGAGATCAGCCTTAATGCAATCCTCCCATCGACGCTTCGGCCTACCTTTCGGACGCCTACCAGTCGGTTCAGCGAATACCAACTTTCTCGGAATCCGTTCCTCACTAAGCCCAACAACTTTACGCGCCCATTTGAGTCTCCGCGATGCTATCAACTCAATTATATTCACAGGGTACAAACTCCGCAATTCCGCGTTATGCAACCTTCTAAACTCCCCAGTGGCCTCATCTCTCTTTGGACCAAATATTTTACGCAATACCTTATTTTCGAAAACCTTAAGCCGCTGTTCATCCTTTAAAGTAAGCGGCCACGTCTCACATCCGTAAAGAACCGTTGGAAGAATAATAGTTTTATATAAATTCTAATCTATAAGTTTTTAAATAGAAGCCGCGAACTAAGTAACTTAGCAACTGAATAATAACACGCATTTCCCACCTTTAACCGGGACTTTATTTTTTCCTGGATTTCATTTTTTCTAGTTATAATTGAATCTAAATACTTGAATTTCTCTACGGGTTCAAAAGTATGACCTGATACATCAATATCACCAAGATCGACACCGTTTCTGCTACTGATCATATACTTCGTCTTATCGGTATTTAATTCGAGTCCTATTTCTTTACCGGTTTTTATTAACACACTTGTATTTAGTTGTATGGTTTCCGTGTCTTCACCTAGCAGTACCAGATCATCGGCATACCCCAAAACCGGAATCTTGTCACCCATATTTAAGCCTTTCTCGGTACACATCACCTTTTCTATTACATATTCTAAAGCTATATTAAATAACACAGGTGAAAGGGAGTCACCCTGTTTCAAACCCGATCGCACCTCAAATCTCTCGGAGTAATTATGACCGATTCTAACTTTATGGAATGTCGCCGACAAACACATCTCTACTAGGTTTACTAACTTTTTAGGTATTCCCTGTTCAATCATGATGTTATATAGCTTCTGACGGTCTATTGAATCATAAGCCTTTTTAAAATCGATATAAAGTTGATGGACTACACCGTTGTATTCCAATTTTTTCTCTAATATTTGACGTAAGGAAAATATTTGGTCAATAGTCGAGCGATTCCGCCTAAAACCACATTGGTAATCTCCGATAATTTCCTCAGCGTATTCCGTGATTCGACTAGTTAGAATTGACGAGAATATTTTATAGCATACTGGGAGAAGAGAGATCCCACGATAGTTGTTACAATCCGACCTCGGTCCTTTTTTGTGAATCGGAATAAGTATTGATTCTTTCCATTCTTCGGGCATTTTTTCAGTTTCCCAGATCTTTTTAACTAAAAAATGTATTTTGGAAACGCCCGCTTCTCCACACGCCTTGATTAATTCACTCGTGATATTATCATTTCCTGCGGCCTTATAACGTTTTAATTTTCCTATCGCCATTTCGACTTCCTCTTTACTCGGTGCGTTTATCCATGGTTCAGCGCTCTGATATTCAGAAAGAGGAGATTGATTATTATTTTCCGTATTTAAGATGCCGTCAAAGTGTTGTTTAAATTTATTTAATATCTCAGAAGGATCCGCAATTATATTGTTATTTGCATCTTTAACCGTATTCAATAGAGGTTCAAATCTTTTACGCGATTTGTTTATACCTTTGTACATCTCTCTTACGTTATTTTCGTTTCTGTGTTTTTCTATTTCTATTATTTTGCCTTTAAGATACTCTCTTTTCTTATTTTTTAAGAGTTTTGAAGTTTCATTCTTTACTAACCGAAAATAAGCCACATTATTATCGCTTGGATTATTTAAGGAATTCAGTTTAGCGGTATTATAATTTATTTGGGTCATCCTTATTTTCTGCTCCTTATTATTAATATTAAAATCAATTAGTTTTAATTCAGATTTAGTTGATATTGAAGTATGTTATTATATTATCATTACTCCTGGAATCACATGGTACTATCGATTGTAAAATCGTATCGATTATTTTAAACTCTGACTATACTTTGTAATAAATTTTATGTAAACTGACCCTCGGTAACAGTTAACAACCACCTTGGTTAAAATATAATAGCTAATCAAAATAACCATAAACACATATAAATATGATTTTTATAAATTTATTAAATGCCGATATTTTAAATTTTCTTTCTCTTAAGTAGCTTTAATTTTGTAAATTTTATAAAAACAGCCATATCATCTTTTTAGCACTTATAAAAAACGGATAGATATATAATTTTAATGAATACGATATCCACCTAAAGGAGAAAGGAGCAAAAATATTTTTTTAATGCAATTTTTGTGTCATTGAACATAAAAAATGTAATGTAGCCTTATACTATACCCTTAATAATAATAATAATAATAATAATAGGCTTAGTGAACCCGAAGGTTCGATGCCGATACCACCAAATTCCGCCTACACAGACTCGTCCAATGTTCACCATTCAAGCCCAAGCTCCCGAGATCAGCTTAACGCAATCCTCCCATCTACGCTTCGGCCTACCTTTCGGACGCCTACCAGTCGGATCAGCAAATACCATCTTTCTCGGAATCCGCTCGTCATCGAGCCCAACAACTTTACTCGCCCATTTGAGTCTCCGCGATGCCATCAGCTCAATTATATTCAGAGGATATAAGTTCCGCAATTCCGCGTTGTGCAACCTTCTGAACTCCCCAGTGGCCTCATATCTCTTCGGACCAAATATTTTACGTAATACCTTATTTCCAAAAACCTTAAGCCGTTGTATACTATACCCTTAACAAGATTTAAAAAAATATATTATCTTATACTCATAATTGTAAAAGTTAATGGAGGGTGATGAAAAGCTGATATAACTAACTTCTTAAATTTATTTTATCAACAAAAATAAGTGAAAGTAGTGTGTTGCGCTCACTAGATTTTTTTAATTGTTTTCAAATATTTTAACGTATTTTTTTTTGTACCGATTATCTTCTTTTGACTATTTAATATTTGTGACAAAACATATAAATATTTCTGTAAATTCTCTCAGAAGTTTCACCCTCCTATTGATACAGAACGCAAAGGAAGGATTTTAAGACCTAAAAGGAAATGAGTAGGCGTACAAAAAAATGTTGGTTATGGTCTAGAGCTTTCCTTCTTCGCCCACATAGAACAAATTAATGAGTGAAACATGAGCCCAACCCAACCTTTAAATCTTCATTGATATCCTGTTTATTGTAATGAGCAGCAATTTGGCCAAAAATATCTTCGATCAAAACACGTGGGAGTCAAGTAATTCCAAAAAATTCCACTTGGGTTATCCTCAAGTTTCCAGTAAATATAATTAGTAATAAATGATGTTACAGTTTGAAATTCCGATTTCAGTTTCGGTACTCTCTTAAACAATCAAATTCAAACCGTAAATTATTTATTAAAGATTGCATTCTCTAATACTAATTTATTTATTCTTTAAAAAATAAATATTAACATCGATTTGTAGATACAGTATTTATATTAATTTTTAATAGTTATTTTAATCACATCAGCAAGTTATTAATTGAAATAATCTAAACACCGATTTATTCATATACTAATTATTAATTTTGACATGACTACAAGGGCTTCGGGTGATTATCTGTGTGGAAAAGATATTATTTATTTTTAACATTAAAAATGCACCAAGGAAATGGCTAACCAAAAGTAATTATTTCGATTTTTTTTTTATTCATTTATTTGATTAATTGCTATAAATTATTCCAAATTCATTTTAATTTTTATTTATTTATTATTATTTTTTTTTTATTGGTCCTTTAATTGTTGTTTCCAAAATTACTTAATTATAATTTCTTTACTTATTCTGAGTATAAAAAAAAATAAATAAAAAATTAAACATTCTATTAAATCTTATACTGGTGTCGATCTATTCGAAACCGCCCAGATAGACCTTGCTGCTTAACATTTTATTTTTATTGTTTTTTTGACTAGTTATTCTCTATCCATTTTTTTTTTTTTTTTTTTTTAGATTGCTAACGTTGTATTAATAAGCAATATGGCAATATGCAAAATCTTATTTAGCCGAAACATATTTAAGTTTAATACAAATCCTAAAAGGAGGAGTCTTTATATACAATGGCTTATGAAATCGTTTCAAAATATTTGCTGATATCACTTTTTGTTTGCCAACAACTCAACTATTTATGAAGATAATTTAAGTGTAGATTAATTTTATTTTTCAGTGGCGCGACAGGCCCGGCAGGCTCTGGGTCTCGCGGTGTAATTTTACACTCGCGTTTCTCGATGCAATTTTTAGGGTAGGGTCATCACTCCCTGCGTCTACAGAAATTATGTATTTAATGATTTAAAGTGATTTGGGAATAAAAAAAAAAAAAACTTTTAAAAATTTAACTCATCCCAATGGATACTTTGAGTTACATTCATATTCATTTCTAATCGCTCCAATTTCACCACTAACTTAACTTTTAATACATTTTATTTTATTTTATTTTTTTTGCTTTTGTGATGATTCTTTTGGACGATTTTTGGACGATGATTCTTTTATTCACTTTTTGTAATCTTCATTTTTTTTTATCATGATAATTTTTCATACCCATATATAATATTTAGCTAACTCTTACTTTATATTTTGTTCTGTTTTTAGCCCTGATGACGACCCACATCATGGTTCAAAAGTTTGATAATAAATATTTTTTCACTATTATCCAATATTTTTCAACCACCTTCTGAATCATCCCATTCTTCATATTCATTGAATGGTCAACTATTTAACATTAGAAACAAAAACGTAAAACCCTGAAATTCCAACATACAAAAGAAATCCACAGTTTTCCTTCAAAATACCAGAATTTTTTTTATTTTATTTTGTAGATTTGACACTTAGGTCAGATCACTCTACTAATATTTTCAGAACTCAAAATCACTATGAGCCATTTCCTTGAAATTTTTTTTTCCTTCTTCGTTTGCTAAGGTCCTGTTATTCAAATAATAAAGCAATATATAAAAGCTTATTTAGCCTAAACAAAATTAAGCTGGATACAGATCCTAAAAGGAGGAGCCTTTTGCCTTTGGAAGATGTTGTAATATAACGGCCAATATCTGTTTATCGGCTGTTAACAATCCTTCATTATTGTTGCCGGTTCCTGGAGGAGCGATATTGGACCAGACCCTGCCTCCACTGGTTATTACTCTTTCCTTTGCTCGCAGATCCTCGAGTGTCCTTTTCCTAATGCCACTTCAAAAAGATCCCTAATTACCCCAAAGATGCTATATCAGGTAGAGGAAGCAATATCCAGGGCTAACTCAATCAATTCCTTGTTTGCTGCACCCTCATCTTCCGACCCCTTCCTTCTTTCGTTTCTTATCAGTCGCCATGGTAACCCTAGGTCTCTGACGTCTTGTTTTATTACGTTCCTGAGCCTTAATCTCATCTCCGAATAATATTTTTTATTTTTTTATTTTTTTTTTTTGCTTACAGAAAGCTAATATTGGTAACAGTTCCAGAAAAACAAGGTCATTAATCCATACGTCATGATATAATTTTATTTATAATACAATGATGTATACATTACCAAGGAACGCAGACTAGCTTTGTTAGGTCGTGTACAAAGACTGCCTGACAGTGCAATGCCGAACAAGATCCTGTCTTCATATATATATGTAATACAACTTGTCAATAATCAAAATGTACCTTAAGAATAACGGTGTTATGCAGTACATTTTAATATGTCTGGCCAAGAAACCAATAAAATTAATTTTTCTTTACGAATATTTATTTTTTGAAAACAACATCGAAGCAAAACTTTGCACATATGTATAAAAAATACAACTGAAGAAAAATAAATTCCCTAAAAGTTACTAGAGCTGAAAAACTAAAAAAAAAAACTCATTATTCCAACACTCTAGGATTTTGGCAAAATAGGTAATTAGGTCTGACATATTTTATTTAATTTGTATTTACAACTGTATTAGTAAATACATCAAGTAAATCTTCCTATCAAACGCCTCGGAGGATTGGCAGGAATGGAAGAGGAAGCAAGGATTGAAACTAACGGGTTAAAGTGGAAGTGGAGTTTGCCATGGAAGGATTGATACCTCGTACGGGCCAAATCAGCAACATAAGGGACATTAAGGTTTTTATGGATGTTTGTTGGTGACAAAGTAGGGACAATTGAGGATTTTTCGAATGATTTTGGATCGTAAGGAATGAATACGGGGTGAATTTTATGGTTTAGCAGAGCCCAAAGGTCAAACCCGTACATCCAGATATGCCTTATGATTGTGACATAATTGAGTCTTTTGTAGTTAAGTGGAAGGTTAGAACGTCTGTCCAGTATTTTTTGAAGTAAGCGAAAGCGGCGGGCAGTTTCTTGTCATTTCAGTCTTGTGTGTAAAGAAGATGGCCTCGAGACCTTCTAGTTTAGTTACTTAGTGGAGTGATGCTAATGGGCATTTTCTCTTCGCGTTTTTTTCATGTATTTTATCATTATTAACATATTTACTTGTTGTATTACAAAATACAGTTGTAAATTTCAATAAAAAATATTTAAAAAAAAAAAAGAAAGTCTTGTGTGCGAATTGCAAGTTAGACGTTTGTTAAGTAGGAGTCCTAGATAGTGGGTCTCTGTTCAACCGGGACAAGCAGAATATTATTAAAGGCCATTGTAGGGCAGGATGTCGTAGGTTTACGACGAAGGGTAAAGGTAATTTGGTGAGATTTCTTGGAATTCATTTTGATTCTCCAATTCTGACACCATACTGGTCTGACATTTAAATTAAAATAACTGTTTTGCAAATTTACATTTCTTGTGCGCCTCTTTGGGATGTGAGATGTTGGAAAAGATCGGATTTGAATGCGAGAACGGAAGAAGCATGGCGAATATGAACATGTATAGAATTCCTGAGGGCTGCACAGTGAAAAAGGAATTATCAACATATTTAGTTCTGTGGGTAGGGGGGTATAGGTCAGAATGGCGTCATCTAGTTTCAAAAGAGGAGGGTGTTGGGAGTTGACAATTTGGCAAAGGTATGATCCGAAAAATATTGACCCCCTATGGAAGGTAGAAGCGACTTCAACTCGCTGTATGAGAAGGTAACTAAGAGTACTAAGGTAACTAAGAAGATGAATCTTATGAAAATGTTCACGATACATTTGAGACCACCATATACCACACAGCAATAATCGAAGTGGGAGAACATTAGTGAGGAGACGAGAAGTTTACAGGTGGGAAGTGAGAGAAGATGCTGGGAACGATGAACAAACTTAATATTGCTTATAGTTCGTCTGAAAATTCGTCTGGAACCTAACTATTTAAATTTAATTATATTGAAGGCTCATGGAATAAATAAAATATATATTTTTTGTTTTTGGTGAGATTTTCAACAGGAAGGTCAGCTAGATCACAATTATTTTTCATTAGAAATTATTAATAAACTCTTGTGAGTTTAAATATATATATATATATATATATATATATATGGTATTTTAAAGTGGCCAAAATTAACAACTAAATATAATCAAAAGTTTACTAGAGAATGTATGTTTATCAAGAATATTTAGGAATGTAGAATCACCAAAAAATAAATAATGATAAATAACATTAAAATTGGATAAGAATAAATCACTTGACAATGTTATCTCCTTTTAAAGAGTCATCAGCTCTAACACCTCTAATAAAGACCTAACTTCTAAACCATGATGAACAAAAATATTTTGAAAGTAATAAAATTAAAATAAATCTGTTAGAAATGAGCTGTTGAATTGAGCTCTTAGGTATCACAATATAAAGGTTGTCCTATAAATTTCTTCTTTCTATAAATATTGTGAGAGCAGGTATGACCCATAGTTCGATTCTCAACGGTTAGATGGAAAATCAAATATATCCAATTGAATTGCACGCACAGAAAAACAAATTGTACCAAATGGAAGAAGAAGAAATTTCTCAGAAGGATTAGAAGCTAAACCCTCAAATTGAGAAAGGAGGTATCGCTCAACTTCATGCAGAAAATTGAATTTTAATATTTCTAAGAATATTCTGAAATTTCAAGGAGCTATTATTCTTCTATCGTTAGGTTTTAGAAAAACTTCTTCATATAATTAGCTTTAAAATAGTGCAAAACTAACCTTCATAGGCCAATCAATAATGCGACGAAGCAAGATTACAACAAAAAAAGGACTAAAAAGAAGATTTTTGCTTCAAATTGGTCTTATAAAAATTTGTCTCGTCCTATTATGACAGCCGATGCTAGAACTCATGAGAAACAAGAGCAAATCATATGACCTATAGTCCGATTATCAAAGGTTAGGGAGAAAAATCAAATTTTCTGTTTTTTTCTTTTTTATAATTATTCGCGGTTTTGTTGGTTATAAAACAATAAGATTTTTTTTTCTCTTTTAAAATAACGTAGTTACAAGCGTATAAATAAGCAAGATTTCAATTTCTTTCGTTTTTTTTTTTCTTTATCGCGCTCTACTGATTTTAAAACTCTGTTCATACTTTTCTCTATCACCAGAAATAACTGAGTTATGAGCGTATTACGTGTAAAATTTTAATTTTTTTTCTTTTTTTTTTTATATAATTATTCGCGGTTTTCTGGTTAAAACACACTGATGATTTTTTTCTCAATCTTCAAAAATAACTGAGTTATTGAATTAAATAAATTTTAATCGGCCGCCATTTTAAAACTAACCAGCTGATATGAACGTCTTGGTGTTAGGATCATCGTTGCATGGACCAGTATTTTTGTGGCGAAATAAAAAAAAAAAAAAAAATTGGTGTCCTAGTTTTGGAGAAATGCCGCGGGCGGCGGGCAAACGTATATTTTTTTTTCGTTATTGGGATTCTACGTATCTCGAAACGTAAGCTCTCAAATTTTGAGAGGGGGTATTTTTTTTTTTTTTGTTTTTGGTCGATAACAAAGGTTCATTATGTAAAATAATAAACCAAGGTTCTTTGCTGTTATCCATGGTCTTCATTGAACAGCAAAAATCTCAAAATTTATTTTTTCTCCCTATCCTTTGAGAATCAGACAATGGGTCATATAAAACTGTTTTGTCCCACTTAAGGCCTAGTATCTGCTCTCATAAAACGAAGAGACATTTATGAGACACAGTGTTTTCAAATAAATAAAAGATTAAAAAAATACCATAAAAAACCGCATATTAAAACACATACAACTAAATAAAACAATGCAACAATATTAAAAGTATTAACTATATAAATTGATTAACTCTAATACAATTATTTGAAAATAATGACCAATTTTTCTTAATTTGCAGTGTTTTGGTTAATTATTTTCAACAATGAACCTGACCGAGTCTGGCACTCTGGACTCCTTTATAAACTCCGTCAATTCCTTCCCGCAACATACTACATGATGATCCGTTCCTACCTCACTATAGAACCTTCAAAGTAAATCATAACCTTTCCTACTCTTCCATATTTTCTCAGCCTGCAGGTGTACCTCAGGGTAGTATCTTAGGTCCTATCCTTTATACGGTATATACAGCTGATATTCCACTCTATCCATCCACTGTCCTCACAACTTATGCGGATGACACTTGTGTGTTATCTGTCCATAATGATCCATCCGCTGCATCCCATACCCTTCAGTCTCACATCACAGCCATTGAGGAATTGTGTCAGAACTGGAGGATTAAAATAAATCCTAACAAATTCCACCAAATTACCTTAACCCTTCGTCGCAAACCGATGACTTCCTCACTGTATCCTTTAATAATACCCCACTCATACCTGTTGAACAAATCCATTACCTAGGACTCCATCTTGACAAACGTCCTACATGGAATCCCCATACACGACTTAAACGACAAGAAACTGCCCGTAGATACCGACTTACTAGACAAACGTTCAAAACTTCCAATTTATTACAAAAAGCTCATTTATGTAATTATGCCCATTAATTTATGCTCATTTATGCCCATCATCAGAACCATCTGGACATATGGAATCGAGCTTTGGGGCTCTACTAAACCATCTGATTACTCTCGTATTGAATCCTTACAATCCAAAATCCTTCGCAAAATCCTAAATGCTCCTTATTTCGTTACGAATAAAATCATCCATAATGACCTAAATATCCCATTTGTCGCAGAACTAGCCCGAAACAGATACGCTTCTTTTCATTCCGAATCCTCTTGTACGCAACTTATCATTCCCATCTATTCCTGACAACCCTCCGAGGCGATTAAAAAGACGATGGCCTCGAGACCTACTTTAATTAAATTTACTTTGAAGTGCTACCACTGGGTAGTTTCTTCACAAGACATTATCACGCCCATAAGTATAAATTAGCCCATTTACTTGTTGTATATACTGTATGTACAGTTGTAAATATCAATAAAATATTTTAAAAAACAAAAAAACAATGAACCTTTGTAATCGTCCAAAAAAAAAAATGGTGGCCAATTAAAAATGAATTAATTCAATAACCCAATTATTTTTACGGCATTAAATATTATTTTCACATAAGTATAGAACCTGTACGGGCAAAGCCTATTTTATTTCGAGCCCAACACCTTAACCACCAGGTAAGTAAAAGTTCTTACAAGTCCTGTGACTGTTAGTTTTTCCAATAGTTATATCTGTAACGTCAAATTAGAGCAGATTAGAAAAATAAATAAACAACGATTAAGTATTCATTAGCAATATAACAGCAATTTTTTCATGATCAGGAGAGTTGTCGATTATAAAAAATGCCTTTGAAACAATCTGAAATGTCAGAGAGGAAAAACATAGCATGGTAATTCAGCATCCTCTGCTGACGAGTGAAAAACAAAAAACAAAAAAAAGTTTTCATACTCGAAGGATACGTGTTGTGGCTGTTGCGTGGATCCTTTGTAGGCATTGTCGACCCCTTTTGTTACACAAGTTCATACAAACCAATTTAGCCGTTTCAAACGCAGAGCCTAAGGACAAACGAATTAAAAACATAATTAAAACCTCATTTACATAAGCACAAACGGAATGTGTTAATGTATTTCCAACATTAATTAATCCCCACTTTCATGTTTAATTCTGCTTATTTGCAACATGTGCGAATTGTTTAACATTAACTTTCAAATGAAGATTTTTTTCCCTTTTTTTGTTTTTTCTTGAATCCTCTGGATTCTGAAGGATGAAGGAGTGAAAAAAAGAGAGAGAAAAAAGTATTTGATGAGCAATGGTTGGCTCTAATTGGTGAAATAATGAGAGGGGGGATAACAAAGGAATTTTCATTCCCTATTTAGTCAACAAGGCGGTCTTTTCCATTTGGGAGGATAATTAATTGACCCCAAAGATATCCTTTGGAAAATTCTCGATAGAAAAAGGACATCGAGGGTCCTTAATCCTCACCAATTAAAGTAGGACCAACCGAAGATACTTCGTTTATGTAATACCTTTGTTATGTAAATCAGCTGGCGTAAATGGAAATTCGTCTGGGTCTCTTCAGATGATCATTATTTTTTTTTTTTTTAAACCAATGGTAATTAAAATTATTATTTTTATAACATTTTTTTTTAATGAATTATTCATGTACTTAATGTATTATATTGTATCCAAATTATCCACAGTGAACTTTACATCCCATTCGTCGCAAACCTAGCCCGAAATAGATATACCTCTTTTCATTCCAAACTCCCTGCCCATACAAATCCACCTGCCCGAAACCTTCTTCCTTAAATATTAAATAATAACCATCGGAGGTGAATAAAAAAATGACCTCGAAACCTTATCACTTAAAATAGTTAATGAACTACTCTCAATCTTTCATAATACATTTTCATGACGTCTATTCTTACTATACACTTACTTGTTTTATGTATTGAATAAACTTATAAATTATAATATATAAATTCTTTATATTTTCACCATTAGGAAGTTTTGTTTATGTTTTTTGTATTTAATTAAACACTCGTTATTTCCATTCACTTTAATATTGTTTTAAAAATCATATATCAAAAGATGTACTACTAGATTAATTTTAAAATGTAAAAATGAAATAATATATTATCTCTCCCATGCTAAAGGTCACGGGTTCAAACCCGCAGGTGGTCCTAGGATTTTTTATTGGGAGTAAAAAATTCTTAGTTACGCCGTCCTTCGGAGGGGACGTTAAAAGGTGGTCCCGAGCCTGTGCGATGTCAGGTACTCGTTAAAGATCCCTATCCTAATAAATCCTGGATAGGCAAAATTTAGGACTCCCACTGTAGCATCGTCCGATTAGCCATAGTAGCATAAAGTGACGTTAAATAAATAAACAATATATTATCATATAACCAAAATATTGTTATTTGTGTTGTTTCGTTTCCACTTAGTTTTTTTTTTTTTTTTTTTTTTTTTTTTTTTTTTTTTTTTTTTTTACTTTAATTGTTTTTTTTAACTGTAATTATTTTGTTTTTACTTAAATTCTTTTTTTTTTTTTTTTTGTGTAGGTTTTTGTTTTCAGATTTTTCCTACTGTTCAAAATTAACATAGGCTACAATTACCACTAACCAATACTGTAAATATAACATGTGATTGGTGCAATTACCACATGTATAAAGTTTGAGGCATGTGGACGTTTGTAAAAAATATTGAAAAAAAAAATCTTAAAAAATAATTTAAAAAAAAAACATATATATTAACATATTTTATCCACATATCATTTGTATTGTACTTTGTGTAAAAATAAAACCAGAGGGTATGAAGAAAAAAACAAATTTTATCCGACATTTCGGGACTTTATGTCACAAAATGAATACAATTTACAACAAACAAATAATAGTTTTGAAAATGGGGAAAAGACCCCTAAACGCCGAACTAAAGATGTAAAATATGTTTAAAATAGTAAAAATTGCATCGAAAAAAATAATAATAATAATTGAATATATAATCATAAACTATATAAACCAAAATCCGTGGACTATTTTTTTTTTCCTTTTGAGGCGGCTAATTGTATTATCTATCATAGACTATATTATCTATAATTGTATTATCTATCATAGACTATATTATCTATAATTGTATTATCTATCATAGACTATATTATGTATAATTGTATTATCTATCATAGACTATATTATCTATAATTGTATTATCTATCATAGACTATATTATCTATAATTGTATTATCTATCATAGACTATATTATCTATAATTGTATTATCTATCATAGACTATATATTGAGTTTCGTGCATATATATTTTGTAAAGTTTTTGAAATTTTACAATTAAAAATAACTACAGTTTTATATGGGAAAAATCTCTCAAAGAGTTACTAGAGGATGTATATCTCAAAAATAAAAAGTCGCAAGTAACAGAAATTTACTTTTTAACACAACAATTACTTTCAATACATAAATACATATGTTGGCAGCTTTTCCTTAACCTCTGAATGAGATTTGGAATCCTCAGAAATCATAAACTCAGAAAACCCATTTTCTAGAGCTTTTTTATCAATATTTATTTTCATTTTGTAGAAAGCCATTTTGGAAGAATCAGAAGGAGAGATGTCCGGTGAGTAGGGAGGGTGTGGCAGAGTGTACTATCCAAGCTCCAACAATCTTCGTGACGACAAACGTAAGACAAGTAGGCGAGCTCTGTCATTCGACAAAATGGAACCCTTCTAATTGACAAAGATCATAGACAATTCCTGATGCGTTACGCTACAATTTAGCATTGATAGTTTCTTGAGAATTCAAGGAGCTATAGTGAATCAAAACTAGAAAAAGCCCACAAAACAGTAACCACTAACATTGTTTGATAAGTTGGGCGCTTTGGGACATATGCTGCTACTCCCTTGTCGGGTGTATTATAGTTATACGGTGCGGCTTTGTCCACATCGTAGGGAACTACCATAGATACCAACCATAGGGTCTCTGGTTCGAAAATGGTTGTGACAGGATACCTATTTATTCTCTTATTTCACCCGTGAACTATACTGGAATATGAACGCCCTTCTTGGACTCACCCAGTCTGTAAAAGGGCAAATCCAAAAATAGGGTAAAATCCAGTCGATTATACATGATTTCAAGGCAATTTGATTTTATGGCAAGGCATTACCTCCTTGCAATGCCATAGACTTAAAACCAGTAAGAATCGCTTATATGTGAATGATTTTTAGAGGTACAAAATTTTCTTTCAGGTTCCGGTTATTGAACTTTTACTATAAAATTGGATTATCAGTATGTTCTATAGGTTAGATGAAAATTCAATGATAAAGCTATACTTAAATGGTCATAAATATGATCTAAATCCAATTTTAATTGTATTTTTCGACTTATTCGATACTTCTTCCTTAGAAACGATTTTAAAAGATTTTGGATAGATCTCCAAGAGATAAACTTGCAATTTCAATAGGTAATGGACAGTGGTGTACAGCATTTAAAGTTTTGTAGGCAATAATATATATTGTATTCTTTAATAGGAAATAAATAAAAACCTTCCGAAAAAAAGAGGCATTACACAATTAGTGACAATCTGCCTTTTTAGTCTCTTTCAAACCATAACGGGTCGTCTGTTGTCCCCCTTCCCCTCCCTCCCTATTAACTTGAGTTAGGTCATGAATTTTAAATATTGTCACAGAGACATGAAATGAGGCTAAAGAAATTATTGAACTGTTTTCTCAGATTCATCTCCGGTATTCCCAAGCGCTTTCATGTCTCCACCTTGTTGCTAGCTTTACCCGTACGTTAGACGGCAATACTCTTTAGGAGTCTATCAGTTCCGAACCTTCCAAACAAAAAGTCCCCTATATCTACAACTTGTTCACCGCCCTCTTCTCTGTCCTCTCACAAGATCACAGCCCTAAAACCTACTCATTCCTTCCACAGAACTGCTCCCTTTAAGAGATCCTTCGTTATTTTTCCATTTTGGGCATTCCTTACATATTTGCATTCGTACATACCAATTCTTAACTTCCCTTAAAAATAAACTATTCATCAATCTCCTTTAACATATTGGGTTGATGCAAAATTAATGCAGGTTTCCTCTATTGCAATATCTTAATTCCAATTGTGTAAACAAAGCTAATCCTAACATTGATCATTATTATACCAAAACAAACCTTATCTAATACCCTCTCTTTCACCATGAATTTGTTTAGTAAAATCGTTTTGTTCAGTGTGTTCAAAGGTCTTGAATCGAAAATGTCAAAGTGCGATTTTCGTCAAATTTATTTTTACGAATTTAAATTAGGGCGCAGCGCTGCGCAAACGGCTCGTAATATTAATGAAGTGTGGGGTCAGAGTGCTATTAATGAGTGCACAGTGCAGCGTTGGTTCCAGAAGTTTCCCAGAGGAGATTTCGTCATCTTGCTCTGGACAACGACCAGCTGAGGTCAAAAGTGGAAGAAGACCCAACCAAAACCACACGAGAAATGGCGGCGGAACTCGGAACTCAAAAATTGCAACGTCTTTGCCCAGCATTGATGAATCGGAAGGGGCCGATCCTGCTCCACGATAACGCCAGACCACACGTTGCACAACCAACGCTTCGACGACTGCACGAGTTGGGCTAAGAAGTTCTCCAACATCCGCCTTATTCACCTGACCTCTCTCCTACAGACTTCCACTTTTTCAGGCATCTGGACAACTTTTTGAGGGAGAAAAATTTTCAAAACCAGGACGACATTGAAAATTCTTTTCGTGATTTCATTGAGTCCAGGGATTCGGATTTTTTTTCTGGTGGAATAAGAAAGCTTGTTGAACGTTGGCAAAAGTGCATTGATTCAGATGGAAATTATTTTGATTAAATATATATAGTTAAAGTAAAGATATGGCGTATTTACAATACTTACTAAAAACCTGCATTAATTTTGCATCAACCCAATACATCTACCGTGCCTTTATAAGATAGATTATTTAGCATCTTTATTTTTAATTTTAATTCAAATTATTTTAGTGCTCTTTCCTGTTTTATTTTTCGTATTTCTGTATAGTTTTTTACTTTTACTTACTTATTGAGATTTTCTCAAAAACAGCGATTTTGATTAATTCGCTATATTGATGTAACATTTTAAGAACTTTACTGTAATTCAAAAGTTTCATCCTGATTGAAATAGTCTGACAGGGTTTTAATGCCGATATTTGAAATTTTCTTTTTCTAAACAACCTTTAATTTTAATATATTTTTAAAAAAATACTATAGCATCTTATAAGCATTAAAAATAAACCTTCTAAATATGCAAGTTGAACTCATCCGAAAGCATAAAAAAGAAGAAAATAGAAAAAGAATATTTTTAATGCAATTTATTTTTTTTTTTTTTTAACACGAGAACGCTAATAAAGATGTATAATATACCGTTAGAAAACAAAATATTTGAAAAGAATTTTTATCTTATACACAAAATTGTATAAATTAATGGATAGTTATGAAGAACCGATAAAACTAACTGATTCATGTAGATAATAAAATTATTTAATAAAACATATTTTTATCGAAATTCAAATTGGTTAATTGCTTATCTCTTACCTATATATTTCATACCTAATTATATTTAAAATAAAATCGCTGCAAATTATAACACAATGGTCTGTTATTTTCAAATAACAATATTGGGGTATAACCTTTTATATAGGCAATTAAGTAATATGAAAATCAATAATTAAAGGATTATGGCATATCACTACTGCTGATTTCAAACCGCTATATCTGCTGATTTCACACATACACGGCTGCTGTAAAAAGGCTTATCTGCCGTGCCGTTCGTTAATCCCCCCCTTTTCACACGTACACGGCTGCCGTCCACTTATAGTTGCCGAGATAGGGAAATGTGCCGTACACGGCAGCTGCACGGCTTTGTCCGGTCGTTATACGGCAGCTACGCGGTTTATCTTATTTTTCTTCTTTCAGTTGTTTTATCTTTCAATTTTCAGTTAAATAATGGAGCACGAACAACCCGCAGCGGCCTGTTTGCTTATCAAGAAAATTAAGAGACAACAAAATAAAAGGTTATATAGAGTTGATTACTCGTTAAAACAATTTTAAATTAAAAGCTACCATTTTAGTAAGTTATTAATCAAATAATATTTCTTAGTTATAGATTTGTGACGAAATAATTATTTAAATCATAGTTTTGAATACTAGACAAAAATGTTATTAAATTAATATTTAAAAAAAATTAAGTTATTCAACATTTATTTACGTAATTAATTAATTTATGCTAGTACAATGATATTAGTTGGTGTGTTTTTAAACAAAATTTAATTATTATTCAAAATAAATTACACGTGGTTTCAGTGGTAATAGCACGGCAGCTACACGGCAGCTTTACGGCAGATAAGCCTTTTTACGGCAGCCGTGCATGTGTGAAAGCGCCAACTATGTTCCTATCTCAACGACCGTATAAACGGCTGTTTTTTCTATACGGTCGCTACACGGCTATAAAGAGGATTATAAACCGTCCCAACGGCAGCCGTGTATGTGTGAAAGCTCCAACTATGTTCCTATCTCAACGACCGTTTGGCCGGCTGATAAGCCTAGGATTATAAACCGTTTGGACGGCAGCCGTGTATGTGTGAAAAGGCCCTAAGTCCTCACATTTTGAGGGAGGATTATTTTTTGTGGATTATTATTGGTCTATTACAAAGGTTCATTATCGAAAATAATAGACCAAAAGCATTTATACTAACTAGATTGCGTTACTATTTCCTTTTATTTTCTTTCGATTTTCATCCAAATAATTCAAAAAAATTTTCTTATTCTAGAACAACTTATATTATTTCTTTATCATCAATAATAACCGAGTTATCAGGGAATCACACCTCTTATAAGTTTTGGCTTGCCCATATAAGAATTTTTTTTTTCCACTTTGTTTATCGCCTAGTTGTGTTCTCGATTAATCTTTATTTATAATAACCTATTTTTGATTGAATTATATCTTTTATAATTTGTTACTTGAATATACCGATCGTTTTTTTTGCATATTGCTTTCCATCTTCAAAAATATCTGAGTTATGAGCGTATTTATGTGTAAAATTTATATTTTTTTATAATTAATCGCAGTATTTTGGTAAAAAAACCCTAATAAATGTTTTCTCTGTCTTAGAAAATAATGTAGTGACAAGCGTATAAAGGAGATATTTCAATTTTTTTCTGTTTTATCGCGCTTTACTGCTTCTAAAACTCTACACATACTTTTATCTATTGTAAAAAATAACTGAGTTATTCGCGTATTTATCACTATTAAAAATAATAATCCAAAAATTTATTTTAAAAACGAAAGTTAGTGAAAGTCGTTTGTTGCACACCTGATTTTTCTTGTATTAATCAAATTATGTATATGATATTGTTATAGTATTGAACCAGATGATTCATTTTAATATGTACATTTATATTATTCACAGGGACTGTTACAGAATGAAATAAAAAAAAATCTGGTGCGGGCAACACACGACTTTCACTTACCTCCGTTATTAAAATCAATGAAAGAATTTTCAAATACAGTCAGAGATAAAAATACGTAAAACTATTAAAGAATTAATTAAATTTAATTTATATAGAAACTTCTGTTTTATTAAAAGATCTATTATATTGTTATCTAAAATAATTAGTTAGTTTCATCACTCTCTATTAACTTTTAAAAGCTTGAGTATAAGATAATATTTTTTCTAAAATCTTTAGCTTTCCAACGGTATATCATACATGTATGTTACTGCTCTTGTGTTAAAAAAACTAAAATTTTCTATAAAAATATATTTTTTTAGTTTTTTCCTTTAGTTGCGTATCGAATTCATTCAATTTATATATTTACCTGTTTTTTATCAGTGGTAACAAGATGATATAGTTATTTTTATAGAATCAACAAAATTAAAGGCACTTTAGAGAAAGAAAATTTAAAATATCGGCATTTAAGCCCTGTCTGACCATTTTTATCCAAATGAAACCTAAATGATATAAAAACCCATAAAATTTTACATCGATATAGCGAGTTTAAACAAAATCGTCGGAACTGTTTTCGAGAAAATCGAAAAAAGGTGAAAAATGCATGGTATAAAGTTGCTCTTCTGGCTAGCTGATTTTGATGAAAAAGATTTTGTAACGTCTCGGGCGTATAGTTGTCTTAATTATGAAATTTCAGTTTCATAGGACTTACCGTTTCCGCCTGGGAGTTACCACACACACACACAATCACAGACCTTTTTGCGAGACTTAGTTATTTGGACTCAGGGAACCCTACAATGTGTGTATTTGTATACGTTGAAAACTGGAATTCGAAAATTTTCACGATCGCAATATTCAAAAATGCTGAAGAATGGTACAAAAGTATTTCCATATAACATATTAAAGTGAATTATACAAGATATCGCCTTGTTCCGGTCATTGTTATTATACCCGTGAAATCCGCAGGAGGGACAGAGATGGTGAATATTTGAGGAACGTATAGGAACTGACCGTACAAAGGGTTTAGAGCCGATAGGGTAGAGGGACCGAAGTGTCAAAGGCTCAGAGGAGACTAGATCCATATTCAGGGGGCGTTGTATATCCCAGTCCTCCGTGTCGCTAATTAACAAAGGCCCACTAAATCAGTTCCACCTTTACCGCCTCTTCTCAGCGTCTTTATCGTCTCCATCGATCCTCAGACCAGTCCAGTCCAGTCCTACCCCTCTCCTTCAATCCAAACCTTCCCAGGTCTACAGCCACTGTGATATCCAGATTTAGATTATTTCGAAGGGTGAAGTTATTATTTAAAGCAGTAGTCACCAACAAAACGTTCATGCAGACCCCTTCATATAATCCTTTCAATGACAAGAAGATTAAATTAATCGATTTCTATAATACGAAACTAAATATGGCCTAAATAAATTATTAATAGACCTCATAATGGTTAAAACCCGTACCTATTATATGTAGGTAATATATCTTACATTGGTTACCTCATATAAAAAAGTAATCAAGTACACAAAGCTCGAAAAATGTTGAGAACAGAGGAAATAGAAAGTACTCCGGAGAAAAACGGGGTCGATTTTGTACTTTAACGCAGCGATTATTTGAGTACGGTACTCCGTACTTTTTTTTTCAGACTATTTGTCCGTCACTGAGAATATCACGCGTTAACACCATAATAAAGACCGATTTTTTTCCAAGCAGCGAAATACAACAGTGGTAAACAAACGTTATCTTATGGAAAATGATTAATGCGTCTTTACATTTATCAAAATAAATAATCTAACAAACATAAAGAGTTTATAATATTGAGGTGTTAATATAGAGTAAAATCTAAAAATCCTACATTATCTTCAAGGCAACCTAATATTACTTTTATTATCATGTCTCTTTAGGCCGTTTAAGACCTAGGATCTGTAACTCCCACATATCAAAGAGCAATTTGCATATCCACGTGTTCAAACTCACTTGAAATCACAAGGCATCTGTCCTCAAAGGAAGGCTGTTTATCTATCCCCTTATAGCGTTCCAATCAATCGCTACTGAACAAATACTGGCTAACCTTTGACTAAACACCTCTAATGCCAATCGTAGCTGGTATTGATGTCTTCCTCACAAATCCTGAACATTTTCATAAAAGCTAGTTTTTAATAATCCTTGCACTTTTCAGCTCTAAAAATAATTTTGCTATCTAAAGAAAATATTTCAAAACGTCTTGGTGATAAAGGACTACTTTTAATGCATAAATTATTTATTTATAATTATATAAATGTAATGTTGAACTTTCTTAATTTGTAATCTTCAAACGAAAAAAAAAAAATGCAATAAACGAAGGCCACCTACGCAAAAGCCGTCGGGATGGGTTGTACGAATTGGAGGTGGATTTCATTGTTTTCCGATGACTTCATGTTTTAATTCATGGAATTTTTTATAGTATTCTTTAGCAGTACCTGGAACCGTGACCATCTCCAAGTCCTTATGGAGTAATTCGTTGGACACATAGTCACTTTGGATTATAAATGCTGAATTATTTGTATTTGCCTGATTTTTGTATAATTTTATCATACCAGTTTAGCTCGGTCAGTACGTGGCCCAAACAGTCAGGAACTTTAATGAAATGTAGAAGCAGTATTAATGAGTGCAATGGTGGATCGAAAATAAGTATAACTTACTTGCCTTACCTCTGCCCACCTCATTACCGTTTTTTTTTAAATACCGAGACCACTTATAAGAAAATAAAAAAATATTCATCATAGAGCCTTTAAAATGGATATTATGACTTTATTAAGTCTAAGGATTCTAAATATATTCAGGGTAAGGAAAAGCTGCCAACACGTTGGCAGAAATACATTGCAAGCTATAGAGACTACTTTGATTTTTTTTTTTTAAATAGGCTTATATTATTTTCATTTTCTCTAGAAGTACAAATTTTAAGGTATACTGAGTCCAAAGACCAAGTCTTTGAAAAACGTCTGTGTGTCCGTGTATGGCTTACCATACTAAACTTATCTAGTTCGAAAACGATAAGGTGTATAAAACTGAAATTTCATATTTTAAAGTCGTATATGCCTGTGATGTCACAACAACTTACTCAAAATCGTCTTATCAGAAGAGCTACTTTATACTACGCATTTTATCCTTTTATACGATTTTCTCAATAACGGCTCTAGCTATTTTGATTAAGCTTACTATAATAATAATAATAGACTTACCGAACCCGAAGGTTCGATGCCGATACCACCAAACTTCGCCTGCATAGACTCGTCCAATGTTCGCCGGTCAAGCCTAAGCCCCCGAGATAAGCCTTAATGCAATCCTCCCATTGACGCTTCGGCCTACCTTTCGGACGCCCACCAGTCGGTTCAGCGAATACCAACTTTCTGGGAATCCGTTCCTCGCCGAGCTCAACAACTTTACGTGCCCAATTGAGTCTCCGTGATGCTATCAACTCAATATATTCACAGAATACAAACTCCGCAATTCCGCGTTGTGCAACCTTCTAAACTCCCCAGTGGCCTCATATCTCTGTTCGGACCAAATATTTTACGAAGTACCTTATTTTCGAAAACCTTAAGCCGTTGTTCATCCTTCAAAGTAAGCGGCTACTTTTCACATCCGTAAGGAACCGTCGGAAGAATAATAGTTTTTAAATTCTAACCTTTATGTTTTTAGACAGAAGCCGCGAGCTAAGTAATTTAGCAACTGAATAATAACACGCATTTCCCACCTTTAACCGGAACTTTATTTCTTCCTGGATTTCATTTTTTCTTGTTATCATTGATTCTAAATACTTGAATTTCTCTACGTCTTCGAAAGTATGCCCTGAAATATTAATATCACCAAGATCGACACCGTTTCTGCTACTAATCATATACTTCGTCTTATCGATATTTAATTCGAGTCCTATTTATTTACCGGTTTTTATTAACACACTTGTATTTAGTTGTATGGTTTCCGTGTCTTCACCTAGCAGTACCAGATCATCGGCATACCCCAAAACCGGAATCTTGTCACCCATATTTAAGCCTTTCTCGGTACACATCACCATTTCAATGACATATTCTAAAGCTATATTAAATAACACAGGTGAAAGGGAGTCACCCTGTTTCAAACCCGATCGCACCTCAAATCTCTCGGAGTAATTATGACCGATTCTAGCTTTATGGAATGTTTCCGACAAACACATCTCTACTAGATTTACTAACTTTCTGGGCATTCGCTGTTCAATCATGATGTTATATAGCTTCTGACGGTCTATTAAATCATAAGCCTTTTTAAAATCGATATAAAGTTAATGGACTACACCGTTGTATTCCAATTTTTTCTCTAATATTTGACGTAAGGAAAATATTTGATCAATAGTCGAGCGATTCCGCCTAAAACCACATTGGTAATCTCCGATAATTTCCTCAGCGTATTCCGTGATTCGACTAGTAAGTATTGACGAGGATATTTTATATCATACTGGGAGAAGAGAGATCCCATGATAGTTGTTACAATCCGCCCTCGGTCCTTTTTTGTGAATCGGAATAAGTATTGATTCTTTCCATTCTTCGGGCATTTTTTCATTTTCCCAGATCTTTTTAACTAAAACATGTAATTTGGAATTGCCCGCTTCTCCACACGCCTTGATTAATTCCATCGTGATATTATCGTTTCCTGCAGCCTTATAACGTTTTAATTTTCCTATCGCCATTTCGACTTCCTCTTTACTCGGTGCGTCTATCCATGGTTCAGAGCTCTGATATTCAGAGAGAGGAGATTGATTATTATTTTCCGTATTTAATATGCCGTCAAAGTGTTGAAATAAACAAAGCTGAAAGAAAATAAAAGTTTAAACGTAAATTTATTCATTCAAACCGATAAAGCTAAACTGTAGCTGATTGTGATAAAGCTTATACAAAAAAAAAAATAGCTAAGCTCACTATATTGAAGTAAAATTCAATGGGCTGAAAATTATGTAGGTTCCATTCTGATGGAAATAGTATGACCGGTCTTAAATACTCATCCCCCCTCCTCTAAAATATCCTTAATTTTGTAGGTTCCGAAAAAATAAACACATCATTGTATTCGTATTAATAAAAATCAGATAAATATACAAGCATTACGAAATTGATTACCAGCTAAAGGAGAAAAGAGGAAAAATAATTTGTAAGGGTATACCGTTGGAAAGCTAATAATTTAAAAAAAAAAAGGGTAATCTTGAAATAAAACTTGAGGAAGGTAATGTTAAGAAACGGATAGAGCAGAAACCTAAGTAATTATTGTAAATAGTCCGGCCATAAATAGGAGTAATACATGAAAGAAATTACACAAAATGGCCCCCTCTCGAATTGACACTGAAATTTAATCTCCGTGGATAGTCACGGACCACTTCTTGAGAAAAGCTC
Organism: Piezodorus guildinii; assembly: GCA_023052935.1. Classification (NCBI taxonomy): domain Eukaryota; kingdom Metazoa; phylum Arthropoda; class Insecta; order Hemiptera; family Pentatomidae; genus Piezodorus; species Piezodorus guildinii. Next base: position 40,841,321 of record CM041297.1, on the reverse strand, counting down.
TCAACAGTTTGGAACAGAAATCGTTTGAGGACCAAAGCCTGTAATCTAGTGGGTTAAGATCAGGGTTTCTTGAGGGCCAATCCGAGTCGAAGATGAATTCTGGATTGTTCTTTTCAAAACTCTGCTGAGTTGAACTGGTCTTGGGAGCTGGAGATGAATCTTGCAGAAAAACCCAATAGCTTCCATTAAACGAAGTATCATTTAGAGGCTTGACAATAAGTTCTAAAATATCGTCCTGATAGTTTTAAGCGGTTTTTTTTTTTTTTTTTTTACAAAAATGGAGCTTTGTGGTGCCGTAAAAGCAACTCCACACCAAACCATCACTGAGAAAGAGTCATAATATCTTTCCACTTTCCTAATAACTTCCTGGACTTCTTTAGAGCTATGTACGTACATACGATCATTTTGGAGATTTAGTTTTTCTTGGATCGTAAACATTTTCTCATTGGTAAACAAATTCTTTATATGGAGACCATTGGTGTAATGGCTAAGGGACACTTCGCATCTATCCACTCCAATTTATTTGAGGAAAGTGGTTAGCTTTGTCCTGTCATTCTTCGAAATGCACCCACCATAAGGTTGCTTTTTACTATGCTGGACAGTGATCTGACAGAGATTCTCATTTTCCAAGACATGATTTGTTGTTTTCGTTTGGGATTTCTTCGGATTTGCCGTTTTCACAGTGCTGGGACTACCCGGTCGAAGTCTGTCACATACCGATAGGGGCTCATATTATCCACTTATAGTCCTTACGCGAACTTAATGCTGATAACTAAAAGGTTACGAAATGTTAAAAATTTCTAACCTAAATTTTAACTTTCTGTAAGGCGACCACAGCTTTCGGTTTTCTTTATCACTCCACTCCATATTTACTGGACGAATGAAAATCACAAATTAATTGAAATTATTACCATGATATGTAAAGAAAATAATCTGATAGAGATGAGGATTATCTGAATAATAACAAAATATGTAAACGAAGTTCAACTTTTGTAACAGTATTTATGACGGAACTAGGTACATAACAATTTATATTGTAATATTATTTAATATAAAATATATGTTCCTAACGAAACTGAATATAATTATTTTTTTATATCAATTACTATTATAGAAGAGTAATTTAAGTTATGAATATATTATTCGGAACAGTCTCTTCTATTTTATTTATATATTTATTTATCATAACATATAAAACATGATTATTAAAATATTACGTTTCGAGGTACCTCATGCCTCATCTTCAGATTTTCAAATATCATCTAAAATATAATTGAATAAATATTATAAGCAACTATACATACATTAACAACACATTATCAATAAATTAGAATCAATTTATCATTTAAAATATTTACCATCTGTTTATTATTAAAATTCTACTTACATTTATTTCCATATTATATCCTAATATAGGTCATTTAATATTGTAATATTATTCATATTAAGTTCCTATTTATGAATAAATCTGTAATTCTGTTAAAATTTATCTTTTCATTATCACATATTAATTCTCTCAACATTTTGTTGCTATACACTTGCAACAATCATGTAGACTAAATAGCATTTATCTCATTCCTTTCTTGTACTATTCAATGTTTACAAATATCCACAACATAATTTTAATCTAGATTAGAGATTAATTATATATACACACATTCATACTCATTCAAACCCACACATACACACCCATATATATATATATATATATATATATATATATATATATATATATATATATATATATACATACACACACGCATACACATACACATAATTTTTATTTATTTTATTTTTTATTATCAATCAAAATCAGAAATTCAATTTATTAATTATATCTGCATAATTTCAACTTATTTTTTTTAATCTGTTTTGTAATTTACTGTATTTATTATGTTCTTAGTTATATAGATTGACTCTAGTATCTTTCTATTTTTGGTTTTTTGTTCTGTATTAAGTATTTGTATATTTTCAAAATTAAATTCATGTTTATTAGTTATACTATGGTTGGATAGGGCAGTAAGATTTATATTTTTAATATTTTTGCAATTGGAAATGTGTTGTTTTAATCTAGTCTTTAACATTTTTGATGTTTCCCCAATATAAGTTTTTTGACAATTTTTACAATCTATTTTATAAATGGTATGAAGTATGTGAAGATGAGGCATAAGGTACCTCGAAACATAATGTTTTAATAATCATGTTTTATATGTTATGATAAAAAAATATATAAATAAAATAGAAGAGACTGTTCCGAATAATATATTCATATATTTTTTTTAACTGTAAATTTATTTAATAGTTATTAAATAACACCCGAGGTAAGTAGAAGTCGTACGTTGCTCGCACTATATTTTTTTTTCTTTGTTAACCTGCATTAATTTTCTGACAAACCAATACCAACTTACTAAAAAAGGTGTTGATTAATACTTACTATTTACCGTATGCGCAATGATTCCCTACCACAAACAGGTTAAAGGCGATTGGATGGCATAGTATGGACAGCGTGAGGTCTGGTGGTGTTTGATGTGTGACCAACAAACCAGGGAGAGCCGAGATTGCCAAACATTGGTTACCCGCAGCAATGGTGCTTTACCCATGTGTCTAATGGCAAAGAACGCTTCTAGGGACAACATCTGTCTGTCCACTGATTATCGTACCCACTAAATGTGTCAGCAGTAGATAGTTACTTTCTATTAAATCTGCATTATTTTATCTTTAAAAAAACACACAAAAAAAGCTTTAATTCCGACTGCCGTCAATCCATTGACCCTTGAAATCGGCAAGACCATGCCGTTCAACGTTTTTTATTTTCATATTTTAACTACTTATTCTCTATATTTTCTTGAATTCAAAACCGTGAATAAAAATTAATTACTTTTATAATCCAAACGTCCAGACTACATTGTCCGCTTTTAATGTGGAGTCCTTCCTGTCTCATCTATCATACTTCAAACAGCGTTGGAATGATGGACTGATAAAATATTAAGTATGGAAGATTCAACCTATTAAAAACTATGTCACACCAAACTCAGTAGATTAGCTGAGAAATTTCCCCCTACCTTAAAATATGAACTTTTTGCTACAACTGAGTTAACTAATCAGCATAAGTAACGAAAAAAAAAATAATAATTACGAATTGTAAGGTAATAAAGTAACAAAAAATATAATTTAAACTCTAATTCAAAAGCATAAAGATCTTATAAATGGCTGATTTAACCAAAATTGAAATATCAAATTACTGTCCGAACTATATAGACATTTTTAGTAAAGACTAAATAATTCAAATCTACTTAGCAACTGACCTACCCTTTACGCATAAAATACTTATGGCTCAGATTCAGACTGCTAACATTCTATTCCAGGAAATTACTATGAAAACCATAACGCACAGATTGAATCCAACAGAAACCTGCACTATCACAAATAGGAAAGGAGCTGACAATATTCACCATTTCTTCACATCTCTCTCTCAGTCTTCACTGGCTTATTAGATAGGTGACGCGACTGACAGAGACGCTGGGATCGGCCTTGTATGGGGACTTCTCCGATTGCAATAAAAGCATATTCTATTACATTTTATTTATAATCCAAACCATCTGTTCCAACATTGAATATTAAATAACGATATTATCTCTGAGATTAAGTGGTCATTAAGATTAAGTATTTGAATCACTTGACCTGTCAAAATTTGTGTTTAAAAATAAAATAAAAACCATTTAATGATTTCTCAGTCTCTTTAGACGGCTGCTCATGGCTACCAACTCCCAAAGTGGGTCGAAGGATCTCTTTGTAGTTTGTCAACTTTAGGAAAACAACTCGGATGTAATAATTAGATGAGCCCCTACTAAATAAATGTACAACGTTCACGGCAAAAGGTTTCAGAGATAAGTCAGAAGTAAATGATTTAATTAAAGTTTCTGGAAAGGGAGGAGCCGCCAAGTTGAATTTAAATTGGAAGGAGGGTGAGGGGAGCCTTGGTGACTTTGGAAGGAGATAAGTCAGGGGTTTAAATGCGATTCCGACCAAGGAGATGGGCAGGGGTCAGGAATAGCTAATATCCTATAATATTATTATATTGAAATTTGTTTATGATCATATAAAACAATTCTTGACATTATTGCTTTATATATTTTATTATTACCTTAGGAGGCTAGGCAGAGGTTTTCTTCGGGCCAGGAAGGCGGGGCATTGATGCCAGAGTTTAAGCCCCATAGCATTGAGACGCGAACTTACAATTATAGCCATAATAATCTAGCAGTTGATTGCCCAGAAAAAATATCAATCCAATCTTCTAAATTTCTACCCACATCGTAGGTTATCTAAAACTCGGAAAAGACTACCTTTCCTTGAATATCCAAAATGGTAACCTACAAACGTTGGCAAATTAATATGTATAATTTAAGACTAGCTAAGGCGTTTATTTTGAAACTGGCTTAAGTCCATCTACACTTAATTAAAATATTTATTACTGATAATGTTTGAAGGCTAAATGAATAGTTTAAGACTATTTAAAGCATTCAACACGGACCTTCTGCCCTGGCTTTTCAATGTTGAGCTGTAACATCGCGTATCGAAGAAATTTGGCCAAGACCAGGATGTCGGGAAAGTACGCGATCTCTTTAGTGTCGACTCGAATCCACAAAACCAGTGCCCAGCTTGAGACTGAGTAATATTATTCTGAATGTCTTCTTAGAAATTCAGGTGAAACCCCTGGTTATAGACCTAAAATTGTAATATGTCATTTGTAAGAGATATGTAGAAATTAGAGATCAGCAAGATGCACCATAAAGCGATCGGGAGCTAGTACGGTATTTAGTAGGAATTAACTTTATAGTCTTATATATTTATTATTATTATATATCATTTTATTATTATTATAAGCCAAATGTTTATATATATATATATATATATATATATATAGCATTTCCAAATCAAAATCAACCTTTTCTAAGTCAAATCCAAACTTTTCAAGTCGAATTCAACCCTTTTCAAGTCGAATTCAACCTTTTCTAAGTCGAATTCAACCTTTTCCATTTCAAATTCAACGTTTTCCTAATCAAATTCCACCTTTTCCATTTTAAATTCAACCTTTTCTATTTCAAATTCAACTATCTTCGATTTCATGAAATTAATAAAAATCAAGTTAGTATAATTTTATGTTTTTATGGTTATTTTAATTATCAATTGTGTTCTTAGCTAACGTGGCTTGTTAACTGTTCCCAGGGTCCCTTTTACTTAAAATTAGTCTCGATTTTAAGAGTAAGTATCGATTAATTTTAGATTTTTAGACATTTCCGATACCAGGGCTGGTGCTTTAGTTTTATTAAATTCGTTTAGTTTTGATATAGAGATTAATAGCATAATCTCTATATGAACCATCGGTAACCCAGCTACCATGCCTTGTTTCGAATAAATACAAAAACGTTCCGATAAGTTAAAATGATTACTTATTTGTATATAAAAAAAATAAAAAAATAAGAGTCAATTATTCTTCAACCAGTCTGCCAAGTTCATCCTAAAGATGTTCAATAGGATTTAAGTCAGGGCTAAGAGCTGGCCATCTTGAAGTCTGAATTCGTGTTTCATTAAGATATTGCTGAACACAGTTTGCAGTATGTGGTCAAACATTATCATGCATAAAAATAAAATTTTATCCAATAAATGGAACAAAATATAACATATTGTTCAAGGATCTCTAATATGAACAAATGCATTTAGGAATGGTCTGTTGAAGACATGGAGATCAATTTTCGCTTCCAGAGATATTCCTCACCACACCACCACGGAACCATCTCCAAATTGCACTCTCCTAGCAAAGGTACATTCAGAACTCTAGGTAAACTCTAGCACGTCCATCTAGAGAGTAAGTTTAAAAACGCGACTGATCGGAGAAAAGTACAGTCCTCCATTCATTTTCATTCCACAATAACCATATGTGCTCTCGAGCAACGGGTTCTTCGATGACTCAGTAAGCTGTGGACCTGTGGCCACCCTCCTGTGATGCAAGTTCATTTCAGCAAGTCTTTTTCTGACAGCTTCAGTACTAATTGAAAATCACGAACCAGCCGGAGCCTTTGAGCAGTCTCAGAGGCTATAGAAAAGCTATTTTGAAGTGTATGTATTAAATAAACCGATCATCTCGTGGCTGCGTCGTTCTTGGGTGACCCGAACCTTTCCTGCGGGTGTAGAGTCCAGTTGGATCGCTCTAGGCATAGTGGTTTCAGGTAATCCTAATGCCAGAACGGCGTTTCTTTAATTATGGCCATTTTTTACTGAAGCACTGGTCACTAGTTCGGCGGTTATTACCATTTTAAGGATTAATGATAATTATAATTAACAAGTTTTTAAACGAATTTGAACTGTATTTTAATATTGTTACCACGAAACCGCAATAAGAACTGTAATTTATAAAGTGATTATTACCTTAGTTCATGTTGTGTTTACAATATTGATTATACCATAGGTCATGTTTTTGTTTACATTAAGTAAACAAAGATTTATATTTTATAAAATTATCCTTAATAATTGTTAATAGTAATAAAAAAAACAACGTTTTTCAAAATTAAAAAGAAAAATCAATTTTTCAAAGTGCGCCACTTTTTTTTTTTTTTTTTTTTTTGTATTATTAGGTAAGTGAAACTAAAAAACACAACAAAAAAGAAAACAAAAAATAAATAATACTTCATGTTAACAGTCATTGAAATTATTGTAATTAAACAATCATGATTTCTCTGAAGAGCCTGGTTGAAACGATCTCAGACCGCATTCTTATCAACCCACTCTAGCTTAATTGTCCAAGAGAATTGCGCCAGCCCATTCCACTTCCCAAACGGACTGGTACAATATGGACGCAATAGACTGATACAGTATGGAAGTAATGGACTGATACAGTATGGAAGTAATGGACTGATACAGGATTTTGAAGGTGGCACGGATATATTATTTATGGGCCCATCTCCTAGATATTTTAAGGGCACTCGGAGGGTCTTGTATAAATCCAAGGTGTCCCCTCCAGCCGACATTAAATCAGTCTCTTACAAAATAGCCCTCGATATTGTCCTTTGGACACTCGAATATTTTCAGGTTCTTCCTTCCCTCAGGTAGCTAGAGGAGTCTTGTACTCTTTAAGAATTTATCACTAACCCTCCAGAAATATGTATCGATGAATAAGGAGTTGAAATGATTATTTTTTTCCTTAATAGTATTCTAAAAAATCTGATACATGGAACACACGCTTTTCGCTTAATTTACTAATTAAATTCAATTTCAGAATTGTCTAGATAATGTATTATATTTTTCTAAGTAATTATAGGAATATCTTATCAATGAAGTTTTAAGTCCTGCGTTTCCCAACGGTGTATTATACTCATGTTACTACGCATATTTCAGCATATAACTATATTGGTTACTCTGATTAAATAAAACGTAATTTCAATGTATTATACTCATGAACCTCATGAAAAGGGAAAGAATTCTCTAAACAGTAGAGAAAACCCTTTCTCTACCATTAACACTGAGTCTGGATGCAAGGATTATGGTTGGATGCCCAGGAGTTTTTGTAGCAAATTTGAAAAAAAAAATGGTCCTGTAGTTCAGGAAAAATGCTGCGTAAAGCGTACGACGGACAAATTTGTATTCAATAATAACTGAGTATTTGTGAAATTACATCTATTATAATTTGTGGTTTGAATATATAGATCAACTTTTTTTTGTTTATTTTTTTCCTGTTTATTTCACTTTACTGATTCTAAAACTCTCTACATATTTTTCTCCATCTTCAATAATATCTGAGTTATGTGCGTCTAGGTAAAATTCAATTTAAAAAAAAAAAAAAAAAAAAAAAAAACAATAAAATTTTCTCAATCTTCGAAAATAACTGGGTGTATATATATATATATATATATATATATATATATATATATATATATATATATATATATATTTCAGATTTCATTTTTTTTTCCTTTTTCCTTTTTTTTTTTTTTTTTGTTTATCGTGCTTTACTGATTCTAAAACTCTATAAATGTTTTCTCTATATGTAAAAATAACTGAATAATGGGCTTATTTATGGGTAAATTTAAATTTGTTTCTCTTTTTTATAATTATTCACGATTTTTTAGTTAAAATATTGATAACTTTTTTTGTCTATCTTCAAAAATAACTGCTTAATAAAATTTAAAAAAAATTAATCCGCCACTATTCTAAAAATTACCAGCTGATATCAATGTCTAAGTGTTAAGATCATCTTTGGATGCCATAGTATTTTTGTGGTGAATTAAAAAAAAAATTGGTCCAGCCTTTTCGGAGAAATGATTTTTGGTTATTCGGGTTCTACATGTGAACCATAAGCTTTCAATTTTTAAGGGAGGTAATTTTTTTTTTTTTTTTTGGTCGATTACAAAGGTTCATTGTTGAAAGCAATTAACCAATATGTGATACTATTCTGCAGACAGTTTTACCAATAAGTAGAACTAAATTCTTTTCAGACTCCTGTAGAAATAGGGTCTTGTTTCTATTCCCAGTAAATTCAATAACATTGACGGACTCTACACCAGAACAACCATTGAAATCGGTAGCACGTACCTTCGACATCGGTCGACGAAGGGAGGATCCGATGGAGATTTGAGTTAGGGATAATAATGGGACTATAGATTTGGATTGGACGGGATTAGAGTAGGAGACCTCATCAATCAGTTAGCGAAATGAGAGCTACTGCTCCGTCCACGTCCTAATAGCCTCATTCTGCTACCGGTTCATGCATCAGTATCCCCAATGCTTCAATTATATCCGCCGTAAAACCCTATAAATCGATCATGATATGATGTAGTTTATATAATAATAAGATAATATAAATCTTTTATAAATGTAATAAAAACGACAATGATTTCGAAGGGGGGCGATTTGTACTTGAGTCTAAAAACTGTGAGAACTGTCACTCTCACGAGAGTTGTCTAGCGTCTTTTTTGGTAACTAGGTGCTCCAAGCTTGCCTTTTAAGCTTTTGGTTTATTATTTTTAATAATGAACCTTTGTTATCGACCAAAAAAATAATCCTCCCTCAAAATTTGAGAGCTTTCGTTTCAAGACGCGTGGAATCCAAAAAAAAATCTTTTTGTCTGCCGTCCGCGGCATTTCTCCGAAAGTGCTAGACTAATTTTTTTGAAATTCACCACAAAAATACTATTCCAGTCAATCCTAATACCTAGATGTCGATATCAGCTGGTTATTTTTAAAATGGCGCCCGATTTAACGTGATTTTATTCAATAACTCAGTTATTTTTGATGCTAGAAACAAAAATTTATTGGTGTTTATTTAACCAAAAAAAAAAAAAGCGAATAATTTTATGAAAGGGAAAAAGAAAAGAAAAAAATTGAAATTTTTCACATAAATTCGCTTATAACTCAGTTATTTTTGAAGAAGAGAGAAAAGTGTGCATAGAGTTTTAGAATCAGTAAAGCGATATACAAAAAAAAATAAAACATTTATTTGTATATTGAAGCAACAAATTATATATTTGTTATTACACCAAAAATCGGTTATTATTGAAGACAGAGGAAAATCGAAAAGATTTTAATGGAAAGTATTTTAATAGTTTATACAACTCATTTCAATTTTAAATAGACTAAAAATGTATTTGTTATTTTTTTTCAGATCTCCCATTTATTACAAAAAATGATACATACAATATATTAATATGTATAAATGCGTAAATAACAGTTTTATCACCAATCATAACATACGTTAAAACAACGTTTCGGGATGTTGATTTTCATTATGAGGATTTTGACTCCGAGAAGTTCCACCATAAAGAGATTGAGAATTGATATTTTCAAAGGAGAGTGATCGAAATTCAAATACAGTGACTACTCAGACATTTGGAAGTGAGCTCTCCGGAAAGGCATAAAATTTAGGCCGAAACGTCGGCACGGAATAAAATAAGATAACGAGTAGTTCCTAACCCAAATATCTTGGCTTTATAAAGAAAAATCCTAGGCTTGTAATCGAACCCAGGTCAATCGTCCTAGATAACTATTTGTGTCATTCTAGAACCCCGTTTGCTAGCGTGACTCCTAGATTAATTTGTAAGACCGAAAGGTAACAGCGACTTATCACGAACCGTGATTGTAAATCATGCCATTTTATTACCAGTTGTGTAAGTCATCCGTTTCATTACTTATGTTAACTTACATCAATTTCATGTCATAATTCTGTAATGTTTCGTGGTTATTTGAACTTAGCCGTCTTCTTTAGAATTCTACTTGTTTTAGCTCCGGCTTAATTTTTTCATATTTTATTTTAATAGAAAATGCACATACTTTTGTATTAAAACTTTTTTTTTTGTTAATTATGAACCGAAAATGCACGGTGATATTTTCAGATTATAAAGGTAAAAACAACTAGGCACATTATAAAGGAAAATGAGATTGTTTTTTAAAGTTTTTTATTTTTTATTAATTCTTTGTAACTTACAACTGTATTAGTAAGTAGATCAAGTTAATTTTAAGAAAACATTAAATAAGAACTACATACAATTTTAGAGAAAGGAGTGCATTGACTTCATAAAAATAATAATAATGAATAAATAAAATATTTTAAAAAAAAATTAAAAAACAGAAGGTTTCAAGGCCATCTTCCATTCAAACGCCTCGAAGGAGTATTAGGAATCCAAGAGAATGATGGGATAGAAACTAGTAAAATTAAAAAATATAATTATCCCAACCGATAAACTTAAAGTTAAAGAAGTTTATAAAATCTATTTTTTTTTTTTTTTTTTATTTAAACATATTTATTGAGATTAACAACTGTATTAAAATAACACACATCAAGTAATGTGATCGGCGTGTAGTAAACTGACATGAAACATTAAAACTATATTAAACTAGGTCTCGAGGCAATCATCTCTTCAAACGCCTCGGTGGAATATCAGGAAACCAGAAGGGTACTAGGATAGAAACTAGTATTTACAACTATATTTGATAACGAAACAAGCAGATGAACAACTAATGGAACATTAAGGTTATTACGGTTGAGTTAATTCGTGATTAAGTAAGAAGCATTGAGGATTTTACGATGGATTTGTTTTTAGGGATTGGATGAGAGAGGAATTCGATGGTTTAGATCAGCCCCAAAGCTCGATTCTGTCCAGATGGGTCTTATAATAGTCAAGTAGATGATCCTTTTGTAGTTCAGACAAATTTTTGTGCCGTTGTCTTTTAAGTGTTGAAGTTGCCGAAACCGGATATATTTGTATATAAGCTGAAAATTTTAATCAATTACTGATTTATGTAAAAGAGTTGTGTGATGCTCACCCAAGATTATGATTTTTTTATTTTTGTCAGGGATATGTTTTTTGGCTGGGATCTAGTACTTTTTTGTGTTAATGTTTTTTATGCTAGGACCTACTGTATAGGAGCTATATTGGTTTAAATGAAAAAAGTTACTAATGTATCATTGTCTAAATGTACGTTAATAATTAATAATAAATTTTGTTAGTTGATTATTTCTTTTTTTTACCTTTCATACCTAATAAATCAATATCTATAATCTCTTAGTGTTCCGAGCCAGGGAGAAATACTGAAACCACATTTTTTAAATTGTAGTTTTGTTTAACTTAGTATTAAGGAGACAGGGTCCTCAACACTTCATTGCTGCCATCTAGCAGATGGCTCTGTCATCATTACTGTCGTCACAACGCCATCTAGGGCCAGCCAGAGGAAGGGACTCCCTGCCAAAATTGGCATGTATTGGCAAGACCCCCATGCAGGTCATCAATTGAGACGTTGATTTCCAAAAGGTACTATATCCATTCTGGGGAATTTTACAGGTAGCGCGAAAATCTCTCATTACTCTATTATTAAACCAGCTAATTTGATTCTTTTCACATTAAAATCTAGAATTATTTATTTACTATATTAATAAAACCATATGAAAGTTATGAAATGAAATGTTCTTTTATGATTTGGATTGAAACTAAATGTGTAATAAGTATCTTAAGAAATTAGTAATGTTAAGAATTGAAATTGTCTTATGTTTATTGTATCTCTCTATTTGTAATTTTATTTGTTTTATTTTGTGATTTATTATGTGCAAGCGTGACATGCATTTGTTTTATTCTATTTGAATCAGCTGTTAAGTGACCGCGGGGCAGAGTGGATTCTGGGATTGGGACAGAGAAAGTTAATAGAGTCACTCGCGAGTGTAGACGGTGTTTAATCGAGCTGGTTGTCGCTGAATGTCGCATATTTTTAGTATAATCGCAACTCGCACATCATCCTAGAAGATTGTCTCAGAATTGTCGCAGGGAGTAGGAGTCGCTAAGGGAAAGAAGGAACATCGCAGACGAGAGGGGGAAGGAAGCCATCACGGACAGAAAGACCCACCGCTTGCACACTATAAACAGTATTTGTTTTATTTTAATTAATATAAGCTTGTTTATGTTCTCTCTTTTATTATTTCATTTATTTACCCTCAACAAAATTACAAGGATTGACAGAAAATTCGGCGACTCATAATAACGAACGGGTCGAGGCTGCGAGCAAACGCGTCTATCGCCCCTCTTCCCAACAAGTAGCAATTCTAAATCACGTTATTAAAGGACATGAGTGGTCATTAAATACAATCAAATTTAAGATTTAGATAAAACTAAATGAGGATAATATAAATATGTAAAAATATCAATTTCGTAAAAAATGTCCTTAAGTACCTTTTCGAAATCAACGTCTCAATTGGTGAGAGACACTTTTTGAGTGAAGTGAGCACATGTGCCCACCAGTTTAAGACCTTTTTCATTACCTCATACATTAATACTTACTTCATCATGGAGAGGTAATTCATAGGATCCTGCCTACTCATGGGCCGAGAAAGAAGAGGACGATGGGGAAGAGGAACAAACACAGAAACAACCAGATATGTAAAATAGACTAAGTTAACTAACCCTCCTCACCACATGTAGCAATAGCAACAAACATAAATCATTCACTTATAAAGTCCAGCAGTCATTTAAAAACCCAGCCCATACATTATTTTATTTTATTATTATCAAAAGTCCCCTGGAACGCCCCAGACCTTCCGATAATAAACACCTAGTTTCTTCTATGTTCTTTTCGTTTCTAATTATTTTGATAAAAACCCAACTATATTGAACCTACTTAGGCACTTCCACATGATATATTTTAATCATTTATTGATTAAATTAAATTATTAGTCTTTGAGATCATCTCAGCGAGTCACTTTGAGCACAAACTTCGGCACACAAATATACTTCTTTTTTTTTCACCAAACCAACTTCTTCAGTCATATTTATTGATTAAGGCTGTTCTATATTACTATTATCATTTGTTGAATATCGCTTCTTAGTATTTACTATTAAAATAATAATTCGACTAAATCATGTTATCCAATTTGTGAAGGATGGAGTGTATAGAATAGACATGAGTATTCAATTCTGGGTTACGAACTGTTCCGGAAGTTTATCAACAACACGCATTGTGACTGCTCATATGTCAACAGCCTAATTAAAGAGTTTAAATATTTCCTGTTGCCCAACAGAACAAATTGCCCTAATTATCGTGGTATTAAAATTGGCGTTTTCATTCTTATTTTATCCTACACTAACAACGGGTGTTTATTGTCAAATCACGTACGAATATATTCAGATATTATTCTTATTCAGGACATATTAGATCAATCCACACGTTTTGAACGAATAAAATTAATCATTATTTTTTCTTTTTATTAATCGTTTCCAATTGTGCTTTTTAACGGTTCAAGAGAAAAATGCACCTCACTTACCTCAACATGTATTACTATTATTGCAATGTATAGAGAATACTGAGGGAAGTAAGTTAGTATTGGATATTTATTTTATTAATTAAATAAATATTAATAAGCTTTGTCGGTAATAGTCAAAAGGCATTTCCCAAACCCCCTTGGATTGTCCTGTTTGCTGCCTCCCCTGCTTCTAGAATGTACACTTGGTACATTCTAGAACCCAACTACAAAGGCTGGACTTCCCATATCAGCCCCGCCCGAGGTGACGAGGATGAGAAAGGAGGTTCGAGGGCAGTCTTATTCGAGCCATGAGAGTTGACGTCCAGTAAGAGAACAGCGGTGGTCCATCCTCAAGAAGAAGCGATGTCCAACGGGTGACATCGAGCAGCTGGAGGATGAAGCCTAGAAGGAGCGCCTAAGACTGATTCCACCTTCGCCAGCCGACTAAGTGTTTTAAAGGTATCTTTTTGTTTGTAATATTGTATGGCAAGGTTCACTGTAATGTCCCTCAGTATTCTCAGAGAGTAGAAAATATCCCTAATACAAAAACTATTCACTTACATATATTTAAAACTCAGTTACGCGCAACACACGACTTACACTCAACTTATAGATTAAAAGAATATTGTTATATACACCAAAATTAAAGCTGAATTTTCTAACGTAATGGACGAAGTAAACAGGCATACGACCATCTTTTATATGAATGCAGTTAACTGGACAGACTCAGACACAAACTGATTTCTACAGTCCTGTTTAACGGAGACCAATGTCCGCCTACAAAATGGGACCTTCTTACAAAATACTTTTCAGAATTTGATGAATTTTTTAATCTGGTGGACTATGAAGAAATGGATAATTAGCAACAGGCATGTAACTATTGTACATAGCGAACTGAGGTCTATATGAATAATATTGTAAATAATTCATTAACTATTTTCATTTTATTTAGTTATTCATTTTTTGTTCTTCACACTATTGTTATTTTTATTATTATTAATTTACTTTTACTTTCTTTACATACTCTTGGTTCAAAATATGTCATGTAATGTTAGATTTGTGGATAATAATAATACACGTTGTGTAGGTTAGCGTATAAATAAATGCACTCATTGCAGGGTTTTTGTAATGTGGAAAAAAAAAAGGTTGAAAACAAAAATTAGATTAAATAACATAAGGATAATAATTATTCTATATAACCACATGAAAATTATGGTTATGCGCTTTTGTGCACTATTCATTACCTTCTACAACTTTATGTGTTAGGAAACATTCCTTCTACAATATTTAGCTTTCCAATTATACTACAGACTTGCTGATGTGTCCCAGAAGAGTTGCTTAGACGTTTTGGCTGTACAAGAGATGAGATGGACTGGTAAAGGAGATATAAAGGGAGAGAACTTTACGATGCTATATAGTGGGTCAGAAAACAGACATGAGTTTGGAGTAGCATTTATGGTCTCCAACAGAATAAAATCTGCAATCCTTGACTTCCAACCAATTAACGAAAGGCTTTGCAAACCACGCATTAGAGGGCATTTCAGGAACATTAGTTTGATTTGTGTTCATGCACCCACAGAAGAGAAGGATGAGGAGTTGAAAGATACCTTCTATGAACAATTAGAAGCTGCTTATAATACCTGTCCCAACTATGATATGAAAATCGTCCTAGGAGATTTCAATGCGCAAGTCGGGAAGGAGTTAGAGCTGAGACCAACAATTGGAGCGCATAGCTTACATCAAGTGACGAATGACAATGGACTAAGGATGGTAAGTTTTGCAACCGTGAAATCCACGGCAGTCATGAGTACTATGTTCCCTCATAAAAAAGTGCACAAAGAAACATGGCACTCACCAGATGGTACCTCTGCAAGCCAAATTGATCACGTACTGGTTTCCACCAAAAATTTCAGCTGTGTAAATGATGTACGATCATATAGAGGATATGATGTTAACTCCGATCACTACTTAGTAATCATAAAACTTCACCAAAAAATAAAATGCTCTACAAAGAAACCAATGCCCCGAAGTGAGCAGTGGAATACAGAACGCATCGGGACTGAAGAAGAGAGTGACAGATTTACCGAGAAGTTCCACGAGACAGTTATGAGCATACCAGTTAGTGAAGGTACGGATACTATTGAAAGTAGGTGGAGACGCATCAA
Source organism: Piezodorus guildinii (assembly GCA_023052935.1). Classification (NCBI taxonomy): domain Eukaryota; kingdom Metazoa; phylum Arthropoda; class Insecta; order Hemiptera; family Pentatomidae; genus Piezodorus; species Piezodorus guildinii. The sequence continues at coordinate 40,825,383 of CM041297.1, read as the reverse complement.
GACAGGTTTAACGCAGTCTGCAAAAGAAGTGTGTGGAGTAAAGAAAAGAAGTCATCGTAACTGTTGGTTTGATGAAGAATGCGAGCAGGCTGCCCAGATAAGGAATGAAAAAAGACTAATCTGGATTAGTAGAAATACACACCCCCCAGATCCTGCGACAACTTCCCCAGAAAGCCATTATTTTTCTTACATACATCTACAACTGCATCCTTCGCACCACCTATTTTCCTCTCTTATGGAAACATTCCACAATCATTCTATTCCTAAAACCAGGTAAACCTTCCAGTAACACTTCATCCTACAGACCTATAAGTCTACTCCCCATCCTCTCAAAAATCTTCGAAAAGCTCCTTCTAAAACGAATCCTGCCTATATTAGAATCTCACAACCTTCCTTCCCACCAGTTTGGTTTCCGTTCTCATCATTCCACTGTTCAACAAGGACTCCGAGTTGTAGACCATATTTCCTCAGCCCTCGAATGTAAAGAGTATTGTTCTGGTGCGTTTCTGGACATAGCGCAAGCTTTTGACCGGGTATGGCACGCTGGATTACTCTTCAAGCTTAAAACGCATTTACCCCAGTCTCTCTACCTCATTCTAAGATCCTATCTCTCAAACCGCTCCTTCCAAGTACGCTGTGGTGTAGAATTTTCCAACTTTTATCCCGTTGAGGCCGGTGTTCCTCAGGGCAGCGTCCTGGGACCCGTTCTCTACATCCTTTACACCGCTGATATTCCTAATCATCCTGACACCTTTCTGGCAACATTTGCAGATGACACCGCCATCCTATCATCCAGTTCCGATCCCGAAACCGCATCCTTAATCCTGCAAAGACACCTTTGTCTTATCGAAGACTGGTGTGGTGCTTGGCGCATAAAGGTGAACGAGGCCAAATGCAAACATGTAACCTTCACTCTTCGACGAAACTCCTGTCCGCCAGTTTACTTCAATTCCATTCCTATTCCTCCTTCAGATACAGTCCGCTATCTTGGCTTACTACTAGACAAAAGACTGACGTGGAACCCACATACAAGACTTAAAAGAAAAGAACTCAATCGACGATTCGGACAGTTATACAGACTGTTAAACAGAAAATCTGAACTTACAGTTGACAACAAATTATTAATTTATAAGACAATACTGAAGCCCATCTGGACCTACGGACTTGAACTGTGGGGGACAGCTAAACGTTCTAACATCAAACGCATTCAATCCTTTCAATCCAAAGTCCTCCGAATAATAGTAAATGCTCCTTATTATGTATCCAACTATACCTTGCACCACGACCTTAATGTTCCATTTATTTCAGACCTCATTCCATCCAAATTTTCCAAATTCCATCAGAACCTCATTCATCATCCTAATCCTTTAGCACGATCCCTATCCAGCTCCATTCATCCATACAACCCACCTAGAAGGTTGAAACGGCAGTGGCCCCGAGATATATTGTAAATACATATGCTGGAGTTCTGACACTGGTCAGATTCTCCTCTCAAGTGCGGTGTGATTGTGGCTATGGCGCCCTCACTTAGCTTCCGCTGGCTCTCACCAGTGATGCGGCTGAGAGGGAGGCGCTGGGATCCTTTGGACTCTGCTTGTCCTTCCACAAGTGGGGGGACAAGCCCCGTCCGGGGTTCCCGAGCTGATTGTAAATATTGTACATAGGTATGAATGTGACATGTTTTGTTTATTTATTTGTTAACTTCATTTATTTGTATTTATTTTGTCTACTTAATTTTGTTATTGTATACGTTTACTTATTTTGATTTTATTTTATGTAATTTGACTTTCCTTTTGTTTATATTGTAAATATTGTATGAATGAGATCCTGTAGCACTATTATTATTGTCTATTATGACAAATTGTAATATATACGAATAAAAAAAAAAAAAAAAAAAAAAAAAAAAAAAAAAAAAAAGAAATACACGACAGAGCTTCAAGCAGTACAAAGATGCCAGGAAACACGCGAAGGGATTGGTCAGGAGAAAAAGAAGGAATCATTAATGAAGCAAATCAAGGACATAGAAAACGCAAAAAGAAAAAATGAATCACGCAAATTCTACAGAGAAGAGGAACGTCTGCCTGAAGAATGGAATAAGGCTCTTGTAGTGCCCGTGTACAAGAAGAAGGGAGAGTCAACAATATGCAGCAACTATCGGGGGATTAGTTTGCTAAGTGCATATAAAATTTTCTTCATAACCCTTTATAACAGGCTCCTCCCATATGTAGAACAGAAACTGGGCGACTATCAGGGTGGTTTTCGGCCCAATAGGTCCACTACTGATCAAATCTTCGCCCTGAAGCAAATCTGTGAGAAGATGAATGAGTTTCAGCAAACTACCTGGATGTTGTTTGTCGATTTTAAGGCCGCCTATGATACCATAGTTAGGAGTAAGCTCGTAGTAGCCATGCATGAGCTGGGGCTACCATGTAAACTAATTCGTTTAGTAAAATGCACAATGGCAAATACAATTTGCCAAGTTAAATGCGGTGGGCGATCGGAGTCGTTTGAAGTAGAAGGTGGTCTGAGACAAGGAGATCCAATAGCTCCTCTTCTGTTAAATATAGCTCTGCAAGTCATCATCAATAGGGCGGAATTAGAACAGCAAGGGACAATATTTACGAAGATGTCTCAAATTCTCGCATATGCAGATGACGTGGTCATTATTGGTAGATCCCTGCAGAGCATAAGAGCGGCCTTTGAAGCAATGGACAAGGAAGCAGGAAAGATCGGCCTATAAGTCAACGAGCGGAAAACTAAGATAATGGTACTAGGCACACGAATGGACCAGAGGCAGAGTCATTATGAAATGGGACCCTATAAAATAGAACTGGTAAGGAGTTTTCAGTATCTAGGCTCTATTATAAATGACGACCTGAAGGAGGAAGAAGAGGTAAGGAAGCGTATAGCGGCTGGTAATAGAGCCTATTTTTCCTTATCAAAGCTATTTAGAAGCAAGCTTTTGAGCCGCTCCACCAAGTTGATGCTATACAAAACCCTAGTAAGACCAGTGGTTACGTACGGTGGAGAAACGTGGATCCTTAACAACAAAAATGTGGACCTGCTTGATAGGTTTGAACGGGTAATCCTAAGGAGAATCCTGGGAGCCGTATTTGAGGATGGTCAATGGCGGCGGAGGAAAAATAGGAATTGTTTCAGCTCTACCAGGATATCAGTATCTCCTCTCATATTAAGATACAAAGGTTAAAATGGATTGGGCACGTGATGAGGATGAACTGTGACAGGGTTGCAAGTAGAGTGTTCAGGAATGTTCCGGATGGCCGGCGCTGGCGTGGCAGGCCGAAGTGTCGATGGAAGAATGGTGTAGGGAAGGATCTTAGACAGCTCGGGATCTCTCTGAGAGGAGCTGAGGATCAAGAAGGATGGTTGGCGACTGTTAAGCAGGCCAAGGGCGGCCTCATGCGCCTGTTGAGCCAGTAGAAGAAGAAGAAGAATTATACTATAGATTTTCATTATTTTTGTATTACGAGAGAAAAAAAAAAGTTTTCTTTTTTCTCCAACAATTAGTAATAAAATCCTTTCAGATTGCATTTTTTTTTTTTTTTTCCATTTTTGATCAATCCAAATCATTAAAATTAAAGGCACTTTAGAAGAAGAAATTTTGAAAAGGGCGCTTAAGCCCTTTCAGATTATTTCTTGATGAAATTTGCATGCTATCAAAGCCCATTAAGATATTTTTATAAAATCGTAAAAAGTTGAAAAATGCATGGTTTAAACTGGCTCTTTCTTTGGTCTGTTTTAGTGAAAAAATGTCTGCAACAACTCTATGTCTTAAATATAAATTTAGTATTGCACGAGTTTTTGTTTGTGGGCTAGACTTACTACTTCTGGACTATTTTTTTTTTTTTACCCCTACTTCGCCTTTCAATTCAGGGGTTTCTTGGGTCCGGGGGTGAGGGCGGGAGATAAATGCTGAGATAAAAGCCCCCCACAGACCAAGACTCGAACTTGTAATTATTTTGATCCAAGTTTTTGGTTCTCTGTTGCTAGAGAACCGCGTGTTGAAAGCAACGCGCGCTAACATGGTCAGCTACCCCGCCCCATGTCTATTTCTGTTCAAAATCGAATTATAATTTATAAAGGAAAATATTTAAAAAAAAAAAAAAAAATTAGCCTCCAGAGAAAATAAACGTTTTAGGTCCATTAAAACTAAAACAAAGGATGTAAGCAGGCATAAATTTCTTGTAAAGATATTGATTGAAAAAATGTTTTAGAGGAGGTGAAATAAAATAAATAAATAGCTAGATAGAGATGAAAACAATGAAAATATTCTCTTATATTCTTGTAGATACACAGGTAAAATAGACGAAAGAAATAAGGAAATTTAGAAACAGAGACGAAAGAATGAGCGCACATAAATAACAGATATAAAAGACATTTGCACCTGTAAGATAAAATAATCTTTCTATAAAAATAAAATAAAGAAAATAAAAACCAGCTTCAGTTAAATATAAAAAGAACAAAAATATAAACATGTTTGAAGCAGTGACTAACCCATTTCGCATAATTTGTTCTCACCAGCTGTGTCTTTGTAACCTCACTCAATCACCACACATCTCGCCCGTCACATCATAAATGGGCTTAAATTCTGTACTTTCTTCTCTTAAATTACATTTAATTAAGTTTATTAGAAATATATAAACATTTTAACTAGTCAACATTAGTAAAAAATTTGTGAAATAGGAAATAATTTGTAACTAACTAAAGGACTAAACTTTTGAAATATTTTCCAATTTATTATTATTTGTTTTATTTTTTTTAAGATAAATTATTAGTTTGGAGATAACATTGGTAAAAAAAGCTAAATATTAAAAAAAAATAAATAAATAACATACAAAACGGTTGAAGGAAATGCTGAGTGAAGAAAAATACGTATACTAAAGGGATTGTTGTAGATTTTCACACCACAATACTACTTATTCTTACTTTTTGTTCCGTTTCTAAATAAAATTATCATAGATAGCTAACACAGTTCATTACTTTTAGTTGGCTATGCCTCCACACAAAGCAGAGTTCTTCTTTTCTTGTGAGGTGTGTATTATTTTTCAAATATTGGTTTGTAGATCTACTAACTTTTAAGGCACACGACGTGTGTCTAACTAAATCCGTGATGGAAATTTTAGTTTTTTATCTTATTTATAAGCTTAGTGTAATGTTCTGCAGTTTAATTATGAAACACCAGCGTTTAAGAGTTTCGCTTTCAGGAATAATTGACTTTAGAGTTACTATTAGATCAGCAAACCGTCATTTAAAAATAACTCAACTCCTGTAAAGCAAAGAAGAGTTAATTAGTACAAAGAAGGATTTAATTATTACCGATAATGGAATGCTTTAACTAGATAGTAACTAACAACCGCAAAAAGCAATAACAATTAAAATATAACTTATTCCAAGGAGTAGACGACTTTTAGTTACAACAAACAACTTTTATAAAATACAATAACCATACGTTCAAGACAATTAAAATTTTGTCTTTTTGTTGCATAATCTTTATGTATTACATTCGTAATCAGAAAATACTGGGATACTTCACAATATAATAAGTATTCCTATTTTTCATTTTTTTTTTTATAACAAATGCACACATATAACCACTTTAGCATGGGTACTCTCCTGGAACGTTTCGTAAAAGTGGTCCATTCTGGATCGATGGGAAATGGTCTTGGTGGAAGAAGAATATATGAAGGTTTTACTAATGCTAGGCGATAAGATCATCGAAAAGGTTCGGTCCATCATGAGACAAGTGTGTGGTCATTTAATGCTTCGGAATCCATTTTTGGAAGAAGTAGAAGCACTTTTCTTACGGCATTCACCAAAAAATACGTAAAGATATACCTAACGTGGATGTGAGATATATACCCTAGTATAAAAAAGAATGAATAGAGCGTGTAATCTTTCAAAAACGCTTAGCACCAGATATAATTTTCTACTAATTTCTACAGATATTAACTGTGATCATTGATATTTATGTATTTCTTAATTATATTTTTGGAATCCTTTAACCCGGGATTGTTTTACGTACTCCGTAAAGCCTTCTTCCTGCATACATCCTTATAGCGGATGCTTTACGTGCTCTCTCGCAGGTAACGATTACCAGTCAGATAAAAGAATAGATAATATTTAAAAATATTGTTATATTGTAACTTAATATCTTAATTTACACTATTACATTGAGATAATAAATAGACCGTACGAGATATATTGATCAAGGACTGAGGCACAAGTCTGGTATAGAGGTTCTCAAGATCAATTATAAACATTGTGATATAAACACCTCAAAAACAAGCTCAGCTATTTAGATCACCATCCTGCTTTTATTAGGTAGCGTCTCTCAGAATATCTCTGCCTTTGTAATCCTAAATGTGGTCTATATTTATTTCTCCTTGTTTATTTACCTTATCTCTATCTTCCTTCTCTGTCACCATCGTAGGACGGCTTGCATGTTTTCTACCTAAGAGGAATTATATTCGCTGCTGTAGAGCTTCTACCTCTCAGGGCATTCCCTCCTAATCAGCCCCCCGGTATTGTAGTATGAGCTTCTACCTCGGCGGGCACCATCATACTCACTTTCTTTAATGAGCACGCGTTGTCGAGGCCTTCTGTGACCCTATCTTACCTTCATGATAATACCTCGACACCCTCATCGTCCAGTGCTACATCACTCACTTATCCTTATAAATAAATGAAAATAATCCCCATTCATCCCGATTTACTCAGTCTTCTGATGTTTTTCAAGGAATCCCACGACCCACAGTCTACACAGCTGATACCTTAACCCATCGCAACACTTTTCTTTCTACCTGTGCTGATGATTCTTTTCTAATGTAGTATTAGTAAATCATGATCTGATTACTGCATTTCAAACTCTTCAGCCAACGTCAGAGAACTTGAGCAACAGTGTCAAAAGTGGAGGATTAAAATAAACTCCAACAAATTCCATCGAAAAACCTTTTCCCTTTGTCAGAAACCTATGAATTCCTTCCTTGCGGTATCCGTTAACAACACTTCTTTTGTATCATTTGAACAGTTCCAATAAGTAGTATTCCATTTTAACAAACTTCTCACTTGGAATACTCATACAAGACTAAAACGACAAGAAACGGTTCAAAGTTTTTTGCTTCATCCACACTAACTGTTCAAACGTTCTAATTATCCACTTAATTAAAAAAGGCCCATCTACATTACTATCATAAGGCGAGTATGGGCATTGTTGGGGTTTTACTAATTTATTGAATTATTCTCGTACCAATCCTTACCATCCGAAATCCTCAACGAGACATCGTCACGAATAAATTATTTAAAATAACCTTAATACTCTATATGTTGCCAATTTATCAAAAGCCAGGTATCATTCATTCCTTGACTGAAACCATCCTCACTCTAACCCTGTAGTTTCAATTCTTGCTTCCTCTTCGAATTCTGATAACCCTCCCACTAAAATGAAGTCCAGTTTTAGATTATCTACAGAAGTGCTCCAAATAAGTAGTTACTCTACACATTTTCAAAGATGTTTTTATCCTCTAGCATATATCATTTTTTTTTATTATATCAATAAATGAATTCGCCTTGATGAACTGTCCTCTGACCATAGTCCATTGCTTCTTAAAGTATCCCTAATTCCTATTCCTAAACCCACCCCACCGTCATTTATCAGAGGACCAGTAAACTGGGACCTTTTTCGCCAAATCCTGACCAGTGATATTGACCTCAGAGTGAAACTCAAAACTCCAGATGACCTTGACGATGCCGTAAACTCCTTCACCATCGCTATTCAACAAGCTGTTTGGAATGCCTCCTCTCCCAAGCACTCCCAGATAAGTCATAACCAAAATCATTTACCACAACACCTCATAGACCTCATCCGCACCAAACGCCGATCCAGATCCTTATGGCAACGCACCCGTCACCCAACAGATCGCCGCTCCTATAACCTTTATTGTAGACAATTAAAGAGGGAGCTGGCGACCTTCCGTTCCCAATCCTTTAGTTCCTTCCTTTCTTCTCTTTCGGCTTGTGACAATCCCCTGTGGAATGTCACCAAGAAAATTCTAAAATCCCACCATATTTCCCATCCCCTCCGTCGTAGTAATGGTTCCTAGGCTGCGTCTGATGAAGACAAAGCCGGGGAACTTGCCAAATACGTTTCCCAAGTCTTCACACCTCATCCAGAATCCAATCCAAACCACACTGCAGTAGTGGAACAGTTCCTTCAGTCTCCAATCCCGCTTTCATTACCTCCTAAAGCAGTTAATCCCTCTGAGGTCAAATATCTTCTCCGAAAACTTGCACTCCGTAAATCTCCTGGATACGATCTCCTCACTCCTCAGATTCTCAGACAGCTTCCATCTAAAGCCGTTATATTTCTTACATATATTTACAACTCCATTCTACGCACTACTCATTTTCCTCTCTTATGGAAACATTCCACAATAATTCTCTTCCTAAAACCAGGTAAACCTCCTAACACTACGACATCATATAGACCTATCAGCCTACTCCCAATCCTTTCAAAAATCTTTGAAAAAATCCTCCTCAAACGAGGATTACCGTTATTAGAATCCCACACTATTCCTTCCCATCAGTTTGGATTCCGTTCCCAACATTCAACCGTTCAGCAAGGGCTCCGAGTCGTTGACCATATTTCCTCTGCCCTTGAGAACAAGGAGTACTGCTCGGGTGCATTTCTGGACATAACGCAAGCATTTGACCGGGTGTGGCACCCGGGATTGCTCTTTAAGCTCAAAAACCATTTACCCCTATCCTAATACCTAGTCCTCCGATCCTATCAATCAAACCGCTCCTTCCGAGTTCGTTGTGGTGCAGAATATTCCAATTATTATCCAGTCGAATCCGGTGTTCCTCAGGGCAGTGTCCTTGGTCCTAACCTCTACAATATATACACGGCTGATATTCCTCTTTGCCCTAATACCTTCCTAGCAACGTACGCTGATGACACAGCTATCCTATCCTCTCACTTAGATCCCGAAATTGCATCTACAGGCCTCCAAACACACCTTTCTCAAATTGAAGACTGGTGTAACAACTGGAGGATCAAAGTCAATCAATCCAAATGCAGACATGTCACCTTTACCCTTCGAAGACAATCCTGCCCTCCAGTTCTCTTTAACTCCGTTCCGCTTCCTTTATCCGACACAGTCCGGTATCTTGGCTTCCTTCTGGACAAAAGACTAACTTGGAACCCGCATACTAGACTTAAACGACAAGAACTTAATCGACGATTTGGACAATTATACAGACTACTGAACAGAAATTCTAAATTATCAATCGAGAACAAACTGCTAATATACAAGACAGTACTGAAACCTATCTGGACCTACGGACTTGAACTGTGGGGGACCGCCAAATTTTCTAACATCAAACGCATTCAATCCTTCCAATCAAAAGTCCTCCGAACAATAGTTAATGCTCCTTATTATGTATCCAACTATACCTTACACCGCGACCTAAATATTCCATTTATTTTAGACCTTATACCATTAAAATTCTCTAAATTCCATCAGAACCTTATCCACCACCCTAATCCCCTAGCTCAATCCTTATCCAGCTCCACACATCCTTACCATCCTCCTAGAAGGTTGAAACGGCAGTGGCCTCGAGACCTCTTGTAAAATGTATATTGGAGTTCTAGCATTGCCTAGATTCTCCACTCACGTGCTGTATGCTTGTGAATTGTATATAGGTATGAGTGACTTTTGTATATATTTTTATTGATTTTGTTTTGTATTTATTTATATTGTATTATTATTATATAAATTTGTTGTTTTGTATATATCGTGTGAATGCAGTATGAATGTTGTGATTTATCCCTATTAAAAATGTCTTAAATTGGACAGATTGTAATATTGTTCAATAAAGAATTGTTCATCACTCTCAAAAATAAATGAATTAATAGAATATAAACAATACCATTCAGAGTCTTAGAGTAATTAAAACTTTACAATAAATACGATTATTATTGTGAATAAAATTGGAGACTGATTTCTACTTCACCACTCTTTTATTAAAAATAATTGCACTACGTTTCGGCTAAAATACTATATTCAGGTGAAATGGAACTAATTTATCTAAATTAGATAAATTGATCTTTTAGATTAATTAGTTCCATTGCACCTGAAGATGGCATTTTAGCCAAAACGTAGTGCCATTATTTTTAATAAAAGAGTGGTGAAGTAGGAATCAGCCTCGAATTTTTTCACAGAAATTGACCTTCACCTAAAATAATCTATACGATTATTATTTATAACAAGAACAATCGTAAATTTCAATGAATGATAATAAGTTAAAAAAACTGGTGCGTGCAATACACGACTGTGGCCTGTAGTTAAAATTAATTTTAGAATTTTAAATAATGTGTTTTCATGGTTTATATACCATATACATTCACTAAATTAAGTTTCGAATATATTATAGAATGCAGTCTTAGACTTACTGTAAATTTTAAATATTGCTAAATTAATAGAGCAGTAGAAAAGTTCATGTCATACATATTAATTAAATTGTGACTCAGTATCTTGAAAATAAAAAATAAAATAAAATTATGCAAGCAATATTAAAATATTCATTAATTTTATATAACCGATAACTCATTAAAATTACTCAAAATCTAAGATATCAAATAAGTTATCATTAGTATTAGAAAAATATATATATATATATAGACAGCTATGATAACAGATAACCTTTATGATTTTTCATCAACCTTATTATTTATTATCTACTGTCTACTGTTTTTATATAATTTAGAAATAACTTCATAATGTCGCATTCTTTTTCCTGCAGTTGCAATATTTGATACCATTAAAATATTATTCTCAATGAACTATAATAGGATAAAGCACACGTTACTAAGCTTCCAAGACAAGAGCATTTGTTAATTTTATTTAAGTTATTCCTGCCGAATGCTGTTTTACTTAAATTGAGAATATTGTTATTTTTCCTTATCTTATTTTCTTCCAAGATATTTTCATGCTTTCTTTAATTGACCTTATATTCCACCTTTAATGAAAAATTATCACTACATAATGGGATTTAGTAGTTAATTGGTAGTTTCAGTATTTTTAAATAAATGTATGGCGGTCCATTTTTTTTTTCTGTTGAGTGTATCTCCATCAGAGAAGTGCGTACAACATATGACTCATCCTTAACTTTTCTACCCATCATATTCCACTCCAACGTAGTCGAGAGCTAAACAACTTGTCTAATTAGGACTGTGGTGAGTAATGTGAACACTTGGCCTCTTCTAAAAAAACAAAACAATCTATTGTGCAGACCCTAATTGTAACAACTACTGAATAACATAATTACTTCAGTATATAATCTACATTTGTTCTGATAAAATATGGCAGAGAATGTTTCAGAGTTGGTTTATAACTAATAATATGAATCAAGGATCTCAAAACAAGACATAAATTTCTATAAATGTTATTATGTTAAGACTTTTATTAGGAGATATTAGAATATTAGATAAGTAAGATAAAATACTAACTCAACCTCATTTTCCAAACTGCGAGTAATTGATTTTAGTGTTGGTGCTTTTTTGAAATGCACTATCTCTGTTGGTACTGCTCGGATAGAAATGTTAATAACAGTTAAAGTGTAATAAATTGAGTAGAGATTTTTTTTTTTTTTTTTTTTTTTTTTTTTTTTTTTTTTAATTTTTTTTTTTTTTTTTGTATAAGCTTTATCACAATGAGCTACAGTTTAGCAGCTTTATTCGTTTGAATGAATAAATTTACGTTTAAAACTTTTATTTTCTTTCAGCTTTGCTTAATTCGATTAATCATGTATCCGCCGGTCCGTTCGTTCGCAAACTTAATTCCATTCTGTCTGAGAAAATCAGTAGATTATAGATTGACATATCCCATATTTTTTTTTTTTATGATATACCCATATCATATGTTACATGATGAAACACAACGATACCACTACATTAAGAAGCGTTCTATCCTATCATTTAATTCCTGAACCCTATAAAAGAGAGAATGGTGGGTGGGAGACTGAAAGTTAACCTTAGCGGGGCATTGAGGTGCGAACTCCCGACTGAAAAGTTGCTTGCTGCGGCAGAGCAACTTCCCTACATATATCAGCCAGCCACCCTTCCGCTCCTCGACCAACCTTCCTTCTTTTGTGTTTTCGCTCCGTTGGCTCCGACCAGCAGGTGCAATGCCGTTCATGGTGCAACGGACCTTTCACTTCTATTTTACTTGGATTGAAATTTAAAGAGTTGTACAAAAGTTATAAACGAAAAAAATACCGTAGATGCATTTCTCGGGTGGTGAAACATATAAACAATAAAAAGTTCGAAGAGGATGAAAAAAAAATATATCGGTCCATTTTATACGTGTTCATTCACCTATCATTTATTCCTTTTGTATCCAATCTTTTTTCATTTTCAATATTGAATCATTGCCACAAGCCTTGTTAAAATTTGTAAACACTAAAGAAGTATTATTTACAATCAGATTTCATTTCATAGGTTATAAAATTTAGATCTATATGAGAATACTCAAAATAAATATACGTTATTTATATATACTCACTATTACATTTTTTTTCAGTAATGTGTTCTATCTATCCTTCTCAAAAGAACTATAGGAATTTATTAAAATGGAAATTTAAATCACCAAACACGTAGTTTTGTTATTAATTCATTTAACGTCACCTTAGCTACTGGGGTTAATCGGACAAGGTTACAGTGTAAATCCTAAATTTTGTCTATCCGTAAATATTTATGAAAAAAGAAAAGAAAAAATTGAAATTTTGCCTATATGTACGTCAATATCTCAGTTATTTTTGAAGGTAGAGAAAAATATGTAGATAGTTTTTATATATATATATATAACTATATATTTTTTTCTATTCTATTCTATATATATATATATATATATATATATATATATATATATATATATATATATATATATATATATATATATATGTCACAAATTATGATGGATGTAATTTTACCAAAATTCGGTAATTATTGAAGATAGAGTTAAATCAAAAAACATTAGCAGTTATACTCTAATATAGCTATTTCGAAATAGCCGAGCTAAATGCCTTTGCAGAAGTGCTTTCTGTTCACCATAAAAACGGACTTCTTCGATACAAAGACGACATACTGGAAAAAGAACATAACCATTATCTCTCAGCCGACATACAAAGGACCCTAAATTCGACTAACTATCCTTTATATAGATTACTATGCAATTACAATGCTCCCGACCCTGAAATGTACCTCACATTTAAAGTACATATAAAGAAATTGAGATGTGCCAGCCAATTAAGAGTTGCAAATCCAGAACATATTAGAATCTATGGAAAAAACTCAGATTTATTGCTCAAGTCACAAGAAAGCTGTATATTATGCAATCGATTTATCTACAACAGTCTACATCACATTCTCCTTCACTGCCCGGCACACAATGAAAACAGACGACAATTTCTTCAAAACTTCATCTTAGAATCTTCTGACAACCAAAGTATCCATGCTATATTGAGTATCGATAGTATAGATAAGTTACATAAAGTGTACTATTACATGATGGGAGTTCAAAAAGTGCTCAATTCTTTATCCTAGAACATTTTCTATTCACTGCTTATTTTTATTTTATCTTCAAAGTGATATTTTGCTTATTTATTGTTTCTGTTATAGCACCAGTAACTGTTTATTCTTTAATCTGTAATTTATTTTTGAAAGACAAATTTTTTTAGTAAATTTTAACTATCATTTTATTTATTTTTAAATGATATGTATATAAAGTTCTAAAACCATAATATTGTAATTTATAGCCAAGCTAGGCTCTATTTGTATGGAGAAGCCCCAAAGAAAAAATAATATTTCTATTCTATTCTATTCTATAGCTATTTGGAAATAATAAATCATTGTTTTATAATTCACAGCGTTTTTTTATGCCAAATGTTTAGAGTGTGTATTCCCTGTAACCAACTATTGTATTTCCAATTATATCACATAGCTCCACCTATGGTGGACTGGCCCTAATTCCTTGACTTACAGACAGGCGCACCTCTGGGTTGATGTTTCGGACGGAGGGAGGGGGTAACTGAAATATACAGGAGCAGTATCCTGGCGTGAGTGCGGACCACCGGGATCACCCGAGCGTTTAATTATACAGCTTGACCTGAATAGCGTCTGGAGGAAAGTGCTCTCCCGCTTCGGCCCTCGAGTGGAAAGTGATGTCGGCAAGATATTGCCACGAGTCCTCTTGTTCTGTCAAACAGGAACATGGGCTATCTCCCCACCGCTATCACTACTCACTCTCTGCACATTCCTAAAATGTATCTGGCTTGGTTATATTAAATCAACAAGCAAAAAAATTGATGCTTGCAGAACTCGACTTTTACTTGCCTCCGTTGTTAAAATCTATGCAAACAGTTTTTTTTCAGAATTTTTAACTGGCTTGAAATCTAAAGAGTTGTACAAAAGTTATAAACGAAAAAAATACTGTAGATGCATTTCCCGGGTGGTGAAACATCACATAAACAATAAAAAGTTCGAAGAGGATGAAAAAAAAAAATATATCGGTCCATTTTATACGTGTTCATTCACCTATCACATTTATTCCTTTTGTATCCAATTTTTTTTTCATTTTCAATATTGAATCATTGCCACGAGCCTTGTTAAAATTCGTAAACACTAAAGAAGTATTATTTACAATCAGATTTCATTTCATAAGTTATAAAATTTAGATCTATATGAGAATACTCGAAATAAATAAACGTATATTGATATATACTCACTATTACATTTTTTTCAGTAATGTTGTTCTATCCTTTTCAAAAGAACTATAGGAGTTTATTAAAATGGAAATTTAAATCACCAAACACGTAGTTTTGTTATTAATTCATTTAACGTCACCTTAGCTACTGGGGTTAATCGGACGAGGTTACAGTGGAAATCCTAAATTTTGTCTATCCGTAAATATTTATAAAAAAATGAAAAAAATCAAAACATGGGCTATCTCCCCAGCGCTATCACTACTCACTCTCTGCACATTCCTAAAATGTCCTGGCTTGGTTATATTAAATCAACAAGCAAAAAATTTGATGCGTGCAGAACTCGACTTTTACTTACCTCCGTTGTTACAATCTATGTAAACAGTTTTTTTTTAGAATTTTTAGCTGCACTTATATGATAAAAATAATTGTTTTTATTTTTTTTCCTTCATTGAAATTTACAAATGTGCATATTACAATAAGTAAATAATCTATTCACAGAAAATTTTAAATTACATTTATTACATAGGAGATAATTTATTTATTTATTTATTATTTTTTTGGTTTTTGGTAAATAAAAGTAATAGAAGATTCATTGATGAAGATTTTTTTTTTCTTTTATTGAGATATATTACAATTTGTTACAAAATGAACAATAATAATATTTATATGAGACCACATTCATACTATATATACAGAAAATAATAATAATAGTCAAATTACATAAAATAGAAAATAAATAAATTCATAATGAAAACAATAGATCAGGAAATGAACATGAAGAAATAATCCAGGTAGAAGACCAAATTAAGAAGTTAATGTTATTTTAAAAATCAACAAATATGTTTCAAAAAATTTAAATTACAACTTTTAATTAGGAATGAATGAATAGAAATTTCTAAAATAGGGTGCAAATGACCCCTGTGGTTGAAAAAACCTAATAAATAAATAAATCATAAAGCATTTATACTATACTGCTTTACTATTCACTTTTTTTTCTTCTTTCGATTTTCATTTAAATAATTCAATTAAAAGTTCCTAATTCCAGAACACATTACATTTTTTTCTTAATTTTTTTTTTTTTTAAACTTCTTTATTCGAATCAAAACACAGACATATTACAGTGCAAGTAGAAGTAACTATCCCACTAAGGCGAGCCCGTGTGTGGGAAACGAGTTCACGTGTGGCAATTCAATAAAAGTACAATAACAAACAGTAACAGTACACAGTATGATACAATACAATACTTGAATAATATAACACCATTTTATAAAGAAACAGTAACACACTATACAGCAAAAAAAATTATATAATACATAAGAAATATAAAATATAATTATAAAGAAACAGTAACACACTACACAGCAAAAACAATATAATACATAAGGAATATAAAATACAAGTATAAAGAAAAAGTAACACAGTATGAAGCAGTAATTGACTAAGCTTAAAAGTTGTAAGGAATACATATACATATATACAAGAAATAAAATTAAGGCATGCAAATATAAAATTGAATTACATAATCCCTAATTAATACAAAAAACAATTATAAGAAACAGTTAAACAGTACACCGAAATTAACTGTAACTGACTAAACCAAGAGCAATAAGGAATACAAATTCATATATTCAAGATATAAAATTAAGGCAAGTAAATACAAGATTGAATTACATGATAAGCAATATAAAGATACATAACATAGTACACAGTAAGAAACTGACAAAATCAGAAGTCAACAAAGAATACATACACTTGTATACAAGATAAATATCAGAATGAGTGACGCAGGCTGGCATTGACGACATGTCTATAGCGATGAGTAATTTGGATTCAATAATTCAGCAATTTTTTCTTCTCAGAGGGATTTCGCCCACATTTTAACATTGTAGTAATAATTTGAATACTTTGGAGTATTTGTGTGAGAAAATTGAAAATTTGGAGGAATATTGTTGTACACAGTAGCAATGGAATAACAAGTCTGGTGTGTCGTCCAGGTATGTTTTGGTCTTGGCACAACTAAGCTAAAGTAATTTTTCAGTCTTGTAGAAAAACGATGGTCAATCTTCCTGACTAGCTCATTATATTATCAACAATATTTGATTTTTTTTTTTCTGTTTATCACTCTTTACCAACTGATTCTATTTTATAATAATTATCGGTGTACTGATTCTAAAACTCTACAGATTTTTTCTCTATCTTTGAACATAGAATTACAAGCGTATGTATATAGGCAAGATTGCAATTGTTTTAATTTTTTTTTTTTTCATCGCGCTTTGCTGAATCTAAAACTATATACATATTTTTCTCTATCTTAATAAATAACTGAGTTATAGGCATATTTATGGGTAAATTTCATTTTGTGTGTGTGTGTGTGTGTTTATTTGCGATTTCTTAGTTAAAATACTCTAATAACTTTCTCTACCTTAAAAAATAATTTAGTTTTGAATTAAACCTAATCGGCTAAAATCAACGTCTATGCATATGGCTGTCAATATCGACTGTTATGATAATTATGCATTTCATAGTGTAATCGTCACTAAATGAAAGTTAGTATGGCCAAATTGCTGAAATAACTCACTTTCTACGGTTTTTGGTCATTATGTTCTTTATAATTGCCAACTGCGTTTTCTATAAAATGTACTGGAAGCGATTTATCCGGGGAAAACTACAAAAAGTGCTTTTTAGATTTTTTTTTTCAAAATGTTGGAAAACGCACAAGGCCTGCGAGTGTGAAAATTCGGATTTTTTGAGAGGAGGTACTCACCCCTGTACTCACATACGGTCATCCCTACATATCAAAATCACCCCCCTTTTTTCAACCAAAATCCTATCTCCACTGGACTATTTGGGTTGAAAGGATTGGATGCGTTTGATGTTGAATATTTAGCGGTCCCCCACAGTTGTTTTATTAGGACAAATAACTAGTTATTTACGCAATTTCATTTCTTTTAATGCCCCCAACAAATGAAAGCGTGAATTGAAAGGTTGAACGAACTCAAAGCAACTAAGATGGAAATATGACAGTTAATTTATGTAAAGCATTCGATGGCGTGACAGGCTGTAACAAGTGTTATTTGCGCAAAGGCGAGTCCCCACGAAGCTCAAGGAGCACAGAGTGACGCGGGCTTTCACAGCTGAGTAAAAAGTCTACGAAAATTATTCGGAAGATTTTCGCGGAAAAGCCAAATTGAAACAGAAAAAGATGTTTTTTAATGGTAAATACAGAATCATTTTCATACAAACTTTATTAAAAATACGTTTCATCGTTCCGATAAAATCAAATTCTTCTCGAATAACAGATAGGAAAGTGAAACAATCATTTCTAGAATACACAAAAAATATAATATGGGATAAGGAAACGGGAATGGAGAACACATGTAGTGTAGTGGCTATCATAACAGCATTCTATGTCAGAGATGGCGGGTTCAAAATTTGTATGTGGCCATATGATGTATTACTTCCATTAAATTAGTTTTGTCGTTTTTCGAAGGGGACGATAAAGGTGGTCCGGATGTCATGTACTTGTTAACCGTCCCTAACCTATTTAAATCTGGATATTCCAGAGAGGCTTTTGTCAATACTGATGCCAATAAACCTATTATTTTTATTATTATTAAGAAATATTCAGGGCTCCTACAGTAGTAGCAGCATAAAATGACGTTAAATGAAAAAAAAATGATATAAATAGAAATTAGCTGTTAGCTAAATAATTTTATTAATAACATCTTTCTTTTTTTCACAAACAGTAATAAAAAGTTTATTCTGAATTTATTTTGTTTTTAGTACATTTATAAGGGAGCGGCGTGGTCTAGTGGATAGAGCACTAGTCTGCTGTGCTCCGGGTCCTGGGTTCGAATCCCGCCTGTGGCAGAATATTATTTATTCTGTTAATTCAGTCGGGGGCGACCCTAGGGTATGGAGACCCTCCTGGGGCAGACCCAGCCTCTATAAAGTGGGTACCCAAATTAATTGGGGAAAAACCTGGCGGCTGAGCGTGATTAAGGCCTAATCACCTCATTGCACTGCCGTTGGCCTAGAAACAGTACGAATCTCTCTATATGTACTGAGCCCAAGACCCTTCATGGGTTGTAGTGGTACAGGTTTTTTTTTTTTTTTTTTTAGTACATTTATAACATTTTAAGATATTACCCGAAAGTAACAAACATAACACATCTTCTAATAAAAAATCACTGATTATTTGTTAGCTATACAATCCTTTTGAATTTCACCAAGAATACTTCATACCATATTCATTTTTCCCATAATTTATGGTATATTTACAGAACTTGCAATATATCAAGTTTTTTTCAAATAATTAACCCTATGGATGCAAACAACTTTTTCTTTGTGACGTACTGAATAAGTTCATTAGAAACAACTGCTGATATAATATTAAAAAATATATAAAAAAATCTTTGAAGGAAAATATATAATTCTATTTGTCAATTTTATTAATCTGTGAGAAAAAAAAAATATGTACTTGCATGGATTGTGATAGCAAGTAAACCACTGAAAAAAAAATCTAATAGAGCCTTAATGGATGTACCGGTTGTTTAGAACTGCAAAATTAACAAGAGCTGAATACTGAAGGAGAATGTATGTAGGCCATCAAATGCAAGGGCCAAACAAAATGTACGGTTTCCTCTAAAAAAAAATAGGGATTAAACAGTGCATTGTTCTTTGGAAAATCCGCATTTAGGATATGCTGAGAGGAAGAGTTTGCGCTATCAAGACTGAGAAAATGTCATAGAGCCTTTACACACGAATACATGATGAGAAGCTGGATGAGCTAGTCGGGAAGATTGACCACAGTATTTCTACAATAGTGAAAAAATACTATAGCTTATTTTTCGAAAGACCAAAACTTACCTGGACTACACGCCATATTCCATTTCTACTGTCTGCAATAATATTCTTCAAAATTTTCAATATTCTCACACAAATCCTCTAAAGTATTCAAATTATTACTACTATGTAGTATTACTACTGTGAAAGCCACCAGTGAAGAAAAAATTGCTGAATTATTGAATTCAAATTACTTATCGCTGTAGACATGTCCTCCATGCCATGCCATTCTGAGATTTATCCTGTATCCTTAATCCTGTAGTATATGTGATCCTTATTGCTTTTTGGTTTTGTCAATTACTGTTTCTTACTGTATACTAAGTTATGTTTATTTATAATTGTTTATTGTGTGATTCAATTTTGTATTTACATGCCTTAATTTTATATCTTGTATATATAAATTTGTATTCTTTATTGCGTTTTGGTTTAGTCAATTACTCTTCAATACTGTGTAATGTTTTTCTTTTTCTTCTGATTATTTTTTTTTTTTGTATTAATTAGATATTATATAATTCAATTGGATTATATTATATAAATCGATTGGATATTATATAATTAAATTTTGTATTTGCATGCCTTAATTTTATATCTTGTATATATGTATATGTATTCCTTATAGATTAGATTAGGTTAGACACTCAACTGCTGAGGTCTTCAATGTCCTTTAATATATTTCTTTTTCTTCTACAACTTCTTAAAAATATCGATCGTTTTTAGGATCTTGCTACGTATAGTATAAAATGCCTTCTTTGAGATTGCAATGAGTTTCTTTTAAGATTTTTAAAAGCTATATGATGGTCAAGTTTGTTGTGGGTGCGTTCACCAAAGAAAACATAACACCAATAAGACTAAATTGTTTATAAGTTATTTGTGTGCCAACGCTTCGGCCTACATAGATGGCATTCACAGGGCTAAGGAAAAAAAATAATAAGATAATTACAACAATAAGACAACAGTAAAAAAAGCGCTTCAAATTATTACACAAGGGTTTACTATCTCCATTTAACAATATTAGGGTATAAATATTTATATAGCTGTTGATAGGCAATTAAGTTATATGAAAAGCAATAATTTAAAGGACAATTGCATATCACTACTTCTGATTTCAAAACGCTGTATCTCTACTAGTTGTTGACCGATTTCAATGATTTTCTTTTGTTTTGTCAAAGATTTAACGACTATTAAATGGCATAAAAGCATGATTATAAAACTCTTTAGATACTTGTCTTTATCTTCAAAATTAACTGAGTTATGAGCGTATTTATGTGTAAAATTTCATTTTTTTTTCTTTTCTCTATTTTATAATTATTCGCGTATTTTAGTTAAAAAACAATAATAATTTTTTTTTCTATCTTTAAAAATAACTATCTGATGACACCGTCAAGGTGCTAGGATCATCGTGGCATGACTAGTATTTTTGTGGCGAATTAAAAAAAAAAAATCTGGTGCGGGCAACACACGACTTTCACTTACATCAATTTGTAAAGTGAATGAAAGAATTTTCAAATAGAGTAAGAGCTAAAAATACGTGAAACTATCAAATAATTAAATAAATTAAATTTCTATAGAAACATGTGTTTGATTCGAAAATCTATTATATTATTATCTAAAATAATCAGTTAGTTTTATGTTCATTTCATCATTCTCTATTAACTTTTAAAAGCTTGTGTATGAGATGATAATTTTTTCTAAAATCTTTAGCTTTCCAACGGTATATCATACATGTATATTACTGCTCTTATTTTTTTAATTGCATTAAAAAAATATTTTTTCTGTTTTCTCCTTTAGTTGGGTATCGAATTTATTCAATTTATATATTTACTAGTTTTTCATCAGCGTTAACAAGATAATCTAGTTATTATTATTGAATCTACAAAATTAAAGGTACTTTAGGGGAAGAAAATTTAAAATATCGGCATTTAAGCCCTGTCAGACCATTTTTATCTAAATAAAACCTAGATGATATTAAAGCCCATTAAATTTTACATCGATATAGCGAGTTTAATCAAAATCGTCGGAACCGTTTTTGAGAAAATCGAAAAAAGGTGCAAAATGCACGGTATAAAGTGCCTCTTCTGGTAAGCTCATTTAGATGAAAAAAGTTTTGTCACGTCTCGGGCGTATAGTTGTCTTAAATATGAAATTTCAGTTTCATAGGACTTACCGTTTTTGCCCGGGAGTTACCACACACACAGACACACACACACACACACACACAGACCTTTTTGCGGGACTTGGTTATTTGGACTCAGGGGACCCTAAAACGTGTATTTCCGTTGAAAACTGGAATTCGAAAATTTTCACGATCTATATATAGTAAGTGAAAGTAAAAATGGACCATCATCATTTAATGATTATAAAGTCACAATAGAATTGTAAATAAACTTTTTTTTTTCTTCACATATACATTTGTATACTTGTATATCAGTAATCGTTAACTTGTTTGTATTTATGTAATTCACTCTATGTATGTATGTAATTCTAAAGCAGATTTTCTACATTCCCTTTTATTCCAAAGGAATATGTCCTGGAATAATAAATAATTTATTTATTATTTATTTAACTCCGAAAAGAAAGCGTTGGACGTGTGCAAAGAATGACAGAGGAACGATGTCCAATGATGACCTTCCTCTATCATCCTCAGGAAAGACGAAAAAGGGAAGACCCAGGAAGAGATGGGTACAGGTGTGAAGGAAGGCACGGCTGCCAGGTCACTGGCTCAACCGAAAATACTGGCTAGACAATTTAGGAACAGGAAATAACTCAGTTGTAAAAAAACTCGTCGATAAAAAACATTTAACACTACAAGTAATGATATAGCTGCTACCAGAAGCATTAAGTGACCAGGAACATTTTCAAACTATTAGATTTTTGAAGAAACGCCAGTTTATTATTTTTGAAAATCAACCATTGTAACTGATTAAGATACCCTCTATCCTCTAAATTTGAGGTATTGCGTTTCAAGATAAGCAGAGCCCTATTATAAGTACGAATTTATGAATACCATGTTTCTCATTTTTGTTTTATAGAGAGTTAAAATTTCTAAAAACAAAATATAATTAGTGAAATACCAGAGATATAGCCGTCGTGATTGATATATTTCTATACATTTATTTGTTTAAACATCTATATAAATTTTAATATCATAATATATATATTCTGAAATAATAATCCATTGTGTAATAATTTGAAGCGTTTAAATTCAACTTACAATAAGCAAATTATGAACCACTTACTTGAAAGCGTAGGGTTTGTTTGTTTGTTTATTTATTTAACGTCACCTTATCCTACTATGGCTAATCGGACGATGCTACAATGGGAGTGCTAAATTTTGCCTATCCAGGTTTTATTAGGATAGGATCTTTAACGATTACCTGACATCGCACAGGCTCGGGACCACCTTTTAACGTCCCCTCCGAAGGAAGGCGTTACTAAGGATTTTTTACTCCCATTATAAAATGAAAGTGTAGGTATAGATCAACAAATAAATGAATTAATTATATGAATAGATGCATTATTGTTCGATTTTATTGTTTTGATTTTTTTTTAGGGATGTGATTCCACTAGCACTTTATTTATTTATTTTTTAATCTAAATAAAACAACTACTTTCATTTTCAAAATTTATCAAATCATTGAAAGATAAAATATATATGTAAAATATATATATATATATATATATATATATATATATATATATATATATATATATATATATATATATATAATATATGTGCAAATATATATTATATATGTATGTATATATATAATTAAAAATATTGCTGTAAAAATAAGGAGAAGTATACTGAATACATGGAATGATTCTATGATAAAAAACAAAGTATTATAAAAAAATTATCTCATTTTAAATATTAACTACATTTTCTGTTCTTCCATCGTTCGATATTTCTCTTCCTGTCTCAAACTTTGGCATCCTGCTCCTTTTTTTCCTAAAAAAAAAAAAATCCATAAATAAAATTTGTTCAGAAATAAGAAGAAGTCATTTTAAAAGCATATAACCTTATTATATAATTTTCATTTTACCTCTGGATGGCAAATTAGTTTGTTTAGATTTATAAAAATATGTTTATGGCTTTTTTTTTATTAATTTTTCTTAATTTTATCATTTATATGTGCAAGCATACGCTTAATAAATACTTTTGATTAAGTAAGGTTCAATACGCTAAGAAAATGTTAAATTATCTTTATTAACAAAATTGTGTAGCTTAAAAAAGAGAATTATGATATTCCATTGGGAACATTTTATTTTATTTCAAGTCCTACCTCACCGACAGATCCTTCAAAGTAAATCATAATAATTCCAATTCATCCATTTTTAATCAGTTTGCTATTGTTTCTCAAGGCAGTATCCTAGGACCCATTCTGTACACAGTTTATACAGCTGATATCCCGTCCCATCCTAACACCTTCCTTTCTACCTATGCTGATGACACTTGTGTGTTATCAGTCAATACTGATCTAATTATTACCTCTCAAACTCTCTAATCCCACATCAGAGGCCTCAAATTATGGTCAATGGTCAGAACAGGCGAATTAACATAAATGCCCACAAATTCCACCAAATCACCTTTATCGTAAACCTCATCAAACATCCTGCCCTACGGTCTCCTCCAATAACACTCCTCTAGTCTCGGTTGAGCAGATCCGATATCTAGGACCGCATCTTGTCAAACGACATACTTGGAACCCTCATGCAAGCTGAAACGACAAAAAACTGCACGACGTTTTCGACTCCTTCAATACTTACTAGATAAGCGTTCTAATCTTCCACTTAACTACAAAAGACTCATCTAAAGCTCAAAAGACTATTGTAAGGCCGATATGGACTTACGGAATAGAGTTTTGGGGCTCAACTAAACCATCAAATTCTTCCCGTACCCAATCCCTACAATCCAAAATCCTCAATACGCCTTGCTTTGTGACGAATAACCTCATCCATAAAGATCTTAACGTTCCGCACGTTGATTAGGCCCGATCCAGATATCATTTCATTCATGCCAAACTCCATTTCCACCCTAATCCTCTAGTTTCAATCCTTTCTTCCTCTTCAATTCCTGACAATCCTCCGAGGCTTCTCAAAAGAAGATAGCCCCGAGACTTTCTAGTTTAGAATATTTTTAGAGTGCTTCCATTGGAAAGCTTCTCTACATTTGTTCAAATTTACTCGTTTTATTGTATTATTCTTGCTTTCTTCTTTCTTTCAGTGGCGCGACAGGCGTGCAAGCTCTGGGCCTTGCGGTGTAATCTCCTGGGAGATTTTCATTTATTGTATTATACAGTTGTAAATTCCTTTAAATTGTAAATTTAACTTAAAAGGTGATCCCGAGCCTGTGCGATGTCAGGTACTAGTTAAAGATCCCTATCCTAATAAAACCTGGATAGGCAAAATTTAGGACTCCCACTGTAGCGTCGTTCGATTAGCCACAGCAGCATAAAATGGACGTTAAATAAACAAACAAACAACAAAAACAAACAACACTGAATAACAAACAAGGTTTGGAATCTCAGAATTGTTTTGTAGGGTTTGGTTCTAAGAAGAAATTAACAGCTGCAATAGGGAGCCAATTTTAGTGAAAACATTTCTTCATGCACTCATAATTCAGATTTGTTGCAAAGAAATATAAAAATGAACAAAAATAAGGAGTAAAAATTCGCATAGCATGTAAGAAGTGTGTATTATGTTAGTCAAATATATAAATTTAAATTAAATTCATTCGTAAAATTTGTAAGTATAATAAAAATACAAATATTTTTTAAAACAATTTTAGAATAGAGATAAATATTTATATGATTATGATTTTAAATTTTATTAATATGTTGAAAAGGGTATATCCGGGTAATTATGAAAAATGTGCCCCTGCGGAATTTTTACTCAAACTTGGGGGATCAATAAAAATAATTCACCCAAATTTTTAGATTTTTAATTCAAACGGTTGTCGAGATTTATTTAAAAACCTCTTTTTTTTCGATTTTATTTTATTTTTAATAGTAAAATTTAAAATTTATGAATGATGATTTTTCCTCTGATTCTTAGGAGTTAAAGGCATTGAAAAATTATATGATCATGATTTTTAAAAGGAAACCCAGTTTTTAGCGGAAGAAAGGAAATCAAAATATGTATTTTTTTAAGCTTTTTGAAAAGTGTCAATCAATTTTTTCTGATTTTTTTTTTCAGAAAATGTTTTTTATACCCCTCTATACACAGGGATTTTTCCGAATTTTTTTGAAGTGGTGGAACAATATGGCAAAAAAACTAATCTTTTTCTGAAATTTCGCATTTAACTTATATTTCTTCTTATTATTGAAAAATGTGTGAACTATTATTTCTTACCAAATCAGAATTACATTACTTATAAAACATTTTAAATCATTTTAATACAAAATGATATAAAAGCTATGTTTTTCAAATCGAGCGCAAGGCTAGAGCTCTAAAGCCTTTTATTTAGCCACTATCAATCATTTCTTTTAAGGTCTCGCTTTTTCAGGTATTCTCAACGGATTTCTGTAGGAAGGGTATATTTTTGGTTAAATGGATATTTTTTTTTTTAATCTAAACACCACGAGTTTCTTAAAACACAAGATTTCAGGAAAAATCAGTTCTTAATTTTTTTCATATTGTTCCACCACTTCGAAAAATTCGTCTTTAAGTCGTTGAGCCCTGGAAAATGATTTTTTAGCTCTTCGTCTTTACTGATATTTAAAAAAAAAAACACCCTTTTTTCGATTTTATAATTTTTAGTTGTTAATATTTCGAAATTAGTTATTATTCATTTTTATAATTATCATATAAACCATGCCCTTGACTCCTAAGAATCAGAGAAAAAATCATTCATTAATTTCAAATTTTACCGTTAAAAATAAAATAAAGTCGAAAAATTATTTTTGTGGTTTTTAAAAATTTTAATGGTTTTTAAAAATATCTCGTTTAATTAAAACCGTTTGATTAAAAAGCTGAAAATTTGGGTGAATTTTTTTTATTCGATACCAAATTGATCCTACAAGTTTGAGTACAAAATTCCGTGGGGGCAAATTTCTCATCCTTACCCTTGAAATATACCCTTTTATTCTAATAGTTTTGTTTTGTTTTTACTTTTAATAATTATTCACGATTCTCAGATAAAAAACACTGATACATTTTTTTCTCTATTTTCAAACATAACTCAGTTATTGGATTAAATCACTTTTAATCGGACGCCAATAACCAGCTGATATCAACGTTAAGGTGTCAGGATCATCGTTGCACAGTGATGGGCAAATACTCAAAAAATTTGAGTACTGATTACTGTGATCAACTGATGCTCGCTGCTGATAACAAAATCTACTCAGCTTTTCCTGCTGATTACTTTCTATTTTCCTCTGTAATCAAAATTTTCGTACTTTTGAGTACTTGATTACCTGAGTACTTGAGTACTTTTTTATATGAGGTGGCCAGAATAGATTATATTACATACATCTATTAAGTTAAATTCTATTAATAATTTCTTTAAGCCATCTTTTTTTTCATATTTTCGATTATTTTAAACTTTTCATAAAAAGTTGATAAGGGTAAATTATTATTAATAAGATGGCAGGTTTATAGATTATTGTAAACTCTTTAGATGAAATCGATATAGGGGCCTATTATTATGTTTTTTTACACTTGGAATTTCATTTTAACTTTTTCGTATTTATTCGATACCAGGCTCGGTAGCTGGGTTCCCAAAGGTTCGTTACCGATTATACTATTAATTTTAATCGCGCTCGCTCAAGAATAGGTTTATTTTAACTTTTTCGTTTTTATTCGATACCAGGCTTGGTACCTGGGTTCCCAAAGGTTCGTTACCGATTGTACTATTAATTTTAATCGCGCTCGCTCAAGAATAGGTTTATTTTAACTTTTTCGTATTTATTCGATATCAGGCTCGGTAGCTAGGTTCCTAAAGTTCGTTACCGATTATATTATTAATTTTAATCGCGCTCGCTCAAGAATAGGTTTATTTTAACTTTTTCGTATGTATTCGATACCAGCCTCGGTAGCTGGGTTCCCAAAGGTTCGTTACCGATTATGCTATTAATTTTATTCGCGCCCGCTTAGGAATAGGTTTATTTAAACTTTTTCGATTTTCGTTGTTACTATTCTACATAGCTGCGTTACCAACGGTTCTTATACTTACTATACTTTTAATTTAAAATTGTAAACATTTCTGTATTTTATTTTTCGGTGGTTTGGCTAATAAACGTTTTATTGATTTTACGTTCGTCTACAAAAACATTTATTTGTTTTAATTTTTTTTTTTTTTTTTTTTTGGTCTGTACCAGGTATCACTCTCTTCCATGAAAAACTCCACTCCCACTCTAATCCACTAGTTTCAATCCTTGCTTCCACTTCAATTCCTGACAATCCGCCGAGCGTTCTGAAAAGAAGATGGCCTCGAGACCTTCTTGTGTAGATTCACTACTAGAGTGCTGCCAATGGGCAGTTTTCTCTTCATGTTTTTTTTTTTTCATGTGTATTATCATTGTAGCCGATTTACTTGATGTATGAACATACAGTTGTAAATTTCAATAAATGAATTAAAAAAAAATAAATAAATATAATTTTTTTTTTTTTATTGAGATATATTACAATTTGTTTCTATATGAACATTAGTAATAGTGATATATGAATCCATTCACACAATATATACAATGATAAAGTCAAATAAAGAAAATATAATATATATACAAAATAAGAAAACAAACACTGAGATAAATACAAATAAATGATATATATATAGAATTAAATAATAATAAATATAAAAACAAAACAAAACAAAACATTAACCTATAATTGAGATAAATAAAAGTTTGCAAATAAACAAACATCATTCAAACAAACATAACTATATACAAAATATACAAGTGCTATAGAGGGACCCAGACTGGGCTTTTCCCCCCACTTGTGGAGGAAAAAGCGGAATCCAAAAGATCCTAGGCCCTCGCTCTCAGCCGCGTCACTGGTGTGACTCAGTGGAGGCCGAACTAGGGCGCAATAGCCACAAACATACATTACATTAATTTTTTTAGTGTTTTTTTTTTTAATGCTAATTTTTTATATGTGTATATGTGTTTTAGAGGGTTTAGTTGGTGAATGTGTTATTGTTTTTTTAGTAAGTTGGTCTAGTGTATGTTTATTTTAATTTTTTTTTTTGTAATTTTTCATTGATCGGTATAATATAGTTTATTTTTGGTTAGTATGTTGGTGATTGATAATAATCAGCTTAATATTGTAAATTGTAAATATTGATAATATTATAAAATTGTCTTTGCCTAAAGTACCTTTAATTTTGTAGTTTTCATGAAATTAACTATATCATCTGATTAGCAATGCTAAAAACAGGTAAATTCATATTTTGAACGAAATCGATATCTAAGTAAAGGAGATAACTGCAAAAATATTTTTTTAATGCAATTTTTAGTTTTTGGACTTAGGAACAGTAATATACATGTATAATATACCGTTGGAATGCTAAATATTTTACAAAAAATATTATCTTGTACATACTATTGTAAAAGTTAACCTGAGAGTGATGAAAATCCGATAAAATAAACTTATTTTCGTTGATAATAATATAATCGATTATTTAATGAAACATGTTGTTTTTTTTAAAGTCCAATGTAAATAATTCTTCTTTAATTTATTTTCGTTCTTAAATTTGTTTAAAAATTCCAAAATTGATATAAATAACGGAGGTAACTGAAAGGCGTGTGTTGCGCGCACCAGATTTTTAATTTTTAATTTGGTTCTCTGTAGATGAGGTATTGAGGACCTCAAAACGTTTTGGAATAATAAATGATTTATTAATGTAATAATAAAAAGAGAAGTTTCTAATTAATAATATAATGATATAAAAAATGTTTATTTCAAACATTTTGTCAAAAATGTATGTTTTATGGGATAAGAAATATCTTTCCTAGAAACATTTAAAATTGAAAAAAATATATTTACCATCAATCTTTTGAAAATGCCGATTTTTTACAAATCCCGTTCAGCAAGCGATAACCTTGCGGGCAGCTTTTGATCTGAACGTCGATCATCCGACGGTACAGGATACCATTAAATGTGTTCTTATCGGTACCGCTTTCGTAGCTCAAGGAAATAAACATAAGAAGAAAGAGAAGCCGCAGATACATCCCGAACACTGCTATTTACTCTCATACTAAACCTGATAAAATTCCTTATCGGGTATTATTCAACTACTGATTAAATATAAAAAATGATTGCGCTATCAGTGAGCGGAATTTTATTTTTTTTACATACTTGAGAGCAAGAAAGTAAGAATTACTTATTATTATAAACCGCAGGAAAATAAAAGTAAATAATATTTTTTTTTTTTTTATACTATAAAGTCAGTAATAAGAGTATATTATTTTTTTATATAATCAAACATTCTCTTCTTAAAAACCTTTTCATTTATTCGAATTATAACACATTTATAATAGTTTTCAACCATTAGAAGAACAATGCTTCATTTTAAAAATTGATACCAACTAATAACAATAATAAATATTAAGATCATGATTAAAAATCAATAATTTAAAAAGTCATAAACAACCATATTATGTTTACATCTACATCTTTTTATTTGTTAATTTTTTTTTGTTATTTATTTGTTTTTATTTTTTTGTACATACCTTCCATGTTAAATATTATTACAAATTTTCTATTTATTAACACTTTCTTATTTTACTTTTTAAAATCCTAATTAACTAAAGTAGTCACTGTATTTGTTTGTTTATTTACTTAACGTCACTTTATGCTACTATGGCTGATCGGACGATGCTTCAGTGGGAGTCTTAAATTTTGCCTATCCAGGATTTATTAGGATGGTGATCTTCAACGAGTACCTGACATCGCACAGGCTCGGGACCACCTTTTAACGTCCCATCCGAAGGACGGAATAACTAAGCATTTTTTTACTCCCATTAAAAATTCCTAGGACCAGCTACGGGTTTGAACCCGTGACCTTTGGCATAGGAGGCTGTTATGCCATAGGCCACCCAGCTACAAGTGATCCCATAAAAAAAACACGAATATAATCAGTTTAACCGACAAAACGGTTTTTATTTATTAACATTCACTCTTTATCTGCGTTCTGTTTATGCAATTTAAGGTCATGGGGTATCGAAAAGTATAGATATCGTCATATTTATATAAATGATAAACATTAGATTTCTACCATTAAAATAAAATTAAATTTATCAAAAGTTAGAAGAAACGACACATATTCTTGATCGGATGATAACCATATAATAAATTTATACATTATGTATGTTAACAAATCCATACATAATGATTTCATTAAATTATTGGCACCAATTTCTGAAGAGCATATCAAAATAATTAATTATTCAAAATTTTAAAACCATAATAAAATATATATATATATATATATATATATATATATATATATATATATATATATATATATATATGTTCTCAGTTAATCTTTACTACCGTTGACCATCCACAACCCAATGGCTTGAATGAGCTTTGAAATCAGACATTATTGTTTATTATTATTATTCAGACATTATTGAAAGATCTAGAATTGTTTATTCTTGTAAAATACGTTAATTTGACCTATTTTCAATAGATACCAAAGGATGCTTATAAAATTGAATAAATGCCTGGTATTATTTAATACATTTTATTAATATATATATTTTTTTTAATGTTATATTCTAAGCAATGAAAACATTTGTAAAATAATATATAAACAAGTCCTTATCTTAAAGTTTATTATATTTAAAAAATAAAATAAAATGATAAACAAAATAAAACTTTCATATTGCAAAGAAAGTTTGCACAGGTAAAATTCGGCACAGTTTTTACAATAGGAAACCGAACATTGTCCACAAATATATTGTTCACATTTAATACAAACTATAGATGACTTCTTATCCTTGTTTCTTGGAAAAAAAAAATCTCCTTTTCTTCGGAGAGGTCTCCTGACTACATGTTTTAGATTCTTCTGTTTTTCCCCTTAACAATGATTGAACTTTAAGCTCCCGGGGAAGTTTGGGATTTTTTGACCGTCTGGTCATGTGGTCAATTAACAATGATGATCCTAGCTTCTTAATAAAATTAAAAATGTGCGTAAAATAATACGATCACGAGACATTTCTTTCAACAAATTGAAAAACACACTTTCAATAAATCCGAACAGCAATGGTGAGGTGGGGTCAATAGGACCCCAATAACACTTTCCTAAAGCAATGTCGGATAAAAACTGACAAAAAAAGGATATTATATTACAATCTTGTCGAGACAGGAAATGTCAGGTTTTAACATGCCGATCGGATCGGGACAATGGGATTCACAAAACTTTAAAGAGGTCCATGGGTCCTGTAGACACAATCTCACCAGTTAAATTATATATATTGCAATGTATTGAGGATACTGAGGGGTAGAAATTCTTTATTAGAGAACTATTATATTAATTAAATAAATTTTAATAAGCCTTTGTCGGCAATAGATCAGAAGCCGTTTACCTGAATCCTCGGATTCCCCCAGCGATACCTCGGGAAAGTTTCTAGACCTTAGGACAAAGGACCCTCGGCTTGGGGTACTTTCCATATCAGCCCCGCCCGAGGTGACGGTGAGGAGGAGATTCGAAAAGGTTTGTTAAGTTCTATCCTCAAGAGGAGGTCAGTCAAGTTCTATCCTCAAGATGAGGTGAGTCTTATTCCAGCCTCGAGAATAGAAGTATAGCAAGAGGAGAGTCGGGGTCCATCTACAAGAGGAAGCCAGGTTCCCCGGGGGTGATAAAGCAGCTGGAAGATGAAGCTTAAGACTGATTCCACCTTCGCCAGCCGACACAGTATTTAAAGGTATTTCTCTGTTTTGTAATATTGTATAGCAAAGGTAGTAGTGAAAATGTCCCTCAGTATTCTCAATCAAATCCCTGACCAATATATTAATTAATGTATATATGTGTAAGTTAATAATTATAATTATGTATTAATTGAATCTTGTTTATTTTAATCATACCCTGCATGCCACCTATTGGATTGGTAAACACGATACCTTTGGAAAGGAGATCCAATGGTATCATTAAATATAGTTTATATATGGATTATATATATCAAGTTAGCTAGTGTTTGAAGGTACCGCTGCCTTAGAAATGCAGCCGGTCAAAAACATAGCAATATATATATGATATGCATAATCTAATAGTATATATTTGTTTTATGAGCCATAATCATACAAAAAGAGTTAATCAATACAGTTCATACAGAATAGGAAAAAAAAGGCCTTTTAAAGATAAAGATAGAAAGAAAAGTACACAAATAGATGTAGATAATTAAAGGTAGAGGTCAATGATTCAATATAAAATTTGAGTCTGTAATACTATTCCACAACATTTATTTAAAAATTACAAAATTTCGGCTAAAAAGCCATCTTGAGTGCAAAAACTATTTTTATCGAAAAGGAGCCAATCACAAATTAATTACTATAAGCATTATACAGTGGCCCAAAAAAGTATTAGCACATTCTGTTTTTTTTTTTCATTTAATTCTTAAAGTATGCAACTTATTAGTGAGAAATAAATTTTATTTTTGAATAGACATTAAAACCATTGATATAGCAAAAAAAAATTGAAATAACTAAGGTATAAATGAATGAGGAAAATGAATTGTAAAAATGTAAGTCAAAAAAGTATTGGCACAGTCATTTATTAATACAAAAAATATTCTATTTAAGTAAATAAAATTCATTAATAATATGTTGCCGTTCATTTGGCATCAATTATAGCTTGTATCTTCTTTTCATCGTAGAAACAAGATTTTCTGTGACCTCTGGTCCAATTTTCTCCCATTTCTCTAACAACACATCTTTTAACACATTTTTTAAAGAAATTTTGTGTTTCCTTACCTTTAAATCTAAAATATGCCACAAATGTTCAATGGGATTTATACCCGGAGGCTGAGGGGGCGTTTTAAATTGTCCCCGTACATTGTACAATAACCATTCCTTCGTTTTGCTGTCTGTGTGTTTAGGATCGTTGTCTTGCTGAAATATAAACGTATCCTCCAGTCCTAATTTTTAGAACTGGAAAGCAGATTATGTCGCAAAATGTGTACACACCTTTCAGCATTCATTATACTTTCAACAAAGCATAACTTTGCAACACCATTCGATGCCATGCAGCCCCAAACCATTTCATTGCCGGCTGCAAAATGCTTGAATTTGCAAAACTATTCATAAATAAACCAATGGACTTTTGGAAAAACGTTTTATTTTCTGATGAGAGCAAAAACATTTTTGGTTCTGATGGATGGTAGTTTGTGTGGAGAAAACCGAATACAGAATTTCAAACAAGGAACGTTAGGCCTGCAAGTTATGCTTTGTTGAAAGTATAATGAATGCTAGAAGGTATGTACACATGCTGCGACATAATCTGCTTTCCAGTGCTAAACAATTAGGACTGGAGGATACGTTTAGATTTGAGCAAGAAAAAAAAATTCCCTAGTTATAATTTAAGGTGTCACGTTTCAAGATAGAACGTATACTTAGAAACCGAATAACGAATCAAAAAACAAAACAAAAACGTTTGACGGCCATACGAATCAAAATATAAAAAAAAAAAAAAAAAAAAAAAAAAAAGAATTATTGAAATCGGTTCAGAAGTATTAGAAAATGATGTTTTGAAATCACCAGTGGTTATAGGCCATTTCCCTTTGAATCATTTATTGCTATTCATATACCCTAACATAGTTATTTTTAAAAAATAATCCATTGTGTAATAATCTGCAGCACTTTAACTTTCACTTACAAATAGATATTTCATTTCTAGCTGTATTTGAAAATTCTTAAATTGATTTTAACAACGAATGTATGGTACGTAAAAGTCGTAAGTTGCTTGCACCAGATTTATTTTCTGTACTTTTTCAGAAGTAAGATCTAAAACTACATTTTTAGTTCAACCCTATAAATTAACCTAATATTGTTTTTTCCATACCGTATTATTAAGAAACACACCGTCAGGGCGACATATCACCCTCCATGAAGAAACCAAGTCGTCACTGAGGCTCAGGCCTGCGAAGCGGTAAACTGTGGGGCATTCGGTTGTCGTCACGTTGTTTGTTGCGGTATCGTTGAGGGATTGCCCCGCCACGAAGAGCAAGGAGCAGAGCAATATGGCTGTAGCTTTCAGCGGCAGCATCTCCGTCACAGACTGCCGTATCTCCATGCCATGTTACAAAATAATGACCTGCCTGGCTGATAGAGCGGGGTCAAAATAACCTTCTTCTTTTATCATCTGAACCTTTTCATCCATTAGTAAAATTCATATATTTAACTTGGTTAAAAATATTTATTAATTAAGAAGAAGAATTAAATTATACGTTAATAACAGACAAATGTAAACACGGCAATTAAACTTGACCACCATTTTAATTACCTTACATAACCTTCTTAATTATGTTTGTTTATTTATTTAACGTCCATATTATGCTGCTGTAGCTAATCGGACGATGCTACTGTGGGAGTCCTAAATTTTGCCTATTCAGATTTAATTAGGATAGGGATCTTTAACGAGTGCGTGACATCGGACAGGCTTGGGACCACTTTTTAACGTCCCCTCCGAAGGACGGCATAACTAAGGATTTTTTATTCCAATTAAAAAATACCAGGGTTACCTTCGGGTTTGAACCCGGGGCTTGGGAATAGTAGGCTGTTATACTAACCACCATGCTGCAGGTAACTCCTTCTCAGTTATAGAAAGTAATATCAAATTGTGTGTTTATTTATTTTACCTCATTGTATACTACTGCTAATCGGACGATACTACAAAGGGAGACCTAAAGTTTGCCTAAAACCAGATACCCACCTGACAACGGTCTTTACATTCAAGTTACTAACAAATCTAAAATAAAATGATAACAATATTAACAATAGGCCTAACACCAAATATACTACCACAGATGTCGATACCACTAAATACTAGCCACACAGATTCGTCCAATGATCACCGTTCAAGCCAAACCTCCAAGATCTGACTGAACAATCCTTTCATGGATGCTTCGGCCTGCCTCTCGGAGACTTGCCAGCCGGTTCAGCGAATACCAACAACTTAACACGCTTATTTCAGTGTCCGCTAGGCTATCAACTCAATTATACTCACAGGTTACAAGCTCCACAATTATGCGTCGTGTAACCCTTTGAATTCCTCAGTGGCCACTATTATATTCGAAAACCTTAAGGTGTCCGACTCACGAACTATTGATGCCCGACTTAGGAATTCGATGATATATCATTAAAGAATATAGATTTAATCGCATTTTACTGAGAAACAATGTTGTAAATTTAGTAAGTGATTCAGTAAAATCTGGATTCGTGGTGTTCTGTAACACTATAACGAACAGCATAACTTTGAAATTCAAAACCTTGGTTTAATAAATCTCAAGTTTTTTTTTCCTAATCCTATATTTATTTAACAAACAAAAATTACAATGTATATTTTGTTTAATTGAATTAATACCATGATATTTCCCCATGTGACTAATTAATGAATATTGTCAAAACTGGAGATTAAAAAAAAATTCAAATAAATCCTATTAAATCATCTTTGCTGTACGTCACAAACCTGTGATTTCGTGCCCCACTGTGTCCTGTAATAATACCCCAATTTATTCCTGTAGGTC
Organism: Piezodorus guildinii; assembly: GCA_023052935.1. NCBI lineage: Eukaryota > Metazoa > Arthropoda > Insecta > Hemiptera > Pentatomidae > Piezodorus > Piezodorus guildinii. The sequence continues at coordinate 40,789,069 of CM041297.1, read as the reverse complement.
AAATATAATAACAGGACTCCATCTTGACAAACGTCTTACTTACATTCCTCATACAAGACTAAATGACTAGAACCGGCTCGTAAGATCATTATGGCAGCGCACCCGACACCCAACAGATCGCCGCTCCTATAACTTAGTTCCGTTTCCAGTCCTTTAATTCCAGGTTCATATAAAGCACTGAACGATCTTTCTACTCGTGAAGTAAAAAGGCTTAACTGCTAATTATAGTTTTTTGGCGTGGTTTCAACCACGGAACCTCATCGCTTAGCAGTAAGTAGAACGGTCGAACAGCAGCTTGAAGATCTCTGTCTGAAGCCGAAGACTCCTCCTTTGCTCCGAATACTTCTCTCCTTGTTTAGCTTAGCACCTGTACGCTGTTGGGGTCCACACTTATCCCGTGGACCCAACCCCATCAGCCAAGGTAGCGTCGCGCTGACAAGGCTTTACGAGGTAACTGGCAACAGAAGATATGGCTGCAGGACCAGCTGGCCCTAGCGATATGGACGTTGCCCCGACCGAAGCCAGGGGTGAAAAAAGAACCCTCACCGATAGCGAAGGTTTTATACAAGTGACGAAAAGGAATGCTCTAAAACCCCGCCTGGTCCCTGTGCCGCCACCGGTGTCAACATCAAATAGGTTTGAGGTAATCACACCAAAGAAAAAGCTCCCTCCCCCCATCATCATTTCGCCCCCCATATCTTTTACGTCCTTGAAGGAAGAATTATTCCAGATAGGCATACAAGAATTTAAGACGAACTCTTCTCCCAAGGAGACGAGATTATATCTGACAAATGATCTCGATCACGACATAGCTGTGAAGTTGCTACGGCACAATGAAAAAGTGCTGTTCCACTCCTACGCCCCTCGTGGAACCAAAAGATCAAAATAATTTGTCATTCAAGGGTTCGACCTTGACCATCCTATAGAAGAAATAACAGAGGAGCTGAAGAACAGATTGATTGGTTTCAGGTTAGCCAGGAGGCTAACCCTGAGAAACGGAGCAGGAGTGGCTTATGAGATTGAAGGAGTACAAGTCATTACCGACCCTTCAGTCAAGATTGAAGACATAAGAGCCCTCCGAAGTATCGGGAGGGTAATAATTAGGGTTTACCCCTTTAAAGAAGATGGTGGGGGAACTCACGCCAACCACAACTGCCCTCGTCCGACCGCGGCCAAATGCGCCAACTGTGAAGGAAGCCACCCTGCCTCTTTAAAGGACTGCCCACGAAGACTGGAGCTAATGAAGAAAAGAAGAAACGAAGCCACTACAAGAGCTGCTGCTTCTTCAAGACAGCCCAGCAGACTAGCCCAGCCGGACCTACCTCACTCTGGACATCTGGGAGGAACCACAGCGCCGGCACAGCAGCAGCAGTACCAGCACCAGGGCCTGCCCCCACCACCACAACCTACTGGAGACGGACCAATGACAGGTACCCCTCTATCCCCATCACCGGGCCAGAGTGGTACATTAGACGACGTATTAGCGGCTAATGCAAAACTCAGCTCCCAGATCACCCAGCTGATGACGTCGAAAAACAGGATAATGGAGATGATGATGAAGGTAATAAGTAAACATTATGACTGAACATCTCGTCATCAACTACAATATCCGAGGCCTACGTCAGAAGCAGGCTGAAGTTGAACTCCTCCTACAGCAGTATCGGCCATCGGTAGTGACGCTGACGGACACCGTTCTTCCTGCATCTGAGTGGCTGTATATCCAGGGTTACATCGCGTACCGGGAGATGTGCAATCCCGGGACTGATGAGAGTGTCGTCATCTTGGTCAGAAGAGATGTTCCTTCACGGTTAATACCCAACCCGGTTGCTTCTACCAAGGGTACTCACATAGGCACAGTCGATGTTCACCTGAAACATCGGTACACTTTCTGCTGTGTCTATAGGAGACCCAAGGCTATAGCAACATCTATGAAGCTACTGCTGCAACACGCCCAGGGTAGAAGTCGATTTGTCGTCCTTGGGGACTTCAATGCTCGACATACTGCCTGGCTGTGTAACAGAAATAACATGATGGGTACTTACATCTCCAAGACCAGGATGGCGGTCTTTCACCCTGGGGTGCACACCTTCAGGCATGCGGCCCGACCTTGCTGGACATCCACACTAGACCTTCTCCTGACCAGAGATCAGCACACCGTCACGGGGTGCCTTGCACTCCCGTACGGACCGTCTGACCATCGGCCTGTGCTTTACACCTTTGAGGGAACGCCCCCCACATCCTCGGCGAGCAAGTACCTCTTTCACAAGGCCGACTGGAAGGGCTATAAGGGTAGTGTCGATAATACACTACCGAAGATACAGCCTCTGAGATCTGAAGCCGAGGTGGATGGCGCTGTGGCCGTCATCACCACTACCATACAAAGTCAGCGAATTATAATATCCCTAGGTTCAGCCCCCAGCCGATCGCTCTTAGAAAGCCTCCGAGGCACATACTCGCCTTGGTAGCCCAAAGGAACAACCTGAGGAACGTCTTTTACCGCACGGGTGATTACGGCTTGAAACCGGCCATCAATGCGATGACCAGGCAGATAGCCAGCCTCATGCGTGCCTGGAAGACAGCCCTCTTGCATGAACAGCTCCGGAGGACTCATGACGACCAGAAGCAATTCTGGAAACTCATCAGGACTCATGTCGCCAAGAAGAGGACTGTGCACCTGACGTCTGAGAGCGATCTGTTGACCCCGGTTGAACAGGCTGAACTCCTGGCTACCGACTATGAAGCGAGGGAAGAGGCTCGTGTGAGTGCTGCTCCTGGACTTCCAGAAGGGAGACCTCCGTCCCCCAATGAGAAGCCCATCCACTTCACCTTCAAGCAGCTTGAGTCGGTGCTACGACGTACTAAGGGCAATAAGTCCTCTGGGAAGGACGATATTCCTTATGTCCTGTTGAAGATGCTCCCTAGGAGGGGTAAAGCCTTCTTATTGAACATTTTTAACACGTGCATCCGGTTATCGTATTTTCCTAAGGCTTGGAAAGAAGCGAACGTAGTGCCACTACTCAAATCGGGGAAGAGTGGAGATTCAACGGAACACTATCGCCCGATCAGTCTTCTCTCGCACATGAGTAAGATCTTAGAAAGGCTGGTTCACCACTATCTGATGAAGCACGGTACGGAGGAGAACATCATCCCTCCTGAACAGACAGGATTCCAACGAGGGGTAGCCTGTGAACACCATCTGGCGAAGTTGCAGGCCCACACCATGGAGCGGATGAAGAAGAACAACGATGCCACAGCACTAATCTCCTTGGACTGCACACAGGCCTTTGACTGTGTGTCTAACACTCTTTTACTCCGCCGTCTGGATGAGTTCAAGTTCCCTGCCTCCCTATGCCGATTGATCCGAAGCTATCTTAGTCGAAGATCTTTCATTGTAAGGGTCGGCGGGAGCCTGTCGAATCCACACGATACCATCTGCGGGGTACCTCAAGGGTATGTACTGGGGCCACTACTATTTGTTGTTTTCACGGCACCGGTGGTCTCAGTAAAGCATCCGGGAGCAACAGTAGCAGCCTATGCGGACGACATCGCCATTTACTCCACCAGCATGAGCGCCACCAAGGCACGTGACCAGGCTCAGAAAGCAGCCAACGTCATAGTTAGGGAATTGAAGAAGATCGGAATCAGAGTCAACCCAGCCAAAACGGACGCCATCATCTTGTCCTTCCAGAGGGGGAAGAAGAAGTTACCCACCGAGTTTGAGATAGACAGTGTAAAACTTCCTCTCTCCAACTCAATTCTTTACCTAGGTGTGACCTTGGACCGACACCTGACATTCTCCAGCCATGTACGGGAAAGAATCAAGCTGGCCCGCAGGAAGTCCCATAGACTCTACCACCTACTCATCTCGCCGCAGCTCTCACTGCGACTCAAGTTGCAAATCTACAAGGCCGTTATCAGACCGACTCTACTCCATGGTGCGCCCCTGCTCCGCCACCTCTATCAGTCCACGCTCAAAAGGCTGCAGAGTTATCAGAACTCCGTCCTAAGGAGGATAGCCAGAGGAACCACACTCCAGCGGGCGAGAAATGCCACCATCCACGAGGAACTCTGGACTCTGCAGTCTGACCCGCATACATTTAACCACCACCAAAATGGTTCCTCCCCATTTTACTTCAACAAAGGCACAAAGCCACCCCACTCCTCAAGCGTATACCGCGCCTAGTGCGAAAGGAACCTTAGAATGCCAACGGGCAATACGAGGCCTGAGCCATGGACTGTATATACCATTGCTGCTGTATATACATAGAATGTTTTTTTGTATTTATTTTGTAAATAAAGTTGGAGGATAAGAAAAAAAAAATAAAATAAAAAAAATCCTTTAATTCCTACCTTTCCTCTCTATCAGCTCGTGATGATTCCCTGTGAAATGTTCTGGTGCGTTTCTGGACATTGCGCAAGCTTTTGACCGGGTATGGCACACTGGATTACTCTTCAAGCTGAAAACCCATTTATTCCAGTCTCAATACCTCATTCTCCGAACCTATCTCTCAAACCGTTCCTTCCGAGTTCGCTGTGCTGTAGAATGTTCCAACTTTTATCCCGTTGAGGCCGCTGTTTTTCAAGGCAGCGTCTTGGGATCCTTCCTCTACACCCTTTACACTGCTGATATTCCTACACATCCTGATACCTTTCTGGCAACTTTAGCAGACGACACCGCCATCCTATCATCCAGTTCCAATCCTGAAACAGCATCCTTAAACCTTCACAGACACCTTTTCCTTATCGAACACTGGTGTAATAAATGGCGTGTAAAGGTGAACGAAGCCAAGTGTAAAACACATAACCTTTACTCTTAGACGGAAATCCTGTCCGCCAGTTTATTTCAACTCATTACCAATTCCTCTCTCAGATACAGTCCGGTATCTTGGCTTACTGTTAGACAAAAGATTGACTTGGAACCCACATACAAGACTTAAAAGACAAGAACTCAACCGACGATTCGGACAGTTATACCGACTACTCAACAGAAAATCTGAACTTACAGTTGACAACTAATTATTAATCTACAAGACAACACTGAAGCCCATCTGGACCTACGGACTTGAACTGTGGGGGACAGCTAAACGCTCTAACACAAACGCATTCAATCCTTTCAATCCAAAGTCCTCCGTCCTTATTATGTCTCCAACTATACCTTGCACCACGATCTTAATGTTCCATCCATTTCAGACCTAATTCCATCCAAATTTTCCAAATTCCACCAGAACCTCATTCATCATCCTAATCCTCTAGCTCAATTCATATCCAGCTCCACTCATCGATACAACCCACCTAGAAGGTTGAAACGGCAGTGGCCCCGCGACCTTTTGTAAATATATTGGAGTTCTAGCACTGGCTAGATTCTCCACTCAATGTGATGTATGTCTGAGTGTGTGTATGTGTATATAGGTATAAGTGATTTCTTGACTTTATTGTATTGATTCATTATTGTGTATATATTTTATTGTAATTTTATGCTGTGTAAATATTGTATGAATGTAGTATGTATGATATCTTTCATCACTACTATTGATGTCCAAAGTGGGACAGATTGTAATTTTACTCAATAAAAAAATTGTTGTTGAAAAAAAATATTTATAAAAATAGACCATAATATATCCCAAGTGAACAAATAACCTTTTTTTTTTTTTTTTTCTTCCAAAAAGTACTATATTTCTAATTATAAAGCATAAGCACCTCACCCCGTAAAATATTACTATTAATTTATTTATTTTTTTAATTATACCTTCCCATTTCGGCTTCCGCTATAAGAGACCTGGCAGCCCAATACTACTCCGATCTTGACGGAGTTACAGCTCTTACATTGTAATCGGGAGCATACTTCTAGATAGACTGCATCCATTTCACTATTATCAGAACAAAGGCAGCCAAGTGGAGACTCCACCAATCCGACCTGATACCAGTACTTCGCGAAGTAGTTATGGCCGGTAATTATTCTGAACCGGGCAACAGCATCTTTTCTCTTCAAATCTACCGGTATCCGTTCTTGCTGCAGAAGAAGTTTGTCCCAGTGGTTGTTCATCAAACTTTTTCTTAGGAAATCCAATAGTAAAACATGTTTTGGTCTTTTAATTTCGTCCTTAGCTTTGCGATATTTGATTGTCCAACTGTTCTGAAGCTGCGCCTTCTTTTGCAAACTTCTCAGCTACTTCATTTCCATGAATACCGATATGATACCCATAAACTATTAATTTGTAGTTTTCTTCATTTTTGTGCCTTTTTATTGAATCATTTGGCACATTTTGAACCAAAATTATTCTTATTTACGATGCGTAGGTTTTTTGTATATGCGTAGGTTTTTTGTATAATTTTTCGAACAATCGCAATGTAACCTCAATTTTTCACCATATGTTTGCCATTTAGGCTAATGTACTATAATCACAAAAAAAACAAAAATATTTTCTGATTGTAAGGATGACTCATCCAAAATCATTGTTAACATTTTGTCAAAATGTAAATATGTGAATAAAGTTTATTTTTATTTTTTTTTTATTCTTATTTACAATGGTTACAAAGAAATGACAAAAAAAATCTTAAGAGATAAATCACCATAGACATTATGTTTATTATAAATTTTACTTTTTAAAATCCTCAAAATTTATTAATATTCCAAAAAAATATATATACATATGCACAGATATACACAGTAAATATATATCCTAATAAAGTAATTCCAATGCATTTTTCTTTCTATGGGAAATAGGAAAATTTATTTATTTGATTACAGTTTTAGGTGCCATGTACAACTATGTACTACAAAGGTTAGAGGCACCGTGGACATAAACTATTTACAGAGATGAGTTTATTTATTTTTTTTTTTTTCAGAAAAGTGAACAAATTTATTTGATTCTTTTGGTCCATTGTTTCCTTATAACTTTGTAGAAGAGGCCATGTTCTGCCTGAACTATACAGTGGGCATTCCATCAGGATGTGTTCCACAGTTAGCTCTAAGTCACAGTACAGGCATCTCGGCGGAGGTTTCCCTTCAAGCAGGTGCCCATGGGTCACTCTGGTGTGTCCGATCCTCAACCTTGTGATTATGGATTGCTCCCCGTGGTTCCCAAGTATCTGGGGTAGTGGTCGCGAAACTCCGAAGGTTCGCTTCAACTTGTTGTTCTCCGGAACCTTATACCAAAAGGTGCACCATGCTTCTTTGCATTGCCTCAACACGGCTGAGTTGAAGTCAGTCCGTACCGTCTTAACGTAGGGAATAGGAAAGATGGAACTTGCTTCTTTTGCGCCTGTGTCAGCAAGTTATTTCTCTGTAATTCCTACGTGGCTTGGCACCCAGAAGAATATAATTGTTCTTTTTATTTTAGATATCAAATTCGAAATGTGAAATATTAATTGATTTTCTGAATAATGAAAATTTTGGATTTCCTGGAGAGCCGAATAGGAGTCACTGCAAATAAGAAACTGACTGTGGATTAAGTCTTCAATTAACGTCAAAGATAGGTAAAGAGCAAAGAGCTCGGACGTGTATACCGAATAAATGGAAGGGAGACTGTACCGAACGGTCTCATTAGGTAAAACCACCGAACAGCCGACTTTATCTAGATGTTTAGACGCGTCAGTATAAATACAGGTATAATCTTGATAGGTGGCTAAGAGAGCTAGAAAGCTTTTGTTTAATATTTTTGGAAGTTTCGTTGATTTTAATATGGATTTCAAAGAAAAATCGAAGGTTGCTGGGATACTTGTCCAAGGAGGTAAGGGGTTTGGAGTGGAAACGTAAGATTTTGGAAAAGGATGTGTGTCAGATAGTGGAGTGTAGTTTGAAAGGCGAGAGGGTAAGTTATATTGTGAAAAGTCAAAGAAGTCCAATGTTGTTTTTAAACGACCTAGAAATTTTAAGAGAAGATAATGCCTACGGAGTTCTAGGGGCCACTCATCGGCTTCCCACAGTATGCTACTGATAAGACTAGTCCTGAAAGCTCCGGTTGCCCTACGAATCATTGCGTGGCGAACAGGGTCCAACCTACTTAATATTTTAGGAAATAGGAAAATAAGAATAAAATCAATGTTAAAAAATTATATATTAAAGCTATAAAAATAGAGTATATTCTTGTTTATTATTGTATATAATGAATCGTAGATCTTGCATTTGTTGTTTTATTTATCACCGAATTCCTCAACGTATTCATCACCCCTGGAAAAAAACAAACACATTGTAATAATTTTAGACAATTATTAATATTGAATATCAAAATATTTAATTAATTTGTCATCATTGATAAAATCAGCCACAATCATCCGAAAATTACATATGTTTAGAGTAATCACCTCCAACTAAATGTCAAGATGATCACTCCTTTAGTAGTATGTAAGTGGACTGTATGAAAAATATAACTAAATGAAATAAGGCTGGGCAAGATATAAAAAACACAGTATGGGGATAAAATTAATTATATTATAAAGAAAATTGGTACACATTTAACTGAATGGCCAGGTGTTCATGAAGACTGGGTTAGTAAATTGTGCTATGGTAAATTACAACAAATGATAACTTATGTGGTGATCTCTGAGATGGTGAAAAGGCTCTGGAAGGTGATTCTGTTCTTCTCTCCTCCTCTCCGCCTCCCCTTTGGCCAGGGGGTCTTCTAAATTCTCTACTCCATGGTAAAGGGTGGTTCTACAGGAGGAACAAAAAAACTAGAGCTCTCTCTGGCACAACCAGCCAGGACCTGCCACACTTCAGTTTCTTTCTCGGCCGCTAGGGGCGCTCTCTTTCTCCCTATGGCCACTAGATGGCAGAGCAGTGACATTAATTTCTCTTTTCGGGAACCCGAAACAACATATTTTAATTCATATATATTTATATATATATATATATATATATATATATATATATAAATTGTATTTTGCGAAAAATACAATTAATAATAAGATACGTAAACACTTAGAAGTAATAAGGTGAAGAAATCTATAACTTCTTATATCTATACGCCATTAGTAACTTACTTAAAAAAATAAATATTGTCTATTTAGTCCTGATGCCTAAAAGTCAGTTTTATCAAAAGCTTCATTCCAAAATATCCTTCTCTTTATTCTTTAGGACCCCATTTGGCGTTTTTATTCTTAAAATTCGTTGCTTCAATAACGACCAATAATAAAACATTACTGATTGGAGTAATTGAGATTAATATTCATAATTGCATATCTTCACCAGACATTATTATAATTAACTTTTAGTTCATAATATATATTTTTATTTATTTGTTATTCCGCATCTACCCTTTCGGGTCATTAGCGGGTCTTGATTCTCTATGTTTATATTGAGTTTAACAGACCAGTGTCTCTAAAAAACTCAAAAAGTCTTATAATTGTGTCCTCATCATTTCTTAATGTTTCTTTTAAGTTTGAAGGTATGTTATGTCTTGTTCTGTTGTCAGTGTACAGTGTGCATGATGTTACAACAGGTCAGTGTTGTGTTACATGCATCACAGAATGGCGGACCCAAGCCTCTCATTAAATATCCGTGTGTAAAGGCTGTATGTCCTATCCTCAGCCTTGCTAGCACTACCTCTTCCTTTCTACTTTTCCTGCATGATGTGGTCCAAGTAGATACTTTTTGCTTTATCTCTTTCAGCTTAGTTCTAGAAGTAGCCCATAATTCATAATAATAGTTCATAATAGGTAAATAAAGTTATATAACATATAAAATGTAGATTTTATAATGTGTTTTTTTTCTCGAAAGATGTTTTTTCGGTAAGGAACTGCAGTAGTATTTAAAGACCTTGTTCTCAAAAGCATTCTCCGTGAATATAGAAAAGAGAGATTTTATGAAAAAACAGCGTTTTTTTTTTTTTTAATCTTTTTTTTTTATATATATAACAACTGTGCATCTCATGACATCGATATGAGTAAACCCTATCACTTTTTAGTGTACTTTTTTCGCTTTAATTAAGTGTTGTCTAAATTGTCCTCAACTTTCACGGTTTTGCTAAAAAAAACTAGCTGTACTTTATTTTTTTTTTTTTTATCTAACGTAAAGACAAATGATGAACTCTTAATAAACTTATCTCTAATTGTTATTATTCATATATATAATTTTCAAAAAGGTTTTTAAGTAATGTTTGTCTCAATGCTTAACGTATTAAGTAAAAATCTGGTGCGGGCAACACACGACTTTCACTTACCACCATTTTTAAACTCAATGAAAGAATTTTCAAATACACTTAAAGATAAAAATACGTGAAACTATTAAAGAATTAATTAAATTGAATTTATATAGAAACATGTGTTTTATTAAAAAATCTATTGCATTATTATCTAAAATAATTAGTTCTATCTACTTTTCATCACTCTTTATTAACTTTTACAAGCTCTTGTGTATTAGATATTTTTTTTCTAAAATCATTAGATTTCCAACGGTATATTAAAAGTGTATATTACTGTTGCTATGTTCAAAATCAAAAAATTGCATTAAAAAAATATTTTGTCTGTTTTCTCCTTTAGTTGGGTATCGAGTTTATTCAATTTATATATTTAACAGTTTTTCATCAGCGTTAACAAGATAATCTAGTTATTATTATTGAATCTACAAAATTAAAGGTACTTTAGGAGAAGAAAATTTAAAATATCGGCATTTAAGCCCTGTCAGACCATTTTTATCTAAATAAAACCTACATGATATTAAAGCCCATTAAATTTTACATCGATATAGCGAGTTTCATCAAAATCGTCGGAACCGTTTTTGAGAAAATCGAAAAAAGGTGCAAAATGCATTGTATAAAGTGCCTCTTCTGGTAGTCTCATATTGATGAAAAAAGTTTTGTCACGTCTCGGGCGTATAGTTGTCTTAAATATGAAATTTCAGTTTCATAGGACTTACCGTTTCCGCCGGGAGCTACCACACACACACACATACACACACAGACCTTTTTGCGGGACTTGGTTATTTGGACTCAGGGGACCCTAAAACGTGTATTTCCGTTGAAAACTGGAATTCGAAAATTTTCACGATCGCAATACTTCCCCTTACTATATATAGTAAGTGAAAGTAAAAATCGGTTGTTTGAGATATAATTTTATTTTTTTCCAAAAATCAGCTAATGACATTTATTTTTTTCTACATCTTGCTGATGACTACTAATTTTAAAAAAACAGATCTGGATACGGTAAATATTCACATTTTTTATTTATTTTAAAGTTCGTAATAAGGGTTTTATTACACATTTATTAGATTTCCCATTAATTAATTTTCATCTGTAAACAAGAAGATAAAACGCAATTTTTTTTTTTTATTCGGAAATTCATATATCGTTTATTAATACATATGCAACTTTATTCGATTTATAAACGTCATTGCTATAATATTTATTGACATACTGAACAGGTGATAGAAATATTAGTTGAATTTTAAGTAGGGCAAACCATTCATGACATTGTCCGTTTATTTAACGAAGATATCTGTTTACATAGTACAATTACAAGATACCATAAATAAACACAATCAGACTCTTCAGCTATTTTTAAAATAAGGTAAAACATAACACCTTGTCTGAGATAAGACATTTTACGTAATCAATTTTTAGCTTATTAGATAGATAATTGAGTAAAACTCATTATAAAGTAATACACAGAAATTTGTTACTTTTTCTTTTAAATTCCTGTGCAAAGAAAAATACTTTACCTGAACATTGATTTCTTTTTTTTCATGATTCAATACGAAAACGTTTTATTAAAATTAAAATCAATAGAAATGATTTTGTATTAACTTTTTTTTTAGAACAAAGTATGTTTAAATTATATCATAAGCTAATTAAATGTAAGAATTAGGATCTATCTTACATTTAAAAGACGGAACTATTTCTTTCGCAACAGTTATAGATTAAACGTTATATAAACAAGTTATTAAAATCATTGCTTTTTGAAATGAGTATGTTATTTTTTTAATTTTATTTTATTACCGAGTGACTTTTTTCTTTACTCCAAAAAACGTACTCGCTATAGTAGGGCAAATTGAAAATTTGACGATGATTTCATATTAGCTTACATGATTCTCTTTAATTCTGATAATAAATGGGAGTGACGTGGTTTAGTAGACAGAGCACTAGCCTACTAAATCGTTTGTTCTTTAATAATTTAATAGATTTGAAAAGGTTGTACTTTTGACATTTAATAAGGTATTTAAATGATATGGAAGGTTGACACCTATCAATTACTGGCAGTCTGTCAGTGTTTTATGGTTATAGAAAGGTCTTGGTGTTCCAGTCAGTGAATGTTGGTGGATTAGTCGTAAGAGTCTGATCAGACTTATTAATAAAATAATACTTATTTCTGGTATTCTGGGCTGATGACTTCCAGGGAACCCTCTGTTTTGTCTTCCTAACAATGTTATTCATTGTTCTGCACCAATTCAGTTGTCATATATCCGTAATTAGTAATTTTATTAGCCTGTATAGATTATTATGTGGAGTGCAAAAGACGCCGATATTGTAGTTTCATCTGCTTGGCAATTGATATATCTGCGTGACCTGGGATCCAAACAGATAAAATTGATTCTTTTGTCCAATTCAGCATAGAAACCGATTAAAGAATCTAAATCAATATGGGTTGTGTTGCTTAATATTCAAGATGATGATAAATCTTATAGTTAAAAGAAAAAATATAAATAAATATAAAATATATACTTTAAATAAGACATCATTTTTTTCTTTTTAACTATTCTGGAAGTGTGGAAGAAAAGTTCTACCTTTTCCTCCAACAAAAATATCAACTATTCCTAATATTATGAAATAAATGAAAGATGGCTACCGTTTCTTGAGCTCTTCTGCAGCAGTCTCCTTGCCTACAATATCCCACTGAGCGATGGGTGCATCCGGAGGAAGCTCGGTCACTCCATTTAGCTCGAAATCTGGTGGTGCCAGGATCCTCGGCCGCTCCTTCGAGTCGTCAGAGTTCTCAATAATGTTCCCTTCACTATCCCTCACAACTTCAGTGTTACTGTTTCGGTGCCTGTAGTAGCCACCACCATAGCTACCGTACCCGAAGCCCCCACCACCGATTGGGATCGGGATGGGAATAGGGATGATCCCTGGCATCCCGAAACCTCTCCTTTTGGGATAACCACCGAAGAAACCTCCGGATCCGTAACCACTGTTACCAAAACCGCCGAAACCACCGAAACCTCCTCCGCCACCGCCATAGTGTTGAGGATATTGCGGATAGCCAGCGTAACTCCCCGGGCCAGGGTACTGGGGGTAGTGGCCTTGTTGAGGGTACTGGGAGTAAGGGGGAGGAGGTGCGTGTCCTCCGCTTTGCGGGTACTGAGGGGCGTTCTTGGAGTACGGGGGCGGCGGGCCGTTAGGTGCACCGTAACCCGGGTTGTAGGCCGGGGGCCGGGCGTCAGGCTGCCTCCAGCCGGGGGCGGAGGGCCCGTGGGGGCTGTAGGAGGGCGCCTCTGGCGGGGGCTGGCGGGGGTAGTTGGGCTCCCGGAGGGCGCCTTCTTGTTCTTGCCGCCGAAGAACCAGCCGCCTCCGCCTCCGCCCTTGCTGCGCCCGCGGCCTCCTCCTCCACGGCCCTTCCCGCCGAGGGCGCCTCCTACGATGACGATCAACACAAAGATCACTAAACGCATTCTTGAAAACACTTCCCTGGAACACTAAGCGGTGGTAGGATAGGAACAGACTGAGGAGATCAGGGCAGGATGCTTTAATTGGCCAGGCTGGGGAAGGGACAATTGGCTATCTCCGTTGACGCATTATCTTGGTCACATTAAATTCAACGAAGGAGACTGATCAAATGATTAACCATTTTGAGGAACCAACAAGGAAGTAACTACCAACAGTTTTTAAATAAAATATTTTCCTTAATATTTGCGGAATCATTTATACAATTATCTATCATATACCCATACATAGTTAGGTAATGTAATGCAATCGAATAACCAAGCTTTCCTCCATACATACCCTGAATAGTATGTAAGTGTAAATGATAGAAAACGATGAGTGATTAGAAAAAAAAAACATTAACTTATTTAATATTTTTAAATAAATATCTTTTTCACCGAAATCGGCCAATCTATACCTTGGATTTTAATCTTTATTAAGATTTGTTTAAAAATAATTGAAAAAATGTGGTTTAAATTTGCATATTAAGGAATAACTAAATTACTGTAATAGAGTGTAGGTTTTATCCTCGTTCTAGGTTCTATTCTTTTTTTTTTTTTTTTTTTATTTATTTATAGTAATTTACAACTGTATTAAAGAATACAATAAGTAAATATGTAGAATGAATATAAAAAGTCTTGAAAATGTCTTGAGAAAGAACCACCCAGTGGTAGCACTTCACTAACTATTTTAATACAGTAGGTCCCGAGGCCACCTTCTTTTCAGTCGCCTTGGAGGGTTATCAGGGATATCTGAGGAAGATAAATTACGGACAAGTGGGTTTGTATGGGCAGGGAGTTTAGAATGGAAAGAGGAGTATCTATCACGGGCTATGTCTGCAACAAATGGGATGTTTAGGTCATTATGGAGGATTTGATTTGTGACAAAATAAGGAGCATTCAGGATTTTGCGAAGGATTTTGGATTGTAAGGACTGGATGCGGGAGGAATTAGATGGTTTCGTAGAGCCCCAAAGCTCGATTCCATATGTCCAAATAGGTCTGATAATTGTGATGTAGATGAGTCTTTTGTAATGTGCTGGAAGTTTTGAACGTTTGTCTAGTAAGTGTTGAAGTAATCGATATCTTCGAGCAGTTTCTTGTCGTTTTAGTCTTGTGTGAGGATTCCAAGTAAGGCGCTTGTCAAGATGGAGACCTAGGTATCGGATTTGTTCTACAGAAGTAAGGGTAATGTTATTAAAGGATACTGGAGGGCAGGAAGTCATCGGTTTGCGACGAAGGGTAAAGGTGATTTGGTGGGATTTGTTGGGATTTATTTTAATCCTCCAATTTTGACACCATTCTTCAATGGCTTTGATGTGGGACTGAAGGGTTTGGGATGCAGTAGTTGGATCATTATGGACTGATAAAACACACGTGTCATCAGCAAAAGTATTGAGGACAGTGCGAGGATGGAGTGGAATGTCAGCTGTATAAAGGGAGTAGAGGATAGGACCTAAGATACTACCTTGAGGCACTCCAGCAGATAGGGAAAATGTGGATGAGTAGGAAAAGTTGTGGTTTACCTTAAAGGTTCTGCCAGTAAGGTAGGAACGCATTAATAGGAAATATGTAGGGGTGAGGAATTGACGGAGTTTGTAAAGCAGTCCCTGGTGCCAGACTCGATCAAATGCTTGTTCTACATCAAGAAAGGCTCCAGTGCAGTACATTCCGCGCTCCAATGTGGAGGACACTACATCCACCACGCGGTGACATTGTTGTATTGTAGAATGAGATGTTCGAAATCCAAACTGGTGGTCAGGGATAACATGATTCATTTCTAGGATAGGATAAAGACGCTTTAGAAGGAGTTTTTCTAGGATTTTGCCCATGATGGGCAAAAGGGAGATAGGACGATAGGATGACGGATGTTCAGGAGGCTTATTGGGTTTTTGTATCATTTTTACTATTGAAAGTTTCCAAGCAGTAGGAAAATACGTGGATCTGAGAGTGGCATTGTATATATAGGTAAGGAAAACGACGGCTTTTCGAGGAAGTTGTTTTAGGATGTGAGGTGTGATAAGATCATGGCCAGGAGTTTTTTTGGAAGGTAATTTTTTAATTATGTTTATTACTTCAGAAGGATGAAAGGCTTTAGGAGGAAGGGACATTTGGAGTGGGATAGCTAGTTCTGCCTCAACATGTTCAATGTGGGTTGGATTTAGGATATCTGGATGAGGGTTAAAAATATTGAAGAGGTGTTTACCAAAATATTTGTGACTTTTCTTGATCTGATCGTGACCAGTTATTGGATTCATTGAGGAGCGGGTGATTAAATGATTTAAATTTAAGGAGTTTTTTGGTTGCTATCCATAAGGATTTATCAGAGGTGTTTAGGTTTTCTGTAAAGTTTGTACTTTAAATTTTCTTATTTCTTTTCTTAATTTGTTAGTAAGTTGTGTGTAACGAGCTTTGTCAGATGGGTACCTAGTTTTATGCCACTTAGTTCTTGCTTGTCGTTTTTCTTTAAGAAGCATTCGGATATGTCGTGGCAAGTTATTGTTAAGGTCTTGAGGGTTTTTGTTTGTAGGGTGTGATGTGTTGTTTTTGATAACTGTCTCAATTGTTTTTGTGAGTTGTTCAATGGTTGAGTCAATGTGTTGTTTGGTTTTTAATGGAATTGTCAAGTCAAGGTTGCTTTCCATGTCAAGTCGAAAATTGTCCCAGTTAACATGTCCAGTAATCAGTGAAGGAAAAGAAGGTTTCGGAACAGGATTGGAATGCATGAGAAGCAGAACTGGACTATGGTCTGAGGAAAGGTCATCTAAGGTTCTTATCGTGGTTTGGACTGTAGGTATTTGGGATGTAACGAATATATCAAGTATATCAGGGCGTTTTTTAAGCGATGTTGGCCAATAAGTAGGGTCTGAGGGTGAAAGGACGGAATAGCTATTGGAGTGAGTGATCTGGGAAAGAATCCTGCCACGAGTATTGGACGTTCGACATCCCCACCGTTGGTCTTTGGCGTTGTAGTCTCCACCAGCAATGAAGCGCGGGCCAAAGGATCTGAATAAGGTATCAAGGTGATTATAGGATAAGGAATTACCAGGAGGGCAGTATACAGCTGAGATCGTTGTGGTAAAGGGGTGGCAGGATAAGGTGATAGAGGTTGACTGAATGGTGTCTGTTGGAGTGGAGGGAATCAGAGGGTGGGGTAAGGATTTGTGAATAAGGATACATGAGCCTGCATGGGATGTGTTATCTGGATGATTTGATCTGTAAGTAATGTAGTCCCGTATGTAAAAGTGAGAATGAGTTGTGAAATGAGTCTCAGTAATCAGAGCAATGTCAATGTGATTGTAGTGAAGAAAGATGTCTAGTTCGTTTTTGTGATTATTCAGACCATTGGAATTCCATAGGAGAATAGCTAGGGTCTGCTTTTTCATCTTGGAAGATTAATAGGAAGCTGTGATAGGAGATTTGTAAGGAGATTGATGAGTGGTTTGATGGTGTTTTGGAGGTCTAGAAGAAAGGATGAAAGAATAGATGTTATATCAGTTGGAGGTTGATAGGGATAGGCAGGAGTATCTAGGGATAAAGGATTTATTCCTCTCGGAGTGGGTAGGATTTTTCTCTGAGGGAGTTGATGAGGTTCAGCATGAGCTTCTAATGAGAAATGGTCTTGAACTGTGGGCATTAAAGAAGGTGGATGTTGGGGATTGGTCTGTGGAGAGATTAGTGGCGGTAATTTTACCCTCAGAGAAGCAGGTTTTGGGTCATTAATTGGTATTTTCGTCTGAGGATGGGAATTTTGAGGTTTAGGTTGAGTTCTCTGAGGCTGTGATTTTAAGGTCTGTGGCTGGTAATAGGGGATCTGGGGTTGAGGATGGGATGTTTGAGGATGTGATGTGGAGGTTTGAGTCGACTGAGGTCGGGGCAGAGGTATGTTGGCTATTGCAGGATAGGTGGAGGTGTTGGAACTTGATGGCGGTTGATAAACGCTGGCTCCTGGAGTTCGACGGATCATCGGGGTAGTCTTGGTCGAAGGGCCGGGTGCTTCATTATCAGTTCTTGAACTCTCCAGTGGGGTTCTAGAGGCTATATTTAGGTTTTTTTGTCTCATCCAATTTTTGTATACTATGCAGCCTTTGTAACTAGCCGGATGAGCTTCACTGCACAGTGCACATTTCGCTGGGGTGTCCCGAGGCTTTAAACAGGTGCTAGAAGCATGTGGGCCGGCGCATTTGACACATCTGGCTGGATGATGACAGTATCCCTTCGTATGCCCAAGATGTTGACAGTTTGCACACTGTACTATCTCATCTTTCTGTCTTGGCTCTTCGAATTTAATACAAGAATAAACAAGCCTGTTAACTTTAAATATTTCGGGGTTGATGGATGCAGGCTCGAGATCTACAAAGAATAAGGGTAATGGACATTTTTCTGTGGGGTGGACAATACAAGAGACGTGTCGCACACTGAATCCTAGTTCTTCTAAGTCCTTTTTGATGGCCTCTATGGGGGTAGTGTAGTGAAGACCCCTTAAAACTACTCGGTACGGCTTCTCTTCTTTCAGCTGGTAGCAATGAAATTCGTATTGTTTCTCTTTCAAATGATTGACAAGTTTTTTATAATTATCTTTAGTGGTTGTGTTAATTTTCACGTCTTTTAGTCTTGCGAAGCATTTGAAATTAGTCTGTCCAATAAGAGCAGATATTTCTTGGCCAAACTTATAAAAATTTTGAATGTTGTTAACATACACTGGTGGTGGCTCAGGTTCATTGAATTCATGGGGTGTGGAGGATGTTGTCGACGAGTTATTGATGGCTGCAACGTTGTTGCTGGAGGGTACAGATGTTGAGGCAGTTTCGGCTTGTTGAGTGTTGGCTGAAGTTGTACTTCGGTTTTCTGGAGTGCAGTTTTGTTTAGCCTTCGCTTTCTTATTTTTTTTCTTATTGGGCGAGTTACTCCCAGAATTTGGCAGAACGTTTCTGTGGCGTTTTTGTCGCGTCCTTCTTTTCAGGTACCGCGAATCAGTCTCACTAATTTCACTAAAGGGAGTCTCATTGTCTGTGTCCATCACTGAATTCACATCAGACATAATGTTTATGTATTGCAAAACATATAAAAAATTCCTACTAAATTATTAATGTAAAAATATAATCATAATAAATGAAAATATATCTACAAAAAAAAAAAAAAAAAAAAAAAAAAAAAAAAAAAAAAAAAAAAAAAAAAAAAAAAAAATACCCTATAAATATTAGTAATAAAAATTAAATAACCCTTTAAAAATTAAATTATATACATAACTATATACAAATAATAAAAAAAACATTTTAAAGAAATTTTTAAAAAATATTCAAAGAAAAAAAAAGATTTCTTAGTTAGTCCGGGATACGAACTCAGGACGGTGGCAGGCTGATTCCCAGTGCCGTGACCGTGGACTTGAAGCGCTGGCTGATAAGAGATCGTAGGGATTAACTGCCACGTCAGTTAGCACAAATGACACAGCTCAGTGAGCTGGCTATTAAAATAAAACCACTCACCTCAAAGTCTATAGGCGTAACGTGAAAATGTTCAAATGAGGAAACCTTTTGCAAAGGCTGACTGCTGATTAACTCGATAATCGTCTGTTACACAGTGAGAAAGACAGAGCGACATGAACAATGAACTTGACAATCGGCCATGACACTTTTAACTCAGGTTCTATTCTAAACCTACTATTCTAGGTTTAAAGCCTTGGTGGGCCAGAATATTAGTAGTGATGTGATTTAAACAGTGGGTACCCAAAACCTAGGGGTAAATACCTTGCAGCTGTTAACATCTTAATGACTTCCTTAAATGGCCGTTGGTGTAGAATAAAAACCTTTAATAGGTTGAAGAAGTGCAATTTTTTTTTTTTTTTTTTTTTTTTTTTTTTTTTTTTTTTTTTACTATCGCTATAGTCCAATTACTATTGCTATAGTCTGGTTGTGCTTGAAGGCCACCTTTGTTCACCAACAAAAGAAAATGATAAAGTTTCATTATGCGGCTGAGGTGGTAAACTATTAAAACAAATAACCTACGTTAAAAACTGCTTGGTTAAATAAATATCTAGATTCAATTTCATTTTGATGTTGAATTATAAGCTTGCCTATATTTTCCAGTGTGACTAATCAACACTAATTAGGAATTTAAAATCTAATCATACATTTTGAATCAATCTTATAAATTAGATAGATAAGTATTTCATTGTCAATTAAAGTTACATAAAACTGTAAGTTACACAGATATGATGGTGTTTCAAGCCGTATGGGGTTTTCCCATATCACTTGTAAGCAGTTTTTAGAATATTAAGTTATAATTTAAAAAATAAGAAAAATAATAGAAGGAAAATTAACAAAAAACCTTCTTAAGAGACAGATATAGACAAAAAGATTTTAAAAAACAATTAACTATACTATATACTAACTATTAACTCTAACACTAGAACTTTTAAAAATATTAATTATTGGTTACCCTTTTATGTATTGAAACATTGTGAAAAGAATATTAAAAAAACTTCTTAAGTAATACATTTTAATTTACATAATTTTGATCTCGAATTTCGTTTGTCTTATACTCAAAAATTTCAAAAACTAATTATAAATTTTTTAAATTAATATATTATGGAATAGGAAAATAAAAACACAATCACTGTTACAAAATTATATATTAAAACTATAAAAATAAAACTTATTCTGGTTTATTACCGAACATGTTTTTTTCTTTGAACTCATTGCAGTAATCTGATAGTCCTCAAATGCCAACTAAAATACTTTTTTTTTTTAATAATAAAATAAAGATAGCAGGTGGAAAAATTTTAATTCACATAATTTTTATCTTGAATTTTGTTTTTCTTATCCTCAAAACTAATTAACCAACTATATTTTTTATAAATAATATTTAATGGAATAGGAAAATAAAAAACGCAATCTATATTACAAAATTATATATCAAACCTATAAAAATATAGCATATTCTTGTTTATTACAAAATATAATAAATCGCAGATCTTGCAGTTGTTGTTTTATTTATCACCAAATTTTTCAATGTAATTATCATCATCCCTGGAAAAAAAAAATTGAAAACATAATTATTAAAAATCAAAATAATTATTTTTTGTTTACTAATAATAAATTCCGCAACAAGTCTTTACAAAAATGTGTGTACATTGATACATTCATAATAAAACAATAAAAAAACGAAAATATATTCTAAGAAACACAAATACTGAAATATATAATGAAACCATAAAGAATGAAAAAGGACCACTTTTATATATGTAATTATTATTATTATTTTTAAAATAATGTTTGATACTTTTTAGTATCCCTGAGGCCTAAAATTTGGTTTTATTAAAAACCTCACTATTAAATATCGTGACTTATATATAAATGCCTCACATTAAGTGTTCTTTTTCTAATAATTAGTCGCTTTGATAAATACCCATAATAAAAATAGAAATAATGAGACACATGATAAAAAATCTAATCATCCTACAATTATTATTTATACTTTTTTTTTTGGATTTCACAATTTTTACTCAAATATATTACAATTTGTCCCAAGTGGACAATAATAATAATACTAGTTGATAACATTTATACAATATTTACGGAATATTATGAAAGTAGAATTATTATAAGTTATCCTCAGACATTATCGACTCAAAATAATATTTTTTTTTTTTTCTTCTTTTTCACAATAATAAAAATATGCAATTTACTTAATAAAAAGTAATTCTGGTTATAATTTTTATGAGTACAGACGACGAGTTTTATAAAATGAAATAAGACTTCATTAAAAGAAGTAATTAAATTAAAATGCATTAAAATTAAACATAATGAGAAATTTAGATTTTATAATGATTTTTTCGAAGCGATGTTAATTTTGTTAGTAAGGAAGTGTATTACCAGGCATAGACCTTGCCCCAAAACCCATTCACCTTGAATGTAGCAAACAGGAGTTTCATTCAAAAACAGCGTTTAATTTTTTTTATTTTTTTTTTTATATATCCATTAGAATACTAACGTACATTTATTTATTTCATGTACAAGTACTTCAAAGTTAATATAAAATACAAATTTTATCTATGACTTATGTTTTATTTTCCTACTTATCTACCGTTACCATAGTTCCTCCGGCCCAACTTAGAAAACATATATATATATATATATATATATATATATATATATATATATATATATATTATTTTTTTTAATACTACACGATAAAAAAATCAACATATATATTTAAAGCATGTGGTAATTGTTTATTATTCATCATATATTATTGTTGAGGAAATGTATATCATCGATCTCAATGGATTATTATTATTTATTATTTTATTTATTTTTTTAATTATTTATTTTTAAATTATTATATTTATTATACTATTCACTATTATTTCACATTATTTGCTCTATTTATTTATTAATTTTTTACTATGTTTTTTTATTTATTACTTATTATCCTATACTTTTAATTTATTTTGTATTTTTAATTAATATTATTCTATTATTATTTTTTCCTTGAATATGTTATTAAATAACTTAAATTTTAACTAATATTATTAATTTTGAATTAATCTCTAAAACGAATATATCTTTCACTGATGGCCGTGATGATTTGTGTCATTAAAATTTTAAAAAATCAATGGATTACTCCTTATCCGAAAATCCAAAATTCTCCCCATAATTGGTCAATAGCAGTTGATTTCATTAATGATTAAATCTATATAACGTATGCACTTTACATGTTTCCTTATATATATATAAATACACATGTAAAATGTTAGATAGAAGGCAGTTTAATAAATAATTCATTTTTATAGGAAAAAATACATAACGAAAAAAATTTAAATACATATTTGGGTGTCTACTGTGGTGTAGTGGCTAACATTACAGCCTTATATGTCGAAGATCGCGGGTTCATACCCTAGGATTAAAAAAAACCTCCTTAAAAAAACTGTTTTAGTAGGAATAAAAAAATCTTAGTCCTGCCGTCCTTTGGAGGGAACGTAAAAATGGCGTTCTTTGCCTGTGCCAAATCTGATACTCCTGAATGACATAATTAGACCTGGATAGACGAAATTCAGGACTCCCACTGTAGCATGGAATAATTAGACACATCAGTATAAAATGTATAGGAGTAGGGAAGATATTTTATTCTGGTCCAACCATCGCACGTCATTCACATACCTTCTTAAAATGGATTTGTAAATTTTAATTGAGATACAAAAATAAAAGGTAAGTTATCTATGAATTAAAAGATTTATTTCAGATTAATTAACAAAAAAGTAAATATTATTATCTACAATTACTTAAGATTAAGCGATTTGGCGTTACCGTCGACAACTTTTTTTTTTGTAAAAACATTCTTCCGTAATCCTAAGCTATCTAATCTTATAACGTACCTGTATTATAATTATTACTCGTAGATAAAAAAAAATTAAGATAAAAGTTAATAAGATAAGATAAAAGATAAAAAACTTTTTCTTTTGTTTTTAAACATATTTATTGATATTTACAACTGTACAAAGATATACATCAAGTAAATGTGATGAAAATTAAGAAAATGACTTGAAATACGAGTAGAGACACTACCCATTGTTAGCACTTTAAAAGTCTAAAATATAAGGTTTCATGGTCATCTTCTTTTCAGACGCCTGGGAGGATTATCAGGAATCGAAGAGGAAGCAAGGTTTGAAACTAGAGGGTTTGAGTGGGAATGAAGTTCGTTATGGAAGGAATGGTACCTGGTTCGGGCTAAGTCAGCAACATATGGAATATCAAGGTCTTTATGGATGAGTTTATTCGTGACAAAGTAAAGAGTATTGAGGCTTTTCCGAAGGATTTTGGATTGTAAGGATTGGATACGAGAAGGGTTTGATGGTTTTGTAGAACCCCACAGCTTTACTCCGTATGTCCATATGGGTCTTATGATGGTCATATAAATGAGTCTTTTGTAGTTAAGCGGCAGGTTTGAACGTTTGTCCAGTAAGTGTTGAAGTAGTTTAAAACGTCGGGCAGTTTGTTGTCGTTTCATTCCTGTATGAGGATCCCAAGTTAGCCGTTTGTCGAGATGGAGTCCTAGGTATCGGATCTAGATAAAAAACTTAAAAAACATTTCTATTGTTTTCTCATACAGTAGTTTATAGAATTCGTTCATGTTTTACGCTTAATAAATTATTCTCAATCACAACAACATAAAATTATATTTTAGAAATAAATTTTCTTTTCTTAATAGGCACTCTGGGATCTTTAAGTGCAATTCTTTACTTCATTATGGTTGTATCAGATTAATTTGATATTTGGTTAGTCATAAGTCATCGATGTTCTTTTTATTTCATTTTTGAGATTCTATGAAGTCACTTGCTGGAATAGAATAATTTTAGCGATTAAAGGACCTGAACTTTAGTAAAAAAAATATAAAAAATTAAAATAAATTTATTTAAAATATTTAGAAATTTATTAGGAAGGGGGGGTACCAGAAAGATGTATGTTAGGCGGACTAAATTTTACATATTAATCTACGTTTGTTTCAACAAATATAGTGTGTGAATTGACCTCAAATTACTATTATCTATGTCCCCATAGAGACAGAATCTACTAATGAATTAAAATATCCACATTGTGTATATAAATTAATTTATAGAATTTTCTTTTTATATCTTCTTTATTGTATAACAAAAAATTTAACCATTGGAAAATAATAATGCAAGATTCACAAGTCATAAAAAAATATACACTTCCTTTTGAAGTACAGAAACGTCAAAAGACTTAAAGTTCAAAAATATTCTTATAACTTTAATTGTGATTTTATGATAAATTTTAAAATAAACTAAATAAACAACGGCCCTGGGCACTCAGTTACGTCAAGTTGTTTAATAGACCTTGTTTCAAGACTGGTTACAAAAAGTATTTCATAATAATGGTGCAAGACTACAGAGATAATGCAATGCGACCCCCATTTCAACTTTTAAATTCATAATGTATTACCTTATTTTTTCTTACCCTATCATTGAACTCAAAAATAATCTATTTAAGAGCATAATATAAAGAAAGCTACAGTTGAAATGTAGTGCGAGAACGGAATTCTTGAACTAGACCAAAATAACGGAACGCTAACTCATCAAAAAACTTATTCTGAAATGATGTCATTAAAGTTTGTCGTTAACATACAAATATGTTTAACATATTATATAATTGTTATTTATTTACAATTGTTTTTCTCTAAATTTCTATTTGCCATCTGCAAAAAAAAAATTCAATTAACAAATAGGTTAACTTCCGAAAAGCAGGTTAATTCAAGGCATGTCTAGAACACCGCCTAAAAAGTCGTCAGGGTGGATTGTATGGATTAGTGTTGGATTTAAGAGTTTGGCCCGATGGGTTCATTCTCTAAGTCAGTCTGTCATCAAATTGTTCATAATATTCTGTGACTGTGTCTGAAACTGTGAGTATATCCAAGTCCTAGTGAATTAATTCGTTGGTTAAATAAAACGGTGCATCCACGATTTTTTGTAATATTTTCGATTGGAGAGACTGAATTATTTGGATGTTAAAGGTTTTGGCAGACCACTATAGCTCTATCCCGCATGTCCATAAGGATTTGATCAGTACTTTGTAAATAGGAATTTTGGTGTTAAAGGATAATTTTTACCGTTTGTCGAGTAGAATCTAATGTGGGTCTTTCATGTCAGTCTTTTGTCTAAGTACAGTCCCAAATATCGTACTTCTTCTCGTGTTGGAATAGGTTTATCCTCGAAATACATTGCTGTTCAAAAATAAATCTTTGGCCATAGTGAAACTTTGTAGAAGTGTAAAATAAACTTCTTCAAGACTATTTTACCATGTATATATGCATAAATTATTAACACAAGGATAAATTGTTTGAATAATGAATTAATAAGCACTCAGAGGAAAACCTTATCAAGCAAAACTATAAAATCACGACCTCTTCATTTTTAAAATGCTTAACTAAGGAATATCTCAATAACCAATGTCATAGGCATTGGCATAATAATATTAAAATTATAATCCAATATTCTTAAATCAGTTCCTTAGAAATGAATAACTGTAATTAATATTCTAATTAAATCTGTATAATCGCTTTAAACCCACAAAGAGACAAAAAAAAAAAAAAAAAAAAAGGGCTAAATACCAGTTTTTCCCAAAATTGATCGTTTGAGCCATTTATTTTAAAACTAACCTAAGTCTATTTGTTAATTTAAAAATTTATGTTACTTATCAATTAAGAATTTGAGGTTACTTATATTCCGAATAAATACGATAATTCTGGACCTATTAGTTTTCTGAGTTATTTCATTAATTAAGCCGTTTATTTTAAAAGTGTCGAATGTCCATTTATATTTATACTAAGAAATTTATTATTGATTATGTTCAAAGGAAATAATTAAGGTAATTTTAATTAGGCAGTATTTAATAAGTAAATCTCATGTTTAGTTCGATTGCAATAGTTAAAAAATTAACATTAGTCAATGCAAGTAAACAAAATTTACATTGTATAAATAATGTTTCTGATAAATTCTATTAGACATCAATGAATGGAAATGAAAATTTTAAAGTACTGAATTTATTACCACGTTGGGATGGATAAAAAAATATTGTATATTTGAAAATATTATATTGGATTGATCTATAACGATATTTACATCATAGTTTTTTCAAATCACTCACACACACACAAATGTTTATGAGTAGTAAATTGTTATAAAATTTATACTTGTAATTTTTAACGTTATGTAATTAAAAATATTTGGGACGGATAAATCATGTTTTTGAAGTGTTGTAAAGATATGTAAATTGAGTTTTGTTTTTTTCTTTCACATATATATTTATGAAATATAGGAAGCAAAAGTATTGCAATCGTGAAAATATTTAAATTTGAGTATTTACCAGAAATACACGTTTAAAGGTCACTTAAGTCCAAAAGACCAAGTCCCGTAAAGTAGTGTCTGTTTATGTGATGAATCTAGCTCTCAAGCGATACATTTTATAAAGCATAAGCTTCAGAATTAAGGAGAAAAACTCCTGAGATGTTACAGCAATTATTTTTATCAAAAGCGGCAAACCAAAAGAGCCACTTTATTCCATCCAATTTCATTTATATGTAAAATTCAATGGGCTTTCATATTATGTAGGTTTCATTCTAAATGCAATAGTATAACAAGCCTGAAGTGCTAATATTTTAAATTTGCTGAATCGGACCACAAACTGAAGGAGAAAAAAAAATATATTTTTTTTTTACAAATATAAAAATATATTTAATATTTATGTATATAACATAATATACATACATATTATAAAATATGTATAAAATAGGGTTCTGTTGGAAATCTAAAGATTTGAGTAAAAACATATACAAAGTTTTATAAGGTAATAGAGATTAGTAAAAAAAGTATAAAAATAAATAATTATTTTAGACAATATCTATTGTTAGATCGTTTCATATGTTATGCATGTTTCCATCGAAACTCAAACTATATCTTTAACCTTATTTCTATTTTAACATTATTTAAAAGTTCTTGAAGATATTTTGGATGTAAGGTGAGTGTTGGGCAATAAGCTACGGGAATAACATACGAACTTTGAATGTTATTATAGGGGTACTCACTACGTTTGCTATAGCATGCTATTTGTGCTATTGTGCTAAACCCATCAATTTTATAAAGGAAATAAATGTAGAAACTCAACGGTTTAGCAAAATAACACATATAGCATGCTATAGCAAACGTAGTGAGTACCCCTTATGATCGAGAATAAAATAATAACATTTTATTTGCTATTTCGGACATTTGATTAAAAGAGTAACACATAGCTAACTCAGATGAATTTCTGTATAGCCAATCTCCATAGCTACTTTCGATATTTTTCTTCATTTGTACTATTGTTTTTTTCTTTTTTATCACATCAAAATCACTTAACACAAATGGGCTCACCTGTTGTATATGGTCTATATCTAAGATCAAAAATTTTTCCCTCAGACTGAAACCTTCATTCAGATTAATCCGGATTTTAGGTTTAAGAATTTTTTTATTATTTAAATTTTTAAAAAATGTAAATAAAATGAAAACAAAAAAGTACGAAAAGAAATTTTAAAAAACTACTAAAGAAAATAATAAATATATCAACATGAGTTAATTGAGGAAAAAATATAAACATAGTTAACAAAATTATATAATAATAATAATAATAATTCTTTATTTATTCTGGGACGAGTCCCTTTAGAATAACATAGCAGGAAATAAAAAGTTAGCTTAAGACTCTAGTCTTAAGTATAATGATTGAAAACAATAAAATTAAACTAACAACATGTATAAATAAGCTGAACATAAAAGACAGATTCTAATAAAAATGCACAAACAAAAATATAAATGTATGTTAACATAAGAACAAAAAAAAAAGATATAATGAAAAAATATAATAAGATTAAAAAAAAATAATATATATATATATATATATATATTATATACAGTTTTAAAATAAAATATAAAAATAATAGAAATTATAGTATAATATATAAGGTACATGAAGTAAATCAAATCTTATACTTTTGTTAAAGGTATTAATTTTTCATTTCTCTTTCAACTCATTTGATATATTAATTCGTTTCTTAAATAATTTTTGAAAATTTCTTTCTGGTTGTTGTGTTTTCATTTGTATTCACTTTTATTTATTTATTTTTTACATCTGTTTATTTTACTTTCATTTACTTATGTATGAAATATATAGATAGGGAAAGTATAGTTTTAAGTTGTTTTTTGTTAATTTTTTTTGTTATCAAAAACCTATAGTGCATCTTGCTCTTTTTTAGCTGTGATGAAGGCCAAACTTTGGTAAAAATAAATAAAATATAGTTGTTCACTATTTTTGAATATTTTTTTACCACTATCCGGACCATCTCATCCATAATATTCAATATAATCATAATTAATTATTTTAAATATTTTTTGGAACTATTTAACAAAGAAAAAATATAATGATTAAACTTCTGATTACAATAATGCGTCACATTTAACTTATTACTTATTTTTCAGAAAAACTCTGGTATCTAGTTACCAGGAAATTTTTATCTAATTACGCAATGACTACAGAATCATTGTATATAGGCGCTTTGTTAACAATGACGGCATTATTCAACCATCCTTGGCAATTGTTCGATATCAGGAAATAATCGTTTAAAATACAAAGCTGGAATTGTTTGGGGCCGACAACAGTAATTTCTTTTATGTTGTGCCTAAAAAAATTAAAATTTATTTAATTTAATGAGAAGTTAAATGAATTAAAAAAAATATTACCTACCAAAGTGCAAATTTGTTTTCTATTGGCTATTAAATTACAAAGAAAAAAATCCATATCATTCTAAATTGATAATAACAAAATAATTATTTGAAAACAAGAATTAAATTTTATGATGCAATTCCTATTACATGTCACGCCTATTATAACCTGATAAAATATATAAAAGCCTAAAGCAGCAAAATATATTAATACAGTCTTTACATTAATATAAAAATAAAATTTATTAGGATTTAAATGGCTTCTAAAATAATATTGATTCATTAAAGTTTTTATTTATTATATTTATTTTTAGGATATTTAGCCCTTTTTTTATAGACGCTGTTGTTTTAATAAAATTTAAAAAAAATTGTTCGTTTGTGTATTTATTAACATCCCTTTATGCCATTTTGGCTAATCGGACGATGCTACAGTAAGAGACCTAAATTTAACCTATCCAGGTTTAATTAGGATAGGAATTTTTAGGAGCAGTTTACATCACACAGGCTCGGACTCCTTTTTTGTCCCTCATGTTTAAAAGATTTTTGAATTTTTTTTTATCTTATATACAAAGCTGTAAGACGTGATGCAGAAAAATGAAAAGGGCATAAACTGAGAAATTATTGTAGATAATAATTTATAATGTTATCTTATTTAATCTAAACTATATGTTTCAACGAATAATCTAATTTTTTAAACTTATTTCAACTCTCTAAATATTTATTTAATAATTCTTAAATCGATTTTACTAACCATGGTAAGTAAAAGTCTTGTGTTGACCGCACTAGATTTTTTTATAGAGGGTTTAATTTTAATAGAAACAAAATTATTTATTTTATATTTAGAAAGAAGAACTAAATTATACTAATTTAACAAAAAAATATTCTTCGTTCTCTGAAAAAAATCAGAAAAATACATTTGATAAATAAAACTAATTATCTTTATTTTTGTTAAAATCAATTTATCTTGTAGTTTTTCTTTTTTACTTATCTATTATATGCAATATCTATTTTTTTTTTTGTTGATTAAAAGTTTTGTGCCCCACTATTCGTTTTTTACTTTAAAAAGATCCAGTATAAGAGTATGTATGGAGGCAGCAAAAATAATGTTTACGTGAACAATATCAAAGAAAATGTATTATGATTTAAATGGTGTCTAAAAGAATATTGAGTCATTAAAAGGTTTTATTTAATTTGTTTATTTTTGGAATACTTAAAGCTTTTCTCTATAGATTCTGTTGTTTAAATAGAATAAAAAATGTGTTATTTTTTTTTTATTTATTTAACGTCACTTTATGATTAATCTTCACTGTTGTGACTAATCGGACGATTCTACTGTGTTAGTCTAAATTTAGCCTGTTCAGGTTTTATTAGGATAGGGGTTTTTAAGGAGCAGTTGACATCACACAGGCTCTAGAACACCTTTATTGGTTCCCTATAAATCAACAAATCTTAAGGCTTTCCTCCCGATGATCTGATTCAAACCCGCGACTTGGGCATAAAAGGCTGTTAGGACTAGCCTCTCACAAAAACAAAGGTAACCCCAAAAATCAGGTCAAATGAACTACAGAAATAAAGTGGAAACAAATAATGATCAGAATTTCTTTCTTATTTATTACGAAATTCCCTCCTTTTAAATAATGTTATACCTATGTCCGTTTTTTATAGATATTTATTACTTGCTACTTCACAATTATAAATGAACAATAATCCGAAAACAGATAAACTTTATTATTATAAGGAAAAATATCGTAACTTTCCTGGTATGAATATGATTAAAACTCGTTAAAAATATATTTCGTTAAACATTTACCTCTTCTTGGACTCACTCATCGCCTTTTCCTTCCCGACGACGTCCCATTGAGCTACCGGAGCTCCAGAAGGCAATTCGTGACTCCCTCCAACTCAAGATCAAGAGGTACGATAATCCTAGGTCGTTCCTTGTCGTCTTCATCGCTGTTCCCTGAGTTCCCTTTAGGTCGGTAGAATCCTCCACCTAAGCTCCCGAACCCTAATCCACCGCCTCCAATAGGTATCGGAATAGGGAGTGGTATTATCCCAGGCATGCTCCAACCTTTCTTCTTATTATAGTCGTAGGCACCACCGCCGTATGACTGAGGATACTGAGGGAACTGCTGGAAATTGCCCTGAGGATAACCTCCGTATCCAGGGTAGGATCCCTGTGGGTATCCAGAGTATCCAGGATAAGCCCCTGATTGCGGGTAGTGTCCCGATTGTGGGTATTGTCCGGATTGGGGATAGTGTCCGGATGCGGGTATTGTCCGGATTGTGATAGTGTCCTGATTGCGGTATTGGGAGTAAGGAGGAGGATTACCGTGTCCACCGCTCTGAGGGTAAGGTGGAGGATTCTTGGAATAAGGAGGTGGCGGTCCAGGGTTGTAGGAAGGCGGAGGCGGATTCCAGCCGGCAGGAGGAGGCTGGTTGTGAGTGGGGTTGTACGGAGGCGGCCTGGAGTCAGTTTTCCAGCCTGGATTGTAGGGAGGAGGCCTAGAGTCGAAGCTAGGTGGCGGGGGCTGGCGCGGGTACTTGGGCTGGGACGGGGTTTTCTTTCCGCCCCCGAACCGCCCGCCGATCTTGCCCCATTTGCCGCCCCAGACCGAAGCACAGACAGAAAGCACTAACAGAACCACTCCGCACCACTTCATCAGAACAACTGAGGCTGACTCACTACGTCAGGAGGTCAGTGTCGCCGGTGTTGCCAGATCTCCGTCAGGCTTTCCCTGGTAATGCGCTATCTTAAACCAACTTGTTGTTATCGTAATGTTTATCTCTGCTCTATCTATTTGTTTGGAAAGAATCCCACATCATCCGATGGTTAGATAAAAATATTCACAATTAACATTCTTCCTAGATAATTTAATTGCTTTGTAATAAACATAATCTACAAACCAATAGTTTATATTAGAAAACAAACCTATTAGATTTGTTATATTAGAAAATACACAATTTTTTTTAAATAAAGTTGAAGTTAAATAACTTTAAAGAATTACATTGAGTTTCAATAGGAACACTTGTTTCATAAAATAATCTATAATATTATCATTTACAACAATTACTCAGTTGTATCCGCTTTTCACGAACCTCCTCCTTGCCTTATACAACATTTTGTATATGATAATATTTTTTTCTAAAATCTTAACCTTTCCAACGATATACGAGTATTATTCATCTATATTACAGTTCTATGTTCCCAAATAAATAAATAATAATATTAACAAGATGATATTGTTATTGTTTTTCGAATTCGAATCACGACTTTCACTTACATATGTTGTTAAAATCAATTTAAAAATATCAAATACACCTAGAGATGGAATATATAGGTAAGTGAAAGTAAGAAAAGTTAAAGAATTAATTAAATTGTGAATAAATTAAATAAACGTTAAATCGTATTTTATTAAATAATCTATCATATTATTATCTACATCAATGAGTTAGCTTTATCAGCTTTCATCACTCTCTATTAAATTTTAAATTTTTTTGTATATTTTTTTTTTTAATTTTTAGTTTTCCAATAGTATATTTATATTTATATTACTGCCTTTAGTTGAAAACACAAAAATTGCATTAAGAAATATGTTTTTTCTCCTATTGTTGAATACCGAATCCGTTCAAATTATATATTTACTCATTTGTTATCAAAGCTGAAAAGATGATATGGTAATTTCTTTTCGAATCTACATACATAATTAAAGGTACTTTAGATAAGGAAAATTTAAAATATTGGCATTTAAGCCGTACCAAACTATTTCAACCAGAATGAAACAAACACGATATTAAATCCCACTAAATTTTACACCGATCCAAGCTCGTTAGAACCATTTTTGAGAACATGGTATAAATCACTATGTTAGTAGTACATAGTGATTCTTCTGGTTGGCCGATATTCTTTAAATGTTTAATGTAACATATCAGCCTAATAGGATTCTAAACTATAAAATTTCAATTTTATACAACTTGTTTTAAGCTAGACTGACCATTTACAAGGTTGATCCATTTGAAATCGTGAAATTTTAATTCATTTTGCCGCTTAGCATTTTTACTTTCACTTACTATATATAGTAAGGGGAAGTATTGCGATCGTGAACATTTTCGAATTACAGTTTTCAATGAAAAACACGTTTTAGGGTCCCCTGAGTCCAAATAACCAAGTCCCGCAAAAAGGTCTGTGTGTGTGTGTGGGTGTGTGTGTGTGTGTGTGGTAACTCCCGGGCGGAAACGGTAGGTCCTATGAAACTGAAATTTCATATTTAAGACAACTATACGCCCGAGACGTGACAAAACTTTTTTCATCAAAATGAGCTTACCAGAAGAGGCACTTTATACCATGCATTTTGTACCTTTTTTACATATTTTGATTAAACTCGCTATATCGATGTAAAATTTAATGGGCTTTTATATCATGTAGGTTTTATTTAGATAACAATGGTCTGACAGGGCTTAAATGCCGATATTTTAAAATTTCTTCCTCTTCAGAACTTTAAATTTGGTACATTCTTTAAAAAAAAAAAAATCGTTTAGCTTTGACAAAAAAGCTGCTAAATATAGAACGAATTTGATAAACAACTAAAGGAGTAGATTGTAGATTGTAGATTCAATAATAATGACTAGATTATCATGTTAACGCTGATGAAAAACAGGTAAATATATAAATTGAATAAATTCGATACCCAACTAAAGGAGAAAACTATTAAAAATATTTTTTAATGCAATTTTTCGTTTTTCAACATAAGAGCAGTAATATACATGAATGATATACTGTTGGAAAGCTAAAGATTTTAGAAAAAATATCATCTAATACACAAGCTTTTAGAAGTTAATGGAGAGTGATGAAAAGAAGATAAAACTAACTGATTATTTAAGATAATAATATAATAGATTTTTTAATAAAACACATGTTTCTATATAAATTCAATTTGATTAATTCCTTAATTATTTCACGTATTTTTATCTCTAACTGTATTTGAAAATTCTTTCATTGATTTTAAAAATGGAGGTAAGTGAAAGTCGTGTGTTGCCCGCACCAGATTTTTAATTTTATGATATTATTACCACTTATTCGAAGGTTCAGTAGGCCTATTATTATTCTCTATATTTGACGGAATTCGAAAAATTTTATAATAATAAATTAAGTTAGGTAGCCATTTTAAGTCAGCATTGCTGTAGAAAACAAGTGTAAGAAAATCTCTCCAACTCTAATAATTTTGAATATATCATATCTAAAAAAAAAAATAAACAGTATGATAAGGGTGTAATTTACATTTTTTGCCCCCACAATACATCCACTTAATATCGAAGAATGCGGTTTGAGAAATTCTCGTAAGTTTTTAGCGTGTTAAAAGTATATAATGGAAAAGAGACTCCGCTTTTTCGTTTTTTCCCTTATGTTCTTGGTCTTCTAATTGTCCGTAAGCCAGCTACGAAAAATGAAATCCATTTTACCAAAATTTTTATCATGTTTTATGCAAGGCATCTATCACGGTAAAACAAAAAATACAGGTCTATCAATTCAAAACGGGTGGATTACAAAATGGCGGCCACTCAAAAATGGACCAAGAAGACGAAATTCTGACTCATTTGACCACGATTTTTGTTTTAACCTTATAATACTAGATCTAATCAGTTTGTTTTATCGCCTTTTCATCACTCTTTATCAACTTCTACAATTTTCTGTATAAAATAATATTTGTTCTAAAATCTTTAGCTTTCCAACGATATATTATGTATTCCAACGATATATGTATATTACCGTTCTTATATTCAAAAACAAAAATTGCATTAAAAAATGTTTTTTCCAGTTTCCTCCTTTAGTTCGATAGGATAAGATTATATTGTTGTTTTTTTAGTATCTAAAAAATTAAACATACTTTAGAGGAAGAAAATTTAAAATATCGGCATTTAAGCCCTGCCAGACTATTTCAATCAGAATGAAACCTACATCATATTAAAGCCCATCACATTTTACACCGATATATAGAGTTTAATCAAATTCGTTAGAGCCGTTTTTGAGAAAATCGTAAAAACGTGCAAAAATATAAAGTACATCTTCCGGTCTGCTGATTTTGATGAAAAAGATTTTGTATGAGATGTATTTGTATGATGTAAGATTTTTTGTAAGGCAACTATACGCCCGAGGTGTATAGTTGCCTTACAAAATATTTCAATTTGCCTTAAATACGAAATTTCAGTTTCACAGGACTTACCACACACACACACAAATACCTTTTTTGCGGGTCTTGGTTATTTGGAATCAGGAGGAATTCGAAAATTTTCATATATAGGTAAGTGAAAGTAATAGACAAAATGGACCACTTACCTAACCTTGAAGGGCCTTTCTTCCGACCGGCAATACCCTTCATGAAGGCATTCTTTCGTTTCGTGAACGATTATCCTGCATACCGTCCCGGGAGGACAGTACCTGTAGCCTGGGCAGAACTCAATTGACACCAGAAAAATAAGAATGATAGGGAGAACTGACATGATGGCTCGACTTATGAGATCTGAAGTCAGCTTTCAAGTTCTCCTTCCAAACAATTGTTTACAGGCAGTGTTTTTCTCATTATTATATTATTTTTTGGTACATTTTTTATACGCCATTGAAGGTGTGAACAATATGTTAATAAGATACGAAGGTTTATATTGAAAAGTATTGTTATGTTATTTTTAATTGTTTCCTAAACGATTTATTTTTAGTGGAAGGAGTGTTGTTTTTTTTTTCAATCAACCAGGTTCAGTATGACCTTGTTACCAAATTAGGGACCTAAGATATCTTAAGACTTTTCAGATTAGGTTTTCAATCCAGCGCCGATTCATAATTGACTAAGTAACTGTTTAGTATAAAGCATTGCGATCTCCTTAAGAAAATAGATCTGAGGATATATCAATTATCTATTCAGCCGTTTATATACTTCTGTTATACCCTTTTATTATATCCTTTTTTACTTACACCTACCTATGTATGAAATATATGGTAAGGGAAAGTATTGCAATCGTGAAAATTTTCGAATTCCATTTTTCAACGGAAATACACGTTTTAGGGTCCTCTGAGTCCAAATAACCAAGTCCCGAAAAAAGGTGTGTGTGTGTGTGTGGTAACTCCCGGGCAAAAACGACAAGTTCTATGAAACTGAAATTTCTTATTTAAGACAACTATATGCCTGAGATGTTACAGAATCTTTTTCATCAAAATCAACTGACCGGAAGATTTACTTTATGCTATGCATTTTGCACCTTTTTACGATTTTCTCAAAAACAGCTCTAGCGATTTTAATTAAACTACACATATCGAAGTAAAATTTAATGGGCTTTAATACCATGTAGGTTTCATTCTGATTGAAATATTAGGAAAGGGCTTAAATGCCGATATTTAAAATTTTCTTCCTTGAAAGAATCTTTATTTTTTTGTAGATTCTATAAAAATCACCATATTATCATGTTAGCGTTGATAATTAAAAGCTAAATATAGAAGTTGAGCGAATTTGATAAACAACTAAAGGAGAAAACTTAGAAAATATATTTTTAATACATTTCTTGGTTTTTGAGCATAAGACAGTTATATACATGTATAATATACCGTTGGAAAGTTAGAGATTTTAGAAAAAATATTATCTTATACACAACTTTGTAAAAGTAAATGGTAAGTGATGAAAAGTCGATAAAACTAACTGATTATTTTATAACATAATACATTTGTTAATAAAACACATATTTCTATAGAAATGAAATTTAATTATTTAATGTTCTCACTCATTTGTTAATTTATTTAACGTCATTTATGCTACTATGGCTAATCGGATGATGCTACAGTGGGAGTCCTAAATTTTGCCTATCCAGATTTTATTAGGATAGGGATTTTAACGAGTACCTGACATCGCACGATTTCACTCATTTTTATCTTTAACTGTATTCGAAATTTTTGTTATCGATTTTAAGAAGTAAGGTATGTGAAAGTCGCGTGTTGCCCACACCAGATTTTTTTAAACATATTTTATTGATTTTTACGACTGTATATACAATACAATTAGTAAAATAGCTGAATTAAATAATAGACATGTAAAGAAGCTACCTAGTGGTAGCACTTCAAAGTTTATTTTATAAGCAGATCTCGGAGCCAAGGTCTTTACAGGCGCCTCGGAAATATATCGGAAACAGGCGAAAGATTTTTGGGAATAGATGTAGTTGAGAAGTTACGGACAGGCGGGTTTGACTGGGTAGGTAGTTTGGAATTAAAGGAGGTGTATCTATCGCGGGCTAAGTCTGCAACCAGTGGGATATTTAGGTTTCTATGGATGAGTTTATTAGTTACAAAGTAAGGAGCATTGAGGATTTTGAATTGCAAGGATTGGATAAAGGGAGGAGTTTGATAGTTTAGTGGACCCCCATAGCTCAATGCCATAGGTACAAACAGGTCTGATAATGGTTATGTAAATGAGTTTTTGTTTAGTAAATAGGAGTTTTGAACGTTTATAGAGTAAGTGTTATCTGCAGGCAGTTTCTTGTCGTTTCAGTTAAGTGTGAGGATTCCAAGTAAGACGCTTGTCATGAGATAGTCCAAGGTAACGGATTTGTTTAACAGGGTGTAGTTGAATGCTGCAAAAGGATAGAGTGGGGCAGGTAGTCATATGTTTGCAAAGAAGGGTGAAGGTAATTTGATGGGATCTAATGGGAATGATTTTAATTTTCCGTGTATGACACTATTCTTCAATGGATTGAATGTGAGACTGAAGGGTTTGTGATGCAGCTGTTGGGTCACTACTCACGGATAACATACATGTGTCATAGAAGTAAGTAGTGAGAACGATTATCTTTTTTAAATCGACAAAATTAAAGGTACTCTTGAGGAAAATACAGCTTCTAAGCTTCGTGGAATGGCCGATTTCGATAAAAATAAACCAGTAAAATACAAATATGTTAAAATATCGATTTCGTAAAAAATATACTTCGGTATATTATACTATTTTGTTTTATACATGCTAAAGAGATTTTCGTACCTGTTTTATCGGCAACACAATTAAATAAAACAGGGTCTTACCTTCCCATCATAAATACGCCGACAAGATTGTTTTCCACCAGACGTGACAAGACGCTCACCACGGGGACATACAAGGAGCGGTGCTCTAAAAATATTCCCACACCTTGTACATTTTGCCACTATCTCGCTGGAAGAGATCAGAAGAAGTAATGCGATGAACAAGGGTGCCATGGTCACTAACAAGACTTACAAAAAGAGTTAAGCTTATATACCTGACCATAGGAGGGGAATCCCATGCGGAAAATCCAGCTTCCACTTCACCGGTATAAATTATAAATGCAAATATTTCCCTCATACACTCTTCTATTCTTCAAACAACTATTTACGCTATAACAAAAAATCGGAGGATGAAAATACTATCCGGTTTTAATATAAATTCGTCGCATTTTTTAGTATTGCAATTCAATCCTCTCCTATTTAAAAAAGTCATAGTTACTTGGAAAATAATGTTTACATATTCTAAAAAAAAATTAGTTTAGGTGCTTTTGTCTATCAGTTCCAACCGATATTCCTTATCTTTAAGTGGTATTTTGCTTGCTCAAAATGAAAGAAAATTAAATTCATTTACGTCATTAAAATTTACGGCTAGTAAAATTTGCATACATATTGGCGATGATGCCTTAGGAGAAAGCAGCATCCATAAGTGGTTTACTCGGTTCGGAATCGGAAATTTTGACTTGGAAGTGCGCTGATATTTAACTGCATTGTTTACTTCAACAACAGTATAACCGTATGTACAGCAACCCCTCTTATTAAGGGTACCCGATGTCCACCCAATATAAACCTGGATCTACCCGAGGAAAACAGATTATTCGTAAACCGAAATCCATTACTAAAATAACGATAATTCACTCATTCCGTACCATACATTGTGCTTCTCTTCCGTTAACGAATCCTCTTTAGGTCAGCGAACAACTTACTTTGATGCGTATCTAAATAGTACCCCATAAACTCGTTTAAAAGTGGTTTTACCCCACCTGTTACATTCAGAACTATGTCCCAACTAAATCTCTAATTTTCAGCGTCAAAAATAAATCATGAAATAAAAACTTTAAAACTAACAAAATACTTTTTCCTTGAGGGTATTACCCTCAGCTGGTGAAATAGTGCACTCAGAAAAAGAATAATACGATTGACGGGTTATTTCCGCACCAACAGCGATAATATAATATAAGCCGTGACCAGTGTTTACAACTCTATTTCTATCTGGAGAAGTTAAGCGTTTTTAAAGGCATCGCATCCTTCTTGCACATTTTCCTCTCTCCCGCAGCCTTGCTAATTCTTTCAATAGGAACGCTCAAGTCACGAAGTAGTTTTTAGACCATTTTTTTTATTTTTTATTTACTCACTTGGCCTTCAAACTCAATTTTAATCGTTTGAAAATAAGAAAATACATAACTTTTATTATCAGGTGGCTTAGTCATGACTCCAACAATTAAAAAGCCACTAATACACAAAAATAAAAAGGACTACATCCAAGAAGATGTCAATAGCATTGACCGCTGGGCGTCAGAAAATAAATTGAGAGTGAATCCAGCCAAAAGAAAGACAATGCTTATTGGCTCAAAACATACCCTCCATTCACTCCCTTATTACCTATTACTCTTTTTCAATAAAACTCCTACCCAATTCCAAAATTCCATAAAATATCTAAGAGTTATGTTTAATCATAACTTAACGTGGAGTGACTATATCTTCCTAATTGCCAGATAATCTAACTCTGTCCTCTAAACAGCTACAACGTTTCCTTTACTCTTTTTCTAGCAGTACTCGTCATCTCTTAGTGTCCTCTCTCATAAACTCCCACTTTGAATATGGATGTCTAGGGTATGGGAGACTCAGCGGCGAAAACGAGATGAGGCTGAAAAGATAGATTATTGGTTTATAAGATTTATATACTGACTCTCCAGATGGTCACACATTTCTCACTTGTATTCTGGTCTAAGGTGGCTCTATCCCAAATCCCGAAGAAAATACATTCTTCCTATTACAATCGTTGTAAGTTAGAAAACCTTCCTATATCTTTGGCCTCCTTACTCCTTGCTCTTCTGTGCAAACCTTAAACACAAAATCTCAACCTACCCTATCATAGAACTCCCTCCTTTGAGATTCCTTTATCATCCGTGCTACCACACTTTGGAACTCTTTAGCTATCTCCCTACGTAAAATGATATCCCTAACCACTTTCAAACACCATTTATTTAGCCAAATTCCCAAAAATCAATCTTTCGCACATGTGTGATACCTACTTCCAAACTTCACAAAACGCGACTTAACAAATTTAAATTTTTTTAATATATATTTGTTATCCGCCTCTACTTTACAGGGTCATTGGAAACATCATAATAAATTAAACCCTATTGTAGTACCCTACAATCTTTAAATAGTCTAACAGTATGGATATTTGTTTTTCTTCGTCGCCGAGTTTTTTTCATCCTTTCAGCAAATGATTCATAGTCTGTATGACGTTGCCACATTTTGTGCAAGTGGGTTCTTCCAGCCGTTTTAGAATATATCCATGGGTAAATTGACAATGACCTATTCTCAATCTGCGCAGCATGATTTCTTCCCTCCTTGACTTTCTTGAGCTAATTTTATATTTACTGCAATTAGGTTTCACTGCTCCTAACTTCGTTAGCTCTTTTTTCCACTTTCCCGTATCCAAAACCCACAATCCAAATTCCTTCGAAAAATCCTCAATGCTCCATATTTTGTCACGAATAAACTTATCCATAAAGAACTTAATGTTCCATATGTTACTAGTTTAGCCCAAACCAGGTCACATTCATCCCATGAAAAAGTCTATTCCCACTCTAACCCACTAGTTCCAATCCTCTTTTTCTTTTTTCGATTCCTGATAATCCTCCGTGGTGTCTGGAAATAAGATGGCTCCGTGACGTTCAAGTTTATAATATTTTTAGAATGTTGCAAATGAGAAGCTTCTCCACAAGTGTGTCTAGCTTTATATATTCTTGCTTGTTGTATTCCATAATACAGTTGTAAATTTCAATATATATTTATATTTAAAAAATAAAGATATACAATTTTACTTTATATTAGGAACTTTGGAATTTGTTTATCACTTTAGTCACAGTTAAAAAAACATAATCTTACCTTTAATTTATAAATAGATCTGCAAGATATATTCCCTCCAGATACAACAAGACGCTCTCCTTGGACACATGGGCGGCGGGGCGCATCAAAAATATGAATTGCTGTACAATGAACTACCATCTCGCTGGTAGTGATCAAAAGAAGTAGTGCGATGAACGAAGGTGCCATGGTCACTATCATGACTCTCAAAGAATAAGCTTATATACGTGACCAAAGGTGGGGGAAATCTACGAGGAAAAACCAGATTCCAGTTTATCTAGATAAAGTGAGTTGAATATTCACTGCTAATTACGCAAGAAAAAATGTTTGCGAAACTTATGTAGATGATGCCATGTAAGAGATGTGTGGCTCAGGGATTTAGATGATTTTTTTTAGGTGATTCATTTCATTAAAATATTAGATTGTCAAAAAATCGGAGGCCAACGCTTCCAAGAAATCTAGTAAGAAAATAGGAGTAGACTGTTTGCGAAGAACACATTTTAATTTTTATCCGTCATTATAAATATGGATAATCCCAAAGCTTTGTGAAGGGTATGACAGCTTACGTATAACTGAAAAAAAAAAAAAAAAGAAAGCCTCAGAGCTCAGGTGTACGCAAAGGAGACCTACTATCCCCATTTGTTTTTATTGTAGTAGAGATCGTATTTTGGCAACTGGGGTGGGAATTAAGATGGATAGATACCTGCTAAACAATTTACTTTTTGAAGATGATATTGTGCTATTTACCAATAACATTAACCAATTATCAGAAACGATCCTGCAACTGTTGAGATGTGAAGAAATCAAAACTCTTATCATAATAAAACTAAATTAACGACAAATAAATAAGTATAGGAATATCGATCTTGAAAAGTGGGTTTTCGAAAGCTGCATCCTCCCTGTAGTTATTTCTGATTCTCAAACTTGGTCATTTACCAAACCGCAAGAGAGAAAGATCCAGGTTTAGGAGAAGAGCATAGAAAGTGAGAAAAATAGACAGAGTAAGTTCTGAAACAGACCTCGAAAATATACTTTTACAAATAAGAAAAATAAAGTGAAAAGGGCTGGTCATCTTTTGCTTTGCAAATATAATAAGTGTTCAAAAGTGGCCACAGTGTGGACGCCATACCAAAGAAGAGTAGAAAAGGTCGTCAAATGAAGAGGTGGAGGGATTTCAGGAGATTAGTGGTGAAACCCCTTTGGTGAAAAGCAGTAAGGGACAGGAATTACTGGAAAAAGAAGTGGTGAGGACTAACTGCTCCCCAGTAGGACTTGCCACTTTGGAGTGAGCTGTCTATTGCTCTCATTAATGGGAAGGCCTGAAATGAACCTTTTTTTTTTTTTTGGAAGTGGATGTATTTTGTAATTATTGTAAACTTTAAAAGATAATGAAAATGAATACGGACTTTTTATTTCGTTTATGCTGATTCGAAAGTGATTAAATTTCGATTGAAGACAAATAAATAAAAGAAACGTCACAGACAATAGCTCATCACACTTTTTTTTAGAGAATCGGAGATCCTTGAAATTGATACTCATACAAATGAGACATTGATCTCCATTTTGGTATAATTTACATGAAGCACAAATATATCTCATTCATTAACGTTAATAAAGTTATTAAACCTAGATTATAGATTTTTCTGTTACATTAGTTAGATAATTTTTATCTTATAGAAGGAAATGTTTTAGTATAATTTGGGGAATCTTTTTTATCTTTTATCTGTGAGTCATAAAGTGCGTGCCTCTCTAGCCAAACACGATGTGAAATTTCGTTTTGTGATTTATTCAATTTTCATTTTTATCAAAATTTTCACAGTATTTCACAATTCGGACAGAGAGAAAACGTCAAAATTGAAGCAAAGTTTCATCACACCATTTACCTCATGCGGAGACAGTAAGTTCACTTTGTATACAGATTTATGTTGAGCGTTTGTGCTGGCTGATATTCCGTTAAGCAAATTTAATAATCCGTCTTTTAAATTCTTTTTGGAAAAATGCATAAATAAAAAAACCTGATGAATCCTTCTTGAGGAAAAACTACCTGCCAAGGCCCAATCGACATAGCCTTATGTTTGAAGATGCATTTAGTTTCAAACTGTTTAGTTTCAACATCAAGCTTTCCAACAGTATATAACACGTGTATATTACTGTTCTTATGTGTAAAAACAAAAAATTGCATAAAAAATAATTTTTTTAAGTTTTTTCCCTTAGTTGGGTATGAATTCATTCAATTTATATATTTACCTGTGTTTTCATCTGTAGAAA
Organism: Piezodorus guildinii; assembly: GCA_023052935.1. Lineage (NCBI taxonomy): Eukaryota > Metazoa > Arthropoda > Insecta > Hemiptera > Pentatomidae > Piezodorus > Piezodorus guildinii. The sequence continues at coordinate 40,745,762 of CM041297.1, read as the reverse complement.
CAATATAATATAGTTATTTTTAGAGAATCAACAAAATTAAAGTTACTTTAGAGAAAGAAAATTTTAAATATCGACATTTAAGTCCTGTCGGACCATTTTAATCCAAATGAAACCTAAATGATATTAAAGTCCATTAAATTTTACATCGATATAGCGAGTTTAAACAAAATCGTCGAAACCGTTTTTGAGATAATCGAAAAAAGGTGCAAAATGCAAGGTATAAAGTGGCTCTTCTGGTAAGCTGATTTTGATGAAAAAGACTTCGTAACGTCTCGGGCGTATAGTTGTCTTAATTATGAAATTTCAGTTTCATAGGACTTACCGTTTCCGCCCGGGAGTTACCACACACCCAGACCTTTTTGTGGGACTTGGTTATTTGGACTCAGGGGATCCTAAAATGTGTATTTCCGTTGAAAACTGGAATTTGTAAATTTTCACGGTCGCAATACTTTCCCTTACTATATATAGTAAGTGAAAGTAAAAATGAGAGTATAGACTGTAGAAGGCTATTCACTGTTCGCATATTTCACGAATTTCGCATAATTATTTCCATATTTGTATCAAAATCAATACATGTATATTTACACCTTTGGCATTTTTTGAATCCTTCTTGAGGAAAAATTACCTGCCAAGGCCCAATCGACATAGCATTATGTTTGAAGATGCATTTAGTTTCAAACTGTTTTTCTACAGTGATTAAAATGTATTTATGTTTTTGTATTTTTATATTTAAAAAAAAAAACATTTTTGTATTGAAAAAATCTGGTGAGGGCAGCACACAACTTTCACTTACCTCGACTGTTAAAAACGATTTAAAAACTTCAATTACAAAATATTTTAAATTTATTTTAATAAAACGTGTATTCGTTTTCGTTGAAAACATATGATTTAGATTAAATAATATAACTGTATTAAATTGTTAATCAGTATTATATTACATTTTACAACCTTTTGTACCAGATATAATTTTTCTAAAATCTTTTTCTTTCCAACGGTATATTATACGTCTATATTACTGTTCTTACTGTCAAAAAAAACAAAAATTTTATATAAAAACAGTTTTTCTCTTTTATCCTTTATTTGGTCATCAAATTCGCTCATTTGATATTTGCATATTTAGCTGTTCTTTATCAATGCTAACTGGATGATGTGCTTAACTTTTTGAAATCAACAAAATTAAGGGTACTTTAGATTAAGAAAATTTAAAATATCGGCATTTAAACCCTGTCAGACTATTTTAATCAGAATGAAACCTACATGATACTAAAGCCCGTTAAATTTTACATCGATGTAGCGATTTTAATCAAAATCGTTAGAGCCGTTTTTTAAAAAATCGTATAAAGGTGCAAAATGTGTATAAAGTGGCTCGCGGGCGTATGGTTGTCTTAAATATGAAATTTCAGTTTCATAGGGTTTTTCCACACACATGGATTTTTTTGCGGGAGTTGATCATTTAGACTCAGGAGACCCTAAAACGTGTATTTTCGTCGAAAACTGGAATTCGAAAATTTTCACGATCGCAATACTTTCCCTTACTATATATTTCATATATAGGTAAGTGAAAGTAATAATAAAATATGAGAGTATAGAACGTAGAAGGCTATTCACTATTCACATATTTCACGAATTTTGCATAATTATTTCCATATCTGTATCAAAATTAATACATGTATATTTACACATTTGGCATTTTTAATTGCATGAATATTCTATCCCTACTCATAACCAATTAGATAACTAACTACTTATCTTATCTGCCCGTACGTTTTTGATCCATAATAAAATAAAACACTGCCATTAAATAATAGCACTTTAATAATCGCCCATGAAAATAGTTAAAATGGATGTACTGAAGCCAAGTCATTTGTAATTACTCTTATCATAAATAAACAAAAAAAAATGTAATATTCGCCAACAAACCCTACGCTTACAGCAAGCCGTGTGATATATATTCTCGTATCCAGGAGATTGAAATTAAATAGGAAAGTCAATTATGAAAAAAGAAAAAAATTGAAATTAAAAAAAAACTGCTTCGGTAAAAAAGAGTTTGCAGCGAAAGAACCTGCAAGGTCATTGAAGAATAAGGAAATTTGTATAACAAGGATGTAAGCCGTGTACTAAATACTCAGTTATGCCGTCCTTCGGAGGGGACGTTAAAAGGTGGTCCCGAGCTTGTGCTAAGTCAGGTATTCGTTAAACATCCCTATCCTAATAAAACCTGGATAGGCAAAATTTAGGACTCCCACCGTAGCATCGCCCGATCAGCCATAGTAGCATAAAAATGACGTTAAAAAAATAAACAAACATTTATTATAACTCATTGCGAGTATTAACGAATCATTTTGTTAGCAATGATCGAGTCAGTTTAGGAATTTACGTCATTCGATTTTTTTTTTTTTTTTTTTCACGACTTTAGTCACAATTGAAGGGAAACAAATATCTTACCTTTAATTTATAAATAGGTCTGCAAGATGGCTTCCCTCCAGAAACAACAAGACGCTCTCCTTGGACACATGGGCGTAACGGCACCTTAAAAATGTGAATTATTGTACAATGAACTACCATCTCGCTGGTAGAGATCAAAAGAAGTAGTGCGATGAACAATAGTGCCATGGTAACTAACAATACTTTCAAAGAATTAAGCTTATATAGATGACCAAAGGTGGGGGAATTCTATGAGGAAAAACTAGCTTCCAGTTTACCTAGATAAAATACGTTGAATACAGATTACTAACTACGCAAGGTTCGTTTTAACCATTTAAATGTTTACCGTACTTGATTCAGGATAATGGGCGAATCAATGTAAGAACTGCTGTACACTACTCAATAGATTAACCTGCGCTTTTCTCCAGATAAAAAATTAGAAGTATTCGTGTCACATGACTCATATTTTATGACCGCATATGATGCCTTTATTATAACTATTTGTCAGAATTAACTAATCATTGAGGAAAATACGTCAGTCTTGCAGAATGTTCCATTTTCATGATTTATGAATATTCATTTGTAAGATATAGTACATGTTTTATTACATATAAATTACCGTTCATGATTGTCAAAATATACCATCAATAGTTCTTTAAACATGAATGATAAAAAAAAAATTTGGTGACCGCAACACACGATTTTCACTTCCTTCGTTGTTAAATCAATTTAAGAACTTTTAAATGAAATCAGAGTTGAACTTTTTTTTTTTTTTTTTTTTTTTTTATTCATATTTTATTGAATTTTACAACTGTATTAACATAAATACAATAAGTAAAACTGTTGAATTAGAATAAAGGGCGTGAAAGGCTTGAGAAGAAACTACCCAGCGGTAGAACTTCGATGTTTATTTAAGTAAGTAGATCCCGAGGCCATCTTCTTTTCAATCGCCTAGGAGGGTTGTCAGGAATATGTGAGGTTGATAGGTTGCGGACAAGAGGGTTTATATGGGCTGGGAGTTTGGAATTAAAAGTGGTATATCTGGTACGAGAAAGGTCTGTAACAAATGGGATATTAAAGTCATTACGGATTATTTTATTTCTGACGAAATAAGGAGCATTTAGGATTTTGCGAAGGATTTTGGATTGTAAGGATTGGATACGGGAGGAATTAGATGGCTTCGTAGAGCCCCAAAGTTCGATTCCATATGTCCAGATGGGTCTGATGACGGTAACATAAATGAGCTTTTTGTAATGAATTGGAAGTTTTGAACGTTTGTCGAGTAAGTGTTGTAGTAATCGGTATCTACGGGCAGTCTCTTGTCGTTTTAGTCTCGTGTGAGGATTCCATGTAAGACGTTTATCAAGATGGAGTCCTAGGTATCGGATAGAGTTGAACTAAGTTCACGAATTACGATGAGTTTCGATGGAAACATTTATTTATTTTGTTTTTATTATTATTTTTTTTAACCTGTACATCTCAGACCTCCTTTCTCAAGCCTTAGTAGAACGATATAGCCGATGGTACGGCTATTTATACATCTTCATATAGGATCGATACAATAATCAATAGGTTATAGGCTCTCCTTAAATAACTTATCCGCTAGTTTTTTAAATGGAAAATTAAAATTAATGTACAGACAACTCAAGTGATAATTTTCACAAAAAGAACGGCCGTCCGTTACAAAAAACATAATATTAACAAAACGTTATGAACGAAAATATAATCTCCTGGACCCAGTCTATAAATTACTTAGGTTTAGAAATGGACAAATCATTAACTTTCACAAAACACATACATAATAAATGGAATAGAGCCAAAAATGTTATCAACAAATTGACCCCATACTTCAATAGGTACTCAAAACTATCACCCAAAAATAAACTAATTCTCTACAAAACTGTCATACGTCCCATATTGTCCTATGCTGCCCCAGTCTGGAGTTACACTTGCCATTCCAATTATCGGAAAATGGAGGTGGTGCAGAACACATGTATGCGAATCGTAAATAATTATGCTGGATACACGCGAATCACAACCATGTTAACGGATTTACAGCTCCTTTCGACTAAACTCCTTTAGACTTACTCGCTAGCAAACAAATTGATTTCTCTTACTTTTACTAGTGACAACCCAATCGTTATAAAAAATCGGTGACTATGAGAAGAAAACACTAAAACGTTACGTACAAAAGATATATTACTGCATTAATCTTGAAATATATAAAAAAAAAATAAATATTAGTTTGATATATTAGCATATACAAAAATATTGTTTCTTACTATAATGTGTTTTGTTTTTAATCTCATTGTTTTATTTTTTACTTACTTTAGTTTTGTTTTTACTTAAATTCTTTTTTATTTATTTTTTTTTTATTCTGTATGTTTTTTTTTTTTTTAATTTTTCCTACTGTTCTAAATGTAACAGGTTACTATTGCCAATAACCCCTAGTGTAAATATCACGTAAGTAACATGTAATTGATGCAATTATTACAAGATGTATAAAGTTTGAGGCATGTGGCCATTTGTAAAAAGTTTGAAAAATAAAAATCTTAATCTAATCTAATTTATTTTTTATAAAAAATGTAACAATGGAAATTATTTAAGCCCGGGTAACGCTTAGTGAAAAAAACATTACCATTTATTGTTTTGCCAACGTTTTAACCCGCGTTGTGGTACATCAGGGCTAAAACATCAGAGTTTTAAGCGGAATAGAATGGATTTACTGCATAACAATTAATGTAAATATTCTATTGTCATTCAAACAGGCCTTATTTTAATGGTTAGTTGAAAACTAATTTCTATATTTGGCCTGGAAATCGGAAACACAACAACAAATCTGGCCAGCCATGTTTCGGACCACTTCACTTCATTAGTTATTTGTCATAAAAATGCTTTCAATAAAGTTTATTGTTAATTTGTTTGTTTATTCATCTAACGTCATCTTTATGGCTAATCGACGATACTACAGAGGAAGTACTAAATTTTGTCTATCCAGGTTTAATCAGCATCTTTAACAAAGCTCGAACCACCATTTTAAGTCCCCTCCAAAGGACGGTATAACCGAGAATTGAAGGTTATTTTATTATTACGAATCCCAGACCTTGGGGAAGAAGGCCATTATGCTAGCCACTACATTACAGCTGCATCCTTCTAGCTAATTTACTTAAGTTTTCAAAAGAATTGTTTTAACTTCACAGTAAGCAATATTAACAAAATTATTATGTTTTAAATAATAATTTCCCCTGCTACTTCCTATATAGGTGATAAAGGTCTTATTACCTCCTCGAAGTGAACCTGTACTTAACCTAAGATCTTAGTAATGAGGTAAAGAAATTTTAATAATGCATATTGAACCCGAGTAACTATTAAGGTTCATTATGTTATAGTTCATTGCAATATATGATAATAATGAAATTAAATGTCTCTTTTATTTTCTCAAACTTGATTAATCTTACTTAAGCTAACAATCATTAGTAAATTAACAAAGATGATTAATTATTTTAATAATTTGTATTCATAACTTAAATATATATATATATATATATATATATATATATATATATATTAATATATATCATTTAAAAGTTATATGTTATATATTAAGAAGCAATCTGGACATGCTACCATTGAAATTATCATGATTATTTTATTCTTTATTCTTAATTATTGGATTAATTATGTTTGTATATTATGTTTATGTATAATTGTTTATGGTTATGTGTATGTATAATTATGTTTGTTTTGTTTTTTTTCATAAAACTCAATTTTAGATTTAATCACCGTATAAAAATTATTTTTAAGAAGCATCCATTTCAGGTTTTCCAATAAAGATGAATTATATCATCTCAGAATTATACAATAAATATATAAATATTTAGTGTGTCTCATATAAACATACTTTTTAGTTAGTGAAATTATTTGTTTAAACCAAAATAGTTATTGAAAGAAGTACAAGCATGTTGACAATTTTATCTCCAGACATCGGAACCCATAGAATACACCTAAACAAAAAAATAAAATCAATCAATGCATAAGAAAAATTAATCAGTAACTTAAAAATGATCTATACCAAAATTAACAATTCTTATCAATGTTTAGGTTAGTAAAGTTTAAAATCTGATTTATTTTCAAATCAATTTTTATTAAATATCTGATATCAATTGAAGTAAGTAGGATTACATTATTTATTATTATAACATTATAATTATTATAACTTTATTACTATAGTATTTTATTTATTATTATTATACATTATAATTTATTATAAATTATATGTGATCAAATCCTAACATCTCATTAGGGACAATACTATTTACTACTGCATTGATGACAAAAAAATGATCACTTTCTCCAAACAGTTACAATTTGGATTTTTTTGTGCTCAACATCCAATTTTAGAATAGAAAAAACTGATAATGAATCATTCTAAGTGAAATATAATTATTATTATTATTATCTAATTATTATTACTTGATTTTAATTTTTATAATTAAGTATACTTCATAATTGTTTTTTATTTATGATGTTTTTAAAAAATTTCTTTTTTTTTTCTTTCTTTTTTTGAATTAGAAACCTCACACATGTCTAATATACTTTTGTTATGATTTTTAAATTTATTAAAAATAATTTAAATTATGTTGTATGTATCACACCTTGATACAGTTAGTTTAGCAACTTGATTATATGATGATATTTTTTTTAATTTAAATTACTCGTCATGCCTTCATATCAATTACGAAATGATAAACATCTATTCATTGTATAAAAAATAGTGAAAATAACCAGAAAACTAATCTAATGACTAACCTTAACATTTTAACCATTATAAAAAATTTTAAATCATAATTTTAAAAAACTTCAAACACATTAATTGTACATTATCACTGAAGTAATGTATTGCAAACTTTTTATTTTTATTTCCTGTAATGATGAACTTATCTCTGAAAGTAATATTTTATGGCCTTTTAAATGCACTACTTACATTTAAAATCTTATAATTCTCTAACATTACTGACAATATTTCCATAAGTATATCTGGTGACTTTAATTACAACATAGGAGAATTCAATAAATATTTATCAGCTCAAGATAAGTAAATTAAGCAGAAATTTGGTTTCCATTTTATGCAAACCTCATAATTTCAAAAAAATAAGTGTAATGAAATCAAATTAAATAACAAAATTCTTTTAATTTATTTAATAAACATTTTATTTTTCATGCTAAATCAAAAATATATAGTACATAAAAAATAAAAATCACATGAATTTGAACTAATTTAATACATTTTTTTTTTATTTTAATAATAGGTATAATAAAAATTCAAAAGAATTATAATTCACTAAGACTAGTTATAATATTTTAATATGTTAGTTAAAATAACAGGTATTCGTCTTTGTTCATTTTCAATGAGTGTTTGTTAAGCTGTGATAATCATCTTTCCTGAAAAAAAAAAAAAAAAATTAGTACTGCAGTTATCATAACAAGACCACACATATAAATTCACAATATAACAATATAAATTCAGATGTAGAATTTGAAATGATATTTGTTTATGAGAGTGTACATTTAAAACATATTCAGTATTTAAAACGTTTTTCTTTGTAAAATATACAAAATATCGGCATTAGATTTAAGGTTGTATCGTAAGTTTAAATAGCTTTATTTAATATAGTTAGGTTTTATTTGTATTGTATTATTGAAAAATGTAGTGATGTTTATTATGACATTGTTTCGATTTTTAAAAATTGCTTTGTTTTATTAATTTTAATACAGAACCATATTACTTTAGAGGAGACCAAGTTCTAGATATTTGGGATGTAGCCTCAATTAATAATAATAAATATATGTTACTTTTTATAACATTACTGTGGTCATAACATTTGCAAAAACAACTTATAGTTCAGAAAATTTCATTATTGTTGCTTTTCTTGACCGCCTCCAATCTTTATAAATCAGCATTAAGGTTTTAGAAGTTATTTTGGGATGTAATCACAACAAAATTTCAATATGGGAACTTAATTTATTATGCTGACATTTAGGCCTACGTCTGAGCCTTCATAAGGATTCATTCATGAATGAACATCAAAAAGTCTTAGAAAGTTAAAAAGTAAACCATGATAAATCACAATATTTGCTGGAACATAGGCAGATTAAATTAAGTGTACTTAATTGAAGTGTTTCTATGACTGCATTCCAAACCAACTTCTCTACATATTCTACGATATTTACAGTCAAATGTTCTTCCATCATTATACATTAATATTGTTTTAATTTTATATTTAAATAACTCATTTCTTCCATTCTCTTCCTGCTTAGTTTCTTTGAGCAAAGTTAAACCTCTAGCTAATTAAACCACACATGTTTCTCTATGCCTTTATATTTTAATCTGAAATATTCCTTCTTCCTGGTCCTTTTTTTTTGTTCACTCCTACCTTGCCTTTGAAATTTATACAGCAGTTTCTTGGGCCAGGAGGTGAGGGCAGGGGTAAGTGTCAAATTAAAAACTCTCTTAAATGTTCTTGGTACTCTTTCTAATGTAAAAACAAATAATTATTCCAGTATATATTTTAGCAAAAAAATCAGGATTCTTACATCATACTCTCATTTTTCCTTTTTTCCCCCTTGGTTTTAACCAACTTTTTTGCTCCCATATAACAATATAAGGAGAGAGGCTATGTTAATTTTTTTCTAATATAATAATTAAATTTTTTTCAAAGGGAGTCCTTAACTCTATCTTTTGGTTCTGTTCTGAAGGATATTTCTTAGTCTATTTTCTGAAATTATCCACAAATTTTCTAGATAAGCCATTGGATATATATTGTCTACAGAATTTTATCATTAAATAACTATCTTACCAACCTCATACGCTCTTCAGTTCTGACAAGAGGCATTACCTTGGTCCTATAGATATTGATAAACATAGGGGTCCCCTGTGGCGTTGTAGCTGGAATAACAGCCTTGTATGCCCAACATCGTGGGTTAAAACCTGGCAGATGGTCATAGGATTTTTTAAAGGGAGTAAAAAATCCTTGATAAAGCCATTTTTCACAATAACATTAAACAGCGATTCCAAGCCTGTGCGACGTCAGGTACTCGTTAAAGATCCCTATCCCAATTAAACCTGGATAGGTGAAATTCAGAATTCCCACTGTAGCATTGTCCGATTAGCCACTGTAGCTTAAAGTGATGTTGAATGAATAAACAAACAATCTATAAACAGTTTATAATACTTTACAAGGCTTGTCACATGTGAGAAATATTATAATACCATTCCCAATAAAAAGAACCAGATTTTAAATTTTTTAAGAGATGTTTTAAATGTGTGTTCACATCAGTCTAATATTATTTATTTTATAAATAAATTACACTAACTAACTAAGTAGTTTACTCCACGATGTAATAAAAGATTTATTCAACCTAAATAAATCTTAACTAATGAGTGAGTCAGAGATAAATTAACTTAAAAAGAATTTTTAAAGTATTAAAGAAGAGGAAATAGAAGTTTCATCTTGTGCTAAGATATTGTTCTGGTTTCAAAAACTTTGAAATCATCAAAGTAATTATTGTTAGTCCTAGTTAAGAAATAGATTTACACATACTAAATAAAAATCTTTTTTAGCAGTACCTTCATCTTTTTAACTGGTTCTGTACCTTACCTTAAAAAGGAACCATTCCAAATTATAAATATAAATACATATGAGATTATCCTGAATAATTATTTTAAAACATTGGTTTAATCTAAAGAAAAAAAAATTGATAAGGTTTTGGATGATAATACAAAAAAATAAAATAAATAAATTTTCATGATCTACTCCACAGAAGAACACATTCAGTTGCTCCTCTGGAAGGAAATTAAATTAAGCAATTTTTGTGAATGATATTATTTATGTAATACCTTATTTGATGGCAACATCTGCAATACAATAATTTGTTCTTAGTAAAGTACTTTTTTTTTTTTTTTTTTTTTTTTTGTGTAAAAATACGGTTTTAACAGTTTTGCTATTTAATTTTGTAAATACTTTGTATTTTATAAACTTTGTATTTTATACACTTAGTATTTTTAATAGCTCAATTAGTTAAATTCACAGTCATAAAATATTGTAAGTACCATACAATCTTATAGATTCTTTCATGTAATTCTATGCAATATTTTGCTCATTTTTACTTTCACTTACCTACATACGAAATATACCTGTATAGTAAGAGAAAGTATTGCGATGGTAACAATTTTCGAATTCCATAATACACTTTTGTATGTGTGTGTGCGTATGAGTGTTAACGAAAAGTCCAACGCGAAAACGAAAAGTCCTATGATACTGAAATTTCATATTTAAGACAACTACACGCCCGAGATGTTACAGCAACTTTTTCACTAAAACGGCTTACCAAAAGTACTACTTTGTAACATGCATTTTGCACCTTTTTACGATTTACCCAAAAAAGGGTCTAACGATTTTGGCTAAACTGACCAAATTGATGTCAAATTTAATGCGCTTTAGTATTATGTAGGTTTCAATCCGATTGAAGTTGTCTGACAGGGCTTAAATGCCGATATTTTAAAATTTCTTCCTCTTCAGAACTTTAAATTTGGTACATTCTTTATTAAAAAAAAAAAAATCGTTTAGCTTTGACAAAAAAGCGGCTAAATATAGAACAAATTTGATAAACGACTATAGGAGAAAAGATCGAAAATATTTTTTTCATGTAATTTTGTGTTTTTTGAACATAAGAACAGCAACATAGATTTATAATATACCGTCAGAAAGCTAATGATTTTTAGAAAAAATATTATCTTATATACATAGTTGTAAAAGCAATATAAAGTGACTAATAGGGCACAAAATTATTACTGATAATTATATGTTACAATTTGATATTGCTATATAATTTAAACTAAATCAAATTTTTCCAATATTTAAATTAACTTAAAAAATGTTTAAATTCAAGTTTATTTATTGTGATATTTCTTTAATTGATTTTAACCACCGAGGTAAGTGAAAGTCGTTGGTTGCCCGCACCAAAAAAAAAAAAAATTGATTGTACATATTTATCCATCATACACTTATATAAACAATAAATGAAAAAAAAAAAAATATATATATATATATATATATATATATATATATATATATATATTAATACATACGTCACACATAATTTGCCGAACTATGGCGTAACTGGTATAACAACTTCAAATAGAAGGAGAAAAGTATAACCACACTAATGAACCAAAATATGATGGTGAACCAACGACCCAGAAACATTTCTGCTTGGTGTATTCCACAATAGAAGGACTTATCAACACGTTTATCAGCCAACTGTCAAAGTCACATCCTATTATCACATGCTAAATTGTCTACTAATTGACTGATTTTGTTATCATTTGACGTTACCAGGCTATAATTTTTTAAAACCAAATATGCACAAAAGATAGAACAGGTAAAACGCCAATAAATTAAATTGAATGATTTTCTGGTCGGTAACTTTAGCACTACTTCTATTTAGAGAACTACTTTAGTACGACTCGTATTTACTTTCGCATATCTATCTATCTATATATATATAAGTTACGTAAATTGACTTAAATAAAGTATAAAGAGTAAATAATAAAAGTAAAAGGACGCACAAACAACACGCACGATAACTTGAACAACACTGCCTTTATTTCCTTGTTTAGCCTTAGATATATATACAATAGAATGTTTACAAGGTACAGGCGGGATTAAGCCCGATACCGGCTGGCCGTGGTCTCTAACTCCCCCCCGCCAGTTTACGAACATTTTCCGTAAACTACACTGAGCGGGTTAGGCGCAACATTAACCTTCATAATGGAGAGAAAGAACCAAAGCGATCGGTCATCGGGCTCTAATATGAACCAAACAACGAAACGTTAAACAATTCACACATTGCAAAAATTAACAGAGAAATGTGGAAATAAAATAAACAAACAAGTAAATACGAAATTCAATAAATACAAAAAAAACAAAACAACAACACTAAGCAGACAAAAAACAACATCAACAATAGAATAAAATGTAATCAACTATAATAACTAGCAGCATGACGGGGCACTCCAGCTCACTGTGATAGTGTTAACTTGGCCAATGGGAGCCTCAATTGTTCGATATGGACCGTCCTTCGCTTTTTAGGGTCTTTGACGCTCTGGATAGTGACCACGTTATGTTCCCGGATAGTGATCACCCGGAAGGGCCCCTCGTACCGCTCCAGCTCCTTTCCCCTGTTCGATACTTTCCTCCTGTATACGATCAGTCCTATTTTAATATCGCCGCTAATATCCCTTACTCCCAGATTATGCTTCGCAACCCTGCGACTTTTCTCCGACTCGATCCTCCGCCTGACTTTGTCCCACCGTTTCACCAATGATATGCGGTTGGCTACCGCTCGATCCAAATGTTCTCTGTTCGCCACAGTCCCCGACCAATCCCTAGGGTTCCGAAGACCGAAGAGGATTTCGAATGGCGCGAATCCCGTGACAGAGTGGATGGAATGATTATACGCCGCGACCGCCTTTTTCATTGCCAAGTCCGGCTCTAGGCCCTTGTCCATTTGATAAACACGCAAATGGTCGCTCAACGTACTATGGAGCCGTTCAATACCTCCTCTGCTCTTTGCGTGCCCCGGAGTATTGAGGTGCCAAGCTATGTCAAGGGTCTTAGTTTCCGCGTGTATGAGGGCATTGTCGAATTCCTTACCTCCATCGGATGCTATTCGTTGTGGAATCCCATAAAATTGGAACCACGTCCGTATGGCCTCTAAAACCGCTTCCGATGACCGCTGTTCGACAAGATACGCCATGGCGACCTTACTAAACGTATCTAGTATCGTCACCCATTTGTAACTCCTCCAGGTGAAAGTATCGACCTGCAAATCTGTCAGAGGTTCCTCCGAGGTAGGTGTCTCTTCTTGTACTGCTTGAGGAGGGTTCCGATCATACTTCGTGGTGAGGCAGATATCACAGTTACCAATGACTTCTTGAATGGTTTTCCTCATACCCCACCAGAAATATCTCCGCTTGAGTGCCTGGAAGGTTTCATTGATTCCTCGATGGTTGGTTTTGCCCTGATGATACGCCAGTGTCACTTCGCGCTGGCGCTCAACATCCTTCAATACTTCGACCATCAGGGTACAGCGGACGAACGATCTGTCCACTCCTATTTTTTCTTTTCGCCATAGTCTTTTAATTTTCTCCCATACTGTCTCATTGCCGACATACAGGTGATGAATTTTCCCTGGCTTGGAAACTTCTCTAAGTGTGCGGCAAATCAAATCCTCCCCGATCCCCGGTTGCGACCAGAGCGTGGTGATGTTACTTTTTCCAAACACGCTGTTCTCGAACTTAATCGGTCCCGCCATTCGGGTCTTCCAGATGATCTGCCGGCGTTTATCATTAATTATTTCCTCTAGCTCCTCCATATGGGTCGCCCTTTCGTCCGCTGAGCTGTCCTCTTCCGTGGCTTCTTCCTCTAGCACCACTTGATCGCCTTCTCCCTGTGGCGTCCAATCTCTGATAAATTGTGAGGGGTCCCTAGATGGCTCTCCGGTTTCTTCCTCCAATGCGTTGATGATGAGAGCACGGGACAGCCAGTCCGCAACCACATTTTCTTTCCCCGGCTTGTACGCTATGTCAAAGTTATATTGGCTGAGGAACTCTTTCCACCTAGTAACTCTTGCTGAAGACTCCTTTAGGGTGCCCACCCACTGTAAGGGTCTATGGTCTGTGTGGACTGTAAATTTTCTGCCAAACACGTACGGCCTAAAGTGGTCGATGGCCCACACTATCCCTAACAATTCCCGTTCCAAAGCACTATAGCGAGTTTCGGTATTTGTGAGGCGTCTGCTAGCATAAGCGATCGGGCGTTCTCCATCGGCTTGATCTTGTGACAACACTGCCCCCAACGCGTACTCGCTTGCATCAGTCGTGATAGTGAATCCCTTGGAAAAATCCGGGAACGCCAGCACTGGCTCTTCTTGCAAACTTCTCATGCAGCGCTCAATATTGAACTCTATTTCTGGCGTTACCACCACCTTCTTCCCTTTTTTGAGTAAGTCGTTAAGGGGTACAAGGCACTCGGCCATTTCTGGGACAAATCTCCTATAATAATTTAGGGTACCGAGCAATCGCCGGATTCCCTTCACGTCGCGCGGGACCGCCATCCGCTGTATTGCCTCCACCTTGGACTTATCGGGCCGCACCCCTTCCCTAGAAATCGTGTGCCCTAGAAAATTTATCCGCTCCTGACCTAACAGAGACTTGTCGCTGAACAATTTTAGACCGAACTCCCTCACTCTATCAAAAACTTTCCTTAGGTGCGCTACATGCTGCTCCTCGGTTTTGCTGAACACCAGCAGATCGTCCATATAAATTTGGCAGACTGACTCATCAATTCCTCTCAAGAACTCGTCCATGAGCCTTTGGAACGTAATTGGCGCGTTTTTTAAGCCAAAGGGCATCCTTCTAAATTCGTAATGCCCCTTTTCAAATGAAAAGGCTGTCTTATGGCTATCTTTAGGGTGCATTCTGATTTGGTGGTAACCCGCTTGTAAATCGAGTGTGCTGAATATGGTTGCACCGCTTAGTCGGTCTAAGATATCTTCAAATCTGGGTATAGGGTACTTCTCATCTATCGTGTTTTCATTCAGTTTCCTGAAATCGATCACTAGCCTATATTTTTCCTGACTTTCTCCCAGCACGCTTTTCTTCTTTACTATCCAAAGGGGACTATTATATGGCGACGTACTGTCCACGATAATACCCTGATTTTTCAGGTTCTGTATTTCATCCCTGATGTGTTGTTTTAATGCTTGAGGGTATCGCCTTTCCTTAACGTACGTGACCCTTTCTTGCTTTAGGGGAATTTCGTGAACTGTTTTCCCAGTTGCCCCTAACAGGTCGTCCTCCTTAAAGAAAATGTCACCAAATTCTTCCCTTAATGCAGACCTCCATTCCTTGACCCTACTAACCGCCCCTACTCTACCTTCCCTATTAAGTAATCGGCACTTATAAGTTTTTCCTCCGATCTTGACCGACCAACATCCCTCCTTGCTCTTAATTCGCGCTCCTACCTTTCCCAATAGGTCGCAACCAATGATTCCCTCATATTCGCGGGGCATGCTTGTTACTACATGTACCATCACCTGGCCCCCAGGTATTGCCCACTTCTCGAGACCTAAGCGTACCTCTCCCTCTACTTCACACGGCCCACCGAGAGTGATCAATTTACATGTACATACCTTTATCTGGAGTGCCCCTCCACTACAACACATCTTCTCCGCCGCTCGCCGACTTACGATTGTGCTGGAGCTCCCGGTATCCACTAAACACTTCACTCCTTTCATCACTTTAATTATAGGCAGACCGCCGTATTTGCTCCTTATGTTATAATTCACGATTGTGCGGTCGCCTCTCTGCTGCCACTCTCTTCAGGTCTCAGCTCGCACTCTCCTTTCTGCTCCTGCCAGCCGCTTTTCGCCTCCTCGCCTTCCTTCACGTCTTTCACCTCTCCTGCTTTCAGGTTCTAAATTTTCTTCCTCCGTCTCGGATGTCTCCGAACTCTCCGTGGACACAGCCGAAGATCTTCTCCTTCTCCACACATTCTGAGCATTTATCTCCATCGGCTCGCCTCGAGGTGGTTCCCTTTGGCGAAACATGTACGGGCACTGTTTCGCAATATGCCCCTCTGTCCCACATTCAAAGCATTTTGTTCGGGGACACTGCGCCACTAGGTGGCCCGGTTTTCCGCATCCATGACACCTTCTCTCTTCTCTTGAATATTGTTTCGACTTATGATTTACTCTTCTACCATCGTTAGCCGATCTGTATTTCCTATCATACTCCGGCTCTCTTTTCTTCCAAATTGGAGGTTTGGTTCTGGATCTTCTATAAGGTACCCGAGTCCACCCAGTTTCTTCTACCTCCATCCTCGATTCTTCGTCACGCGCACTAATGTCCATCATTTCCTGGGCGCACTCCACGAAAGGACGGTCTTTGGGGAATGGTTCCTTTCTGCCCGTCTCTCTAGCCAGCTGTACTAACAGAATGGTCGACAGGAACACCATTCTTGGTTCCACTTCAGAAGCACTCATGATTTCTCTCATCTTTTCCGTGATATTGTTAAATCTCGTCAGCAACACTCCCGCGTACTGTCCGCTTGACTGGCGAGGGTGCTTAACTTCCCTGAACATCTGGAAGATGTCTTCCTCAGGGGTCCACGTCCCTCCTCCGTAAGCTTTCTTAAGTCGGTCTTTCACTACTGCCCAGGGGGTCTCCTCGTCGGCCTGAATGAAATTAAGTATATTTCTCTTTACCCGACAAACTAGATCAGCCTTGAGCGAATCCACGTCATCTCTGTGTAGAAGACCCTCCGCCGTCTTCACCTCGATCCGTGTTATTATACGGTCGCCATTTTTTATGAAATGGTTCAGTTCACCAGTCTCTCCCGTAAACTTTTCTATATCCGACACAGCTTTTCTTAGATCTTGCGCGGTCGCTGCTTTTACCTTCAGCCATGCTAATGTATTCGCATGAGCTTCTGCAAGAGTATCACGTGGTAGGGGTGGCATCTCCGGTTCCGCCGGCACTTGGAGTACAGCAGGTCGTAATACACCTTCTGCCATATTTTTTTTTTTTTAATTTTATTATTATTCTATCTTGTTTTAATTAGAAAGAATTAAAAAAAAAATAAAACAATTTTTTTTTTATAAATTAAAACTTTTTTTTTTTCAAATAAATAAATAATTGAGAGAGCGAAAGATACGGGAAAAAAGAAATAAATAATAATAGTTCCAGGCTCTCAACAAATTACTCCCGGGTTTCGGCACCAGTTACGTAAATTGACTTAAATAAAGTATAAAGAGTAAATAATAAAAGTAAAAGGACGCACAAACAATACGCACGATAACTTGAACAACACTGCCTTTATTTCCTTGTTTAGCCTTAGATATGTACAATAGAATGTTTACAAGGTACAGGCGGGATTAAGCCCGATACCGGCTGGCCGTGGTCTCTAACTTATATATATATATATACACTCACTCAAAAAAGTTTTCGCACTGCATGCTTTTATTTTTCATAGCTATCTATTTTCAACTTAAAAATTTGATAGAACACGTGCTGGAAGACAGGAGAGTAGAGAATCTCCAGAGGCGAGCCATCCTACCTGAAGTCCATGCAAATCCTCACACTACCGACACCTCCATGGCCATCAGAATAAATAGGTACTATGGGATTCAAGTCCATCCAGAAACAGTCAAAAATATTCTAAGAAGGGAGGGATACAATGGTCGAGTTGCAAGAAGAAGCCCCTTCTTCAGCAAGTTAAACCAGAAGAAGCGTCTGTAATTTGCCAGGGTGTTTGTAAATAAACCCGAAAATTTCTGAGAACGGGTCATATTTTCTTAGGAATCCACATTTAATATTTATGGGCCAGGTAGAAAGTCAAAAGTGTGGAGGAAATCAACTATAGCTTTCAAAACTAATTTATTTATTTAAGGGTGTATGGAAACTTTTTTGAGTGTGTGTATATATACACACATATATAATATATAGTAAGGGCAAATATTGCGATAGTGAAAATTTTCGAATTCCAGTTTATAACGGAAACGTTTTAGGATCCCTGAGCCCAAATGACTAAGTCCAGCAAAAAGGTTTGTGTGTCTGCGAGTGTGTAGTAAGTCCAGCACAAAGGTCTGTGTGTCTGCGAGTGTGTAGTAAGTCCAGCAAAAAGGTCTGTGTGTCTGCGAGTGTGTAGTACAACACTGAAGTTTCATATTTATGACAAAAATACGCCCAAAATGTTACAGCCACTTTTTCATCAAAATAAATTAACAAGAAGAGCCACTCTACCAAGCATTTAAAACCTTTTTACGATTTTCTCAAAGTCGGCTATAACGATTATGATTAAACTCGCTATATCGATGTAAAATTAAATGGGATTTAATATCGTGTAAGTTTCATTCTGAAATAGTCCAAGAGGGCTAAAACGCCCATAATTTAAATTTTCTTCCCCTAAAGTACTTTTCATTTTATAGAATCTATAAAAGTAACTATATCATCTACTTAGTACTAATAAAAAACGGATAAAGGTATAATTAGAATGAATATGATATCCAACTGAAAGAGAAAATACCAAAAATATTTTGTTTATGCAATTTTGATGTTTATGAACATAAAAACAATAACATAAGCGTATAATTTATCGTGGGAAAGCTAAAGATTTTAGAAAAATTATTATCTTACAAACGAAATCTTAAAAGTTCTGGAAAGCCGATAGAACTAACTGATTGTCATATAATATAATTGATTATTTTATAAAACACATGTTTCTTTTGGAATTCAATGCAATTAATTAGGTCCTATGAAAATGAAATTTCATATTTAAGACAACTATACTCCTGAGATGTTACAAAAACGTTTTCATCAAAATCAAAGCAACTTTATACCATGCATATTGCACCTTTTTATAATTTCTCAAAAACGGTTTCGACGATTTTGATTAAACTCACTATATCGATGTAAAGTTCAATAGGCTTCTTGTAGGTTTCATTCTGATTAAAATAGTCTGACAGGGCTTAAATGCTGATATTTTAAATTTTCATCTTCTAAAGTACCTTTAATTTTGTTGTTTCTATAAAAATAACTATACTATCTTGTTACCACTGATGAAAAACAAGTAAATATATAAATTGAATGAATTTGATACCCAACTAAAGGAAAAAGCTGAAAAAATATTTTGTATATTTCATTTTTTTATATACATGTATGATATACCGTTTGAAAGCTAAGATTTAAGAAAAAATATTATCTTACACCCAACCTTTTAAAAGTTAATAGAGAGTGATGAAAATCCGATAAAACTAACTGATTATTTTAGATAATAATATAATAGATTTTTTAATAAAACACATGTTTTTTTAGAAATTCCATTTAATTAATTATTTAATGGTTTTACTAATTTTTATCTCTTACTGTACTTGAATATTCTTTAATCGATTTTAGAAACGGAGCTAAGTGAAAGTCGTGTGTTGCCCGCACCAGATTTTTTATCTTTAAGTGAGTTTAAAACTTCTAAAAAACTATTTAAATTAATTTTAACAACGGAGATAAGTAAAAGTCTAGTGTTGCCCACAGCAGATTTTTTAAATATTTCTGTAGTTATTGATGTTTGATAATCGCCACATCTTGCAGCTGGAAACTGTTTTCTACAATGTATCCCATCTGTACACGCAGCAATGTTACATTTTCACAATATTTTATTAGCACAATAACCTGAAAATTAAAATGTGAAAGCTAAAACTTGTTATTAGTTGCTAACCATACTTTCCATAATAGCTAGTAAAACTTGGATTGGTTAGCTTGGATTCCGTGGGGCTTTGTCACAACTAAAGAGAAAATTTTGTTAGTTTGTTTATTTATTTAACGTCCCTTTATGCTGATATTACTAATCGGGCGATACTACAGTGGGAGTCCTAAATATTTCCTATTCAGGTTTAATTAGGATAGGGATCTTTAACCAGTACCTTACATCGCACAGACATGGGACCACCTTTTAACATCCCCTCCGAAGGACGGCATAACTAAGGATTTTTTAATCCCATTAAAAAATCATAGGACCACCTGCGGTTTGGAACCCTTGAACCTTGGGTATAGTGGGCTGTTATGCTAACCACCATGCTACAGGTTACCCCCGAGGAAATTTTGTCATGTTACATATTTACATTAATTTATTTTATCTACAAATTTTGTTATTGTACAAGTTTGTTTAATTTGGTTTCATTTTAAGTAATTTGACTTTCCTTTTGTTTATATTGTAAATATTGTATGAATGTGATCCTTTAGCAATATTATTATTGTCCATTGTGCCAAATTTAATATATAGGAATAAATAAATATATTATTAACTTAATACTTAATATTTACTAATAGTATGTATTTATGTTATACTAAAAATGGAACTTTAAAATAATGATCATAATGCTTTTATTCTAGACTTACTTTCAGCGTTTAGCATTATGATGATCTGTGTCATTCTCGTTCATGTATCAGTTCATTCTAAGCTAGCGACCTGTAAAATATTTCATACTTTTATTTGACTTTTATAAAGATCCAGATAGAGATATAAAGTATACATTATAATAAAAATAAATTAATTATAATTCATACAGATTAAGGTGCCTTGTACAACGACATATGTCAGAGGCACCATATTCTAGGAGTAACAGGCTAGAGTATAATTTGTACTCGCTCAGAGAAATGAACAGTTTTTTTTTTTTTTTCTTTGTTCTAATGTCTCCTGGTGTGACTGGTGAATTACCCAGTTTCTCGATGAGTAATACTGTGGACATTGCATCAGAATGTGCTGAATACTTCGCACTAAGTCACAGCTCTGGCATCTATACGGTTTCCCTTCGAGCAACTGCCCATTGGCCCTATTGGCTGAAATTCAAGATTTGTGGGAATTAATTCGGACAAACCTGAAAATCGTTTTAATACCTCGTAAGAGTCCTAAATAAAATTTGTTGTAAATATCGTTATTACTAGTAAAAATACGGCATCAGTCACTGCAGAATGTTTTAAATGTATCAAGGAAATATTTTTTCGGAAGCCCTACGACGGGTGTAGACGAAAATCGATAAAAAAATATGTTTTTGAAGGATCGTAGCAACCGAATTTGGAACTTTAAATACCTTTCGGACTTGACATGTGATGCTGTACAACTTTTAATGTATGAACATTTTCGATTTTGATTGTTAATTCAAAGGTACAGCTGTCTCTTAATGACCAAAGTCAACAAAAATGGAAATTTGCCTATTTCTGACGAACGATTGTGACAATATATCTATACCAAATTCAATGACTAAGGATGCTTTTGGAAAGGAAATTTAACGTTCTTTCATTTTAGAAATAAGATATTCCTGTAGGAGGCACCGTTTTCGAGTTGCATTCGTTCAACTTATATGTTTACCTGTTTTAAAATTAAAATAAAAGCCTGGTTCAGATCTATTTTTTCTTAACATGCAGACTGTTTTTTATTTTTTGTAATAAGTGACTGAATTTTGTAAAAACAGATACTATTCGAGAATGAAAAAAGAGGATTCTGAGGATGGGAGTGATGCCGAAAGGTTGATGTTATGAAAAATAACAATAAAAACTTTTGAAAGAAATAATATATCAGCCTACTTTTTCTACCTCTAAGCAAGTTTTTTTTTTTTTTATTTAATGAAAATCTCTCTTGGGCGAGGATCGCTGCTGATGAAGCTTATTATTTGTACAAGCTGCTCAGTATAAAAGTTCTAGCTTGTGCTATATAAAACAGACAGTCCAGTTCGTGAAAATAGTACACTAAGCATAAAGAAAATTAATGCATCACACAGAAACTTACTCAAAGTACTTGGCTGTTGCGCCGACAATGAGGACAGAACAGCCAGAAAGCTTTTTCTGGGTAAACCAGAAGGAGTTACTTCAATCACGAACACAATTTAATTATTTTTAAGTTAAAAGATATGATTATTTTCTAAACATATATGAAAATCATAAAGTTATTTTCCAGATAGGGGCATGATAATATAAATATTACAATAACTTCTTAATTTATGATAACATGTTTTCTAAAAGCATCATCTAAAACATGCTTCATTTAAAATATATTACAAGTTTAAAATTGAATAAACAAAATAAAATAAAACATTAAATAAAAGAATTAACGCTGAAATCAGTTAGTTGATAAGTATTGTATTATCCAAGAAAAAAATAAACACTCAAAAAGAGTGAAAAAGAATGATTATCTTCATATTTTTATCAAATTAAAACTATTTTAAAATTTTAATTTAATGAGCATGTCTTTAGACGTATGTAATTCATGATAAGAAACAGAGTTCGATTAAACAACATATAATGATCAAACGATAACCCTACCATTGACAATATATACAGCGGAATATAAATATATATATATATATATATATATATATATATATATATATATATATATATACATATATTCCATACTCTATTATCTGTATGCTTCATAGTGAATAAATTTAGCTAACCTTCAAAAGCGGCATTTTTGCAGCACAGCGTTTTACCACATGGGGCTAACTTTTTCCCCTCACCACATCCGAATCCCCTCACTTGTATCATTGTCTTGTCGGCGACGTCATCTGCTGTTATCTTATCGGTAATATTGTTACCCGCAGAAGAGTATGGGCTAAAGAGGAAGAGCAAGAAGAAGAACCAAGAAATAGACATTGCGCCGCCAATTAGGAAACTAGACTGACGGAGATAACAATTATGCTGTGCTGTTCTGACCTCAGATACAGAGGTCAATGTGAGAAACATTGGATATATATATATATATATATATATATATATATATATATATATATATATATATATATATATATATATATATATATATATACATAGTCCATTGCATAAAGTTTTAAACCAATAAATTTATTTGCTAGAGATTTGAATTTTATATATATTTCTTCCTCCATTGTGTACGAAGTTTTAGACATAGAATTCGGTATCTTTATTTTTATTTTTTTTTTTTTTCACCCTTCTAGTCGCGATAGAGGGATCAGAGCGTGAGATTGATATCAAGGTAAAATGCCTCTCCCACGCGCGGACGTGAACTTGTAATTATTTTTTTCTAAGTTTTGGTTATTAGGTTGCTCAGCAAAAGCGTTTAAAACCATAACGTCATTCCTCCTCACTTATTCGGTCTCGTGCCTAACTATGTGACGGACATAATGTGTACTCTACTATGATTCCTTGTCAATGAAATTTCACGGATAGTAGTATTTAAATTTTATCAAACTATATATTTTATATATATATATATATATATTATATATATATATATATATATATATATATATATATAAATATTGTCATTAGGGAATTAAATCCTTAGTAATCACATGATGAATGGACGAATACTTTTTATTTGTATTTGTATGACATGTTCTATTTCTTGGGCTCGAATGCAAAAAAGATTTTATGAATTCATGCTGGAAGGACTTTATAAATTCGGAAATTAAGCCCTTTCAGACTATTGAAATGATGATATAATTAACATGGATATATAACATGGAATAAAACATTTAATTTGCCATCGATACTACGTTATTTCAATCCTGTAAGGCACAATAGTCACTTAATATTTTATAACACTATTAGATATTCAAGTTGGTGAAGTTTAATTAATTTATTTTTTATCTCACTAAAGATATTGCTTTATTTTTTTCAGTAATGAACCTTTGCAAACTACCAAAAAATTAAAAAAAAATAATTCGCCCTCCCTCACCTCAAAATTGGAGGACTTCCGTTTCAAGATACGAAGAACCCGAATAAAGAATTTTAAAAACCCGTCTTTCCTAAATAATACATAAATATTGGTTTTATGACATAAGAATTAAATTTGGTACAAAATTTAAAAAAATAATCATTGAAATTGGTTCAAAACTAGCGGGAAACATTGCGTTTTGAAATTAACAGTGGTAATTCACCATTTTCCTTTGGATTATTTAATTCTTTTCGTATTAGGTTTTTTTTTACTTTTTTAACTTCTTTATCAAAATCAAAACAAAATACAAACATTTTATTGTGCAAGTAGAAGTCTCTATCCCACTAAGGCGAACCCGTGTTAATTAAGTTAAGTTAATTGCCTATTAATAGCTATATAAATACTTATACCGTAATATAGTCATTTGGAAAAAAGAAACCATTGTCTAATAATTTGGAGCGTTTTTTAATCTATATAGCACCAAGATTTCATTTTTTTTTTTTTTATCATTAAGTAAAAAAAACAAATGTATATATATATATATATATATATATATATATATATATATATATAATATATATATATATATTTGATATTTAATAGCCTAGCAGGTCCTAAAGTCATCGTATTTTAACCCTCCATGACAGATTATCAGGAACAGATTGAGCGCGGACTAGTAGATTTAAATGAAATGAAGTATATGTGTTTCGGGCTAAGCCTGCAACTTATATATTAAATTAAGAGGATATTCAATTCTTTATGAATGCTCTTATTTTTGACAAAGTAAAGGTTATAAAGGATTTTTCGAAGGATTTTGGATTGCATGCAGGATTACATATAGTAGTTCTTTTCCAACTCACTCTAGTAGAGATGTGTTTGTCGGAAACATTCCATAAAGTTAGAATCAGTCATAATTACTCCGAGAGACTTGAGGTGCGATCGGGTTTGAAACAGGGTGACTCCCTTTCACCTGTGTTATTTAATATAGCTTTAGAATATGTCATAGAAAAGGTGATGTGTACCGAGAAAGGCTTAAATATGCGTGACAAGATTCCGGTTTTGGGGTATGCCGATGATCTGGTACTGCTAGGTGAAGACACGGAAACCATACAATTAAATACAAGTGTGTTAATAAAAACCGGTAAAGAAATAGGACTCGAATTAAATACCGATAAAACGAAGTATATGATTAGTAGCAGAAACGGTGTCGATCTTGGTGATATTGATGTATTAGGTCATACTTTTGAACACGTAGAGAAATTCAAGTATTTAGGTTCAATTATAACTAGAAAAAATGAAATCCAGGAAGAAATAAAGTCCCGGTTAAAGGTGGGAAATGCGTGTTATTATTCAGTTGCTAAGTTACTTAGTTCGCGGCTTCTATCTAAAAACTTAAAGATTAGAATTTATAAAACTATTATTCTTCCAACGGTTCTTTACGGATGTGAAACGTGGCCGCTTACTTTGAAGGATGAACAACGGCTTAAGGTTTTCGAAAATAAGGTATTGCGTAAAATATTTGGTCCGAGAAGAAATGAGGCCACTGGGGAGTTTAGAAGGTTGCACAACGAGGAATTGCAGAACTTGCATCCTGTGAATATAATTGAGCTGATTGCATCAAGGAGACTCAAATGGGCGAGTAAAGTTGTTGGGCTCGATGACGAGCGGATTCCGAGAAAGTTGGTATTTGCTGATCCGACTGGTAGGCGTCCGAAAGGTAGGCCGAAGCGGAGGATTGCGTTAAGGCTGATCTCGGGAGCTTGTGCTTGAATGGTGAACATTGGACGAGTCTGTGTAGGCGGAATTCGGTGGTATCGGCATCGAACCTTCGGGTTCGCTAAGCCTATTATTATTAATTACAACTCACTACCCCCCTAGGGTTT
Source organism: Piezodorus guildinii (assembly GCA_023052935.1). NCBI lineage: Eukaryota > Metazoa > Arthropoda > Insecta > Hemiptera > Pentatomidae > Piezodorus > Piezodorus guildinii. The sequence continues at coordinate 40,720,147 of CM041297.1, read as the reverse complement.
CGCGAGAATTAATTATTTTAACATAAAATATTTGTGAATTTTAGCTTGTTATAAGAACCATTTGTGCTCTACAGAGACATATTAAATATTTTTAGAATTATAATTGCTAGTGATCACTGATAATTGTCTGGTTCTGCACAATAAAAACCTTGAAATTTGTCATTCTCTCGGCGGAACCTATCCGCTAGGGAGCGCGTCCCCTGATTGGTGGATGGAGGATCAAGAATATACAGAATAAAGAACCGAGGACTAATAGGTACTTAGTGCTGGAGGGTATAGCCTAGCCACCCTTCTTCCCGAGGGGATCTAAATATTCGGGAAGCCAGTAGTCCCGAGGTAACGGGGCCTCATGAACTTGGCACTCGCTTAACTGATTCAAAGAACATAGTGAATAGCCTCGGAAATGGACAGTTTAAAAGGGAACGACCCGGCACGGCTAAGGACATACGATTAGGAACCTGGAATGTGAGATGACTCACCGGTAAAGAAGTGGAAATCATAGAGTAAATGGCGACAAACAGGCTGGATGTTCTTGGTTTGAGTGAGGTAGAGAGGAAGGGCTCTGGCGAATACAGGAAGAGCCGAGGACACACTTTAGTTTACTCAAGGGTTCCACCGGGAAACAAAGCTGTAGAAGGTGTGGGAATCATAATGAAAGATGAGGTTTTCAAGAAGGTTGTCGAATGGGAGCCAGTTAGCCCTTGCATTATTGTGGCAAATATAAACCAGCGTATTGTAGACTGGGCTCTTATCCAAGTTTATGCCCCTACAAATGACTCTAATATTCTAGAGAAAGAGCAGTTTTACAGCGATTTAGAGCGAGCTACTGTTAGAGCAATGGATAACAACAGAAGTATATTAATAATGGGAGATCTAAATGAGAGAACACATTAGGTCACATGGAGTGATGGGCCCGCATGGTGGAGAGAAGATTAAGAAGTGAAAGTGGCCAGCGCTTAATAGATTTCTGCATTGAGAATGATCTGCTGTTGGAAAACTCCTTCTTTCCCATGAAAAGGTGCATAAAATTACCTTCTCTGCTGCCGAGAGAAGTGCCAATAGTGTCATAGACTACTTAATCAATAGTCGTGACATCAGGATGTATTTCACGGATGTGAAGGTAATTAGAGGGGCTGTGATAGGAAGTGACCATATGATTTTAGTGGTACTGAGGGAACGTAAAATGAAGCCTATGAAAGGATTGAAGTGAAGTGGCAAGGAGGGTGAAGAATGCAGGGAAGAATTGAGGAGAAGGCTTCAATATATAAACGTGGATGCTACCCTAAATATCTTGTGGAGTCGCATAAAGAATAGTATACTGCAGGCAGCATCTCTAGTGTGCAGAGTGAAAAGAATATCCACGAAGGGAAAGCGAAGTTCTTGGTGGACTGAAAAGCTTAGGGAACTGATCAAAGAAAAGAAAATTGCATGGAAGGGCTACTGCAAAACCAAACTCTAGAGAAATGGCAGGTATATGTAGGGTTGCGCAACAGAACGAAAGAAGAAGTGAGAAGAGCTAAACAGAAGTCATGGAAAGAATTTGGAGAAAAGCTGGACCAATGCCATGGAGATAACATTGAACAGCTCTGGAAGAAGATTTAAACTTTAAGAGGTCAACAAAGTAAAGCAATAAGAAATATAAAGAATGAGCAAGGGAGGGTGGTCACGGAGGATAAGGCTATTCTGGACGTCTCGTGCAAACATTACGAGAAGCAATTTTACGTAGATGATACCTATCTGGTGAACCAGGAAGGACTATGAAATGATGTTGATTTTAAAGAGGTGATAGAGGAGGAGGAAATAGAAATGGCTTTGTCGAAAATGAATACAGGAAAAACACCGGAACGAGATAACGTAGTGACAGAATACATCAAGGCGGGGGGGGGGCCCAGAGTTAGTCAGAGCCCTACAAGTTCTTTTCCAAAAAGCCTGGGATGAGAAGAGGATCCCAACGGAATGGGAATACAACGTTATCATTCCGATACACAAGAAAGGGTCCCAGGCAGAATGTTCGAATTATCGTCCTACATGCCTCTCACCAATAATCTATAAACTGTATACGTCTATTCTGGAGAGAAGGGTAAGACCACTAGTAGAGCACCTAATCGGAGAAGAACAAGCTGGGTTCAGACCAGGACGGCAAACCCAAGACCACATTTTCTCCAAAAATCTTGGAATAGAGACAAAAGTATTTGTCTCGCCATCATTGATCTCAAAGCAGCGTTTGACTCCGTTCCAACAAATTAAATGTGGGAGGCTCTCAGATTTAAGAATGTCCCAAGAAGATTGGCGGAAGTCATTAAATCCATATATCAAGAACCAAAAGGAGTAGTAAGGCTGAACGGACAGGAGTCTAATGTCTGTAGCATAGCAAGGGGGGTCAAACAAGGGGACTGTTTATGCCCTTTGCTATTCTTGCTCTTCATGGATGAAGTGGCCACCATATGTAAAAGAAAGGAGAGGACCTTCCTGGGCCGTAGAAACCTTCCCCCAGTGGTGATTCAACTTCTCCTCTACGCGGACAACATTGTTCTTGAGGCGGACACTGTTGATAAATTACATCAAGCGGTGACTAAATGGCATGAAAAAGAATGAAAATAAATACCCGAAAAAGCAAGATACTACAATTGGGAAGGCAAGTGGAAGATTTCCATATACACTGTAACGGAGAGGAAATGGAAGTGGTTACGGATTTCACCTACCTCGGCACAGTGATAGAAAGATCTGGGAAAGTAGACTCAGAAATATCAAATAAAATCAAGAAGGCAAATGAAGTCTACGATCAGATCTGCAATACTATATTAGGGAAGTGAGAGGTGGGTAGGGGTGTTAAGCTCCACATCTTCAAGTCAGTATATTTGATGATAATCCTATATGGAGCTGAAAGCTGGATATTGACGGACCGGCAGGAGAGCAGAGCCACAGCTGCTGAAATGATGTTCCTCCGAAGAACAGTAGGAAAGACAAGAAGAGATCGTGTGAAATGAGCATGAAGGACAAACTTCGCATAAGATGATGAAGAATACTTGATTTCTATAAGATTATTTGAAAATTACTTCTCTCAGATAAGTTTTAAATTTTAGTGCTTAAATATTTCACGAATTAAAGTAAAATATATTTTCCCTACCATTTCTGACAGTTTAGGTATCAGTGTTATTTCAGTGCCTGCTGCAACTTAATGATTGAGCTACACCTTTCTCTATTTACCTCCTTTCTTCTTGAAGCTCAGTATGTAAATTTCTGCTCTCTCTCTCTCTCTCTCTCTCTCTCTCTCTCCTCTCTCTCTCTCTCTCTCTCTCTCTCTCTCTCTCTCTCTCTCTCTCTCCTCCCTCTCTCTCTCTCTCTCTCTCTCTCTCTCCCCCTCTCTCTCTCTCTCTCTCTCTCTCTCTCTCTCTCTCTCTCTCTCTCTCTCTCTCTCTCTCTCTCTCTCTCTCTCTCTCTCTCTCTCTCTCTCTCTCTCTCTCTCTCTCTTAGAAGAGACCTTTAGAAATGCTTTCCACGCTGCGGCCGCAAGAGAGCTCAACATGCTTCCGGTGGAGATCAGGTTTGCATCCTCCTTCCGCAGGGCATGCATTCGACTATTTCTAGACGGAGACTCAACGAATGCGCCTTGAAGCCTTATGCTCTCTGTAAACCAGTTTCCATTTCCTATCCATTTCCTGATATTCCTTCTACTTTATTATTTCTATTCATTATCTTTTATTATTAGCATCATTCCTTTTTTTTTTTATCTCCCTTCAGCATATTGCCTATATTTTATTTCATATTTTTTTTAAATTTAGAAAAGAAAATATGTAACAATTTTTATGTTAATTATAAACATAAACATTGTAAAAATTAGTTAATAAGTAATTCAATTATATTTTAAATGGCACATTTCTACATAAAAAGGTTATAGTTTTGTCTGTAAGAAAGGGCCTCTGGCCCTAAGACAATAAAAATCAATCAATCAATCTCTCACTCTCTCTCTCTCTCTCTCTCTCTCTCTCTCTCTCTCTCTATATATATATATATATATATATATATATATATATATATATATATATATACCATTTTTAGGATTTAAGTGAACCTTCCCTTAACCTTATTGGATTAAGGGGTGGGCGAAACACTTTTGTTGGGAACCAAAGACGTGACAGCTTAAGTTACATGTTAAGTCCAAATGATAACCATACCATTGCGAATATAAACTGTGGAATGTAAATAAATTTCATGCTATATATATATCCTTTAAACTAAATTCGTTTAGCTAACCTGAAAAAGTAGTTTTTCTGCAGCAAATTCCCTTTTTACCACATGGACCTAACTTTTTGCCATCAGCACATCCAAACCCCTTCACTTGTATCATTCTCTTGCCGGTGACGTCATCGGCTGTTATCTTATCGGTAATGTTGTTATCTGCTGAAGAGTATGCGAATAAGAGGCAGAGCAAGAAGAAGAACCACCACATGGACATTGAAAAAAAAAAAAAAAAAAAAAAAAAAAAAAAAAAAGGGAGATATATATATAATTCGTTGCACAGAACCAATATATCTGATCTTCTATAAAGAAATAAAAAGCCCACTCTTTAAACGTTTTTATTAATTATCTTATTGTTATCGATCAAGAAAATAAAAATATAATCCTTCCTCTATCTGAGCTTGAGGATGCACATTTCAAGAAATGTAGAATACAAATACTGAATGAAAACCAAACTCTGTCCCTTTTTTTCGGTTTTACTTGCCTATATCGTGAATATACAGTAATGGAAATGATTACTGTTATGTATTTTTAGGTTTAAGCAAGATTCACAATATACACTTGAACTTTATGAGTAACCAATTACAAAAGTTTTTCTGGATGGAACAAATCAATAATATTAAACATGTTTTTTTTAAATTTATATATTAATATATTGTACTCTCCGCCACTTAATTAAATGCTTGTCTTTTTTTTACTTTCACTTACCTATATATGTAATATATAGTAAGGAAAATTATTGCGATCGTTAACATTTTCGAATTCCAGTTTTCAACGGAAATACACGTTTTAGGGTCCAAATAACCAAAATTCATTTAAATTGTTTTTTTAGTATTTCATTGTAAAAAGATACAGATAAATGGATTGTAGATTGGGTTTGTACATACCTTCGGCCTTTAAGATTTATAAAAACCGAGCTGCTAAAATGTCGATATTGTTATTTTGTAGGTTACATTTATTTCAAAAACAAGTCATGAAAGAGCCGGTGAATAGACCTTGAGAGAGCTGCTGGCTCTTTCATAGCCCTGCATTTGAATTTTGCAAATAAAATAAAATAATACTAAATATGCAATTTGTTCATATATTATTAAATTATTTGTTTCAGATATTGCATCATGGTCCAGAAAAAAAGGAAGAAGACATGAAAAATCGGTAATAGAAGAAGTAGTCAAAGAAGTTCAAGAAAATGGTCGGTCCATAAACAAAACTTTACTCGTCTTAAATACATAAAGGGCCTATTTAGCGAAAATAGTTAAAAAAAGCAAAGGCTTCTGGTGAATTATCTTACAAACACTGTCCTAATATAGGAAATAGGAGTATTTTCACAAAAAATACAACAGGAGAATATGCTATCCCTTATCAAGACATCAAACTAAAAAGTTAGTATTTAATTATGCCTTGGGTAATGATATCTGCCCAGATAAATGGAAAGATATTGAAAATGCGAGTGATGATTGCAAGGATGTCTGATACAATTAATAGTTTGTTTTTTTAATATCATCACAACAAAGGATTCGTTAGAATTGTGGTTTTGTTTTTATTATTGTTCAATAAATATTATTTTGCACAATTTATACTTTATAGTGCTGCCTAGCTCTTTCATAACTTCTAGTAGCTCTTTCAATACCGAATTGTTTTGAAAGAGCCAAAAGACTCATCTTTTAAAGATTAATATTTTGTTGATAGTATTTAAGATTTTTCTGTACAGAATAACATACCATAAAGATAGTAAAGAATAATTTTGAAAATAAATGTCGTCATTTCTTTCATAAAAAGTATCATTGTTTGGTCCATTTAGTAAACTGGCTCTTTCATGTCACTTCTCCTCTAAATCAATAGTTAGAATAAGTTGTAATGCGATGACTCATTACTGAATAGGGCAGGAAATGAAGAGATTGAGGGAAAAAACATGTAAATATACGTTGGTAATCAGAAGGTACGACTTACCAGCAATATCGAAGATTTTCCTGCAACAGAGTTGGTTATTTTTGCATCGAGTCAACTGCTTACCACCTGTGCAACCGCCTCTTTTGACCAACGGTACGTCGAAAACAGTCTTGTTTCCGACGTCAGCCTCTCTGATAACGTCCACATCCGAGGAAGAAGCCTGTTCCAGGATAAAGAGGACACACAAGAGCCAGAATAACATCTCTCCTCAGTGACCCAGGGCGGACTGCAGGCTGGGATCCTATCCGTCGAGGTCATCCGCAAAGATATCGTTATGCTGATTGTTCTGATTCACTTTTGACAATAACGTGAAATGCTTTAGTCCTTGTATTTATCAGACTTTTTATTACTGTAATTATAAACATAACGTCTTATATAACATAAACATAACATGATTATAAACATAACGTCGAATTTCGATTAGGGGGGTTCACTAAATTGCGTTTTCTTTCTGTTAACTATTCATGGGAAAATAAACCTTCAACGTACATTAATATAATAACATTCGAAACTCCTATTGAATAAAAATACGACTTAGTTTTTATAATTACTTATCTTTTCGTTCCTTAAATTTCCATATATTATCTTTTTTTATATCTTAACACGTACACGACGGCATGACCCACCGGTAGTTCACACATGGCTCCGTGGAGCGGGGTGACCCACCGGTAGGTCACACATGCCTGTTCCGTGGGGCGGGGTGACCCACCGGTGGGTCACGCTTAACTATCCCGTGGGGCGACGTGCGTTACAGGTGAGGCTCTTGTTTTTAGAAAATGAGTTACTTTATTTTTTTTAACATTATATTTTGTAGAAATTAACAAGCATAAGGGTTTATTTATTAAATATTCTATAAGTTTCAACATCCCCCCTCAAAGATCACTTATCGGTTAATTTCACTTGATCACTCTCCTTTAAGAATATTATTCAGCTGTGCGTGATTTCATTACATATTTTTATTCCCATAATGTGATATAAGAATATAATATATTATAAGAATCATTTTTATTAATAAACAATACTATAGGATTTTTTAAAAAAAAGTATTTCCATAATTATTCCTTCAAGTCATATGTTTATGTCAACACTTTTACAATCTCGCATTTAGTGAGCTTTAAGCCCCGAACTGTAAGCCCACGAAGCGTAAGCAGACAGTCCCGCCTCACGGGAAAAAAAGTAGATATTCGCCCCTGCGCACTGTGGGGAAAACTGCTATTTTAGGAGTGCAAAAGTCAAAATTCGAAAGTGCGATAAAAAGCCTAATATTATTACAGATGTATACACAAGTTTCTTGTGAAATGAAAACGAGTCCCTATACCTTTTAAACATCCTTTATTTGTAAGTAACTATTAACAGACCGTACAGCGTATTGATATCTCAGTTCGGTTCAGACCTCCGTTTAGATAGGTTGTGAAAATTAAAAAATAAATTTTTATTTATAATAAAAAATGGCAGCTTCAATTGAAGATAACATATACAAAATTAATAATTAAAGTACGATGGTACATATGAGTTTTGTAATTTTTGGAAAATTTACTTTCAATCATTCCTACACTCTAGGATTCACATGGATTTACTTTGAATTCAACAAACCCTTTTTTTAAATGGACTGTTGTTTTGTTTAAAACAAACAATTTTTACAAGAATCGTCTGCTGCTATTTGCAGCATCGATAGTTACATATATTGTTCATATGATACTTTTTTTAGAAACCCATCGATTTTTACTCCTTGGATGAAGAAAATATTGAAATCGCCAAAATCTTCGATATTTTGACATTTCCTAGGGTGTAGAATCTAAAAAACATTAAATCTCAATGGTGTCGCACTGTTTTTTTTTTAAACCCATACCTGCCTTCTCTCTCAATTATCACTCAATAACATGAGTTAATTATGGATATTAAGTTTTGTACAATTTTGTCAGAATTTTTATTAACAGTGCTTTTTAGGTCAAATAAAATGTTTTTTCTGACTTGTCCCATGTGCAACCTACGCTATAATATATATATTCATTAACCCCTAGTAGATATTTTCCACATATTGCGACAAGAGGATGACAATCCAATATAAACAAAATTGGTTCTAAACTAGATGAAAAACATTTTTCCATTTTCAAGTAGATTTCAATGAAAAAAAAAAAAAACGATTTTGTTGGTTGTATTGACAATGGTGATATTATTCAATTTAATATTTTTAGGGCGCATTAAAAAAATTTGAAAAATAGTGATCATTATGAATTTTGCACTCCTAGAACAGCTGTTTTACCCACTGTGCGGTGTGAACGTGTTAATATTTAAGTGATATATTTCTGCCCTATTTCCCATCAAAAGACAAACAAAAGGTAATTCATAGTTTTAAGCACATCTAATTTTTACTTTCACTTACTATATATAGTAAGGGAAGGTATTGCGATCGTGAAAATTTTCGAATTCCAGTTTTCAACGGAAATACACATTTTAGGGTCCCCTGAGTCCAAATAACCAAGTCCCGCTAAAAGGTCTGTGTGTGTGTGTGTGTGTGTGTGTGTGTGTGCGTGTGGTAACTCCCGGGCGGAAACGGTAAGTCCTATGAAACTGAAATTCATAATTAAGATAACTATATGCCTGAGACGTTACAAAATATTTTTCATCAAAATGCGCTTACCAGAAGAGCCACTTTATACTATGCATTTTGCACCTTTCTTTGATTTTCTTGAGAACGGTTCCGAGATTTCATTCTGATTAAAATGGTCTGACAGGGCTTAAATGCCAATATTTTAAATTGTCTTTCTCTAAAGTACCTTTAATTTTGTTGATTCTATAAAAATAACTATATTATCTTGTTACCACGGATAAAAAACTGGTAAATATGAAAGTTGTGCAAATTTAAAAAACAACTAAATGAGTAAATTGAAAAAAAAAATTTAGTGCAATCTTTTGTTTTTGAACATAAGAGCAGTAATATACATGTACGACATACCGTTGGAGGGCTAAAGATTTTAGAAAAAATATTATCTCATACACAAGCTTTTAAAAGTTAATAGAGAGTGATGAAAAGGAGGTAAAACTATTTTAAATAATAATATAATAGATTTTTTGGGGTCACCCATAGCGTAGGTTTTTTTTTTTTTTTTTTTTTTTTTTTTTTTTTTTTTTTTTTTTTGTCCACCCCTACCTCGCCTTTTAAGGCTATACGGGGGTTCTCTCGGGCCAGGGGATGAGGGCGGGGGATATATGCCGAGATAAAATCCCTCAGCACGAGAGTCGAACTCGTAATAATTTGGATTTAACTTTTTCGGTTATCTGTTGCTAGGCAACGCGTGCTTAGAGCAACGCGCGCTAACACGCCCGGCCACCCCGCCCCCTTACCCACCCTACCCATACCCATAGCGTAGTTGCTAGCCTAACAGCTTTCTATGCCAAAGGTCGTGGGTTCAAACCTGCGGGTGGCCCTAGGATTTTTTTTTTTAATGGGAATAAAAAATCCTTAGTTATGCCGTCCTTCGGAGGGGACGTTAAAAGATGGTCCCGAGCCTGTGCGATGTCAGGTACACGTTAAAGATCCCTATCCTAATAAAACCTGAATAGACAAAATTTAGTACTCCCACTGTAGCATCGTCCGATTAGCCATAGTAGCATAAAGTGACGTTAAACGAATAAACAAACAAACAATAGATTTTTTAATAAAACACATGTTTCTTTATAAATTCAATTTAATTAATTCTTTAATAGTTTCGCGTATTTTTATCTCTAGCTGTATTTGAAAATTCTTTCATTGATTTTAAAAATGGAGGTAAGTGAAAGTCGTGTGTTGCCCGCACCAGATTTTTTATTTTATTTTTATTTATATATAATTAGAGAAATATCTAGACTCTTATGAAATAGGTTCCGTTGCATATCCGTCACGGAACCTTTGACGGTTTTATCTCTAAAGATGACCTCCTGATCTCTTCACAAAAACAGGCTTTATCAATACTAGTTTGAGGTCGTATTAGTCTAATATTTTATTCATAAAACTCTATTACTATTGGATATGAATTTGACTGGTGCACAAAAAATTACTGTTAGACGTGAAACTATAACTGGTTATGATCTGGAAGGAATTTTTTGGGAGGAAAAGGCAAATGGAGAGAATGGAACTAATGTTGTCAACTACAATTTCCAGGTCGTGATGTATTTTCTGCAACCTAAAAAAATGATTTTTAACCTGGCCGGGTAATATTATTGCGTTAATTAAATGCCGCTTTATAAATGATGATTGTATGATTGGAGCTTAGAAGGGCCAAGGGATCTTAGAATATCGTCTTCACGTCTTATGGAAGGATCGTTCCCTTGTAGACTTTAACCTCTAAAAATACATATTTTAATAATGTTTCCAAAAGCAGATCTTCATTTTCTTAATGTTTTCCTACTGTGAAATAGATATCGTTGAATATCCGCTTTGGAGTTATGCATCAAAAAGGTTATCACTAAAGGCCCTGATCTTTTATCATAAACAGGCTTTATCAATGCTCTCCTAAGATAATAATATTTTTTTACTATTAAAAATGAAATTAATTTAACTGGTGTGTAATACCAGCTTGTCTACTGTCCCCAACTCTAGTCCACTAGTCTACAGTTCTCCGGGTCCTGGGTTCGAATCCTGGTCGTAACGGATTATTAATTATTCTGTTATTTTCATTATGAGGCGATTCTGGGGTATAGAGAAACCAACCAGTGGCTCACCCAGTCTCCATAAAGTGGGGGCGCTGGGCCATTGTATTTAAATTATTTAGAGCAGTGGTTCCCAATGAGTAATCCGCGGATCCCTCAGGGTCCGCAGGCGGTGTCTAGGGTACCCATTGCACAGACACATTAAATTGAGTGAGGATATAGAAACGATTCACTTTATTTATTTATTTTTTTTGTGTGTATTTATATCTACAATCTTTTTTCTTTTTTTTTTACTGTGTTAATGTATTTTTTTTTAGTGGATATAATTTGTTGACCGTTGAGAATTACTAAAAGGAATTAGTCCGAGTGGCGGTCGGTGAATGAAACAATTGAGTAGGTTCAACAGCTTGTTTTTTGCCAAATTTTCGATCCACATTGTCGGTCATCATCAGGGCGTGTTCTAGGCGAAAGGAAACTGAATTGGAAACTCCATTCAGCTACCTTTCTCTGCACAGTCCGGTATTTTGGCTTCCTTCTAGACAAAAGACTAACTTGGAACCCGCATACGAGACCTAAGCGACAAGAACTTAATCAACGATTTAGCCAATTATATAGACTACTGAACAGAAATTCTGAACTATCTATCGAAAACAAACTGCTAATTAGAAACTACAAAACAGTTCTGAAATCTATCTGGACCTACAGACTGTGGGGGACAGCTAAATTTTCTACCATCAAATGCATTCATACCTTTCAATCCAAAGTCCTCCAAACAATAGTAAATGCTCCTTATTATGTCACCAACCATACCTTACAACTCGACCTAAATATTCCATTTAGTTTAGACCTTATTCCATAAAAATTCTATAAATTCCATTAGAACCTTATCGATCACCCCAGTCTTTTAGCTCAATCCCTATCCAGCTCCACACACCCTTACCAACCCCTTGAAAATTGAAACGGCAACGGTCTCGAGACCTCTCCTAAACGTGTATGAGGGAGTTCTAGCTTTTGCTACATTTTCCACTCGCGTGATGTATGTTTTAGGATTGTATACAGGTGTGAGTGGCTAATAAGTGCCTTTTTTACATATTCTTGTTTGTTTATTTGTTTATTCGTTTAACGTCACTTTTATGCTGCTATGGCTAATCGGACGATGCTACAGTAGGAGTCCTAAATTTTGCCTATCCAGGTTTTATTAGGATAGGGATCTTTAACGAGTACCTGACATCGCACAGGCTCGGGGCCACCTTTTAACGTCCCCTCCGAAGGACGGCGTAACTAAGGATTTTTTACTCCCATTAAAAAATCCTAGGACCACTTGCGGTTTGAACCCGTGACCTTCAGCATGAGAGGCTGTTACGCTAGCCACCCCAGCTACAAGTGATCCCCAAATATTCTTATATACCCCCCAAATATTCTTATATCCCCACATATTCTTATTGATTCTTTACGAGTATATGTATACTGTATTGTTATTTTATAAATTTATTGTTTGGTGTGAATGTAGTATGAAAGCTTTACTTGATCACTATTAAACATGTCCTAATTAGGAATTATTGTAATATTACTCAATAAGAATAGATATTCAATTAGTACCTCATAACATATGCAAGACAAACAAATAGGTTCAGATATTTAACACAATGCAAATAAAATTAAAGTTGTCAAATTCAACTAAAAAAACTAAAAACGTGCAATTTAGTTTGTAATAGCTGTTTATGTTAAAAGCTAATGCATGTAAAATGAACATGAGAAAACATGGAAATATTGTAATTCTGAGATTAGCTGCTACCAGCAACATATTTGCTTTTAGAAAAGCCATTTTAGATTAAATTCCATGTTGAAAATGTTTATTAAAAGAACAAAAAGTTAGGATTGTAATTAAAAAGGAAAAATAAAAAATTAATTTAATCACATACATTATTATTCTTATAGTTAATAAGTAGTTTATTACACACTCCTCTTAATAAATTTTATATTATAAAAAAACATATCGTATTATTGAACATTTGGTGTAGGTACTAAATTTTACACTAATAAGATATGCCAGTGACTTTTATTATAGTAAGAAATTTCAGGACCCTCCATTTTTTTGATCTGAAACAAAAAATACAATTTAGTTAGTAATTTCTTATAAAAATAGCTCTAATTTAATATTTCGAAATAAAAATAGAAACTACTATTGAATTCAATAGAATATATTTATGGAAGGAATTAGTCCGGGTGGCGGTCATTAAATGGAAAAACTAAATAGTTTCAACTATTTATTGTTTGCCAACGTTTCGACCCCCATTGTGGGTCATCATCAGGGCGCATGGTGGGAGAATGGAACTTTCCCATGGAATTCTCCCACCATGCGCCCTGATGATGACCCACAATGGGGGTCGAAACGTTGGCAAACAATAAATAGTTGAAACTATTTAGTTGTTTCATTTAATGACCGCCACCCGGACTAATTCCTTCCAGTAAATCTCAACGGTCAACTAATTACATCCACAACGATATATTTATGTTTCGATTAAATTTCGGTTTTTTAATGTTACATATTGGAAAAAGGAGCGACTAGCGCATTAACTCGCAGCCTCAACCCAGTCGTTATTATGAATCGCCGAATTTTCCGTCGATCTGTGTAATTTTGATAAGGGTAAATAAATAATTTAATAATAGACAGAGAACATTAACAAGCTTATATTAATTAAAGAGATGACAAAATACTGGTTGTAATGACAAAATAATGTACAAGTGGTGATCCCTTCTCGTTTTGATGACTTCTTTCTCTTTGATTCCCCGTTCTGTAAAAGTAAAAACTGTCCACTACGCGAGCGACTCTATCTCTCCATCCCATAATGCACTATGCTTGTGGTCACTTAACAGCTGATCGAAAATTAAATAAAACAAAACCCTGTCGGAGCGCTATCACAAATTTGTTCAAAATTAAACAAATAAACATACAAAATACAATTACATATTGTGGAACATACATAAAAAAAATCTGGTGCGTGCAACGCACGACTTACCTCACTTACCTCATTTATTTATATCAAATTAATATTTTTTAAGCAAATTTAAAACGAAAATAAATTATTAAAGAATTATTTACATACGATTTTCAAAGAAATATGTGTTTTATTAAATAATCGATTGTATTATTATAAAAAATAATCAGTTAGTTTTATAGGATTTTTGTCAGTATTTGTTAAATATTACTACATTTTATACAAGATTATATTTTTTCTAAAATCTTTAGCTTCCCAAAGGTGTATTATACATGCATATTACTCTTAAATTTCATTAAACAAATATTGTTTTCAGTATTCTCCTTTAGTTGTTTATCAAATTCGCTTAACATTCATATTTAGCTGTTTTTTATCAATGCTAACAAGATAATATTATTTTTTTTATAGAATCTACAAAATTAAAGGTACTTTAAAGAAAGAAATTTTAAAAAATTGTCATTTAAGCCCTGTCAGACTATTTCAATCAGAAAAAAAAACTACATGATATAGCCCGTCCAATTTTACGTCGATGAAGTGAGTTTAATGAAAATCGTTAGAGCTGTTTTTGAGAAAATCGTAAAAAGTTGGAAAATGAATGGTATAAAGTGGCTCTTCTGGTTAGCTGATTTTGATGAAAAAGTTTTTGTAACATCTCGGGCGTACAGTTATCTTAAATATGGAAGTTTAGTTTCATAGGACTTTTCGTTTCCGCCCAGGAGTTACCACACACTCAGACCTTTTTGCGGGACTTGGTCATTTGGACTCAGAGGACCCTAAAACGTGTGTTTCCGGTGAGAACTGGAAATCGAAATTTTGCAAGATCTCAATACTTTCCTTAGCTATATATTCAAAGTAATATGACTATTTCAATTGCTAACATAACATATATTGAATTATGGAGGAAGAAATATAAAGACGAATACTCTTAATTAACCGAAAGTTCTTTCTCCTCCATAAGCATTCAAGAATGCATTATGTCGGGATGCAATATAAAGACGGTTATTTGACCGGTCCTTACCTACTAAGCGGAATGTTGGACAGTGACACAAACTCAAAAGGAAATTCTTTTTAGGTTTGAAAGGAGAATACCAATATAAGGTGGAGTATATGAATGAATGCGCTAGGGGTAGGAGAAGCAATATTGAACTAAGCACAATATATATATATATAGATATGTGCTATGTTTTTGAACTACTGCTTTTCTAATGCAGCGGTAGCTTCAAAATAGTATTAATTAATATATTTGATGCATTTATATATGATGCTTTTTAGAACAATTAGAATTCTTTTCTAAAAGTATCGTGTTTACTGATCCAAATAGGTGGCATGCAGGATAAGATTAAATCAGACAAATTTCAAGAAATGACATTATTATTTAAATTAACTTAAACATATACTGCACGGGAGCCTTTCTCGATGTAGAACAGGCCTTTGATAGAGTCTGGCACCCAGGACTGTTGTACAAACTCCGTAAATTCCTTCCTCCCACATATTTCCTGATTCTTCAATCGTACCTCTCTGATAGATCCTTCAAAATTAATCACAATAGTTCCTATTCATCCCTTTTTATACAGACTGCTGGTGTTCCTCAAGGCAGTATTCTAGGACCCATTCTATACACAGTATATACAGCTGATATCCCAACCCATCCTAACACTTTCCTTTCTACCTATGCTGATGACACCTGCGTGTTATCAGTTCATAAAGATCCATTTGTTGCTTCAAATACCCTTCAAGCCCACATCAAATACCTAGAAGTATGGTGTCAGAACTTGAGAATAAAAATAAATTCCAACAAATCCCATCAAATAACTTTTACCCTTCGCCGTAAACCTTTGACTTCCTGCCCTAAAGTATCCTTTAATAACACTCAACTAGTTCCTGTTGAACAGATCCGATACCTAGGACTTCTTCTTGACAAACGCCTAACTTGGAATCCACATACACGACTAAAACGACAAGAAACTGCTCGCCGCTTTAGGCTACTTCAACACTTACTAGACAAACGATCAAACCTTCCTCTTAACTACAAAAGGCTCATCTACATGACTATTATAAGACCAATCTGGACTTACGGAGTAGAGCTTTGGGGCTCTACTAAACCATCAAATTCTTCCCGCATCCAATCCTTACAATCCAAAATCCTTCGTAAAATCCTCAATGATCCTTACTTTGTCACGAATAAACTTATCCATAAAGACCTTAATGTTCCCTATATTACTGATTTGGCCCGGACCAGGTATCAATCCTTTCATGACAAACTCCATTCTCACTCTAACCCACTAGTTTCAATCCTTTCTTCCTCTTCAATTCCGGATAATCCTCCGAGGCGCCTGAAAAGGAAATGGTCCCGGGACCTTCTAGTTTAAAATATTTTTAGAGTGCTGCCACTGGGTAGTGTCTCTACATGTTTTTCATGACAGTTTTGTATATTACCATCACATTTACTAGATGTATTTTTATTTAATACAGTTGTAAATATCAATAAATATGTTTTTAAAAAAAAAAAAAACTTAAACATATACAATTTATTTGCACAATGCCTGAGAATACTGAGGAACATTATAGCTAACCTTGCAACACAATACTACAATAAAGAAATACCTTACAAAAACATAGCTGGCTGGCGAAGGTGGAATTAGTGTTAGGCGCCCCTTCTAGGCTTCGTCCTCCAGCTAACCCCCAACGGACCTCTCCTCGATCTCTGATACTTCTCCTCTCGTGGATGGATCTTGACTGACCTTCTCTGCTTCTAAAATCGCAACCTCATCACCTCACCTCCTATTCTTTCGAAAAAAATACTCTTTTTTGGAAATTCCCGATCTGCTATCAGACAAAAGAAAGGGCTGATATGGGAAGTGCCCCTAGGGTCTAGGACGTTCCCCGAGGTATCGCTAGGAGCCTATTAGAGAACTCGCCCTTAGTACTTTTGCCGACATAGGCTTATCAATATTTATTTAATCAATATAATAGTCATTCAATAACGAATTTCCACTCTTCAGTATTCTCAATGCATAAGATATGTATGTGAATTTTTTTCAACCTAACTAAGATGTCAAGCTTTCGCTGGACTGTTCATTTGGTGTTTACGGAGCAAGTTGAAATCTCCTATAGAGTGTTTTGCAAGCATATTAATGAAAAAATAAAAAGTGTTCTAAGCCTGGTTGGCAGGATGGAGTGGACGCCGATGCAAGAAGCCTCCTTGGTCTGCGAGATTAGCGGGCACCAGCAAGGGACAGGAGAGGCTAGGGATGTTTGCTGGGCCAGGCTTTGACACAGCACCTAGATCGCCATCTAATAATAAAAATAATTGACTTAAGCACAACGATCCGAAATAAATAAATAAATTTTATTTTGACAAAGTGTTTGATAATTAACCACCAGTAATCCTCATGAATAATTGTTGGACTTCCTGCCAATTATTGTTAATCTCATCTTGGGAATAGGAAGATTTTCCTAAGTTGAACCGACTAAAAGCGAAGGGAAATAATTTAAATTCTTCCAGACACAAACAAAACTGAAGAAGATTGTATAGTTGACCTTAGATATGAAGTTCGAAATGAGGAAATTGTTTCTTGGTAACTATTCTCGGGTGTTGTGAAATCCGCTCTATGATCTTACATAATTAATTCCTAAAAATAGAATTTTGTGACTGAGTGAGACATGGGTTCATGTGGTGTGATAGACTTATTGTTTAATAAAGCAGGAGATCTCTCATCAAGCACTTTTTAGTCTCCTTTAAGCCTTTCTGGGTGTATCGGTTCTTATAAGTTATATATCCTGTGTAGGGCGTAGAGCCATATCTGCTAGTAGTTCACCAACCCCCTACCAGGCAGCGCCACAATTAAATTAATACTATGAATCTGATGGAATTTTATTTTGATTTATTGTCAATAACGTTGTTATGTAACAATTTAATAATAATAATAATGTAAGTAATTATGAAGACATTGATGAAGATTTTTCAAGTGTTTATCAACTGTTGGTAACTGTGTCAGTATGTAGTAGAATAGAATAGAATAGAAGATAATTTTAGGGACTGGGTCCCTTAAGAATAATAGGTATGTAAAATAAAATATAAAATAATAAAAAAC
Source organism: Piezodorus guildinii (assembly GCA_023052935.1). NCBI lineage: Eukaryota > Metazoa > Arthropoda > Insecta > Hemiptera > Pentatomidae > Piezodorus > Piezodorus guildinii. The sequence goes on along the minus strand of CM041297.1, from coordinate 40,702,239 downwards.
GGCTGGCCAATATGCAAAATTAGCATAATTAGTTATTATTTGCAATAAGGAGATAAGTGAGAAAAAAAATTCAACAAAAAATAAAAAATCTTCTAGAGACAATTGTGTTATATTATAAAATTAAATAAATATACATTATATATATATATAAAACAAAATATAGTATGTCTTGATGGGACCGTATCAGGGTCTGTATATTATGAATCGTTACATTTTCGATCGGAATGTTTTAAGAATAAAACGAGTAAATTTTGTGTGTAAATGGTTTTAAAAATTATTTCTTAGAATATTTAGAATATACTCTGCTGAATTAACATTAAATAAACACGAAAAAACAAAAATATTAAGTCTGATTTAGGGGGTATTATTACCATCTCATCTGTTTGTTTTTTTTGTTTTTTTGTTGTATTCAGAGGCCGAGATAGTGTGAACTATCTCAAATTGAGCCAATTTATTTACCCAATTAAATCGTTCGGTGACCCATAAATTCTTAGCTGGAGGTTTATAGATATAATTTTTTTTTTTTTTTTCTGTGGCGCGACAGGCCGTGCAGGCCCTGGCCTCGCGGTGTAATCTCCTGGGAGATTATATTCGCGTTTCTGAATGCAATTTTTAGGGTAGGGTCACCACTTCCTACGCCTACATATTGCAATTAAGTTTTGCTTTAGAAGAAAAAATTAATTTTTTTATAACCAATGTATAAACAAATCTTTCCTGAAATATCAGTAGTAAATATAGACGTCTAGTATGGAAAGCGAAAAAAATATTGTAAAATTTAATATGAAATTAAATAAGTTTGAGGATTCCACCGTGTTGCCACCGTACAGTATCGAATAATTTATTTTATTTATAAATTACGCAAGATTTCAGAAATAATATTACACACCAAATCGCAAGTATTTTGTTAAAATAAATGGATAGTTGAAATTATTGAAAATTCATTAGTTATTTCAACTTTAAAGATTATTCCATAAAAGCTGATGTTCCACTTTAAACTAAAAGGGGGGAGTTAGTGATAAAAAAAAAAAAAAATTAACTTTTTATATGTATTTTAAATATTTTATAATATTATATAAAGATAAATATAATATAATATTTTAAATATTGAAAAATAAAATAATAAATAACCAAATAAAGTAGTAACCATTGTTATTTATTTTTCATTTTTTTCTTATATACACAGAATTATCTCGATGATTTAAGAAGGCAGAATTTTTGGTTACATTATTTTGCTTATTTCATTTTTTTAATGTAAGGTTATCGATGAAAATTGTTGTTAGATATTTCTGCTCTTCAATCTCTATTTCAGTTCTATCTTTATTTATAAAAACATTTCGCTTATATCATATTGCGTTTCTACGATAAACTCTAAATCGATCAATATTGGTCTAAAAAAAGTGAATTTTTAGAACTAAATGACACTAAATTTAAATTGCACTCACCTTTGTTGTAGTAGCTAGCATAACAGCTACCATCTAAGGTTGAGGGTTCAAACCTGCTGATTTTTTAATCGTGTTAAGAAATAGTCAGTTATGCCGTCCTTCGGAATGGACGTAAAAAGGTGGTCCCGAGTCTGTGCGATGTAAGGACTCGTTAAAGATCCCTATATTAATCCCCTAATATTATCCCCCTTGAAAGGCGAAATTTAGGACTCCCACTGTAGCATCCTCCGATTAACAACTTGCACCCTAGCAGGGCTACTCTCAATAGAATAATTATTTAAGAGAATGTTTTCTAAAATTTCTTCTTAAGAACTATATATTTTCTAGATTGATAATAATGCATTACTACCCCCAATAATCACCGTTCTGCAACAGCTTCCTCCTCCGCAAGGAACCATCATCTCTCCTGGTGGACATGACATCTTCGGTACCCTAATCATCGTTTTTTTTATGGGCTTCAAGGTTATATTTACATTGGCAACGGCTGATGAAGAAGAGTGGACGAAGAAGGCGAGGAACAGGATCCACAGCATTGACATTCCGTATTAAAGAAGAAAAGAAGACTGAATAGATAAGAACTGTCGTGTGTCTATGACCTTAAGATATCAAGGTCTCCGTGGGAACTCTTAAAATTCTATTTCCGGGGCTCTGTTGGTTTGAATATTAAAGAGGAAAAATAACTAACACGAAGTCTTAAAGATTTTGATGAATTTTTTGTAAGTTAAGAATAGACAATTAAAACGATGACCTCCAAAAGGTACTATATCCACTTACAAAAAACGCAAAAATCTTTCATTTATTTATTACTAGACCAATTTACTTAATTCTTTTGTTATTAAAATCTAAAGTTAATATTTTACTGTATTAACAACTTGTTTTTCCAAATAATTGATTTTCCCATTACTTTTTAACAATATAATATGGATATTTATGGAATGAAGCCTGGATATAGTACCTTTTTGGAAAGAATCAAAAGGGATACAGTACTTTTTGGAAGTATGTAAAGCGAGATAACAATCATCATAACCTTCATTATATAACATTACTGATAACTAGGGCTAGGATTTACATCTAATTAAAAATGCCAAATATGTATTGATTTTGATATAAATATAACAGTAAATAGCCTTCTAAAACAGTCTATACTCACATATTTTTTTATTACAATACAAAAAAGTTTTTTTTAATCACTGTAAGGAAAACAGTTTGAAACTAAATGCATTTTTAAACGTTAAGGCTTTATTATGGACCAAATTGGCTCCTCCTTGATATTTTGTCGTATTTTTGCAAGAGTTTCTTGGTATATGTCTTGCAGGTATTTTTTTCTTAGGATGGATTCATCAGGCATTTTTTTATCAATTTATTTTTCCAAAAAGATTTAAAGAGATTGATTATTAAATTTGCTCAACGGAATGTCTGTAAATCAGCCTGCACAAACGCTAGCCATAAATCTGTATAAAAGGTGGACTTACATTCTCCGCTTAAAATAGATGGAGTGATGAAACTTAGCTTCAATTTTGACTATTTATCTTTGTTCCATTTGTGAGATCCTGTGCCAATGTGTTGGGTCATTTGGAATCAGCGTAGTGGATACAGCCTTGTCACAGCAAGAACAATATAAAATATCTCCATCACCCCTCTTTATTTCGTTTAAAACTCGTGAAGATATTTTAAAACTGGAACTTTGTTTTTGTTTTTTTGGCGGCTTTCCCATTACGACAAAAATTGAAATAGAATGAATCATAAAATATAATTTTCAAATCGTGTTTGGAAAGAGTGGCTCGCACTTAACAACTCACAGATGAACGATAAATAAGAAATAGGTTTGGTTCTAAGAAGCAATTAACAGCTGCGGTAGAAGGGCTAATTCCAGTGAACATTTTTCTTCATGCACTCGTAATTCAAATTTGTTGCAAAGAAATACGAAAATTTCAAAATGAACAAATATGGATTAAAATATGTAAAAATTCGCAAAGTATGTAAGAAAAGTAAATTTAGTAAAATATGTAAATATAAATTTTGGTTAGTTTGATCCCATTGCGTTAAAAGCTATACTACGAGTTGTCACAAGGTGATATCGAAGACAGGAGCCAATATGTTTTTTTATAAGAATCCTAGCCCTACTGATAACTAATGTCATTATTATTTCCCTATTATCACTCTGAGAAATATCTCCCCTTGTTGGTTAAATAGATTTTATTGTATGTTGTCCATAAATAAAACAAATATTCAAAGGACGTGTTTTTTATTTTTGGCACAATAATAAGAAAGTAATTATGAAATTTGTTTTGAATGTTTACTTATTCTTTCTGTGAATTTAACAAATGTATTTATATTGTTAACTACGAGTAAACAATATTTAACTATAAAAAATGATAAATAAACTTTTATTTAGATCATTTACCTCATACCTCATATTTAGCAACGTCAGGGAATTCCAATTCCAACCATTTTCTGGATAAAATAGCATTATTCTATTTAAAAGTGAGTTTCTTAAGTTTTTTATATCAAATTTATGTGGCTGCAAGAAGAAATACTATGAAAAAAACTTAATTTATTTTAGAACATAGGAGAGCCGAAGCGAGGCAATTAAGTTTTTTAAAACAGCCTAAAAGCTGATTAGGTTAAAACTACTGATCAAAATAATAGCAGTGATTCAAGACGTTCTAAAGGTACTAATAAAAATGCTCAAAGTTAAGAAAACAATAAATTTATGGTGATATATTAATGGGTTAGGTGCTTCTGCTGTATAATAGAAAATATACTACCTTTTGGAAGGAAATGAAAGGGAAGGTTATCTTTTTACTGAGGATATGGTACGTTTTGGAAGAAAATGTTTTTAGTACCTTTTGGAATAAAATTAAATGTGAATTTAGCAACATTTACATCGATTTTCAATACGTTCAAAAAGGATTTTCTTTTTTTTTTAGATAAAATCTGATAACATATTTAGATAGAACTAAACTATTAGAATACAAATATGTCAAAATATCAATTTCTAAAAGAAAATGTCCTTTAGTACCTTTTGGAAATCAACGTCTCATTTGTAACTTGTGATAGAAGATACATCTTCTAAGATAACAGCAGATTTTCTGGACATTGGTTCGACAAAGTGGAAGCAATGCAACAATTCAAATTTTAAGAATTCCAAGTTCTATTTAGAGGGTAGGGAAAAGCAGAATATGTGTATATTTATTATCTTATATAATACATATTTAAATTGTATTTTATTACCATAATGCCAATGAGTATATTATTAAATACACATCAATTTAAAACATTAGCATATTTGTGTATTGATAAAAAAGTTAATTTCTTTCTTATAATAGAACATAAGCTGTACTAAATTTTACATTAATACATAAGCCATCCAGTTACATATTACATGTATATACTTCTTATTTTAGTAAGAAATGGTATTATTTTCTTCTTGATTTTAGACCTGAAACAACACATGAAAAAAATTAATTGGTTGTTAATTTTAATTTAAATAACCCTATTATAGTTAGTTTAATTATATATTAGGAAATCAAAATACATGAGGAATAAATAATTAAATTTATTGTATTTTGGCTAATCCTTCACTTTCTATATTAGTCCTACTTGATATATATATATATATATATATATATATATATATATATATAAATATATATATATATATATATATAATATATATATGATTAATTGCTTTACATATAACTCGTCTTTATATTGATGGATTGTAAAAATAACTTGAGGTTCAGCCAATAATAAACTGCTATATTGTGGTGATGTCAATCAAAATCATTTTTCTCATATTATTTATAGCATAAGTGTTAATTTTTGTGTTCTTGTTATATTTATTATTTAGAAAAGATTTATTTCAATTATTGTGTGCAGATGCAGTGAACATTATAATTTTTTATTTGGACTAATGTATTTCTATTATTCAGCTTTTAATTGCTTAATCATCTACATGGGAGTAATAAACTCTATATTTCTCTCCCTACACACACACACACACACACACACACACACACACACAATATAATATATATATATATATATATATATATATATATATATATATACATATACATACAGAGGACCACTCAAATTTCAAGTCCCCCAGTATAAGGATCCCCCACCATATTCATTCATACAGAAAAGTTTATTCATGAAATCAGGGAAAAAGTAACAATTTGTTTCTGTTTTAAAATACTTTATCTATTGGTTACGTACATAATCAAAAATTGTTAATTAAATAGAATTTAAATAGAAACATGTGTTTTATTAAATAATCTATTTCTATTTTTATCTACAACAATCAGTAAGTTTTGTCGGCTTTTCATTGCTCTCCATTACCCTTTACAATTCTGTTGATGAGATAATATTTTTTCTTAAATATTAAATATTAAAAAACACAACAATTGCATAAAAAAATATGTTTGCACTTTTCTCCTTTAGTCGTTTATCAAATTCCCTCAACTTGCATATTTACCCATTCTTTATCAATGCTAATAAGATGATGTCTAAAAAATTAAGGTACTTTAGAGGAAGAAAATGTATCGGCATTTAGGCCCTGTCGTACTATTTCAATCAGAATGAAACCTACATGATAATAATACCCATTGAATTTTACATCGATATAAGGAGTTTAATCAAAATCGTAAAAAGGTGCTAAATGCATGGTATAAAGTAGATCTTCCGGTCAGCTGATTTTGATGAAAAGGATACTGTAATATCTCAGAGGTGTAGTTGTCTTAAATATGAAATTTCAGTTTCATAGGACTTTTCGTTTTCGCCCGGGAGTTACCACAGACACACACACAGACGTTTTTGCGGAACTTGGTCATTTGGACTCAGACTTACCTTAAAACGTGTATTCTCGTCGATAACTGGAATTCGAAAATTTTCACGATCACAATAATTTCACAATACCTTAGTATTTATTTCATATATGGGTAAGTGAAAGTAATAATAAATCGAAATGAAAAGGATTCGTGCAGTAAGAGTAGGAAAATGAAAAATGAATACACCTACTTTGATAACTTGGAACTGTTCTACAGCAGAGATGGTCATCGCACATTACCAACTTCTTTCCTCCCGGACATGGGGATGTTTCAGGCAGTCTGATGTTGATTATCGTAGGTGATGAAAATGGTAGGACCATACAGATGAAAAGAAAGAACCACAGCATCGACATTCTGCCTTCACACGAAAGACCAAACTGAAAGAGATAGAAATGGTTTTGTGGCTCTGTGACCTCAGATATGAAGTTCATTATGATGGATTTTCCTTAATAACAAGCCTCATGAATTGCGAAATCCGCTTTTCGATCTTTCCTAATTATTTTTTAACAAAGATTGCTTTTATCTTTTATATGAGTGATCTTCACTGTCCAAGATATATAATGACAGAATGTTCAAAATAATAACAATAAATAGCTAACATAAAATTCATATTCCGATCCCCATATCAACTATTATGCAATCCTAAAAACCAAAATACCGTGGGAACGAATATTCTGAACAGCCGTTAAGAAAGATAACGAGTTTGTAAATATCTCGAATTCCTCCTCCTCACTCCTTCCTATCCTGTATGATATTGTATAGGGCTTCACTGAGCACTTAACTGTCTGCTGTGAGCTTGCTAGCTGTATGTGGAAGTCTGTACTTGCCTATAGTCGATTCGATAACAGTAGAATATCAAACGCTTTAATATGTTTTACAGCCATCTGCGTATAAGGGTTCTGTTTTCATATCTGTCATTGACGTTTTGTAATTCTGTTGCGTGTGTAAAGTTGGAAGTGCCACCTTTCCTGTATTTTAGAATTGTTAAATCTATTGTAGGTAATCGTATGGTCCACGGTGGGAGATTAATTTCATTGGTCTTCGTTTTAAATATTAGATTTTTTCTATATATTGGGTTGTGTCAAATAAAATGTCCGATTTCAAGGTAAAGGATTTTTACTAAAAATACGATATGAAAACAAGATAATTTTATTCGAAGTATTTACCTTCTTTTTCTACACATTTTTCCCAACGTGACACCAACTTTTTTATCCCCGAACTCAAAACCTCTGAACTTTGAAGTGAAAAAAAATCTGAAAACGCACTTTTCACTTGACCATCATTTTCAAAAAGTTTTCCTTTGACGAAGTTGCCTAAATTCCTGAACAGATGGTAATCTGTTGGAGACAAGTCGGGAGAATATGGTGGGTGCAGAAGAACTTCGTAGCCCAGTTCTTTCAATTTTTGCACGGTATGTTTTGAAACATGCCGCTCAGTGAGATTATAAGGTACCCATGTATCGAGCTTTTTTACTTTCCCAATACACTTTATATGTCTAGAAACGGTAGATTCACTTGCATTTAGTTGTGCTGAGAGCCCTTTAACTATTTGGTAGGGGTTTCCTTCTAGTGTATGTTTGAGGACATCGTATATTACGGATGGAGGTCTTCCACGGGGCAAGTTTTCCAAGTCAATATCCCCAGCTGAAAACTTAGCAAACCAACGGCGAATGGTCCGTTCATTAACATTCCCTTCCCCAAACGCCTTTCAAATATTTCTAGTGGCCTCAGCTGCTGGATGGCCGAGTTTAAACTCGTACAAAAATATTACTCGAAAATCGCGTGTTTCGATGTTCATATCTGGAGGTACACTAAAAAGTGGGTAATTGATTGGGCAGCTAATGTATATAATACAAAGGTAGAGGATTAGTAACTGTTTACTTTAAATATGTAAACATTCGGAAGAAAACAACAGAAATCTGCAAAATCCTTTACGCATTTCAGAAACTATAAAAACGGATATTTTATGAGAAACAACCTAATATTTTTTTAATGTGTTTCCGATAGTCTATTTAGGCAGATAGTCTCCAATTTTTAGTGAACCCTGTAGTTTTTGGTTGAAAAACATGTTTCCATACAGGGTATTATCTTTAAATTTTAGTTTCCCGATATATCCACATCCAAGGTTTATGTTAGTAAATTAATTATTTATTTTATGTCCAAATATTGTATTTATTTAAAAAGTATTACATACGTAAACTAAAGCAATCCTCATTGGTTCCAAACCAACCTTGAATTCCCTTCAATACCACCCGTTACTCTTTCTAAATGAAGTCCCTATCCAATCAAAAAAAAAAAAAAACAGTTAAAAACCTATGGTTACTTTTAATCAAATCCTGTCCTGGAATAACCATACATCTGAAATATCCTGAAAATCCATATACATACATAGACAGATCTATAGATTCCGTGAATCCTTGCCTTTAAAAACCAGTCAGCTACTTGTTTTCTCCCCCAATTTGCCTGGTATATGGAGGACTTAGCGATGAACTGGAAACAAAATTTAAACGTCCAATGAATTGTTTTATAAGATTTTGGTTTGGCGTCCGTAGACGTGACCATATTTCTGGCTATCATACTGAGTTAAAGTGGCTTCATTCTTCTGTTTGAAGTCAATATTTCCATGGTTCCTCCCTATTCCAAAACTTAAAAAATAGAAAATCTTCCTATATAACTGAACTCCTCACCCTCCGCCCTGACATCCATTCGTTGAATACTAGAATCTTCAATATTTATACTCTATCACATAGAACTGCGTCCTTTCACAAATCCTTTCTTGTTCGTTTATCATTTTTACTTTCACTTACTATATATACTTAGTAAGGGGAAGTATTGCGATCGTGAAAATTTTCGAATTCCAGTTTTCAACGGAAATACACGTTTTAGGGTCCCCTGAGTCCAAATAACCAAATCCCGCTAAAAGGTCTGTGTGTGTGTGTTTGCGTGTGTGTGTGTGGAAACGGAAAGTCCTATGAAACTGAAATTTCATATTTAAGACAACAATACGCCCGAGACGTGACAAAACTTTTTTCATCAAAATGAGCTTACCAGAAGAGGCACTTTATACTATGCATTTTGCACCTTTCTTCGATTTTCTCGAAAACAGTTTCGACGATTTTGATTAAACTCGCTATATCGATGTAAAATTTAATGGGCTTTAATATCATGTAGGTTTTATTCTGATTAAAATGGTCTGACAGGGCTTAAATGCCGATATTTTCTTCCCCTAAAGTACCTTTAATTTAGTAGATTAAAAAAAAAAACAACTATATTATCTTGTAAACGCTGATGAAAAACAGGTAAATATATAAATTAAATAATTTCGATACCCAACTAAAGGATAAAATAGAAAAAATATTTTTTTAATGCAATTTTTCGTTTTTGAACTTAAGAGCAGTAATATACCTGTATGATATACCGTTGGAAAGCTAAAGGTTTTAGAAAATGTATAATAAATGTGTTATCTCATACACAAGCTTTTAAAAGTTAATAGAGAGTGATAAAAAGCCGATAAAACTAAGTGACTGATTTAGATAATAATATAATAGATTTTTTAATAAAACACATGTTTCTATAGAAATTCTATTTAACTAATTCTTTAATGGTTTCACTCATTTTGATCTCTTACTGTATTTGAAAATTCTTTAATCGATTTTAAAAACGGAGGTAAGTGAAAGTCGTGAGTTGCCCGCACCAGATTTTTTTTTTTAATTCCCTGCCTCTCTCTTCTTTCAAACACCAACTCTTCCATTACCTATTTAAATCTCAATCTTTCGTTCCATTATAAATACAGATATTATAGTATAAGTATGTGTATGCATAAGTGCATGATACACGGGTACATAAATATACTAAGATTTATAGATTTATTGGATTGTTTAAATATTGTATTTAAAAGTAACTATCAAAAACTTTAAGACTTGTTACTCGATCACCCTGGTATGTCAGTAACAAAACTTTACATACAGACTTACACATACCAATGGTACAAGATCACATTCGGACTTCCTACATAAAATTTTTTGACAAACTTCACGGACATACTAACAAACTCATACAAAACATGGCCACGACAGACATGCCAGGGAATATTCAAAGAAGGCTGAAAAGAAGCTGGCTAAGGGATCTCCTTAAGTAAACTCTTTTAAAATTCAAGTTACTAGTAGATGGCAATGGGTATCGACCTGCCTCATGCCTGACATGCCTTTTATATCAATTGTTATCAAATCCGCTTATTGTCACGGGCTGAGCGACAGGTGTGGATATAAAAATAAATGATAAAAAAAAAAAAAAAAAAGTAACTAGACCCTAAGAATGTTTTATGTTTTATTGTATTTTTTTCTAAGGGGATTTGGTTCCAGAATAAAGAATTTTTCATTTAATTTACGTCATTAACACCTTTTTATTTTATTCTGTTACTATAAAAAATAAAAAAATATGTAAAATAATTTTGATCCACAGTATTATTATATATTCTATTATATAATGGATATAAATGAAATCTAATTAAAATTCGAAGAATCGCATGAAGAAAATGACTATGGAATGATTATAGAATGACCTAGGCATCTACTAGAAGTATGATTACACCAGGATATCGTAATTTACTTAAAACCACTTTTTTTTTGTTATCTTAATGCAGAAAATCCACCACAGATGTGATGCTTGTCGATGTACAATACTTTTTTTTTTCAATCTCTCGCTAATAACATGTCCAAGGTCTATTAGCAAGATATCGAATATGCATGATGAAACTCCTTCCGAGATATCCTCATTTAACCAGTATATGAGTAAATTGAAATGACTTTTGATATTAATAAATTCCTAAACTTCAAAAACATATCTTATTTCAATGAATAATGATTTGATCAAAATTGGCCTGAAAATGGCTCGTTAAAATTTCATGTGGATAACCAGACTGTTGAGAATCATTGATGTCAAAATTTCCTGAATGAAATTTGGCAAACCAATATTGTTTGTTTGTTTGTTTATTTTTTTTTGTTTATTTGTTTACGTCACTTTATGCTACTATGGCTAAGCGGACGATGCTATAGAGGGAGTCCTAAATTTTGCCTAGGTTTTATTAGGATAGGGGTCTTTAACGAGTACCTGACATCGCACAGGCTCGGGACCCCCTTTTAACGTCTTCTCCGAAGGACAGCATGACTAAGGATTTTTTACTCCCTTTAAAAAATCCTAGGACCACCAGCGGGTTTAAACCCATGGCATAGCAGGCTGTTACGCTAGCCACCCTGCTACCGGTGATCCCGCAAACCAATATTGAAATATGTGTTCGGTTTAATGCTTCATCCCTATAACCACTTCAAGTTTTTCTGTAAGCCACTGCAACACGCTTACCTTTTACTTTCACTTACCTATTATGAAATATATAATAAGGGAAAGTATTGCGATCGTGAAAAGTTTCGAATTCCAGTTTTCAACGGAAATACACCTTTTAAGGTCCTCTGAGTCCAAATAACCAAGTTCTGCTAAATGTCTATGTAATGAAACCGAAATTTCATATTTAAGACAAATATAAGCCCGAGAATTTACAGCAACTTTTTCACAAAAATCAGCTAACCAGAAGAACTACTTTATACTATGCATTTCGGACCTTTTTAACGATTTTCTCAAAAACTGTACATATAATTTTGATTAAACACGCTATATGGATGCAAAATTTAATGGGCTTTAATATGATGCAGGTTTCATTCTGATTGAAATATTCTTACAGGACTTAAATGCCGATATTTTCAATTTTCCTTCTCTAAAGATATTTCAATTATTAGATTTTAAAAAATAGGCACATCACCTGGTTAGGATTGATAAATCACAGCTAAATTGAGTCGTTGATTTCCAAAAGGTACTATATCCATCCTAGGAAATTTTACATTAAGCGCGAAAATCTCTCATTCCTATATTATCAAACTAGCTAATTTGGGGTTTTTCCATTTTTATAATTATTTTTTTCGATAATTATAACATCATATTAAAGTCATGAAATTTGAAAATGATTTTTTTTTAGAATGATTTGGAACGAAAATAAATGTGTAATTAGTACTTTTAGAAAATTACCGCATTTCTAAATAGCGTTTTTTAACGACTTGAGAGTTCATTAGATAACATCAAATAGAATATTAAGATACAACTAAATTATGAGAATACAAATATGTAAAAAAATGAATTTCGTAAAAAATGTCCTTTAGTGCCTTTTGGAATTCAACGTCTCAATTGAGCTGTTTGATAAAAAGCAAGCTTGCGAATTTGATACACAAATAAAGAAGAAAATCGAAAAATACTTTCTTATAATATAGTCATTTAGATGTACAATATATTGTCGGATAGATAAATATTTTAGAAAAAATATTATCTTAGACACGGAATTGTAAATGTTTATGGAGATTGATGAAAATGTAAAAATAAAAATGTAATAGATTATTTAATAAAACACATGTTTCTATTAACACTTAAATGAGCACACCTTAACTTCCTTTTGTTAATTATTTATTTTATTTTATAACTATTCACATCATCAACCAACGTTTCAGGATTGTTTCCTCATTCTCAAGATATTATGTGCTTATCTAAAAGTTCATCTATATTTTTCTTCAAATTTGATGAATTATTAGTCATATGGTTGGTGCTAATTTCCATATTCAAATTCAGTTTCTTTTCTTTTTTAATTTTTCTGGAAGCTTTTCTTAATATTAACACTTAAATGAGCACACCTTAACTTCCTTTTGTTAATTATTTATTTTATTTCATAACCATTCACATCATCTATCAACGTTTCGGGGTTGTTTCCGCATTCTCAAGATATTATGTACTTGTCTAAAAGTCCATCTATTATGTTTCTATTGAAATTCAATTAAATTAATTCTTTAACAATTTTTTTTTAATCTCTAAATGTATTTTAAAATTCTTAAATTAATTTTAACAACAGAGGTAAGTGAAAGCCGTGTGTTGAGCGCACCAGATTTTTTTAAATTAATTATAGAACAAAATATGGGTATATTGAATGATTTATTTTTCTAAATTCAATAATAATAATAATAATAAATAATAGCAAACACAATATTAAGCTAGCTCCTACAACAGTTAACAGATATAATAGCTATCATATTAAAATAGGATAAACAAGCCACCTTAGGGATTAATTCATCAGAAGTGTATCATAGTGACATAAAAACTGAAAGGACTTCTTTTTCAACCAATATATTATTAAAAACAAATAAACAGACTGGTGCTTGAAAAAAATATAGATAAACTATTATTATTTCGACGTTTCTATGTGAATGTGAAATGTTATCGCTAACTTTTAAAGGATAAACAAAGACTTAGATTCTACGTAAAATGTCTAGTGCAAAGAGGAAAAGGAGAAATAATAGAACAATCACTTGATAAAAAATATTTAATCACATATTTTATTAAATTTAATATATATATCTAATAAGAAAGTTTATTTTTATACATAACAGAGGAAAAAATTTAGACTATATTGTATAGTTCAATATTTGTATCAGGAAATATGTTTGAATATTACCATTAATGACAAACTAAGCATTACAAAATTAATTCTTAAAATATCATGAACCCACGATATATCTATGAATTAAATAATTCTATATATATACATCATTTTTCTTATAAATGTTATGATCTTCAAGTTTCTTGACCTGAAACAATAAATAACATTTTACTTGTTAAATCAAATGGCAATTATCAAACTAAATACGATAATTTATATAATAACAATTTGAAGGTTACGTGCTGTAATATAAAGTGATATCTCGCTCTGAGTTATTAGCTATTTTCATAGGATTATAGTTCTAGTGATTCAATTCTTTAAGTTATTTTAGTTATTTTCCGTATTTGTTATTGTTTTAAAATGTTTTAACTTAATTAAATTGTGAACAGTGTAAATTGACTCATAGGCTAGGTGAGGTTAGGACACACTAAGTGTTTTAGAACCATATAAAGTTGAACTACCACCCTGGCGAAGTGTTGAAGAGTCGTGAAACCACGGTGGTCTGCGGAATATCAGCGTGTCTCTCCAGCTAAGTAATAACAATTTACTTATTAGTGTCATCAAAATTTTCCTATTTTGATTATTATAAGGTACTGTTATATTCAGCGCTATGGGTGAACCTCCCCCGTTAAAAAGGAAAAAAGGGAGATTTAAAACTTCCATCATGGGTAACAATGATATAAGCATAAAGAAAAACTGTGCTAGGTTTTTTATTATAAGAAGAACAGAAGTAGACATCGAAGGTAATGCATTAGATTTCAAAAAAGTGTCTCCATTCTTCATCTATAAAAGCATAAAAAGCATTATTGGTGATGTTAAAGTAGTAAAAAAACTGAAAGATGGAACACTTTTAGTCGAGGTAATTTCTGAAACACAGTCCGAAAAATTGATAAGATGTGATAGCCTTGCTATAAACTTCCCAGTTCAAGTAGAGCCCCATAGTAGGTTAAATTTAAGTAAAGGCGTAATATGGTGCCCTGACTTAAATTTTTGTTCAATTGACGAAATAAGAGATGAGTTGAAACCACAGAACGTTGTAGAGGTTAAAAGAATGACTTACTTTAAAAATAACGAAAGGAAAAATAGCCATAATTACCTATTAACATTTGATAACCCCACTTTGCCTAAAGAAATAAAAATAGGATATTGTAATGTCGTTATAAGGCAATACATTTCAAACCCAACGCGTTGCTATGTTTGTCTCAAATTCGGACACACTAAAACAGTTTGTAAAAAGGAGCCCCTTTGTCGGTTTTGTGGGAAAACAAAACATGAAGGGTTAAATTGTGATGGTCCAATTAAATGCGTAAATTGTCAGGGTAACCATGATTCCTTTTCGAAAAACTGCCCTCTGTACGTTAAAGAGAAAGAAATTAGAGGCATACAGGAAGCCGAAAAAATAACATATGTTGCTGCAAAAAAAATATATGACATGCTACATCCTCTGTCAACTCAGATGTCATTTTCCAACGTGGTAAAAAATAAAAAAAGTGTTTGTGTCCAAACTGAAGATCTTGGTAATAATGCAGTTCAAATCAGCAAACCGATCGAAATGTCAGCTAATGATAAAACTTCAAGCCTTAGTTGTGCTCATAATGACTTGAGCGTTACCCCTACCACTCTTCCTCCCACCTCTTCTTCTTCCCCTTCCTCTACTTCTTTACCCAACCCTTCCCCAAACTCTTCCTCTTTCCCCTCTCCTATACCTCTCCATACTCCTTCTTCCCCTACTTTTCCTCCTGTCTCACTCCCATCTACCCCTACACCCTCTACCTCAAACTCTATCGATAATTCCCAAACTCGGTCCTCGACCGGAACACTGTCCAAAACCAAGGGAGCTCCTAATAACAACCAGGAGTATCCCACATATGCGAAATCTGCCCTAGAAAAATCGACTTCTAGTGAAGTCGTCTCTCCTCAGGGTAGCTTAAAGGACCAAAATGACGATTGGATAACGGTTAAGGAAAAGAGAACCCGAAGCAAAACCAGGAAAAAATCTCCTGGTCGAACGGAGACAATGGAAACTAATTAATTATTTGTACGGTTTTAATACTATCTACACTTCTAAATTTAAAATATAATTCACGACGTTTAATATATTCCACAATCTTTCTTCTTGTTATAATTAAATCTACTTATCTTTCTTTATGGTTCTTCAAACCAATATTATTCAGTGGAATTGCAATGGTTTAACTGGGAAATATGAAGAATTAAAACTTATTATCGATAAATATCATCCACTAATAATTTGTATTCAGGAAACTAAGCTCCTTCAGAACAGAAAATTTAATTTAAAAGACTACGAAATTTATAGAACTGATTTTGAAGAAAATAGAATAGCAAGCGGTGGGGTTTTAATTGCAGTACACAAAAGTATCGTTTCCGAGTTGATAACAATTAATACTCCCCTACAGGCAATCATTGTTAAAGTTTTTCTCCACTTTCCAATTTTTCTTGCCAATATTTATCTCCCTCCGGGAAATCTATCTGAAACCGATTTACTTCATCTTTTAAATTCCCTTCCTTCCCCGTATATCGCCATGAGTGATGTGAACGGTCATCACACCTCATGGGGTTCTCGATATTGCTCAACGCGAGGTAATATTATTAGACGAATCATAGATAATTCCAACTCCATAATTTTAAACACAGGGCAGCCAACGTATCTAAGTCCGGCCTACCATACATTCTCCTGTATAGATCTTGCATGGTGCTCACCAAGCATTTTCACCCACTTACAGTGGGAGGTTTCCAATGATCAGTATTCAAGTGATCACTTTCCTTTAATTATTAGTTTCCGCCATAGCAACCCCCGAATCTCAAAACATCCCAAGTGGATCACAGGGAGTTCTGATTGGTCAAAGTTCCAAAACAATATAGCAGTAACGGAATCAGATTTATCACCATTAAGCAGTAGCAACGAGATAAACCACCTAATCACCTCATCTATTTTGAAAGCAGCAGATCTCTCAATTCCCAAAAGTTCCACTAATACCACTTCCAGCCGAAGCACTGTTCCTTGGTATGACGACGAGTGTAGACTGGTAATCAAAAATAGAAGAAAGGCACTTAAGGCATTCCGAAGGGAACCCAGTTTAAGCAATCTAATTGAATATAAAAAGACCCGGTCTATATCCCGTAGATTAATTAAAACCAAAAAGAAAAAATCCTGGGAACAATTTTTGGGAACAATCTCAACAAATTCCTCACCAAGCTTATTTTGGAATAAAATACAGAGCGTTTCAGGGAAATATATCGACTACCAACCCACACTTCTCATTAACGAAAACATTGAACGAAACCCAGACACGCTGGCTGAGCACTTCGCAACATTTTATTCAAATATATTTACCCCACTAACACCGTTGTTGACATCAGAAGATACAAGTTTGGATACAATTGATTTTCAAACTGAAAACGTGTATAACCTTCCACTTACTAAGACAGAACTATTGACCAATATCAAAGAGCTGAAACCGACCTCTCCGGGAATTGACAATATACATAATGACATGTTGAAACATTTACCTAAACCAGCTCTTGATGCACTTCTTGCACTCTACAATCATATTTGGTGCACAGGAGACTTTCCTGATATCTGGCGGAGATCTATAATCATCCCGATACTGAAAACAGGAAAAAATAAATTACTTCCCTCAAGCTACCGTCCCATATCACTCACAATTGTATGTGCAAACTTCTAGAAAAAATAATTTTTAAAAGGCTCATATGGGTGTTAGAGACAAACAACTTTCTATCAAACGCGCAAAGTGGATTCAGAACTGGACGTTCCACTATGGACCATCTTGTAACTATGGAATATGAAATACTTAATTCCTTCGCCGAAAAAAAGGAATGTGTTGGCATTTACTTCGATATTGAGAAAGCTTATGACAACCTAAATCCCTCTCTTGTCCTACAACAGTTAAGGGAATGGGGAATCAGAGGCCGTCTTTTTATACTGATAAAAAACTTTCTATATAATCGAACCTTCCAAGTTAGAATAGGCAATAACCTATCTTCAACAAAAGTAATGAATAACGGAATACCTCAGGGAAGTGTTTTGAGCTGCGTACTTTTTGCTATCGCCATCAATCAAGTTACATATATAATCCCGAAACAAATAAGAACGTTTTTATTTGTTGATGATCTGGCTTTACTACTGCCCTTTAAAAACAAACGAAGGATGGAAAAAATACTACACAATTGTTTGTTAAAGTTAGATTCATGGTCTACTCAATCTGGATTAAATTTTTCAATAGAAAAAACAAAATGCCTACTTTTTTCAAAATTTAGAACACCAACTCCTCCTCCAGAATTAACGTACAGAGGTATGCAACTGAGCTTCGTATCAAACGTAAGATTTCTGGGTTTAATTTTAAATAGCAGACTGGACTGGAAAGATCATCTTAGGTGGTTAAAGGAGGAAACTCAAAAAAGATTAAATATTCTCAAGGTTCTAGCTGGATGCTCGTGGGGAGCGGACAGGCCTAGCATGCTGAAAGTATATATCCTGTTTGATAAGACCCAAATTAGAATACGGCTGCACTATCTTCTCATCTGCAAATCCTAAAGATCTCTCAGCTTTAGACTCAGTCCACCACGCTGGTATCCGACTTGCTACGGGTGCATTCAGAACTAGTCCTGTGAATAGTTTATGTGTAGAAGCTGGTCTTGCTCCTCTGGCTGTCAGGCGACAGCAGCTTGCATGTGGATACATCGGCAAACTAAAATTTAATAAAAACAATCCTGCATGGAAACATGTTTTCCAACCCAAAACAAGATGGTTTGCAGAAAACCGAAGGTTAGCTGCCCCACTGGGAGTCAGATACAAAAGATATATTGACGAAATCCAAGACATCGAAACAACGATCTTTGAAAATAATTTCGCTCCATGGACCTTACAACTACCCACCATAGATCTAACTCTTCTAAAATTTAAGAAAAACAACACCTCAGAATTCACCTATGCAACTGAATATCAAAACGTTAAGGACAGATATGAAAATAGGACCCATATTTATACAGATGGCTCAAAAACAGAAAATAGCGTTGGATGTTCTGTTGTAATCGAACCCAATATTGTTAAGCACAGACTTCCACACACTGCTAGCAACTTCACAGCAGAAAGTTACGCAATTAGTTCAGCACTATACAAAATCCTACAGTGTGAAGAGGAAGAATTCGTGATATTTACGGACTCTTTATCTTTCTTAATGGCTTTTACAAATATTTATTCCAATGATACTGTGATAAAGAAAGCCCAAGCCCATGCCTCGATGATAAAATGTATAAACAAAAGCGTGGTTCTTGTTTGGACACCATCGCATGTAGGGATAAAAGGCAACGAAAAAGCAGACCAAGCAGCCAAAGAAGCAGCATTATCCTGTACAGAAATCACCTCGATATTTACAAAATCTGATATATGCGCTTATCTAAAAAAACAAGCGACAATGACATGGGCCGAGCTTTGGGAAAATACAGAAGAGTCGAATAAGTTAAGAAGTATCAAATCCGATGTTCAACCGTGGAAGAGCGCCAACAGTGTCAACAGGCGAGAAGGTGTTGTCATGACTCGCTTAAGAATAGGGCACACGCGACTGACCCATGGATACCTTATAGAGAAAAGGACACCTCCGAGTTGCGAGAACTGCAACCAGCGACTGACCATCTGCCACATCTTTGAGGACTGCCCACTCTACCACAACTATTTTCAGACAGAAAATATTCAAAGAAACCTCAAGAGGATACTAGGTGACAACACTACAACGATTAGGAAAACAATTGAGTTTTTAAAAGCATTTGATTTGTTTAAAAAAATCTAATGAAATTTTTATGTAAATAGAAAAGGGCGCTAAAGACCCCAGATGTTTTGTGCCCATAAATAAAATAACCTAACCTCAAACTAAATACAATTAAAATTAATGTTGATAATTTAATTTAAGGCAAAATTATTGCCTTGAGTTCAGCACTTATGTACTTTATGGCTATGAAGTCGCTACATAAGTAATAAAATAAAAACCATAAATAATTTCGCAAGACATATCAAGTTAAGCAAATTTTTTTTTCCTTATGGAAAAATATGTGAATCATTATAGAATGGTTTATTGATTTAAATATTTTGTTGTTGTTAATCTTCTATAATTAATGAAAAAATAATCTATTTTATTATTGGTCTCATGAATAGTCATAAAGATTTATTTAGTAACTTTAGGAATAAAGGATTCTTATAAATAAATAAATTATAATAAAATCAATATATGTAAGAATAAATGTAAAATTTGAAGTAGTGCATCAAAAATCTGTAAAATTCGAAGGATACAGAGAAAGGATATATGATAAGAAATAAAATGAAAATAAAAAAATAGATCAACTGGGGTTCAGGAAAAAAAAATTAAGTTAAATTAAATTTTAGTTTAAGTTAAAAAAAAGTAGTCAAGTTCCATTGGGGATTCTATACTTTTCCTATTTTAAAATTTCATATCTAAGTGAAATAAAACCTTAGCGTAGAAGTTTAGCTGTACCTGCATTTTTTTTCAGACTTAGCTAAAGTATAGGAAATCACAATTAAAAATTGATTTATGTGTCCAGGCATGAATAAATAAATACTTCATCTGTTTTTTTATATGCAATTATACTCTTCGAAATGTAAAACCGAATATACATTAAGTAATGTCTTTTAAGGAACAATAAATTTTAGTTTGTAACCTGACAAGGTTCTAAAGAAGCTGTTAAACATAAAACTTTTTTTTTTTTTAAATATTTTTATTGAAATTTACAACTGTATTTTGTAATACAACAAGTAAATATGTTGGTAATGATAAAATACATGAAAAAAAACGTGAAGAGAAAATGCCCATTGGCATCACGAAACTAGAAGGTCTCGAGGCCATCTTCTTTTCAGGCGCCTCGTAGGATTGTCAGGAATTGAAGAGAAAGCAAGAATTGAAACTAGAGGATTAAAGTGAGAGTGGAGTTTGTCATGGAAGGATTGATACCTGGTTCGGGCCAAATCAGCAACATATGGGATGTTAATGTCTTTGTGGATGAGTTTATTTGTGACAAAGTAAGGAGCATTGAGGATGTTTCGAAGAATTTTGGATTGTAAGGATTGAATACGGAAAGAATTTGATGGTTTCGTAGAGCCCCAAAGCTCAACTCCGTAAGTCCAGATAGGCCTTATGATGGTGATATATATATGAGCCTTTTGTAGATGAGAGGAAGGTTGGAGCGTCTGTCCAGTAAGTGTTGTAGTAAGCGAAAGCGACGGGCAGTTTCTTGTCGTTTCAGTCGTGTGTGGGGATTCCATGTTAGACGTTTGTCAAGTAGAAGTCCTAGGTAGCGGATCTGTTCAACTGGAACAAGCGGAATATTGTTAAAGGAAACTGTAGGGCAGGATGTCATAGGTTTACGACGAAGGGTAAAGGTAATTTGGTGGGATTTTTTGGAATTGATTTTGATTCTCCAATTCTGACACCATATCTCAAGCTCTCTGATATGGGATTGAAGAGTTTGAGAGGCAATAGTAGGATCGTTATTGACTGATAACACACAAGTGTCATCAGCATAGGTAGAAAGGAAAGTTTTGGGATGGGTTGGGATATAAGCTGTATAGACTGTGTAAAGGATGGGTCCAAGGATACTACCTTGAGGGACAAATATAAAGCTATATTACTAAATCTATCACAGTATAATATTTTATATGATAAACCTCCCCCAGGCACATATATAATATCTGCGTCTAGAAATTTTCACTTTATAAGAGATATGTTGAATTAATACACATTTGAAGTAAAAGTATCTATTGGAAGATAAAAGTAACATTTTCTAGTTTCTAATATTCAAAAAATTTTGTTTAACAAATAAATTACGGCAGGCATATTTCTTAATATTGAAGGTGTCTTTGCTTGAAACCTCTGTAACAACACTACGGCAATAGCGTTAGATGGGAAAGGTAATTACCATATATACTTTTTATAGATTACAATCCCTTTTTCAAACAAGATTATATATACACTGCCGGACAAAATTAAAGGATCACTTACAAATATTTATATTATTATTACATAAGAGATAAAAAGAGGAATTCCTTTGTCCCAGACTGGACTTTGTGTTGTATCTTATCAAGTTAATCCTCTACCTGTTTATATTCCCACCCGTTTATGGAGAAAAGGGTCAGTTAATCCTCTTATTTTCTTTCTCCCTATCAGTAAATGGTTCGTTGTTAGCAAAGATTCATCTTATTGAAGATTTTCTAACATTCAAGAGACTTTAGTTTTTACATGCGAGTTTAGTAAGAACGTTGTGATGGCCAACAGAAGAGCATTGACCGAAGAGGAATCAATTCGTGCTGTTGCTTTGAATTAAGAAGGGTTTTCTCAAAGGCATATTGCGCAACGGCTCCAGCGGTCACAATCCGTAGTGTCCAGGGTGCTTAATAGGCACCGTCAAACTGGAGGGCATGCAAGAAGATTGCAACTGCATGCTCTTCGGGATCGCCGATCAACTGGTAACAGTCTGCGTGGTCTCCTCCAGAGGTTCAGGAATGTGCAAATTTCAGAGCGAACCGTGAGAAGACGACTCAACGATTATGGATTGACCTCCCATCCTTCAGCTACTGGACCACTTCTCTCCAGGGAACACCGGGTTGAGCGCTTGAGGTTTGCTCGGGAGCACCTAAACTGGACTCAGGAAGATTGGAGCCTCGTATTATTCAGCGATGAGTCAAGATTCTGTCTCCGATCTCCAGATGGACGGGAAAAGGTATGAAGAAGGCGGGAAGAGAGGTATGCTCCATGCACTTTTTCTCCAAGGGTTGTGTTTGGTAGTGGGTCAGTAATGGTGTGGGGGCATAAATTTAAACTCCCGTACAGAGTTGGCTCTTGTGAATCGTTGCTCTATAACTGCTGACAGGTACATTAGGGAGGTACTTGAACCACATGTAATACCTTTCGCCAGAAATATAACTTTATTTTTATGCACGATAATGCCCGACCTCACGTTGCTCGATCAGTGCAAAATTTCCTCAGACAAGAAGAAAGACGTTATGGTTTAGCCACGCAGAAGTCCAGATATGAACCCAATAGAGCATGTATTGGACATGCTTGGAAGACGTGTCCGCGCCCGAGACCCACAAAATTTGGCAGATTTAAGGGAACTGTTAGTGGAAGAGTGGAACAACATCCCAGAACAACATGTAAGAGCCCTGTCGCTGGAATGGGCAGGAGAATGGAAGCAATTATCAGAGCTAGAGGTGGGAATACCAATTATTGATCGTTTTCCTCGAATTCTTCCTTTTTATTCAGTTTTGTTATTTCATTTAATTTCAAAGATTTACTTTTTCATTTTAAGACTGTAGGACATTTAAATTTGTGATTTGTTTTCCTATTAAAAATTTCTAGAAAAGAATTTTTTATTGCCCTTATAATAAAGTGTGACTTCCAAAGAAAAAATAATATTTTCAAAAATACCCTATACAGTTCTTAGAAATATTGAAGTGATCCTTTAATTTTGTCAGGCAGTGTGTATATATATATATATATATATATATATATATATATATATATATATATATATATATATACATCATAATAATGATATTCATAAATAGGAATAGGTAATATTAATTAAATGAACTTACTTATACATAGTAATCTCTGCAAACAAGTCTTGATCTTCTTTGACCTGGAGGACACGGTTCTTTGGGAAGTCGATCTAACTCTAACTCCCTGGAAAAATAATGTTTATCATAAGACGTTATAATTTACTTTTTTAAAAACATAAAATGTAGTTCGTTAATATATTAATATTAAGTACAGATAAATAAGCAAAAGTATTCCAAGTGTTCAAAAAGTTAAAAAATAAAAAAAAAATATGTACTCAAATGGCAAAATGGTATGAGTCACTTTTTCTAACTTTTTTTTTACATTATGCAGTGTCATTCGTTTACTTTTTAAAGGTGGCATATAGTCATAAGTGCTTCTCTTTTAATTTAGGACTGAACAACTCTACCTTGTACAAATAAACGAAAAACATTCTAAACAACAACGAATGAGTGTGCAGAATGCGAAAAAATCTCATCTCTAGAAAAAGTGACTTCTGGCATTTTGCCATCTGAGCACAGAATTAGTAGTACACTTTCCATTTAATAATAAGAGTGGTTCGACCAAGTATTAACACAATATTTTTTTAGTACGTCGGCGATTCAACCATTTATTGATAATTAGTAACAGTGTCAGTGCTATCTCTAGCTCACTCCCACTCGAACCCAATAGTTTTAATCCTTGCTTCCTCTTCCATTCCTGACAATCCTCCGAGGCGTCTGAAAATAAGATGGCCTCGAAACCTGCTTGTTTAGATTGATTATTAGAGTGCAGCCAATGGGCAGTTTCTCTTAATATTTTCATGTACACTGTCTTATCAGCATATTTACTTAATGTATTACAATATACAGTTGTAAATTTTAATAAAATATTAAAAAAAGAAAAAGAGATCGTAGAGAGGCACTTGGATGTATAGATGCCTCTAAAGTTACGGTAAAACCTTTTCAACTCAGTGCATCTGGTGTCTATTGCTAATGTCTTATTCTCGGTTGTTGAAATCCACACACCTAGGTACTTCACTGCAGGAACAGAAGAGAACGGATGGTGGTATTACGAATAGTAGATGATGCTTCCTTAATTTTGGTCATGAACCTATTACTAGCTTAATGTCTAATTTATTTCTGACTTAAGTTCTAATGAAAACTAATATTTAAGCGGGGTTTTGCCATAGAACTGTAGCCGGTGATGGATTCATCGTGTTGAAAAATGGATTCTCTAATAATTTCAACGTGGGGAATGAGGCGGGGGGGCGGACTCCGACGGTGGTTCCCCAACAAACTGTAAATATTGTATATAGGTATGAGTGTGTTCATGTTTTGTTTATTTATTTGTTAACCTAGTATTTATTTAAGTTAGAAATTTTGTTATTAAATACCTTTATTAATTTTAGTTTCATTTTATGTAATTTGACTTTTCTTTTGTTTATATTGTAAATATTGTATGAATGTTATCATGTAGCAATATTATTATTGTCCATTGCGACAAACTGTAATATATCAGAATAAATAAATATATTTAAAAAAAATAATTCCAACGATTCAAGAAATTAGTTATGGGCGTGAATCTTTTAGCTTTTTTAATGAAGACGAACGAGTCATCCTTCTCAGCTATCTAAGGAATTTTGTCTTCGATTAAATTAGGATGTTTTAAAGGAAGTAAAAATTTATCGGGACGGAATCCGCTACTATGGAACCAGATACAAGGACGTTTCAATGAGTCGTTTAAAATGCATACCAACAAGTAAGGGACAAGTGCATGTTTTATAAAGTTTTATGTCAGCATTTAGAATTTCATAAATAATAAACAATTTTCACTATAATATTTAATAATCTATCTCAATAAGAACAATGGTAATAAGATACTTTGATACTATACAGGATATTTACAAAAAAACAAAATTATAACTTAATTATAGGAAAACACCTTAGGGTGACGCATAACTACAATAATAATTTTCTCTTCTAACTTTTCAAGGAAAATTTTCTCTTCTTACTTTTCAAAGAAAGCTTACTTTGAGGGATAAACAACGGCTAAAGGTTTTCGAAAATAAGGTACTGCGTAAAATATTTGGTCCGAAGAGAGATGAGGGTACTGGGGAGTTTAGAAGGCTGCACAACGCGGAATCGCGGAACTTGTATCCTGTGAATATAATTTAGTTAATAGCGTCGCGGAGACTCAAATGGGCGAGTAAAATTGTTGGGCTCGGTGAGGAGCGGATTCCGAGAAAGTTGGTATTTGCTGATCCGACTGGTAGGCGTCCGAAAGGTAGGCCGAAGCGGCGATGGGAGGATTGCGTTAAAGCTGATCTCGGGGGCGTGGGCTTGACCGGCGAACATTGGACGAGTCTGTGCAGGCGAAGTTTGGTGGTATCGGCATCGAACTTTCGGGTTCGGTAAGCCTATTATTATTATTATATTATAACTTTTCAAGGAAAAGCAGAGCTCGGAAGTTCCCATCGCGTTTAGTCGTATCTAATAAGGTGCAAGAGCTACCCAAAGTCGCGGGTTCAAACACGGCAAACGGCTCTAGGATTTTTTTATGGAGGTAAAAAAAAAAATCCTTAGGGGAGCCCGTGGCTGAGTGGCTAGCGCGCTAGTCTCTCATGCTACAGGTTCTGAGTTCGAATCCCAGTCCCGGCTGGGCTTTTATAAGGATGTGAAAAAAATGGGGATTCACTCACAACCTCTCCCCCGGGTATGTGAGACCCGTTAGCCAAAGGGTGGCCACTCACAAAATTAGTCGTAGGGAGTGATGACCCTACACTAAAAATAGCATCGTGAAACGTGAGTGTAAACTCGCAGGAGCTTACACCGCGAGGCCCAGGGCCTACACGGCATGTCGCGCCACTGAAAGAAGAAAGAAAGAAGAAAAAATCCTTAGTTATACCGTCTGCATAAAGTGACGTTAAAAATAAACAAAATAGCGAGGCTAGGGATAAGGATATTACATTTGAAACTTCAACCTTTCACGAAAAATAAATTATTCACTGCATGCCAATAAAATTTATTTCAAAAAGAAGAAAAACAATGCTACTAATGCCATAAATAATATGAAGCTTAATAATAGACATATCTTAATAATCGGTGTTTCAAAGAGAAAATTGTGTTGCAATCCACACACAACCGCCACTCCTCAATCGACTAACCTGGGGCCCACTTTGTAGAGTCTACATTTCCTGTTACTCTTAAGTCAAGCAACAGCTGATAATTATAGAAGTTATTTTGTTACAACATACTCACTTGGATACTTTCTCTCTTCAGCCGCTCTCTAAAACCCATTATATCTTCTAATAATTAACTTAGAACAGATAAAAAAATGTAGTGCGCGCAACTCACGACATTTACTTGCCTCTATTGTTAAACTCATTTTAAGAACATTTAAATAAAATTAAAGTTGAAAAAAGGGTTTACATTGAGTTTTGATATAAAAGTGTGTTTCATTAAATGATATAGTATGATAGTGTCTACAATATTTTCTTAGTTTTTTTGCGCCTTTTTTACTCTAAATTACCTCATACAACTTTGTGCATACGATAATATTATTTCTAAAACCTTAAGCTTTCTAAGGGTACATTACACACCAATATTATTGTTCTTATGTCAAAAACAAAAAGAGGTTAGCTCATTTATCCTTTAGTAGGTTATCAAATTCGTTTAACTGATTTTAACTTTTCAAAGAAATTTACAACTGTATTATGCAATAAAATACATTAAGTAAATATGTTAATTAATCATATGGGCTTGGTACAGGCATGTGAAGAAAATATCCAGTGGTAGCACTTCACTGTTTATTTAATGTAGTATGTCACGAGACCATCGTCTTTTCAGCCACCTTGGGGAATTATCGGGAATGGATGGTGATGAGAGGTTGCGGACTAATGAGTTAAAGTTGACAAGTAATTTGGAATTAAAGGAGGTATATCTAGTTTGGGCTAAATCTTCAATTAATGTGGTATTTAGGTCTTTATGGATTATATTATTGGTGACAAAGTAAGGCGCATTTAGGATCTTTCAAAGGGTTTTAGATTGCAAGGTTTGAATGCGGGAGGAATGGGATGATTTGGTGGATTCCCATAACTCAATCCCATATGTCCAAATAGACCTAATTATGGTATTATAATGTTTTGATGGAATGTTTTGAGCGTTTGTCAAGTAAATCTTGTCGTGAACGATATTTACGAGCTGTTTCTTGTTACCCATTTTTTGGCAATGACAACAAGAACATACAGCTATTTTTTTCGAAGCTACAGAATTACAGGTACTTTATAAGAAGACAAATTTTGGATGCAATACTTTCCTTCACTTTATATTTTATATATAGGGGAATGAAATCACAATAAGAAAAACGCTATCTTCACTTTGCGATTCAAGATACACAGAACCCAAATAACGAATGCTGAATAAAAATCCGTATTTCCGCAGTTCCCCGTAGACCAATTTTATTTTTAAAATTAGGCCCTAAAATATCTGTCACACGTCCCGTATTACAAGAGCTCGTTTTCGGGAAATAAATATTAATGTTTTAGACTGGCCTGCGCGTTCACCGGACCTAAATCCAATTAAAAATTATATCTTTCCAAAGAAGTTTACGGACAAGGAGCTTATCATAGTGACGATGAAATTGTGAAATGAACTCTGGAATAAAATTTTAATGTCAGCGGAAAAAATAATAACTGAAAAACCAGCAACTAAAAAATATTTTTTATATGACCAAATCTTTCACTATCGTAGCGTATTCAAGTCATTTTCGCGAATAAAAATATGTGTTGGGAAAACCACTCTAACTCTACTAATTTTGAAGATGCCAAATCAAAACATTTTTTATTTTGTCTTTACAATACCTTATCTAAATAATGAAGAAAGTGGTTTTATAAAATTTCTGAAAAATTATAAAAAACGACGTTTAGTGAGTTAAAAGTTTATAAGAGAAAATACACTCAGCTTTGATTATTTTTTTCCTTATATAGCTTAGGCATTACTCTAGTTACTGTAAATAATTTTTCATACCGCTTTCTTGACTACTTAGGTAATGAGTTGTGAAGAAAAACTATGGATAGCATATAGTGTCAGGTTTTGTTTCGATTTGATATCTTCAAAATTACTAATGTTATAGAGGTTTTCTCTACACATGTTTTCAGCCACAAAGCTGTCTTTTGCTGACTTAAAATGTCTGCCATAGTAAAAGTTTTAGTTAGAATTATTTTTAGCGAGTTAAAAGTTTATACAGGACTATGTTCTCAAGATAGATTTGTTTTCATTAAGTAGGGTAATAATGACTAAGCTATGTAAGAAACAATAATCAAACCTGGTCTATTTTCCTTCATAACTCGCTAAAAATCTCTTTTCTTAAATTAATTTTCGAGAAATTTTTAAACTACTTTCTTCACCATTAAGACAATGTATTTCGATAATGTTACTTTTTGTTTAGATTTGATATCGTCAAAATTGATATTGTCAGAAAGGTTTCACCACACAACTTTTCAACAGTGAAGCTGACTTGAAACAACTTCGTTGTCAGTTCACCAGGTACTCTTCAACTATTTTTATTTATTTATTTTTTTTTTTTGTCTTCACGATACTTTATCTAAATGGTAAAGAAAGTTGTTTAAAAAATGTCTGGAGAATTAACAAAAAACGACGCTTAGCGAGTTAAAAGTTTAGACAGGACTATGTCCTCAAGATAGAAAATATTTACAGAAGGCAGTGTAAAAATGACTAAGCTATGTAAGAAACTCGAGAAATGTTTAAACCTATTTCTTCACCCTTAAGGTAATGTATTTCGATGAGGACAAAAAATGCAGAGCCCACTTTTTCATAATGTTACTTTTGGTTTTGATTTGATATCTTTAAAATTAATTTTGGGTAGAAAAATTTACCAATACATGTTTTCAGCACTGTAGATGACTTAAAACAACTTCGTTATCGGTTAACTCTTCAACTTTTTTTGTTTACAACTAAAGTTTCGTTATTATTATATTTTGTCAAATTTACGATAGCACACTAGTAGAAGTAAGCATACCAATAATTACTATATACGTTTTTCATGTCGACATACTCTTTGTATTTGTATATCGTCACAACTCGTCAGCAACATAAATGTGAATTATGCCGTTATATGTGAAGCTAGCAATAACATAAAGTAGGAAGTAGCCACAATCTTAATAATTCAATACCATCGTTTTATATTTTAAACATAACCTTAGTACAACATAACTCTTTCGTAAGTCTGGTCTTTTGTCATCCAGACCCAAGGTCGGTCCAAGCGGAAAATTTCATATGAAATAACCCTATTTCATTAAATAGCCTCTACTAAACTGGTGCGAAACTTTTATCGCAGTCTTAAAGAAAGCTATAAATTTCTGTATGAAAATATCGGAAGTACCAGAACATAGGCTGCCGCTAAAGTGCTTTCAGAGACTCATAGATTTGGAAACCATGGATTATGACCTTAACTACAATTGGATTACTGAACTTGAAAATTTAGCCATAACTATTGGGTTGTGTCACATGAAATGTCCGTTTTCAAGGTAAAGGATTTTTATTAAAAATACGATATGAAAACAAGATAATTTTATTCGAAGTATTTACCTTCTTTTTCTACACATTTTTCCCAACGTGGCACCAACTTTTTTTTATCCCCGAACTGAAAAACTCTGAGCTTTGAAGTGAAACAAAATCTGAAAACGCACTTTTCATTTGATCATCATTTTCAAAAAGTTTTCCTTTGACGAAGCTGTCTAAATTCCTGAACAGGTGGTAATCTGTGGAGACAAGTCGGAGAATATGGTGGGTGCGGAAGAACTTCGTAGCCCAGTTCTTTAAATTTTTGCACGGTATGTTTAGAAACATGGGGTCTTGCTGCCGCTCAGTGAGATCAGGAGGTACCCATGTATCGAGCTTTTTTACTTTCCCAATACACTATTATTTTTTTATTTATTTATTTATTATTTTTTTTTTTTCTCTTCATCATAGGTAAGTTAATCGTCTTCTGAAGATGTTTTAGGCAATTAATAACCACTCGCAGTTTTTGCCCTTAAAACCAAAACAACAAAAACGACGAAAATTCTACTATAAACCCAGTAATTAATAACTTGTACCCCTTAGACATTGAAGTGCCTTCAATTCAAATACTACTTCTACAGGCATATCTGCAATTATCATCCTCGAAACCCGAAAATTACCTGAGATTTAATGTCTCAATAAAACAAAAAAAATAGGATAGTTAGCCAATTGAGGGTCACAAATAATAACTGAAATTAAACCATGGGAATATTAGCCATATTATTAAAACTGATGAATTTTGTAAATGGTGTGATTGACTTGTTTAAAATAGCTTAGAACAATTATTACTTGAATGTTCTTTTTTGAAAAGTTATAGGAAGCCATATCTCCAAGAAACTAATCCAGAAGATCTAGCCTAGAGTCTTTTTTATCGATTAAAACTCAAGTACATTTGAATAATATATTTCATTTTAATATAAGTGTATTTTTTTACATCATAGTCTCTGTAACTTTCTATATATTTATACTTTATAGTTATAGTTACTATCACGAAAGAATATTGTTTTATTTTGTTTTATATCATTATTACTGTTTGTACGGATTTGTTATTTTTGGCTAAGTAACGCACACGTAAATCTAAGAAATGAAGAATAAGTATCTAATCAGTTTAAAACATTATGAAGCTTTGACTGGAAAATTGTGTTTATATAAATGCAATATTGTTCATATAGTACATGAGTTGTGTTTTTTTTTTTTTTTTATCATAAACATTAACTTTTAGTTGACCATTATCAGTAATCACAAACCCACTTACATAAATTGGGCCAGACTCTATGGCTGCGCTGTATTATAGCCCATAAATAAAAAAATAAAATAATTGTCAATACAAGCAATAAAAACACAGGTTTTTGGTTTATTATTTTCAATAATGAACCTTTGTAATCGACCAAAAAAATAAAAATAAAAAATAACCCCGCCTCAAATTTGAAAGCTTACGTTTCAAGATGCGTAGAATCCGAATAACGAATAAAAAAAAAAAAAAACGTTTGTCTGCCTTCCGGACTAAACTACAGGACCAATTTTTTCGAAATTCTTCACAAAAATACTAGTCCATTCAACGATGATCCTAAAACCTAGACGTTGATATCAGCTAGCTAGTTTTAAAATAGTGGCCGATCAAAAGTGATTTGATACAATAACGCAATTAATTTTAAAGATAAAGAAAACCATTTATAAGGGTTCTTTAATCGAAAAAAATCAAATAATTATAATAAAGAGATAAAAAGAAAAAAAATTGAAATTTTACTTTATAATTTAAAAATTAAAATTTAAATACCCCAATATCTCAGTTATTTTTAATGATAGAAAAAATATGTATAGAGTTTTAGAATCAGTAAAGTGCGATGAACAAAAAAAAGAACAGAAAAAAAGAAAGAAAAAAAAAAAAGCGAAATCTTGCCTATATACAATATACACTTGTAGCTCCGTTATTTTTGAAGATAGAGAAAATATGTATTAGTGTTTTTAACAAAATAAAAAAAATAATAATAAATAAATATCTCGAATAATTAGAAAAAAGAGAAAAAGCCAAGAAAATAATTGAACTTTTACTCATAAATATGTCTATACGTTACAGACTATAACTCAGTTATTTTTGAAGATATAAAAATATCTATAGAGTTTTAGCATCACTAAAGCGCCATAAAAAAAAATCTATATTGGCTCAGAGCTAGCAGAGAGAATAGAGTTTCGAAATTAGCAGCGGTGATATTACATTTTTCTGTGAATTATTTATTCATTTTCATACTAATTATTAGTCTTTAAACCGTTTTATCCTAATATAGTTATTCGGAAATAATAAATCATAGTGTATTAATTTACAGTTTTTTTTTTGTTTTTTTTTACACAGAGCTTGTCAAAATAAGGCTCCAACACTCCAACACAAATAAAGTTAAGCAAAGCTTGACGTTTTTCATTAGAGTCGATATAACTTCTAAGCGGTAGCTCCTAGCGACAAATTTTACATAAAAAAAGATATTCTTCACTAAATTTCTGACACGAGAACTGTCGTCAAATGTTCAATTCGAGCAACGCTAACAGAACTAGAGCGTGTAAAACTGTAGGTGAAAAAAAAGTTGCACAAAGAAAGTTACAGACCTCCAGCCAAAAGACATATTCATGTTTCGCCCACACTGAACACCTTCCTGCAGCAGAGGCTGGAACTGCATCGGGTCAACTTCTCACCATCCGGACAGCTTTTCTTCCTGATCAAAGGGACTTGGAAGAGCGTCTTGTTTCCTACGTCGGCCTCCTCGATAACGTCAAACTCCGTAGAAGAAGCCTGTTCCAGGACGAAGAGGACACACAAGAGGCAGAAGAACATCTCTCCTCAGTGACCCAGGGCGGACTGCAGGCTGGGATCGGATCCGTCGAGGTCACCGGCAAAGATAGAGACATTCTCAATCCTGTTTCGATTCGCTGTTACTTCAAAAAATATTCTGTGTATTACATCGCTCAGGGTTCTGCCGGCTAATGGTTTCTAATTTGCATATTGAATACAAGGTCAGATTAAGCCGAGTGCTACGCCCCTAGGCATTTCAAATTTCTAGACTCATAATTTTTTTTCTACGTAGAAATTGAGAACATTTTTAGATGGATAGGTAGATTGATAACTTTTTTTTCCAGCATATTACACCAAAAATAAAAACTTACAATTTTTTTTATAAATTGTAAGTTTTTATTTTTATATCTCTGGTGCGAGCAACACACGACTTTCACTTACCGCCGTTGATAAAATCGATTAAAGAATTTTCAAATACAGTTAGAGATAAAAATAAGTGAAACTAATAAAGAATTAATTAAATTGAAGTTCTATAGAAACATGTGTTTTATATAAAAAAAATCTGGTGCGGGCAACACACGACTTTCACTTACCTCCATTTTTTCAATCAATCAAAGAATTTTCAAAAACAGTTAGAGATAAAAATACGTGAAACTATTAAGGAATTAATTAAATTTAATTTCTATAGAAAATATCATTAAAAAATCGATTATATTATTATCTAAAATAATCAGTTAGTTTTATGTTCATTTCATCACTCTGTATTAACTTTTAAAAGCTTGTTTATGAGATAATATTTTTTCTAAAATCTTTAGCTTTCCAACGGTATATCATACATGTATATTACTGCTCTTATGTTCAAAAAAGAAAAATTGCATTAAAAAAATATTTTTTCTGTTTTCTCCTTTAGTTGGGTATCGAATTTATTCAATTTATATATTTACCTGTTTTTCATCAGCGTTAACAAGATAATAAAGTTATTTTTATTGAATCTACAAAATTAAAGGTACTTTAGAGGAAGAAAATTTAAAATATCGGCATTTAAGCCCTGTCAGACCATTTTAATCAGAATAAAACCTACATGATATTAAAGCCCATACAATTTTACATCAATATAGCGAGTTTAATTAAAATCGTCGGAACCGTTTTCGAGAAAATCGAAAAAAGGTGCAAAATGCATGGTATAAAGTGCCTCTTCTGGTAAGCTCATTTTGATGAAAAATGTTAGTAGTTGTCTTATATATATATAGTTGCCTTAAATATGAAATTTCAGTTTCATAGGACTTACCGTTTCCGCCCGGGAGTTACCACACACACGCTCACACACACACAGACCTTTTTGCGGGACTTGGTTATTTGGACTCGGGAGACCCTAAAACGTGAATTTCCGTTGAAAACTGGAATTCAAAAATTTTCTCGATCCCAATACTTACCCTCACTATTTATAGTAAGTGAAAGTAAAAATATATTATATTATTGTTTGAAACTAGCTGTTCCTCATGACTTCGTCCCCGTCAATTTCTGTTATTATGTTCGGGATTTAGAAGTCTTCAAAAGAATATATTTCTATGTACTTCGGTGTACATGACGTTTTTAGTTTTATTTTCTTGTTGCAGAAGCACAAACTGATTTTCTCCGATACTGATCTTCACAACGCGATATATAGTAGGAAGTGTGAAAAGCATTCTTAATGTAAATCGATTCCTAAGTTTAAATGTTTGCCCCTGTGATTTACTAGTTGTTACGGAAAAAGATAACTTGACGGGAAACTGAATTATTTTAAAATTCAAAAGTAAATAATTTGGAGTCAGTGGAATTCGAGGTTAATTTTCCTCGTTTGTTCCCACACATTTCACTGATTCTTCGCTTCAATCGGTTGCACCGTGATGTTATATAGCCTAAAGCCTTTCTCGATAAATCGACTATCCAACACAAAAAGAATTTTTCAATTCGAACCAGTAGTAGTATTAGCGCGTTCAAGCAAACAAACTCTTCAGCTTTATAATATTAGTATAGATAATAATCACTTAGTTTTAACGGCACTTCATCACTCTTTATTAACTTTTACAAGTATATATATATATTGCTATGTATCGAGAATACTGGGAGGGATAGAAATAATTTAGAATCATTTCAAATAGGACAGTTTCCGGGCTATGAGCAAAAACGTTTCTTAGTAGGGCTATACAAAAAATAGACCCCTCCACTCGTACAGCAGGGATAGCGGAGTACCGGGGAGAGTTCTGAACCCGGAAGGCAAGAGAAGCGGAAAGTTAAGCCACGGACGGAAGAGGTCAGGGGGGTCAAGTGAGAGAATAATTATGCAGACCTGTCAAAGGTACTTATATGTTATATTATGTGATAAATAGAAACTCAGTATTCTCGAGAATAACAATGCCTTGCTGTATCATGTTTATATGTGTAATAATAAGTGCTATTTTATAAATAAATGTTATATTAACATAATTACTTTATTACCCTTTATGCCACCGAAACATAGTAATATATATATATATACACCTTCCTTCTATCCGCAGACAATATTCTCTAGGATCATACCTTTACCAAACCATCCACTCCCAGGTACCTCCCTATATCCATAGTCTTCTGCAATTTAAATGGTCAATCCACCCCCTCGAAACAAGATCACGCCATTCTGACCTTAATATTCCTATCCATAGAACAAAAACTTTCGATCATTCCTTTCTTGTCCGCTCTACTACTCTCTGGAATTCCTTACCTACTCATATCCGCCATGCTTCATCCCTACCTTCATTCAAGTCTCAGCTGTTTCTGTACCTACTGTCATCCCAAACAGACGCTAAACAACAAGCCTGATATTTCAAATCAAATTTCAATTAATAAAGACAATTTATTATTTATTGTTTATATTAAACTCAGTTAATGAATATGTTATTATGAACCAGTTTCAATGTTTTATTTTATTCAACAATTTAATCTATAAGATGTTATTTTCATTACTCTTATTTACTTTAATTTACTCTTTTATACACTTTAATCCATTTTTTTTCTGATATCATTGTAAATAAAAATTAGTTATAATCCTTTGGTCTTTTGGCCAGACACATCGTATATCTTAATTGTAAATATCAATTGTTCTTAAGGGACGCTGTTCCAGAATAATAAAAAACTTTTCTATTCTATTCTATTTTATATCAGTTTTTAAAACGGTTGAAAATCGAATATTTCGAGGTACCCTATGAAGAATGTTAGTATAGAAATATTTCGAAATTTCATTTGCTATTCCGTTTACAAAATGAGAGCATCTTTGAAGTATAGGTCGCATATCATCTTCAACTATCTATTGGGTTGCAAGGAGATAATGTTGTAAAAGTAAAAAACCAAAACTAATTGGACGTGTATCTTATGAAGGTTCTTGGACTCAGTGCATATACAGAATCTCATGGCTTTCCGCATTACTCAGATTGTTTTCTCTTTCATCACTATTTTTTTATTTGTTCTGTAAATTAAAATCAGATATTAATAAAAGTTTTGCGGAAAAAGTAAAGAAATAATTATGTATAGTAAAACTAATGTGATTATAATTATAATTATCTGTGAAAATCATCAAATAAATATGTCTTTCAAACTGTGAGTAGCCAATTATAAAGGTCCCTGACGAGCCGATAGATCAAACTATTAGAAGATAAGATTAAACAAATTTCTGGCACGTTTTTAGGATGGAAGAAAACAGTATGGTTAAGAAATTAGTCCATGAAGTGTTAAAAATTAAAAAACGGCTATAACCTAGGTTAAGGAAGTAAAAGAAGATCTTGTATAAGATGGAGGCAAAATACAGAACAGAAAAATATTTGAAAAAAAGTCAGGAAGGGTTTTTTTCGAGTCGAACACAAGAAATTAAGAACAGGAACCAAGTGGACGGAAGAACGAAAAACAACAGCGGTTTTCTGAACAGATGAAGGCTTCTTGGGAAAGAAGAAGAACAAACAAGAAATTGAAATGTGCTGCAAAGAAGTCTAATATCGTGATCTCCAAATGTTTTAATTAATAAAAAGAAAATAAATTAATAAAAAAATTTGATTAGAGGTAAAGATAATTAATGATATCAACTTAACAGCTATTTGCTTGCTTTTTCTGTAAAACTTTTATGTTGGTGCGCTTAAAATCATTGTAATTTAGTTACATGTTTTTCTTGAAACCATCAATTTCTATTCTGATGTTACAAACCTTTTAATTCCTTGGTAACAAATAACAAATTGTATTTACTATCATTACACTTTTAATTATTATCATTATTTGTATATTCCCTATTAATCTTTAAATATCCTTTCTCTTATATGTTGTTATACCCCCATTGTATGTTATTTTAATCCTGATGACGACCTACTATGTTGCTGAAACAATAATAGTTTAGACTATTTCATCGGTTGTTTTTATTTTTTACCGCCATGGCGCGCCACCCATACTCGTATTCCTCTATAAACAAGGTCATAGGTTATGCTTGCTGTAATGTATACATGATCAATTATATTATATATATATATATATATATTAATATATTAACAACGACGAGCTAAGATAGATTCTTAAAAAGCAAACCTCAATAAAATACGGCTTTGCAGGTGGACTTCCCAGCGATGGTTACCTTCCTGTATCC
Source organism: Piezodorus guildinii (assembly GCA_023052935.1). NCBI lineage: Eukaryota > Metazoa > Arthropoda > Insecta > Hemiptera > Pentatomidae > Piezodorus > Piezodorus guildinii. The sequence goes on along the minus strand of CM041297.1, from coordinate 40,664,852 downwards.
TTTGGGACAGACCAAGGGTTTGGCAACCGTTGGAACCTGGATCATGGAGGGTTCAGCATTCGTCCCCGGCTGGTTCTTGTAAACATCCTCGATCCTCATGAGCTTGGCGTTGGCCGAAGTTGCGAGGAAGAGGACGACCCAGCAGGCGGCCAGCATGCACGGGAGCATCCCGACAACTGAAACGATTGCGCAAGGGACAACCGATAAGCTCTGGCCTATGATGAAATGGATCACAACAGTTCGCAGATAACGAGATTAAATTTTCATTCAAGTGGGGCTCAGAGGCAGAAAAACATCTGGACAAAACTTTTCAAAGAAAACGAAATAAACAGTCACAGTATGATGCATAATACATACACTGAGTCAGTATCATAGTAATGGATCCTGTTAGCTCCAACTTTTTTTAATATATTCCTTTCCAACTCACCTTACAGTTGTGAGATCCTTATTCCCAGACGAAACAGCCTTGTACACAACTTCATATCGTATAGATACAACAGTTAACAGATTACAAAAAATAATAATAATAATAGGCTTACCGAACCCGAAGGTTCGATGCCGATACCACCTAATTCCGCCTACACAGACTCGTCCAATGTTAACCGTTCAAGCCCAAGCCTCCGAGATCAGCCCTAACGCAATTCTCCCATCGACGCTTCGGCCTACCTATCGTACGCCTACCAGTCGGATTAGCGAATACCAATTTTCTCGGAATCCACTCCTCACCGAGCCCAACAACTTTACGCGATGCTATCAACTCAATTATATGCACAGGATACAAGTTCCGCAATTCCGCGTTGTGCAACCTTCTAAACTCCCCAGTGGCCTCATCTCTCTTAGGACCAAATAATTTACGCAGAACATTATTTTCGAAAAACCTTAAGCCGCTGTTAATCCTCTAAAGTAACCGGCCACGTTTCACATCCGTAAAGAACCGTCGGAAGAACAATAGTTTTGTAAATTCTAACCTTTAAGTTTTTAGATAGAAGCCGCGAACTAAGTAACTTAGCAACTGAATAATAACACGCATTTTCCTCCTTTAACCGTGACTTCATTTCTTCCTGTATTTCATTTTTTCTTGTTATCATTGAACCTAAATACTTGAATTTATCTACGTGTTCAAAAGTATGCCCTGATATATCAATGTCACCAAGATCGCCACCGTTTCTGCTACTAATCTTATATTTCATCTTATCGGTATTTAATTCGAGTTCTATTTCTTTACTGGTTTTTATTAACAGATTACAAAAAAAAAAAAAAAAAAAAAAAAAAAAAAATCCAGTAAATCCATCATTTTTACAAAAAGCCGACCAAATATCAATCGCATTATTTTTATAAACTCAACTCACATACCGTGGTCTAAATCCGCAAAATACCTTGGTTTTACCCTGGACAAATCCCTTACTTTCACAAGGCACATTAATAAAAAGTCTGGTGCACGCAACACACGACTTTCACCTACCTCCGTTATTTATATCAATTTAAGAATGGTTAAACGAATTTTGAAATGAAAATAAATTGTTAATTAATTATTTACATTACATTTTAATAGAAACATGTTTTTTATTAAATAATCTATTATATTATTATCTACGACAATCACTTTATTTTATCGACTGTTCATCACTCTCCGTTAACTTTTACAACAGTATGTATAAGATAATATTTTTCCTGAAATCTTTAGCATTTCAACGGTATATTATACATGTATAATACTGTTATTAAGTTCAAAAACAAAAAATTGCATTAAAAATATTTTTGCTGTTTTCTCCTTTAGTTGGGTATCGAATTTATTCAATTTATATATTTACCTGGTTTTTTTTTATCAGAGTTAACAAGATAATATAGTTATTTTTATTGAATCTAAAAATTAAAGGTACTTTGGGGGAAGAAAATTTAAAATATCGGCATTTAAGCCCTGTCAGACCATTTTAATCAGAATAAAACCTACATGATATTAAAGCCCATTAAATTTTACATCGATATAGCGAGTTTAATCAAAATCGTCGAAACCGTTTTTGAGAAAATCGAAAAAAGCTGCAAAATGCATGGTATAAAGTGCCTCTTCTGGTAAGTTCATTTTGATGAAAAAAGTTTTGTCACGTCACAGGCGTATAGTTGTCTTAAATATGAAATTTCAGTTATATAGCACTTACCGTTTCCGCCCGGGAGTTACCACACACACACACAAACACACACACACACACATACACACACACACACACAGACCTTTTTGCGGGACTTGGTTATTTGGACTCGGGGGACTTGTAATTCGAAAATTTTCACGATCGCAATACTTCCCCTTACTATAAATAGTAAGTGAAAGTAAAATGGCTAAATATACAAGTTGTTTGAATTTGATAATCAACTAAACGAGTAAACAATTTTTTTTTTTTTTTTGATATTATAAGATAATATTTTTCCTGAAATCTTTAGCATTCCAACGGTATATTATACATGTATAATACTGTTATTAAGTTCAAAAACAAAAAAAATGCATTAAAAATATTTTTGCTGTTGTCTCCTTTAGTTGGATATCGAATTGGTTCAACTTACATATTTACCTGTTTTTAGCAATGCTAATCAGAAGATATGGTCAATTTCATAAAAATTTCCAAAGTTTCCATATTTTAGATAGAATTTCTAAATTCAGCTCAAAGGATAAACTCATCCTCAATAAATCAGTTATACGGTCTCAACTCACTTATGCTTCACCCGTTTGGAGTTCTACCTGCCTTTCGAACTATAAAAACTCAAAAGAATCCAGAATCATTACTTGAGAATAATCAACAATCACCCTAAATACACTAAAATATCCACTATGACTGCAGACCTGAAACTTCCCTCAGTTCAAAATCAAGTTTTATCCCAAACCAAGAGATATTTTATAAAAACTACAAGCTCCCTGAACCCGCTAAAAAAGATATAGGTAATTACAATAAAGTCCCTCTTAAACGCTACATACATAAAAGGACAAAACATTATTATTAAATTCATAATGTGTATACCTATTTAAAAGATTATTATTAATCTAACTTAAACAATATCATATGCATATATTTACGTATATATATATGTATATATATATATATATATATATATATATATATATATATATATATATATATATTATATGTTTACTTTTTTTATTCACACTATCTTATTGTTAGCATGTTACTATCTCAACTTGCTTCATTAGCACAAATAATTTACAATAATGATTATTTTATTCCAATCTATTATAATATTTACTTATTTGTTTTCACTTTCGTCCAATAATTATTATACTTAGTTCTACTTTTTATCATTATTTGTTTATTTTATTATAATAATTTATTATAATTAATGCTTATTAATTATTTTATTTTTTTTTCTTTTGGGTAGGTTTTTTGTGTATATTTTTCCTACTATAATTATCACTACTTTCTGCAACATGTTCAAATAGTATCTAACCAAAATTATATTGTTGATTCAAGGAAAACCGAATTCATTACAAATCTAATTTAACAAATGCTTGAATCTTGTAAATATGTAAATAAAACTTTTCTATTTTTCATAGTAATTGACGACAATGAACTCTGACGCAATATTCAAACCTATAAAAAAGTAATCTTGGGTAAATTATTTAAATCAATAACGCTGTATAACGACTTTTAATCCATTAGACATAGCCATAATCAAAATACGTTTTTCGCACAATCGAAGGTTTGTGGTTATATAACCGGTTTTGAAAAATTTACAAAACAATAAATGAATACCTTATATCGTTTTTGTCAATCCATTTTGACAAAAACAATTACTTCAACATCCTTCAATTACTTTATGGGGAATCGACTTATCCATAAAGACCTTTATGTCTGCATGTTGGTGATTCGGCCCGAACCAAGTATCAATTATGCAATGAAAAACCCCATTCCACCAGTATCTATCCTAGCATCCTCTTCGATACCTGATAATCCTCCGAGGCGTCTGTGAAGAAAATGGCAGTAGGACCTATGATTTATATATATTATTGGACTACTGCCTATTGGCAGTGTCACTACATGTACTTTATGTCATTTTATTATATTTACTAGCTATATTTCTGAATACAGTTGTAAATATCAACAAATATGTTTTTTTTTTTTAAATTTATGTTGATTTAATGTACTAAGGGCCAACAAATAACAAAGAATATTAATAACCTTTAGGTATAAACATAGTTCAATACTCTCCCTATTTAACAAAATAATTATTGCGAAAGCACTGTATAAGCATTTTTTATTATATATGTGCTACGTCATAGAGAATTAAATTGTCTAAAAAATGAAAAAAAGAATCATTGAAGTATTTTCAGAACTAGCAGAGATATAGCGTGTTGAATTTAGCAGTGGTGACATACCATTTTGCATCGAATTATTTATTGCTTTTAATATTAGTTAATTACCTATTAAGAGCTATACAAACAGTTATACCCTGATATAGTTATTTGGAAATAATAAACTGCTGTGTAATAATTTGCAGCGTTTTTCATTTTATATTATATCATGATTCTAATTGATATTTCGCTTTCGATGTATGACATAGCCACAGTGCTTTCGCAATAATTATTTTGTTAAATAGGGAGAGTATTGAACTATGTTTATACCTAAAGGTTATTAATATTCTTTGTTATTTGTTGGCTCTTAGTACATTAAATCAACATAAATTAAAAAAAAAAAAATCAACATATTTATTGATATTTACAACTGTAATATCAATAAATATGTTTTGTTTGTTTTTTGGGTTTTTTTTTTAATTTATGTTGATTAGACAATTTAATTCTCTATGACGTAGCACATATATAAAAAAAAATTAAAAAAATTGGAATATATTAATTATGAAAAACGGTTTCGTTATTGGGATTCTACGTATTTAAAACGTAAGACCTCAAATTTTGAGAAGGTAAGAGGAGGTAAGAGGAGGAGTTAATTGTTTTTTATTTATTTGTTTGATCGATTACAAAATTTCATTATTAAAAATAATAAACCGGAAACATTTATACCAGACTTTGTTACTATTTCCTTTTCTTATCTTTCGATTTCCATACGATATTTTCTTCTCCATCATTAATAATAACCGAGTTATCATAGAATCACATCTCTTATTAGTTGTGTCTTGACCATATAAGATTTTCTTTGTTGTCTTGATCTCGAAAATCCTTTAGATTTTTCTCTATCTGCAATAATAACCGAGTTATCATAGAATCACATCTCTTATTAGTTATGTCTTGACCATATAAGATTTTCTTTGTTGTCTTGATCTCGAAAATCCTTTAGATTTTTCTCTATCTGCAATAATAACCGAGTTATCATAGAATCACATCTCTTATTAGTTGTGTCTTGACCATATAAGATTTTCTTTGTTGTCTTGATCTCGAAAATCCTTTAGATTTTTCTCTATCTGCAATAATAACCGAGTTTTGGTGGAATTACATATTATAATTTGTTATTCTCATATTTCTTAGTTAAAAAACATTAGAAAAATTTTACTCATTATCAGAAATGACTAAGTTATTGAATTAAATTACCCTTTAATATGCCGCCAATTTAAAAATCAACAGCTTATATCAACGCCTAGGTGTTAGGATTATCCATGGATGCCCTAATATTTTTGTGATAAATTAAAAAAATTTCCTGTAATTTCGGAGAAACGGCGAACGGCGGACAAAGGGATTTTTTCATTCATTATTCGGGTTTAACGTATCTTGAAATGCAAGGCCTCAATTTTTTTAGATAGCAGGGAGGGGGTAACTTATTTTATTTGTTTAGTCGATCACATAGGTTCATTATTGAAAAAAATAAACCAAAATAGAATTTTATTTTTTTATTTTTAATACGCAAAGAGTGTTGAAGTAATCAGAATTTTTTTGCGCCGGCTAGCAATAAAAACCAACCAATCGGCTGTTCTTAGATAACGTCTGACGCCATTACAGATACGCCATTTTGGATTTTGAAAATAGCCATATTGTTTGAAATAATTAATATTATAATCTTATATCAATACATTCGAGACAACGGAAGCATCACGGAAACGGAATCAATCTAGCATAATATTAAAGGTAGATATTTGGGCTAATTAATTTCTTCCAAAAACTTAATTTTTTATTAATTTTACACATATTTTACGTTTCGGGATCTTCTCTCCCATCATCAGGACTCTGCCCTTCAACCTTATCATTGATAAAAAAATTAAAAAGAAAAATCAATAAAAAATTGTCATTAAGTGAACATCATATCTGAGCAAGGGTATAAACCGGAGTCCTGATGATGAGAGAAGATCCCGAAACGTAGAATGTGTGATTAAATAAAAAATTAAGTTTTGGAAGAAATTAATCGGCTCAAGTATCTACCTTGGATATTATAATATTTTTAGAATTGTGCGTCAAATTATTTTTATACTTACCCTAACTTTGATTCATCGATAAAATAATAAATATATGTTTATGTATTATTTACCTCTCGGTGAGTTTGCTGCATTGGCCCCTCGCTTTTTTGTAACCTTCAGGGCACTCTTCCTGATTGTTGTTTTCAATTATGTTCTGTGGAGGTTGATCATAGCGATTCTCAGGCCACCTAGAAAACAATAAATTATATATATTTTTTTAAAATTTATTTATTGTAATTTACAACTGTATTAAAGAACACAATAAGTAAATATGAGGAATGAAAACAAGAAAATGTCTTGAGAAAGATCTACCCAGTGGTAGCACTTCACTAACTATTTGACACCTAAGTTCCAAAATAGCTATTAAAATATGAACATAACCATAATGATTCCATTACATATTTGCTAATAGTTTAAAATAATTGGGAAATTTGGAACCACTTTGTATTTGTTTTTTACTTTCACTTACTATATATAGTAAGGGGAAGTATTGCGATCGTGAAAATTTTCGAATTCCAGTTTTCAACGGAAATACACTTTTTAGGGTCCCCTGAGTTCAAATAAGCAAGTCCCGCAAAAAGGTCTGTGTGTGTGTGTGTGTGTGTGTGTGTGTGTGTGTGGTAACTCCCGGGCGGAAACGGTATGTCCTATAAAACTGAAATTTCATATTTAAGACAACTATACGCCCGAGACGTGACAAAACTTTTTTCATCAAAATGAGCTTACCAGAAGAGGCACTTTATACCATGCATTTTGCAGCTTTTTTCGATTTTCTCGAAAACGGTTCCGACGATTTTGATTAAACTCGCTATATCGATGTAAAATTTAATGGGCTTTAATATCATGTAGGCTTTATTCTGATTAAAATGGTTTGACAGGGCTTAAATGCCGATATTTTAAATTGTCTTTCCCCAAAGTACCTTTAATTTTGTAGATTAAATAAAAATAACTATATTATATCGTTGACTCTGATGAAAAACAGGTAAATATATAAATTGAATAAATTCGATACCCAACTAAAGTAGAAAACAGAAAAAATATTTTTTTAATGCAATTTTTCGTTTTTGAACATAAGAGCAGTAATATACATGTATGATATACCGGTGGAAAGCTAAAGATATTAGAAAAAAAATATCTCGTACACAAGCTTTTAAAAGTTAATAGAGAGTGATGAAATGAATATAAAACTAACTGATTATTTTAAATAATAATGTAATAGATTTTTTAATAAAACGCATGTTTCTATATAAATTCAATTTAATTAATTCCTTAATAGTTTCATGTATTTTCATCTCTAACTGTTGTTGAAAATTCTTTCATTGATTTTAATAATGGAGGTAAGTGAAAGTCGTGTGTTGCCCGCACCAGATTTTTTAACAAATGTTAATAGGACAATATGTGGTATTTAATTTATTTCTAACCAACAAAAATTAAAATATCAGCATTTAAGCCGTTTGAGATTACTTTAATCATAACGAAACCTACATCATATTAAAGCCTATTAAAATTTACATCGACATACCGTGTTTAATGAAAATCGTTAAAACTGTTTTGAGAAAATTGTAAAAATAAGTAAAATATAATGTAAGTATTAAGTGGCTCTTCTGATTTGGTAATTTTGATGAAAAAGTTTCAGTTACTTCAGGCATATACGCTTCTAAAATATAAAAGTTCTCTTTTATGCAACTTATGGTTTTTGGGCTTGACCATATACACACATTAGACCTTGCGAAACTTGGTCTTTGGACTCAGAATATCCTAAAACGTGTATTTTCGGTGTAAACTTGAATTCGAAAATTTTGACGAACGCAATATTTCCCCTCACTATATATTTCATACATGGCTAAGTGAAAGTAAAAAATATTATCTGAATAGAGAGAAGTAGTTTCAAAATATGATAAGAAAGAATCTTTCAGAAGTAAAAGATTTGACGGGTAGGTTGTATGTAATCTGTCTGAGGTCAATATTAATAAACAAGCTTAACACAGATTTAGTTTTACAACCTAAATTAATGAATGGAAATTTTAATAGTTACGTAAAAAGATAAACATGTGTAAGAAAACTGACGATAGCTTTTTATAGGTCAGAAGCTATCGATGTATGAACATGTAGCAACTCTAGATTTTATCTTCATTTCTTATTAATCGTTCTATATTTAAAAAAACAAATACAAAGTGGTTCCAAATTTCCCAATTATTTTAAACTATTGGCAAATATGTAATGGAATCATTATGGTTATGTTCATATTTTAATAGCTATTTTGGGACTTAGGCGTTAAATCCTGCTGCTATACTATTTCTTTAAGAATAAAATCCATATAATATCAAAGTATATTTAATTTTATATGAATACAAAACCTTTATAGGTGTATTTTAAAATATCTTTTTTTTTTTGTAATTTATTGAGGTTTACAACAACTGTATTGGTTAATACATCAAGTAAATTAGCTGTCAGATAATAATATACATGAAGAGAAAATACCCATTGGCATCACTCCACTAGTAATCTAAACTAGAAGGTCTCGAGACCATCTTCTTTTCAGACGCCTCGGAGGATTGTCAGAAACAGAAGAGGAAGGATTGAAACTAGTGGGTTAGAGTGGGAGTGAAGTTTGTCATGGAAGGATTGATGCCTGGTTCGGGCCAAATCAGCAACATATGGGATGTTAAGGACTTTTAGGATGAGTTTATTTGTGACAAAGTAGGGAGCATTAAGGATTTTTCGAAGGATTTTGGATTGTAAGGATTAAATACGGAAAGAATTTGATGGTTTAGTAGAGCCCCAAAGCTCAACTCCGTAAGTCCAGACATATCTGGACCTTACTTATCCAGGCCTACCTTATGATGGTGATATAGATGAGCCATTTTTAGATAAGTGGAAGGTTAGAGCTTCTGTCCAGTAATTGTTGTAATAAGCGAAAGCGACGGGCAGTTTCTTGTCGTTTCAGTCTTGGGTGGGGATAAAATATCTTTAAAAAAGTTAAAAATAAATGACATAAACTAGCACTTCCGGTGAATAAATTTTAGTGAAAAAGTTGCATTAAAGTCAAATTCATAAACCTATCTTAAATATATAATCTTTTAAAGTTTTGTATGTTTGATCACAATTTTTCTTAAATCATTATCTTTCCACAGGTATGCTACATATCTATATTGCGGGGGAGAGTGGAGGGGAATAGACACAACAAATATTTTTACAGTTCTCATTCTTTCTTATTTTTATTTTATTTTATTTTTTTCGTGCTTCATATTTAGCCACATTTTTATCATTTTTTAGTTGTTTATTCAGAAATAATAAAATCTGCTACCTTCTGGGGCAATAATTGTTAAACCAGAAGAAATCGTTCATTCCAATTGTACAAAGTAAACAAAAAAATGTATAATATAAGTACAAGAAGAATTAAATAAAGACTAAATAAAGAAGAATTAAATAAAGTCTAAATAAAGAAGAAAAATAAATAAATAAAATTACTATAGTAAAAATAAAAATTTAAACAGTAAATAATCAAAAAAAAACAAAACAATAATAACAACCTTGGCCAAATTCATTCCTATATACAATATTTACACATTACTCTTGGAATCTCCGGACCAAACATTATTATTACCGTTAAAAATTAAACAATGTTCAATGGAGAAATTTTGGAACTTATGCGTTAAATCCTGCAGCTATACTATTTATTTAAGTATAAAATCCATATAATATCAAAGTATGTTTAATTTTATATGAATACAAAAGCTTTATTGGTGTGTTTTAAAATATCATAAAAAAGTTAAAAATACATGACATAAACTAGCACTTCCGGTGAATCATATATCTATATTGCGGGGGAGAGTGGAGGGGGATTGGCCAAAAAAATATTTCGACAGTTCTGATCCATTATTTTTGTATTTATTACTTTTTTTTATCAGAAATAATACAATCTGCTACCTTTTATGGCAATTATTATAACAGCTAGAAGAAATCATTCATGTACAAAGTAAACAAAAAATAAGATATAATATAATTACGATAAGAATAAAATAAAGACTAAATAAAGAAGAAAAAATAAATAAATAAAATTACCACAGTAAAAATAGAAATTTAAACAGTAAATAATGAAATAAAATAATAATAATAACAACTCTGGCCCGATTCAAACCCCAAGTCCAACTAGGTGTCAAGGAATAATGCCAGGAGATACCAGCGACCCTCAGTCAACCGCATCACCGGTTTTGAATTAATTCAAGTCTACAAAATTAAAGGTATTTCAGAAGAAGACAATTTAAACTATTGACATTTAAGCCATGTCAGACTATTTCAATCATTATGAAACCTACATGATGTTAAAGCCCATTAAATTTTACATTGAAATAGCGAGTTTAAACAAAATCGTTAGAGCAGTTGTTTAGATAACCGTGAAAAGGTGCTAAATGCATGGTATAAAGTAGATCTTTCGGTCAGCCGATTTTAAAGAAAAAATTGCTGTAACATCTCGAGTGTATAGTCGTCCTTAATATGAATTATCAGTCTCGTACCACTTTTCGTTTTTGCGCTAGACTTCCCACACTCACACATACACACAGGCCTTTTTGCGGGACTTGATTATATGGACTCAGTGCGCCCAAAAACGTGTAGATCCGTTGAAAACTGAAATTCAAAATTTTTCATGATCGCAATACTTTCCCGTACTAAAAATTATATATATAAATAAATGAAAGTAATAGGTAGTAAGGAAAATTATTGCGATCGTGGAAAATTCCGAATTTCAGTTTTCAACGGAAATACACGTTTTAGGGTCCCCTGAGTCCAAATGACCAAATGTGTGTCCGTGTCTGGTAAACCCAGAGCGATAACCATAAGTCCTATGAAACTGAAATTTCGCATTTGAGAAATTTATATGCCCGAGATGTTACAGAAATTTTTCATTAAAATCAGCTAACCAAAAGAGCCACTTTATACCATACATTTTTCTCAAAAACGGCTCTAACGATTTTGATTCAACTCGCTTCGTCGAAGTAAAATTTAATGTGCTTTAGAATCATGTAGGTTTCATTCTGATTGAAATATTCTTTTTGGGCTTAAATGCCGATATTACAAATTATCTATCTCTAAAGTACCTTTAATTTTGTAGATACTATAAAAATAACCTGATTGTCTTCCTATCATTGATAAAAAAACAGTAAATATATAAGTTGAACGAATTCCAAGTATATTAGAAAAGTGAAAAAATAGTAATATAGATATATAATGCCGTTGGAAAGCTTATATAAGTTATGGAAAAATTATTACCTTATACACAAGCTTTTAAAAGTTAATAAAGAGTGATGAAAAACCGATAAAACTAACTGATTGCTTATTATTTATCTATTATTGATACTATAATAGATTTTTTAATGAAACTTACGTTTCTATAGAAATTCAATTTAATCTATTCTTTATTAGTTCCACTCACTTTTGTCTCTAACTGTATTTGAAAATTCTTTAATCGATTTTAAGAGTGGAGCTAAATGAAAGTCTTGTGTTGCCCAAACCACATTTTTTTTATTCAAAATTACAGGAAATAGTTCTAACTGACCTATTCTGGTAGGGTGGAGTATAGCTCCTGCTGGGCCAACACCTTCCGTTGAGGAGGGAGTGTCCTTGCGGGCAATAGGGCTGCCCGTGGTAGGTGTAGAGGGGGAGCTGCTGGCCCCAAGCCAGGACCAAACACCCGAAGAGAACGAGGAGGACGGAAGACATCTCGATGGCTACTGAAGGAGGAGATGTGGGATAGCGTTTGGGAAATCAGGGGTCAGGGGGCTATCTCAGTGGGCCACTCGTAGTGTGAGGCAACTCGGGAAGTTAGGTAGGGTACGAGGCGTTAGAAATATCACTTCGAACCGTACCTCTGTTCCTTCGGTACAGACATACTAGGGGAGCTGGAGTGTTTAACTCACAAGCAGATGATCCCAAATGTGATATGCGGATTTTGATAAATTTTTTTAAAAGTAAAAAAATGTTGACATTAACCGTTAGACTCTGCAAAACAATTACAATACTAGAGGCCAACGCTCCCGATCATTTAATATGCCTAAAGTGACTGAATTTACTTAGTTCATGGCTTCTATCTAAAAACTTAAAGGTTAGAATTTATAAAACTATTATTCTTCCAACGGTTCTTTACGAATGTGAAACGTGGCCGCTTACTTTGAAGGATGAACAACGCCTTAAGGTTTTCGAAAATAAGGTATTGCGTAAAATATTTGGTCCGAAGAGAGATGAGGCCACTGGGGAGTTTAGAAGGTTGCACAGACGGAATAGCGGAACTTTTGTCCTGTGAATATAATTGAGCTGATTACATCGCGGAGACTCAAATGGGCGGGTAAAGTTGTTGGGCTCGATGACGGGCGGATTCCGAGAAAGTTGGTATTTGCTGATCCGACTGGTAGGCGTCCGAAAGGTAGGCCGAAGCGTAGATGGGAGGATATCGTTAAGGCTGATCTCGGGGGCTTGGGCTTGAATGGTGAACATTGGACGAATCTGTGTAGGCGGACTTTGGTGGTGTCGGCATCGAACCTTCGGGTTCGCTAAGCCTATTATTATTATTATTATTATTATTAAAGTGACTGAATTTCTCGAGAAAGCAGGAAAAACTTTCATAGTTCCTTAGAGGTGCTTTCATATCCGCTTTTAGTAGGCTTAGGGTTCCACCAGTTCCTCAGAGGTGGCAACATAGTCTAAGATAGAGTTTCAGATTAACTTAAGACTAGAAGTGTCAAGATTGAAGTGATCCTCACCACCTAGAGCTATTTTCAAGAGCAAAATCAGTGATAGCTCTTTAATAACATAATATATTTAACAGAAACATCGTTAAAATGTATCAAGATACAGTATAAGAAAAATATTCATAAACTATTTCAGCAAAACATGTAACTGAATTGGGATTAAGAAAAAAAAAGTGATAATCTAGAGACCAATATAACAGAAAATATCGCTCCGGGATTCTCCAATAAACGTACATTACAACACCGATGCTCATAAAGTGACAAGAAGAGGATTTCAAATGTGTCTCGTCGATTTGATGAAATTATTTAAAGTAAAACGTAGACATTAATTATTACACTCTGCAAAATACAAAGAGCCAACGCTCCCGAGGAGTCGCGTAAAAAAATCGGAAAGTTTGTGCGTAAAAAACACATTTTATTTAATATCTCTGGTTCTAGTTAAGGTAGAAAAATACGTTTGGTGGTAAAATTACACTATTTCTAAGTGGAACAATAAAAAAGCTATGTCATTCAAATTTAACGTTTAAAATTTATCCTTATAGAGTATACGATGAAAAACTCAATTAAAAAAAAAACTATTATATTAGCTTCAACATTTTTTAAAATTTAAACTATATAAGGCACTGGAGCTCCCTTCTTTACAAATTACCTTTACCCTTCGTTGAAAACCTATGTTATCCTGCCCTACAGTGTCCTTTAATGATATTCCGCTTGTCCCGGTTGAACAGATCCAATCCTTACAATCCAAAACCCTTCGCAAAATCCTTAACGCTCCTTACTTTGTCACGAATAAAATCATCCACAATGATCTTAATGTTCCTTACTTTGTAACGAATAAAATCATCCACAATTATCTTAATGTTCCATATGTTGCTGATTTGGCCCGTACCAGGTATCACACCTTCCATGAAAAACTCCACTCCCACTCTAATCCATTAGTTCCAATCCTTGCTTCCTCTTCCATTCATGATAATCCTCCGAGGCTTCTGAAAAGAAGATGGCCTCGAGACCTTCTTGTTTAGACTCACTACCAAAGAGTGCTACCAATGGGCAGTTTCTCTTCATGTGTTATAACATTACAGCATATTTACTTGATGTATTTTTTGTTCAGTTGTAAATGTCAATAAAAAATATATTAAAAAAAACATTATATAATTTATTTTGGCCAAAATCGAAGAGTTGACCAAATTAAATTGTATGGAAATCCTTCCCCTTCTGCTTGTCCAATTTTTCAGGCCCGACCAGAACCACTGCGCCTGTTTAGACGTTGCAATTTCTCGGGTTTCCAATTTCTCTGTGGTTATTTTCCCAATGATCAGCTAGGCCACGCCCCTTTATCAAGGGCATGACCACGATTTCTCAAGCTTTCTTGCCAATTTTCCAGGGGTGATTGGCTCGTCTAAACAGCCCTTAAGGCAAGTGATGGAATAAAAATAAGAAGTGATCTGATTACCACTGCGCCTTTTTGCCGGGGTTATTCTCTGCTTGAAGTGCTCTTTCCTGCATTCGGCGATGATCCTTGTGTATCGGTTTTCCACTATGCGGTCTGCCTTAGAAATGTAGTGATAGTATCCAAATCATCAAAACTAAAATTTCATCAGAAACTGAATGCGTATACATACCTAATTAAATCCATATGAACTTAAACCTCTGAGATTTATGATTCAGGAAAAAAAAACAACAAAACCCTACAGAAGGACTTACAACAACCAATAGTTGACCAACACATTCCCGTTCTCATAGCAAACTGTTAGGACACGACAATTAACTTATAAACGACATTTCAAATGCTGAAATTCCTGTTAGAGGAAAAGATGAGAGACTAAAATATTAGGCTTAAATAAGAGGCTAAATTGAAGACTAGGAAGGGGTGTTGCTGGGCACTTTCCTTCCACGCCTATCATGTCTGATGCTGAAGTTTTCTCAACCATATTTGCTAATAGTCAGATAACTTCTGACATGTGCGGATAAAAATTATAAAGATACAAAAAATTATGATAAATAAATAATAAATTGAGTACCGTTTCATAGCAACACGACTAGCCTGCACTCCTTTCCTATTCTTCTGTGTCCTGAAGGACATGCCTTCGGCGGTACCTGCAAGAGAAATCTGTCCAGGAGCTGCCCAGGTGTGGTGTTCATAATGACACCGCCGTCAGCTTGAGATGTCACCGCTAAGAAGAAGAGAAGAAAGGGGAGTACATGCCTCGCCATCGAAGCGAAGGGGACTGGCATTACGTTCCCTTATCAACGCTTTCCGCCGGCCATCATCGTTACTGGGAGGGAAATCTAAATTCCGTCGTTCATAGTCCTAAAATAGATTAATCGTTGTTCCAAAATAAAGCTTAGGCAATAGATCGTTTTTTATTATCCCTACCTACATATATTTTAAGTTTACATTTTTACATTAGTAAACAAATATTTATTTATTCATTTTACTTTCACTTACCTATATAGTAAGGGAAAGTATTGCGATCGTGAAAATTTTCGAATTCAGCTTTTCAACGATAAGGTCCCCTGAGTCTAAATAACTAAGTCCCGCAAAAAGGTCTGTGTGTGTGTGTGTGTGTAGTAACTCCCGGGCGAAAAACGATAAGTCCTAGGAAACTGAAATTTCATATTTAAAATAGCTATACGTCCGAGATGTTACAGAATCTTTTTCATAAAAATCGGCTGACCGGAAGATCTACTTTATACCATGCATTTTGCACATTTTTACGATTTTCTCAAAAACGGCACTAACGATTTTAATTAAACTCCCGATATCGATATAGGAAAAACGAAATTTCATATTTAAGACAACTTACACCCGAGATGTTACAGCAACTTTTTCATCGAAATAGGCAACCAGTAGAGCAACTTTATACCATGCATTTTGCACTTTATTACGATTTTTCAAAAACGGCTCTAAGGATTTTGATAAAACTTTATATTGATGTGAAATTTAATGAACCTTTTTTTTTTCTTTTACCCTTTTGTTGGCCATTAAGTTCTCTATACATTTATATTTAGCTGTCATTCATCAATGTCATTTAGATCATTTGGTTAATATTTTGGAATTTACAAAATTAAAGGTAGTTAAGATGAAGACAATTTAAAATATCGGCATTTAAGCTCAGTCAGAATAAAACCAACATGATATTAAAGACCATTAAAATTTACATCAATATAAAGAGTTTATTAAAAATCGTTAGATCCGTTTTTGAGAGAATAGTAAAAATGTGCAAAATGTATGATATAAAGTGGCTCTTCTGGTTAGCCGATTTTGATGGAAAAGTTAATGTCTCAGACGTTTGGTCTTAAATATGAAATTTCAGTTTCATAGGACTTTTCTACACACACACACACTTATAATAAATATGATTTTTTTTTTTTTTTTTTTTTTTTTTTTTTCTAAGCCCCATGGGAGTTGGGAGTTGAAAATCAAATAGAGGAAGGAATATGGGATCTCTTTTTCTGCATTACATGCATTATAAGAGGGGAGAGAGAATATAAAAAATTTCGGTATATGGGAGCGAATGGGAGTCACGTCTAGTGATGGGGCTCACTAGTCTTTCTGAGTCAGTTAGTCGTTATGGTTTCTCAGTCTAGTCTGAGGGTCCGTACATAGTCTTGCCAGCGCTGTGGCCGTCCTGTCGGAGTCAGTGTGTTAAACAGTGGGTTCGTGCTGTACCGGAGACTATCAAAGAATTTGATATGTCTCCGAGAGATGAACTCTGTCACGGTCGGAAGTTCGAAGGTGTCGTGTATTTGGTCTGTCTTCGTCCTCTGTAGAGAAGTATGCCTCACTATTCGTCTGAGCACTCCATTTTGAAACTGCTGGAGCTTTTTTGCTATAGTTGGTGGTATATTAGTTAGCATCGGTGCTCCGTATAGGAGGGCCGGTCTAATTAATGATTTATATATTAATATTTTCAGGCGGAGGGATAGATTCGGTGACGTTAGTAAATGATTTAGTCGATAGGACTTGGTCCTAGCCGAGCTAATCTTTTTGAGGCAGTGATTAGACAATTTGAGGTGTCTGTCAAGGGTGATGCCCAGGTAAACGATTCTATTGGCCGGCTTGTTTTTGATTCCCGCTACCTCGTAGGTCTTCGGTAGACGGCGCTTATTCTTCTGGAAAGAAAAAATAATACAGTCGGTCTTCTTGGGATTAACTGTAATATTTAATCTCTCCAGCTTTTTTGTTATCTCATTACAAGCTAACTCCGCCTGATGTAGAGCTGTCTCTGCGTTCATCGAGCTACTGTAAATCGCTATGTCATCGGCGTAGGCCGCTACAGTAGCTGTTTTGTATTTTGCTCCAACAGTTTCAGCTGTGTATATAGAGAATAGTACTGGTGATAGCACAGACCCTTGAGGAACTCCACAGGTGAGGTCGATTTCCTCGGAGAAGGCTCCGCCAACTAGCACTTCTATCTTACGCTCCTGGAGAAATGAACGCAAGAGGGTGTAGAGCTGCTCCGGAAACTCATTGTCCTGCAGTGTCTTACATAGTAGACTATGGGACACTGAGTCGAACGCCTCCGTGCAGTCTATTGATATCATTGCAGTGGCGTCATTTTTGAAGGAGCTCTTGCTCACTTCCGCTTGTAGCTTCGCCAGATGGTGATCCGGGCAGAGTCCGGCCTGAAAGCCGGTCTGTTCCGGTGGGATTAGGGCTACCTCTGAGCAATACGTTTTGAGATAATTAAGGATAATTTTCTCAAAAATTTTGCCCAGGTGTGGAAGCAAGCTGATCGGCCTGTAGTCGGCTGGCTGGGCTCCATTCTTCGCGGGTTTCAATAGCGGGAAAAGGATAGCTCTTTTCCATGCCTCGGGGAAGTATCTCAGCCTGAGACAGGAGTTGTAGAGGTTAGTCAAATGAGCTAAGCCCTTCCTTGGTAGCTGTTTTAACAATACAGTCTGTATCCCGTCATGGCCTGGGGCTCTATTCCCCCTCGAACGACGGAGAATTGCCTTAAGCTGTTTCGGGGATACATACATGTAATTGTTTCCTATTTCTTCAGTTGGAATTTCAGTGGGGGTCCCTGTTCGTTGTTTTATTTTTCCACAGTAGTGATCCGCAAACTTCTTTGCCTGCTCTTCGTCTGTCAACAATCTGTCTCCATCATGAAGGACTGTAGAGCTTCGTTTTCTTGTGCTTGACTTTAGTAGCTTCCAGAACTTTTTGTGGTCGCCGTGCGTAGCCCGTAGCTTCTCATGCCACTGTGCAGTCCGCCATTGTTTCATGAGGTTTCGGATCTGAGTGGTAAGTGAATTTACCACTGTCTTCACCTCATGATCTCTGGTCCTGTACCACTTATTCTTCCACTTATTGCGCAAGGCGATAAGTTTCAGAATATGATTAGGCGGAGGACGCAGAGCTGGAGGAAGTGGCGTGAACTTCGGGATGGCTACGTCGGCGGCATTTTTGATAATTTCAGTGAAGGAAATAATATAATCATCTATTTCTATCTTTGTCCTTAGGGGAGAGACTGTTGACAGTTTGCGATGGACCTGCGCTTTATAGGCCTCCCAGTCTGCCTCTGAGTACTTGTATTTCAATGGTGGAGGGGCTGGTGCCTCGCCGTCAACCAAGTAAAGCACAGGCCTATGGTCGGATATCTCGTTGTCCAGCGCTAAGCAGTCAAGAAAGCGATGTGGCTGCCTCGTGAGCAGGAGATCAACTGTGGATTTCCGCTTCCGGTCAATCTTATGTCTGAGGGTATGGGTAGGTGGGTGCACCACAGTAAACGAAGTTTTTAAGATCATTCTCCCAGCTTTATTGCTGGAATTGTTGTTCCAGACGGTATGCCGAGCGTTGAGATCACCAATCACCCAATGATTAGTTTTCTTAGCACACTCGTTCAGTAGCTGAGAGAACTCTACTGGTGAAGTACGGGGTCTCCTGTATAATCCAGTGATAATGGTAGGCTTATTATCCAGGAGTACCTGCACCGTTTTGTGATGTATTCTACGGTCTCTGATAGCCACTGGTGGTGGGAGCTCCCTCCATCTCGTTCCTTGGCGAATGGCTATCAGGACCCCTCCTGCTTTGTCCGTTGATTGATCGCCTGTTAGTTCATAGCCTGGCAGGCGCATGCGCTGAGGATTCACTCTAGAGTCGGTGAGGACCACCACAGTGGGATGGGTCTGTGCTATTAAGGCATAAATCTCTGTAATTTTAGGCATAAGTCCGTCCGTATTGAAATTAAGTATAGTAAGTTGTCCATTCATGTCTGTATGATACTTTTAAAGAGATTGACTAGTTGGTTTGAGTTCTCGGTCAGTTTGTCTATGGCCTTGATGATATACTCCGCCCAGGGGGGAGGTATATCATTTCGGGCCCTGTTCGAATACGAGTTGTCTGTCTGGTGAAGACGAGGTGAGGGTGGGGGATGAGCCTGGCTAGCTGCAGGCTGATCGAGCTGTGTCTGTCTGGATGAGGTGTTGGGCCGGCTTGTTGTAGGCTGATTTGTCGAGTGGGCACTCTTCATCTTCAGACCTGCCCTCTCTTTAAACTTCTTAATCTTCTCCATAAGAGCTGTTCTAACTTTGCACCCTGTATAAGATGCGACGTGGGTTTCCCCACAGTTCGCACACTTTACCGGGGCTACTGCTCTCGGGCAATCCGAGATGGGGTGTGGGCCGGCGCATCGGACACAAGTTATCTGCCTCCCGCAGTGGTTTTTAGTGTGCCCGAATTGCTGGCATCGATGACACTGGACAATACCTCTTCTTCCTCGATAGGGCTTCACATTAAAGCGCACCCTATTTATCACCTGGAGTTTGGCAATGTCTTCAAGTTTGGTGGTGTTTGAAGTGGTGAGTAGAATAAGGGGCAGGTCGCTCTTCTTCCCGTCTTTTTCACTCTTCTTCATCCTTCTGACGTCTAATACACCCTGGAGTCGCTGATTCAGCTCTTGCGTAATGTCATCGACGTTGTGATCGATGTCCAGATCATAGATAACATATTTTCTGGTTTTGGGGCCCCCACTTGATGAGTAAGTATGGTAGGGGGTTTCTTTATTCTGTAGGAGGGCAGTGATGCCCTTATGAATTTCCATGGTATTAGGAAAGACCCTAACACCGTCTTTGGTCTTCTGTATTTCAAAACCCTCGAAACCGGCAGCCTGAAGCTCTCCGACCGCACTAAGGGTACTCGTTACCCCACTAATCACAATTGGCGGGGGTCGTTTGCCAGCGGCACTCTTGTCAACCGCACTATTATTCGCACTTTCGCTTAATATAGAGAACTGGTTGGTAGTACTCACTGTGAAATTGGTTGCGGAGTTTACAATACGGCAGATCCTTTTCGGTTTGACCCAATCGCCGTCTTCTGTTCCTTTCGAGGTTTCTTTCCTTCTCGTGGAGGTCGCCGGTGCTGCTAATTCTGAGGTCCGTGGTGATGCTGGTCCGGGAGCAGTGCCAGAGATCGCGGTATCCTCCATTTTCTTCACACCTTTGCTTTTACTCATTTGAAATGAAGAAAACAAAAGAAGGAGTAGAGAGACTTACAAGAGCAACGCTGCCCTTACCCAAGTGGGTGGCTGTCCGGTTTGTTCCACTAGATATGCGTGGACCGTAACAGCTCAAAGGCGCTAATCGTTGTAAGCCTCAGGACGCTATCTAACAAAAACTAACACTATTTGTTGATCGGGAATGTGGCTTAATGCCACACGAAAAAGTATAGTATAGTTTAATCACACTGAATAATAATTATAATAATCAGAAATTATTCGTAAATATAATAAATATGATATTGCTATGCCAGACTTATCACAACTCACGGACCTTTGCTTTTTGCGCGAATTAGTTATTTGTTCTCAGGGGATCATAAAAGTTCATTTCCATTGCAAACTGGAATTCGAAAATTTTCACGATCGCAATACTTTCCCTTACTATATATTTCAAGTAAGTGGAAGTGAAATTTCTGATCAATTAAACATTGAAGGAAGAGATTGTTCCTTCATTTATTAATATTACAATGTATTTTACTCTTTATATTATATTTTAATATTAAATATGAAATTACATTTTCGTACGAATTTTCGTTTTTGCGCTAGGCTTATCACACACGAACTTGTCTATATTGTACATTTATGTCTATAATGTAACTTGAAAAAAATAACAATTAAACAGCAAATTAGTTGAAATTCTTAGAGGTGACAAAAGACCCATAAACTTAATTTAATAGGTCATCTATCGTGTGGTGGCTAACATTACAGCCTTCTTTGTGTAATGTCGACGATTCAAACTTGGCAGATGGCCGGACTTGTGATTTTTTAAAGGAAGTGAAAAATCCTAGGTTGAGCCATCTTTAAATTTAGAATATATTGTTATTTTCGTTTGACAGGAAGATATTTAATATCAAAGATCCTTCTCTACTTCATTGCTTAACTCCTTTTTTAACGTGCTGTATACCCGAAAGTTCGTATCCTAATCTTACAGTGAAGTATCTTCAATCAATTGAGATGGTAGTATTAAATAACAAGTCGGATGAAGCGAGTTTAGAACCCGTAAAGCAATTCCTAACGCCATACCTAATCAAAAGCTTGACTGATGTCATGGAAAAACCTGTAGAATACTTAAGATCATTATAAACGTCATGTACTTACTAATGTCACCCTTATATTGTATATATATGATTTGTTACATCTTTAAATATTTCAAATGTATCTAGAAGGATGTGAGAAGACTAAAAGGACGATAGGAATTTAGACAGTCTGAAGGTTTATTGACTTTTAATTTACACCCTCGAAATATTTTCACACGGCAAGGTTCGACGTTCTCCAGAAGATGGAGTTGTAGATATAAATTAAAAATAGGAATAGCTTTCCAAATTAAATTTTTTGGAATACAATTTTTAATTAAACAATAGCCCGGAGGATTTATTATTTGGTGTATCGACAATTATATTACGAACTTAATCTGTGGATTAATCATCAATACAGTTAA
Organism: Piezodorus guildinii; assembly: GCA_023052935.1. Taxonomy (NCBI): domain Eukaryota; kingdom Metazoa; phylum Arthropoda; class Insecta; order Hemiptera; family Pentatomidae; genus Piezodorus; species Piezodorus guildinii. The sequence continues at coordinate 40,642,761 of CM041297.1, read as the reverse complement.
ATTAAATTTATAATATATCACTGATAAAGTTTTATTAATATGGTGTAATAATAATTTTTTGCATACAATTAAGTTACAGCTAAAGTATAGAAGCAAAACTAGTTTGCTTTTCTCCATAACCTTATACTATTTTTCATGTAGAAAAAAGCTTTTTCTAAAATCTTTAGTTTTCCATTGGTATATTTTGCATTTATATAATTGTTCTTATTTCATCTAAAAATATATGTTTGTTCTTTTTTACTTTTACTTAACTATATATGAAATATATACTGAGGGAAAGTATTGCGATCGTGAAAATTTTCGAATTCCAGTTTTCAACGGAAATACACGTTTTAGGGTCCCCTGAGTCCAATAACCAAGACCCGCAAAAAGGTCTGTGTGTGTGGTAACTCCAGCGCGAAAATTTTCTTAATTTAACGAAAATGGAAAATGATGGCAATTGTGTAACATGTAATGTAATGTGTAAGTCCCTAAAGACCCGCGCCATATTCTGTTCAGGTGTAAAAAATATGGGAGGAAAAGGAAAGTGGTTGTTCCACAAGAAGGAGACAGCTCTTCAAAATTATACAAACAAAAGTTTGTGATGATCAAGCAATTCTTCATTAGCGCTGTGTAAAAAAAAAAAATAAATAAATAAAACGTTTCAAGGAATTAATATTTTCTTTGATATTATAATTTTTTTTCTATCCCTTATGCGTCTCTTTCCTCTCTCATCTACATCATTTTATTTTATTATCTATTTACTTAAAGTTTTATTTTTTAGTTTTATCTATTTTGGTTCCATAACCTAAGTTTTTATTAAATTATGGTAAACACGTATTGACCATATAGGATATGGATTCAAATCTTGAAGATCACTCGTGTAAAAAAATAACAAAAAAAAAAAAATTTATATGTAGGTAAGCAAAAGTATAGAGCAAAACTCGACAATAAATCCATGTTCATTGTTGTGAATAAATTACTTAAATTTTATTTCTAAACATAAAAAAAAAATCTCACAATATCAAAAGAAAACCAGCCTGCATTCTCCACGTATCCTTTTGTGTCCCAACGGACAGGGCTTCAGAGGAACTACGAAGAGAGCCCTAGCGAATATCCCCTCGACTTCAACCGGCTTCTCTTCATCGGGGAAGTAAAACTTTTCTTCATGAGGAAGACATCCGGCGACCAGGAACAACCCCAAGAAGAGGAGTACCGCACTGGCCAGAGGCATCGGTTTGACTGCCAGCCACGGGGATATCTCACCAGATGGAGCTATTGTTATTGATCGTCCTTCCCGATGAAACACCTATTCTTTGAATAGTTTTATTTTCCTTAGAAATGAATGTGATTTCCCTCTCGAATGACGCGGGAGAGCAAAGACTACCGATGTATTGGCCGGACCAGGAACCGCGCCAGAACCTGCTAAATCACAGAATCTGTTTGAGCCTCAAGGATACAACACGGCTGAATTATCTATCGTCAGCTGCTACGTGTGGTCGAACCCTCATAGAGTGGAATTGGTTTAATATTAACATTGATCTCCGAGCTTGTGTTTCCTTATGCTATCGTTGGTTTACATAGGCAATGTACATCAAACAACTTTCACTTACTTTTCTAGATAATAATAACTTTTATAAGTTTACTTTTATCATGATAATGAGGTCTTACGTTTAAAAAGTAAGTTCCAACACTTCCAAAATTGTTTTTGATTACCGATTTAGATGGAATGCTGAGATATATAATGTCACTGCTCAGCTAAGGAAATGTTTTAATGTATTCCATAAGTTGAGAAGTTTAATAAATTAAGAACAACTTACTTTGCATAAATGCAGTCATTGATTGTATATTGATGTGGGGGGATTCGTTTCCTGCACTACTCATGCAACTTGCGAGAAAGATTATTAGGTTAATTTTGGGTATGGATCTAAGATCCCCATCAATTAATATAATCTCGGATTTTCATGTAATGTCTGTGAAAAATTTGGTGCGAGCAACACACGACTTTCACTTACCTCCGTTTTTAGAATCGATTAAAGAATTTTCAAATAAAGTTAGAGATAAAAATAAGCGAAACCATTAAAGAATTAATTAAATGGAATTTCTATAGAAATATGTGTTTTATTAAAAAAATCTATTATATTATTATCTAAAATAATCACTTGGTTTTATCGAATTTTCATCACTCTCTAGTAGCCTTGAAAAGCTTCTGTATGAGATAATATTTTTTCTAGAATCATTAGCTTTCCAATGGTATATTACACATGTATATTACTGTTCTTAAGTTTAAAAAAAAAAAAAAAAAAAAAAAAAAACCCATCAAAAAAATATGTTTTCGGTTTTCTCTATCAGTTGATTTTTAAATTCACTCAACATGCATATTTAGCTGTTATTTATCAATACTAACAAGATAATATGGTTATTTTTATAGAATCTACAAAATTAAAGGTACTTTATAATAAGAAAATTTAAAATATCGGCATTTAACCCCTGTCAGACTATTTTTATCAGAATGAAACCTACATTACACTAAAGCCCATTAAATTATACATCAATGTAGCGAGTCTAACCAAAATCGTCGGAGCCGTTTTTAAAAAAATTGTAAAAAAAAAGTACAAAATGCATGGTATAAAGTGGCTCTTCTGGTTAGCCGATTTTTGTTAAAAGTTTTTGTAACATCTCGGGCTTACAGCTGTCTTGAATATGAAAGTTGAGTTTCATAGGACTTTTCATTAACGTGCGGAGTTACTACACACACAGATATTTTTTAGGGACTTGGTCATTTGGACCCAGGAGACCCTAAAACGTGTATTTCTATTGAAAATTTAAATTCGAAAATTTTCACGATCGCAATACTTTTCCTTACTATTTGTTTACAGTAATATTCCTCCAAATTTTCAATATTCCAACACAAATCCTCTAAAGCGTTTAATTATTAAAATATGTTCGAAACCCTTCAGTGAGGAAAATATTGCTGAACTATTGAATTCAAATTACTTATCGCTATAGACATGTCTTCAATGCCAGCCTGCGTCACTCATTCTGATATTTATCCTGTATACATGTTATGTATCCCTTATTGTTTTTGTCAATTACTGTTTCTTACTGTGTTGTGTTTTTCTGTTTCTTATATTTTTTTCTAAAAATTATTTAGGTATTAAACATTTTTTTTTTTTTTTAATATTATTTAATTATTTTATGGTTTCTTACTGTGTGTACTGTGTTACTGTTTATTATTGTACTTCTATTGAATAGCCGCAGGTGAACACCTTTCCCACACACGAGCTTGCCTTAGTGGGATAGTGACTTCTACTTGCACTGTAAAAATGTCTGTAATTTGATTTAAATAGAGAAGTTATTAAAAAAAAGTAATATACCCTATTCAGAATTTTTTTTATTTATTTATTTATAGTAATTTACTAACTGTATTAAAGAACACAATAAGTAAAAATGAAGAATGAAAAAAAAAAAGTCATGAAAATGTCTTGAGAAAGAACTACCCAGTGGTAGCACTTCCCTAACTATTTTAACTCAGTAGGTCCCGAGGTCACCTTCTTTTCAGTCGCCTTGGAGGGTTATCAGGAATATCTAAGGAAGATAAATTACGGACAAGTGGGTTTGTATGGACAGGGAGCTTAGAATGAAAAGAGGAATATCTATCACGGGCTATGTCTGCAACAAATGGGATGTTAAGGTCATTAGGAAGGAGTTGATTTGTAACAAAATAGGGCATTCAGGATTTTGCGAAGGATTGGACTGGATGCGGGAGGAATTAGATGGTTTGGTAGAGCCCTAAAGCTCGATTCCATATGTCCAAATAGGTCTGATAATAGTGATGTAAATGAGACTTTTGTAATATACTGGAAGTTTTGAACGTTTGTATTGTAAATGTTGTAGTAATCGATATCTTCGAGCAGTTTATAGTCGTTTAAGTCTTGTGTGAGGATTTCAGTAAATTCAAACAGGAAACACAAAAATCAGTCATTTATCTATTATTGGACCAATTTACATGCCTACTTTTTATTAAAATATAAAGTTGACTTTTTTTTTACACTGTTATTTATTTTTTTTAAGTATTCGATGTGCTATGAATGGTCTCCTTCTGTATCGAGCTACATTACGAGGAAGTTGCATCTATCTTCTTTCCTTATCTGGTCGCATAGTAGGTATTTTCTAAGTGCTGGGGCACTGCACCGTATTTTGGATTTCCCCTTTGGGTTGTTTTCCTATAATAAAAATTTAGTCTGCAGGCACGAACTGTTATCTCCTCACAGGCGCTGGTGATGCCGTTAAAATTCAAAAATGTGGTTTAATTGATGATTTTAAAACATGAAAAATTTGATGTATTTTTTTAATGTACTCGATGTATGAGATTCAAGTACTCGTGCAGTTGATTCGGCTTCAATTCCTCATAGTTGTCGTTCTCACTAATTTTTCCGTAGGAGAGGTAAGTTGTATCCCTGTGTCATGAACTTCGATAACAATAAACCAAATCATTGCACTTGTCCAATGACTTTTTGGGAATGTGATATAATTGATTCTTTTTAGAAAGATGCGTGAAAGTCGTACTCTTTGTAAATAAATAAAAGGGATTAAGTACAGTATATAAGGATAAAAACCGCGATATTCGCTGTGTCAGTAACAATCAACAATATCTAAATAGGGAAGAAAATGGTTTGAAAAAGAAATCAAAGTTAATAAAAAAAAAAAGATTATTTTTATCTTCATTCATTCATCTTTGATTATTTTTATGTCATATTTAACTTATTTAAAAAGCTTGATCATGGCAGCATTATATAGTTAAATAAAATTTATACCTAAATACCAATTAATTTCCCTAATGTATTCTTCAAGCCAGATAAAAATATACTTATATATATATATTTTTTTTTTTTCATCATTCTCGTAATTGTTCTTTTGTTTGAATATTTGTTCGATAAATATTAGGCCGTTTTACAAAAGAATTCTTGGATATATTTTATTTAAAACAACTTATTTAATCCAGTCATCGCAACGTTTCAGCCTCCATTCTCAAGCTTCATGCATATCCATGGTAATTATCATATATAACACCTATAAGACGGCCGAAAACTGTTGAGTTTTTAGAAAAATGATATTTTTAAAAAATTATGACGACGCTGTTGAAAAGCGGTGAAATAAAATGATAATTAACAAGGATATGCATGAAGCTTGAGAATGGCCCTAGAGGCTGAAACGTTGCGATGACTGGATTAAATAAATTGTTTTAAATAAAATATATCCAAGAATTCTTTTGTAAAACGGCCTAATATTTATCGAACATATATATATATATATATATATATTATATATATTATATATATATATATATATATATTATATATATATATATATATATACTCGAGGCAATGGTCAACAGACTGGATTCCCATCATCTTCGAATTATGATTATTAAATCAAAAAGGAAAAAAAAATTGTCGTGTATATTTATATATATATATATATATATATATATATATATATTATATATATATATAATATATATATATATTTAAATATTGTAAATTAATATCTCACTCTCATAAAAATCACTACTCTCTAAAAGAAATTTATTTACTTTTGGTTTCATTAAATTTCCTTACAAATTGTGTTTTTTACAATACTATAGTAGTACATAGTGATACAATATTGTATTTTTATAAATGTGATGTATTAAAAATATGTTATAAAATAACAAATTTGATATTTGTCATACTGGATATGACCTGAGGTTATCAAAAGGAAGGCTGATTCGCTACGCAGCCGAAAAAAACCTAATCAACATAAGATAAAATCGTCCCTAATTAAAATTGTTTTTCTTCAAAACTAACAAAAATAGGCAAGATTGTCATAATTATTTAACATATTTTCGTTTAAAAAACTCCACGTTTTAAACAAATATTTATTAGAGGGATACAAAAAACTACTTCTCAACCACAAGATGATGATAATTTATTTATTGGCGCCGAAGAAAACATGAACTAAAAACCTTTAGTAAATCTATCACTAGTAATTATAATCATTCCTGTATATCATAGAAGTGCTAAAAATTATTAAAGTAAAAATACGCTACTTAGATCATTTAAGGTAAGATTCGAAAAAAAATATCAAATAATAAGCTGACATAATAATAAGAAGGTTAGGAAGAATGCATCATTCAAATCAAAACCAAAAGGGAAAAAATAGGTGCATCGGGCAGGTAATGGAAGAAATAAGGAAGTAGAAAATCACAGGCGTTGCTGTCCATTCAAGGAAAGAGGGAAATAGAGAACGCGTAAAGGACAGGAAAGGATAGGAAACTTTAATAAAAAATTAAAAGAAAACAAAGACGAGGAAAGAACAATAAAAATCTGGTGCGCGCAACACACGAATTTCACTTACCTTAGTTAATGATAAAAGTCTTGATTACTGTAGCGGCGCAATGTAGGAAATCATAGGAGTGAAGTGGGAGCAAGTGGTGAGAGAGGGACTGGTTGCGATGTTTGGGCTTTGCCATCTGGATGGTCCGTACGGAAAGTTACGTATTGAGGTTTTTTGAAGAAATTTTTAGTGGTTGGTAATAGTTTCAGTAATAAGTGCTACATCAACGTTTTCGCCTTGCAATGAAGCTGTAAAATTTCATATATGTGAATTATAACACCATTCGCGTTCCAAAGGAGAATGGAAAAATCCGATTAGCCACAGCAGCATAAAGGGTCGTTAAATAAATAAACAACGCTATAGTAAGCATCTTAAAAATGTATTTATTCTACTCTATTACTCTGTCGCTATTAGATCAGCCTTAACAGATTTTTTTTTCGAAAGTAGGTTCTGTTAGGTTCAAATAACTGTTCTATTTGTCATTATTGGAAAGAAAAGGACTTAAAGCTCCCAATGAACAAAAATTATATCTATACAAGTAAAAAAATATATACTTCTTTTCTTTTTTAAAACGTAGTTGTGATTTCACTAAAAGAAATTTATAAAAAAAGGCAATTAAATAATATTGTCTTTTTAATAATTACTAAATACATTATATAGATAGTCAATTAAAGGGTTTAGTGTAAGAAAGTGGTAGCTCCAATTTCCCAAAAAATATTTGACTCTATATTGTTAGTTGCTAGAGAGATGTAACTTTTACCAAATTTTACACATTGTGAAAAAAGATATATTGAATTTTGTATTAATTTTCTGAAAAACACAAATTGTACCATTGTAATGGTTAATTTTATGATAATATTTACAATAATAAAAACAGTTAGACTGTTGATTTCTTACTTTGTTAATGAGATGAACAACACTGCAACTCTATTTATTTATATTTTTCATTGTTTATAGTCTCACAGATTTTAAACTTCAATTGTTAATAATCAAGTTATTATAGATTCTATACTACCGTAGTAATCTTTAAAATCATAATTCGGTATGGGTTATTTTTTTCTCTCTCTTTATGGAACAGAAAAGTAAGCTACATTATTAACTAAAATTAAAAATCTGAATCAAAAATGTTAGCTTTAAGGCCTGAAGTTTTTTCCTATCATAGAAATTATAAAAATATTTATACAAACGCATTACTTTATACTGGCCCTGTTATAGAAAAATGACTTACCTGTTTTATTGTTCCTGTATAACAATACTACTTTAATCAATAACTTTTTTTTTGTCCCTATTTTATTTAGTTTATTAAAATATTATGTATATTTTATGTGTAGAATTATCTTACTTCCTTCGATTTATTTTTACTTTCACTTACCTATATATGAAATATATAGTGAGGGAAAGTATTGCGATCGTAAAAAGTTTCGAATTCCAGTTTTCAACGGAAATACACGTTTTAGGGTCCCCTGAGTCCAAAGGACCAAGTACCGCAAAAAGGTCTGACTGTGTGTGTGTGTGTGTGGTAAACGAAAAGTCCTATGAAACTGAAACTTCATATTGAAGACAACTATACCTCCGAGATGTTTCAGAAACTTTTTCATCAAAATCAGCTAGCCAGAAGAGCCACTCTATACCATGCATTTTGCACTTATATATGATTTTCTCAAAAACGGCTCTTACAATTTTGATTAAACTCTACACATCGATGTAAAATTTGATGGCCTTTAATATGATCTAGGTATATTCTGATTAAAATTGTATGACAATGCTTAAATGCCGATATTTTCTTCCTCTAAAGTACTTTTAATTTTGTAGATTTAAAAAAAATTGGAACATGATCTTATTAGCAATAATAAATAACGTGTAAACATGTAAGTTAATCGAATTAGATAAACAATTGAAGGAGTAAAGTGCAAACATATTTTTTAATGCACTTTTCGTGTTTTTTTAACACAAGAATAGTAATATAGAGGTATAATATACCGTAGGATAGCTAAAGATTTTAGAAAATATATTATCTAATAGACGGAATTTTAAAGGTTAATGGAGAGTGATCAAAAGCCGATAAAACCGTTGTGGATGAAAATATAATGGATTATTTAATAAAACACACGTTTCTTTTGAAATTCAAAATAATTAATCCTTTAACAATTTATTTGTATCTTTAAATGTATTTAAAAAGATTCTTAAATTCATTTTAACACCGGAGGTAAGTGAAAGTTGTGTGTTGTGCGCACTAGATTTTTTAATATTCATTTCATGAACACGTTCACTAAAACGTGAATGATATAAAAATACGCCGATAGTTCTTCGTCATTAGAATTTTAACTTTGGGTTTATAATTTTCAATATTGAACCTTGGTTATAGACTAAAAATCGAAAAAAATATTAAAAAATCCGTCTGTCTATCGCACGAATTCATGAATACGAACACAGAACAAAATGAAAAAAAGAATTATTGAAATAGGTTTTGAAGAAATAGCATAGGTATAGCGTTTTGTAATTAGCAGAGGTGATAGGTCATTTTCCTTAGGTTGATTTTAAACTGTACCACTCCCATTGGCATTCGTCCCTACGACAAAAGCGAAGAGAAGAGGTTATCTTGGCGCGCCTGCGTATTGGACACACTCGACTAACTCACGGACATCTCATGGCACGGGAACCTCCTACGGACTGCCCAACATGCGGTTGCCCAATCTCTGTTAAACACATTTTGACAGAGTGTAGGGCTTATAATAATCACAGAGCACATATTGCAATTGACACTGACTTACCAACCGTTTTACAAGACAACATACACACAACTGCAAAACTTTTTGACTTCCTACGACAGACCGACTTGTACAATAGACTATAATATTTAATCCCTTTATCAAAGTGATTTAAGGCGAAAATGACCCAAGTGGTTTACGCCTATCAAAAAAAAAAAAAAAAATAAATAAAAAAAAAAAATACTTATAAGTTAAATTTCAGTAAAAAAATGTGTAAATTTTTAAGGGTATAACCATCTGAAAATAATACTTATTATTTTATTTATGCAAATAATTAATATCATTGATTATTGCACATTCTTTTTGCAATCTCTCATGACGTAGAGTATATTTACGTTGCCATGATAAAATCAATATTGACAAATAAACGAAAAAAATATTCACCAAACTGTGCCATGAATTATATTTTATAGTAAATAATCACAGTCTCCTTTGAATTAAATGATGTATATGTTTACAAAATGTAAAAATAGTATATTTTGAATAAACAGTTTAGGAATTAAAGTTAAGTAAAAATATAACTCACTTTAAATAAATTGTTTGTTGAAATATGTTTATAATTTCAGTATTTCAGAAAAACTTAAGCTCTAACCATTGGTAATTGTATTATATATTAAATAAAACATATGTTTAATTGTAAAATATTAGATATAAACTTTTTTTATTAACAAAAAACAACAATTTTTATTGATTGATATTACAATCTGTCCTAATTTGGACATCAATAATAGTGGTGAAAGATAAAATTCATACAATATTTACAGATATTAATTAACACAGCTGTTATAAATTGTGAGAAGAATAAAGAGTGATAACATAAGGCTTCTAGTGTGTAATTATTTAATAGCATTAAGCAGATACAAAGGCGGCGATACACGGTGAGAAATAGGGTATGTGTAGGTGAGGTGAAATGGCGATATTTACATCGTTGAGCGCGCTGGAAAGTTGGTGGAAGTAAATATCGTGATAGTTGATGTACTATATCACACTTTCATCTACTTTTCATAACGATAATTAATAATAATATCATTTGTTATTTTATTTTGGTCCAACTTTAACAAAAAATAGTTTATTTATATTCATATATATTTAATTATGTTTCAAGATACAAAACCATTATTTAATAATATGTATATTTTCACTGTTTTGATATTACATTTTAATTCTATAGTTATTTATTAGAAATTATATTAAATATATTTTTGTATTATAGTTTGAGATTCATATTATTTTATTTTTTTTTTTTTTGCGTTAAAATTCGAAATAGAAATAGAAAAAATTGAAAGTGATTTTACAAAGCAATGTTGCTGTCATAGGTGGCGTGCATATTCCCGTCACTTGTCACTTGTGTTGTTGACGTTTGTAAATGGTTACTAAGTAAATTTGTATAAAAATGTCGAAAACATTTTTAGAGATTACTCTTATTATTATTGAAACAAGATGACACCAATTGAACATTCATCTTTACATAAGAACTTGGTAACCTAAACAGAGCTAACCAACCTTTTCAACAACTTTCTTGAATAATTTGCTGTACACACATCCGCCATTTTGCCGAGTACTGTTGCGTACTCTCACCGTAGACATGCGCACATTTTTACTCTCACGCAGTTTTCACCACCCTCTACTCTCGCGAGAGTAATTTCACCTCACCTACACATACCCTATTTCTCACCGTGTATCGCCGCCTTAATAAATAGTTATTTATTATAATATATATTTTTATTAATCGAGCGCCATTGAATAATACTGCATTATTATTTAAACCATTAAATGAATGATAATAATTAATATTTGACCTACCTGTTTCTTCTAACTATTCGATTTATCTGGAATGATAACCGTAAAATATATTAGAATAATTTCGATTACATTCTTGTTTTATAATAAATTCTAGAGAGAATTTGGTTTCTCACAAAATTATTTTAGTTTGATCATTTATTTTTATTTTTTTACTTGACAGGCTTCAATTACTTCTGGCAGTAAGTGCTAAACAAGTATCAGATAGACTGAAGTAGACTTATTTAAAATCTAAATAAATATTAGTAGTTGGATGTCAATAAATTCAACGAAATAGTCATTATTTATAGCCTCCTTTCCATTCCAATTTGTAGATCCACCAATAGGACACCTCAAGACACAGCTGTCTGGCAAGGAATGCAGTCCAAACGTTGCATAGTGAAAAATGTGACCGATTTAGGCGAACAAAATTTTGAAACTTGTCCCTATTAACCTTTGGGGTCCCAGATTATGGGGGAAAAATTATAAAAACTAATTTATTTTTTGGCACGATTGGAAAGCGCACAGTGGTCAAACATTAATGTTTTTTGCTAAAATCTAAAACTTCCCTACATTTTACGTTTAAAGTCCTAAAATGTGAGAAAAATAACATAAAAATCTAATTATGGCTCGGAGTTGCTGAAACCTGCTAATCGATGTATTTTATACATTTAGGGAATTCTTTAAACTATAGATAGTAAAAATCTTGATTCGGAGTGTTGTGTCTGAAAAAAAATATGTATCACCAAAAACGCAAAAAATCACAAAAATTGTTTGTAGTATTTAAAGACTAGAAGGATTGATGAAATCAACCCTACAAATAAATCCTTAGGGTAACTTGGGGTTATATAGTTTTTCAATTGAATAGGGGCATATGTTTATTTATTTAACGTCACTTATGCTATATGGCTATCAACGATGCTACAGTGGGATCTAAATTTGCCTATCCAGGTTTAATAGGGGCATACATTTACAAAGTGCTAAATTAACTCTACAGGTAGATTGCAATGTATATTCAATAACGAATTTGGAAATATTATGTCTTACCTGTCTCAACAATGTTATCGTTAAATAAAAGCAAAAAGACTTAGAGATAAGCACACCTTGAACACAATAAATGGCCATCGAATAAAGATAATCCCACTGCCGGTAATTAGGCACTTCAACAGGAATGATTCACTAATTTACTAACTATTTGTTAACGCCGTATGGTGGGACATATAAGTATTAAGGGCCTTGCCAACTAATAATAAAAAGGTGAAGCACTAGCCAAACTTTTGTCCACCTAAATTGGTGATTTTGCCCACTGTGCGTTGGAAATGAATAGTCATCGTATTTTTGATCCATGTTGGTCCGGTTGGAGTATTTAACTAAATTTCTTGACAGGCAGCTACCAATATTATTTAAAAAAATAGAGTTGAACACTTCACCCCCTCCCCTCAAAATGTTTCAGCCCCCACCTCAACGAAAGACCATCTTACATTCGCCCTTCACCCTCCGCTGACCTTCCGGGCAGGAGATGAGTGGGGCATCGATGATGGATCCGACGCCCGAAGTGCCGTTGTTGGTGACGTTGGTGCCTTGGTGCTTGCGATGCACCACGACCGGCAAAGCTGTGGTTCTCCTCTTCCCTTCGTGCCTCTGCTTGTTCTTGAGTTCGGGTTTCTTAGTCGTCATTTTCATGGCACTACCTCCTACCGGCTTGTGTTTCTGCTCAGTTTTCTTCGCTTTGTCTGCTCGCTTTGGCTTGTGGCTTTGAGATGCCTTCGTGTGATCGGAGCTGTGAACTGTTTCTTGATGAGGTTTCTTCGCGTGGTCCGTGCTGCCATGCTTCGCCGTATGAGAAACTTGGGATTTGGAACCTTTGGATGTTGATTTGGACTGCTTGGCCTGGCTAATAGTCAACACTGCGAAAACGACCGTGATAATCACTAGCCCCGTGAAGAGCCTCATTCTACAACGCTCTTTTCTATACTGAGGCATCTTGTTTATCTTATCATGCACCCGATTATGAAATGAGATGAAAAAAATATTGTTCTCTCGACTGATAATACTTGCATGACGATGCGGTTTTTTTGTCCAATTTTGGTATTAAAATCTGGTGTTCGCAACACACCACTTTCACTTAACGCGGTTCTTAAAATCAGTTTAAAAACTTTTGAATTAATTAAGAGCTCAAAAGAGTTTAAAGAATTATATTCAGTTGTGTTGGAAACTTATGTTTTGCTTAAATAATATAACAGTATAAATATATATATATATATATATAATTAGTTTCTACTGTTCTTAGGTCTCAGTCAATGATGGAACAATTTTTAGAAAAATATAAAAATCGCGCCATAAATAAAAAATCGGAGGTCCAAAACCTTAATGCATGTTCCTCAAATGTAATAAACGCATATTAAAATAAACGTCCGAATAATAATAATAACAAATACAACATAAAATGAAAACAAATAAACAAAAGGAGAAAAACCCAGACTCCTGACGCCATAAATATGGAAAATCCTCCATACCTGAACTATTCCTTTGTATCCTTGCTTGAAATTTTAGTTTCATAAGACATTTCGTTTCCGCCCGGGAGTTACGACATACACACAAACACACACAGACCTTTTTGCGCGACTTTGGTTATTTGGACTCAGTGGACAGTGTAAAACATGTACAGTGAGTGTCAAAAGTATTCGGAATTCACTACCATTCTAATACTTGCTCTTAACTTATATTTTATGTTTTCAAAGATTTTATGTTTCAGCAACTAAATCTTTTTCTTTTTTTTTTATATATATATATATTTATTTATTGGAATTTCCCAATGGAAGCACTCTAAAAATATTCTAAACTAGAAGGTCCCGGGGCCATCTCCTTTTCAGACGCCTCGGAGGATTGTCAGGAATTGAAGAGGAAGAAAGGATTGAAACGAAAGGATTAGGGTGGGAATGGAGTTTGTCATGGAAGGATTGATACCTCGTACGGACCAAATTAGCAACATATGGGACATTAAGGTCATTATGGATGAGTTTGTAGTTGACAAAGTAAGGAGCATTGAGGATTTTACGAAGGATTTTGGACTGAAGGGATTGGATACGAAAAAGAATTCGATGGTTTAGTAGAGCTCCAGAGCTCAACTCCGTAAGTCCATATTGGTCTTATGATAGTCATGTAGATGAGTCTTTTGTAGTCAAGTGGAAGATTAGAACGTTTGTCTAGTAAGTTTTGAAGTAGTCGAAAACGTCGTGCAGCTTCTTGTCGTTTCAGTCTTGTATGAGGATGCCAAGTGAGGCGTTTGTCAAGGTGCAGACCTAGATATCGGATCTGTTCAACCGGGACAAGAGGAGTATTATTGAAGGAGACAGTAGAGCAGGAAGTCATAGGTTTACGACGAAGGGTAAAGGTAATTTGGTTGGATTTGTTGGAATTATTTTAATTCTCCAGTTCTGGCACCATACTTCAAGGTCTCTGAGGTGGGATTGGAAAGTTTGAGAGGCAATAGTTGGATCAGTATTGACTGATAACACACAAGTGTCATCAGCATAGGTAGAAAGGAAGGTGTTAGGATGGTTTGGGATATCAGCTGTATAAATGTGTAAAGGATGGGTCCTAGGATACTACCTTGAGGGACACCTGCAGACTGACTAAAAATGGACGAAAATGAATTATTATGATTGATTTTGAAGGATCTGCCAGTGAGATAGGACTGGATAATAAGGAAGTATGTAGGAGAGAGGAATTGGCGGAGCTTGTAAAGTAATCCCGGGTGCCAGACTCGGTCGAAGGCATGTTCTACGTCAAGAAAGGCTCCCGTACAATACAAGCCACGCTCCAATGTAGACGAGACAACGTCCACCACACGATGACATTGCTGGATAGTGGAGTGGGACGTTCTGAATCCAAACTGGTGATCAAGAATTATGGAATTAGTATCAAGGATGGGATACAGGCGTTTTAGGATAAGTTTTTCCAATATTTTACCCATGATTGGTAGAAGTGAGATAGAACGGTAAGAAGATGGCGGTTTCTTAGCCTTGGGTATCATTTTGACGATGGATAATTTCAAGGAGGCAGGAAAGTAGGTGGAACGAAGTACGGAATTATATATGTAAGTGAGATAGAGGATAGCTTTTCGAGGAAGTGCTTTTAAAATATGGGAAGTCCTAAGATCATGCCCAGGAGCTTTGCAGGATGGTAAACTCTGAATAATGTTAGATATTTCTGACGGATGGAACGCTTTAGGAGGAAGGGCCATTTGGAGTGGGATATCTAGTTCATCTTCTATAAACTTAATGTGACCAGGAGAAGGGCCTTCTCTTCATCAGATCTTGTCCAGACATGGGATTCTGTTTGAAGTGGATGATTACAGTTTTTGAACTTCAGTAGCTTTTTTGTCGTCATCCATAATGATCTGTCTGTAATAGTAAGTTTTTCGGTGAAGTTGAGTAAGTTTGAATTTTGCTTTTCTGATTTCTGTTCTCAGTCTGTTAGTCAGTTTATTATAATAAGTTTTGTCTGATGGATAATTAGTCCTATGCCACTTCGATCTTGCCCTGCGTTTTTCCTTTAATAAGATTCGAATATGCTTTGGCAGGGTAGTCTCCTTGAGTTGGTAGTCTTAATGGTCGAAGTGTTGTCAAGTATGCTACTGCTAATTGAGTCAGTCAGTTGTTCAACGGCTTTATCAATATCATGTGTAGTCTTAAGTGGGATTTTTAAGTCCAGTTTGGTTTCCAAGTCACTTCTGAATCCGTTCCAGTCTGCTCGTCCTGTAATCAGAGAGGGAATGGTGGGTTTAGGAACAAGGCTCGAGTGCAAGGAAAGCAGAACTGGGCTATGATCAGATGAAAGGTCATTTAGGGTTTTGATTGTGGATTGGGAGGAAGATGTCTGAGAGGAAACAAATATATCAAGGATATCTGGTCGTTTTTGGGGGGATGTTGGCTAATATGTTGGGCTCATAGGAGAAAGGATAGTATAACAATTGGAGTTAAAGACGCGAGAAAGGACATTACCACGGGAGTTGGATGTTCGACAACCCCATCGTTGGTGTTTAGCGTTATAGTCAGCTCCAGCAATGAAGCGCGGTCCTAAGGATCGGAAGAGGGTTTCAAGTTGGTTAAAGAAAAGGGAGTTACCAGGAGGACAGTATACAGCTGAGAGTGTAAGATGGAAAGGACGAGTTGAAATGATTACCGAGGTTGATTGTATGGCATCAGTTGGAGTAGAAGGAATAAGAGAATGGGGTAAGGATTTATGGATAAGGATGCATGATCCAGCATGGGAAGTGTTGTCTGGATGGTCAGATCTATAAGTGATGTAGTCACATATGTAAAAATTTGATCGTTGTGTGAAGTGAGTTTCAGTAAGTAGTGCTATGTCTATGTGGTTGTCATGTAGAAATAAGTCCAGTTCGTCATGATGGTTATGCAGGCCATTAGCATTCCACAAGATAATCGCTAGGGGCTTTACACTCATCGTTCGAGATTAAATGAAACTTGCGAAGGACTCTGGTGAGAAGGGTGATCAGCGGTTGGATGGTATCTCTGAGATCAGAGAGAAAGGACTCAAGGATGGAGTATATATTGGAAGGATCTTGATTCGGAAACGGATGTGGATAAGATACCTGGGGTAGATAGTTTATTGGTTCTGGATTATTGGCTGGGTGCGGAACTCGCCGTAGGGTATGAAGCTGTTCAGTCCGCTGAGATAATAGAGGTTGGGGCTTTGGCTGATTTGGTGGATTATAAAAACGTTCAGGAATTTTGGTAGGATGCTCAGGAGGGAGTTTCACCCGTAAGGGTAGATTTTTGGAAGGGGTCTCTTGACGGGAAGTTGTGGTTTAGGACGGGTGACGGGAGGTTTGAATTGGGAGGTCGGAGGCGCCTGACTGGTAGTTTGTTGCTTTTTTACAGCGGTGACTTCTGAGAGAGATTTCCTGGTTTCTTCGGTGGGAACTTTGGATGCAGGTGTGGCAGGCTGCTGTGGAGCGATCATATTAGCAGTTTTTGGAATTTCAGGAAAATCAGACAAATTATCCAACTTTGGTACCTGAGGACGTATCTTCTGATCCATTCTTTTTACAGATGAATTTTGTGATCTCTGGCGAAGAAGGCTTTTGTAAACGACACAACCTCCATAACTAGCCGGGTGGCCTTCCCCGCAAAGAACTCACTTTGCTGGCTCAGTCTGAGATTTCTGACAAATGGCTGAGGCATGTGGTCCGGCACACTTAACACACCTAGCCTAGTGGAAACAGTATGATTTAGTGTGTCCAAAGGTTTGGCATTTGGTGCACTGAACAATAGTAGTTTTTTGCCTAGGCTCTTCGAAACGGACAGATGAGTACACCAGCCTTCTCACCTGAAATATTTCCGGATTATTACTGGCTGGTTCGCCGGTCCACAAAAAATAATGGCAATGGGTATTTTCCTGTGGGATGTGTCACTGAAGAGATGTTCCGTGCGTGATGCCCAATTTCTTCCAGACCTCGTTTAATTGCTTCAGTGGGAGTGGATGAGTGGAGCCCGCGTAAAACCACTCGATAAGGTTTTTCTTGTCTCAATTGATAACAATGGAAATCATAATTTTTTGAACTCAAATAGTTTACCAGTTTTTTGTAATTATCTTTTGTGGTGGTATTAATTTTGATATCGCTTAGTCGACAATAACATTGAAAGTTTGGTTGTTCGATGAGAGCGGCGATTTCATCACCAAACGATATAAAATCAATAATATTGGAAACATAGATAGGAGGTGGCTCGGGATCAGAAAATCCTTGAGGCTGGTTTGAAATGTTGGCTGAATCGGAATGGTTCGTAATAGAAGACGTTGCGTTTGAAAGTGGTGTGGCGTTTGAAACGGAAGGCGTCGGAGATTCAAATTGGTTGGCTGCAGTGGTGCTGCGAGTTTTTGGCGGAGAAGGAATTGATTTTGGCGGTTGTTTGGACTTGGCCGATTTATTTATTTTATTTTTCGTTTGGCGAATTACCGCCGGACCCAGTGTTGTTCCTATGGCGTTTCTGGCGACGCGTTAAATATTGGGAGTCGGATTCGCTAATCTCAGAGAATGTCGTTTCTTCCCCTAATTCATCATAAGATAGAGTGTTATCTAAATCCATGATGAATACCATAGAAAAAATAAATATAAAGTCCTCTTATATTGTGAGCTAAATAAAAATAAATTAAAAAATAAAAAAAGTTATATAGACTTATATAAATTACTAATAATAGAAAATTAACGTAAATATCTTAAAACTAAACTATTTACAAAATATACATTTACATAGAAAACGTAAAACAAAACGAACATTTCTGATTTAGTAAAATAAAAATAAAGTCCTGGAAAAAGAGAAAAAACACACCAAACATAAAAAAAATAAAAAAAAAAATATATTAAAATAAAGTCTAACAGGGAGATAATAAAAGTTTATATGAAGAATGTCTAGGTTACGAAGTCGGAAATGTCAATATTGCCGACCGAGACCTTGTAAACAAAGATGAGGATTAGTAAGTCCTAGCTTGGGCCTTATCTCCAGCCTAGGACGGCCACCAGTCTATTACTGTGTATCGAACTAATTGCCTCTCACCTTGATATGTGTTCGTTAATGTGTTTATCAGTGCAACCACTCACGATTTACAAATTTTGAAGCATTTTCAAGCAGTATCACATTGACGAGAAGGAAACTAACATAGAGCAATACGTAAGTAGAACTGTGCCAGCGACCATTTTAGAAAACACTCCAACTAAATCTGAATAGATAAAGTTTATATGTCCAGAGTCACAGTCGCGCTCATGTTAAAAATTTAATTTATACTTAATTTTTCTTCTTCTTTTAGTTCTGGCTTTTCATACTTATAAAATACACAAACCTATCAATAATTTTGTCCATGATTCCCATATTGTTAAATTATTAAAAAAAAAAAACATAACTAACTTTCACTGACCGCTCAAGGTGATTTACTAAGGCATACTAAATTCTTAATTTGGTTTCCTCCAAACCATACTTTCTTCATATGAACCATGTATTTTAGTATGATAGTCATCTATAAACATTTAATTCATCAACCTTCTCTTTAAAAAAATGTTACAAACATTCTGCCTATTCTCTTATTGCCTTGCGTACTAAAAGACTTTTCCGGACATCTTGTACCATGTTTTTCTTTTCGTCCTATTTTTTTAGAACCCGGCGAACAGTTAGAACATTTATTATGTATCCAGAAGTTCTGAAAAATTCAGAAATAAGCTGAGGTTTACTCATTAAATGTATTGTTTTCTTATTAGATGAATAATAAGTCTTTCAGTTTTAACATTTAATATTTTTTAGACGCTCACCTTTTTGCTTTTATATTTTGTTATTATATTATCTACATTTTACATATTCATATACATATTCTCATAATTTTTTTTTTTTTTGACATTTCAACTTTTTCTGTTTTAAAAATGACTTGAAACAGTAGTTCGATCGTTGCGTTTTTATTTTAGGTCCTTATTAAAAAAAAAAAAAATCTTTCAAAGATTGGGTGTATGTTACATAAGGGAGAAGAATTGAGACGTTGTTTTCCAAAAGGTACTATATCCATTCTAGGAAATTTTACATTATCTCTCATTACTTTATTATTAAACTTGCTAATTTGGGTCTTTTTGTCTTAAAATTTAGAATTATTTTTTTACTATAATAATAACATCATATTAAAGTTATGAAATGATTTTTTTTACAATGATTTGGAACAAAAATAAATGCGTAATTAGTACTTTTAGAAAATGACCGCATTCTAAATCGCGTTTTTTAAAGACTTGAGAATTCATTAGACAACATCAAATAGAATATTTAGATAAAACTAAATGATGAGAATACAAATATGACAAAAAATCAATTTCGTAAAAAATGTCCTTTAGTACCTTTTGGAAAGCAACGTCTCAAATTGTTCAGAACATTAAACATGTCAAATATTACTTACAAAATGAATATTTGAAACCATTAAAGAAGATAATATTACGTTTTCCGAATACTTTTGACACAAACTGATCTAGTAATTTTACATTATTAATCGGATACTTTCAAAAACAATAAACTTTTCGATTTTCTGGTCAGTGATTTTTCTTTAATATTTATGAGTGAAAAAGAATTATATAAATTCATAGTTGTCAAAAATACTTATTAAATGAAAAGAAATACGAATTCCGAATACTTTTGACACTCGTTGAAAACTGGAATTCGAAAATTTTCACGATCGCAATACTTTCTCTAACTATATATAGGAAGTGAAAGTAAAAATTAAAATTAAAAATGATAAGGAGCGAGGTAAGGACGATTTTGAATGGATTGTCCTATATGTCAAAGTATTTATTCTGTAAAAAATATCCTTTAGTGCCTTTTGGAAATCAACCTCTTAATTACAAAGGAGAATAAAATACACTTTATATGAAACATTTAGATTTTTATCGATAATAATATGATTTTAAAACTAAAGATGTACTGAAATACACTGTACTTTTTATGTTTATCTTTCAATTAAAAAAAAAAAAAATGTTATAAATTATGCTAATATACATGTATAGAAATACTTCTACTTGTTCGTCTCGGCCCAAGCGGTGATTTGGCGGACAAATAGCCCTATGGATGTTAGGAATATCAATCAATATACCCTCAGTTTCATCACTGTTGAGTGCTGACCTATAATGAATTCGATGGTCCTGAAGCTCACTGGTTGTAGACATCGCAATGAGAATCAATAGGAAGAAACACAACTCGTCATGGCTAATCGGGAATGCACTGCTTCCATTTCATTGCCTCATATTTATTTTATTATTTATCTTACTCTAATGGCGGAACCGGTTGAGAAATCGGTATAATCACAGATAATTATCAATTTCAATTATCTTCGTATGATGAAATACATATCGGTCAATGCATTTGAAATCGTTTAATTTTCATTAATTTTTTAACTCAACAACTTTGATTTTCGTGATATTTCACCAGTTAATCTCAATACTTTCCTGAATATAAAACTATAAACAAATTCAACAACTAAATTTTATCCTATAGTACTAATCATATAGAGGTATAATTTGTGCAAGTTTCTCAGTTTGAATTCAGTCCCTTTCACGATATTCCGTTTTTAATTATTTTGAACTTGGCAATAAAATTTATATTAAAAATTCTGGGTGTGTGCAACACATGACTTTCACTTACCTTCGTTATTGATATCAATTTGAGAATTGTAAAACCACCCTCCACGTTGTGTAAGATGTGGTCTTAGCCTCGCCAGTGCAACTTGTACAAAGGCAAAGGAAACACCAGCGACATGCGCCAACTGTCAGAGAGGTCATCCAGCCAACTACCGTGGGTGCAAAGTCCTGAAGGAGTTGAGGATTCAACGAACATCACGAATACACCCCTCCGAACGACCTCATCCTCCATCACGAAATTTCGACGAATTTCCAGATCTTCGTCAAAAAACATCTATCAACCCACCAAAACAGGATAATGGTAAGATAAAGTTGCCAGTTCAGCAGCTGAAAGCACCGACTCGACAATAGGAACCAGCACTCCAGTCACTGGAACCACCACTCCAGCCATTGGGACCACCAAACCAGCCACGGGAATCATCATCCCTCCAGATGGGACCAAATTACGCATTTCCGCCTCCCTACAACGAACCAACAGGCTCGGGTATGAGGAGGGAAATACCACAGCAGCTGTCTTCAGGTGAAAATTCATTTCATATTTCATAAATAATTAGAGGGTTGAATAATCTTATTCAGTCCTTTTTGGCCTTCTCCAAGAGCTCGCTTACTTCACTCATTTAGGCTATAATGGAATAGGAATAAAGTGGTAAAAACAGCCATTTCTTTATATCACAGAAAATGAAATTATAAAACAAAAAAAAACCTGAACCTCTGCAGCTTCTGAAGGGGCTTGGGTTCAGTTCTCATAGAGATTCGTACTGTTTCACAGCCAACTTTAGTGCAAGGACTTGATTAGGCCTAAATTATGCTCAGCCGCCAGATTTTTCCCTAATATTTGGGTTTCCGCTTTATAGAAGCTGGATATGCCTCTGGAGGGTCACTATACACCAGGGTTACTCCACGACTGAAATAACTCAATAAATAATTCTGCTTCAGCCGGGGTTCGAACCCGGGACCTGGGGAACAGTTGACTAGTGCAACACCCTCGAACCACGCCACTTTTCCAAAGGAGGGGAAAATAAAAAAAAATTACAAAATCAAGTTTCTGTTTTCTTTAACATTTATAAATGAAAACAAAGGTTGAGTAAATAAATGTATTCTATTGTAAAACTATAATAATATTGATTAAGTCAAATTATGATTTACAGTGTAAGAAATATATAAATATATTTCGTTTTACTAGATTACATTAAAAATAGTACTCATTTTAGTTTTGGGACAATTGAACGTTCCTTATTATATAAAATGAGAATAGCCTTGCTTTTACATAAGCTCTTTTCACCTATTATGTCATGCATGAAGATAGGATAAGGCTTCAAAGATAAGGCTTCGTGGCCAATCATTGGAAATATAAATAAATATGATATAAGAATAACTTTTGTTCTTCAGCGTAAAAGACTTAAGCCAATGTTTCTTTCAAGTTCAGAGGGTGGATCGTTAATAAATTCTTGAAAGAGGTTAATGGCAAACCTTTACGAAGGCTGGTTGGTATGGAATTCCAGAAAAGGGTAGCAGGAATGACAAATGATTTTTCGAACTAGGCGGATCTGTGAGAAGGTAAATTCAAGTTTTTACGTTGAAACCATTTACTGAGTGGCGGTGCATATGGTAATGCATACTAATTATAAAAGGAGGCTTTTTGGTTCTATAGGATTGGAAAGGATAGAAACCCTGGAAATATTGGCCAGGAAAAGAAAGGTAGGATCACTTTAACTTCTGGATCTGAGTGTCTGGGAATTCCGCAAGTGAATCTAATATAGCAATTCATGAAATGAAAAATCATTTTTATTCTGGCACAGCTAGCCTCCTAAGAATAAGATAGATGTACATTAAAGTGTTAATCATTTGGCTATTACGTCTACAAAATATACATCATATAACAAATAATACTGCATATTATGAATAAAAAAAATGCATACATACACTTAAACACACGCATATATATGTGCAAGGTAATATTGCAACCTTATAATTAATAAAATAAACTGAAACATTGAATAATGAAAAAATAAATAAATAAAGAGTGTAAATTGTCAAATCTCATCAATGCGCGGTAGACTGATATTCAAGGAAATGGATAAATAGTTTATGCATGAAGGAAGTTAAGGATTGGGATGTACGAATGGGCAAGGGTAAGAAATTCCAAAATGAAGTAGCTCGAATAACAAATGATCTCATGAAGGAAGCAGTTCTGTAGGAGGGAATGAACAGGTTCAGGGACTGGGATCTTGTGTTGATAGAGTGGACAGAAGAGAGTGGGGTGAACATGTTATAGATAAAGAGGGTTTTTTTTGGTTTTGAAGGATTGGTGAAGATGGGTTCATAGGATGTATTGCCGTCGGAATTTCGGATAAAGCCACTATAGACTAGTAATATTAGTTTAATTAATATTAGTCTTTTAAGTATCAAGTCATACTTATCAGACAGCTCACTATACATATGACAACGGTAGTCAAAGTGGAGGAAACTCAGAAGGGATCTGTCGCGTTTATTGGAAGAAATTGCGAAAATTTGTGTATTGTTTATGTATAGCGATGGATTTATGAATAATTTGAGACATATGTTCACTCCTGGATAGGAATTGATCTAAAACGCCTCCAAGATTTCTCATTCAGATGTGGGAGTGATTAGGTTGGCTACAGAAATGAAGTAAGGTATGATGCGGAAGCGAATTTAGAAGGAGCTTAGAGCTGTTGATAATAATGGCCTTGGTTTGTCCAGCATTTAGCCTCAAGTCTCATTGTTCATGACAATTCCATGCTGAACCTTTTGGATGGCCTTGAGAACTTCTGTAGAATGAAAGGAAAGGTTGTGATGCTATTATTGTGAATAATGGATGGAATTAGGGAAACCTTGCCTTCACAAAATTAAGTGCGTCCTGTAACGTTCACAACCAGGATTTTACTACTTTAGACTTCAAGCTTATATCACACCGTACATGCCCTCAAGTAATAACAACATTTCGATGGCCTCCAGGCACCACCACAACTGCGATCAGAAGAATGATGAAGCACAAATTCAACTTTCTGGCTTACTAAAATTAAAAGAAACAGCTACCGAATTAAATCCATATTCACGTTAATAAGGTAAATTACTACAATCATTATCCAGAATACAACAAATGAAGACATTCTCATTGGATGCCATCTAGATAGTCTTGTATTTCACTTCTTCTAATCTCTTCCACACATGGCTAATATAGTGGTACAGAATAGAAGGTCGAATAACGTAGCCAGTCAAAATGCTCATAACTTAGCTTCGCTCAGTTTTCTGGAAAAAAAAAAAAAATCTATAAATATTTAAACTTTTTTTTTATATATACATATTAAATTTTTTCGGTATAAACAATAGTAATATTGATATGAGACCACATTAATAAAATATTTATAGTAAAAACAAAAGTAAAATCAAATTACACAAAAATAGAAATATAATAATAAAAAATCTGGTGCGGGCAACACACGACTTTCACTTACATCAATTTGTAAAATCAATGAAAGAATTTTCAAATAGAGTTAGAGTTAAAAAAAATCTGGTGCGGGCAACACACGACTTTCACTTACCTCCACTTTTGAAATCAATGAAAGAATTTTCAAATACAGTTAGAGATAAAAATACGGGAAATTATTAAGGAACTAAATAAATTAAATTTCTATAGAAACATGTGTTTGATTCAAAAATCTATTATATTATTATCTAAAATAATCAGTAAGTTTTATCTTCTTTTCATCACTCTCCAATAACTTTTAAAAGCTTGTGTATGAGATGATATTTTTTCTAAAATCATTAGCTTTCCAACGGTATATCATACATGTACATTACTGCTCTTATGTTCAAAAACGAAAAATTGCATTAAAAAAATATTTTTTCTGTTTTCTCCTTTAGTTGGGTATCTAATTTATTCAATTTATATATTTACCAGTTTTTCATCAGCGTTAACAAGATAATTTAGTTATTATTATTGAATCTACAAAATTAAAGGTACTTTAGAGGAAGAAAATTTAAAATATCGGCATTTGAGCCCTGTCAGACCATTTTTATCTAAATAAAACCTACATGATATTAAAGCCCATTAAATTTTACATCGATATAGTGAGTTTAATGAAAATCGTCAGAAGCGTTTTTGAGAAAATCGAAAAAAGGTGCAAAATGCATAGTATAAAGTGCCTCTTCTAGTAGGCTCATTTTGATGAAAAAAGTTTTGTCACGTCTCGGGCGTATAGTTGTCTTAAATATGAAATTTCAGTTTCATAGGACTTACCGTTTCCGCCCGGGAGTTACCACACACACACACACACAGACCTTTTTGCGGGACTTGGTTATTTGGACTCAGGGGACCCTAAAACGTGTATTTCCGTTGAAAACTGGAATTCGAATATTTTCACGATCGCAATACTTCCCCTTACTATATATAGTAAGTGAAAGTAATACGTGAAACTATAAAAGAATTAAATAAATTTAATTTATATAGAAACATGTGTTTTATTAAAAAATCTTTTATTTTATTATCTAAAATAATCAGTTAGTTTTATCTTCTTCTCACCACTCTCTATTAACTTCTAAAAGCTTGTGTATGAGATGATATTTCTTCTAAAATCATTAGCTTTCCAACGGTATATCATACATGTATATTACTGCTCTTATGTTCAAAAACGAAAAATTGCATTAAAAAAATATTTTTTCTGTTTTCTCTTTTAATTGTGTATCTAATTTATTCAATTTATATATTTACCTGTTTTTCATCATCGTTAACAAGATAATCTATTTATTATTATTGAACCTACAAAATTAAAGGTACTTTAGGGGAAGAAAATTTACCACACACACACAAAACACAGACCTTTTTGCGGGACTTGGTTATTTGGACTCAGGGGACCCTAAAACGTGTATTTCCGTTGAAAACTGGAATTCGAAAATTTTCACGATCGCAATACTTCCCCTTACTATATTTAGTAAGTGAAAGTAAAAATAAGTAACTCATAAATTTCTCTTCCTCTTGAGCGGTGTAGTTGTTCCTATAGCAGCTTTCTGGGTATGTTTTCCTCACCCATCCTCGCCAAGTGGCCTTTCCATTTCAATGGACCGCACTTGATGTTGCGTACTATGTGGGTTTCTCCAAAGAGTTAATATAGTTCCTGGTTGTTTTTACTTTTACTTACTATATATAGTAAGGGCAAGTATTGCGATCGTGAAAATTTTCGAATTCCAGTTTTCAACGGAAATACACGTTTTAGGGTCCCCTGAGTCCAAATAACCAAGTCCCGCAAAAAGGTCTGTGTGTGTGTGTGTGTGGTAAATTTTCTTCCCCTAAAGTACCTTTAATTTTGTAGGTTCAATAATAATAAATAGATTATCTTGTTAACGATGATGAAAAACAGGTAAATATATAAATTGAATAAATTAGATACACAATTAAAAGAGAAAACAGAAAAAATATTTTTTTAATGCAATTTTTCGTTTTTGAACATAAGAGCAGTAATATACATGTATGATATACCGTTGGAAAGCTAATGATTTTAGAAGAAATATCATCTCATACACAAGCTTTTAGAAGTTAATAGAGAGTGGTGAGAAGAAGATAAAACTAACTGATTATTTTAGATAATAAAATAAAAGATTTTTTAATAAAACACATGTTTCTATATAAATTAAATTTATTTAATTCTTTTATAGTTTCACGTAACCTATAAAAGAATAACCAAGTCCTAATAACCAAGTCCCGCGAAAAGGTCTGTGTGTGTGTGTGTGTGTGTGTGTGTGTCTGTGTGTGTGTGGTAACTCCCGGGCGGAAACGGTAAGTCCTATGAAACTGAAATTTCATATTTAAGACAACTATACGCCCGAGACGTGACAAAACTTTTTTCATCAAAATGAGCCTACCAGAAGAAGCACTTTATACCCTGCATTTTGCACCTTTTTTCAATTTTCTCGAAAACGGTTACGACGATTTTGATTAAACTCGCTATATCGATGTAAAAATTAATGGGCTTTAATATCATGTAGGTTTTATTTGGATAAAAATGGTCTGACAGGGCTTAAATGCCGATATCCGATATTATTAGAATCTTGCTACTATATCTAGATTGTCTGCATATCCTGTCATACACTGTATTAGTGGTTTCCACATCGGATCTTTTAATAACCCATTCTAGTGCAAGATTAAATAGTAAACAAACCAGAAAATCATCTTTTCCTTAGACCTTCCTGTGTTATGAGCACAAGAAATAAATCCAGCTGTTGGGGCCAGCGAGGTCGTCCTACGATTTCCTTTCACTGTACCTGAAAGATGAGCTGCTTCATAGAACTTGTTTCACCTTTAGTTTTAATTTCTATTGGCAAAATTAGATGAAGGTTGTGGTACTGGTAAATTGTATTTAACAATCAAAACAGAACAGGAATGTTGTAAAAGATACAATATAATTTTTGGTAACAACACCTTTTATATGGTCAGTTAATACACTGATAATAATTGTCTCTTTTTCATTCCATCTGTTCCAACATCAACATTAAAAAACACGATATGTTTTTCCCTTATTAACCTAATTTATAAATTTAGAAAATTTTACAGGAAACGCAAAAATCTGTCATTTATTTATTATTGGACCAATTTAAGTGATTTTTAAGTGTGTTGCCAACTCATTTTTCCAAATTATTGCACTTTTCCGATGATTTTAAACAATATAAAATGGATATAGTACTTTTAGGAAGAATATGACGCGAGATGAGTTGGCAACAGTCACTATAACCTTTCTGATACAACATTAGTGATAACTAACGTCTTTATATCGTTAATTAATAAGTTATGTAAATTTCCTTATTCTCCCTTTGAGAAATATCTTTCTTTGTTGGTTAATTACATCGATTATTATTATTATTATCCTACCTGTTCTTCTTTTCATTTACAATTTCTCACTCCAGAACTCTGTATTCCCTTCATCATGGAAAAAAGCCTTAGTCCATCCTATTAACAAAATCCCTAACCCGACATCACCTAAAGATTATCGCCCTATCTCTATCCTGTCTAATCTCTCCAAACCTCTAGAACGAATTGTACAATCCCAAGTGTCCCATTTTCTTGAAGAGACTAATCAACTTGATCCTTTCCAATCCGGCTTCCGACCTGGTTTCTCCACGCAATCAGCCCTTACCAAAATCACTAGTGATATCCACACTGCAATGGATGAAAGAAAATTAACTGTCCTAATACTCCTAGACTTCTCCAAGGCCTTTGACTCCCTGAACCACTCGACCCTTGTCTTCCTTCCTAACTCTATCCTCAGGTGTTGCTCAAGGTTCGAGTATTTCCCCCTTCTGTTCAATACCTATATCAATGACCTCCCTAATTCAATCCATCACTGTTCCTACCACCTATACGCTGATGACCTCCAAATCTATCTATCCTTCCCTCCTTCCGAATTATCATTAGCTTTTGCAAATATTCAGGCAGACCTAGATAGGATCAGTGCCTGGGCAACCCTGAATAGTCTAAAGCTTAATCCTATGAAAACCCAGGCCATTTTAATCGGTTCCAATTTCCTCCTTAGTTCTATCATCACCCTTCCTTCACTTTTACTTAATAATCACCCTATTACCTTCACCTCCTCCGTCAAAAACCTTGGCGTAATCCTTGACCAAAACTTATCCTGGAAACCCCATATTGCCCAAATTTCCAAAAGATCGATCAGCACACTAAAACTATTTCAGCGGTCCCGTCACCTCCTCCCACAATCCTCCCGGAAGCTCCTTGTATCCTCTCTTATTTCCCCCCATTTTGACTATAGTTGTGCGGTATATGGTGGGCTCTCGAGGTTGCTTGAGGGCAGATTGAAACGAGTCATGAACTGTTTCTTAAGATTTGTCTTCGGTACCTCTAGACGGTCACATGTGTCCCACCTCTATGATGAGTCAAATTGGCTATTTCCCTCGATTCGAAGGCAACATTTCCTTGGTTCCTTTCTCTATCAAGTCATCCGCTCCCACCCCCCCCCTCTTACATCTATAGTCTCCTGCAATTTAAATCCACCATCCATACTCAGGAAACCAGATCCCATTATTCCGGCCTCTATACGCCTTCCCATAGAACCAAAAAATATGAATTTTCCTTCTTAGCCCGGTCCACTTTCTTATGGAATACCATCCCATCACACATCCGTCATGCTCCTTCCCAATCTTCTTTCAAATCTCTCCTTTTTAAACACCTTCTTGCTTCCCAATCAGATGCCAACTAATTTCAGTACAGAGATTAATATGATGTAAGAAATGTCTACACTTCATACCATAAATGATAGTAAAATTTATTTTCATTTCTATTTTCAATTATTCTGATGTTTTTTGGTTTGTTAGTTCTATATTACATTTAGATATTACTATATTTTGTTTTTAATTTATATTTTTCATTTCACTCTCTTTTCATCAATTAAAATAATTGTAAATAATTTTTGTAATCATTAATATTATTAGTTTTTTGGCCGGTTGTAATGATTTTTTTTTTTTTTTTTTTGTACATGTGTATTATTCTCATGGGACTTAGTTCCAGAATAAAGTTCTTTTTTCATTCATTCATTCATTATTTATTATTCATAAAAATAGTGAATATTCAAAGGACAATTTATCTATCTATGGCACTATAAGAAAGTATGTCATTATGAAGTTTGTTTTGATCTTTTATTTAGTATTTGTGTGAATTTAGCAAATTTAACTATTTTATTAAAGACATCTAAACAATATTTAAATATAGATACTGACAAATAATAACTTTGGAGCTTTTATTTTACATAAAAAAATCTACTACTGAGTTAGATCAGGCACGGATTTTCTTTACTTATTTAGCAAGTTCGTGGAATGCTAATTCCAACTATTTGCTGCATCAAATACCATTATTCTATTAAAATGTGAGATTCTGAAAAATTTTAAACCAAATTTATGTTGCTGCAAGAAGAAATACTATTAAAAAAAACTTAATTTAATTGACAACCTACGAGAACCGAAGCGACGCAATTAAGTTGTATAAAACTGTGTAAAAACTGATTATTACGTTAAAACCATTAATTATAATAATAGCGGTGCTTCAAGACGTGCTAAATGAACCAATAAAAAGCATAAAATGATGAAAACAATAAATTAATGGTGATATATTACGGGATTAGGTGCTTCTGCTGTATAGTAGGAAATATAGTACCTTTTGGAAGGAAATGAAAGGAAAGGTTATATCTGTTTACATAGGATACAGTACGTTTTGGAACGAAACATGGATTTAGTACCTTTTGGAATGAATAAAATGTGGATTTAGTACCTTTTGTAATGAAATGCAATTTTTAAATACTTTTTTTGAAGGATTTTTATGTTTTTTAGACAAAATTTGATGACGGATTCAGATTAAACTAAACCATTAGAATACAAATATGTGAAAATATCAACTTTGAAAAAAATGTCTTTTAGTACCTTTTGGAAATCAACGCCTCAATTGATAAAATAAAAGTGATTGTACAAAGTTTGTAAGAAGTTTAGAATAAACATAAAAATAATAAAATAGAATAAGTGGCGTTAGCACAGCTGTATTTAGACTGCACAACGTACATCGGTCATTAAAATTTTAATGAGATGAATCAGTTTTAATGGGATTCCGGGATCACTCAACGATTAGTATAGCTTTGGCCTATTAATGCTGTCATATGCGCTTCGGAAATCTATACATAGCTGGTGGGTGACCATCTGATATTCCATTCATTTTTACAAAATCAAGTGCATCCATGTGGTCATTTTTACTTTCACTAACTATATATAGTAAGGGCAAGTATTGCGATCGTAAAAATTTTCGAATTCCAGTTTTCAACGGAAATACACATTTTAGGGTCCCCTGAGTCGAAATAACCAAGTCCCCGCAAAAAAGTCTGTGTGTGGGTGTGTGGTAACTCCCGGGCGGAAACGGTAAGTTCTATGAAACTGAAATTTCATATTTAGGACAAATATACGCCCAAGACGTTACAAAACCTTTTTCATCAAAATGAGCTTACCAGAAGAGCCACTTTATGAAATGCATTTTGCATCTTTTTTTGAATTTCTCGAAAACGGTTCCGACGATTTTGATTAAACTCGCTATATCGATGTAAAATTTAATGGGGTTTAAGATCATGTAGGTTTCATTCTGATTAAAATGGTCTGACAGGGCTTAAATGCCGATATTTTAAATTTTCTTTCTTTAAAGTACCTTTAATTTTGTTGATTTTATAAAAATAACTATATTATCTTGCTGCCACTGATGAAAAACAGGTAAATATATAAATTGAATGAATTCGATAACCAACTAAAGGAGAAAACAGAAAAAATATTTTTTAATGCAATTTTTTGTTTTTGAACGTAAGAGCAGTAATATAAATGTATGATATACCGTTGGAAAGCTAAAGATTTTAGAAATAATATTATCTTATACTCAAGCTTTTAAAAGTTAATAGAGAGTGATGAAATGTACATAAAACTAACTGATTATTTTAGATAATAATATAATAGATTCTTTAATAAAACACATGTTTTCTATATAAATTAATTCTTTAATAGTTTCACGTATTTTAATCTCTAACTGTATTTGAAAATTCTTTCATTGATTTTAAAAATGGAGGTAAGTGAAAGTAGTGTGTTGCCCAGACCAGATTTTTTTTTCTAAAACCCTCATAGTATTTGGCGTTAGAATGAAAGGAAAACATTTCAGGAATATTGTAAAGGGATATGAGGAAATTCTGGAAACAGGAAAATGTTCATAAAAGTATAAACTTATATTATTCTATAAAACGAGTTGAATAATGATAATGTACATTATACACCTGTTTTATTACAGCTATGGCTTTATTTCTTGTGGTTTCAACTATTTTAGTTTGATATAAGCCTGAAATACGTAATTGCAGATTTGGATTTTCCTTCATGGGGGTCATTTATTATGAAATACTAAAATGCAAGTCGTTTGGGATTCCCTTAACCGCAGGCGGTAAATTCACTTTTAATTTAACAACCCTCTGTTGTTAGATAATAGATGAATAATTACATTAGAGGTATTCGTTGTCTTTTAAACTGCATAGGAACTTATTCTACAGTCGATATTTTTTTGTAGTAAGTAAATGAAAATTTTTGTAATTTATATTCTCCCCCATAATTACTATCTTGAAGAAAGTAGAGTAATAAAACCATAATATTTTGCTTTTAAAATTAGACAGGCTTTTTATACGAAAAATCTGGTGCTCACTTCACACATTTTTCGCTTATCTCACTACTTGAGATAAATATTAAAATTTTATATTTTATAGTTCATATAAAAAATAAATCGAATTTCAATGAGAACAATTAGTCCATGAAAACTTGATATGGTCTCCAAAGGAATATATTAATATAATCCCAGTTAAGAATATTCTTCATAAAGCATGACAGATTTCTTTTCTCAATGGCATGTGGACCTAGGATTTTTAAATGTGAATAAAAAAATCTTCGGTTATGCCATTATTAGGAGGGAACGTAAAATGGTGGTCCCGAGCCTTTGAGATGCTTGGTACTCGTTAACGATCTCTATCCTTATTTAGCCTGTATAAGGAAAATTTAGGACTCCTAATGTAGTATCGTCCGATTAGTCACGACAGCATGAAGCTAATCGTTAAATAAATAAACAAATAATATTCTTCATCGCTGAAATTAAATCTCATTATATGGAATTACGATGCCATTATTATCATTAAGCGTTTATGACTCCTGGGTTTCAAGCCTCAAAACCCCAACTAACAACAATTTTCACCTCTTACAAACCTCGTCTCAAATTTCATCCTAATCTTAAAAATTCTTAAATTACAATAACTAACTCCTTATCCGTTCTCCTTTGGTATACAATTGGCTGTGGAAATCACACTGACGAACTTACAGCTTTATTTCCGACAAAAAAGTAGATGTAGCACTTATTATTGGAACTTTATAATAAATACCATAGTACATAACTGACCAATCCAACGGAGAAGCCATTACCGGTACCGCTTTCATTGTCCACTAGTCCCTCTCTCATCACTTACACCCACTTCTCACATATGATCTCCTACTAGCCACAGCCATAGTAACCAAGATCTTTTCCTTTCCGATCTCCTTTGCATTAGCATATTGCCCTCCTAAACTCTCTAACCAGCTCCCAGTATGGATTCTTCCTGAGCTCTTTAGCAAATGGCTTCAATCTGGATGCACACTTAAACGCGAACCACCAACAATCCAGATCTGAGAATTCCCGTGAATAATTTGCTTTCCGACGATTTCACCTCCTGCCTATATTTTTTTTAAATATTTGTTCATCTTATCTTGCACAACACGCATCGTGGGCTATGGAAATGTTAGCTCGCGGATAATGCTAACAAGTTAACGTTTCCAATAAACTTCTTTAATGTAGTCGGTCAACTATTTCCATTGTTCGCTTTACGGAGCACCTTCTCTTTCTTGTATACTTCTCCCAATCCTAAAATGAGTTGGTCCCAAATCCGTTTTCCACAAAATCTTTATTTTATTTTCCTCTGGCGCGACAGGCCGTGTAGGCCATTGGCAGTGTGATGTAATCTTCTGGGAGAATATACTCACCACGTTATTCGATGACATTTTATAGGGAAGGATCATCAATCCCAACGCCTAACTTTGTGAGTGGCCACCAGTAGCCTGATGGGTCTCACATAACCGGGTGAGGGCCTTTGAGTGAATCCCCATTCAATTAAATGCTTATAAAAGTCCCGCCGAGACTAGGATTCGAACTCACAATCTTTAACGAGCGAGACTAGCGGGCTAGCTACTCAGCCACGCCCTCTCCCCCCACAAAATCTTTATAGTACGGGTAATTTCTTTTCAAACGTTCTCTGAGAGGACGTAGGGCCCGGTTTTCCTTAGCAGCGAGATTCTAATATATAAATCTCCTGTTCCATGGTACACTTTAATAAAATTCCTTTCATTTCTGTTGAACAGAGGCGGTTCTTAAAAATCCATCATGACATGCGTCTTACACATAATTCTCACACTAGGCTGAAACGACAGCTCGCAGATACTGACAACTAAAATACTTTACTCATAAGCACTGCAAACTTCCAATCATCAACCAAAATCTCATTTCTGTTACTATTATCAGATCTGATCGGTGAAAACCCCGTATTCATTGCGTGCCATTAAAAATCCCGATTTTCACTCAGTTTGTCATCTATATAATCCGCAAAAGTCTTAATATCCCAATAGTTGCAGACTTAGCCAATAGATATACCTCTTTCAATTTTTCCGTTACCTGCTTTCTCCCTATCAATCCCGATAATCCTTCAAGGCGACTTAAAAGAAAATAAACAAGAGACCTTCTATTTTTAATTTTATACTGAACTTCTACCAATGGGTAGTTCCTTAGCAAGACATTTGTGTCACAATTATTGAGCTGTTTATTTATTATAGAATATATATAAAAGTATATCGACATTTACAGTTGCAAATGTCAATATACTTCATATGAGATAAGCGAGATATACCGATCTTATTGGCTGTCACTGCTTAATTAAATTATTTACAGAATTGTACTAATGCCTGTTGGAATAAATTATGAACTCAGTCTTTTTCATGTTTTCTTGAATATATATATATATATATATATATATATATATATATATATATATATATTATATATATATATATATTTTCTTAATCTTATTTTACCCAAGTATTTTATATAGAAAAGTTTCACTACAATTGCTACAACACATCCTGCAAATTCAGAATGAATTGCCTATAATTTTCTGGGATTTTCCCTTTTGATATAGAGGCTAATGATTATTAAGACCCAGCCGTGGGAAACAGACAATAGAAAATAATGGGATTGCCTTAGATTTCTCCTCCCTCTTTCGCAAGTCCTTGTTTTGAATGATATGTGGATGCGATACTTTTTGAATAGAATTAAAAAGGATATAGTATTTTATGAAATAATATAACCTGGGATATTCGCTTTATTGGTAACAGCTACTTTAACCTTCCTCATACAACAATAATGATTATGATCGGTGCAATTATTTTCAATAAAAGAGTGGTGAAGTATTGGGTTGTGACACATGAAATGTCCGTTTTCAAGGTAAAGGTTTTTATTAAAAATACGATATGAAAACAAGATAATATTGTTCGAAGTTTTTACCTTCTTTTTCTACACATTTTTCCCAACGTGACACCAACTTTTTTATCCCCGAACTGAAAAACTCTGAGCTTTGAAGTGAAACAAAATCTGAAAACGCACTTTTCACTTGATCATCATTTTCAAAAAGTTTTCCTTTGACGAAGTTTTCTAAATTCCTGAACAGGTGGTAATCTGTTGAAGACATTTCGGGAGAATATGGTGGGTGCGGAAGAACTTCGTAGCCCAGTTCTTTCAATTTTTGCACGGTATGTTTTGAAACATGGGGTCTAGCGTTGTCGTGTTAGAGTATAGGACCCTTCCAATTTACCAATCCAGGTTGTTTCTTTTATTATTTTGAGTGCATTTGGTCAATTTCATTGCGGTACGTTGTAGAGATAATGGTTTCACCTCTAGGTAAAAAGGAATAATGAATCATCCCAGCCATGGACCACCATACTGTAACCATCAGTTTTTTGGGATGTAAATTCGGTTTTAGCATTTGCCCCGGCGTTTCGTCGATGTTCATCCACTACCCTGACCGACGCTGACTGTCATATGCGATCCACTTTTCATCGCAGGTAATTATTCTTTCAAGGAAAGGCTCGGTTTTTGCCTTGCAAGCATAGAAACGCAGGTCTCAAGGCGTTTCAATTGCTGCCGCTCAGTGAGATCATGAGGTACCCATGTATCGAGCTTTTTTACTTTCCTAATACACTTTAAATGTCTGGAAACGGTAGATGCACTTACATTTAGTTGTGCTGAGAGTCCTTTAACTGTTTGGTAGGGGTTTCCTTTTACTGTATGTGTGAGGACATCGTTGTCTATTACGGATGGAGGTCTTTCTCGGAGCAAGTTTTCCAATTCGGTATCCCCAGCTGAAAACTTAGCAAACCAACGGCGAATGGTCCGTTCATTACAGCCTCAGCTGCTGAATGGCCGAGTTTAAACTCGTACAAAAATATTACTCGAAAATCCCGTATTTCCATGTTCATATTTGGAGGTATACTAAAAAGTGGGTAATTGATTGGGAAGCTAATGGTTATAATACAAAGGTAGAGGATCAGTAACTTTAAATATGTAAACATTCGGAAGAAAACAACAGAGACCTGCAAAATCCTTTATGTATTTCAGAAATTATAAAAACGGACATTTCATGTGAAACAACCCAATAGAAACCAGCCTCCAATTTTATTCACAGATAATGATCATATTTATTATGTTACCAACTAAATAATGTAAATAACCTCATTATCCCTTAGAGAAATATCTTTCCTTGTTGATTAATTACATTTTACATTCGATTATCTATTCTTCGTAAAGTATGCGAATATTCAAAACATTTTATTGTAATAAGAAAATATATAAAATAACTTATAATAAAATAAATAAATATTTTATTTATATCATGAACAACGTGTAAACAATACTTAACTATAGAGATTGATAAATAAATAACCAAAATAAATAAGCAAAAGTAAACTATGGTGCGGGCTACACACGACTAACCACGGCTGTTATAATCAATTTATGAACTATTGCATAAACTTATAGTTGAAAAATGTTTTGAATTTACATAAAAAGTGTTTTACATTAAATTATTACGTATGATAATTAGTTTATTATTCGTCCCTTAACATTACCTTTTAAAACTTTGTGTATGAGATAATATTTTTTCTAAAATCTATATTATTATTAATTATCTTCTATATTATACAACTATATTACCATTCTTTTGTTCAAAAACACAAAAATCGCATAAATATATGTTTGTACGTTTCTCCTTTATTCAATATCAAATTCGTTCATCTTATATATTTATCTGTTTTTTATCAATGCTAAAAATACGATATTGTTAAATTTTTCAAAACTACAAAATTAAAGGTACTTTAGAGGAAGAAAATTTAAAATATCGGATTTAAGCCCTGTCAGACTATTTCAATCAGAATTAAATCTACATCAAGCTAAATCCCATTGAATTTTACATCGATACACCAAGTTGTATCAAAAACGTTTGAGCTTTTTTTAAGAAAATCGAGAAAAGGTGCAAAATACATGGTATAAATGGGAACTTCCGGTCAGCAGATAGTGATGTGATCTTAGATATGAAATTCTGAAATTTGAAAACTGATTCGTATACCTTTTTGTCTTCGCGCTAAACAATCCACACAAACACACCTATTTGCGAGATCTGGTCGTCTGGACTCAGAGTATTTCCGGTGGAAAATGGAATTCGAAAATTTTCAATATCGCAATACTTTCTCTTACTATATATTTCATATATATGTTAGTAAAAGTAAAAAAAACTATCAACTTAGGTACGATAGTAGGTCTATTCCAGTAGGTAAGTTGATAACGACACAGTTTCCTTTTCCTATTTAGCAAGGTCAGAGAATGCTATTTCTAACCATTTTCTGTATCAAATAGCATTATTTGATTAAATTGTAAGTTTCTAAATTTTTTATTTATGTGCCTGCATGAAAAATGCCATAAAAATCTTCAGTTAATTAACGGCCTTTCAGAAACCAAACAATACACCTAAGTTGTTTCACACGTTTACGCCGAAGGGGGCTTTCGGCGGCCCGCACTAGTCTGTCTCATGGAGCGATGGCACATACCACTGGAATTTATTTTTATACCCATGTTATTTATTATTTATAAGGGCAAAAATTAAAAAAAAAAATTAACTGCCTTTTGAGTTATACTCACTAAAAGAAATCTGAGGTTATAATGACAAAATCGCACGAGTTTCACAAATTGTGAAACTCTGTTAGCTAACGTAAAACTCGTATACAGGTCTGAGCATGCTATAATCGATAAATGCCTCACAGAGTAGATATTGTATTAGAATATTATTTTTATTATTAATTAATATTATTATTATTATTATTAGAATAAAAGTATTAGAAAGGAAAAAAAATTGTATGTGAAATATCTTCAAGGGATTGATGTAGTATGCTGTGTTATTTAAGCAACCCGATGTATTTGGGCAGCATTACCAAATAAATAAAGGATTTCTCTCGGCACCGGCGTGAAAGTGTTAAAACAGCCTAAAAAACATGTTATAAGATTAAACTATTGATTAAAATAATAGCGGTGGTTCAATGCGTACTAAACAAAAAGGCCCAAAATTTTGAAAACAATAAATTAATGGTAATACATTACAGAAGTTAGGTGCTTCTGCTGTATTATACGAAATATGGTACATTTTGGAATAAACTGAAAAGAACAGTTATCTTTCTACAATGGATACAGTGCGTTTTGGAAGGAAAGTTTTTGATTGACAAACAAAAGAAATAATTTTATACATGTTTTTTTTATTCTCTCCTCTCTTTCTCGACAACCCGAAACCGAAAACTTCGGGTCTTTTTAGCAGTTAATAAGGGAAGAGTAATGAACGATTGCTGACTTTCAGGGTTGTTTTTTTTCTCTTTCTTCCCGGCTTTGGCATATTTCTTACTTATTTTTATTCTGATTTATTTTTTATGAACAATAAGTCAATTTTGTGGCTAATTTTATTTGTTAAATTATCTAATTTGAAACACATGTTTTCATCAAAGCTCAATGTGATTCTTTAACCTATTTTCAAATCCAAAATAATTTAAAAGATCTTGACTTGATTTTAACAACGGCAATAAGTGAAATTAGTACCAGATTTTTCAATTTTACTGATCTTTACATGGAATAAATTGTATGAGAAAGTAGTTCTTTTCCCCTTCATGCTAATTTAAAACTTCATTTCATGAAGGATGAACGGTAGAAACTGTGTTTCGCGCATCAGATATTTTTCCTTTCACTTACCTATATATGAAATATATAGCAAGGGAAAATATTGCGATCGTTAAATGTACGAATTCCAGTTTTTACCAATAATAAACGTTTTAGGGTCCCCTGAGTCCAAATGACCAGATCTCGCAAATAGGTCTGTGTGTGTGTATCTTTTTCATCAAAATCGGCTGACCGGGAGTGCTCCTTCATACCATATATTTTGCACCTTTTTACGATTTTCTTAAAAAAAGGGTTTTGACTAAACGCGCTATATGGATGTCAAATTTAATGGGCTTTAATTTTATATAGGTTTCATTCTGATTTAACAGTCTGATAGGGTTTGAATGCTGATATTTTAAATTTTCTTCTTCTGAAGTACATTTAATTTTGTAGATTTCAAACAATTAGGTATACCATCTTGTTTGCATAGATAAATAACAGCTAAATATGCAAAGTTGAGCTAATTTGATAAACAACTAAAGCAGAAAAATATGTAAGTATGTAAATTATTTTTTAATGCATTTTTTGTGTTTTTTAACACAAGGATAATAATAGAGATGTATAATATACCGTTGGAAAGCTTAAGATTTTAGAAAACATACTATCTAATACACGGAATTGTGAAAGATAATGGAGGGTAATGAAAAGCCGATTAAATTAACTGATTGTTGTAGATAGAAATATAATAGATTCTCCAATAAAACACATAGTTCTATCGAAACTTTGTGTAATTCATTAATCTTTTATTTTATTTTTGTGTATATTTATACACTTTTTAATTAATTTTGACCCCGTAGATAAGTGAAAGGCAGGTGTTGCGTGCACAAGATTTTTTTTTTCAATTTTAATTGTGTAGTGCTACCACTGGGTAGATTCTTCTCCCGCCTATCATGTCCATATATCAATGTTCACATTTACTTGATGTATTTTTTGTTAATACAGTTGTAAATACCGCTATAATAAATAAAATCTTTATTGTATTAATAGAACTACTGACCTGATCGAGCAGGATTGGAGAAGACGAGCCTGCAGACCCCGCCGATCCTCTGCTGGCCGTCAGGACAAGGTTTGAAGGGGGCCTTGATGATGTTGCGATCCCCGACATCTTCGTCCGGGAAGACGATCACATCCGTGGCGTTGCTGTCTTCCTGAAGGGCTGCCACGACGTAGATGACGGCGAGGATTCCTGCCGCCCTGAGCAGAGGCATCTGGTATACTGGAGAGCTGGGAGGGAAGCTGCCAAGGACAGAGGGACCGCTAATATATGCAGTCATCGCCTAACCGACCCACGGCCTCTCTCTCCGGCAGCCTGTGTCACCTGGAAGAGTAAGAGAGTGCTGATCGGAAGGTGAGAGGTGGTGGCTGAGTGGACCGGTTCTACTCTGGGGGAAGAGAAAGGGCCAAAGGCTCCAGTTTGAATGGAGCTATTTTCATCATCTTACTACAGTTAACATATACATATCATCAGTAGCGCTGAAAAATAACTGAAAATATAATACTTACCTCGGTTCTTAAAATCTATTTAAGAACTATTAAAAAATCTTTGTATTATGAGTAGTTTTTTTCGTCAACAGCTGATCCTGCTAATAATAATAATAAAATATTTATTTATCCTGTGACTATTCCCTTTAGAATAACATGACAAGAAAATTAAAACAAAAACTTTAAGGTAGTAATAATAGAAACAAAAATAGAAATTACAAATAATATTATATTATACATCTATATTACAATTCTTATTTTCGTTCGTTAATTATAAGGCCGATTTGCAAAAGAAATTCTTGGATATTTTTTTAAAACACTTTATTTATTCCAGTATCGCGACGTTTCAGCCACTAGGGCCATTTTCAAGCTTCTGTAATCAGTTAACCACCAAACAGACGTTGACAACCTAAACACCTTTTATGCAAGTACTATCGAGAGAGTAAATATATAAATCCTTTGGCATCCCCCCCCCAAGTTCAGTCGCGCACGAGAACACCTAAAAGGCGGCTGAAAACTGTTAAGTAAGTTGGAAAAAATGTTTATTTTCTTTTTTGAATAAATAGATCCACTTTTTCAATGGATGATGAAAAATAATATGATATTTTTGAATACAGGTTTTTTTGAAAAATGACATTTTAAAAAAATTATGACGACGCTGGTGAAAAGCGGTAAAATTAAAAGATAATTGAGATGGATATGCATGGTAGGTGACATAATTATTAAAAATAATTTATTATATGTTGTTGTAATTGAATTGTTGGAAATATATAAATGCAATGAGATTTTAA
This sequence comes from Piezodorus guildinii, assembly GCA_023052935.1. Lineage (NCBI taxonomy): Eukaryota > Metazoa > Arthropoda > Insecta > Hemiptera > Pentatomidae > Piezodorus > Piezodorus guildinii. Next base: position 40,601,496 of record CM041297.1, on the reverse strand, counting down.
TTGATTACAGAAGCTTGAAAATGGCCCTAGAGGCTGAAACGTCGCGATACTGGAATAAATAAAGTGTTTTAAAAAAATATCCAAGAATTTCTTTTGCAAATCGGCCTGATAATTAACGAACAAATATTAGAACAAAAGAAAAATGACGACAATGATGAGAAAAAAATTCTTATTTTCATAAACACAAAAATTGCATTAAAAAATATGTTTGCACTTTTCAAACAAATTCATTCAATTTATACATTTACTGGTTTTTTATCGTTGATAACAGGATTATATTGTTATTTTTTTTCGTATCAAAAAAAATAAAGGTATTTTAGAGAAAGAAAATTTAAAATATTGGCATTTAAGCCCTGTCAGTCTATTTCAATCAGAATGAAACCAACATGATGATAAAGCCTATTAAATTTTACATCGATATAGCGAATTTAATCATAATCGTTAGAGCCGATTTAGAGAGATAATCGTAAAAAGGTGCAAAATGCATGGTATAAAATGGCTATTCTGGTTAGCTGATTTCGATGGAATCACAAAAATACTAATACATGCAAAGATGTTCCTAACACCTCAACGTTGATATCAGCTGGTTAGTTTTAAAATGGCGGCCGATTATACCTTATTTAATTCAATAACTCAGTTATTTTTGAAGATAAGAAAAGATTTATCAGTTGTTTTTTTTTTTACCAGAAACACGCGAATAATTATATAAAAGAGAAAAAAGAAAAGAAAAAAAATTAAATTTTACACATAATTACGCTCATAACTCAATTACTTATGACGATAGAGAAAAGTATTATATATATATATATATATATATATATAATATATATATATATATATATAGAGAGAGAGAGAGAGAGAGAGAGAGAGAGAGAGAGAGAGAGTATGAGAGAGTTTTAGAATCAGTAGAGCGCGATTGATTGAAATCTCACTTTGCCTAACACTATATATGAGCTATTTTAACCTCTGATGAACTAGGTACATAATTGCGTAACCGGTTGAAACCTTGTACTCTTTCGGAAATGCAATCACGTAATATAGTTATTTCCCACTCGTTTGGTTTCCCATTACAGTACATCAACACTTGAAACGCAGTTTTTTTACCAACCTAATAAAAATTACTTTTGAGAAATCATCAATACAGCTATCATTCAGAAATATTTACCATTTTGAATTTCACTTAGGGTACCTATACATGAATAAATAAGTTCGTTAAAGTATTGCGATCTTGAAAATAAGAATTCTAGTTTCTGCCAGAAAAAGATGTTTTAGGAACCCCTAAGTCTAAATGTCCGAGTCTCGCAAAAATATCTGTGCTTATGTTTGTGGTAATTCTAGCTCGAACACCGTTAGTCGTGTAAAACTAAAATTGCGTATGTTTGAAGCATTTATGCTTGAGATGTTACAGAAACTTTTTCATTACTCAAAATCGGCAAACTAAAAGAGCCACTATGCATTTTGCTCCTTTTAACGATTTTCGGGAAAACGGTAATAAATATTTTGATTAAACTCGCTATATCGATGTAAAAATAATTGGGCTTTCACATCATGTAGGTTTCGTTCAGATTGAAACAGTCAAACATGGCTTTAATGCCCAATTATTAATTTCTTCCTCTAAACTAGCCCTAATTCGGTAGATTTCAAAAAAATAACCGCATCCTTATCATAGATAAAAAACGGGTAAATATATAAATTGTATGTATTAAGTATCAAACTAAAGAAGAAAAGAGGAAACATATTTTTTAATGTAATTTTTGTAGTTAAAAGCAGTGATATAGATGATAACCGTGGAAAAGCTAAATTAAAAAAATATTATCTTATACCAAGAATTGTAAAAATTAATGGAGGGAGATGATACGCCGATAGAACTGATTGTTGTAGGTAATAATAAAATAGATTATTTACGTTTAGCGTCACTTTTATGCTACTGTGACTAGTCAATCTTTAAAGACTGCCTGACATTGCACATGCTCAGGATCACCATTTTACATCCCATTATTGAACTAAATAACCAAGTATTTACTTCCTTCCTTAAAAAATCCTAGATCATGTGCTGGGTTTGAGCCCCCGATTAGTCATGGATGGCTGTTATACTAGCCGATAAACCACAAGTGATCCATAATAGATGTTATAGGTCAAAGGTTTAATATGTCCAAGATCGTGGGTTAATGCCCTTGGTCAATTCGTCCTTCGAAAAGGATGTAAAAAGATAAGAATTTTGATGAAAAAATATGAAGGGACCTTCTTCAAGATTTGAACTTCCGACCTTGGGCATGTATCAATGGTATGCTTGACAGGTGTCACCACCATTAACCCTTAAAAGTTTTATTAAGCGTTTAAGTTGTAGCATTTGCCCACCAAAGATTACCCAGAGACAGATAGTATTATAGTGAATACACAGATATTACTGACATTCAATAATGTGGAAATGAACATAATTTGCCTAATTGGGTTTCAATCCAGTTGGAAAACATAGTCATTAATAACTCGAGAAACGCTTATGTCAGTGCGAGGAAAAGCTGAAGCACCAGTCTTTAAGCTGTTTGTCCATTGTCCGATACCCTAACCCTTTTCATAAGAGCTCTCTAGTGACTTTACCGAGGAGAAAAAAGGTTATTGGAGAATGAAGATTGTGAAAAGAAAACCCCTTGAGGAGTCCTTAGTGAGGCGACAATGGGCCATCAGGAAGAGCGTGCGGTCTATCTGCAGATCTGAGGGCGGCACTCCGGCACGTCTGCAAGTCTCCCTCCAGGGATCAGAGGCAGACTCTGGAGTGTCGTCTTAGCAACACTTCTTCATGGTGAACAATAAATAATAGTGAAGAATCCAATACCGAAATTGATAAAAAATATTCTATTCAGGAATATCTGATGCCCATAACTAAGACATTCATTCATCTAACTGGTTAAAATAAAATTTAAATGTATTAACCAATATTACTCTTTTTAATTCGATAGCTGTGTCAACATTTTTATTCAGAAGTTTGGGGTCTAAGATAATGAGAAGCAATCGAATCGGTGCAACTGGCAATCTTTAAACATCTTCTTCACTGGCCAAGGAATTCTCGTACAGCTAACTACATTGTCCGCCTTGAAACTGGATGCTATTCAGTCAAGATTATCATCATCAAGAAAATCATCGACTATTGGACGAAATTGTTACTAATGTCTGAAGATAGGTTGCCATAACAGTGTTTTGATAAGCTGATTTGTCATGATTCAATGAAAGCGGATAGTAAATACAACTGGGTATCCCAAGTAAAGCTACTATCGCACCTTTGAGTTGTAGACAGGATCATATATACTTGTCTCCGATAGAAATAAAAAGATAAAAGTATGACATAATAAAAAAAAAAATGATAAATCACACCCTAACACTGGATATTAGCCGTGCTCTGAACTCCAATAGACATCAATACTATTGACTTTTATCAAATTTTAATATTAATACTCCAGAAAGCTACTTGTTTTACAGGGTCAACATCAAAAAAGTAAGGTATGTCAGTCGGTGAAGAATCGGCAGCAAAGAGAACATTAAACTTTATTTGGAAAATAAAACATTACCACTTACAGCAAATCAACTTTGCAATAATTGTGACCAATTTATATCCAACAGTATGTATTATATACTTCTCCATTGTAGAAAATGTAATAAATATAGAAAGGAATATCTGAGACAGTATATGACAACTGCTTGTGACCAACGAAACATAGAGACCATTCTCAATATTGATAATGTTGATAAATTAAACAAAATATATTATTATATATCTCAATGTATATATAATTCTTTGTAAATTAAAAAAGAAGTAGTTCATTTTTATTGTCATATTATTTTGTTCATTTTTTTAATTATTACAACTATTGTTTCTATTAATATCATTTATTATAATTTTTTATTGATTTGTTATTTCTTTGATTATATAATTAATATTTCTTTAGATGTGCCAGGCTCTTAAAGAATTGAATGAAGTTTATTTATTATTGGTTTTGTATTTGTACATGAATATTTCTTTGACAAATAAATTCATTATTTATCTAAAAAAACTAAAACAATATTAATCCGCGACAACCAAATTCCTCAGACTAAATCTATACGTTCCCTAGGACTAACACTAAACCGAAGGAAGACTCGGGGTCCACACGTCAAGATGAAAAGAAAAACACTCAATCAGCGACTGAAAGTACTATACTCTCTTTTATCCAAATCATCGAAATTAAAAATTAGACAAAAACTGAATACATATGCATACCTACATAAACCCATATTGACGCCTAACAGATATATGATTCAGTAAAAAACTCACATGCAAAAACTTCAATTCTTTCATTCAAAAATTTAAAGACGCATAACGACAGATCCTTGGTACGTAAATAACAAAACTCTACATTCGGACTTACAACCAACAATTGACGAATATATAAGAACTAAATTCGCGTTTTCATAGAAAATTACACAGACACGATAATAGACTAATAAAGAACATGTTAATAACTGAAATGCCTGATAGAAGAATTCTAAAAAGAAGCTGGATGAGAGACCTTCTCTCCTAAATTAAAGCCTAGGAAGGGGTGCTGCTGGGCACTTACCTTGTTTGTTTGTTTAGGTTTTAAGGCGTAAAACCCTAAGGTCATCAACGCCTAGACACTATATGCATATTCAACCTTTATAAGAAAGAACTATTAGGTAATGGGTGATTGAGAGAAAGAAAGAAAAATAAAATAAAATAAATAAATAATACATAAATAAAAGAAAAAAATAATAAAAAAATAAAATAAAGAAAGAAAGAAAAATATTTTTATGTAAACTATAGTTTAAAAAGCTAATACTAGTAATGCTAACTGACTAGGAATGGTCTTTATAATTTCGATAATAATGACTGCTCCTTAAGAAAATCAAAAACTAATTCAATGGTTTTCTCTCTATCACCCAGCACCGCTGAAATATTCGGGCTTAGTCCAATTTTATTCAGGTGTGATGAATAATAAGGGCATTCTTGAAAAATATGCCGAATGGTAAGGGTTCCATCACAGTGCTGGCATCGGGGCACCGGCTGCCTAGCAAAAAGATAAGAGTGCGTCAGCCGCGAGTGTCCTATCCTCAGCCGGGTCAACGCGACCTCCTCCCTCCGGCTGCTACGGCTAGATGTAGACCAGGGTTTCACTGTTTGTTTTATATGCTTCAGTTTGCTTACCTGGCTATCGTCCCACATTTTCTGCCATCGGTCATCTTCTTGCTTTCTGAGCGGTTCACTGAGTTCAGACGGGGTCAAGATGGCTGTTCCTCTCCCTGGCAGTGTGAGCGCCTACGGCACTTACCTTGATCATGATGACCGCTGCTTATGTTTCTATGGCCCATTTGTTTATTGTTGTAGAGGTGTAAATAATAAATATGAAGATTAAAAAAATAAAATAAATAGAAAAAAATGTATTCCATCCTTTATTTTTAAACAGCCTAAGGATTCCTAGGTTTTTACATCATTTTATAAAACGTTTATATTTTTTTTTAAAGTCAACCTCTTTAGGCGCCTCTAATGGGTAACAGACTACATTGGATGGTTTCAATGCAACGGTCCTCTTAGCATTTCTTTTTTGCTTTCACTCACCTATATATGAAATATATTGTAAGGAAAAGTATTGCGATCCAGAAAATTTTCGAATTCCAGTTTTCAATGGAAATACACGTTTTAGGGTCACTTGAGTACAAATGACCGATTCGCTCAAAAAGGTCTGTGAGTGTGTGTGACAAGCCTAACACGAAAACGAAAAGTCGTACGAAACAAAAGTTGATTTTTTACGAAACTAACGACTTATTTTTCCAAATTATTGCACTTTTCCAATGACTTTTTAACAATATAATATGGATATAGTACTTTTTGGAACGAAACGTGGATATAATAGTACTTTTTGGTAGAATAATAACCCGAAATAACTGTCATCATTACCTTCCTTTAACATTACTCATAACTAACGTCTTTATTATGTTAATTACTAAATTATGTATATTTCCCTATTCTTTTTTTTTTTTTTTAACTTAATATTTTTTATTTGCACCTGTATATGTTACAATCAGCAAATGAGTTATATATGATAAACATAGCATGGGTTGGCATGAGGGAGATAGTACCCAGTGGTGCATCCTCCTGACATTCAAAAACAAACTATTTTTTCAGGCTAGGAGGTCCCTCATCCAACTCCTTATCAGCCTACGCCGAGTTATGTATGTTATGTCAGTTGCAGCCATGTTTTGTACAAGTTTGTTTCTATGTCCATTTAGTTTGTCGTGAAATCGTTTGTAAGTCTGTCGAATGTGGCTTATTGTAGTTGAAATACGTAAGTCAGTGTGTAGGGTATCGTTTGATACATATGGTGGTGCGTTCATTGCCAGTCTTAAAAATGGCGATTGAAAGGTTTGTATTTTTCGTATGTGTGTCTTTTTAGCGGGTATTTCCCCATTCCCACTGTGGGAAATATCTTCCCTTTTTGACTTAATATATTTTATTGTCTATTCTTCATAAACATAAGAATATTCAAAGAACCTTTTATTTATTTTTGGCACAATAATAAGGAAGTATGTAATTATGAAATTTGCTTTGAACTTTTATTATTTCTTTGAATTTAAAAAATGTATTTATATTATTACGTACCTGTAAACAATACTTAACTATAAATACTGATAAATAAATAACTTTTAAACTTTTATTTTGGTCTTTTACACCTTTAAAAAAAAGTTCCTATCAGGCTAGATCAGGCAAGGTTTTTCTCCTTATCAAGGTCAAGAAATTCTAATTCCAACCATTTGCTTAATAAAATACAATTTTTGTATTAAAATGTGAGTTTATGAAAAAAAATTTAAGTGGCTCTAAAAAAAAAAATACTATGTAAAACTTAATATAGTTAAGAACCATAAGAGAAATTAAGTTGTTTAAAACAACCTAAAAACTGATTATTAGGTTTAAAATTTATCAAAAAAATATCGGGGATTCAAGACGCACTAATTAAAATGAAGGAAACAATAAATTATTGGTGAAATATTACTGGGTTAGGTGCTTCTGCTGTATAAAAAGAAATATATTACGTTTTGTAAGGAAATGTTTTTAGTAGCTTTTGTAATGAAATGAAATGAGGATTTAGTACCATTTGGAATGCGTTTTACATATATTTTTGAATAATTTTTTATATTTGTCCTCGGCACAACGAAGAGGTTTCATGTGACCCATTTATACAGCGAGTTAAAGTGGCTCCTTCCCTCTATCCGTAGGCAATATTTCCTAGGATCATACCTTTACCAAACCATCCACTCCCAGCTACCTCCCTATATCCACAGTCTTCTGCAATTTAAATCGTCAATCCACCCCTCGAAACAAGATCGCTCTATTCTGACCTTTATATTCCTATCCATAGAACAACAAGTTTTGATCATTCCTTACTTGTCCGTTTTACTACTCTATGGAATTCCCTACCTACTCATATTCGCCATTCTTCATCCCTCCCGTTATTTAAGTCCTGGCTGCTCCAGTACCTATTGTCATCCCAAACAGTAGCCTAACAAGCCTAATATTTCAAATCAAATATCAATCCTTTCATTAGGCTTAGTGAATGAATCAGTTATTATGAACCTGTTTCAATGTTTTGTTTTATTTAACACTTCAATCTATAAGAAGTTATTTATTTTACTATTTTATTTTATTGTATACTTTAAACCATTTTTGTCTCTAATATCATTGTAAATAAAATAAATCTGATGCTGACAACACACGACTTTCACTTACCATTAATTAATTTAAAACTATTAACTATACTTCAATTTAAAAAATATTTTAATAAAACGTGTATTTTTTTTTTCATTGGAAAATATGCTTTGGATTAAATAATATAACTATATTAAATTGTTAATCAGTAATAAGTTAATTCCCTATTCGTCACTTTATATTACCTTTTACAACTTTGAGTATCAGATAATATTTTTTCTAAAATCTTTCTCTTTCCAACGGTATATTATACGACTCTATTACTGTTTTATTATAAAAAAACAAAAATTACATAAAAAAATGGTTTTGCACTTCCGTTCGTTGGTCATCAAATTCGTCCACCTTGTATATTTAGCCGTCCTTCATCAATGTCATTAAGATGATATGGTTAATCTTTTGAATGTACCAAACTAAAGGTAGTTTAGAGGAATACAATTTCAAATATCGGCATTTAAGCCATGTCAGCCTATTTTAATCAGAATGAAACCTACATCATATTAAACCCATTAAATGTTACATGGATATAGGGGTTTAATCAAAATCGATTGAGCCGTTTTTGAGAAAATCTTAAAAAGGTGCAAAATGCATAGCCTGAGGTGACCCTTCTGGTTAGCCGATTTTGAAGAAAAAGTTGCTGTAACATCTCGGGTCTATAGTTGTCTCAGATATTAAATTTAATTTTCGTACGCCTTTTCGTTTTCGTGCTGGACTTACCAAAAACACACGGACACACAGAACTTTTTGCGGAACTTGGTTATTTGGACTCAGGGACCCTAAACGTATATTTCCGTTGAAAACTGGAATTCGAAAATTTTCACGATCGCAATGCTTTTCCTTACTATAGGTAAGTGAAAGTAATTAATTATAATCATTTGGTCTTTTGGCCAGACACATCGTATATCTTAATTGTTCTTAAGGGACCCTATCCCAGAATACCTTTTTTTTCTATTCTATTCTAAAGGATATTTTTGGATAAAATCTGATAGCGGATTAAATAAAACTAAACTATTAGCATGCAAATATGTCAAAATATAAATTGCGAAAAAATTTCCTTTAGTTTTTTTTGGAAATCAACGTCTCAATTATTCAAAAACAATATCACAAATGGTCCGTATTCATTTTACTTATCGTAAATATCTAATTTTTTTTTTTTTTTTTTTTTTTTTTTTTTTTTTTTTTTTTTTTTTTTTTTTTTTAGCACCGATTTTTGTTTCTCGGAACATTCAAGTAGCATGTAATTGTGTGTTGATTGAGCGAACATTCTCGAACGAAGAATAAACTCGACGATACATCAATGAATCTTTCAATTTCACCAGCCTGATAAGATAAACGCAATGGTTTAAAAAGATAAGATAAATACGAACAGTCTCTATCAAGAGTTCAGACTCGCAAATCCCAACATGAAGTTGTTTTACTCTCTTCTGCTTGCCGCCGCAATATATGCTGCGTCTGGAAGACCACAGAAGAATGACCAAAATAAAACATTCAGTGTTCACCATCCTACTGGATCCGGAGAACAAATGATTCTCCAGTGTATTATTGACGTTACAGATCGCCCGCAATGTCCTGTAGGAAAGAAACGAGACCGAAACGGAAAATGTAGAGACATCTTTATAAACTTTTGATCGTTGAACTAAGTGTAAATTTAATTATTTTACTATCATTGCTACCATTATTTGAAAATAAAATTTTAATTCAAAAGATGTGTTGTGTAATCAACTACTATTATAAAATTCATCGCATAAGGTAAATTTATAGATCATTTTTATTTTAATATTTAACACAGAATAAACCATTTATATGATCTAAAGTATAATAAAACCTTATCTAGAAATAATCTTCCAGACTTTCCTATCCGGTAAATTCACTAATAATTGGTTTATTATTTTCAATAGTAAACCTTCAAGAAGAAAAGAATACTTTACGTGTAACCGCGATTGCAGTCCATTTCTGGATGCAGAGGTCCGATTCGGAGTTCCCTGAGTCAGTATGTAAATAGGTATGAATGTGGCCAAGATCATAATTATTTTATTTTATTTTTTAAAATTTATTTTTGTTTGTTTGTTTATTTATTTAACGTCACTTTATGCTACTATGGCTAATGGGACGATGCTACAGTGGGAGTCCTAAATTGTGTCTATCCAGGTTTTATTAGGATAGGGATCTTTAACGAGTACCTGACATCGCACAGGACGGCATAACTAAGGATTTTTTACTCCCATTAAAAAATCCTAGAACCACCTGCGGGTTTGAACCCGTGACCTTTGGCATAGGAGGCTGTTATGCTAACCACCCAGCTACAAGTGATCCCATTAATTTTTTTTTTTTTTCATTTGTTATTTAGGTTAACTTATTTTATTTTATTTTTTTCTTGTTTTACTTTGTACATATAAAATGAATGAATTATTTGAGCTCTAATACTTATTGCCCTAGATAGTGGCAAGTTGTATTATTTCACAATAAAGCAAAGTTTAAAAAAATAAAAATCAGGTACAGGAACACTCGACTTTCACTTACCTCCTTAAAACTAATTTAATTTTTTTTAAATACAGTTAAATTTGAAAGAAGGTTAAAGAATTATGTACAGTGATTTTTGATAGAAACATGTGTTTTATAAAATAATCTATTATATTATTGTGGATATAATTAGTTGACCGTTGAGAATTACTGAAGGAATTAGTCCGGGTGGCGGTCATTAAATGAAACAACTGAATAGTTTCAACTATTTTATTGTTTACCAACGTTTCGACCCCCATTGTGGGTCATCATCAATTGTTTACAAAAGACCCCTCCAGCCAAACATTCATATAATGAAATTCCTATTATAAATTCAATATTCTAATATGGCAGATATAATGCAATGAATTTAAGATTCATAGATAAAGATTTTAATCTTTTATTAGAAATAGCAACATGAGGAAATATTATAATTCAAGACGCAAATTCTTCATTAATAGAACAACTTACATTTTTCCATGACCACACTATCATTTGATGATGACCCAAAATGGAGGTTGAAACGTTGGCAAACAATAAAATAGTTGAAACTATTCAGTTGTTTCATTTAATGACCGCCACCCGGACTAATTCCTTCAGCTATTATATTATTATTTACAACAATCAGATTTATTGCCTTTTTATTACTTTCTATTAACCTTTTTTAATTTTCTGCGTAAGATGATATTTTTTCTGAAATCTTTAGTTTTCCAAAGGTATATTATACATCTTTATTTTTGTTATTATTTTCAAATCTTTTAGGGAAGCCCGTGGCTGAGTGGCTAGCGCGCTAGTCTCTCATGCTAAAGATTGTGAGTTCAAATCCCAGTCCCGGCGGGGCTTTTCTAAGGATGTAATTAAATGGGGATTCACTAACAGCCACACCCCGGGTATGTGAGACCCGCCAGCCAAATGGTGGCCACTCACAAAATTAGGCGTAGTGAGTGATGACCCTACACTACAAAATGCATCGTGAGTGTAATCTCCACGAGGCCCAGAGCCTACAAGGCCTGTCGCGCCACTCGGAGAATTTTCAAAAATACAAAAATTGCATACAAATAAAAATGCTTTTGTTTTTCTCCTCTAGTTGAATATCAAATACGTTCGAGTTCTATATTTATCGATACTTACAAGATGATTTGGTTTTGTTTGTTTATTTATTTAACGTCACTTTATGCTGATCGGACGATACAACAGTGGACTCCTGAATTTTTCTCTTCAGGTTTAATTAGGATAGAGATCTTTAACGAGTACCTGACATCGCACAGGCTCGGGACCATTACTAAGGATTTTTTAGCCCCATTAAAAATCCCAGTGCCAACTGCTGGTTTGAACCCGTGAAGGCTGTTATGCTAGCCACTAAGCCATAGATAATCCCAAATTGATATGGTTATATTTTCGAATACACCAAATTAAAGGTACTTTAAAGGAAGGACATTTATAATAACGGCATTTTTTATGCCCCTACTTTTCTTTATAATACCTCACCTTACGGAAACTTGAGGTTTCTGCTTATTTGCAATTTAAGGAGTTATCTCTCTGCATGTTAATTTTTTAAATATTTACACTTTTATGTAACGGACCTGGTGATGGCTTTTAATCCCTCTCAGACTATTTGAATCAAAGAAACCTACTCGATATAGCGAGTTTAAAAAAAACAAAAACATTTTAGCTGTTTTTCAGAAAAACGTAATAAGATGCCAAATAAATAGTGTAAAGTTGCTCAACTGGTTTGCCGATTTTTTAAAAAAAAAGTTACTGTAACATCTTAAACATATAAGCTTAAAGTAAGAAATTTGAGTTTTATACAGCTCATGGTTTTCGAGCTAACATGGCCACAAACACACACGATCGCAATATTTTTTATATGTTTTCAATTCTGAACGAATTTACAGCAAGGTCCCGAGAAAGAAAACTTGTATAAGTTTTGTTAATCGTTTATAACGGCAAAAACGATTATGATTTTAAACTTGCCTTATCGATGTAAACTTTAATGGGATTTAGTATGATGTATAATAACGGGGATAAAAATAACTGATTGCCCTAGATAGTATTATAATAGAATATTTAATAAAACACATGATTTTGTTGTCTTTATTTAAATCCAAATAGAGGCCTTTTACAGGGCGAGTAGAAGTCACTATCCCACTAAGGAGAGCCCGTGTGTGGGAAAGGATTTCAATAAAAGTTCAGTAACAAACAGTTACACAGTACACAGTAACAAACAGTTACACAGTACACAGTAAGAAACAGTTACACAGTACACAGTAACAAACAGTTACACGGTACACAGTAAGAAACAGTTACACGTAACATTAACAAACAGTTACACAGTACACAGTAACAAACAGTTACACAGTACACAGTAAGAACAGTTACACGGCACACAGTAAGAAACAATTCAATACTTAAATAATATTACAAAATATAAAACTATTATTAATCCAGTTTCTATTGGAACTCCATGTAAATTAACAAATTTATTTTCATCTGTAATTGTTTTAAAAATTCTTAAATCGATTTTAAGACCAGAGGTAAGTGAAAGTCGAGTGTTGTGCGCACCATATTTTTCGTTTTAAGAATCATGTTTAGTCTATAAAATAAAAAATATATATATATATAAAATAAAATAAAATAAATTTCCTGAAAAATTCCACCAAATTACCTTTACCTTGTGTTGCAAACCGATGACTGTATCCTTTAGTAATACCCCACTCATACCTATTGAACAAATCCGATACCTAGGACTCCATCTTGACAATCTCTTACATAGAATCCTCATACGAGACTTAAACTACAAGAAACAGTAGATACCGATTAAGACAACGCACTCGACAAACGTTCAAAACTGCCAATTTATTACAAAAATCTCATTTTCGTTGCCATCATCAGACCTATCTGGACATAAGGAATCGAGCTTTAGGACTCTACTAAACCATCTAATTCCTCTCGCATTCAATCCTTATTAATATTAAAATCTTAAATTCTTTTTATTTCGTTACGAATAAAATCATCCATAATGACCTAAATATCCCAGAACTATACCGAAACAGGTAAGCCTCTTTAATTCCAAACTCCCGACCCACACGAATCCTCTTGTACGCAACTTATCATTCCCATCTATTCCTGACACCCCTCCGAGGCGATTGAAAAGTCGATGGCCACGAGACCAACTAAACTAAATTGATATTGAAGTGCTACCTTGGGTAATTAGCCCGTTTACTTATTGTGTTTATTATAAGTAAAGTTGTAAATATCAATAAATGTTAAAAAAAAAAATCATATTAGAAAAAGATTAAGGTTAGTAGAAGACCTTATTTTTTACATTCTTTGTAGACAAAGGATGTGTTGCTGTCAAAAAAGCATATCATTTTAAACAGATCGAATGTTTATTAATTGATTCTTCTCTGGCTAAAGAGAAACAAAGCTTTGAATTAGAAATAAATAACACAGTTAGCACAATGATTAATATGAAATACATACCAAAGTTTAAAAAAAAAAAAAAAAGAGATTATATGTAATTCAGGTTTAAGGAAAACAAATTGGAAGCAACAAAAAACAGATATTTATTTTCTAGATTTATTTCCGATGAAATACATTTTACATGTTTTTATTATATGTTGTTTCATGGTTTTTGACCATTTAAATAAATTGATTATGTTTTACAGTTAAAAGTAAAAAAGTAATAGTAACGATGATTCTATGACAAATATAAAAGAACAATAAAAAATTAAGTAAAGCACCTACATAAAAAATAAAGTATAACTATAAACTACATATTTATAACAAAGTAAAGATGAACCTATGTGATTGTAAATAAATAAGTAAAACATAAAGTTAAAAATAAAATGATAATGATTTATAAAAAAAAATAAATAATAAATAAATAATGCTACAAAACAAATTTGTTGAGATATTTTCATTAGATAATTTTTTTAAATCACATCTAAGGCCAAAAGAGTTTCTCTTAAACTCGCACTTCATTTCGTAAAGTTCGGATAAATCTTAAACTATTTATAGTAAAATTATCAGAAAATATTTATTGAGCAAATTTTGTCCTTATAAGTTTGTTCAATACAATCAAAATGAAACATTTTCGAAAAAGTTAATGACTCTTTCGACCCCAAATGTAAAAATGTTATCAACATCAATATCTTATAAAATTGAAAAAAAAAAACAATGAAATTACTCTAGCCCACCATAGTTTCAATCACTGCTTCCTCTTCGATTTCTTATAATCCTCTGAGGGGTCTGAAAAGAAGATGGATGGAAGACCTTCTGATATAAAGTAATCATTGCAGCGTTGCCAATGGGTTCTTTTATATTTTATTTTATACCTCTCTCATATTTGCTCAATTTATTGTAATTGTTAATCTTATTATGATCAATAAAAAGGAGTAAGAATTCTTTTTTGAATTTTTTTAATTATCCAAATGTTTAAAATTAATTGACATATTACTTCCAATAATGAAATGAAATGAAAAAACTTCTTTATTATCCTGGGACTAAAGTCCCTTGAGAATAAATTAAACATACACAATTGATGACCGGAACAATGTGGTCATGGCTTAGAATAACAAATTACTAAACTAAAAAAATAATTAAGGTACTAATATATGTACATCTTTACTAGTCAGACTTTCAGAATGAAAAAAACAGAAATAGCTAATTCATTAGTAATAATTTGAGTAATATAAACACACAAATAAAATAAAATAATAATAATAATTGGTATTTATAGCATCTGCAGTTTGAAGTTATTGTCTGTTTGACTGGGTAAGGAGAAGGTGGTTGAAAAGGAGCGATTTGAAGGAGGAAGAAGCTCTTACATGACGGATCTCAGGAGGGATAGAGTTCCAAAGAGAGGTTGCTTTGGCTAGAAAGGGCTTGTCAATGGCAGCAGTACGGTGAGGAGGAGGGTAGAGGTCAGAAAGCCGGGATCTGGTAGAACGGGACTGAATTGATGATTTAAATTGAGAAGGGATTGGAAGATATAGCTGGGACGCTGAGTTCTGATAACCTGGTAGAGGAAGGAAACTAGGAAATACAGGCATTTGTAACGAGGATAAAGCCACCTTAACTTGGCGTAATACTGGGTTATATGCGTGTCTCTGGTGATCCCGAATACAAACCGTATTGCACAGTTCATAATACGCTTGAGTTTTGCTTCGAGCTCACCTGAAAGTCCACTGTACACCTCGCTACCGTAGTCAAAGTAAGGAAAGACAAGGGAAGAAACAAGGAGTTTACGAATATTGAATGGTAGGAGGTGATGGAGGCGACTTAATTATCACTTATTCCGGTAACGATTTCACGAATAACTGTATTCAAGGCTTCGGGGTTTTAGCCCTACTTTCAAGATTTTTTATTTATGTGTCATAATTATTTATGCAATTACTATAGCAAATTGCTATGTGTCAATTATAAATGAATTCTATCGGCTCTCTCTGAATCCAGCTAATAGTGATTGAATTGGAAAGAACTCAATCTAAAAAACACAATTGAAACTTCCTCAAGTTTAGAATATAAAATATTTCCTTTTAAATAAAAGTCTAATAGTTATAATAAGAATACCAAACTTTCTTTTAGTACATTTGAACAGTTTCAGTGTGAAATTCTAACATGGATGATGATTGTATTTTTTTTCCTTATGCAATTAATAAATAAATAAAGAATTTACTAAATGAAACTAGAAAAATGCAAACAGTCCTTATTAAAAATGGAAATAATTTTAGCCCATATTATTATTATTTTTATTTCTATTTTTTAGTTATAATGATTTAATTACTATTTTATGGTTATATTTTACTAGAATAACAACAAGCAAGCTTGCTTGCAGAAAATAGAAGACAAGTTTTTAGCTGTCATTATAAAGTTATTATACCTCTTTATTCCTACTTTTCGTTTTTTTTTTTATATATATAGAACCAATATTATTATTAACTAGCTGACCCTACATGCGATATTCTGTCTTAACTATGACTTGGGGAAATCAGTCAAGCGGTAAAGCGATGACCAAAGAAAAAGGGGATTCATTTGTATATATAAAGAGATAACATTACAAAAATATAAATAAAATAAAATAAAACCTATCACTAAGGAAAAAGGTGAATTATATGAAATATTAAAAAAAAGTTATCTAGCAAACTAACTTTTTTCTTTCATAAGATCCTTCTTCTGGCTGACATGAATATAACAAAAAAATAATTAGCGAAATCGGTCAAGCTTTTCACGAGTGATGCAATCATCAAGGGACAAGGAGGGTTCACTTTTATAGAATATTAAAAAAAAAAAAATCTAGGATCCTTCTTCTGACTGACATAAATATAACAAAAAAAAGAATTAGCGAAATCGGTCAAGCCTTTCACGCGTGATGCGATCACCAAGGGACTAAGGCGATTCATGTTTGTTTATATATATTTATATATATATATATATATATATATATATATATATATATATATATATAAATATATATAATTTGTACATGACCAGTAATGAGAGACGAATCGTAAAATGTTGACTATTAATTCTAATATAATTATTTTACATTAATGTATATAAATATGATGGGATAAAAAGTGGTATTGTTCATTAATGATGATAAGATTAACAATTAAATTAAAACTATTATTTACATTTACAATTATAATATAGTCATTACGAATAAATTATTTATTGACCTAATTAGGTGCTCAGGTCTCTAAGTACATCTTGACTGAAAAATATAAAGAAAAGTTGTAACATATACATTAATATATTCTAAATATTCTTAATCTTTACGAGCAATAAATAAATTACTATAGATCTAAACTTATTCGTAATTCACAAGAGCTTTGGTACAACTTTAAATGCATATCTATCACCTGTCTCATTCTTGATATTTGTAACTTAAATTATTATACAATAGATACGCTAAGGGACTGCTCGTTAACCCTAGAATGTTTTCGTAAGATATATTATCACAGAAGCACAATACAATATCCGAAAAAATCAGCAGGACAACCAGAACTGGGACGCAGATTTTGGTGCAGAAAGCCTTCCGTCGTAAGCGGAAAAGTGGTCGCCTTTGAAGAAGTAAGTTTTTCCTGAAAGAGACGAGGAAAATTATTGTTAAATTAGTAATATAGCGTGGAGAAAGATATATTCCTTATGATCTTTACTCTCACCATCTTTGTAAGTCATGACTGAATCAACGCTGTTAAGCGGAAAGCCCCAATCCCTCAGTGGTCTAGAAGAGTTCATCAGGGTCTGCCTCTCGTCATCGAACGTCCAGTAATTTTTATCACTGAAACATTTATAATAAATAGTTATTATTTGACTGATAATGGTGTGTAGTTAATCAGTTAAACATTGATACAAACTATATGATATTATATATATATATATATATATATATATATATATATATATATATATATATATATATAACTTAAGTTCAGCTGAGAAAATTATAATAAAAAAAAGGAAATTAGGGAGGAGAAAACAACACTTACGCTTGCTAGATAACAACTGATTTATTTGTCCTTTTAATCCTCTATTTATACTTTATCACATGTTTACATTTACAGAAAATAGGATTGAGCTCTATATTGGTAGTTATCTCATCTTAACTCCCCCCTGCCAGTTTACGAACACTCCTCGTAAACTCGACAAGGGAAAAAACATAAAATAAAAAAAATACAAAAATATCAAAACAAAAGTACATACCCGACAACACTGTGAACTTACAAACTAGAAACCTTACAAAATAGTAAACTTACAAACTAGGTACAACCGAAAATAAAAACGAAAAACAAAAAGCCTCGAAAAACAAAAGAAGACACTCACTTGAGATTCTGAAAAACTAATAGAAAGGAAAAAAAAAAAAAAAAAAAACACTCGGAAGAAAACCCACAAAAAGTGTCCAATACTCAGAAAACAGACATCAGACTCCCTTGGGAGTGGCCACAGAAACAGAGGATACCGAGGTGCGATCAACTGCAGAAGGGCCTTCCCTCGCAGGGAGTTTCAACTGTTCGATATGAACCGTCCGCCTCTTCCGGGGATTCGCTAAACTCTGAATGGTGACAACATTATGTTCGCGAATGACCACCACCCGAAACGGACCCTCATACCGAGCAACTTCCTTACTCCTATTCGAACCGATCCTCCGATACACGATAGAACCGATGCGAAGATCCTCCATCCGATCGCGAACGCGAAGGTTGTCCGTGGCTACACGCCGACTCTTCTCCGCGACCAACTTCCCGCGCACCTTCCCCCAAACCTTGACGAGAGCCGCGCGGTTATTCACCAGCACGTCGGATAAAGCTCCCTCCGCCGCTGTGTCCCCGTAATCCCTGCGCCGATTTCGCAGGCCAAAAAGGATTTCAAATGGCGAAAATCCCATTGCCGCATGGACTGAGTGGTTATACGCCGGCACGGCCCGCGGCATGGCTACATGGGGTTCCAATCCTTGATCCACCTGATACACCCGAAGATGGTCTCCAAGCGTACTGTGCAGCCGCTCAATGCCGCCTCGACTCTTGGGGTGCCCCGGGGTATTAATATGCCACGCGACATCCAGGGCCTTCATTGCCTCCCGCACCTGACTGTTGTCAAACTCCCGACCCCCGTCCGAGGATATCCGATCCGGTACTCCATAAAACTGAAACCATGTCCGGAGGGCTCCTAAAACGGCTTCTGAGGAACGGTCCGGCACGAGAGAACCATGGCAACCTTGCTAAAAAGGTCTAACACCGTAACCCATTTGTAGCCCTGCCACGTAAACGTATCCACCTGTAAATCGCACAATGGCGCATCCGAGGTGGGCGTAAACTCCTGTAACCCCCGCGGTGGATGGCGGTCATATTTTGTAACCTGACAGGTCATATTTTGTAAACCTCGCAGGCCCCGACAACCTCTGCGATGTTCCGGCGCATCCCCCACCAAAAGTACCGACGCCGCAATGCCTGCAGGGTCTCGGGTTCTCCCCGATGATTGGTCTTCCCCTGGTGGTACACCAGGGTGACCTCCCGCTGCCGTTCCGGGTTCGAAACCGTCTCGACCGACAACGTACAACGGACGAACGTTCGATCAATCCCGATCTGCTCGCGAGTCCAGAGCCGCTTGATTTTTTCCCAAATCGTCGCGTTCCCGACGTACAGGAAGTACGTCTGTCCCGGCTTAGATGCGTCCTGGAGCGCCCTACAAATTTGGTCATCACGTACACCAGGGTTCGACCAGATGGTAGTAATGCGGGACTTGCCGTATCTCGTGTATTCCAACTTTAATAGGCCCGATGTGCGAGTCTTCCACACTATCTGTCGCCGCTTGTCGTTAATGACCTCCTCCCGCTCCTCCATGTCCACCCCACGCTCATCGGACGGGCTAGCTTGCTCATCAGATACCTCTGCACTGTCAGACTCCGGGGTACCGCGCCCTATTTCGCCCTCAGGTGTCCACTCACGAAGGAACTGTCGAACATCCCCGGACGGCCCACTCTCCTCTTCCTCGATCGCGTTAACCACCAGCGCTCGCGACAGCCAGTCCGCCACAAAGTTATCGCGGCCAGGTTTATATACAACCTCTATGTTATATTGGCTGAGGAACTCCTTCCACCGGGTTACGCGCGCCGAAGATTCCTTGAGGGTACCGACCCATTGGAGGGGCCTATGGTCTGTGTGTACCTTAAACCTCCGCCCAAACACGTAAGGACGAAAATGCTCTACCGCCCATACGATCCCCAAGAGTTCCCGCTCCAACGCACTGTATCTACTTTCTGCCTCAGTGAGACCTACTTGCATACGCTACGGGACGCTCCCCTTCCGGACCGTCCTGGGAAAGTACGGCCCCCAGCGCATACTCACTTGCGTCGGTGGTTACTGAAAAAGGCCGGGTAAAATCTGGGAATGCCAAGATAGGTTCCTCCTGCAACCGCGCCATGCACTGACGGATGTTTTCCTCCATGGCGGGTGTCACTACAACGGTCTGACCCTTCTTGAGTAGGTTATTGAGAGGAACTAGATACCGCGCCATATCCGGCACGAATCGCCTGTAATAATTAAGCGTACCTAACAGCCGCCGAATCCCCTTAACGTCCCGTGGTATCGCCATGTTCCGGATTGCCGCCACCTTCTGGACATCCGGTTTCACACCCTCCTGGGATATCGTGTGGCCTAAAAAATTTATTTCCGACCTACCCAACAGCGACTTTTCTCCCGATAGTTTGAGTCCGAACTGCCTGATACGATCAAAAACGCTGCGCAGGTGAGTGACGTGGTCATCCTCGGACCTACTAAAGAAAAAGAGATCGTCCATGTAGACCTGGCAGACCGCCTCATCGATCCCTCTAAGAAGCTCGTCCATCAGCCGCTGGAATGTGATGGGCGCGTTTTTCAAACCGAACGGCATTCGCGTGAACTCATAATGCCCGCGCTCGAATGAAAACGCCGTCTTATGCCTATCTCTCGGGTGCATTTGAATTTGATGGTATCCGGCCTTCAGATCTAAAGTGCTAAACACCGTGGCCCCACTAAGACGGTCCAGGATGTCCTCGAACCGGGGTATGGGATATTTCTCGTCTACTGTGTTTTCATTCAGTTTCCGGAAGTCCACAACCACCCTATATTTTTCCGGTGACCCGTCGCCCACGCTCTTTTTCTTCACCGCCCAAAGAGGGCTGTTATAAGGGGACGTACTATCGACGATTATTCCCTGACGCTTAAGTTCATCTAATTCCTCCCGTATGTGGCGACGTAACGCTTGCGGATATCGACGTTCCTTGACGTATGTCACTCGCTCCTGTTTCAACGGGATTTCATGGGTTGTTTTCCCGGTGACTCCCAATATACCCCCCTCCTGGAAGAAAATATCTTTATATTCATGGAAAAGGGTTTTCCTCCAATCTTCTGCCTGGTTTATTGCGCCTAATTGGCCTAACCAATCCCCCTGCGCCCATTTTCCCCTATACGACTTTTTCCCTATCCGTATCGCCCATTCGCTGCCCTTGCTCCTTATCTTGGTTCCCAATCTCCCTAATAAATCGCATCCGATTATCCCTCCATATTCCCGCGGCATACTCTCTACCACGTGAACCACTAATTTTTCTTTCTCCAGTCCCCAACGACTGAGTTCAATTTCTATTTCTCCTTCCACCCTACACGGGCCGCCCAGGGTAATGAGTCTACATTGGCAAACCTTCGGTATCCTCTTTTCTTTACATAGGCCCTCAATCATTTTCCCTGACATCACTGTGTGGGAGCTACCTGTGTCCACTAAACACCACGCTCCCCGCGCGACCCTTATTATAGGCAACCTACCGCACAACCCTCTAATATTATTCACCACTGCGCGGTTGCCTCCCCACACTCACCTCATTCATCATGACGTCTTCTGCTCCCAGCCGCTCCTCGACGTCCTTCGCTCCTCCTCACGCTCCCAGCTGCTCCTCGACGCCCTTCACTCCTCCTCAAACTCCTTACGTCTTCCTCTCTGCTGTCTCCTGGTTCGCTCCTGTCCTCATCCGTCTCTGATGAGTCCGAAGAATGCGCTGAATCCGATGTGGTTCTGGTATTCCTCCACACCCTTTGAGCATTGACTTCCATGGGCTCTCCTCTGCCCGTGTCTCTGTTCCTACTCATGTACGGACACTGTCGAGCGATGTGTCCCTCTGTTCCGCACTCAAAACATCGAGTACGCGGACACTGAGCTACGAGATGGCCAATCTTTCCGCATCCGTGGCACTTTCGGTCTTCCTTGCGAAAGCTCTTCCTCTCCCTTCCTTGTCTCCTGTCTCTGGGGTTACCTCTCCCGTAAGACTCTGGCATCTTCCTCCTCCAATTTTCTGGCCTATTCCTATGGGATTCAGTCCTCCTGTAGGGCACCTTTGTCCACTCCATTTCGACTTCCCCGTACCTGGACTCCTCCTCTGTTGCGCTCGCATCCACCATCTCTTGAGCGCATTCGACGAATGTCCTATCCCCGGGGAGGCCTTCTTTCTTTCCCGTCTCTCTGGCCAATTGGACTTTCAAGATAGTCGAGAGAAAGCCCATCCTACCTTCTACCTCTTCTGTGCAGTGCGCTTCTCTCAACTTCTCCGTTATCCGATTATATCGAGCCAGTAATATCCCAGGATACTGACCGCTCGTCTGGTGTGGTCGCATTGTCTCGCGGAACATCTGGAATATGTCCTCTTCCGGAGCCCACCTGCCTCCTCCAAATGCCTTCTTCAGCCTATCCTTAATGACGACCCACGGCGTGTCCTCATCAGCCTGTATGAGATTTAAAATCTGCCTACGGACTCGGCATACCAGGGCTGCCCGAAGCGATACGGCATCTTGTGAGTCCATCAGCCGTTCCTCTAATTTCGCTTCTATACTAGCCATGATTCTGTCTCCTCCCTTTAGAAAATGGTTAAGATCACCAACCTCGCCGTCGAATCGTTCCAGTTCCGAGATGGCCTTTCTTATGTCTTGTGCTGTTGCCGTCCAAACTTTGACCCACTCCAGCGTGGTTGCGTGGGCCCCTGCCAGTGTTTCCGCCGGTAGAGGGGGCATCTCTGGGGGTACCACCTGCTGTGCCGCCTGAGGTAACACCACGTCTTCTGGTAGTGTGAGCACTGCTGGTCTCAAAAAACCTTCGGCCATGTTTTCCGAATTTTACAAAACGACGGAAAAATAAAAAAAAATAAAACAGATAAACGCCAAAAAAAATTTAAAAAAAAAAAAAAAAAAACACTTTTCTTTCAATAATCAAAATACTGCAAATAAAGTCCCGGGTTTCGGCACCACTTAAGTTCAGCTGAGAAAATTATAATAAAAAAAAGGAAATTAGGGAGGAGAAACAACACTTACGCTTGCTAGATAACAACTGATTTATTTGTCCTTTTAATCCTCTATTTATACTTTATCACATGTTTACATTTACAGAAAATAGGATTAAGCTCTATATTGGTAGTTATCTCATCTTAACTTATATATATATATATATATATATATATATATATATATATATATATATATATATATATATATATCAAAACTTTAACTTTATCTAAAACTTCTTGTGGAGAGAAGTTGATTCCGAGTGCAGTCAATAAGCACTTAATTTACTTTTCTCTAAGTTTCCGTCTAAATTTCAGGACTTCTTCCGGGCGATGAAGGAAGGTTGGTGATTGAAAGGTAAAAGTTCTGAATTCATTTGAACAACCAAGGTAAGTGTGCTGCCCAAACCAGATTTTTTTCGTTTATTTTATATATTCTATTTGATTATTTCTCCATTTGTACATCATAATTATAATTTATCCTTTGAGCTATTTTGTTTATATATTCTTGTTTATTTTATGTTTATTGTTATTGGTTGTTTTACTCTAAGGCTTTAAAGTCCTCTTTATATTTCTTGTTACATTATTCTAAAAGATCAGCTGATGCGCTCGATGATAACAGTCATACGTTACTTCGTCTCTCAAATTTTTTTTTTCAGTAGGAATTCGCTTGATTTCTGTCTGGAAAACATCATTAGACTTCAAGGACAGTGATACATTAAAGAAATATCGGTAAGCAAAGTATAATTTGGGTGGGTCACTGATCAGCTGATCGCCGCCAGCTTTTCTTTTACTTATCTTTCTTTTATTACTTTTCCTTCTCATTCGTCTTTCATTATATATTTATTATTATTTTTATTTCGTAATCGTTGCAGACCGTGGGAAAACATTACATAGGTAATAAAGGATAGGTAGTGAAACATAAAATTGTTCACATTATTTCATTCGATAAAACGTTTGGAAAAACAACAACTAATCAAATATCAAAATAACTTAAGAGTGCGATGAATAGGCGGAGAAAAATCCCGCCCAGAAAGACTACGGAGGACCAAAATAATTAAGACTGTGGGTGGAAGAGTAAATGTTTGCGGAGGAAATGAGACATTTACGAGAAAAATTTATTTAATGGCCCAATAAACGAGTGTTTTCTTTTGCTAAGTAAAACAAGAACCAATAGAAATTAATTAAGATTACGTTCTGTTATGTTCAATTATATTCAATTATGTAATTGGAAGATAGGATTATGGCAGTAGATATGGCATTGGAAATTCTTACTACATTATTTTTGTTTTCAATCTAAAATTATTATTTTTGTCGTTATATCAATCTAAGATTTATTAGGCTTTAACATCGTGTAGGTTTCATTCTGATCAAAATAGTCTGACAGGGCTTAAATGCCGATATTTTAAATTTACTTCCTCTAAAGTGCCTTCAATTTTGTAGATTCTATAAAAATAGCCATACCATCTTGTTGCTATTGATAAAAAACAGGTAAATATATAAGTTGAACGGATTCGATATCCAACTAAAGGAGAAAACTGCAAAAATATTTGTTGAATGCAAATTTTTGTTTTTTAACATAATAATAATAATATACATGTATAATATAACATTTGAAAGCTAAAACTTTTAGAAAAAATATTATCTTATACACAAGCTTTTAAAAGTTTATAGAGTGATGAAAAGCCGATAAAACTAACTGATTATTTTAGATAATAATATAATAGATTTTTTTAATAAAACGCATGTTTCTATAGAAATTCAATTTAACTAATTATTTAATGGTTTCACTCATATTTGAAAAGTCTCTAATCGATTTTAAAAACGAAAATCGCGAGTTGTGAGAACCAGATTATTTTCTTTCTTTTTTTAAAACTTCAACTCACCTTTTTACTTATACCATAATACTTTTTTTTTTAATTAAAAAGTTAATTTTAAAATTTATTTATTTATCAAATGCCTACACTGTATCTATTAAGATGAAGACCTGTAACGTGTACCTCTAATCATCTCTTCATTCATATAAATATAAATATAAATGCTTTAAAACTTTAGGTCTTCGAATGATGTATAAACAGAGCAAACAGAATAAACAAACAAGATGATAAACACGTCGACGGTATACAATGACAGTTTCGTCAAGCGAATCACAAGATGAGGTTGATCTGCGCTTCCCTCCTTCTAATCGCAGCAGTTCTCGTGACAGGAAGAATAAATGCAGACAAAACTGAAGAAACAGCCAATTTTGAACCAATAACTAAAGTACACCTTAGAAAATTGAACAGCATAATTGACGTTCCAGATCGGCCACGATGTCCAGAAGGGCAGAAGCCAGACCGAAACGGAAAATGTAAACACGTATTCCCAAATCATTGAAGGAAAAGAACAACCAAATGTAACAGTTTAAATATTTCTTATCAATGTGAATAGCCTGTGTTTAAAAATAAATTCATTATTCAAATGCTGTGACGTGTTGCTATCGTCAGTTATCCAAACAATCATCTATAAAGGTACAGTTATTTTTCTTCATTCCTAACATATAATATTGAACTATATAAAGACTTCTACCACAATAACTAAATTAAGCTTTTATTAGAACTATAAAATATTTGAACCGATGGTAATTAAAAAACAACATTAAAAGATTTAATGAGCGCAACATTCGACAGTCACTTACCTTAGTTGTTAAAATCAATTTAATTATTTTAAATACAGTTATACTGTATGAATGTGGTCTCATATCACTATTATTATTGTTCGTTTTGAAACAAATTGTAATATATATCAATAAATATCTCAAAAATAAAAAAATTCAGTTAGAGATGATTTTTACTTTCACTTACCTATATATAAAATATATAGTAAGGGAAAGTATTGCGATCGTGAAAATTTTCGAATTCCATTTTAATACACGTTTTAGGGTCTCTTGAGTCCAAATGACCAAGTCACGCAAAAAGTATGTCTGTGTGTGTGTTTGTGTGGTAACTCCCGGGAAAAAATGAAAAGTCCTATGAAACTGAAATTTCATATTTAAGACAACTATAAGCCCGAGACGTGACAAAACTTTTTTCATCAAAATGAGCTTACCAGAAGAGGCACTTTATACTATGCATTTTGCACCTTTTTACGATTTTCTCAAAAACGGCTCTAATGATTTTAATTAAACTTGCTATATCCATGTAAAATTTAATGGAATTTAATATGATATAGGTTTAATTCTGATTGAAAATGTATTCCGGGGCTCAAATGCCGATATTTTAAATTTTCTTCCTCTAAAGTACCTTTGATTTGGTAGATTCTATAAAAATAATCATATTATATTGTTACCATAGATGAAAAGCAAGTAAATATTTAATTTAAACGATTTCGATATAAAACTAAAGGAGAAAATTTAAAAAAAAAAATTTTTAATGCATTTCTTTTTTGTTGAACATAAGAACAGTAATATACATGTATAATATATCGTTGGAAAGCTAATGGTTTTAGAAAAAATATTATCTAATACACAACTTGTAAAAGTTAATAAATAGTGATGAAAAGCCGATAAAACTATTTGATTATTTTAGATGGTAAAATATTAGATTTTTTAATAAAACACATGTTTCTGTAGGAATTCAATTTAATTAATCCTTTAGTGGTTTTACTAATTTTTATCACTAACTGTATTTGAATATTGTTTAATCGATTTTTAAAAAGGAGATAAGATGAAGTTGTGTGTTGCCCGCGCCAGATTTTTTTTAATGAATTAATAAAATTGAGTTTCGAAAAATGTATTTTATTAAATAATATATTGTATTAGTATCATATCAATCAGTTAGTACAAATCAGTCTACGCCTTCCTTGTTGGTGTAAATTTTCAACATAATATAGATACAATAGGAAATTGTGTTAATATAATAGTTTTAGCCAATTTAGTTGCCACATGACCATTATTAACACAAAAATAAGAATATTTTAAGGAATTGGACCAATATTGAAATATATGGATTTTTTTGCTTGACCACTGGTTCTGAAGATGAGACATATAAACCTCGAAACGTTAATGTAATATTGATGAATTAATAAATAATATTTAAAAATAAGAGAGTGTTACTAAGAATTTATTCGAATTGATATACTCCTGATAATCGGAAATTAAATCTAAAAAAATCTGGTGCGGGCAACACACGACTTTCACTTACCGCCGCTGTTAAAATCGATCAAAGAATTTTCAAATACGGTTAGAGATAAAAATTAGTGAAACTTATAAAGAATAAATTAAATTGAATTTCTGTAGAAACATGTATTTCATTAAAAAAATCTATTAAATTAATATCTGAAATGATAATAACTTAGTGTTATTGGCTTTTTATCACTCTTTATTCAATTTTACATGTGTATAAGATAATATTTTTTCTAAAATCGTGAGCTTTCCAACGGTATATTACACATCTATATTACTGTTCTTATGTTGAAAAACCGAAAAATTAGATTAAAAAATATTGTTTAGGTTTTCTTCTTTAGTTGGATATCGAATATTTTTAAATTATATATTTACCTATATTTCACCAATGACGACAAGATAATATATTTATTTTTATAGAATCTACAAAATTAAAGGTACTTTAGAGGAAGTAAATTTAAAATATCGGCATTTAAGCCCTGTCAGACTATTTTGATCAGAATGAAACCTACACGATGTTAAAAGCCATCCAATTTCCCATGTAAGTTTAATCGTTAGAGCCGTTTCTAAGAAACGTAAATAGGTGCAAAATGCATGATATAAAGTGGCTCTTCTGGTTAGCTGGTTTTGGTGAAAAAGTTGCTGTAACACCTCGGGCGTATAGTTGTCTTAAATATGAAATTTCAGTTTCAAAGAACTTTTAGTTTTTGCACTGGACTTATCACACACACACCACACACGGACACACAGATATTTTTGCGAGAATTGGTCGTTTGGACTTAGGGGACCCCAAAACGTATATTTCCGTTGAACACTGGAATTCGAAAATTTTCACAATTGTATTATTTTGAAATTGTATTTTCACAATATTCCATATATAGGTAAGTGAATGTAATATAATCAGTTAGTTTTATGAGCTTTTCATCGCTCTCCATCAACTTTTAAAATTTTTTTTTATAAGATAATATTGTTTTCTAAAATCTTTAGCTATCCAACGGTATATTATACTATATTATGTTCGAAAGTTAAAAAATTGGTTAGAACAATAAATAATATTTGAGAGAAGTTGGTCCAAGGTGCAGTCAATATAACACAGAATTAAGCGTAAACTCAATTTATTGTCCCCGACGTTTCGGCCTAAATTATATCTTCAGGGCTATAAGAAGAAAAAAACAAAAAACAAAGATAACAACCAGTAGTGGAATACATTAGTAGTGGTTGTTATCATAGTTTTTTGTTTTTTCTTATAGCCCTGAAGAAGGCCTATAAGTTAGGCCGAAACGTCGGCACCAATAAATTGAGTTTACTCATATTGACTGCACCCTGAACCAACTTCTCTCATATATACACACAGTCAACCATTGTCCCTTCATAATAAATAATATTAATGAAAAAATATATGTAAGCTATTTTCTCCTTAAGGTGGATTTCGAATTCATTCAATTTATATATTTACCTATTTCCGAACAATGCTGACATGATGATGTGTTTAATTTTTTCGAATCTACAAAATTAAATGCGCTTTAGGAAGAAATTTTAAATTATCGGCATTTAGGCCCTTTTAGATTATTATAATAAGAATGGAACCAAATAAATTTTACATTGATATAGCGGGTTTGATCAAAATGGTTAGTAGCTCATATTTTTTATTATTAAAATTTTCATGTGTAATATATAACACAACATGTAAATATGCTAATAAAAAAATACATAAAAATACATACAGACTTGTAGAGAAACCATACTGTTTTCAGGAATATTAGGAATATAAGAGGAAGAAAGGATTGAAAACAGTGGGTTAAAGTAGGAATGGAGTTTGTCATATGAGGATTGGTATCTGGTTCGGGCAAATCAGGAACATTTGAAACATTTAGGTCTTTATGGATGAGTTTATTCGTGACAAAGTAAGAAGCGTCAACGATTTTGGGTAGAGATGTTGGATACGAGAAGATTCGATGGTTTAGGCCATATCGGCCTCATGATAATCATGTAGATGAGTCTCTCAGTGGAAGGCTGTAGCGTTTGTCCACTAAGTGTTGGAGTAGTCGAAAACGTCGGGCAGTTTCAGTCTTCTATGAGGATTTCAAGTAAGACGATTGTCAAGATCGAGTCATAGATATCGGATTTATTTAACTAGGACAATAACTTATCAGGGTTATAAAAGGGTTCTGTAGGACTGGATATTATCGGTTTGCCGCGAAGGGTTACTGTTATTTGGTGCGATTTAATAGGATTTATTTTTACTCTCCAATTCTGACACCATTATTTAAGGTCTCTGATTTGGGATTGAAGGGTTTAGGATGGGTTAGGTCTGCTGTTTAGATTGTTCCAAAGCTCAACTCCGTAATCCCAGATAGGTCTTAGGATGAGCTTTTTGTAGTCAAGTGGAAGCTTAGAACGTCTGTCTTGTAAGTGTTGTAGTAAGCGAAAGCGGCGAGCAGTTTCTTGTTGTTTCAATATTGTATGAGGGTTCCGAGTAAGATGTTTGTCAAGGTGAAGTCCTAGATATCCAAGCTGTTCAATAGGTACAAGCGAAGGATTACAGAAGGATACTGTAGGATAGGATGTCATACGTTTTTATGGCGAAGGGTGAAGGTTATTTAGTATGACCTGTTGGAATTTATTTAATTCTCCAATTCTGACACCACACCTCAAGTTCTGTGATATAGGATTAAATGGACAAATAACACAAAAGTTTCATCATAAGAAGAATAGTATTAGGATTGGTTTGGATATCATGGGTGAGACTGTGAAGAGAAAGGGTCCGAGGATACTGCCTTCTGCCTCATATTTAAAAATTATTTTATGATAAGTATTATCAAGTGGTACACAATAATATGAAAAAAATAGCCCTATTTGTAAGAAGAATATCCCAAAAGCAAGCAAAGACATATTCATTCTTACATTCTTATCTTATATAAGATATTCTAATATTGTTTACTCAATGTTCGACTTCAAGTAACTAGAGCTAAAAAGGGGATCCCGTGGCCCAGTGGCTAGCGCGCTAGTCTCTCATGCTAAAGTTGTGAGTTCGAATCCCAGGCCCGGCGGGGCTTTTTTAAGGATTTAATTAAATGGGGATTCACTCACAGCTTCTCCCTCGGGTATGTGAGACCCATCAGCCAAATGGTGGCCATTCACAACATTAGGCGTAGAGAGTGATGACCCAACCCTACAAATTGCATCAAGAAACGCGAGTGTAATCTCCCAGGAGATTACACCGCGAGGCACAGGGACTACACGGCCTGTCGCGCCACTGAAAGAAAGAAAGAGGTAAATAGAATATAATTTGTGCTTAATTAATTAAATAATATACCTGAAGATGTAAGTAGAGCCATTTCTTACGGCCACAGCGTCCACCTTCACCATACTCGGTGGAAGTCCATAATCGGTAAGCGGGCGAGGTCCACTCACCACTTTACCATCGTGAACCCAGAACTGATTTCCTGAAATTAATAAAGAGCATTTTATTATAGGTAAGATCATACTAAGAAAAGTCATCAATACTTTTTTCTTTTGAAGCAGAGGATATGAAATACCTCTGATGTTAAAATCGATTTAAGAACATTCAAACAAGGTTAAAGTTTAATAATTTGATTGAGTTTCGATGAAAACTTCTTAATGCGCGTTATGCGTTTTTTGAGAGGGAGAAAACTTGCGATTTCAGGAGACGGTTTCTAGTTACACTGACGTCAAATGTCCTGCGCAGCGGTCTGTGTATACCTGTCTAATAGGGATAGGATCTCGATATCTAATTCCGTGAACTCTATAGATACCTGTGTAATATCGGTATCGATATTTATAAGATCGACATTAATATTTCAGTATTTATTAAGATTATTTGTAAATCTAATGAGTTAAGTTAACGTGGTAGATAAGCTATGTCTTACAACTTATCTCTAGCTACATATAAAGTTAATATAATGAATATCTTAATTCTCCTGACACTAACCTAATAAACAAATTTCTGAATAGTTTTTTTTTTTTTTAATAGAATAGTTTTTCTGAACAATAGGGGTTCAGAAAAAAAAGGAAATTAAGCGTCGTATATAAAATAAAAAAACACAAAAAATCAGCTCTATAGATATAAGAAAAAAACATTAATTTTTAATCATTCACAGATGGTTCAACCCTCTAAATCAGAGAATAATTCGAATTAAAATCACAAATTTCTAGATAAGAAAATTAAGGGTCGTAAAAATAGACACAGGCAGAAGTCAACAACAAATATACAAAAAAAGAGCAACTAATTTTATTCTTTCACAGATAGATCAGTCTTTTAAAATAGTTATAAAGCATATTCCTTTATGTCCGAATTTCCATGACCAAATGGCAGGTCCATCAACAAAAAATGTGCTATGTGTACCGCCAACTAATATTTTCAACTCATCAATAAAAAAGGAACCATACAGCCAGCAGTCATATTCAGATTACGATGATAAATTCAATATGATTAATCTCTACAAGGTAATGATGTATTACAAATAAATGAAACAAAAATAACAAAATGTGCATTCTAAATATTATCTACTGGTACAAGCGTACTCTTTTTCCAACATAATTCCACTGCAAATCGGGAATTTCAAAAACGTTTTCACTTCTATCGACTGTAACCTCTACTCTTTTCTCCCGTCTGAATTGCATTATTTTTTTATTTTTTTTTTTATTTCTAATGATATAAATATCTCTATGATACAACTACTTAGTTCTATGCGCTTTTCACTACTCTTCATTATTTTATATACAATTTAGTACATAAAAAAAAAAAAAAAAAAAACCTGTACCACTACAACCCATGAAGGGTCTTGGGCTCAGTACATATAGAGATTCGTACTGTTTCTAGGCCAACGGCAGTGCAATGAGGTGATTAGGCCTTAATCACGCTCAGCCGCCAGGTTTTTCCCCAATTAATTTGGGTACCCACTTTATAGAGGCTGGGTCTGCCCCAGGAGGGTCTCCATACCCTAGGGTCGCCCCCCGACTGAATTAACAGAATACATAAAATTCTGCCACAGCCGGGATTCGAACCCAGGACCTCCGGCACAGCAGACTAGTGCTCAATTTAGTATATAAGATAACATAAATTTAAGATAACATAAACATAAATAATTAAAGGTACTTTAGAGGAAGGAAATGACAAAATTTGGCGTTTATAACCTGTCTGACTATTTCAGTCAAAATGAAACCTACATGATATTAAAGTCCATTTTTGACATCGATATTGCGAGTTTAATCTAAATTGTTTCAGAGACGTTTTTGTTAGGTATGAGGGAGACAGCACCCAGTCTTCAGTGCATCCTCCTGACATAAAGTACAGCAATATTTTCAGGTCAGGAGATCCCTCATCCAACTCCTTTACCGAGTTATTTAGGTATGTCAGTTAAAGCCATGATTTGAACACATTTGTTATTTTTGAAGAGAGAGAAAATATGTATAGAGTTTTCTAATCATGAAACCGCGAATAATTTTTTTTTTTTAAAAGTACAGTTGTAAGTTTCAATAAACAATGTTTAAAAAAATGCAATAGAAAAAAAAATTAAAAAAAGAAAAGAATGAAATGGAAAGTTTAACTACATATACATATATTAAATAGAGATTTAATATTAGGTCACCAAAAGTAAAAAATAAAAACAGATTTTAAAAAAATGAGAGATTACCTATTTATACGCCTGTAACTCTGTTATTTTTTAAGATAAAGAAAAAAATAGTATAGAGTTTTAATATCAGGACAACGCAAGGAACAAAAAAAAAAAAAAAGAATAGATAAAAAATTGTATAAAGATTACAATAGGTACAAAAAATAGGAAGAATATTGAAAGTTTACCAATATATAAGCTCATAACTCGGTTATTGTTGAGGGAGATAACATTAGAGTTTTAACATTACGACATCACAAGCAAAAAAAAAAAAAAACAGAAATAAAAAAAAATGAAAGATTCTACGCCCATAACTCGGCGATTTTTGAAGATATAGAAATAATTTTATAGACTTAAAGAAAAAGCAGCAAAACAAGCACTCGCTCTCCCAGGGCGAGGAACAGCCATCTTAATCCCGTCTGAGCTTAGTCGACCACTCAAGGTACAAGTAGCGGACAACCGGCAGGCGATGTGGGACGAGAGTCCGGCGAGTAAGTTAAAGCTTATAAAAAAAAAAAAAAAACTGTAAAGCCCTGGTCCAAATCAAGCCGTGGCAGCCGCAGGGAGGAAGTTGCATTGACCCGATGCGGATAGGACAACTCGATGACACTTCCTACCTTTTTGCTCGCAAGCCTGTAACCCTGTGCCAACATTGCAATGGAGCCCTCTCAATTAATCACATCATTCAAGAATACCCGTATTATATATCCCAGATACATCAAAAGTTCTGGGAGAAAATGGGGATTTAATCTTTAAATTTCTTCGGAAAAACTCCTTACTACCTAAATTATAAACTTACTATCTTCATCATTAAAACTTTATTCCAAAAACAATTTTTTTTTTTGTTACAACTTTATTTATTTATTCTTAAGTAGCTTCTCGCAACTTTACACTGATTTTTATAAATTATTTTTGTCATTCATACTTAAGTGATTTCCCTATTTATACCGTTTATTTTGTAATCACTATTATTTATTTTTTCCCTCCTTCTCCTAGAAGTCTAACAATTATTGAGTTCGATGATGTTTTACGCCTTAAAGCCCTAATTAACAACAATAGATTTTAGAATAAGTAAATAAACATCGGGAAAAAAATTATGTTTCAACAAACCTACACCCGAATAACGAACTAAAATAAATCTAATTTATGTATACCAAATACTATAAATGTTATACCAAGTAAATTCCCTACAAACCAAAAATGAAATCGATCAAGAAATAGCAGATATGTAGTGTTTTGGAATTAGTAACCGTGATAGGCCATTATACTTTGATTAATTTATCGCTTTTTATATGCTTTAATTTCTTGTTACACTGTTTCACTCTCAATTAAAAACCGTTGGATTACTAAAACATTGGAAATACTAAACTGTATTATTGTGTAATAATTTTCTGTGTTTTTTATTTATTTTTTTATTTTTTTTTTTTTTTTATAGATTAACTTGCCCATGAGGATTATACACTGCACTATGGCAATATGCTTTCCGGTCTTGATTTGCGACCCACTCATGCTTGACAAATAAATCCCTTGGTTTAGATCATTTTTTTCTTTTTTTTTTTTTCATCCTGTCAAGGCTTATATGAGCTTTATAGAGGACTCCCAGGTATGGTTTTGATCGCGGTTCGCTGAAAATAAAAAGAGGGAAAAAGATAGTAAAGGATAAAAAAAAGGCAAAAAAAAAGAGGGTAAAGTTGAGGAAAAAAGGTTGCGCGAGAATCTTTATGGGATTTTCACGGTGAAATTGGAGGCTTTTCCGGCCCCACCATCGGCCAATTAATCAGCAAAGTGCGTAATTGGAAACTGAAAATCGGCGTTTTATTACAACGAGGAAATATATTCCTGAGTCTATTGCTTTGCTTACAGTATTAACGTTTGTTATTGCTCGGGTACCATTAATGTAACCGCGTTCAAATTAGAATACTCCTTTCGCTGTTCTATAATGAAATAATTTTATTGAAGAATGTTATTAATGTTATAATCAGTTATGCTTTAAAATAGTCTGAAATGAAAAACTTCTTTATGATCCTGGGATTAAAGTCCGTTAAGAATAAAATAAAAATACAGAATTTATGACCGGAACCATGTGGTCATGGCTTTGAACAGCAAATTGCTAAACTAAAAAAAAAATAATTAAGGTTGTAATATATGTACATATTTACAAATCAGATTCTTAGAATGAAAAAAGCAAAACAGAAATAGCTACTTCATCATTCATAGTTTAAATAATATAAAGACAACAAAAATTGTTATTTCTAGCATCTGCAGTTTGAGGTTATTGTCTGATTCACCGTGTAAGGCGAAGGTGGTTGAAAAAGAGGATTTGAAGGAGGAAGCAGTTCTTACATGACGGATCTCAGGAGGGATATAATTCCAAAGAGAGGTTGCTTTGGCTAGAAAGGACTTGTCAAAGGCAGCCGTACGGTGAGGAGGAGGGTAGAGGTCAGAAAGACGGGATCTGAATTGATGATTTAAATTGAAGGGATTGGAAAATATAACTGGGACTGACTTAAATATTTCAAACTTTCCTTTAAAGTACCCTCAATTTTACAAATTCGAAACAAATTAACTATAGCATATTGCTAGCATTCATAAAAAAATATCTAACGAATTAGATAACCAACCAAAGGAAAACAAAGCATTTGTTCTTTGTTGTCGAAAGTGAAGCTCACCCTGATTTTTTTTATTGAAAGGAATTAGTCCGGGTGGTGGTCATTAAATGAAACAACTAAATAGTTTCAACTATTTATTGTTTGCCAACGTTTCGACCCCCTTCGTGGAAACTCTCCATTCACCCATCATGCGCCCTGATGATGACCCACAAAGAGGGTCGAAACGTTGGCAAACAATAAATAGTTGAAACTATTTAGTTGTTTCATTTAATGACCGCCACCCGGACTAATTCCTCTACTCTATTAGTCAATCTAAACAAGAAGATCTCGATTAGTTTTGATTTTCTTAAGGAGCAGTCATTATTATCGAAATTATAAAGACCATTCCTAGTCAGTTATCATTAATAATATTAGCTTTTTAAACTATTGTTTACATAAAAATATTTTTCTTTCTATATTTATTTTATTTTTTTTTTATTTATTTAAGTTTATTTTTTTATTACAATTTTTTTTTCTTTCTTTCTCTCAATCACTCATTACCTTCTTAATAGTTCTTTCTTATAAAGGTTAAATATGCATATAGTGTCTAGGCGTTGATGACCTTAGGGTTTTACGCCTTAAAACCAAAACAAACAAACAAAGAATATCTCGAGGCCATCTTATTTTCAGACGCCTCGGAGAGTTATCAGGGATCGAAGAGGAAGCTAGGGTAGAAACTAGTGGGTTAGAGTTGGAATGAAATTTTGCATGGAAAAATTCATACCTGGTTCGGGCCAAAACAGTAACATAGAGAACATCAAGATCTTTGTGGATGAGCTTATTAGTGACAAAGTAAGGAGCGTTGAGGATTTTACGAAGGATTTTGGATTGTAAGGATTGGATACGAGAGGAATTGGATGGTTTGGTGGAGCCCCATAGCTCTTAGTGGAGCCCATCTTGAATGAGTACATTACCAATTAGTTAGAATTTCAATTATTATTATTATTTTAATTAATGTAGTGTAATGTAATTTTACTTTCGCTTACAATATATAGTAAGGGAAAGTATTGCGATTGTGAACATTTTTTAATTCCAGTTTTCAACGGAAATACACATTTTAGGGTCCCTTTAGTCCGCAAAAAGGTCTGTGTGTGTGTGGTAACTCCCGGGCGGAAACGGTAAGTCCTATGAAACTGAACTTTCATATTTAAGACAAACATACCCCCGAGAGGTTACAAAACCTTTTTCATCAAAATGAGGTTACTAGAAGAGCCACTTTATACCATACATTTTGCAACTTTTTTCGATTTTCTCGAAAACGATTCCGCCGATTTTGATTAAGCTCGCTATATGGATGTAAAATTTAATGGGTTTTAATATCATTTGGTTTCATTTGGATTAAAATGGTCTGACAGGGCTTAAATGCCGATATTTTAAATGTTCTTCTTCTAAAGTACCTTTAATTTTTTTGATTCTATAAAAATATCTATATTATCTTATTACCACTGATTAAAAACAGGTAAATATGTAAGTTGTGCGAATTTAAAAAACAACTAAAGAAGAAAACTGAAAAAAAACAAAATTTAATGCAATTTATTTGTTTTTGAACATAGCAACAGTCATATACATGTATGTTATATATATATATATATATATATATATATATATATATATATATATATATATATATAATATATATATATATATATTATTATACCTTATACCAATATACCGTTGGAAAGCTAAAGACTTTAAAAATAATATTATCTTACACTCAAGCTTTTAAAAGTTAATAAAGAGTGATGAAAGATAAAACTAACTTATTATTTTAGATAATAATATAGTAGATTTTTCAATAAAACACATGTTTCTATAGAAATCCAATTTAATAAATTCTTTAATAGTTTCACGTATTTATATCTCTAACTTTATTTAAAAATTTTTTCATTGATTTTAAAAATGGAGGTAAGTGAAAGTCGTGTATTGCCCGCACAAGATTTTTTACTTCCACTTACTATACATAGTAAGGGAAAGTATTGCGATCGGTTAATAGAAGTTTTAGGGTCTTCGAGACCAAGTAACCTAGTCCCGCAAAAAGGTCTGTGTGTGTGGTAACTCACAGGCGGAAACGAAAAGCCCTATGAAACTGAAATTTCATATTTAAAATTACTATTTGCCCGAGACGTTACAAAATCTTTTTCATGGAAATCAGCATGCCGATGTTTTAAAGTTTCTTAAAGTTTCTCCCGCTAAAGTACATTTAATTTTTTTGATTCTATAAAAAAAAATATATTATCTTGTTAGCAATGATGAAAAACAGGTAAATACATAAATTGAATGAATTCGATATCCAACTAAAGGAGAAAACAGAAAAAATATTTTTTAAATGCAATTTTTCATTTTTGAACATAAGAAAAGTAAAATACATGTATGATATACCGTTGGAACGCTAAAGATTTTAGAAAAAACATTATTTCATACAAAAGCTTTTAAAAGTTAATAGAGAGTAATAAAAAGCCGATAAAACTATGTGATTAAGATAATAATGAAATAGATTTTTTATAACACATGTTTCTATAGAAATTCAATTTGATTAATTCTTTATTAGTTTCATTCATTTTTATCTCTAAATGCATTTGAAAATTCTTTAATCGATTTTAACAACGGAGGTAAGTGAAAGTCGTGTGTTGCCCGCACCAGCTTTTTTGGTATGATTTACCATCTGTAATTGGGCCTAGACCTGTTGTTGGATGATGTAAAATAAAATTAAAAGAAATAAATACCCAGCGTTCCTTTACTAATTGAATCAATTAAAAATTGAAGTAAACAGCATAGAAACGATGTATAAAGTAAACAATAACTACTTCAATAAATCTCGTATTGAAGTAGCATGATAAGATAAAGGACGAAAGTGCTAAAAGATAAGATTATAATGAACAGTATCAAGTGAGCGTTTCGACAGACGGATGGCAAAATGAGGTTTTTCTGCGCCTTTTTGTTTCTCATCGCAATAGTTGCCGCATCAGAAGACCACATCGAGAGGACAATAAGGGAGCATCAATTCTTCAACGTACAAAGACAGTTGGAAATGCAAAGAATGTGAACAGCATCATAGACGTTCCGGATCGCCAATGTCCTGAAGGACAACAACTAGACCGAAACGGAAGATGTAGAGACGTCTTCCCCAATGAGTGATGGATTATACAATTACAAAATTATTTAAAAGTTATTAATTATTATAATATTTATTGGAAAATAGAGTGATTTAAAAGTTGTGTAGTTTTGAAATGTATACCTCATATTCGAATTCAATCACCGAATCAGGTAATTAATTCATTTTTACTTTCACTTAGCTATATATATATATGAAATATATAGTAAGGGAAAGTATAGCAATCGTGAAAACTGTCAGTTTCTAGTTTCGAAGTCTAATATAAAAAAATATAATCGATATAAGAAATTTCATATTTAATATACAAGTTGAACAAATTGGATCTTTAAATAAAGGAGAAAACTGCAAACATATTTTTTAATGCAATTTTTCGTTTTTGAACATAAGAAGGGTAATATGGATGTGTAATAAACCGTCGGAAAGCAAGAGATATTAGAAAAAAATATTATCTTATACACAAGCTAGTAAAAGTTAACAAAGAGTGATGAAAAGGCGATGTAACAAACTGATTATTTCAGCTAATAATATAATAGATTTTTTAACACATGTTTCTATAGGAATTCAATTTAATTAATTCTTTATCAGTTTCTCTCATTTTTATCTCTAACTGTATTTGAAAATTCTTTAATCGATTTTAATACCTGTTATGTCATTAATATTTAAGAATCAAAGAACGTACTATTTGGTTTGAACATTTTAATAACAATGAATAACCTCAATACACATTCTAATAATATTTATAACATATGTTCCGATAATCGATATTAACACATGTGCTTAGAGATATAACAGTCCTCCGCTAATCGGCTCCCTCACATACGAAACCAGTCCGGTGGCCTACGCTGTCTCGGAGATCTCCTCAATGGTGGGTGCTCATCATTCCATTCTTTATTCCTCGTACAATCCAACGCTGGCGCCTCCGGTGAATTTCCTTCTTCTCGGGTTGACGTTATAAGAGATCCGCCTCTCCCCTCCTTATCTTGCGTTCGGTCTAGACGGACATCATCTTATAATTTAAGTGTACATGTGGGATGAGAGATTTTCCCCACCTTATTAGCAAATATATCTGAATAAGAAGATAACAATTTATTTAACTCTAACTCAGATGGTTGACATGTTTTAACCGCCCGGATATCTGCTAAGTTGACTCGAAGTTTCCGGATCCAGTCCCTTCCCATGATAGAGTCCACTAATTGGGGAATAACAACTAAGTTACCTGTGATTCTCTTGCCTTCACATTGAACCTTGACCTGACAGACGCCTAATGGTCTAATTATTTCGTTGGTGAATGTTCGAAGTCTTATGTTGGTAGGTTGGAGTCGTTTGCCCGGGAGTAATCTATCGAAAGTCTTTTTCGAAATGGTCGTAACGGCGGCACCGGTATCCAATTCTAGTTCCAGATGCTTACCTTCGATGATGACATTGATCATCATTTTACCATCGGGCCGTCCCTGAAACTGATGAATTTCGTATACATCTTGAATTTGATGAACTTCAAAATTCTCTTCTATCTCCGAGTCGTCCTCCGCTGATGACATGACGTCTATATGGTTCTGATTACGTTTTCCCTGCCTTTCGGTGCTAAGGCATACGCGGGCCAGGTGTCCGATTTTCCCACATACTCGGCATTTTGTTTTCTTGGCATTACAATCCACGCTGCGATGACTCTTCTTCCCGCATCGATAACAACAGCCCCGAAGTTGTTTCAGCTTCTCCCTAAAACTAGCTTGTACTGTGGGAGACCCTCTGTACTGTGATCGATTCTTCTCCTTGCTCACTTTATTGACAGTTAAATGTGAGCTTCTCATTTGTTGGCTTTCTAGTTTAGCAGTCTCTGTAGCAAGAGCTAAGTTAACAGCGTCATGGAATGTCATATTTTCCCCTTGCTGTAATATTTTTTCTCTGATGTCATTATCACTGATCCCCCGTACAAACTGAGCTCTTAAATGAGTGTCCATTGTGGACTCCTGACACTTTTGACAGGTGAAGTCACAATTATTGGCAATTTGCCGCAGATTAGCAACATATTGACCGATTGTTTCATCAGACTTCTGATGCCGAAGGACAAATCGATGTTGTTCTGCTATTTTGCTGGCTTGAGGACACAGATGAGTTTTTAAAATCTTAATTGCTTCTTCATAAGCTAGATCTTGCGGCTTCCTAGGTGCCGCTAAGGAAATTAAAGTTTGGAATATTTTTGGACTTAAGCTATTTATAAAAATTTGTAACTTACGAGTTTTGGAGGCTTCATCTGCACCATCAAGTCCTTTTAAAGCCAAGAAGTTCTCGAGCCGCAAAACGTAGGCATCGAACGTTTCCTCATGGTCATCAAAAGGTTGAAAATTAAGCCCGTGAACTTGGTGTTTGGACTGTTCTGTAGCCGCAGTTTCTCGGACTTGAATCCGTTGAAGAGCTGCCACCAATGACTCGATAAGTTGTTCGGACATCGCGAGTTTAGAAGTGTAAGTCAACCATCCTCGTCGCCAATGTTATGTCATTAATATTTAAGAATCAAAGAACGTACTATTTGGTTTGAACATTTTAATAACAATGAATAACCTCAATACACATTCTAATAATATTTATAACATATGTTCCGATAATCGATATTAACACATGTGCTTAGAGATATAACAATACCGGCGGTAAGTGAAAGTCGTGCGTTGCCCGCACCAGATTTTTTACTTTCACCTACCTATATATGATATATAAAGTAAGGGAAAGTGTTGCAATCGTGAAAATTTTCGGATTATAGTTTCCAACTCTTGCACCAAGATGAAAAGTACAAAACTGAAATTTCATATTTAAGACAAATATACGCCCGAGAATGTTACAGAAACCTATTTTCAAAATAGGATGACCGGAAGATCTACTCTACTTTATACATTTTGCACTTTTCAACGATTTTCTGAAAAACGGCTCAAACGATTTTGGTTAAACTCGCTATATTAATGTAAAATTTAATGGGCTTTAATATCATGTAGGTTTCATTCTGATTGAAATAGTACTACAGGGCTTAAATTCCGATATTTTAAATTTTCTTCCTCTAAAGTACCTTTAATTATGTAGATTCTATAAAAATAAATATATTATCTTTTTAGCATTGATAATTAACAGATAAATATGCTAGTTGAGCGAATATACAACTAAAGGAGAAAACTGAACAAATATTTTATTTATGCAATTTTTTGTTTTTGAATATAAGAACAGTAATATACATGTATAATATAACGTTGAAAAGTTAAAGATTTAAAAAAAAAAACATTATCTTATACACAAACTTGTAAAAGCTAATAAATAGTGATGGAAAGCCGATAAAACTCACTGATTATTTTGGTTTCTCTCATTTTTATCTCTGACTGTATTTGAAAATTCATTAATCGATTTTAATCGATTGAGGTAAGTGAAAGATTTTTTTTTAAACGTTAAACTGGAACAGTTTTTGAATATTCAAAAATCAAAACAGAATGACAATTACGTACAATTACCAATAACTAAAATTTACTTCCGATATAACTTATTTATTTTATATGAACTAGTTAATAACACCTTAATTCCCAAACCATAAATATATACATATACATATATATACATATATATATATATATATATATATATATATATATATATATATATATATATATATATATATATATATATATATTTAAAAGGAAAATAAATCTTAAAAAAGAGACAAGATGGTGTGATATGCAGTAAAATTTACCTTGAACCTCAAACAGGAATGTTTGGTTTTTGATTAGATATCAATTTTTTTAAAAAGTGAATATCTCTTTTTTCCAGGAATTCTTGATAGGTTTTAGTCATAAAATAACATTATTTCAAGGATATAGTACGTTATAGAGGTTATGCTGTTTGTGAAATTCTAAATATGTATAACATACCCAAAATTATTTATTTTAAGTTATTTATAATTTAATTTAAAATTATAATTTCATTTTATTGAGAACTTTTTGCTAACTTTCAAGGTCCCAGTATGTTATAAAAAGGCTTATTTAATACAAGTCACTAGTGTACGTTTTTTCATTGTATTCCTATTAGATGGAAAATTGGACGCTGAAAAAATGTTTCATTTTTATTTTCAGTTATCTATATTTAAAATAAAAAGTGGAAGAAAATGTGAAAAGTTTGGAACAACGATTCGTCATCGGAAATACACGTTTATGAGTCCAAATGACCAAGTCCCCCCAAATGGTCTTTGGTAATTCAAGATAAAAAACGATAAGGTATAAAAAATCGAAATTTCATATTTTATGAACGAATATAATTCAGATTTTACACCTTTTTCAACACAATTGACAAACCAGGAGAACCAATTCCTACCATGCATTTTTCATGGTTTCACAATTTCCTCAAAAACAGCTCTAACGATTTTGATTAAACTGCCTATATCGGTTTATAATTTAATTTTAATCATATTAAAATTTATAAGCTTTAATATGAGGTAAGTTTCTTTCTGATTGAAATAGTCTGAAAGGGCTTAAATGCCAATGTATTAAATTTTCTTCTTATAAAGTACCTTTAATTTTGCAAATTCGAAAAAAATAATCTTATAAATTTTGCTGATAAAAACGGGAAATTTAACGTTGATTGAAATTTAAAACCGAAGTGTCAGAAATATTTTTGACCCATCTATAAGATACGAGAGTAATGATCTCGATCAGGCAGATAAGATAAAAAGGGAAAAGAAGGAAATTTATGACAAGTGCATCCCTTTCCTTAAAGAGAAGTTCCGCGACGGCTTCGGCGAGAGAGGCTTCGACGTGAAGGGTCTTTAGTTTTGGAGATCGCGGAACTGTGCCGAACTCTACAAGGAGCTTCTTGGAGAATCTAGGGGTGAATATTGGGGACGTAGCTAGGATGGCAGAAAATATAATATTGGACTCCCTAGGCATCATCCACCACTACATGGACGGTGTCCGGTAAGAGGCATGTGCACATGTAAATATTTTAATTTTTTTAGGATTAATCTGCAATCTTTTGTGGTTACTTTTAAGAGAGTTGTTTGTTTTTTCTATGCATAGAAAAAAAAATGTAATACTAAATTAGGAACAAAAACAATTTAATTATATAA
The DNA here is from genome assembly GCA_023052935.1 of Piezodorus guildinii. NCBI lineage: Eukaryota > Metazoa > Arthropoda > Insecta > Hemiptera > Pentatomidae > Piezodorus > Piezodorus guildinii. The sequence goes on along the minus strand of CM041297.1, from coordinate 40,557,795 downwards.
TCATACTATATTACTGTTATACATATGATTATAATTATTTAAACAATTCTTTCTAAAGACATTGTAGTATACTGTCTTGAACAACTCAATATAGTTGGCCGCATTACTTTATAAATAAAGTATTTTCTCCCCAATAAAATTATGAACATTAATGATTAAGCAAGTACTTGAAATAATTAAATGGTATGTTTCCATGATTGAATAATGTGGATTCACCTGAGAATATGATGATACTGGAGTCAGTCTGCCTCTCATACATAGCGTCGATCTTCATAACGTTCTCTGGGAGTGCGAACATTCTCCTGAATTCCACTGGGTATCCCTTCTGTACATCTCCAGGTCTGTTCAACCTCCACAGCATCTGAGAGAAAATATTTTTAGTATAAACATTATTGAGAAAAAACCACCGTAGAATCGGATTTGAAAGAAAGTAAGGAGTCACTTGTTTTATTTAATTTATCTTATCTTTATTTATCTTAAAGAATATGTCACAGAAAAGGTGACGTATACCGAGAAACGTTTAAATCTGTGTGGTAATATTTCGGTACCAAAGTACGCTGATAATTTAGTGCTGTTTGGTGAAGACTAAAACTAAACAGGTGGACACTAAACAGCTAAATACAAGCACATTAATAAAAACACTAAGAGATAGAGCCTAGAAATAGAGATATCACTAAATATATGAATGAATGAATGAAAAATAATTTGTATTCTGGGACATTTCGTCTCCTAAGAATGATTTACAGTGAACAGAGGAAGTCCAATTTATCTGGCATTGTTTGATACATAATTATTTAGTTAAGTAATCTTAAAAATTCAATATAGATAAAAGATACAAATAAAACCAGATAACATCAAATGAGTTTAGTTATGCATTGCGGTTATATATTTGCAGAAGATTAATTTTTGAGGAGATGGATAAATATTCGGTGTTGGAAAGTGGTTAGGGATGACATTATCCGGAGGGAAATATGTAATGAGCTCCAAAGTATGGTAGCACGGATCATAAAGGACTTTTCAAAGGATGCTGTTCTATGAGAGGGTAGGTACAATCGGTAGGTTGGGATCTTGTATTTAAGGTGTGCACAGAAGAGCGCGGAGTAAGGAGGTCAAAGAAATTGAAAGGTTTTCTGACTCCCAAGGATTGGAATAGGAAGTTGCCAAGTTAGTATTTTCTTCAGGATTCGGGATAGAGCCACCTTTGAACAGAATACCAGTGAGAGACGTGTGACTTTCTGGTGAGGCCGAACATAAATCTTATGAACTTATTTATTCATCTTTTTATCCTCATCTCGTTTTCGCCACTGAGTCCCCCATACACTATTATTTAAGAAAACCATTAACATATATTTTTTTTCGTGAAAGTCGGTGGATCCGTTCGGGAAAAAAAAAGTTTTTTTAATTTTCAACATGGGGTACACTTGTCTATGGGGATCTAATGAAATAAAGTAGCGAAAAATTGGAGGTGTACCAAATCATCATAGCCTGAAAATATTTTTTTGAATAACATTTTTGTAGAATAAATTTTAAAAAGAAGATATTTTTTGAAACTGTTCTGTAAATTCCATAACATTTTATTTATTTATTTAAACCCTTTCCTGCCTTGATGGCAATACGGGTTCTTGCAGCTGTAGGAAGTACCAAGATACAACCCACAGCTGCTTTGTGTCTTCAAAGTTAGTTAAGATATTCGGTAGCCTTCTTCATTCTTCATATTCTTCTCCCCTACACATCGTGAAGTGGCCAGGACCAACACATTCTTTCCATCCGTACACGAATGCTTTGTAGTACGGGTAGTTTTCTTTGTTACCAGGTGAGGAATGTCACTCTCTGCCAAGACTTAGAGGCCTGTGTTCCTCAGAAGATTCGGTCTCAATATCTCATAAGCGGCGCAGGCAAGGAGAATATGCTCGGCGGTCTCCGGAACCCCACAATTGGGGCATAGGGGGCTGATTTTTTTCCCATGCTTAGCAAGCTTTGCTCGGAAACCCATATGACACGAGAGGAACTATGAAACTCAGTAGTCCGGGTGATCCAAGTTTTTTCCAGTTTTAACCCGACGGTGGGGAAATACTTCCTTAGATCAGCACCCTTGGCGTCGTCACCCACCGACGGTCCCATTCCTCTATGGTGATCTCCCGGAGAATTATCTTCCATTCCACAGGTTCTTCATTGACCCTCACTCTATGATTGTCCAGTAGATCCACCATACCTTCTCTCTTGATTTTTTGTACGTAATAGTCTTCTCTTAGAGAAGGTCTATAGATATCTCTCCTACTAACACCTACACCGCTTCATGAGCCACTGTTCTGTACGCTCTGTGACCCGGAGTAGAAAAGTAGCCAACTCTTTGTCATAAGATACTGGTACCCAATGTAATGCATGGGGCTGAGGCCATTAAGAATCGAGCCGACCCTACTTCTTAAGTAGTCCAAGTGAGGCGTGAGATTGAACTTTGAATAATCCTAATACCAAGGTAGGTAACAACTTCATTTGGACGGATATTGGCACCTTGAATATTTAAAGTTATAGGAATGGGCCCTGTCAGTCGCAACTCGCAAGAGAATAGTTGAGTCTTGGCTGTGGCCATCTTCAACTTTTTCCTCTCGCACCATCTGCTTACTAGATTGGCGCACTTTTACTTGACTCTTTCAGACCAGCTCTACTATTCAAGGCCACCAAAACGGCCAGATCGTATACATATGGTGTTGCGGGGAACCGATTTTCTTCCAGTACTCCCAGCAACTTCAATTTCCACAATGCAGGAGCAAGAGCAGAGCCTTGTGGGCAACCCCTTTAACAAATCCTTTCATATAGAAAATCAGTTGAGCTGTTCAAAAGAAAACAATTTTTTTTTTTTTTTCTTTTTCCCTTCATAACTTTCCTCCCATAAGGATTAAGGGGCTAAACATTTGCATAAGGTTGTTTCTCATAGGTGTGAATTAATGGTATAATTTTGTTTCTAATATACGCGGGGGCAGATTTCACATACTTATTCCGCTAGGCTCTTTATTTAGAGATTACGTTTTTTCGTTGTTACACGCACAACGATATATCGTCGTTGGAACTTTAGGACAAGTGTAGCAAACGACGATATATCGTTGTCCAACACTAAAAGGGTTAATATTGCACTTGCGAACGTTTTGAAACGGCAAAGACCAGCTTACTTGAGTAGTTGTTAGTTAATAAAGAATGGCAACATTAAGCCGAGCACTTAAGCTATCTATGGAAACTATTAGATTCCAGAAAGACTCCAAGTTAATAAAAAATCTTTGGCTTCCAGGAATGCCACGTTAAGAGGGCTGGAAGATAAGATGAGCTACTGCTGGAACTTGCGATCCATTGGCTAATACTGTTAGGTGGCGTCAATTTGCTGGAAAGCTTTTAGCGATTAGTTCGTTGGGCACTAATACACCTCCATAAAGATGAAAAATGCTCTTCTCCTGTTTTATCAATAAATAATGATTTTCCAATGACCGAGCTGGAAAAAAAAAAAAAATGCTATTAGAACTGGACCTCGGACGTTAACGTTCTAACTCCGGCAAATAATCGTTATATGTCACAAACTTTCGCGGCACCATCGGAAAAGCTATTCACATTTATTTAATTTGTTTTTATGATATGTCTGTTCAATTTTGATATACGTGAACCATAATCACTTTTGTTATTAGGGATTTTTACTAAATAAGTTTGTTTTGAGGATATGTTACTCTGAAAAATACTTTAGTTCAAAATATTTTTATGCTATCTGACAATACTTTTGAATATCTGAAGTGGGAATAACATTTAAAGCTAAGATTATAACAGGGTACTAATGTTTAATTTAAGTCGTTTAAATCAAAAGATTGCACTTAAAATTGAAATATCAGATTTAAGTTTCAAAACGGTATTAAAAATCTGGTGCGGGAAACACACGACTTTCACTTACCTCCGTTTTAAAATCGATTAATGAATTTTCCAAATACAATAAGAGATAAAAATGAGTGAAACCATTAAAGAATTAATTAAATGGAATTTCAATAGAAACAGGTGTTTTATTAAAAAATCTATTATATTATTATCTAAAATAATCACTTAGTTTTATCTCTTTCATCACTCTCTTATTAACTTTTAAAAGCTTGGTTTAAGAAAATATTTTTTTTAAATATCTTTAGCTTTCAAACGGCATATCATACATGTATATTTAACTGTTTCTTAATGTTTAAAAACCAAAATTGCATTAAATTTTTTTTTTTTAGTTTTCTCCTTTAGTTGTGTTTTGAATTCTCATAACTTACATTTTTAGCTGTTATTTATCAATGCTAACAAGATATAATGGTTATTTTTATAGAATCTACAAAATTAAAGGTACTTTAGAGGAACATAATTTAAAATATCGGCATTTCAGCCCTGTCAGACTATTTTAATCAGAATGAAACCTACATGACGTTAAATATATTAAATTTTACATCGATATAGCGAGTTTAATCAAAGTCGTCGGAACCGTTTTTGAGAAATTCGAAAAAAAAGGTGAAAAATGCATAGTATAAAGTGCCTCTTCTGGTAAGCTCATTTTGATGAAAAAAGTTTTGTAACGTCACGGGCGTGTATTTGTCTTAAATATGAAATTTCAGTTTCATTGGACTTATCATTTCCGCCCGAGAGTTACCACACACGGACACACACACACACACACACAGTCCTTTTTGCGGGACTTGGTTATTTGGACTCAAGGGGCCCTAAAATGTGTATTTCCGTTGAAAACTGGAATTTGAAAATTTTCACGATCGCAATACTTTCCCTTACTATATATAGTAAGTGAAAGTAAAATTATATACAAGTTCGTAAAAAATACTAAACTATATAATATATGAATATGTGATAAAAAATAATTTAAATGCGATAATTGTGGTTTAAAAAAAAACATAAATCAGATAATCTTCCTGGGTAAAGGGATATAAATCAAATATTTTTTTGAATCTGGAGCAATCGTTTTTACTTTTTGTGACTCAAATACGTTTGCAAACGTCTAGAGTTCGGTAAGATGAGATTTGGGCCTATCTCAACACTACCCAGCCATTATATATATATATTATTTTTTTTTTTTAAACTTCTTTATTTAAGTCAAATTACGGCAAGCCTGTTTGTGGGAGAGGAGTTCGCCTGCGGCAATTCAATAAAAGTATAATAACACTACTTGAGACTAAAATAGTAATTCGTGACCTGGAAATATAACTTCTAAATTATAAATTTCTAGCCCAAGCGATGGATCATTGGAGACGAACATAGCGTCTTTCTTAGGTAGGACAAAGTAATAAGTGAGAAGATTCGATTCGCTGTGTAAACAATGTGACTTAAGTGGTTTGGACATGTGAAGAGGATCGAAAAGGGACGATGGCTTTTGTTAATTTTTCAAAACCGAAGAAAAATCTGAAGAAGGGCTACCCGAGATGACGTTGTCGTCAAGGAAGGAATGAAGAACAAGGTGAAGGTGGCTGACAAGAACTTATAAATGTGACTAAACATATTTTGGTTATGTCGCCCTTGTTAGGGGACGAAAATTGTTGAGATTTCTATCCTAAGTAATCGGGAAAATTTAGATTTCCTATGGTAGCATCATTGTAAAACTTTAAGTTAAAAAAATCCTGTACCTTTACAACTCATGAAGGGAACAGATTTGTACGGGGTGTCTAGGTTGAGATCAGTCAGCCGCTAAGTTTTTCTCCATTCACGGGTACCCACATTAAAAAGGCTAGTTCTGCCCCAGGAAAGTCTCTATACCCACGGCTGTATTTACAGAATAAATAATATTGTGTCAATGCCGGGATTCGAACCCAAGACTCTGAGACTGTAGACTAGCGCTCTATCCACTAGACCACGCCGCTCCATGAAAAAATAACATTTTTTTTCTAACCAAAAAAACGCGAATAATTATATAACAGGGAAAAAAATAAATGAAAAAAAAATTGAAATTTTACACATAAATACTCCCATATTTCAGTTATTTTCAAAAATAGAGAAAAACATGTATATAGTTTTAGAACCAATGAATTGATTAAAAAAAAAATAATAAAAAAAAGTTTTTAGTGATTATAAAAAAAAAAAAAAAAAAAAAAGCCAATAATCATAAAGAAAAGAAAAATATATTGAAATTTTACCCATAAATACGCTCATAAATCATTTATTTTTGAAGATAAAGAAAAATGCTTATAGAGTTTAAGAATCAGTAAAGCGCAATTAACACAGAAGAAATTGAATCTATATATTCAAGTCACAAATTATAATAGATGTAATTCTTCAAAACCCTGTTATTATTGAAGATAGAGAAAAATCGAAAAGATTAGCAGATATAAAATATTATACTCTAAAATAGTTATTTGGAATTAATCAACCATTGTATAATAATTTGCAGGGTTTTTTATATTAATAATTCTATAATTTTATTTTTTTACGAGCTGTTGCGCGCGACTTCGTCTGTGTCAATTTCAGTTATTATGATCGCTATTAAGACGTTTTTAAAAGAATATATTGGGTTCTCCGAAAAGTTCATAGAAAAATTTGGACAACAATTAAAATTGGACAGCTTAAAATTTGTTTATTTAATCTACGAGCATGGGCTTGGTCTTCCAAATTGAAGACCCTCTAAACCGCGAAAACCACTTCTGAACCGTGCTGTCAGCAATTGAATCGCTGCCTTACTCGGAACGGATCTTTCTTGCAGTTTAGGCTACGTTTTTCCTTCTTTTAAAAAAGAACAGCATATTATGCCGAAAATGAACTGAATCGTCACTCATGTTGGATTGCAATAAACTACTCTACTGACCATTCATAAAGACGAATTCAGTGTGTAAACATAGTTAAATCCATGAGGATTAAAGGCATATAAATAAACATTAGCCTCGTGATTCATTTTAGTAGAAAAACAAGGTAAATTTTATTTTAAAAACCTCTACCAACTTTTCGGACGGCCCAATATTTTAAAGTATTCCTGCTTAAATAATATTTTTTTAGTTGTGATTGATCTTGACGTAAATCGATTCCTACGTGTTTAAATGCTTGCCCATGTGATTTATTAATTGTTATGCAAAAGATAAATTAACGGGAAATTGAATTATTTTAAAATTAAAAGGTAAATCATTTGGAATCGTTGGGATTCGAGGCCAATTTACCCTGTTTTTTCCCACATTTTCCACTGATTCTTCGGTCCTATTGGTCGCAGCGTGATGTTATATAGCTATAGCCTTCCTCGATAAATGGACTATCCAACACAAAAAGAATTTTTCAATTTGAACTAGTTAGTTCTGAGATTAGCGCGTTCAAACAACAACAAACATACAAACAATCTCCAGCTTTATAATATTAGTTTAGATTATTATTTTTTTTAGTTCTATAATTGATACCAACCTTGTTCTTGGTGATAAAGAGCTCTCCCCTGATGTAGGCAACAGTATCAAAACCACCGTTGCACCCCTGAGGTGGCTTGGTCCCGTGCCACAAACCGTACCTTTGCCTCTTGGTTGTTGTTTCCTCGTACCTCGCTGTTGTAGTTGTGATGTGGTTGTTGTAGTGCGTCTTGTAGGTGGTGGTCGGTTCTGAACGGGTGGGACATATTCCTCTTTTCTGTCATCATCCATTAATCGTCTTTTAACTAGAAAGAAAATATTTGAAATGTCATCAAGTTATTTTTATTAACCGGAAGAATTACTGTTATAACTACACAGAAAGTGGGAGAATGAATATTATCTTGTTGGACTAAAACTCCTTTTCGGATGATCAAAGCAAGGTACAGCTCTGAAAACTTCGCATACAACCTTTCCTATTGAGATGTTAATTTCCTAAAGGTACTAAAGGACATTTTTTATAAAATTGATATTTTGACATATTTGTTTTCAAATGGTTTAGTTTTATCTAAATCCCACATCAGATTTTATCTAAAAAACATAAAAATCCTTTAAAAACGTATTTGGAAATTGCAGTTTATTTCAAAAGGTACTAAATCCACATTTAATTTCATTCCAAAAGGTACTATATTTTCTATTTATACAGCAGAAGCACCTAACCCCGTATAATATTGCCATTAATTAATTGTTTTCTTCATTTTTATTGGTTCATTTAGCACGACTTTTATTATTATTATGACCAATGGCTATTATTTTGACCAATGGTTTTAACCTAAAAATCAGTTTTTAGGCTGTTGTAAGCAACTTAATTGCGTCGCTTCAGTTCTCGTAGGTTGTCAATTAAATTAAGTTTTTTTTAAAGTATTTCTTCTTCCAGCAACATAAATTTAGTTTAAACAATTTTAGAAACTCACATTTTAATATAATAATGGTAGTTCATCCAGCAAATAGTTGGAATTGGCATTCCACGAACTTGCTAAATATGAGAGGAAAAACCGTGCCAGATCTAACTTAATAGTAGATTTATTTGATTTTTTTATGTAAAATAAAATCTCAAAAGTTATTTATCAGTCTAATAAATCGAACTGCACACTAAATCGATAACAATACCTCAATGAAATTTAAGTGGATATATATTTGCCTTTTCCTTTCTTACATAAGTTATCTAATTCTATATTTTGGCAAACCCAAGATTGGAAGAATGTTGAAGAGCGACTTAAAAGAACCAGTAGCTACTTTCCTGGACCAGGTTAGCATAACTTGTTCTTCCACTCTCGCTATTTCCATCCCCACTATTTTAAGCCTAACATCGAATACCTAGTATTTTTAATCGATCATTTGATACTGAATGGAATATGCTTATGTTAATTTTCTAAAATAAATAAATAAGGTACTCACTGTAGAGCTGGTGCATGGCCAAGATGTCATCATATCCCAGCTCGTGGTTACCGCTTGTGTAGTAAGGGAACATGACCGAGTCTCTTTCTGGGGAATGAGAAAGCCCCAGAGAGTGTCCGAGTTCGTGAAGAGCAGTAGACAGCAAGTCGACACCTAGGAAAGAGATATATGATTATGATGTGGACAAAGATTTTATAGTGAATAAAAAAATAATACTATTGTATTGTTTCCATATACACATCTAAAAATAAGAAATAAAATCTATACTTCAACAACCTATGGAGGAGGTCCTAGGTTCAGTACATATAGAGATCAGTATAGTTTCAACCTCAAAGACCATGCTATAAATTATTTGCTGTCGCCAGATTTTTCCGCTAATATTTAGATACCCACTTTATAGAGGTAGGACTTGCCCTAGCAATTTCCATACCCCATAGTTGTCCACGGCTGAATAGCAGAATAAATAATCATTCTACCACAGATAATATGGACTTATGCTTGCCAAATTTATGGACGAGCTAGAAAGACACACATTCAAAAAATACAAACCTTTCAATTCAAATTTTTAAGACTAGCAACGAACTCACCACCGTATGTTTCAAACGATGCTCTTCAAACCGACTTACGTATTCCAACTATAACAAACCACATACGATTGACTTACAAACGATTTCACGACAAACTACATAGACAGGTTAACAAATTTGTTCAAAACATGGCTAAAACTGACATAACTAACATAACTCGGCGTAGGCTGAAAAGGAGTTGGATGAGGGACCTCCTGACCTCAAAATATTGTTGTGCATAATGTCAGGAGGATGCACTACTAGGTGCTGTCTCCCTCATGCCTAACCACGCCATGTTTTCCATATTTGTAAAATACAACCCATTTTCTTATTGCATTAATTTTACAGGTGCAGATAAAGTTATTGAGGTAAAAAAAAAAAAAAAAATCCACCACAGCTGGGATTCACTCATACAATACGAAATGTACAGTACGGATGATAATTAATACGACTGACGCTTAAAATGAAAACATCCTCAAGTCAACTGTTGCATTCCCCTACGTTGAGTCACAGATAACTTTTAATGAACATTTTTTTATTTTTCCTGATTTCGTAAGTAACATATTGTTGAAGAATATTTTAGAATGACAGCAATATTTAAGAATAATTTGATAATAGTGGATAATCGAAGTAAAATAACGCAATACTCGATCAAGCCTAAGAAACACGTTCGCAATTAGATGTCGTGTTCCTAGTCCAGTAATAAGGAGCTTGTTCACTGTATCACGTGGTTGAAGCATGCGAAGTCTTCATTAAAGTAACCGAACCCGAATGATTTAATATCGTACCAAGTATAATTAAAATTGCTCGTTAGAGTTATAAAACGCACTCTGCATTAGTATTTGGTAGGTCTTATAAAAACGTCATATAAAAAGTCTGTGGGTTAGTTAGTGTTTTTATATTTTTTTTGATGGAGTAACTGGACGTGTAAGCCCTTGGCCGTGCGGTGGTATCTCTTAAGAGATAAGTAAGTTTTAGTGCAGGGTGATCACTGCCTTCGTTTTTTTTTGCGAGTTTCTACCAGTTGGCTGACGGGCCTCACATATGGGACCCATTTTATTATATGGTTGAAAAATTCCTTACAGGACTGGTTTATAATTATTAGAGCTATATCACTGAAAAAGATTCTGGACTATTTACATCAAATCAGGCCGGAGACCATTATTTAGTGTTAACCAAAAATCTCAATTACAGAAATCTTAACCACCCTTTCTTTCACATAAAGTGTATTCAAAGATAAGATTATTAAAGCATTTATAGTTGATTTTTATTACAATATTATTTTCATTTGGGCACATTTCAGATTCAACTTCAACCACTTCAGGTGATTTTTCTTTAAATGTTCCTGCTGAATATTAATATTACAAAGCTTGCAGTGTTCAACTGTGCAGTTTTCTGAGCTTCGTTTATAACAGCTGTAGATAAGTCCAGCCGCTCAGTGGCTTCGACAGTAAACTTCGGTATCAGACCATTGCTGGATATCACAATCGGTCTCACATGACAGCCTGAACAGTTCCTAGAGCACATCAAACTGCAAGAGCTTGGTACTTTCGAACATCACAACGATATAAGATCTATTGTGGATCACTGTATGGTCATTAATAAATGATTGGTTCCAATACAATCTTATCCCTTCCATGTGGAGGAGGATTTATAATTGTTTTGATAATACACTGATTTAATAATTGTACTAATATTTATTTAATAAATTTCTTTTCAAGCCAATAGCATGATGATAGACCTTAGCAACATCATCGTGCCTCCTTAGGTATTCTTTACCAACCAGCGCGCGTCATCCTCTATTAATGTGCGGTATAGATTCAAACGCGATGTAATGTGTTGTTTTAAGACATGTCGCCAGTACGACCTAGTCACTATAATTTAACTTTGGATAGCTATCAAAAAGACTTTCGTTTCAGGGAAGAGATATCCTCTAACCACCAAACAAGTAGAAAAATCTTTATCTATTTCTGTTTGCTGAAGCTGTTTCCGTACAATACTTCTTCGACTTCTATTCTTATTATATTATTTAAACTCGTTTTCATTTTATTTCTACTTTCACTTCCTATACATAGTAAGGGAAAGTATTGCGATCGTGAAAATTTTCTAATTCCAGTTTTCAACGGAAATACACGTTCTAGGGTCCCCTGATTCAAAATAACCAAGTCCCACAAAAAATTCTATGTGTTTGTGTGTCCGTGTGTGGTAACTCTCGGACGGAAATGAGTCCAATGAAGCTGAAATTTCATATTTAAGACAAATATACGCCCGAGAAGTTACAAAACTTTTTTTATCAAAATCAGCTAACCAGAAGAACCACGTTATACCATACATTTTGCACCTTTTTTCGATTTTCTCGAAAACGGTTCCGACGATTTTGATTAAACTCGCTATATAGATGTAAAATTAAGTAGGCTTTAATATCATGTTTCATTCTAATTAAAATAGTCTGACAGGGCTTAAATGCCGATAATTTAAATTTTCTTCCTCTAAAGTACCTTTGTTTTGTTGGTTCTATAAAAATAACCACATCATCTTGTTAGCATTGATAAATAACAGCTAAATATGCTTGTTAAGCGAATTTCGAAAGCAACTAAATGAAAAAACCGAAAACATATTTTTTTAATGCAATTTTTTGTTTTTGAACATAAGAACAGTAATATACATGTATGAAATACCGTTGGAAAGCTAGAGATTTTAGAAGAAATATTATCGCATACACAAGCTTTTAAAAGTTAATAGAGAGTGATGAAAACCCGATAAAACTAAGTGATTATTTCGGATAATAATATAATAGGTTTTTTAATAAAACACATGTTTCCATAGAAATTACATTTAATTAATTCCTTAATAGTTTCACTCATTTTTAACTCTTACTGTACTTGAAAATTCTTTAATTGATTTTAAAAACGGAGGTAAGTGAAAGTCGTGTGTTGCCCGCACCAGATTTTTTTAAATAATGATTTAACGAATCCTCAAAAAAATTACAATAATCTGCATATATAAAATCTTCCAAATTATTTAGCTGCATCAGAATGTTGGTGTGGGATTAATTGGGTCATTCATTTATTTAGTTAAACAACCGTTAAGTTAGCAATATTTAAATTTTTTTATATATTTTGTCAATATTAACTATATAATAAATAATAATAAAACAAGATTATTTTGACATGTACAGGTAAATTATGAGGTATTAATATTAAATAACTTATTCCCGCTAAGGCATCCGTTTAAAATTAAAACTGTTCCTCATAATTAATTGTAATTGCTCAAGATGGATACGAAGGGGCTAAGTAAATCGTTCAAACGCCTAGCAGAGATATGCTACAAGGATAAGTTAAGTTGTCCATCATAAAAGCGAGCTCACTAAAAAAAAAAATCTTATCATTCTCTCTTTACAACTTAGCACCAAAGGGGTAGTACAAGAAAAAGTCGCCCTAGGCTGGACGACGTGGCGAAGAAGAAGGGAAAGGAGGCAAATCAATAAAAATGTAAGAGCGAGAAATCTAAATTGATTATCAAATATCTTTGCCACTTTTTCTTCATTTTTATTCTCTTTTATTAACATGAAATTCGCCAATATTTCATTAAGTCGTTTATCTATCTCTTTTTTTATTTTATCGTTATACAATCCAGCTTTTGCAACTAATTTTTGTTGATGATAATATAACTAAATAGTTTGTAGAATATACCCCAAATATAACTCGGTTGACTGTAAAGAAAAAATAATAGGGAAGAAATAGTGAGATGGAAGCAGTAGATATTTTTTTTCCACCTATAATATGGTTCACAACTTTGAGACGTTATTTGGTTTAATCAATTTAAGATATTTTGATAAACCAACTCAACTACTATCCTCTCCCTTTTAAATTATTGATTATATCTTTACTCACCGTAACGGCTTGGCTCTGAGGTCACCTCCCATTTCTCGTCCGCATCGAAATGAACGTCGCCGTCGATTCCTCTATGATTCTGATAACCGGAGATTGGAGAGAAAGCATGGGCTAGAACGGATCCTGGGCCGTCGAACGCATACCTGAAAACAATATTTTAAATTTTTTTCAATATAATTCCTGAAAGAATCAAAAGTAATATAAACCCCATTGTTTACATACAAGTCCTTGTTAGTTTTTAGTTAAAAAATTGTCCTTAGCAAGCAAAGTTTTAAGGAAAACACCCTTGAAACAAAATATTTTAATGAATATTTAAAAAAAAAAAATTATTAAACATATCATGTGCTATCCAGTTGTCCAGAGATTGGTGGGATACGGTTTTATCATTTTGGCAGTGACCTGAAGTGCATAAGCTAAGCTGGGAAAAAAAGGAAAAAAAAATTGTCACCACCAATGCGGATATAAATATACGTTCTTTAGAAGACTGAAAAACAATACTAACATTCTTAAAGTAAAACTTCTAACTTCTTTTGTCTACCTTAGGCCATAAATTTGTAGTGACAAGATTATTTAGTGAATTGAAAAGGTTATTTTCGTTACTTTTAAGTATTCGTGACGATAATTGGACATCGACTTTAATTGTACATTATATGCAAATACCAAAAAATAATAATAATAATAATAAATATATTTCTATATACCTGGATTTTAAAATAAACCAGTTATAATTTTTTTTCTTTAAGGGGAGTAATTGAGATTATCATTTCTGATTGAAGCAGATTAATACCCTATTAGGGGACATACATCATGTCCAGACAAATTCATCATACATAGTGCATCAGGTCACGCATCTAGATTATAAATAACCTTTATCATAAAAGTGTTTTGTCATAAATCGTAAAATAATTTAGTGAGCCTCTAGACCATTATCTGTGGTTTTCAGAACCATACGAAAGGGAATTTAAAATTTTTAAAATACTCACCTTATTCGTATTTCAAGTTTCAAGAAATCTGTAGTGTATTTGTTCCATGTTGCATAAGTTAGTCAATCGATATTTGTTTATACGTATTTGTTTAGGAATTTAAATTAGTACATTTGTTTTTAATATATAAATTATTATTTTCTTGATAAAATATTAATTTACAAAAATATTGAATCTTGATAACACTCCCATTACGGTTAAGCATTTGCATGCTATCCATATATTATTTTCCCAAAATAGCATCACTCATTTATTTTCACTTATCTATATATAAAATATATATTAAGGGAAAGTATTGCGATCGAACAATTTTTTTAATTCCAGTTTTAAACGGAAATACACGTTTCAGGGTCCCCGGAGTCCAAATAACCAAGTCCCGCAAAAAGGTCTGTGTGTCCGTGTGTGTGTGTGTCCGTGTATCTGTGTGTCCGTGTGTGTGTGTCCGTGTGCCTGTGTGTCTGTGTGTGGTAACTCTAGTGCAAAAACGAAAAGTCGTACGGAACTGAAATTTCATATTCAAGACTACTATACGCCCGAGATGTTACAGCAAATTTTTCACTAAAATATCCTTACTTTATCCCATGCATTTAGCACATTTTTTCAATTTTCTCAAAAACTGATTTTTTTTAATTAGAAAATTTGATGAATGAGAATTGAAGGAGAAAACTTTGTTATGCATTTTTTATAGTAATATAGATGTATAATACATCGTTGGATAGCTAAAGATTTTAGAAAAAAATATTATCTGATTCACGGAATTGTAAAAGGTAATGGAGAGTGATGAAAAGCCGATAAAACTAATTTGGTTTTTGGGGTTCCCGAAAAGGACAATTCTTGTAGATGGTGCTGCAACCTGGCGGCTTGTCAATGAAAAATTTTGTTTTTGAACATAAGAACAGTAATATAGCCATATGATATACCGTTTGAAAGAGAAAGAATTTAGAAAATATATACACCAGCTTGTAAAATTGAATAAAGAGTGATAAAAAGCCGATAAAACTAACTGATTATTTTAAATAATAATATTATAGAGTTTTTATTAAAACACATGCTTCTATATTAATTCAATTTAATTAATTCTTTAATGGATTCACTCATTTTTATCTCTAACTGTATTTGGAAATTCTTTAATCGATTTTAAAAACGGAGGTAAGTGAAAGTCGTTTGTTGCCCGCACCAGATTTTTTTGTCAAATCTTTTTATTTATTTATTTTTAATTTAAATTTTTATTGGTTAAAAAATTGAGATGTTTCTCTTTTCATAAGTATTTTAAATTAACATTAATTTGTTTTATTACCTCAATTAACATTCATAAACATTAAATGATTCACTTAATGTTTTTTCATCAATAATTTAACGATAATCTAATTTTTTAAGATTTTTCATTTAATGTTTATCTTTATATAATTAATATATTATAATTAAATTGTTTATATTTTTTTGGTTTTATATTCTTCGAACATATTTAGATGTTATATTAAAAACATTATAATTGTGGGTTTTCAGATAAAAACATTTTGTACACCGAAGGTGGCGAATTAACTGAAACGTTGTGCATTTTTAATAAAGTTGTGAAATAGTATTATAGCCTCCAATTTACAATTGAATCTTCACCTTTAATTATCAACACTCCTTTGAATACAAAATAAACTAAGGGTTACTTATAAACTATTCTTGACTTAAAACCGATGACTTCTAGCCCTTCGGTATCCTTTAGTAACATCAGACTTACTCCTTTAGAACAAATCCTATACCTAGTATATAGTACTTTATCTTGGCAAGCGCCTTATTTGGAATACTCACACAAACTGAAACGACAATAAACAGCTCGAAGACACCGATTGCTAAAACACTTACTTGAATAACGATAAAAACCTTTATTCTCTTACAAAAATTCATTTACGTCCCTATTGTCAGACCTATTTGGACATAAGGAATCGAGCTTTGGGTCTCTATTAAACCATCTAATTCCTCCTGCATCCAATCCTTGCAATCCAAAATCTTCGCAAAACCTGAATGCCCCTTATTTTGTCACAAATCAACTCCTACATAATGACCTCAACATCCCATTTGTTGCAGACATGGCCCGTAATAGATACACCTCTTTTCATTCTAAACTCCATGCCCACTTGTCCGTTATCTACATCCTTAGATATTCCTGGTAACCCGTCCAGTAGACTGAAAAAAAAGGTGGCCTCGGGACCTACTACCTTAAAATAGTTAGTGACGTAGCTTTTCACTAACTATTTTAAGGCACTGGGTGGTCTTTCTCACGACTTTTTTTTTTTTTCTCCCTGCATATAATACAATTGTATATTACTTATAAATAAATATATAAATTTTTTTTATATCAATTACTATTATAGAAGAGTAATTTAAGTTATGATTAAATTAATCGGAACATTCTCTTCTAATTTGTTTATATATATTGTTTATAAATACATATAAACAAATTAGAAGAGAATGTTCCGATTAATTTAATCATAAAATAAAATTTTTAAAAATGGATTTATTTGCTCGAATCTATTGTTTTGTTAAATCAGATTAAAAAAAAAAAAAAAAAGAATAGAAAAAACGAGATTAAAAGATATGTAAATAATGAATCCATCATAAGCCTAACCAGATATGAGTTTTCAATGAAAAAAGACATAAAAAAATATACATCCTAAATTATTTTATATATATATATATATATATATATATGAGTGTAAGTAAATGTGTATATATTACGCATCGATATGTTTTCCTCTGTAGAAACCAAAGACGATGTCCGCATCATCAGGAGAGGATACTTGAGTGAAGTTCAGGTTCCCGTACTTTGCCCAAGTACCGAGAGCTTTCTCCAACGCGTACAGCACTTCTTCCCTTGTGAGATGTTCTGACCAGTTAGACAAACTGAAAATTCAGAATGAAATAATTAGATTTTTTTTTTCAGTGGCGCGACAGGCCGTGCAGGCCCTGGGCCTCGCGGAGTGATCTCCTGGGAGATTACACTCGCGCTTCACGATGCAATTCGTAGTGTAGGGTCATCACTCTCTACGCCTAATTTTGTGAGTGGCCACCCCATTTGGCTGACGGGTCTCACATACCCGGGGTAGAAGCTGTGAGTGAATCCCCATTATATTACATCCTTACAAAAGCCTCGCCGGGACTGGGATTCGAACTCGCAACCTGTAGCATGAGACTAACGCGCTAGCCATTCAGCCACGGACTCCCAAGATTAAAATTAATTCTAAAAAATAAATAAATTATTCAAATAAAACATATAAGGGGAGATTCGAACTGTACACTTATTTTCTTTATTGTTTGGTATCTAAAATTGAAATATTAAAAATTTCGAGCGTTTGTTGTGGGTATTAGAAAAGTTATAATTTGAATGAGGATAGAGAATCAGCATGGTGTATATTGGTAGGAAAAGAATTTCAGAGGACTTCCAGAGCGGACAAAAAAGGAACGATCAAAAGTTTTAGTTGTATGGATAGAAACTTAAGTAACTACGAAAGCTTATCGTAGGGATATGAGATTCATAGTGTTTTATGCCAACGGCACGGCCGTACAATGAGGTGATTATGCCGAGCACTCAGCAACCAGGTTTCTCAACCCAGCTCTGGGTAGTTACATGATTCGGTCCAACTTAGTAGAGGAATGCAAAAGAAATCTTCCCTGCAGAATAAAGTCCGTGTTTATTGGGTGCCTGGTCACTCAGGCATTTTAGGCATGAGAGAGTTGATAGCCTCGCAAGAAGGGGTTCTGCTCAGTTACCCTTTACACCTGAACCTGTGTGTGGAATAAGCCTCAGCTATGACAATTTTCGGGCATCCACCTTATAGAGGCTGAGTATGCCCCGTAAGGGTCTCCATACCCTAGGGTCACCATGCGACTGAAATAACAGAATAAATTATATTCTGCCTATATCTTCGGGAATCGAACCTCGTCAGTTTTGTAGAAGTGTAGAATAATTATTATCAACTTCAATTCACAATAATAATAATTAAGATGATATCAATTTAAAAAAAAATTGTTGCGCGCAACACTCGACTTTCACTTACCTCCGTTGTTATAATCTGTTGAGGAATTTTTAAAAACATTCAGAGATGAAAATAATTTGTTAAAGAATTAAATCGAGTTTTAATACAACCAAGTGTTTATCAAATATCTATTATATTATTATCTACGACAATCAGTTAGTTTTATCGACTTTTCATCACTCTCCGTTAATTTTTACAATTATGTGTATACGATAATATTTTTTTCTGAAATCCTTAGCTTTCCAACGATATATTATACATCTATATATCTCTTTTTATGTTCCAAAACACTGATATTGCATGAAAAAATATTTTTGCTTTTGCCCACCTCGTTGGATATCAAATTTCTTCAACTCATATATTATTTCGTTTTTTATCAATGCTAACATGATGATGTAGTTAATTTATTCAAATCTACAAAATTAAAGGTACTTCAGAGGAAGAAAATTTGAAATATCTGCACTTAAGCCCTGTCAGAATATTTCAATCAGAATGAAACCTACATGGTATTAGAGCCCATTAAATTTTACATCGATATAGAGAGTTTAATCAAAATCGTTAAAGCTGTTTTCGAGAGTCGTAAAAAGGGGGAAGAATGTATGGTATAAAGTAGATCTTTCGGTCAGCCAATTTTGAAGAAAAATTTGCAGTAACACCTCGGACCTATAGTTGTCTTAAATATGAATGTGTTTCTCACCCAACAACAGATCTCCTCACCCAAAAGAACATCCTTTATAGTCCGCGTTTCTAAATTTCTGGTCGAGCTTAACCTCGAATTTCCTTCTTTCCTTACAATAGATACAGCTCCAATTTATCCTTGGCAATTTTCCTCTCCGAATATCTGTCTTTCCCTTACAAAATTACTCAAACAAAACACATATCCTTACATACATAAGCAGGAATTTCAAAAACTTCAAGATAGACTCGGTGTTGCTGATTACGTATATACTGATGGCTCTAAGAGTCCCTTAAGTGTGGGAGCATCGGTCGTGTATGAGGGCAGACAACATCTATTTTCCCTTTCTCCACTCTGTAGCAACTATACCGCGGAACTAGTTGGAATTTAAAAAAGTTTAAGTGTTATTCACCCTACTAAAACAACCAGGATTATTTGCACAGACTCCTTATCGGCTCTGCTCAGCTTCAAACACCCTTTCTCCATCGACTCTCTTATTCAAAATATTCTTTTATCATTGCAGTCCACAATAGTTTCTAATAATTCAGTTATTTTCGTCTGGGTACCGAGCCACTGCGGTATAGTTGGAAATGAACTCGCAGATCGTGCAGCCAAAGAAGCAATAACAGATGGCATTCCGTTTATTGGGGTGCCTGTTGGCGACTATGTTTCTGTAATCAAGCATCGGATTCGGTCGAAGTGGTGACAAATTTGGAACGACACTACAGAAAACAAGTTAAGGGAAATAAGAAGGGACATCTCCCTTTGGCATTCGGCCCTACGACAAAAGCGAAGGGAAGTGTTAATCCTGGCGCGCCTGCGTATTGGACACACCCGACTAACTCACGGACATCTCATGGCACGGGAACCTCCTACTGACTGCCTAACATGCGGTTGTCCGGTTACTGTTAAACACGTTTTGACAGAGTGTAGGGCTTATGATACTCAAAGAGCTCATATTGCAATTGACATTGACTTACCAACCGTTTTACAAGACAACATACAGACAACTGAAAAACTTTTTGACTTTCTACGACAGACAGACTTGTACAATAAACTATAATATTTAATCCTTGATTTAAGGCGAAAATGACCCAAGTGGTTCAAGCCTAAGGAAAAAAAAAAATATATATGAATTTTCAGTTTCCTAAGACTTCACCAGACTTACCATTAACACACGGACACACAGACCTTTTTAGACTTGATTATTTAGACTCAGACGTGAAAAAGTTTCGTTGACATCTCGAGAATATACTTTTCTTAAATATGAAATTTCAGTTTTATAGGACTTTTCATTTTTTCCCGGGAGTTACCACACAAACACACACACAGACATACAGACCTTTTTGCGTGACTTGGTCATTTGGACTCAAGAGACCCTAAAACGTGTATTTTCGTTGAAAAATGGAATTCTAAAATTTCACGACCACAATACTTTCCCTTACTATATATTTCATATAGAGGTAAGTGAAAGTAAAATTGGTTGTAAAGTATGAAATATTACTAAACAATTCACTTTCTGTGCTATTACTCACAACAGTTACGTTGTGATTTATCCTTTTCTGCCTCACACTTCCAACGGATACATTTCCACAAGCTAAGTCCCTAAACTGGGAAATAGAAAATCCGGAGGTTTATAAGTTGCCTCGCCAATTAGTCTAGTGCTCAACATGAAGGCTACCATTTATCAAGACTAACTGAGTTTAAGCCTCGGTCCTTGTCGCTTCTGTGAACCCGTGCGTGGTTTCTGGTGGGGTCTTTATTTTTATTCGTATCAATATAACAATAGGGAGTATTAATTGAAAACTGACATCAAATGAGAGAAAGGTATAGAATATTTATAGGTTAATCCATTGGAAATCGTCCAGAGCACGCCGCTCAACATTATATTTTATAATATTTTTAACAGTCTTTCTATATTTTTAACTAAATTTGATACAGTGGAAAAACAAGAGTCTGACTAATACTTTTAGTTTGCAGCCATTTTAAGTCAGCTTCTAGGCTGGAAACATGTCTTGGAACAACCTCTTTAACTTTAGTAATTTTGAAGATATCAAATCATAACAAAAACGATCAATATGATAAGGGTCTGTTTTACATTTTGCTTTCACTTACCTATATATGAAATATATAATATAGTAAGGGAAAGTATTGTGATCGTGAAAATTTTCTAATTCCAGTTTTCTACGGAAATACACGTTTTATGGTCCTCTGAGTCCAAATGACCAAATCCCGCATGAAAGTCTGTGTGTGTGTGGTAAGTCCAGAGCGAAACGAAATTTCCTATGAAACAAGAATTTCATATTTAAGACAATATACGCCCGAGACGTTACAAAAACATTTTCATCAAAATCAGCTAACCAGGAGAGCCCCTTTATATTATGCATTTTGCACCTTTATAAGATTTTCTTAAAAACGGCTCTAACGATTTTGATTAAACTCGCTATATCCATGTAAAATTGAAAAGGCTTTAATATCATGTAGATTTCATTCTGATTGAAATAGTCTGACAGGGCCGATATTTCAAAATTCCTTTCTCTAAAATACCTTTAATTTTGTAGATTAAATAAAAAATAACCATATCGTTTGATTAGCATTGCTGTAAAACAGGCAAATATATAAGTTGAACGAATTCAATATCTAGTTAGAGAAAACGAGAAAACAGCAAAAATATTATTTTAATGCAATTTTTTGTTTTTAAACTTAAGAACGGTAATATACATGTATAATATACCGTTGGAATGCTACAGATTTTAGAAAAAAATATTATCTAATTCAAATAATTATAATGGTTAGTTGAGTGTGATATAAAGTCGATAAAACAAACTGATTGTCGTAGATAATAATATAATAGATTATTTAATAAAACACACGTTTCTATTAAAATCTAATGTAAATAATTCTTTAACAATTTATTTAACCTAAATTTAAAGAAAATGGTTTTAAAAAATCTCGAAAATCAATAATAACGAGACTTTTAGTCAGTTAATAGTTTATAATGGAAAAGAGCTTCAAATATGATTATCATTTATGTAGCTTAGTCATAATTCTACTTGTGAAAATTTCGATCTTGAGAACATCCTTCTTTTTTCTATAAGAATTTCCTAGAAGATATTAAAAGAAAAAAAATCTGTAAAAGGATTGAGTGAAAAATTCATGAACTAATAGAGATTACACATCTACACCATGAGTTCAAGTTATACAAATTTGGTGACTGAGATTTAGCTGGTTCTCGAGTTCTAAAACTCTTTTCGCCGTTAATTTTTTTAAATTAAATTATAAAAAAACAAAAACTATCATGGTGATAAAAGTATTATCTACAATTTTGGCCTGTACAACTAATTACCTAAAAAGCGAGAAAAATAATCTAAAAAATCCATACAAAATTTAATCCTAACTAAACTATTGAGCGCTATAAAAAACGAGAAGGAGAAGAACCTCACACAATTTCCTTCCTTCCATAGTTCTGTCATTCCACTAATTGTTTTGAGTATTAGAGAGTAGAGTAATATGTGACAATTGTCCTTTTTTTAATATACAAATTTAAAAAGTGCATATTTTAGCCATATATATAATTATGGCTACTACGGAATATCTCAGAAGGGAGTGAGGAAAAAATAATGAAACTTATACATAATACTTGTATAGGATAAGTACCGTAGGCAAAAATTTAGGTAATATTATCATTCAAATTTCGGGCATGCATTTTTCTGGAAAGAACGGTGACATTAATGGAACTCATCCATAACTTTTGTTAAATTAAGAAAACCGCAATAACTAGCAACGCAAAACGCAATATTACTTAGCATTGAGAATCTAACCAGTACCAGACCAATAGACTGTTTCTAATCTGACTTATTTTCAACTATCAATATTAGCATCTCGGAACCTTCATTCATCTGCTCCTTCTTGCCCTACAGTATCTTTTAATTTAATTCCACTTATTCTTGTTCAATATATAATTAGCTTATTTAGAACTTCATCTCTACCAACAACTAACTACCCAAGTTATTCGTAATCCACTCACAAAATACTAGATACATCCCATTTCCAAGGTGTCTAGTCGACGGTAGAGGAATCATAGGAATATTAGTGAGATTTCATCCGTTAATGATTATATTAAATATTGTAACTTTATGATGCAAGCATATGAGCCATGTTATGAGTGAATGAGTGTATTAAGATTAACAGTACATTCTTAAGATCTTCAGCAGTTGTAATGATCATCTCGAAACACCCACCTGTCCTGTTTTTTTTTTCTATATACACCATTTATTTTTCCAAAATCTGATACGGGCAACATTCAACATTCAAAAATCAATTTAAGAACTATTATATAAACTTCAAGTTTATAAAAACATTTTTAAGTATTGTATATTACCCCGTTATTTGTCAATCTCACAAGATGATATGGTTAATCTTTTAGGAAGTATAAAATTAAACGTACTTTATAGGAAGAAAATTTAAACGATCGAAAATAAACCCTGTCAGACTATTTCAATCAAAACGAAACCTACACCGTATTAAAGCCCATTAAATTTTACATCGATATATGTAGTTTAATTAAAATTGTTACAGTCGTTTTTGAGAAAGTGATAAAAAGGTGCAAAACGCATGGTATAAAGTAGATCTTTTATCCGTAAGTAAATCTTTTTAGATCCGTCAGCCGATCTTGAAGAAACAGTTGCTATAACATCTCGGGATTAAGTTGTCCCAAATAGGAAATTTCAGTTTCGTACGACGTTTCGTTCTTGCGCTAGACTTACCACAAACACACGGACTTTTCTGCGGGACTGGATTATTTAGACTCAGGGAACCCTAAAACGTGTATATCCGTTGAAAACTGGGATTCACAAATTTTCACGATCGCAATACTTTCCCTTACTATATGTTTCATATGTAAGTAAGTGAAAGTAATGTATAATAAAATATTACGCTCGTACATAAAACATGACAATAGTTCCTTCCTTTGCCTAAGGACAAAATTTCTCTGTTCGCCATTATACGATGTACAAATCTAATAATTTCAAACCTTAATCTTCAAGGTGTAAGAAAATAAGAACACTCCATCACATAAATGTCTTTGTCACAAAGAACTTATTATCAGCGTTATCTTTCAACAAGTATTTTCTCTAAAAGTGAATTTTATTTTAGTAAATACACAAAATATGGTGTTGTTTTGTTCTTGAATTAAAATTCAGGTATTAATTTCAACATACAAGTTTTTAAAATGGTCATATTTCAGCTAATCATAAATGACTCAAAAGAACATTGCTTCTTCTTTTGATAGTTCATGGACATTAATCCATACATAATTGAGAAAACTCTATTCGAGAATTTCTTAAGGAAAAATGAAGATATAAGCTATCATCGATTCGCAGGAAAACCAACCCTCATCCTAAGGGAAAGAACTTGTACATAAAATAAATTAGAATAAAGAAAACTTATTATCGACGCATAAAAAGATACTCACTAGTAGGTAAGATGCCTTTTGTTCCATCCTCTGTTTTGAAGTATGTACCTCTTCCTACGGCTGTGATGGTGGTGATGATGATGATGATCATGATCATGATGATGAACATGATCATGATCATGGTGATGTTCTTCGATGTCTTCATCTTCTGATGGTAAATCTTTGTCTTCTGATGGTAAATCTTCTTCTTTTGGAGGATATTCGGAAGAATCTTTGACTACATCTGCTACTCCACATCGCTTAGCAGACATCAACTAAAAAAAAAAAATTTACTATAGTTAATATAAAAAAATATAAATATAATACAGTTGTACTATATTATTATTATTCGTAACTGCGTTGCAACTCATCTAGCGAATCTAATATATATTTTTTTTTTGCGATCAGGGTACTGCAAATTAGTTTCAATTTATAGTTAATAGACTTTATCCCTCGGGCATGTTCTTTTAAGTCTTCTTTGCGTTGGCCTGGTGGCAGGTAGGAAGAATGTGAAGAAACGCGTTGATTTAAGTGTTATGTGTCGATGAATGAAATTAGAAATTACTGTAAGGATGTTTGTGTCATTGTGTATCATGTGAATCGAAACATACCACAATGCGTGAACAATTTTTCGTAGAATTTTGGTTTAAGTTGTTTGTGTGTACGTGTTCTGCAGAACCCCAAAGTTCTGCTCCATATGTCCAGACAGGTCTCAGTAGAATCGTGTATGATAGGTGCTTGGTTCGTAAATTTAGTGATGATCTGTAATCTAATATTAGTGAAACTCGTTTGTAACGCCTTGTAGTAACGCTTTACTTTTGTACGTATGTTCCATGTTAGTTTTTTATCTAAATATTGTGCGAGGTACCGTAATTGGATTCAAAGATACTACATTGCTGTCGATTTTCTTGGTGTATCGCTCTGGTGATGTTGCTCGGAAAAGAAAATTTCCTGATGTTTTCCCGATAACAAAATTAATATAGAATATTTCTTGTTATATGACATTTGTCACCAGGGGCAACCTTTGAGGATCTATGTTGATTTGAATGAAAAAAATCAACTTTGGAACTCCAATTTTCTTCCTACCTTATTTATTCCGAATGATCATTGATTGAATTTGTTAATTTAAGTTAATTGACAGCGAATCCTGGGCCCTCACCACTAAACATAAAAGCCAACTCCAGGCTATGGAGATGCGCTACTTGAGGAAAGTTGAGGGTAAGACGAGGAGAGATAGGATGAGAAATACCATAATAAGATCCAACCTTGGTGTCAGACCGGCCGAGGATATTGTTGAAGAAATTCAGCTAAGATGGTACGGCCATGTCTCAAGAATGTCGGAGGATCGCGTGGCAAAAGCAACGTATGAGCTGAAAGTAGAGGGAAGGAGACCAAGAGGAAGACCTAGGAAGACTTGGGAGGATGGGATCAGAAAGGCCTGCAGAAAAAGAGATATACATTGGAGATCAGCAAAAGAAATGGCGCAGAATAGGAATGCCTGGATCAGCCTCTACAAGCGACCCCTCACACTGCTGTAGTGGTAGAGAGGAAAGATGAAGAAGAATAAGTTAATTGAATCGCTTCATTCTATAAAGAAGTAGATTATAGATGATAGACATATCTATAACATAATGTATTTCTTAGGCAGGGATAAAATATCATCATTTAATCCGCTTTAAACTATTTCAATTAAATTGAACCTTATATGTAACCATATAAATAACCATATATATTTAAATTTTACATTGATCGCTTGAGTTGTTTTTGAGAAGCCCGTAAAAAGGTGTATAATGCTTGGTATGATATGGCTCTTCTGGTCTACCGATTTTGTTGAAAATATTCAACTTATAGTTTTCCTTATTGCGGAATGGCAGTGTCGATGGGATACTGCAACGAAAGGAATCTAGACCCACAGGCTCGTTACCCAGATTCTTTTTTTTTTATTCTTTTATTGAAATTTACAACTGTACAATTTACATAGTACAACAAGTAAATGTGTTATTTACAGGCAGGAAAAGTCATGAGAAGAATGTACCCAGCGGTAGTACTTCAATGTTTATTTGTTCAGCAGGTCTCGAGGCAACCGTCTTTTCAGACGCCTCGGAGGATTATCGGGAATAGAAGTCGATGAGAGGGTACGGACAAGCGGGTTTGAATGGGCGGGTAATTTGGAATGAAAGGAGTTGTATCTTTTTTGGGCAATTTCTGCAACTAGTGGGATGTTTAGGTCTCTATGGATGAGTATGTTGATAACAAAGTAAGGAGCGTCGAGGATTTGTCGAAGGATTTAGGATTGCAAGGATTGGATGCGGGAGGATTTCGATGGTTTAGTGGACCCCCTAGCTCAATGCCATAAGTCCAAATAGGTCTAATAATCGTTTTGTAAATGAGTCTTTTAAAGTAAAAAGGTAGTTTTGATCGTTTGCCAAGTAAGTGTTTTAATAATCGATATCTAAGAGCAGTTTCTTGTCGTTTAAGTCTTGTATGAGGATTCCATGTAAGCCGTTTGTCAAAGTGAAGTCCAAGTATCGTATTTGTTCTACAGTGATGAGTGGGGATGATTGAAGGAAACAACGGGACAGGAAGACATAGGTTTACGTCGTAGAGTGAAGGTGATTTGTTTTGATTCTCCAATTGTGACACCATTCTGTAATGTCGGATACATGGCTCTGTAGGATTTGGGAATCAACAATAGGATCATTATTCACGGATAGCGCACAGGTGTCATCAGCGTAAGTAGAGAGGACTGTGTCTGGATCTCCAGATTCAATCCTGGATTGCAATATAGCAACGAGAGGACTACTAATACCTCACGCAGTTCCTAACGGGACATATCTGTTTCCGAGCCTACCAGAATAGGTTTAAGATCCAGGGGAATGCTCAGTATGCCCGCTAGTGGAAGAGAGCGTGGAGTATGTGTTCTTCTGCTGAAACCGCTTTCAAGAAGAGGGGATAGAATTTAAGCGAATTTGTGGAGCTGAACCAACGGCCGATTACATCATCAGCCTCGTGCTGCTCTCGCAGGATTATTGGATGGCTGTCCAACGCATATCAGCAGATATTATGGAGAAGTGGAGGAGCAAAGAGGAGGAAAGGTGAGCGAGGAGTTAGGCTGCGACAGTGTGGCAGCACACAGCCACTCCCCTTCACGACATAATGCCTAGGTAGGCGTGGAGGGTGGGAAACAGGTGTAGGGAGGTAGTGAATATCCCACAAGTGGATAGCTATTGGAATAAAAAAAAAAACTTTTTTGTGGAACTTGGTCAATTGGACTAATGGGCCCTACAATTACAATATTTTCGTTAAAAACTCTAATTCGTAAACATCCACGATCATAGAAAGTACCTTACTATATGTTTTATAAATAAGTAAGTGAAAGTATGAAGGTGAGGATAGAAACTATTTTTACTTCCAAGCACGTACTTAATGTTTTAACTGATATAAACATAAATAGTGATTGGAAAAAATATATTAGGCTTCCATACCACTTGGATCTCCCTAAAAATGTTCAACTTATTTTCTACAGAAATTCTTGAGTATTTTATTGCTCAGTGCCCTTAAAAATATCTTTTGAAAATACGGATTCAAAATTTTCAGATTAGCTACTATATTCACTGACTTATTATTTAGTTCTTATTCTGTTGAACATCTCTACCGCAGACGCAATCTAGTCAGAAACAACCGGCACATCTGTGGGGCAAATAATTTCCACAAATCCTGTTTATCGTTAACCACCGGTAAGATCACAAAAAAAAAAAAAAAAAAAAAAAAAAAAAAAAAAAAAAAATATATAGCGGAACTGATAACTGATGATCAGGGCAATAAAATCCAAGAAGAGAAAGAAATGTTTTTTGTAAAATGTATTCCCTACCTGCAGAAGTTTCGTGAGGAGTTCGGTGAAAGAATATTTACTGTCAAAGGGCTTTACTTCGGAATTCGGGGAACCATTCCATTAGCAACGAGAATATTTTTAAAAAAGCATGGACATGAAAGGAATCAGTTCCAAAACATGGCGGAGACAATAATCCTGGACTAGTTCGGAATCTCACTCCACTATAATTATTAAGGCTAGTCTGGACTTGTAAACTTTCCAAGACCGATTTCGATATAAGTAATATTGCTATACATGTTTATTTGGAAATATAGTTCCCTTTTGGTTTATTATTTTCAATAATCAACCTTGTAATCCAACCAAAAAAAAAAATTACTTCTGCTCATAATTTGAAAGCTTACGTTTCAAGATGCGTAGAATCCGAATAACGAATAAAAAAAAAATCCGTTTGTTTGGCGACCAATTAAAAGGATTTTATTCAATAACTCAGTTATTTTTGAAGATACAAAAAAAAATTATTAGTGTTTTTTTAACCAAAAAAAAAAAAAAAACGCGAATAATTATATAAAAGAAAAAAAAATTCATATGTATAATCAAGTAACAGATTATAATAAATGTAATTACACCGGTAATCGGTTATTATTGAAGATAGAGAAAAATCGATAAAAAAAAATTGTGTCTTGATCAAAACGCGATAAAAAAGTGCAAACAAAAATTAAAATTAAAAAAAATCATCTTATATGGTCAAGCCACAACTTATTAGAGATGTAATAACTGATAACTCGGTTATTATTGATGATAAAGATAAAATGTAAATTTTTCTGGAATCAGGAAATTTTAATTGAATTATTTGAATGAAAATCGAAAGGAACTACTAACGCAGTCCTGTATAAATGTTTTTGGTTTATTATTTTCAAAAATCAACCTTTGTAATCGACCAAAAAAAAAAAAATGCCTCTGCTCAAAATTTGAGAGCTTACGTTTCAAGATGCGTAGAATCCGAATAACGAATTAAAAAAAATCCGTTTCTCCTAATAAATAAATGAAAACACCAAAAATTTTCCATTTGATAGAAAATTAAATTTTGGACCAAATGAAAAAAGAATCATTGACTTTAGTTTACAACTACCTTAGATATTGCGTTTCGAAATCAGTGGTAGTGTAATGATAATATGCTTTGAATGAGTGCTTTTCATATTAATTAATTGCATATCAACAGCCTTATAAACAGTTATACCCTAATATTGTTATTTTGAAATAATAAACCATTGTGTAATAATTTTCAGCGTTTTTTGTTTGTTTAAGATTATATTCAAGATTGATTCTGTATGCTGTGTATTGATAGCAACTCAGAAAATTTGAGCAACCGATCCAATTGGAGATTTCCCTTTTATTTCTAAATTACCATTCCTTATAATTAAATAATGAGGAATGGTAATGTCTTCATATAAATCTGAAGGGAACGGTATTAAACACACCCCGCTATATATAAATATAACTCCCATCTAATGAGTTCTAATTAATATGACAAGAACTGTTAATGACGGCAAATTCTGCCGTCTCATTATCCGGAGACAATGCGACAAAGAGACAATGTACTGATCGGCTTACCTCCGCGACTCCCTTTGACGTATTGTCCAAGTTCTTCAGTGGGAGGGATTCATGGTGGCTTCTCCAGCACATGTGTGTGGTTATTGAACCACGACCCATGTCAACGGGTTATTTACCTTCTTGTCGAAGGTTCTGAGAAAATCGACTCATAATACTCATAATCCCATGATATGTGGTCAAATGATGTCATTACTCTCATGTCCTCATAAAGTAATAGCTTGGTATATATGTGAATTTGAAGGCTAAGAAAGGCCAGTATAATGAATTTCATTATTTTATGGCAATTAAAAGGTCTTAAATTGAAAAACAAAAACAAAAAAATATATAAATATATATATATATATATATATATATATATATATATATATATATATATATATATATATATATATATATAGTACGTATATATTGTTATGCATTGAACTCATTATTGAAGTATTATATTGATTAAATAAATATTAATAAGCCCATGTCGGCAAAAGTGTAAAGGGCGTGTACTTGTCCCCCTTGGAATCTCCAATTATCTTCTCCTCAATATTAAAGAATTACATTCACTTTCGTTAAAAACATACGTTTTAGATTAAATAATTCAACAGTGTAAAGTTGTTATGTACAACAATCACTTAAGTATATGGAAAATGTACAAAGAAAGCCAAAACAAAAGAAAAATAAATGTGTTTAATAGTTATTTTAAATTTTGTGTTGATTTTGGGACGGCCTTTATTATTATAATCTGATTCAGTGGACAAAGACAAACATAGCATGAGATCAGTGTAACCATAATAAGAATTAAAATATTTCTATTGCCAAGTTTAGACGAAATAAAAAAACAAAACAAGAAGGAATATCTTGGCACAGAAAAACATAAAAACGAAAATATTGGGAATCAAAATACAAAGAAATTGAAAAACAAGCAGCGAACTGATTGAAGGTACGGCTGATCACCGATCAAGACTAATCCTCCTTTAGGAGAGGCCTACACATCAGTAGAAAATAATTTTTACTTTCACTTACTATATATAGTAAGGGGAAGTATTGCGATCGTGAAAATTTTCGAATTCCAGTTTTCAACGGAAATACACGTTTTAGGGTCCCCTGAGTCCAAATAACCAAGTCCCGAAAAAAGGTCTGTGTGTGTGTGTGTGTGTGTGTTTGTGTGTGTGTGTGTGTGTCTGTGTGTGTGTGTGTGTGTGTGTGTGTGGTAACTCCCGGGCGGAAACGGTAAGTCCTATGAAACTGAAATTTCATATTTAAGACATCTATACGCCCGAGACGTGACAAAACTTTTTTCATCAAAATGAGCCTACCAGAAGAGGCACTTTATACAATGCATTTTGCACCTTTTTTCGATTTTCTCAAAAACGGTTCCGACGATTTTGATTAAACTCGCTATATCGATGTAAAATTTAATGGGCTTATTATCATGTAGGTTTTATTTAGATAAAAATAGTCTGACAGGGCTTAAATGCCGATATTTTAAATTTGCTTCCCCTAAAGTACCTTTAATTTTGTAGATTCAATAATAATAACTAGATTATCTTGTTAACGCTGATGAAAAACTGGTAAATATATAAATTGAATAAATTCGATACCCAACTAAAGGAGAAAACAGAAAAAATATTTTTTTAATGCAATTTTTCGTTTTTGAACATAAGAGCAGTAATATACATGTATGATATACCGTTGGAAAGCTAAAGATTTTAGAAATATTATCATCTCATACACAAGCTTTCAAAAGTTATTAGAGAGTGATGAAATGAACATAACACTAACTGATTATTTTAGATAATAATATAATAGATTTTTGAATCAAACACATGTTTCTATAGAAATTTAATTTAATTAATTCCTTAATAATTTCACGTATTTTTATCTCTAACTGTATATGAAAATTCTTTCATTGATTTTAAAAATGGAGGTAAGTGAAAGTCGTGTGTTGCCCGCACCAGATTTTTTAAATTTAAACTTCAAACTTTGATTCAAACAAGTTTTTTGTTATTTTATTTAAAAAGTTTTTAGTAATTTTATTCAAAAAGTTTTATATAATGTTATGTTAAGCATTGCTTCTTTTTATTTAAATATATCAACTATTGAACTTGGGTTTAAAAATAAAAATCAACAGTCGTTAACTTTATGTATTTTTAAAATAAATAATTTTTTTTTTGGAACCATCCACATCCTAAAACATTCCATAAAAAAAGATAAAAAGCCTGTACCTCTACAACTCATGATGGGTCTTAGGCTCAGTAACTACAGAGATTCGCACAATTTCTGGGCCTACGACCGAGTAAAGAGTTGGTCAGGCCGAGATTTCCCCATTTTTGAGTATCCACTTTATAGTGACTGGGTCTGCCCCAGGACCCGGATAACTGTAGACTCTAGTGTAGACTGTAGTGCTCTATCCACTAGACTGACCCTTCGCCCACCATAATAGAATTAAATAATACAATATTAATTAACCACATAACATAAATGTCAGAGTTAATTAATTTCATTTTATTGAAGCCTTCCTAGAATCAATTCGGCCGTGATCCCCGCTTACTCATTGAATCGCGTGCCAAACGGATCAGGAGCCGAGTGATTCAGTCCGGGACAATTGCTAGACTCGCGGAATTAACTGTCTGCCTCTTCATTAACTGTTCGTGGTTAGAACGAGCACCTGGCTGGTGACTAGTGCAGCTCTAGCCCACATGGTTCGAGACATATATCCAAACAGACTTTGTTAAAACTAATATACAACAAATAACGTCACCGAAGTCATTGGAGAATGACAGAGAACTCATTATCTTTATTTGTTTTATTTAATATTTTCGATAGTAAACCTTGGTAATCGAACAAAAAAAAAAAAATTAGTCTCCCTCCCCTCAAAATTTGAGGACTTACGTTTCAAGATGCATAGAATCTGAATATCGATTTAACAAAAAATCAGTTTCACCGCCGTCCGCGGCATTTCTCCGAAACTACTGGACCATTTTTTTTTTTTATAAATTCGCCACAAAAATACTAGTCCATGCAACGAAGATGTTATCACCTATACGTTTATATCAGCTGGTTATTTTTAGAATGGCGGCCGATTAAAACTGATTTAATTCAACAACATTTTGAACGATAAGGAAAATATTTATTAGAGTTTTAACCAAAAAAACTTAAATAATAATATTAAAAAGAAAAGAAAAAATTGAAATTTTACACATAAATGCGCTCATAACTCGGTTATTTTTTACGGTAGAATATATTATGTATAGAGTTTTAGAATCAGTAAAGCGCGATAATAATAATAATAGGCTTACCGAACCCGAAGGTTCGATGCCGATACCACCAATCCCGCCTACACAGACTCGTCCAATGTTCACCGTTCAAGCCCAAGCCCCCGAGATCATTTTTAACGCAATCCTCCCATCGACATTTCGGCCTACCTTTCGGACGCCTACCAGTCGGATCAGCGAATACCAACTTTCTCCTCATCGTGCCTAACAACTTTACTCGCCCATTTAAGTCTCGACGATGCTATCCATTCAATTATATTCACAGGATACAAGTTCCGCAATTCCGCGTTGTGCAACCTTCTAAACTCCCCAGTGGCCTCATCTCTCTTCGGACCAAATATTTTACGCATTTTCGAAAACCTTAAGCCCTTGTTCATCCTTCAAAGTAAGCGGCCACGTTTCACATCCGTAAAGAACCGTCGGAAGAATAATTAGTTTTATAAATTCTATCCTTTAAGTTTTTAGACAGAAGCCGCGAACTAAGTAACTTAGCAACTGAATAATAACCTTTAACCGGAACTTTATTTCTTCCTAAATTTCATTTTTTCTTGTTATCATTGAACCTAAATACTTGAATTTCTCTACGTGTTCAAAAGTACGCCCTGAAACATCAATATCAACATGATCGACACCGTTTCTGCTAGTAATCATATATTTCGTCTTATCGGTATTTAATTCGAGTCCTATTTCTTTACCGGTTTTTAAAGCGCGATAAACAGA
Source organism: Piezodorus guildinii (assembly GCA_023052935.1). Taxonomy (NCBI): domain Eukaryota; kingdom Metazoa; phylum Arthropoda; class Insecta; order Hemiptera; family Pentatomidae; genus Piezodorus; species Piezodorus guildinii. Next base: position 40,523,991 of record CM041297.1, on the reverse strand, counting down.
AGAAAAAGGAAAGAAGGAAAAAATTGAAATCTCGCCTATATATACGCTTGTAACAAAGTTATTTTCGAAGATAGAGATCAGTGTTTTTTAACCAAAATACCGCCAAAAAAAAAAAAAAAAAGAGAATAAATTTTATTGTCATATGATATAAAATTAAATTTTCTACAAAATGCAAAAGAATCATTTAAATAGGTTAACAACTAGCAGAGATATAGCGTTTTGAAATCAGCAGTATTAATATGCCATTATCCTTTGAATTATTGCCTTTCATATTACTTAATTGCCTATCAACAGCTATATAAACAGTTATAGCCTAATATTGTTATTTGGAAATAATAAACCATTGTGCAATAATTTCAGCGTTTTTTAACCTATTTACTGATTCTAAAACTCTATATAGTTTTGCCTATTTACGAAAACAACTGAGTTATAAGGATATATATAGGCAAATCCTTTTTTTTTTTCAGTTACTTCAAAATTAACAGAGTTATGGGCATACTTATGGGTAATTTTATTTAATAATTAATCGCCACCTATTGATTTGGTCGGCTGATCTCAACTTCCAGGTGTTAGTATCATCATCGGATGCCCTGGTATTTTCGTGCTAAATTTTGAAAAATTGGTCCTCGGCAGACGACGGACTGGCGGATTGTTTTTTAAAATTTGCTATTTGGGAGTTACGTATCTTGAAACGTAAGCCCTGAAATTTTGGAAATTTTGGTATTCCCTGAGGTATTTTTTTTTGTTTTTTTTTCCACCTGTTTTCTGATTCTAAAACTCTATATAGTTTTGCGTATTTACGAAAACAACTGAGTTATAAGGGTATATATAGGCAAATATTTTTTTTTTCAGTTACTTCAAAAATAACAGAGTTATGGACATACTTATGGGTAATTTTATTTAATAATTAATTGCCACCTCTTGATTTGATCGGTTGATATCAACTTCCAGGTGTTAGTATCATCATCGGATGCCCTGGTATTTTCGTGCTAAATTTTGAAAAATTGGTCCTCGGCAGACGACGGACTGGCGGATTTTTTTTTTTTTTTAATTTGCTATTTGGGAGTCACGTATCTTGAAACGTAAACCCTGATATTTTGATGGAGGTATTTTTTTTTGTTTTTTTACACAGACCCCCTGCCAAAAGATAAATCAATGTCAATTCTATACCAACATCTAAATATAACTGGTGGAAGAGAGTGGAACTTGATAGCCACAAATGATCGCCATCAGAAGCCACATAGACTGGCTTCCATCAGAACGGAGCACTTGATTGGCTAACGGAATAGGACGATTAGGGCGATAGGTTCTCCGGATAGCGTGGGGGTTGGGCGACAGAGTAGGAGGGATGAAATGACCCCCCCCCCCCCCGTTAAATTATCTGCGGGCCGAACCTGTGTACAGCCCATTTAGCTAATCCCCTTATCTATACCCCACCTCTCCATTACCTCTTCCCAACTGTTTAATATTCTCCTTCATCTGTTACAGTCCTCAGCCACATTCTTTCAGAAGACCCGGGTCTAGAATCGCACCACCTCATAAATTATTGGAGATAAAGGATATTACTTTTACATTATGATAATATAAATTTCTTATTCGGAAACTGTTTTAGTGAAAATCTTCTAAAGATATAGAAAGCTTCGCACAGGTTATCGAATAGTTGTTCCACGTTAGCAAAACTAAAACGATTCTTTAACTGCATTATACGCTTCTTCTTTGGGATGTCCTGGGACACACGGTTCTACGAAGAGTTGAATGTGCTTTACACTAGTTAGTACTTTCTTACATCCTTTCACTTCCAATTTCTCCAATCCCACAGCCCATCGCTCAGACCTGAATATAACGTCTCATCGAACCGAAGCTTTCAACAGATCCTTCCTAATCCGATCATCGTCCTAATGTAATACTAATCCTTCATATAATCGTCACTCTGATTTTTTTTTTTAAATTCCGTACCTTTAAAGATTAGCAAATTTCTATAAAATCAGTGAAAAAAAACACAGAGAAACAATCATTTAATAAAAATATTTTGTGTTGCACATTTAAGTATATTATTGCATCAACAACTCACCAATATTGTAAATATATTTTTATTTTTTTAAAATTTATTTATAGTAATTTACAACTGTATTAAAGAATACAATAAGTAAATATGAGGAATTAAAGAAAATGTCTTGAGAAAGAACGACTGAATGGTAGCACTTCAATAACTATTTTAACTCAGTAACCTTCTTTTCAGTAGCCTTGGAGGGTTATCAGGGATATCTAAGGTAGATAAATTACGGACAAGTGAATTTGTATGAGCAGGGAGTTTAGAATGAAAAGAGGAGTATCTATCACGGGCTATGTCTGCAACAAATGGGATGTTAAGGTCATTATGAAGGAGTTGGATTTGTAACAAAATAAGGAGCATTCAGGATTTTGCGAAGGATTTCGGATTATGAGGACTGGACGCGGGAGGAATTAGATGGTTTCGTAGAGCCCCAAAGCTCGATTCCATACGTCCTAATAGGTCTGATAATAGTGATGTAAATGAGTCTTTTGTAGTTTACTGGAAGTTTTGAACGTTTGTCTAGTAAGTGTTGTAGTAATCGATATTTTCGAGCAGTCTCTTGTCGTTTCAGTCTTGTGTGAGGATTCCAAGTAAGGCGTTTGTCAAGATGGAGAACTAGGTATCGGATTTGCTCAACAGGAGTAAGGGTAATGTTATAAAGGATACTGGGGAGCTTTTTCTGTTTTGTTTTTTTACAAATTTTCTTATATTATTATTTATTTCGACGAGTTTCGGTCGTTGAGTGTCAGCAGACTGAGGACAGCCGAAGACAGGTCAGAGTGGAGGAGGATCACTGAAGAGGCCGAGGTCCTGCAAGGACCATAGCACCGTCAGATAGGATAAGACGGGATATTATTATTTGAAGCTACCTTTAAATTTATTACAATTGCTCATTTTTGTTTTTTATTTATATTATTTTCTGTTTGTTTTATTTTTTAATCTAAAACCCTGAAGTTCTTTTTTATTAATTTGGAATATTATTCTAATAGGACTTCTCCCATAGTAAATAAAGAATTTATTAATACTACTAGTATCTATATCATTTCCCACATGGTTATATGGTTTCCTACAGGTGTTCGTGGATGATAAATATAGGGTTCCAAGATTAAATCGGTAAAGTATTTAAGTAAAATACATTCATTCATTTACATTTTGCAATTAAGTGAACATTATTTTCATATTGAATACAGAATTACTTACCGAACTGGCACCATACTTCAAGGTCTTTGATGCGGTTTTGAAGAGTGTGAGAGGCAATAACTGGATCATTATTTATTGATAACACACAAGTTTCATCAGCATGGGTAGAAATGAAAGTGTTTTGATGGGTTGGGATAATAATTGTTTTCTACCGGCACAGTAAATATTTCCAATTGAAAAATCATTAAAGGTATAACCAGCACGTGATAGAAACTATACAAGTTTCACTTAATTCAAAAATAAAACATGACCTGGCACACTCATATTTCCATGGAATTTCATATTTATTTGTTCAGTTCTGTTAAATGGTATGCTATACAAAACTTTTACGGGTCAATCCATTCCAGACATTGGCGCTATACATTTTCGATTTTCATCATTTTTTTAACCTGTTATTCTCTATCATTACCCGAATAAAAAATCGAAAATAAAATATTTAAAAGTAAAAAATAGTGGGTTGTCCGAAAATAATTCAAGATTTTGAGTTTTCTTTAAAATGCCCCTCTATATAACAAATTGTTTACTTTGACTGGATTATTCATTTGTATGAATGTCAACACATATTAATCCTCTTTCAAGTGATAATGTTTACATCTGTACCATTATCATTTTTTTTTTAATTAGCTTAAACTAGGCCGCCAAAAACATCAATCAAGTATAGGGCGAGGGCAGCATTAATTAGTATACTGTTATTGAAAATTTCAGAGACATCAGCCTTAGAGACAAAGAAGGTCGTGGAAGGACTTCCTCTGTTAATATTCTCTAGGCTTTGGTAGAAGGTAACCCTAAAACTACTGTTTGAGAACTTGCAGGGAAACTAACTAGCAAATCGACCGTAAATGACCTCCTCTTTTCCAAGGCGATTGAAAAGATAAAAAGCTTGAGTTCCACGCACATTAAAAGACCGCCAATAAAATAAAGTTTTTGCTGCAATTATCTTCCGTAACAAAAACGAGCCGTTTTTGTCCAGAATTGTTACTTGTGATTAAAAGTCGGTAATTTACGATAACAGTAAACGTTCTGGGCAGTGGCTCATCAAGCAAAAGCACAAAATTGTTTAAAGCCCCTAACTCATCAAAAAAAGGTTATGATTACTGTTGGGCGGGCTTCAATTGGTTTGATAAACTACAGCTTCTAAAATCCTGGATAAACCATCAATGCTGAATCGTGTTGTAAACAAATTAATGCAATGCATTAGAAATTGACAATAATGAAGCCATCTTTGGTCAACCGAATTTTGTTGAATGACGACACCTAGCCACATGTCTCACGTATGACGTCACAAACATTGTGGGAGCTTGGAAATGAAACTCTACCACATCCGCTCTACTCTGCTCTACTCTCCGGACCTTTCAACTGAATGGATAAGTTGCCAATACATTGCCAGAAATGTATTGATCGTAGGAGAGACTATTTTTATTAAATAAAACCGTATTAAATATTATTGAAACAAAAATCTTTCATTTTTTTCCAGATAACACAATTGTTATTAACAGTAAATTCATTAAATAACTTAGTATTTTATAGTGAAGACACAGCTTTTCTTTACAGATCCATGGTAAAAAAAAAAAAAAATCTAAAGATAGGAATATCTAAAAAAATATTTGAGATAACTATAAACTATAACATCGGTACACTATTACAATAAGTATTACTTATTAGTGTGTTTATTTTTTTGATGACCGTACCCCCAACCATCTTCCTCATCAAAAACTATTCTGTTTACCGCATACACCGTAATGAACAAAGTTAAAGAACTTTAAAAGTTCTATAAAAATTATTTTACAAAGCGCTCAGAAGAATGTTTATGGAGACACTTCAGAAAGAATATTTATGGTTCTCCACTTACAGTAAAAATGCTCCAAACCTCATGGAATTGCAATGATCGAGACCAACATTGAGAATGAGTTTATTTATTTTTTAAAAAATACTAAGCACTCAATTTAAATAAAACTCAATGTTGCTTGATGAACAAGTTTCAGTTTTCTTTTTTTTTTAATGTTCAAATTACTGTACTAATTAAATGAGTCCAGAATGTAAAAACTTTTAATGTACGAAGTGGATGAACAGAAGTAAACGCAACAGCTGACATACACGATGCAGAATATTTACTTATGAAATATTTTAAAAAAACTTCAATTCTAAAATGAATTTTTTCCCAACGTTGCTATCACTTGTATTAGCAGACTAGCAACTATTGGAAGATTCCAACGCACTTCTACCAGCCAAAGATGGATAGATGGAAAGATGCTGGTAGTTTTGGCATATCACTGTGTACACATCTTAAAAATCTATCATTTACTAAGATAGATAAATGACCTAATATTATTACAATGTAAATTAATACAATAAAAACATTTTTTTTATATATATTTTTTTTTTTATGGACCATTATAAGTACTCAAAATAAGAGTGTATCCTACAGTCCTTCAGCCAGTGGACATGTATGGAAGCGAGTCCTGGATACTGAAACACAACGATGAAAGGCTATTAAACATGTGGGAAAGAAAAGTCCTTTGAAAGATCTTTTTTTTTTAATTTAAGACAAGGAGCATATTGCTGGTGGATGAAGACAAGCGAGGAAGTTAGAAATCTATATGAAACACCAGATATTGTTGCCACAATTAAGAGGGCCGGAAAAAGATGGCTGGGGCAGGTACAAAGAATAGAAAATGATAGGCTACCAAAAATCATGATGTAGGGACATCTTGGTGGAAGAAGGCACAGAGGAAGATCTCAACTTCGTTGACTACAGGATGTGGAGAAGATCAGAGAGGAGAAGGATCACTGAGGAGGCCAAGGGTCTGCAACGATAATAGACTCAAAGATGTTGAAAACTTGCTATCAACAACAGCTAAAGGAATCACATATTTTAAGCAGGACATAAAACAGTAATTGAACTTGTCCTTTCTTTTTTTAATTCAAATTAAGTTTTTTACAAGAACTTTGAATATTTTAAAACAACAGTTTAAAAAGAACTATTGTCAAAATAATCTTTAAAATATAAAAACTTGAACTGAAAGTTTTTAACAAAGTTCGATGATTGCTTCTTGCCCTTATTAAAATAATATATTCCTTAAGTTCCTAACACTTCAACAAAATATTTATAACATTATTTGAGAAAATTGTTAAACTGATAAAATTAATTAAAATTTCCAATAAGACAATTTTGGCAGAAAGTAGTCAAGATCTATTTTAAATATGCAACGTTTCATTTTGGAGTTAGGCTCATGGCATATACCAACAAACATAATTTGGGGGGAAATGTGAATTTGAACTACTGGATACAAAAAAATATATAATACAAAAAAAAAATGAACTATATCAGTAATACTTAAAAAAAACACAACCTTTGTAGACAGTGTACTGGGGAGTATACTTTATTCATCTTGTTCATGCTTTTGATCTATTTCTTGATTTCTGCTAATATTATTCTCACCTCATTAGATCTTAATCTTCAAAGAACAAACATCGTCATATGACAATAGATCCAACAAGCATTACTTACTGATTTTTATATATAATATTATCAGCTCAAAAATCATGAAAGAATATAAAGGTTGGCAAATAAGTCATTTCAGATTTACTGTTTATTTTTTATGTCACATACTGTTTGTAATGATCACTTGTAGCTGGGTGGCTAGCATAACAGTCTCCTATTCCAAAGGTCACAGGGTTCAAATGGGAGTAAAAAATCCTTAGTTATGCCATCCTTTGTAGGGGACGTTAAAAGGTGGTCCCGATCCTGTGCGATGTCAGGTACTCGTTAAAGATTCCTGTCCTAATAAAACCTGGATAGGCAAAATTTAGGACTCCCACCATAGCATTGTCCGATTAGCCACAGCAGCATAAAGTGACGTTAAACAAATAAACATACTGTTTGTAATATATCAACAACTATATCTGTTAACTCTTGTTGGAACTAGCTAAGTATTGTGTTCCCAATTGCACTGTGAATATGAAAAAAAATATCCATCATTATTGACATATTTTGTTGAATTATTTTAAAAATGGTAAGCATGCTGCAGAAGCTCATAGAAAAATACTCAGTGTTTTTGGGTATAATGCCTTAACCGAACACACCTATCAAAATTGGTTTGCCAAATTTTATACAGGCAATTTCAACATTAATGATGCTCAATAGTTTGGTCACTCACATGAAATTGGAACGAACAATGTTAAATCCATTGTTGATCAAAATCCCACCCAATCAGTATGAGGGATCGCTATAGCACTGAATGTAGAAAAACATTTGCACAAGCTCATCTATGTTCACAGTTTAATTTTTGGGTCCCTCACTCTCAAACTGAAGTTAACTTGGCAACATATTTCTTGTTTGTGATTCACCACAGAAATGAAAACAAAACTATCCATTATTGAAAAGGTTAATAACAGGAGATGAAAAATAATATTTTACAATAATGTAGTCCATAAAAAATCTTGAGGACCTAGTGATGCTCCTAGAACAATTTCAAAACCCGTATTGTACCCAAAGAATATAATGCTTTCTATATGGTGGGATTTCAAGGGTGTTATTTTCTATGAGCTATTACCATCAGGATAAACAACTGATTCAAATCTATACTGGTTACAATCAAAGAAATTGGTTCAATCAATTAAAAATAAATGCCCAGAACTGGCAAATCAGAAGGGTGTTGTGTTTCACCATGACAAAGCTAGGCCCCACACCTCTTTGGTTACTTACAATAAATTATTAAGCTTTTTGCCCAACCCTCCCTTTCACCAGACCTAGCTTCAAAGGACATTAAAAACCACTTGGATTAGTTTTTAAACAATAAATTCCAGACATTCTATGAACATGGCATTATGTAGTTTGTGAAAACATGGGAAAAAGTCATATTAAATAATAGCCAATAATAATAAATTTTATGTCTATAGTAAATTCAGTTTTATTTCATCCTGAAAAACTGAAAGTACTTATTTAACTAATTTTGTTTTACAAATCACAATTTTTTATACTTGATTCTATCATAATAGTATAGACATATGTGAAGTTTAATCTCTGAGGTCGAAGGTTCCATATTTACAGAAAAACATATATAAACAATGATTTTAAATATTGTATAAAAATATAAAAGTCTCTAATTACTAAATAAGTTGCTTGAGTCTTATAAAAAAATTCTTTAATAAATACGGATCATTTCCAAATAACAATATTTTTTTTAAAGTTATATTTATTTTAATCTTCTCAGGCAAACGAACAAATCCTGATTTTGCAAATAAATAAATTTTTAAAACAGACACTGGAAACTAAAAAATGACTCCATATAATCATAAACATACAAACAATTGAGTATACCCACTAACAAAACATTGTTTAAAAGAAGGATAAATTAATGAACATCAAATGTATAAATAATTTGGTTGGATAAATCAAAGCATTAATTGAAAAAACTCAGTCTTACCATGATTGCATTCCAAAGCCTTCATACAAGTTTTTACTTTTTTAAATATGTAACATTAAATCAAAATTTTATTTTCCTGAAGATTAGATTCCACATATTAAGACCTTTATTTAGCTGACTATTTTAGACGATACAAAATTTGGTTATATTAAATATAACATAAGTGTACATAGTTGAGTACATGGGTGTCAATAGTGTTGGAAAATTGGAATATAAAAAATAAATAGTAAGTAGGAAACAATCAATGAAGCAGAACATTAATTTTAAATAACAACTAATCATTCTACATAATAATAATAATTAAAATTCAAAGCTTTGCAATTAAATAGTTATGTCCCAACTATACAATCAATAACCTATCACCTCTATAATATTTTGTTATACATTTATAATTATTGTATTACACCATTATATTATTTTCTATTACAATCACAAGTCATTAATACAATATTCAAAACAGAAATAATCATCAAGATAGAAAATTAATCTTTAAGCAGCAGGAACCTTATTATTCAAGAAGAGCTAAAGTTCCATCTAGGTTTAAGGTTAACAATTGGTTCATTGTTGGGAATTTATTATGGCATATAAACAATAATAACCTTTGAAATATCAAATAAATCATGTCAAAGATTATATTAAAACAATATTAATCGAAAACTATTCATGATATATTTAGAGTGACAGTATCAAACCAAATGAGGTCTCGGAAGCCTGCCCACGGGCATAGCCGTGATCGTCTAGTGGTTAGGACATTGCGTTGTGGCCGCAATAACCCAGGTTCGAATCCTGGTCACGGCACACTACTTTTTTTTTCATTTTTTATTAATATAATGTTTAAAAAAAAACTACTTTTGTGTACAAAACTGATTTTTACAAAAATATTGAAATTAATATGTTAATTAAATAGTATTTCTTTTAATTTCTAAATTTAAAACTTTTATTTCTTCTTATATGTGCAATCTAGCCTTATTTACTTATTTAATTAATACATATAAATATTTTTTTTAATTTATAAATTATTGAAATTTTGTGTATATCAATACAATAAGTTTAGTCTCATGAAAAAATTCAAATACTTTGGACGAATAATGGATGAAGATTTAGTGTCCCATTTTTAAATCAAATTAATTATTTTTATATCGTCCATTATCAATTAATTTGATCTTTTTTTTATGATTATAAAAATAAAACAATAAATTCGTGTCCTTGAATTTTCAATTTTCTGATATTCGGGATCTAACGATTAGGCAGCAAATTGGTGTAAAACATTCTTGATCTGACTCAATCCTGTTCATACTTTTTTTTTTTTAAACTACTTCTGGATTCGTCCTTAGTCGAAGTCGATACAATGGTGTTAAAAGATCTAAGATCAAAAATGAAACATTCATCGTAGGTATTTTAATCACTTGAGTAATCTTATACTTCATTCCATGAAAGATCCGGAATTCCTATTTAGGAAACCTGGGAAAACCTGATATAAGGCTTTAGCTTCGCATAAACAACATGGCAGAAAAGATTCGATTTGCTGCTAGTACCTCTAAAGGCTTTTTATACAAAAAAAAATATATATACATATATATATAATATATATATATAATAAATATATATATATATATATATATATATATATATATATATATATATATATATATATATATATATATATTATATATATATATATTGCTTATACAGCGAAAAAATATTAACCTTACTAAATACTGACTTAAATATTCTATTTTTGTATTACTACTTGAGCTAACTGGCTCAAAAAGGCTAATTCATCACACACAAAATTGTGTCTGTTTAAAATATCATTGAAAACATAAATTAATGTTTCTTTTCGGTTTCAAAAGGCTTCAACATATTTAAGCTTCGATTTGAATCAATGTATTTTTCTTCAGCACATCCGATTTCGATTTCCTTATTATGTTTAGAAAAATGAAATATTTTTTCTATATACATAAACATCAATCACATTATATTAGTTCATTGAAATAAAAATTTACAATATAAAAATGAGTTTTTCAAAAATACTTTAGGATGTACTGGTTAAAGAGAGCCATGTATTTTAGAAACTTTTAACTACTCTCCAGGTGTGGAAGGTTGGGTCAAATATTCCTGAATTATGTCAGGTTTTAAGAATCTTATAAAACTTGAAATTAAAAAAAAAGAATTTTTTCAACTTTTCATATCTCGCTTATTATTTCAAACATTGCAATTATTTAGAGCTCATTCGACGTAGAGTTCGGTGATATTTAATATTGCTACTGATAATTTTCTTCGATAAGAAGAAAAATTTTAGGTTCAAAGTGAATAAAGACCTAAAATTATGATGGTTTCTGTCGTGCCATAAATTCAAAATTTCTATTTAGTTAAGAACTTGGATCGTCCTTCAACTGTTGATGACCAAATTAAAAAAATTACCTGAAAGATGGCAACATGCAATAGATCAAAATAGGTCATATATAATTGATTACAAATATTTACAATAATCTGAAGTTTTCATTGAAATCACCAGTAAAAAACGCTACAAACTAATTGTATAACCCAATAGATGTAAAATATATCTTTTCTAGATGTAAAATTATAACATTAAAACGATTTCCAACGAATTAACACACAATTTTTTATTTTTTATCTGAAATTGACAGTAGATAATTAAATTTTCCTAAAGGCATAGTTATATTTTATCATTTATAAACTTGAAAAAAAAAATAAGACAACTATTAGAACACATAGTAAATATAACAGCACAACAACAACCAAAATTACTAAAATTCATTCGAAAATTATTCTGAAAGGAACTGAAAATAGTTAACGAGAGATACACGTAGCCAGTTACCACAAGACTGATCAGGTCGTGGTAACGTTAGGAGCTTCTTTGATCTTGTTCAGAAATAACTCTATAATAAACCTTTCCTGGTAGTGTTATAGCAGCCACAGCTTGTTATATAGGATACCTGTAAATTATACTCATCAGCTATGTAATGAGGGTTGTTAAGATTACAAACATATCATCATCAAATTTTCAAAGGACTATTAATACCCTGTTTATAATTAAATACTTATAAACATACATATGAACATATATCATGTAAGTTTCATTCTGATTGAAATAATCTGACCTGGCCTAAATGCTGATATTTTAACATTTTTTTTCTCTAAAGTACCTTTTGTAGTTATTAATTTTTAATTATTAATTATTAATTTTGTAGTTTTTATTCAATTGACCATATCATCTGATTAGCATAGCTAAAAAACAGATAAATACATAAGTTGAATGAATTCGATCTTTAACTAAAGGAAAAAACTGCAAAAATATTTTTTAATGCAATTATTCGTTTTTGAACATAAGAACAGTATTATATATGTGTAATATACCGTTGGAAAGCTAAATATTTTAGAAAAAAATAGTATCTTATACGCAAGCTTCTAAAAGTCTATAAAGAGTGAAAAAAAGCCGATAAAACTAACTGATTATTATTTCAGATAATAATAATATAATATATTTTTTAATAAAACACATGTTTCTAAAGAAATTCAATTTAATTAATTCTTTATTAGTTTCACTCATTTTTATCTTTAACTGTATTTGAAAATTCGTTTATCGATTTTAACAACGGCGATAAGTGAAAGTCGTGTGTTATCCGCATCAGATCTTTATAATGAAATTAAAATTAGAAACTGTTTGCAGTTTGGCTGAATTTAAAAAAATCTGGTTCGGGCAACGCACGACTCTCACTTAAGTCCGTTTTTAAAGTCGATTAAAGAATTTTCAAGTACAGTAAGAGATAAAAATGAGTTAAACCATTAAATAATTAATTAAATGGAATTTCTATAGAAACATGTGTTTTATTAAAAAATCGATTATATTATTATCTAAAATAATCAGTTAGTTTTATCTTCTATTCATCACTCTCTATTAACTTTTAAAAGCTTGAGTATAAGTTAATATTTTTTCTAAAATCTTTAGCTTTCAAACGGAATATCATACATGTATATTATTCTTCTGATGTTCAAAAACAAAAAAATCTGGTGCGGGCAACACACGACTTTCACTTACCTCCATTTTTAAAATCAATGAAAGAATTTTCAAATATAGTTAGAGATAAGAATCCGTGAAACTACGTATTAAAGAATCAATTAAATTGAATTTATGTAGAAACATGTGTTTCATTAAAAAATCTATTATATTATTATCTAAAATAATCAGTTAGTTTTATGTTCATTTCATCACTCTCTATTAACTTTTAAAAGCTTGTGTATGAGATAATATTTTTTCTAAAATCTTTAGCTTTCCAACGGTATATCATACATGTATATTACTGCTCTTATGTTCAAAAACGAAAAATTGCATTAAAAAAATATATTTTCTGTTGTCTCCTTTAGTTGGGTATGGAAGTCATTCAATTTACACATTTAGCTGTTATTTATCAATGCTAACAAGATAATATGGCTATTTTTATAGAATCTACAAAATTAAAGGTACTTTAGATGAAGAAAATTTAAAATATCGGCATTTAAGCCCTGTCAGAGTATTTTAATCAGAATGAAACCTACATGGTATTAAGGCCTATTAAATTTTACATTGATATATCGAGTTTAATTAAAATCGTCGGTACCATTATGAGAAAACCGAAAAAAGGTGCAAAATACATAGTATAATGTGGCTCTTCTGGGAAGCTCATTTCGATGAAAAAAGTTTTGTAACGTCCCGGGTGTATAGTTGTCTTAAATATGAAATTTCATTTTCATAGGACTTACCGTTTCCGCCCGGGAGTTACCACACATGGACACACAGACCTTTTTGCGGGACTTGGTTATTTACACTCAGGGGACCCTAAAACGTGTATTTCTATTGAAAAGTGGAATTCGAAAATTTTCATGATCGCAATACTTTCCCTTACTATATATAGTAAGTGAAAGTAAAAGAGATTGTTCGGGTCGTCTTGTGTTCTAGTGATTTGAATATTTTTTTGGAGAATATAGGGTAATATTTCAGTTATAATATTTTAAGCAACTGTATGGACCAAATTCTTAAGACTTTAAAGATCCCTCTTTGAAGAAACAAGAGAACCGTGACTATTCTCGGACTATGACTCAGCTCTTCAAGTCCTTGAACTTCCACTCCACAAGTCCTCGATGAAATAGCAACTTCTAGCACATTCCATTGTCAGCATCAACAGGTTTGATGTCTGGGGCATTCAGCGAGTCCGATAGATCGTAAATAATCATCAACTACTCGACCAACAGTCAGTTCTTTGAGAATGTAAGTGGCATAAGTATTTTCCCACTGTAGCATCGTCTGATTAGACTCAGTAGCATAGGGTTGCGTTAAATGAACAAAGGAAACATTCTACCTTCTAGGAAATTCATTTTTCATTTTTAAAACGGCCCATTGGCAGCCCTCTAAAACTTATTATAAATCAAAAGGTCTCGAGACCATCTTCTAAATAGTCGCCTCGTATGATTATCAGGAATTAAAAACTAAACAAGGATAAAAACTAGTGAGTTAGAGTGGGCACAGAGTTTGTCATCTTGTTTCGTCCAAATCAGTAATATATGGTTAAGGAATACAGTTTTTTAAAAGCTAATTGTGTGCCTAAACAAATATAGGAGATGAAGATACATCCCAATGAGGCAATACTGTTCATAGAAAATAAACATGACATGTTTATAAAAATAATTAAATACATCAAACTGTGCCACTAACAATCCCTGAACGGTCTCGGGTTCTGTAAATAATAGGGATACGTACGTACTGTTCCTTTGCCCACGGATGTGAAAGAAGGTGATATGGTCTGATCACGCTAAGCCGCCATTTTGTATACCTCTTTAAAGAGCCTGGATGAACCCTAGAAGAATTTTCAAACGATAGTGTTGACTTATGAACAACATAACTGAATAAGTAATTATCCCGCCTAAGCTGAGATTTAACCCTGGACTGAGAAATCGGTTGTTTGTTTAATTATTTAACGCTACTTTAGCAAATCGGACGTTGCTGCTGTAGGAGTCCTAATCCAGGTTTAATTATGATAGGGATCTTTAACGAATACCAGCCATCGCACGGGTTCGGGAACACTATTTTACGTTCTCTCAGATGGACTACATAACTAAGGATTTTTTACTCCCTTAAAAAAAATCTCAAGATCAGTTGGGAGTTTGAACTAGCTAGCTTGAGCATAAAAGGCTGTTACACGAGCCATTACTTATAAGAGGATGTAATGGCCTAACCACAGAGCTACTCTACTTGATAAAATATATCCCTTAAGAATAACATTTGCAGAATACACAAATTGGCTTCAGAGTAAATAAAATAAATAGAACCAAGTTAACAAACATAATAGAAATCGGACATATGCAAATAAGGAAAAAATAGAACAAAACCTTATTTACAATTCTATTGTGACTGGATGGTCATAAGATAATAAAATAAGCGGGATTTGAAGATAGCAATAGAGTTGGAGTGACGGATGGGAAGAATATAATTCCATAGGATTGAGGTTGTGAGGTAGTGGATAAGAAAAGTTTAAGTCTGAAGGCCTAGAGGGTGTATAAAGGGGATGTTGTACACGGATGTTATACGGGGAGAGGATTTGAATTGTTGAGGTCGAAAATGCAGGATTTGATAGCGGTATTGGATAACTTGGTAAAGGGGTGATGCATGGAAATAGTTGAGCCGATTGGAAGGGTAAAGCCATCTCAAATTGGGAGAAGGAATGAATGTCGGGGCTCCGAAGATGAATCAAACAAAGCAATTAATTAAGCGTTTTATATTTACCTCCGAATCCCCAGAAACATCACCATATACCATACAGCCGTATTCGAAGTGTGCGAATATTAGAGAGGTATAGAGGTAATATATATGTCCCGGTTCCATACGGAAATAAGTGACAAAGGGAATTCCGTCGCTTTAAAGAGTAAAAGGTACGACGGGAGATTTCGGAAATATGATTTTTAAAGGATAGGGTTTCATAAATGTTTAGGGCCAGTTGTACCAGCATCGGTTCACCCTAAGCTAAGCTTACCCCAGGTAAAACTAAGGTAGATAGTTTACCGCCATTTTCAGCAGGGAGCGTTGTTGGTCATCTATCTTACGGGAGATGAAAGGTAGGTCGGCCATTTTACTTCCTCATTTCAATTCTTAACCTTATCAGCTTCGCTACTTTGGAACTTCTTTTTTAAAAAAATGAATTCTTCTATTTTAAAGTTTGTTATTAAAAGAATATCGTTTATTTATTTTTATATTATTATTTATCGTGGTTGTTAAAAGAATATAGTAAATTTATTATTTGTTTCCTGAATGTGAATAAATGTGTTTGGATTGTTTGTGATTTTTTTACTTTCATTCCACAGCAATCAGTTTATAAGTCAACAGAATATCATCTATTTTGGTTTTTAGATGAGGAAGATGGTTGGGGGTGCGGTCATAAAATAGAAACACGCATTTAAAACAAGTGCTATTTTAATTGTTTTAAATGTGTGTTTCTATTTTATGACCTCACCCCCAACCATCTTCCTCATCTAATTTCTCAACGGTTAACAAAAACTCCATCATTATAGTCCTTGATTCCCTAACAGTTGGGTAGAACTTTGTAGGATTACTATTTAAGAAAAGGGTCGGGATATGCTGAACAGTTTTCAGGTGGTGTTTATGAGGTGATGGGTTACATGTGTATATTATTTGCTAAAAAATTTATAATGGCTAATATAATACTTTTTTTTAAATTATTAATCCAATTATTATTAGAACATTTATTACCTCTTATTATTCTAGTTCGTTGTTGTCCATGTCAATTTTAAGACAAACATGACAGTATCATTTGTTAGAGCTACGAAACAAAGAGTAGTTGACTAATAGTCTAAAAAAAAATAAAAATCTAGATTTTACTAGATTATGAGGAAAAAATAGAGGAAGGAACACTCCAGTTAAGAAGTGCTAATTGAAAATTAGTCACAGGCTCGAAATATATCCTAAAAAAAGAAAATAGAGGCATCGTATTACCCAATGATAGTTTTATCCTAAAATTATTATTTTCTTCTATTTAAGGAGATTCACGAAACGTGCGTTCTTCAACTAATGAATTTCAAAAATAAAAAGGTAAAAAAAAATAGTTCATCTCAAAATTGTTTTGGATGTATGGAGAAATCTACATATTATGATATATTTTTCAGATAAAAATAAATTAATCGATTTCTGTAGATTTAATGTTTTTGGAATATTTTTTCCCCGTCATTTTTAATGGGCGGTTAAACAAACGATTGCACGATAATCAAATTCACTCAAAATTAAAAAAAAAAAATCATTTAATTGAATTGGATTTTTTTATTTTTAGTTCATGGAATGCGTGGTAAAAAGATGTTCCCAAAAGAAGGTTGAAAGTTTATATTATTTTTGCTTTTAGCATCATGGCGTACCCAATTTTTTTCTAGAATAAAACTCTGAAGACAAGATCGAGTAAGTTCAAATTGCTGATACTACTAACATTTTGGGTTAATAAAAAGCTTCTTCATCTTCCAGTGGCGCGACAAGCCGTGTAGGCCCTGGGCCTCGTGGTGTGAACTCCTGCGAATTTACACTCACGTTTCATGCGATTTTTAGTGTAGGGTCATCACTCCTTACGACTAATTTTGTGAGTTGCCACCCTTAGGCTGACGGGTCTCACATACCCGGTGGAGAGGCTGTGAGTGAATCCCCATTTTTTTACATCCTTATAAAAGCCCCGCCGGGGCTGGGATTCGAACTCAGAACCTGTAGCATGAGAGACTAGCGCGCTAGTCACTCAGCCACGGGCTTCCCTAAAAGCTAGTTAATAAAAAAGCTGGTTAAAATTATTTGATTTTAACTTAAATGTGAGCTGAGTAAGCCCATGCATTATGTGAAATGACTGTTGACTAAACTAACGTTACTTTTTTTTCTAGGATAACCTCTGAAATACCTTTCGTTACTAAGTTTTGAAGATGTAATTTTTTCTGCTTTGAAACTATACTAAGGCTTTTTTTTAAGAAGTCGAATGAAATAAAACAAGCTTAGAGAATGGTCTAAAGGAAATATTAACTATTGATTTTTTAAAAAATATATATTTATTGATATTTACAACTGTGGGGAGCTGGTGACTGAGTGGCTAGCAAGCTAGTCTCGCACGCTAAAGTTTATGAGTTCGAATCCCAGTCCCGAGGAGACTTTTATAAGGATATAATTAAATGTGGATTCACTCACAGCCTCTCCCCCGGTTATGTGAGACCGTCATCCAACTGGTGATCACTCACCAAAAACAGGCGTTGGGAATGATGACCCTACCCTATAAAATTTCAACGAGAAACGTAGTTAGTATATTCTTCCACACTGAAGATTGCATCACGCGGCCAACGGTATAATAAAACACATTTAACAAATGGGGTACGAGATTATACTGTCATGATTCCCATGTAGAAATACTACCCATTGGCAGATCTTCAAAAACTATGCTAAACCAGAAGGTCTCAGACATGAAGAGAAGCTGCCCTTGGCAGTTGGTAACTAAACGCCATCTTCTTTTCGGACGCCTCGGAGGATTATCAGGGATTGTAGAGGTAGCAAGGTTTGAAACTAGTGGGTTAGAGTGGGAATGGAGTTTCAACAGAAGTCAGCAACATAGGGAACATTTAGGTCTTTATGGCTGAGTTGATTCGTGACAAAATAAGGAGCATTGAGGATTTTTCGAAGGATTTTTATTGTAAAGATTAAGAAGAAGAGACGAGAATAATGATGGTTTAGTTGAGCCCTAAAGCTCTATTCTGTAAATTGGTAATTTTAAATAGGATTAAAATATTTACCCTATTATTAATATATACCATCCAATTCCTCCCGCATCCAATCCTTGCAATCCAAAATCCTCTTAATCCTAAATGCCTCTTACTTTGTCACTAATAAAATAATCCATAAAGACCTAAGTATTCTATTAGTCGCAGATCTAGTCCGAACTAGATATACCTCCCTTAATTCCAAATTACCCGTGCAATCCAACCCACTCGTTCGTAACCTCCCACTACCATCTATTCCTGATAATCCTCGAGGTGGTTGAAAAGACAACTACTAAATTTAATACACGCCACTGGTTAGTTTCTTCATATGCCTGTACCAAGTCCATATGATCAATTAACACATTTACTTAATGTATTTTATTGTATAATACAATTTGTGAATTTCTTTAAAATAAAACAATATAAAATATTAATAATAAATTAATAAACGACCAAAAAAAAAAAAAAAAATATATTTTTTTTCTAGTCATAAAAAAAATCCTCTCTGAAGAGGTTAAGATTTAGTTGAGTTGTTAATAATATATTAATCAACATACCTCCAATGTTTTCTCATCCAACTCTCCGGTAATTTCAAGTCCTCCGAACCTCTGCACTTCCTTGATGGCCTCTTTGAAGTTCTCTTTGGTGAGGTTGCCCAGCAAGGGTTGGGGTGCAGAGCCGTCTTCAGAACCTTCTATGTAGCCAAACTTACGCATGAAGTTCAACTGAAACAGTTAATAATAATTAATGTAATAATTTTTTACAATCATTTGTTAATTAACATTAGATAAATTATATCTTCTAGGGGCACCTGTGGTGTAGCGGCTAGCACAGCAGCCTTCTATATAAGTCACAAATAAAATCATCCATAATGTGCTTAATATCCCATTTGTCGCAAACCTGTCCCGAAATAAATATATCTCTTTTAATTCCAAATTCTCTACCAACATAAATCCACTAGTCCGAAATCTACCATTCCCACATATTCCTCATAACCCTCCGAGGTGATTAAAAAAAAGGTGGCTTCGGGACCTACTAACTTTATACATATTTACAACTGTGTTGGTTAATAAGTCAAGTAAATGAGTTATGAGATAAAATACATGCAAAGATATGAAGTGAAGCTGCCGTTGGCAGCACTCCAGTTGGTAACTAAACTAGCAGGTCGCCATCTTCTTTTCAGACGCCTCGGAGGATTGTCAGGAATGGAAGAGGAAGCATGGATTGAAACTAGTGGGTCAGAGTGGGAGTGGAGTTTTTCATGGAAAGATTGATACCTGGTTCAGGCCAGATCAGCTACATATGGAACATTAAGGTCTTTCTGGATGTGCTTACTTGTGACAAAGTAAGGAGTGTTAAGGAGTTTTCGAAGGATTTTGGAATGTAAGGATTGAATATGGGAAGAATTTGATGGTTCAGTGTAGCCTCAAAGCTTAACTCCGTAAGTCCAAATCGGTCTTATGATGATCATGTAGATGAGCCTTTTGTAGTCAAGGTTAGAGTGTCTGTCTAGTAAGTGTTGAAGTAACCGAAAGCGAGTGTCATCTGCATAAGTAGAAAGGAAAGTATTAGGATGTGATGGAATATCAGCTGTATAAAAAATGGGTCCTAGGATACTGCCTTGAGGAACACAAGCAGACTGAGTAAAAATATTAATAGAAACAATTATTATTAATTTGAAGGATCTGTCAGAAAGGTAGAACTGGATATTGAGGAAGGGTGTAGAAGGCAGGAATTTGCGGAGTTTGTACAGCAATCCTGGCTGCCAGACTCGATCAAAGGCCCTTACTAACTTAAATTAACCTTAGAATGCTACCGCTGGGTAGTTTCTTCACAAGACTTTTCACGCCCATGATTGTAATTTAGCCCTTTACTTATTTTATTTATATCAATTACAGTTGTAAATATCAATAAAATAAAATATACATAAATGTCAAATAATAGTTTTCTGAGGATCAGTCCCATCATTAAACTGAACTTATTCCTAAACGCTAAATTAAGCCAATATACTTCAATACCTATCATGGGGACGTTTTTCCAAAAAAAGACCACTTTCAGTGAAATATGTGCCGCTACCAATGTCGGACGATGGAAGATTTCCTCTTGAAGAAATATGCCAATGAAATACAACGGGAAACTTTACTTCTACAAAAGGGTATATTATTTCTCCTCTGCTTATAAGAGAACTTGGGTCTAAATGGGTTAACCTTTGAAATGTACACCCGTGGAAGGGTAGGTGGGTATTAAAATATGAATAGGAAAGGGCTAAAATTAATACACCCTTTGAATTATTTAAATTTTTAATAAACATCCTTTCCCTTTTCATAAGAAAGGGCGTGGAATATCTAATTCATGCATAAAGTACAATTAAGCCCCATTTAAGCGTTGCGATTCGAGGAAAAAGCGCTTCTTAATATAAGCTCCTAGTTAGGGTCATCTGTTTCTTGTTTTGTTTTTTATTTCTGTTTGTAAAATTCAGTAGAATATATTAAAGTGTATAATGAATGAATTAATTATTTATTGTAATTTTATTTTAATCAAATTGACATTAACCAAGCCAATAACTGGGAATATCATTTAGCAAAAATTATAATAATGGATTGAATTAAAATATTAATATAAATTATAATGTATAATCTGCACAAGTTTCATCATTTTTCCCTTTTGAGATATTTCATTTTAAATATTGCTGAGGTGGCAATTACCCTTCTTTTAAAATTCATTTTAAAAAAATCTGGTACGGACAACATATGACTTTCACTTACCTGCGTTGTTAAAATCAATGAAACTTTTTTCAAATACAGTTAGAGATGAAAGTAAGTGAAACTAATAAAGAATTAATCAAACATAATTTCTATAGAAACATGTGTTTTATTAAAAAATCTATTATACAATCATCTAAAACAATCAGTTAGTTTCATCACTATTTATTAGCTTTTATTTTTATAAGCTTGTGTATAAGATAATATTTTTTCTAAAATTGTTAGCTCTCCAACGGTATATTGTACATGTATATTACTGTTCGTATGTTCAAAAACATGAACATTTTATTAATTTTTTTTTCACTTTTCTTATTTAGTTGGATATCCTTTTTTTTTTATCAACGATAACAAGATGTTATGGTTATTTTTAAAGAATCTACAAAATTAAAGGTACCTAAGAAGAAGAAAATTTAAAATATCGGCATTTAAGCTCTGTCAGACTATTCCAATAAGAATGAAATCTACATCATATTAAAGTTTACGTAGGTCATTGTAATTTTATCAATCAAAATCGTTAGAGCCGTTTTTGAGAAAATCGTAAAAAGGTACAAAATGCATTGTATAAAGTAGCTCTTCTGTTTAGCTGATTTTGATGAAAAAGTTGCTGTAACATCTCGAGCGTATAGTTCTTTTAAATATGAAATTTCAGTTTCATAGGACTTTTCGTTTTCGCGCTGGACTTACCTGAAATGGACAAAAAGACCTTTTTGCGGGACTTGGTCATTTGAACTCAGGGACCCCTAAAACGTGGAATTCCGTTGAAAACTAAAATTCCAAAATCTTCACGATCTTAATTCTTTACCTTAAGATAAATTTCATATATAGATAAGTGAAAGTAAAAACAAAAAAACCATGCTTACAAATTTATATAAACAAGCTTGAGTTCCCTCTCAAGCCTTTCCTGTTATAGCACATTAAAAGTTTAAGTTGGTGTAAATTTTCTTAAATTTTTTTAACAATTTTCTTGGCTTCTTAGCC
The DNA here is from genome assembly GCA_023052935.1 of Piezodorus guildinii. NCBI lineage: Eukaryota > Metazoa > Arthropoda > Insecta > Hemiptera > Pentatomidae > Piezodorus > Piezodorus guildinii. The sequence goes on along the minus strand of CM041297.1, from coordinate 40,501,789 downwards.
AATTTTTTGTAGAATGGAAAATTGTAAACAGTACTCTCATCATCGTTTCAATTTTTGTTTCATTCTGAAATTAGAAAATTTAACCAAGTTAATTATTTTTAAAGAAAACGTTATTTTAACAGCGAAGAGAAGCTTACAACTCGGGAACCAGCAAAGTCGCAGTCACCAAATTTGTCAATTATTCTCATCATGTAGATGTGTAAATGTGTATCAGTTTCATAATTTTTTAACTCGGTCCTTTTTGAGATATTTCCGTATAAACATGGCCAAAATTGGATTTAATCATTATATATATAAAGAATAATCATAACGAAAAAGGGCTATGTTCTGAAGATCGGATCTTTTGATGAAATGATCGGGTTGTGTCACATGAAATGTCCGTATTCAAGGTAAAGGATTTTTATTAAAAATACAATATGAAAACAAGATCATTTTATTCGAAGTATTTACCTTCTTTTTCTACACATTTATCCCAACGTGACACCAACCAACCAAAACTCTGAGCTTTGAAGTGTAACCAAATCTGGAAACGCACTTTTCACTTGATCATGATTTTCAAAAAGTTTTCCTTTGACGAAGTTGTCTAAATTCCTGAACAGGTGGTAATCTGTTGGAGACAAGTCGGGAGAATATATAATAACTTCGTAGCCCAGTTCTTTCAATTTTTGCACGGTATGTTTTGAAATATGGGGTCTTGCTGCCGCTCTGTGAGATCATGAGGTACTCATGTATCGAGCTTTTTAACTCTCCCAATACACTTTAAATGTCTGGAAACGGTAGGTGAACTTGCATTTAGTTGTGCTGAGAGTCCTTTGACTGTTTGGTAGGGGTTTCCTTCTACTGTATGTTTAGGACATCGTTGTCTATTACGGACGGAGGTCTTCCTCGGGGCAAGTTTTCCAAGTCGGTATCCCCAGCTGAAAACTTAGCAAACCAACGGCGAAAGGTCCATTCATAACACTCCCTTCCCCTAACGCCTTGCTAATATTTCTAGCCGCCTCAGCAGTTTAAACTCGTACAAAAATATTACTTGAAAATCTCGTGGTTCCAAGTTCATATTTGGAGGTATACTAAAAAGTGGGTAATTGATTGGGAAGCTAATGTTTATAATACAAAAGTAGAGGATTAGTAACTGTTTACTTTAAATATGTAAACATTCGGAAGAAAACAACAGAGACCTGCAAAATGCTTTATGTATTTCAGAAACTATAAAAACGGACGTTTCATATGAAACAACCCAATATTTTTAATTGTTCGACAAAAAATTCATTATTACGCATTATTGTGTCATATTTCTATACCTTTCAGTTCAAGCACGCCCGACTTCTGTATTTATGTATATTTTATTTGAATATAATTATTTTAGAATAAATTAAATTAATAACAACAAAAATACTCCAAACGAATTGTTTTGGTTCCTTATTTGCTTCTTCTGCTATTATTAGATTGCAAAAAATTTAATAATTATTATAAACGACTAATATTTCTTTGAATGATATTTAAAAATAATAGTTTCAATGAACGGTTAATTTAAGTCATTACAAAAATATTAATTTATCTCGAGATAATCAATTTAATTACGGCACAGATCCAAAGTCCAATCAGTTAATTGTACCTTTGTGCCACGGAATAATGGTTAAGATTCCTGTTACACCGAACAGTGTAATGGCAACTGATTGTAAAATAGGTTATTTGTTATGAATATTTTCATTAACTATTGATTATTTAGCTATTATTTGAAACAAAGTCCTCAAATAATATTAATATTTATTTACTTGTTTTATAAATTTAGCGAATATTAGTAATTCATGGTCGATGTAATATATAGCATAGGAACTCATGTTAATAAAACCGTTGGTTATGGAAGTTGTTTTATCTTTGAAGCTAAAATAAGTAGGACTTATTTTGTTTTTAATGAAATAATGAACAGTTTAAGGAAAAAATTCTTGAAAATTAGTGATTCTTTTTGAAATTTTTTGTGTGGATTGTTTTCCTTTTCGTTCATTCAGAAACAATTAACTCACAAATGATGCGTTATAACCAGCGTTAAGAAGCAATAGGAAACACATGTTTTCATATCCTGCAGTTTGCATATTTACTTGTTATTATCATAAAATCTTGTACATTTCAATGTAAGAAAAAAATAAAATAAAAAATAAATATCTCAAATCTCAAGAGGATCATTTCTATGTTTAAATACAGTAACTTGAAAGGAACAATAAAAACAATAATGAAATTAAAATTAATCTATTGGATATGATAAAATAAAACCTATGTTTAAGATTACATAACGCAACAATATAATAATTTTATGAACAATTATTACTTAGGTTTGTGCCCTATTCGTCACTTTATATTATATTCCTTAACTTCGTACATTACATATTATCTCAAATATTTAACTTATTATACATCTATATTACTATGTTCGGAAAAAAAATTGACTAATCTATACTAATATTATAAAGCTGAAGAGTTTGTTTGTTTGAACGCGCTAATCTCAGAAACTACTGGTTCGAATTCTTTTTGTGTTGGATAGTCCATTTATCGAGGAAGGCTATAGGCTATATAACATCACGCTGCGACCAATAGGAGTGAAGAACCAGTGGAAAATTTGGGAAAAAACAGGAAAAATTTGGGAGAAAAAAAAACCTCGCATCCCAATGATTCCAAATGATTTACTTTATATTTTTAAATAATTCAATTTCCCGTTAATTTATATTTTTCCGTAACAATTAATCACAGAGGTAAGTAAACATTTAAACACGTAGGAATAGATTTACGTCAAGATCGGGTTGCGGAGAAAATCAGTATGTTCTTCTGCCACAAGAAAATAAAACTAAAAATGTCATTTACGCGGAAGTACTTTAAAATATAAAAGAATATATAAAACTTCTTAATAGCAATCATAATAACAAAAATTGATGCAGACGAATTCGCTTTAGAATATTGTCAATTTTCTTCTCCAAGTTTAGTTAGGGTAGAGATCTTTAACGAGTTCATGAAGTCGCAAAGGCTTGGGACAACCATTTTACGTCCCCTTCGAAGGAGGGCATAACTATGGTTGTTTTTTACTCCCATTAAAAAATCTTAAGGGCACCTGGCTGGTCACTACATACAGGTGACCGATCCTTTTAAGCATATTGCGTTTCATATCTGTTTCGAGTGTAGGTTCCTATGAAAATGTATTCAATTGTTATTTATTTTTTAGAAATTATTTTAATTGTCTAAAAAACTATTAATTTCAAGAACATAATTTCTGAATTCTAAAAAATGGGGGTGATTCAGGTGTAAGTTTTCACCGATGAATATCATTAATTCATATTTAGGTTGTCAACGGTTTGTGACGATTATTTTTACATATTAAGTGATTATGGGTATAACCACTTCTACTGGTTTGCTATTGTAAATTTGACAGGAAGAAGTCAAGATCGGGTTTTAAATGATAACAAAGAGTAGCTGATAGTTGATATTTATTATAGCCAATCTTACCATAAACGCACATAAATTAATATGAAATGCAATATTCGCGAGCAAAGCTGCGTGTCACAGCTAGTATTTAATATATTTTCTCTTCATTTGGCTCTAAAAAGTAAAAGGATGTGGTTAATTGTTTTGGAAATAACTAAATTAAAGGTACTTTAGAGAAAGAAAATTCAAACATTCGGCATTTATGTCTTGTCAGCCTATTTCAATCAGATACAAACCCACATGCTATTAAAGTACTTTTAAATAAAGTTAGAAAAAATATTAAAGAATTAACCTGAGTTTTCTATTTGAAAATATTTTTCAGATATAATAATCTAATAATAGAAATTATCAGCTATTAAACGGTACATTATACATAGAATAGTAATATAGCTGTTCTTGTGTTAAAAAATACAAAAATTGCATACATTTTTTCTTTTTCACTTTTCTCGTTGTTTCATCAAATTCGCTCAACTTAAATGTTTAGCTGTTATTTATCAATGATGACAAGATAATGTGCCTAATTTTTTTAAATCTACAAAATTCAAGGTACTTTAGGGAAGATCATTAAAAATATCGGCATTTAAGCCAGGTGAGACTATTTCAATCAGAATGAAACCTACATCATATTAATATATATTCCATAGCCCATTCAATTTTACATTTAGCGAGTTCATTCAAAATCGTTAGAGCCGTGTTAAGAAAGTAGCAAAAAAGGTCCAAAATGCATGGCATAAATTGTTTTTTCTGGTTAGCTGATTTTTATGAATATGTAGCTGTAACATTTCGGGCGTAAGTTTGTCTTAAATATGTAATTTCAGTTTCATAAGACTTTTAGTTTTTACGCGTGACTTACCACATACGGAGACACTCACAGACTGTTTGCGGGCTTGGTCATTTGGACTGAGGACCCTAAAACATGTATTTATGTTGAAAACTTTAATTCGAAAAATTTTCATGATCACAATACTTTCCTTTACTATATATTTCATGCATATGTAAGTGAAAGTAAAAATATGTACATGGGAAGGGTGGGAATTGAACAGGAGTTTTTTTTTCTGGGGGTGGGATGATTATGAGTGAGGGGGATTGTCATATTGAGATCTCTACTTCGACACAATTGTTTATCGATCCAGTTAAATCGAATTTGATTATTACCTAATGAGAACAGATCGAGTTGCTTTATGTAAACGATTGATCTGTCAATGGGATTCTCGTCCAACAGGTGAGAAGGCATCCTTCTCCGGACGCCTTTCATCAGAGCACAATGAAGGCATTTCCTCTTGTGGTTTCTTCAATGACTCCTTTTCCAACCCTTCCGGGGGCTCAGGGTGACTCAGGGTGAATCACTGGGAAACACCGGTAGCGAAAGTTGGGCGCCTGACCGGAGATACGTTTTGGGGCAGTTTTGTGAATGAAGACCTCAGGCGGAAGAAAATGTAGGTCAGACGTGACCATGTAATAACTGGCAGAGAAGATTCATCTTTCTTGATTGAGAACGAGAAAGAGTTCTTTACGAGTCATGGGTCATTGTAAACTGACGTACTTTGAAGCTATCGTATAGTTATCGTGGATATTGAAACTTGAGGAGCACAGTTTAGGCTGCTATAAAATCTTACTTTCGGGATCACCTCTAGTGTAGTGGCTAGTATAAAAGCCGTCAATGTCCAAGGTCGCGTATTCAATCCTGCAGGTGGCCCTCGGATTTTTAAAAGAAATAAAAAAATTCCTCATCCGCTTTAGCGTCTCCAACAGGTATGCCGAGTTGAAGTGGCTCAATCAAGTTTCTCGGAGTCAGTATTTCCTTTGATTTCGCTACTATTTCGCACATTCAAAACTAAAAAAACCATCTTACATTCTTGACCAACTCATCCCATATACCTCTGTACATTGGTTACACGAGATCCCAGCCCACTAACCTGTATTTTTCTTCTCGCAGACATCTTTCTTTGAAAAATTCTGTACTTTGCGTGCCACTTCGTATTGGAATTCCAAGCCTACCTCTATACCTTAAGCATCTCCTTTAACTTCATTTAAGAAGAAATTATTCCTTCATCTCCTTAGCCATAAATCTTCCGAATAAATGTAAACTAAAAGTTAAAGTAGTAGGATTATCTTTCTGGTCATATTCCATTCTAAAATGATGACTACTTCAAATTTATAAACATACAACAATTTTTTTGTCTATGATTTTATAATATTAATGAGCAGTATAATGATAGTACCTCTCGCAACACACATATGTTTATTATATAATACTAACGTATATAGTAATGTATATAATACTTGTATGTAATACTTGTATACGTATAAATGTATGGAGTAGTCATATGTCTTATGAGTAGTCTTGTATATTACGGTTATAAAAAATATGAGTATAACCTTTTTTTTTTTTTTAATGTTTCCAAGACTAACTTGGAACCGCATACTAGACTGAAACGAAATGAACTTAGTTTACGAATTGGCCAATTATACAGACTATGAACAGAAATTCTAAAATATTTATTGAAAACAACTACTGATTTTAACTGGGGGGAGCAGTCCAAATTTTCTAACATCAAGAGCATTCAATATTTTCAATCCCAAGTCCTACGAACAATAGTTAATGCTTCTTGTTATGTCACCAACCATACATTACACCACGAACTAAATATTCCATTTATTTTGGAAATTATTCCATCAAAATCCTCCAAATTCCATCAGAACCTTTTCCATCACCCCAATCCTCTAGCTCAATCCCTCTCCTGTTCCACACACCCTTACCATCCCTCACAGAAGGTTGAAACGGCTGTGGCCTCGAGACTTCTTATAAATATGTATATTGGCTAGATTCTCCACTCAATGTTCTGTATGTGTTGAGGATTGTATGACTTCTAGACTTTGTATTTTATTAATTATTTATTGTATATTAGGGAGCGGCGTGGTCTAGTGGGTAGTTTACTGTGCTCCGGGTTCTGGGTTCGAATCCCGCTGTGGCGGAATATTATTGTATTATTGATTCTGTTATTTCAGCCGGGAGGCGATCCTGGATTATGGAGACCCTCCTGGGCACACGCAGCCTCTATAAAGTGGGTACCCAAAAAATGGGGGAAAACCTGGCGGTTGAGCGTGATCTCGGCCGAATCACCTCATTGCACGGCCGTTGGCCTAAAAACAGTACGAATCTCTACATGTACTGAGCCCAAAACTCTTCATGGGTTGTAGTGGTACAGGTTTTCTTTTCATTGTAAATTATTTTCTACTTTTTTAAATATTGTATGAATGTTGTACTTGGTCATTATTATCAATGCCCTAATTGACAGATTGTAATATCATCCAATAAAAAAAATAAATAAATAAAAAAAAATAAATGTTCTTTTTTGGTATCAGGCACAAGACTTTGTCCACAACTATTATCCTTAAGAATAAAATTAGTTTTCTTTCTCTTATATGTAATGTAGCCTTACAATCATTTTCCGAACTAAATGCTTCATCTTTATCATTTTATTTCTAATTTGGCGCCGGAATTTCTAGTTCTACCCGATCATGGTGAAAATCCAGAATCAAATAAGAAGCAAAAAGAATTCTCTGCAGGAGACAGTCCCCTAATGAAGGCGGACGATAGTAAAACATCCTCCATCCAAGTCGCAATTATTGGCAGAGGAGACCTAATTAAAGATGGAATTAGTTCTATCTGCAGTGGTGGGGAGAGTGGAGGGGGTATATTCTTCGATTGAAATTTATTTTTTACATGATTATCCTCTTCCAACTTCTCTCTTCTTGGGCTCAAGTTCTAGCGGTAATTAGGGCTTTAAAAAAAAAATTTAAAAAAGGGTCGGTTTTTCCAAGTCTTTCGAAATCAATAATTTCAATGAATCCGAACTACGCAAATCTTAAAATGTCTCAAGAAGTGCATTAGTATACTAGAGCAAGTCAGTTAAAGAAGTGTAAGATCTTCAGGGGTCATCTGTGGTGAAGTGGGTAGCATAGCATAGCATAATAGCCTTCTGTGTCCGACCCCGCGTGTTCAAACCTGGCAGGTGAAACTAAAATTTTTTAATGGCAGTAAAGAATCCTTGTTTTGCCGTCCTTCGGAGGGGACGTAAAATTGTTGTGCCGAGCCTGTACGATGTCATTTAGGCGTTAAATATCCCTATCCTAATTATAACCGCTGGTTGTCCTCAAGGCAGTATTTTAGGACCCATCCTTTAAACAGTTTATACAACTGATATCCAATCCCCTCCTAACACTTTCCTTTCTACCTTTGCTGATGACACTTGTGTGTTAACAGTCAACAACGATCCAACTATTGCCTCCCAAACTCAATCCCACATCAGAGACCTTGAAGTATGGTGTGAGAATTGCAGAATCAAAATAAATTCCAAACAATCCCACCAAATAACCTCTACCCTTCGTCGTAAACCTATGACATTCTGCCCAACAGTATCTTTCAGTAACACTCCTCTTGTCCCGGTTGAACAAATCCTATACCTAGGACTGCACCTGGACAAACGTCTTACTTGGAACCCTCATACTAGACTGAAACGACAAGAAACTGCCCGAAGTTTTCGACTACTTCAATACTTACTGGACAAACACTCAAACCTTCCACTTAAAGTGTTCCTCAAGGCAGTATCCTAGGACCATTTTTATACAGCTGATATTCCATCACATCCTAATACTTTCCTTTGTACTTATGCAGATGACACTCGCTTTCGGTACTTCAACACTTACTAGACAGACACTCTAACTTGACCACAAAGCTCATCTACATGACTATCATAAGCGGTATAGCTTACGGAGTAGAGATTCGGGCTCCACTAAACATCAATTCTTTCGTCTCCAATCCTTACAATTAAAACTCCTTCGGAAAATCCTCAAGGCTCCTTATTTTGTCACAAAAAACTCATCCATTAAGGCCTTAATGTTTCCTATCTTGCTGACTTGGCGTTAACCAGGTTCCACTCCCTTCATGACAAACTCCATTTCCACTCCAACCACTAGTTGTAATCCTTTCTTCCTATACAATCCCTGATAATCCTCCGAGATGTCTGAAAATAAGATGACCCCGAGACCTTCTGATTTAGCATAATTTTTGGAGAGCTGCCAATGGGTAGTATCCCTTCATGTGAATCATGACAGTATAATCTTGTACCACATTGGCTGTATATGATTATACAGTTGTAAATATCAATAAATATTTTTTTTAAATAATAACTGTATTTGCAAAATTTAGGGCTTCCACTGTAGCATCGTCTGATAAGCCACAATAGCATAAACTATTTAAATTAATAGTTCTTTTCTCACTAGATCATCAGGAATTCTTCTAAGAATCGAAGAAAAGCAGAAAACTCTTTTGAAAATTATTCTCCGTTTAATATATAAGTTATCAACCCAGCCAACTTTCTGTATATTAAAATTATATGCAAAAGTGTTGAAGGAAATTGAATAAGTTTTCGGTTTCCCAATGGAACTTCTTCAGTTGCACAGTCTTATTTGGTACGAATCAAGCTTTTCTGAAAACTATTGCTAAAACTAATTACATAATTTAGGTAGAACCGACCGTCAAAGAAAAATTGATTCTTCATTATTACATCAGTAATGACCTCACTGAATGCTTTTTTTGCTCATCCTCCACTAGCTTCTGAGACAAATGGCACAAGTAGCTTTTTCATTTTTAGCTCTCTCGCGTGTATTTTTTTTTCTAAATAGCTTTTTTTGGAATAAGATTAATTTTCAAATTTAAGTTTTAGGGATTTTGATAAAATCGCTAAATCGATGTCTAAGAGGCTTTAATATCATCTAGGTTTCATTATGATTGAAATAGTCTGACAGGGCTTAAATGCCGATATTATGATTGCTTCCTTTAAAGTGCCTTTAACTTTGTATATTTGAAAAAAATAAGCATTACACCTTATTAGCATAAATGAACAACGGCTAAATCTGCAAGATGAACGAATTTTTTCACATAATTTTAACACGTAATGTTTGATGCATAAAAAGGCATCAAATTAAATGAATAAATTAACATTAAAATAAAAAATAAAAAATTTTTGAGAAAATAAATCGATGAATCACCTGCATGTACCTATTCATGTTTTCAATGATCATTAAAAATTCTTCGGTATTTGAAGAAATCAAATGCTTAGAAATTTTAAATTAAAGTAAATTTAATTTTGGAGTAACTAGAATATAGGCCCTACGGTTCCAAGCATAGTATACATAGCTCGTACCAAAAATAATTGAGTGAATATGACAAAATAATTTTCTTTTTTTTCTTTGAGTACCCCAGCCGCGCAATGTAGTTTCCAGTTTACTAGGTTCTTAACCGAGATATTCGATTATAAGTTATAGGGTGAAAACATCGCTCTTTACGCTTATCTTTGTGAGTAGCATCCAGTTGGTTGACGGGCCTTGAATTTCCATTGAATTATATTCGTAAAAAAGTCCACCCGGAACTGGGATTCGAAATCACAACCTTTGCCGTGCTCAGGTCACTCAGCCAAGGGCCTCAACTAAAAACCTAAAATAATTATATCATTCGTACCCTTCATCTACATAGTCATAAACAAAACAGAGGTCTATCAAAAAGAAGACCCCTGACGCATGTCAAGATAGGTATAAGAAACAGGCAGGATGTGCATCATGGGACCTAGTGGGAATACAAATAGCACCAACATTTTTTTATGGATTTGATTTGATGTTAGTAAACCAATTAGTCATGAGAAGAAAATGTTATTTAATACTTTACCTTTATGGTTAAGTAAATGATGTTAACAATTATAGAAGATAAAAATCTGGTGCGAACACCACACGACTTTCACTTAACTCCGTTTTTTAAATCGACTAAAGAATTTTCAACTACCGTAAGAGATAAAAATGAGTGAAACCATTAAAGAATTAATTAAATTGAATTTATATACAAACATGTGTTTTATTAAAAAATCTATTATATTATTATCTAAAATAATCAGTTAGTTTTATCTTCTTTTCATCACTCACTATTAACTTTTAAAAGCTTGAGTATAAGAAATATTTTTTCTAAAATCTTTAGCTTTAAAACGGTATATCATACATGTATATTACTGCTCTTATGTTCAAAAACAAAAAATTTCATTAAAAAATATTTTTTCTGTTTTCTCCTTTAGTTGGGTATCGAATTCATTAAATTTATATATTTACTTGTTTTTCATCAGTGGTAACAAGATAATATAGTTATTTTTATAGAACCAACAAAATTAAAGGTACTTTAGAGAAAGAAAATTTAAAATATCGGCATTTAAGCCCTGTCAGACCATTTTAATCCGAATTAAACCTAAATGATACTAAAGCCCATTAAATTTTACATCGATATAGTGAGTTTAATCAAAATCGTCGAAACCGTTTTCGAGAAAATCGAAAAAAGGTGCAAAATGCATGGTATAAAGTGGCTCTTCTGGTAAGCTTATTTTGATGAAAAAGGTTTTGTAACGTCTCGGGCGTATATTTTTGTCTTAAATATGAAATTTCAGTTTCATAGGACTTACTGTTTCCTCCCGGGAGTTACTACACACAGAACTTTTTGCGAGACTTGGTTATTGGACTCAAGGGGCCCTAAAACGTGTATTGCCGTTGAAAACTGGAATTCGAAAATTTTCACGATCGCAATACTTTCCCTTACTATATATAGTAAGTGAAAGTAAAAAAGTTAGTTTACAGCGTTTACTGCAAACTTAAGACTAAGTAACGGAATAATAACTCTATGTTACAATGAACTTTTCCCCATATGGTCGTGAGCCCTTTTATTAAAAGCATTGTTTATTTAATACAAAACATTCCTCTCGCGTAAACAATAATAAAGTAAACCTGAATCTTGTTGAAGGACAGCAACAATTGGAATTTTTATTTATTGAGGAAAAAAACTTACAATGAGTAAAAAGGAAAACAATTAAGGAAAATATTGAGAAAAATAATGTTACAGAAATGGAATGAAATGAAGGCTTTTGAATGAAGATTTTCTTCAAAGAATTTTATTAATTCTCAGTTAATACAAAGAATTGTAATATTTTATTAGAAGAATTAAAAATAGCATGTTCCCTTTATGTTCCTCTTTCTATTTTTATTTGGATAGGTATAAAATAAATTAATTAAAAATGTACAAATTGCAAATTGCTCTTGGTAACACTAGAACAAAATTAGTTGGGAGACAAGGAGGAGAAATGCTAATTCCTAGTAGTGTAATGTTATATTCGCACCAGATTTTTTTTTTATGTTGCTAATATACTATCATACATAGGTATGAATGTGACATGTTTTGTTTATTTATTTGTTAACTTCATTTATTTGTATTTATTTTGTCTACTTAATTTTGTTATTGTATACGTTTATTTATTTTATGTAATTTGACTTTCCTTTTGTTTATATTGTAAATATTGTATGAATGAGATCCTGCAGCACTATTATTATTGTCTATTATGACAAATTGTAATATATACGAATAAAAAAAAAAATATACTATCAAACATTATTTCAACATGGAATGGATATTATTAACACTATCAATAACACCTCTCTAAATCATTGCATTGCTTTTAAGCCAATCCCATATATATATATATATATATATATATATATATATATATATATATATATATATATATTTATTTAAATCATGGATATAAACATTAAATCATGGATATGTTTATCATAATCCACCGTTTTTTTCCAAGTTGTAGGTTGTACAGTTGAAATTGAGTAAGTGAACAAATAAAGTATTAAAAAAAGAATTGTTTATTTAAACCAATATAGCTCTTAAACAGTAGGCCCAAGCGATGATTGTTGTACAACAAACATATTCTCCGCTAAATTTTTGACTTGGAAACTGTCGTCAAAATTTTTATTTAAGTAACACCCTGCTCGCCATTTTCGGCTACTTTAACACTTACCTAACAAACGGTCAAACCTTCCTCTTAACTACAAATAGCTCATCTACATGACTATTATAAGATCTATCGGGACTTACGGAATCGAGCTATGGGGCTCTACCATACCATCGAATTCCTCTCGTATCCAATCCTTACAATCTAAAATCCTCAGGAATAAGCACATCCACAAAGACCTTGATGTTCCCTATGTTACTGTTTTGGCCCTATGAATCCTTGAAAAACTCCATTCCCACTCTAACACACTAGTTTCTATCCTAGATAATCCTCAGAGGCGTCTGGAAAGAAGATGGCTTCAAGACCTTGTTTAGATTGACTACTTGAGTGCTGCCAATAGGCAGTTTCTCTTTATGTATTTTATTACTAATCAGCATATTTAGTAGTTGTATTATGTCAAAAAAAACACTAACACTAAAAAATGTTTGCAAAACGTGACTATTTTCATTTTAAAAAATATACCAATTAACATTAGGTCCTAGCGACAAAGGTTGTATACAACAATAACTTCAAATTGTCAATACGAGCAACACCAATACAGCTTTTTTGACACAAATCTTGTCAATAAAGCCCCAACACTTAATAAATGTAAAAAAACGTGGCTTTTTTCATTCAAATCAATGAAGTTGCTAAACGGTAAATGTTATACAACAAAAAATGTTCTTAACTAAATTTCTGACTTGGGAACTGTCGTTAAATTTTGGATCCGATCAACGACAAAGATCTCGACGTATAACATTTTTAAGGGTGAAAACAACGTTACACGAAAAAAAAACGAGATTTTATTCTACAGCTCCTAAATGTTAGGTGACAAGTTTTAAAAAAAAATTTCATTTAATTTCTAGCATGAAAAATGTTTTTTCTTCTTTTTAGAGCAAAAAGATAATAAAATGCAAAAAACAGCAATAAGATAAAAATGAAAATAAAATAAAATTTTGTATTGAAACATTACTTTTTACTTGATACTTATTTGTTTGTTGATGCTTAAAGGCGTAAAACTCCGAGGTCATCAACGCCTATTAATACTTATTTATTACTGAAATGATCTTATCTTTCTCTCCACATTCGTTATTTTATTTATTATATAATCTTTGATTCTTATTATTAATTTCTTCCTTTTCTTCTTCTTATTATTATTATTATTTTAATTAAATAATTTTATTTATTTATTTTTTTTATATTAAATGACCATAGAATTATTCTCTGAATCGGGCGCTAATGACCTAGATGTTTCGCGCCTTAAACATAAAAACAAACAAACAAAAATGTTTTCATTTAATTTCTAGCATGAAAAATGTTTTCTATCCGAGCAATAGCAAAAGTGCAAGAGTGTATCAAACGTGTTAAATTTTTGAAGGTGAAATAAAACTTCGCTCCAAAAATTGAACTCCAGACAAAATAAATATCCATGTAAAATAAATAAATAATAATAAGGATAAAAAAAAATTAATTAAAAAAATACTTGTTCCACTGCAACCCATGTATCTTGGCTTTCATTCTTATTAATGATCTGTTCTATTTCCAGGCTGACGACTATGAGTGCTTTGGCCGAAGTCACTCTCATCCGCTAAATTTTCCCTTCAATAAAGGTTGCCTACTTTGTGAGGAGTTTTTTATTTAATCATTCTAAAAAGTTAACACCATTTATTTTGATAAATCATCGCTCCTTGTTAGCAAGCAGTCGCATACATCTTCGTAACTACAACTACGCATGACTTACATACTTTTTTAATAATTACTGACTGCACGATTAAATAACTTTTAATTCATTTAAAGGGAAGACAGCCTTATGAAATAATGGAGAAACCCAAAACGTTCACTATAGTTTCGTCAACTCCTTCCGAATAACGGTCATGGAACCCACGCTACCGTAGTACTATGGGAAATCCCGGCGCCTCTCGGATGTTCCTGGAACCTTTTATCATTAAGAAACATCAGTGAGTGATAACGAGAATATAAAATACAATATTGTTTTTTATTAGTTTAAAAGTTTTCTTTTAAAAGCAGCTCTCTCAGAAGCTATTTTGACTTATACACTGTTACTACCTCAGACATCAAAATTCAACATAACAACACAAATTAATACAGTTAGAAATAAAAATAAATAAATAAATAAAATAAAAGCTAATGAATTAATGGCATTGAGTTTCCATAAAAACACGTGTTTGGGATCACTCGTAGCTGGATGGTTAGCATAACAGCCTCCTATGCAAAAGGTCACGGGCTCAAATCCGCAAGTGGTCCTAGGATTTTTTAATCAGAGTAAAAAACCCTTAGTTATGCCGTCCTTCGGAGGGGACGTCAAAAGGTGGTCCCGAGCCTGTGCGATGTCAGTTACTCGTTAAAGATCCCTATCCTAATAAAACTTGGAGTTCTGCGCTTGCGCTAGTTCATTAACATACGTCGTTATATCGTCTCTTCTTTATGAACAGTTTTTAGTGTGTAATAATTGTTTTTATTACATATAAACAATTAGTGATTGTGCAACAACATTCGTTGTCAACAATGGACTAATCCTACTGACTGTAAGTAGTAATATTTACGATTACTTAGTTGTCGTATGAAGTAGAGCTGAGAAGCCTTATCTTTTTCGCCATATTGCGATCCCCACTCAGCTTCCTCAGCTTGCCAGTCTTCCACTGACCCCTGGAGGGGCCACGTCGCGCTCCAAACGACAAGGTCAAGGTCGCGCGGACGTATTTTTTTTTTGTTTTATTTTTTTTATTTTTATGTTTCAATGAGATACTATCACCAAGTCATGGCGGGAAAGGCAAGCATTAAACGCTCCAGGTCAGCTGGCTCTTCTGCTTCCCCAGTCAAGCAAAGGCAAAGACGTAATAACAAACGCCCTACGCCCCCCTCATCAGCTGCTTCTAACGAACAGGAACCACAACCCGGGACTTCAACGCAAGGGATGACTGAGGAATCTCCCTTTTTTACTCCTAACCCCTACCAAGTACTCCATATCGAGAAAGAGGTCATGGAATCAGAATCTACACCGAGAGATCCTCGCCCTCCTCCCATATTTGTTAAAAATATAAGAAATTTTCAACTCCTATGCACCCAATTAAATAAAATCATTGATAGCAAAAGCTACACATGTCTAACGCGTATCAATGACACAAAAATATCACCCGATTCAGCTGATGTGTACCGCAAAATAGTAAAATATCTTAGTGAAACAAAAGCTGATTTTCACACGTATCAGCTAAGAGAGGAGAGGGCATTAAGGGTGGTAATAAGAAATTTACACCCCTCTACACCAGCTGAGGAAATAAAGGAAGAACTGACGTCTCTTGGGTTCAAAGTGCGTCAGATAACTAATGTGATAAAAGATAATATAGAAGAATCAGGTGACAGGAGTAAAATTCCTTTACCTCTATTTTTTGTGGACTTAGAACCGTCTCCAGGAGTAGAAAAAATTTATGAACTGGAAAAACTCTATTACACGAGAGTAAAGATTGAAAAGCCATATGTAAAAAGAGACATTATACAATGCCACAATTGTCAAGCATACGGCCATACGAAAACGTATTGCCACCACATACCGCGCTGTGTTAAATGTGGTGAACAGCACAAGTCTGAGCAGTGCAATAAATCTCGTATAATCCCAGCAGTTTGCGCTCTGTGCCACAAGGGACATCCGGCGAATTACAAAGGCTGCGAGATTTACAAGAATCTCAAGTCAAGATTTCTGAAGCCCCAGCGCCAAGAGGAGACTAGACCGAGGAGAAACCTATCAAAATTCGTCGACCCGACAGTTTCGTTCGCCCAACAACTTGGTGGTGGTCACCAGTCTACTCAGTGTGAGGCCACGCCGGTTCAACATACACTCAAACATCCCGAACCTGAATCTCAACCACCTCAAAATTTTAATTCTCAAAAACTTCCCCAGCATCAAATTTCTCCTATCCCTCCTCCATCAAATGTCACAGACCTCACCAGTTTAATGACATCATTCATCTCAGAAATAAAATCAATAGTTATGCCTCTGATATCAGTCCTAACAAACCTAGTATCAAATTTAATTCCTGCCTTGAAAAAGCCCTAAATGATTCCACCCAACTCCATTTCCATTCTCCTCTGGAATGCGAATGGTGTTCGAAATCATATTAATGAACTAACTTTATTACTACACGACAAACGTATTGACGTAGCTCTTATCACTGAAACACGACTAACTAACAAACGATCATTCAACATCCCAGACTACCAAATATACCGAACTGACCATCCCGATGGAACAGCTCATGCCGGCACTGCTGTCATCATCCATCGCTCCCTCTCCCATAATTTATTACCCTTACCAGTCCATAACTTCCTCCAAACCACTGCTGTAATTATGCAAACCCGTCATCTTCCTATAACAGTAGTTGCAGCATACTCTCCTCCAAAAATACCTATTTCCGAAATCCAATTTAATTTATTCCTTAATTCCTTAGGGCATCATTTCCTCATAGGTGCGGACTTAAATGCCAAACACCAGCAATGGGGAGCCAGAACTACAAATTCTCGAGGGCGAACATTGCTGTCTGCACTCTATTCCACTCACTGTAATATCCTCTCCTCCGATTCCCCTACCTATTGGCCTACTGATCCTCATCGTAACCCCGACCTCCTCGATTATTTTATCCACAAAGGTCTAGGACCTTTAAATCATTCCGTTTCCCGGCTCGATGACCTTTCCTCCGATCATAGCCCTCTTACCCTAACTCTCTCATTATCTCCTATTCCCAAACTCCCTCCACCATCATTCCTAAGAGGCCCAGTTAATTGGAACCTCTTCCGCGAAATAATAACGGATGGAATAGACCTCAGAGTATCCCTCAAATCTCCACAAGATCTTGATGATGCAGTTGATTCCTTTACTACCCTCATCCAACAAGCAGCCTGGAATGCATCTTCACCTTCTCCTTCCCCAAAATACTACCAGAAGAATCCTTTACCCCAAAACCTCCTAGATCTAATCCATACCAAACGACGCTCTAGAACCCTCTGGCAAAGAACCAGGCATCCAGACGATCGTAAATCCTACAATTATTACACCAAATTAGCTAAAAAAAAATTAGATACCTTTCGATCCCAATCCTACAATTCCTATCTTTCTTCACTATCTATCTGCGACAATTCCCTCTGGAAAGTAACCAAAAAAGTTCTTAAATACCAATTCATCTCCCATCCCATCCGACGTGAAGATGGATCCTGGGCTTCGTCGGATGAGACTAGAGCGGAAGAATTTGCCAAATACCTTTCTAAAGTTTTTATCCCACACCCCGAGCTCAATCCTGCCCATACAGCAAACGTAAAGGAATTCCTCTCCTCTCCAATTCCTCTCTCTCCGCCCCCTAAAGCTATTAACCCCTCTGAGGTCAAATTCCTTATAAAGAAACTAATACCTCGAAAAGCTCCTGGCTACGACCTCCTCAATTCTAAGATCCTTCGTCAACTGCCCCAAAAAGCAATTATATTCCTTACCTACCTCTATAATAGTATTCTCCGTACAACCCACTTTCCTTTGGTGTGGAAACACTCCATCATTCTCCTTTTTCCCAAACCTGGTAAACCTCCCAACGACACCTCATCCTATAGGCCTATTAGTCTCCTTCCGATCCTTTCAAAAATCTTTGAAAAAATCCTTCTCAAGCGTATCCTACAGTTAATTGAAATTCCTTTCCACCAGTTCGGATTCCGCTCACAGCACTCCACTGTACATCAAGGCCTACGAGTGGTTGACCATATATCCTTTGCCCTTGAAAACAAGCAATATTGCACTGGTGCCTTTCTGGACGTTGCTCAGGCATTCGACCGGGTCTGGCACGATGGCTTGCTTTTCAAACTAAAAACCCATTTACCCCAATCCTTATATCTAATCCTACAATCCTACCTTTCAAACCGTTCCTTCAGAGTCCGCTCTGGTTCAGAATTTTCCAATAGTTACCTGATCGAGGCTGGTGTACCTCAAGGCAGTGTCCTAGGTCCTGTCCTCTATCTCCTATTTACAGCTGACATACCTACAGATCCTGATACCTTCTTAGCAACTTTTGCCGACGATACTGCCATTTTATCAACCCAATCAGATCCCGAAATTGCATCTTCCTATCTACAAAGACATCTATCCTTGATTGAATTTTGGTGCGCTAATTGGCGTATCAAAATTAATGAATCCAAATGTAAGCACATCACCTTTACCCTTCGCCGCAGATCCTGTCCACAAGTCAATTTTAACTCCATACCCCTTCCCTGCTCTGACACAGTCCGGTATCTGGGATTCTTACTAGACAAAAGACTAACGTGGAACCCACACACTCGACTTAAACGACAAGAACTCAACAGACGATACGGCCAACTATATAGACTACTAAACAGAACATCAAAACTTTCTATTGCTAATAAACTACTCATTTACAAGACGATTCTAAAACCGATATGGACCTACGGACTCGAACTGTGGGGGACAACTAAATTTTCGAACATCAGGCGTATCCAATCCTTTCAGTCCAAAGTCCTTAGAACAATAGTCAATGCTCCCTATTATGTTACAAACAAGACCTTACACAATGATCTGAATATCCCATTTGTCCTCGATCTAATCCCATCTAAATTCCTAAACTTCCACCAGAGGCTAACTCACCTTCCTAATCCTTTATCCCAATCCCTATCTAGCTCCAGCCATCCCTATAACCCTCCTCGTAGGTTGAAACGGCAGTGGCCTAGAGATCTCTTATAACTAAGCAATGCTGAGTGTTGGCAATGGCCAGCTTCTCCACTCATGCCTGAGAGTCTGTGGCTCTAGCGCCCTCTCTCAGTCTCCACTGGCTTATTAGACCGGTGACGCGACTGACTGAGAGGCGCTGGGATCTCCTAGCTTTGGGCCCCGACGCCCACTTGTGGGCGTGGGGGTTTAATTCGGAGTTCCCAAGGGCAGTATGTAAATATTGTATATATATGTATGAATGTGACCAAGATTATTATTATTTATTTCTTTTATTTTCTTTTTATCTTTATTTACGGTTATTTATTCTTCTTTATATTTTATTTATTTATATTTATTTTCTATTCATTAATTTTTTATTTCTTTATTTTTTGTACATAAGGAATGAATGAATTCTAATATCACTAATACTTATTGCCCAAGATTGTGGCAGATTGTATTATTTCTAAATAAATAAAAAAAAAAAAAAAAATAAAACTTGGATAGGCAAAATTTAGGACTCCCACCGTATCATGCTAGAATTACCACACATGCACTATTTGGCGGGAAATTTCGACTCAGGGGGCCATAAAACCTGTGTTTCCGTTGAAAATAGGAGTTAAAAAATGTTCACGGTCGCAATACTTTGTATTCCCTTACTATGTATATCATATATAGGAATGTGGAAGTGAAAAAAATATGTTTATATAGTTCCTTTGTGAATGAAAATATTTCTTTCTTTCACATATCTCTCTAAAATAATAATTACTAAAATCCACAAAAATCGTGATCTTTGATACAATTTGTAAGTTCATTATTTTTCCGAAGAAACAATATTAATAACTTACTTAAATATTTACTTGAAATAGGACTAAATATTACGATATGATGTTTAAGCTTTATTTTTCATAAATTTAATTTTTACGAATGGAATTGCAAATACGAATTCATACAACCGCAGTGATTTCATCGTAAATTTTTTCTTATTTGGCTCTTGCCAAAGGCTCCTAACCTATCATTACCTGTTAGGGAATTCCAAACTTGTTCAAGGACCATTGGTTCCATTGGAATGAGAGACATAGAGCAAGAAAATAATTCGTTCTCTGTGACAACTAAATATTCTTCAGCAGCAAATATTTTTTATATTTACATTCTATAATATTTTTTATATGTACATTCTATTTTTTTGGTTTATTCTATTTATTATTTTCAAACATTTAATAATAAATGATAATTTATGACCCCAATACATTCTAATATTAAACAGTAATAAATACATAAAACCTTGTATCGCCTGAAAACAATAATCATGCTATACTTTTTTTGCTGGGATATACATATATTTTCCTGATGGCCGCCCTTCCAAGGACTCTTACACTCGATTTATTGGGCAAATCAGAACGAATTTAAGTTAAACGCTGCGAAAACCCAGGTAATCATTATTGGATCCGATTCCCTCCTCACATATACTCCCTCTCTTCTTGCCTCATTACTGAATGACCATGCTATCACTTTCAGATCCTTAGTAAAAAATTTAGGCATCCGTATTGACCAAACCTTACCTGAAAACCACATGTGGCCCACATTTCCCTAAGGTCAATCAGCACTCTCAAGCTTATTCCATCCGCCATCTTCTGCCACAGTCCACTCGTACACTCCTTGTATCCCCTTAAATTGTTCTTCAGTTTGCTTGTGGATGTGTGGTATATGGTGGCCTCTTAATGATGTTAGAGAAAGGATTGAAGCAAATTATGAATTGTTTTTTTCGTCTTTGGTTCCATCCCATTTTCATACTGAATCGAAATTGCTCTTTCCCCACACCTGTGGCAATATTTCCTTTGATCTCTCCTATACTTCTTCGATGGCGCTACAGCTCGTGAAGACTCAACGCCTCCCTTAGTCTGAGCCTCCAGTCTCTTCTGCTTTGAGCTGCTACTCTTCAATGTCTAACTCTCAGCATGTTCTGTGCATCTGCTGCCACACAATTCTCCCACCGCAAACGAGGTCTACCAACTTCAACAAGGCCCTTCCTAAAGCCTGCTTGATATTGGCCTACTTTTATTTTAACAAATGGAAGGAGTCTATGGAAGATAATGTTAGAAAAGATCTTGTAGGAAGACGACAGGAGGGAAATCTAAAAATTCTCTGTAGTTTTCGCAGTTAAGAGGATTCCCTTTCTTATGAATAGGACAAATTATGGTTTTGTATTATTCTTCAGGAATGCACTCCTCTGCCCAGATGTCTAGAATCAGGTTTTGCATAAATTTATTTGTTTTATCTTTTTCCCATACCAAACCATCAAGTCCCAACACCCTTCCCCTCCCCCTATATCTACAATCCCGTGCAGTTCAAGCCTTCAATTCATCCACTAAAGACGAGATCCCGTCATTCCCACCTTTATATCCCTTCCTATAGAACAAAAAATGCTTCTTTCTGGCCGTTCCACTAGTTTCTGGAATTCCCTCCCATCAAACATCCGTCATTCTCCCTTCCTCTCCACATTCTTTTTTTCCCAGTACCTTCCAGCATTCCAAAATGTCGCGGCCTGACAATGAGATAGTTTTAGTTGAATTGAATTCAATATTTTTATTTGTTCACAGATATTTATTCATAATATTTCAGGCTTACTATTTATTGAACTTCTTTATGCTCAATCGTTACAGTATTTTTTTATTTTTTTGTATTGTCTCCAGAAGAATTCATTACTTATTATTGTAGTATATTATTTTTAATTATGTTGAATTGTTTTATTTTTCATTAATACTTGGCCAGATAAATATGCTTTATTATGTCTAAGCTAATGGTATTCTTAGAAGACTAATTCTTATAATTTATCTTCTTATTCTTTTATATTAAATTCTGTTATCAATTCACTTATTTTTCATATTGTCCGACATGATTATCTTTTAAAAATTGTTTTTATTTATTATTATTTTTTGTTGTATATATATTCATCCATAATAGTAATTAATTATGTTCCTTCTGTCTATTGGCCAGACATGTTGTGTATTTCAACTGTACAAACTTGTTATTCTTAAAGGACCTAATCCTAAAATAAAAATTATTTTATATATTCTATTCTAAGACTTTAAGTGAATCCCCAATTATTTTTATGTTTGAAGTCCTTCCGGGTCTGCTATTCGAATTTACGAATTTTGACATGATAGAGTAGCTACACATTAAAGTTTGTAAAAATAAAAATTTCTTCTACTTTTTTACTTTTTTTTATGAATACATATAGCATCATACTTTAAACAAATTTTGTTGGCATTTTATTCCATATTATGAATACCCTGAGGCATGGCTCACTTATCACAACGCTTTGTCTAAAGCCTATTGTGTTTAATTAATCCTCTTAATTACTGGGCTAGGTGTTTTATTACATTTTGACTCATGTTCATGATTCATATGGCCTATAAAGATAAATAGGATCTCGACAATCCATTTAATTCTATTTCGGATAGCGCTATCTGAAAATGTGCGCCCAGAAACGGAAATTTAATGGTTTTTAATATGGCTTCATTCTGATTGAAATAGTCTGACAGGGTTTAAATGTCGATAATAATTGTTTTTCTCTTAAGCACCTTTATTTTCGTAGATTCGAAAATATTAACTATATCGCCTCGTTAGTATTTATGAAAAACGACTAAATATCTGTGGCGGTCGTGAATAAGTGGTTAAGTCAAAATCTTTCATTTTTCAGGTGAGCGACTTACGACTTACGTCTTACTAATACCCAAAATAGAGAAATTAACATACAGCTTTCTTTTTACCTGAAATTTCTTCCACCAAGAAATTTCTTTAACCAATTTAACACGAAATGGGAGACGGTCTGAGGGAGCGATACGTGGAGATAACTCATTTTATATATAACTCGAGTTACTCAGTTTTTCACGACCGCCACAGATATATAAGATGAACTTATTTGATAACCAACAAACGCAGAAAAGCGCAAACATATTTTTTTATGCGTTTTTTTTTTTTCAAACATAAAAATAGTATTATATCAATATATTCTAAACAAGGAAGAGCTCATTTAATTATTAAGGTTGATCTTGGGCTGAATAATTCTTCATTTATACTCATTCTTTTATTTCATGACGTTTCGGGATATTCTCCCATCTTCAGAAGTCTACAAAAAATTATATTAAGCAATTTACCATCACATTAAAAATCACTATAATGAAGTGAATGGTTTAAAAAAAAAATTAAATTAGGTGTCAATTGATAACAAAAATTTTTTTAAACTATTAAATAACAATTTTTAAAATCATAAGGAGGCATTAAAAGCAAAAATTTAACAATGTTAAATATTTAACTAAATATATTGAGGGTGTATAGTCGACTGTAGAAACTATTATAGGTGGAATAGTCAGGAATCAGTCATTTTTAAAAAGTTTTTAATTTTGCCAACGTTTCGGCTCAAGCTTGTGAGCCATCATCAGGGCATTACTGAGCCATGTCCAAGCATAAACTCTAAGAAGAGGTTTTTTATCAGGATATTTTGATTTTAGAATTACAAAAGAGTTTACCTCAGTTCTAATGTTATTTTCTGATGTCGCTGTTATTGTTGCTGGAGATGAAGTAACAGTAACTGATGAATCGGCGTCCGGATGTTGTGAAGGTGACACTGGTGATGAACATGTAGTGGTAGGTTTATAAGATGAAGAGTACATATCTTAGATGTGATGGTTTCTGAAGTTTGCGATGATGAAGTTGAGGTCCCAAGTAGAGTGAATTATATTGAGGGTGTATAGTCGACTGTAGAAACTATTATAGGTGGAATAGTCAGGAATCAGTCATTTTTAAAAAGTTTTTAATTTTGCCAACGTTTCGGCTCAAGCTTGTGAGCCATCATCAGGGCATTACTGAGCCATGTCCAAGTTTATGCTTGGACATGGCTCAGTAATGCCCTGATGATGGCTCACAAGCTTGAGCCGAAACGTTGGCAAAATTAAAAACTTTTTAAAAATGACTGATTCCTGACTATTCCACCTATAATTTAACTAAATAGTTAAATAAATATTTAACTATTAGTTAGTTATTTAAATATTAGTTAGTTAAATAAATATTTAACTAAGTACTATGTAACATAGTTAAATTTTTGCTTTTAATGCCTCCTTATGATTTTAAAAATTGTTATTTAATAGTTTTAAAAATTTTTTGTTATCAATTGACACCTAATTTAAAATTTTTTTTAAACCATTCACTTCTTTATAGTGATTTTTAATGTGATGGTAAATTGCTTAATATAATTTTTTGTAGACTTCTGAAGATGGGAGAATATCCCGAAACGTCATGAAATAAAAGAATGAGTATAAATGAAGAATTATTCAGCCCAAGATCAACCTTAATAGTAATATAAATGTATAATATATCGTTGGATAAAGATCTTAGAAAAAGGTAATGGAGGCGGATGAAAACTGAAGTTATTGTTTCAGATAATAAAATAATAGTTTATTTAATGAATCACATTTTTTTACTGACACTCAATGTAATTCCTTACCCTTTTTTTTTCATCTTTAACACTATTTAAAAGATCTTAAATTAATTTTAACCTCGGATGTAAATGAAAGTTGTGTTTTGCGCGCATCACATTTTTTTTTACTGTCATAATCATAATTATATTGGTTTTTATAAATTATATTTTTATAAAAATATGTTCGTATCGTTTTTTAATGGTGATTTCAAAATGTAAACTTTAGATTCTTGTAAATATGTTTAATCAATTATATATGAGTCATTTTAATCTATTATATTTTGCCTTCTTTCAGGTAATTTTTGGAATTTGGTCATCATCAACAGTTGATGATTTAAAATACTTTATACGGATTCTAAACCAAAAGCATTTATAATAGACTTTGTTACAATTTCCTGTTCTTTTCATTTGATGTTCATTCAAAAAATATGTCCTGATTCCAGACATACTTTTTTTCTCTATCATAAATAATAACCGAGTTATTAAAGAATCACAATCTTACATGGTCAAGTTGTGGCATGACCATGTAAGATTTTTTTTTCTCTTTGTTCATCGCCGTGTCTTGATCTCGAAAATCTTTTCGATATTTCTCTATCTTCTATAATAATCCAGTTTTGGAGTAATTACATCTATTATAATTTGTGACTTGAATATATAGATCAACATTTTTTTTTTTTATTATTTGACTTAAGGGCATATTTATAGGTAAAATTTCAAAAAAAAAGTTTCTTTTCTTTTTTATAATTATTGGTTTTTTGTTGTAAAAAACACTAATGATTTTTTTTCTCTATCTTCAAAAATAACCGAGTTATTAAATAAAATCACTTTTAATCGGCCGATATTTTAAAAATAACTTGCTGATATCAACGTCTAGATGTTAGGATCATCGTTGCATGCCCTAATATTCTTGTGGCAAATTTCAAAAAAATTGGTCTTGTAGTTTCGCAATAATGCCGCAGACAAACGTATTTGAAAAAGCCGTCAAATTTTGAGCAGGGGTAATTTATTTATTTTTTTGTTCATCGATTACAAAGGTTCATTATTGAAAATAATAAACCATAATCAATAAAATATGATACAATTCAAATATCAAGATTGACCTGTTCCTAACAATGCATGTGATCTGATTTTTTTTTAATTTATTTTCTTTTTCTTTAAGGCTTTTAAAATATTACAATTTACAACAGGCAATAAGATACATAGTTGTTAATAATGGCAGATACAACGGAGTGCTATTAGACTCAGGCTACAGCCGGTGTAAACTGTGAAATAGATGGCTGCTTCGCCGCTGGAACACTGATAAATTCTCCAGTTCCAGCATAACTACTGCCGCTGGAACCGCAATTGGCAATATACATCAACCAGTATGGATTGTTTAATTAAGCTTATGATATTACTTTCGCTTACCTATATATGAAATATATAGAAAGGGAAAGTATTGCGTTCGTGAAAATAGTCGAATTCCTGTTCTCAACGGAAATACACGTTTTAGGGTCCCCTTAGTCCAAATAACCAAGTCTCGAAAATTTCTTGTTTAAGACAACTATACGCCGGAGATATCACAGCAACTTTTTCATCAAAATCGGCTAACCTGAAGAGCTACTTTATACCATGCATTTTACACCTTTTTACGATTTCCTCAAAAACGGCTATAACGATTTTTATTAAACTCCCTGTATTGATGTAAAATTTAATAAGCTTTAATACCATGTAGGTTTCATTCTGATTGAAATAGTCTGACAGCGCTTAAATGACGATATTCTATATTATCTATCTCTAAACTACCTTTAATTATGTAAATTCGAAAAGATTAACCATATCATCTTAAGGACATTGATAAAGGACGGATAATTTGGACAAAAAAATTTGATGACCAACTAAAGGATAAGAGAGAACAACTATTTTTTGATGTAATTATTATATTAAGAACAGTAATATAAACGTATAATATACCGTTGGAAAGTGGAAGATTTAAAAAAAAAAATATTATCTGATACACAAAGTTGTAAAAGGTAATATAAAGTGACGAATAGGGTATCAACTTATTACTGATCAACAATTTAATGTAGTTATATTATTTAATCTAAATCATATGTTTCCAACGAAAATACACGTTTTATAAAAATCAACTTAAAAAAGTTTTCAAATTGAAGTATGTTTAGTAGTTTTTTTAATTGATTTTAACAGTCGAGGTAAGTGAAAGTTGTGCGTTGCCCGAACCAGATTTTTTTAATATATTATTTTTATCTTTTTCGTAAATAATTAACTATTTAATAAATAATAATAATAGGCTTAGAGAAACCAGAAAGTTCTTTGATGAAACCACCAAATGTCACACAGATTCGTCCAATGATCATCTCCTAAACCCTTCAGACCAGACTTAACACAATTCGCCTTTTCATCACTCTCAATTAACTATTACAATTTTATGAATAAGACAAAAAAATTTTTTGAAATCTTCAGCTTTTCAACAGTATATTGTACATCTATCCCATCGACGTCTCGTCCTACCTCCCGGACGCCAACCATTCGTTTCAGATGAAACTTTGCATACTCATTTGAGCGACAACTTCATTTATACTAGAGAGGTACAAGCTCTGTAATAACCGCATAGTGTAACGTTCTAAATTTCGTACTGGCCTCATACCTCTTTAGTATCTTATTCTCGAAAACCTTAAGTTATTGTTCATCCTTTAAATTAAGCGATGTTTCCCATCCGTATAGAAATTTCGGAATTATAATACTTTTAAAATTCTGTCCTTCAAGTTTCCTGAAAGAACCGCGGACTTAGTAGTGTCAAAACTGAATATTAACACAAATTATTTGCCTTTAACTGAGACTTTATTTCATTTTTTTCTATTTATCATAGAACCTACATTTTTAAATTTCTCTGCGTGTTGAAAAATTATATCAATATCACCAAGAACGTCACCATGCACATATATAAAATATATTATGTCACATTTTAAAAATAAATTTTATATATGTGCAATATAAAGGAATGATTAAAGAAAATGGCAAAGGCCGAAACGTAGGGAGAGAGAAAGAAAAAATAAAGGAGTGTTGAGTGAAAATGGATCGTTTTATTTAAAATATTTAAGTTTTATGATTGGTAATAATCCTAAAAATGTCGTCAAAAAAGTTCTTTTAATAAACTTTCTTAAGAACTGTGTTTCTCACCCCTAAATAGAAATCTTAATCTGAGCCCAGTTTTTAAGAAACCTTATTAAAAATACTGTTTTTACAAGATTATTTATATTTTAAGGGTTATTATCAAGCATTTAAATTAAATATTTTAATGACTTATTTTTTTAATTATTCGGCTTTGAAATAGGAAAATTGTACGCTAAACTTTTTTCTAGTTTCACTATAGTGATATTAAATAAAATGTTTTGTTTTTTTACGCACAACTTTCAGATTTTTTTACACGACTCGGGGGAGGAGAGGATGGCCCCCCACATTTATGTTCCTCTTCTTGTTAAGGGGACCCTAAAACGTGTACTTAAATTTTTACGATCGCAATACTTTCCCTCACTATATATTTCATATATAGCAAAGTGAATGTAATAATTATTATGATAAGTAAATAAGAGGTACTCACAGCTTTGGCCTGTGGTGAAGGATCCACCGGTGCCCCCTGGCTTTCGAAAGACCACAAGGAGCACAACAGGACAGCGAGGATGACGGTAGTTGACTCCATGGCGAACTGGGAGCTGGAACCAGTCCTTGGTGTATATATCTCGAGTCTGGGGGTGAGTCACTGGGGAAGGGGTCCTGGGGTTAAAGTCTCCCATCTCCTCGGTATCCGATATTAGTCTCTTAATGTAACATGTTTCATTGATAAATTCGGAGTTTCATGAATGGAGCTCTCTCAAAACCTTCCTGTGAAAATTACAACCTCAAAGAGCCAAGGACGAATCCCAGGAGGAAACTCCTCTCTCTCTCTCTTCCGCTCATAAGAAAACCCACTATAAATAAAAATAATGACCAATTTAAAATATTACATGCTAAATGTTATATTATTATAAATTATCCAATATTAGACAGGAGATTTAACTTAAATCTATGATCCAAACTGTCAAATATCTTATACATAAAAATCTCGTGGCCTGGTGTTTGTGGTGGCACCCCTCCGAAAAGCCTAGACCGATTTTTATTTTTTAAAATCTTGTGCGGGCAACACACGAATTTCACTTACCTCCATTTTTAAAATCAATAAAAGAATTTTCAAATACAGTTAGAGATAAAAATACGTGAAACTATTAAAGAATAAATTAAATTGAATTTATATAGAAACATTTGTTTTATTAAAAAATCTATTATATTATTATCATCAGACTCCTTTAGGCAACGTCTTCAGGTCTAGTCAACCCTGATGAAGGCCCACATTGTAGGCCGAAACGTCGGCACATAATTAAAATAACACTTATTTTAAATGTGTATTTTTAATTTATGACCGCACCCCCAACCATCTTCCTCATCTATTATATTATTAGGCTTTTCATCACTCCCTATTAACTTGCAAAGCTTGCGTATTAAATAATATTTTTTCTAAAATCTTTAGCTTTCCAACGGTATATCATACATGTATTTTACTGCTCTTATGTTAAAAAAAAATTGCATTAAAAAAATATTTTTTCTGTTTTCTACTTTAGTTGGGTATCGAATTCATTAAATTTATATATTTACCTGTTTTTCACCAGTGGTAATAAGATAATATAGTTATTTTTATCGAATCAAGAAAATTAAAGGTACTTTAGAGAAAGAATATTTAAAATATCGTCATTTAAGCCCTGTTATACCATTTTAATCCGAATGAAACCTACATGATATTAAAGCCCAATAAATTTTACATCGATATAGCTATTTTAATCAAAATCAGAGTTTAATCAAAATCGTCGGAACCGTTTTCAAGAAAATCGGAAAAGGGTGCTAAATGCCTGGTATAAAATGGCTCTTCTGGTAAGCTCATTTTGATGAAAAAGGTTTTGTAACGTCTCGGGCGTATAGTTGTCTTAAATATGAAATTTCAGTTTCATAGGACTTTTCGTTTCCTCCCGGGAGTTATCACACACGAACACACACACACACACACACACACACAGACACCCCCCCCACACACACACACACACACAGACCTTTTTGCTGGACTTGGTTATTTGGACTCAGAGGACCCTAAAACTGGAATTCGAAAATTTTCACGATCGCAATACTTCCCCTTACTATATATAGTAAGTGAAAGTAAAAAAGGATTCAGTTAAAAATGAAAAGTATTATTAAATCTTCTTAGAAGAAAACCGCTGCCAATTATTACACAATAATAAGTAATGATAAGTAAAGTAACAATGGTTTATTGTTTCCAAATAATTATATTAGAGTATAACTGTTTATAAAGCAATTTATAGACAGTTAACTACTATGAAAAGCAATAAATAATTCAAAGGAAAATGGTCTATCATCACTGCTAACTTCAAAACGCTATATCTCGGCTATTTCTCAACCGATTTCAATGATTCTTTTTTCGTTTTGTAGAAAATTTATATGTATTAATTCGTTTTTTCGGGTTCTACGTATGTTGAAACGTAAGCTCACAAATTTTAAGAAGGGGTATTTTTTCATGCAAAGGTTCATTATTTAAAATAATAAACCAAAAACATTTATCCCATACTTCTTTACTATTTATTTTTCTTTCCTTTCACAATTGTCATTCAAATAAGATTTCCTAATACAAGAACACTGTTACATTGTTTCTCTACCATCAATAATAACCGAGATCAGAGAATCACATTTCTTTTTTTTAATAATTATTCGCGCTTTCTTGGTTAAAAATCTGGTGCGGGCAACACACGACTTTCACTTACCTTTGTTTTAAAAATCGATTAAAGAATTTGCAAATACAGTTAGAGATAAAAAATTAGTGAAACTATTAAAGAATTAATTAAATTGAAGTTATATAGAAACATGTGTTATATTAAAAAATCCATTACATAATTATCAAAATAATCAGTTAGTTTTACCGGATTTTCATCACTCATTATTACCTTTTATAAGCTTTCCAAAGGTATATTACACATGTATATTACTGTTCTTATTTTCAAAAACAAAAAATTGCATTAAAAAAAATTATTTCAGTTTTTTCCTTCAGTTGTTTATCGAATTCTTTCAATTTATATATTTACCTGATTTTAATCAATGGTAACAAGATAATATATTTATTGTTATATAATCTACAATATTAAAGGTACTTTAGACAACGAATCTTTAAAATATCGGCATTTAAGCCCTGTCAGGGTATTTCAATCCGAATGAAACCTACATGATAATAAAGCCCGTTCAATTTTACATCGACATAGCGAGTTTAATCAACATTGTTAGTGCCGTTTTTAAGGAAATCGTAATAAGGTGCAACATGCATTGTATAAAGCGGCTCTTCTGGTTTACCGATTTTGATGAAAACGTTTTTTTAACATCTTGGGCGTATATTTGTCCTAAATATGAAATTTCAGTTTCATGGGACTTTTCGTTTACGCTCGGAAGTTAGCACACACACAGACGTTTTTGCGGGACTTGGTCTTTTGGACTCAAGAGACCCTAGAACGGGTATTTCCATTGAAAACTGGAATTCGAAAATTTTCACGATCGCAATACTTTTCCTTACTATATATTCTATATATAGGTAAGTGAAAGTAAAAAACTTAAGTAAATTTCCTCTATACCTTCAAAAATAACTGAGTTATTGAATTAAATCACTTTTTAAAACTAATCGCCGTTATTTAAAAACTAATCGGCTAATATTAACGTATATGGGCTAGGGTCATCGTGGATGCCCTGGTATTCTGTTGGCAATTTAAAAAAAACAAAAAAAAAAAACATTGTGGATTAGTTTCGGAGAAAAGCCGCGCCGGGACGGCGTAAAAACGGACTTTTTTATTCACTTTTCGGGTTTAAATTTTGAGAGGGGTATTTTTTTTGGTGGGGGGGGGTCATTATTGAAAATAATAAATCAAAAATGAATTTGCTTATACAAATATACTTGACAAACATTCTGAATATCAAATTTCTGTCTCCGATAAAAAACTTCCTTTTTCCATTAAAAGTATTTGGTAAGTTCAAAGAAAAGCAGATACTTTAAGCGGTTTTTTCTTTCTTTAATAAACAATAATTTTTAGACTCCAGTTAAATCATAGATTATTATTTTAATTGACACATTCTTTAATGATTACTGTACTAAAATAAAAAGGCAACAAGTACTTAACAATGCATTGAGACAGGACTGAAAGGTGGCTGACTCTAATATGAAGGCAAGATGACTCACGGACTGGTGGAAATTGAAGTCAATAAAGAACAATAAATTCAGAATAGAGATAAGATTATTTGTAAACTTAAAAGAAATATTTTAAAAACCTGTTAATAATAATTTTTCAATAATAGTAAACTTTCACAAAGAAATTCTATATATTGATCAAGGAACCGTCTGAAAATTGTCTTAAAGCAGAAATTATTAATTACAACAATATCTTAAGTTTGTGATGTTTTTTTTCTTTACTCATTCCTTGGTACATTCTTCATGTAGGGAAATGCTTACGCAGATATTTCAGGAATAAGTAGCAAACGTAACCCCTTAAGTTAATTCTACAGTGTCTTACTCTCTCAGTGTAAGCAAAAGTATTCAATGAAATTTGATAAAACTGGTTTGCGATTATCAAAGTACAACCAACACAATCTCTGAAAATGTCTTCAAATACGAATAAACTGTAATAAGTATTGAGGCAAATCATTATGTTGAATACTTTGAAGGAAAAACCCAAGAGGAATTTTCGAGATAAAAAAAATTATTTTTCTTTTCCTGAGTGATTAAAGTTTTCCTACATTCGAAGGCAAAAAATAAGTTATATGAACCCTAAACTCATATCTTTTTCAACAGATAATCAATAAATTTTAACGATTTTAATATGCTAAGTAACGATAAAAAACCATGCTAATAAGATCCTGGTGATCTAATTGTTCATGACCTCACATAGTCATAGTTCTTGAAATATATCCAAAGCAATACAAAGTAATGGCGAACTATTAATGCCCCTTATAAAGCTTCATTGAACACTTAAAATATTCCAACGATGAATCAGAAAAATATGGTGCTCGCAATACACGACTTTCACTAACCTTACAAGAAAAAACAATTTCTCATGAACCTCGCCGCTTCTGGCTACTTTAACACTTACTAAACAATCATTCATACTTCCTCTTAATCAAATACAAATGCTTATCTACGAGTACATAAGATTAATCAGGGACTTACGGAGTTGAGCTTTCTGTTTTCAATACTTTTTACTTTCACTTTTTACTATATATGAAATATATAGTAAGGGAAAGTATTGT
Source organism: Piezodorus guildinii (assembly GCA_023052935.1). Classification (NCBI taxonomy): domain Eukaryota; kingdom Metazoa; phylum Arthropoda; class Insecta; order Hemiptera; family Pentatomidae; genus Piezodorus; species Piezodorus guildinii. Next base: position 40,468,875 of record CM041297.1, on the reverse strand, counting down.
ATAAAGTATTTTTAGTGAGCTACACCTTATCACTTACATGCGTGCGAAATACCTCTACCGAAGCTCTGCGTTCTAGAAATAACCTAGTAGGGGAAATGAAAATTAAGAAAAAAGAACCAGGCTCTAGGAGTTTACATCAATCTGCGAAACAATGAATAACTTTTTACTTTCACTTTTTACTATCTATGAAATATATAGTAAGGGAAAGTATTGCGATCGTGAAAATTTTCGAATTCCAGTTTTCGACGGAAATACACGTTTTAGGGTCTCCTGAGTGCAAATAACCAAGTCCCGCAAAAAGGTCTGTCTGTGTGTGTGTTGTGTCTAGTGCAAAATCGATATAGCTTACGAAACTGGAATTTCACATTTAAAACATCTATACACCCGAAATGTTACAGCAACATTTTCATCAAAATCGGCTAACCAGAAGAGACACTTCATACTATGCATTTTGCAGCTTTTTATGGCTTTCTCAAAAACGTCGCTTATAGATTATTTCCTGGAGGGCCTGCCAATGAGCAGTTTCACTAGACCAGTGGTTCCTACCAAAAAAATTGTTTGCGGGCACCTTCATACAATCGTTTCAATGGCAAGAACCTAGGTATACATTTAAATTTTTAGTGAGCTACACCTTATCACTTACATGCGTGCGAAATACCTCTACCGAAACTCTGCGTTCAAGAAATAGCCGTAATAGTAGAAATAGCTAGAAATGGGGAAATGAAAATTAAGAAAAAAGAACCAGGCTCTAGGAGTTTACATCAATCTGCGAAACAATGAATAACAAAAAATTTAATGTATAACCTGTCAGATGGTCCTAGAATTTTTTAAAGGAAGTGAAAAATCATTCGTTGTGCGGTCCTTCACAGGGAACGTAAAATGGTAGTCCAGAGCCTGTGCTGTCAGGTACTTGTTAAAGATACCCATCCTAATTAAACCTGGATATTAAAATTTAGGTCTTCTGCTTTCATATCATCCGATAGAGATAACAATGTAATAGAGTTGGGAGAACAGGTGATGACAGTGTAGTAATAAGCACGTGCTCTGAATGTGTCTGTTCGAAATATGATTTATTCTTTTTTATAAATGATATTTATGTGTGATTCTTATCTCTAAAGGACCAGTTATTGACCTAGTTCAGAAAGTTATAAAAGTTATAGGATTTATATGTAAGTAACAATTAAAAAAGTGCAAAAAATGTGAAGTGGTGGAAGGTTATAGTGCTTCAACCCATACAGTGTTATGTTAAATTGGATAAATAATTAAGAACCATTTCTTTTATTTCGATGTTCAAACAGTGCACGTACTTTTGTTTATAAATAGGCATCAGTGATTGTAAGTGAATAATTACTAATAGTGAACATTTATACTAGTGGATAATAAGTAGTGTGGGGCTATGATGCCGAAGAGGACAGAAGTATGGAACTGCTACAGAGGCAGTCCTTCTGATCTCTACTGAGGAGAACAACGAATGGAAGTGGTGACGGAAGAAAACGGCCTTGTTCTTCAGGAGAGCTAAGAAAAATCACCAAAAAAATTAACAACATTGAAACTACAAACAGGTATGACCCACTTTTAAAAATCAATAATACAGAAGCCTACAACCAACCAAATGAAACAGACAGTAAACAAGTAAAACCGCCTCCTATATTTTTAAATGGAATTCAAAATATAGAAGCCTTAATTTCATTTTTAAAGAAAGAAATAGGCCAGAATCACTTTAATATTAAATCAACAGTTAGGCATGTGATACTTTACCCAGCCTCACCGGAATCATACAGATCGGCCGTACGCAGTTTAAAAAAAGTGAACGCCGATTTTCACACTTATCAGTTGTCAGAAGATAAGAACCCGAGAGTGGTTATTAAGGGTCTCCATGCATCTACTCCAGAATCGATTATCAAAGAGGAATTAAAAACATTGGGGTATGACGTTTCCAACGTTACCAATTCCATATCAGCCCGAACTAAATTGCCACTAAATATGTTTTTTGTTGATATAACAAAAAATACATATAATGAAAAAATATTCGACTTAAATTATATTTATTACACCAAAATAAAAATTGAAGAGGTCCGAAAAAAGAGAGAAATTCCACAATGCTTTCGGTGCCAGGGCTTTGCCCACACCAAATCTTACTGCTACCACCAGCCACGTTGTGTACGATGCGGAGAGGCCCACGAAACATCGGCATGCCTCAAAACTAGAAATACTCCTGCCAAATGTGCCAACTGTGAAGGGGCACACCCAGCCAATTACCGGGGATGCCAGGCCCTCAAGAACCTGAGAGCACAGCGAGCCCAGAAGTACCGTCCTCCGCCGGTGACTGTCGAACCTCCACCAGACTTAGAGCAGTACCCACCTCTACCAAACAGCCCTTATCAACAGCAGCCTTCGGAACCTTTCACTTTACTTCCAAGAATGGAGCGCCCGAACTGTCCTCGACCGAACTTATAGACTCATCAGCCTAAGCCATATCCAAGATCAGGTATGAGGGAAGATAGTTGTCAGCTGGCGCAACCAGCTGCGTCTTTACCTTCCCAACAAACAAATTTATTAAATAATTTAAGTGCCCTCATCCAGCCCCTTTTGACCCTAATGAATCAAATATCACAACTAACACAAGCCCTAACTGCTACTTATGGACATTAGTTCTCTGACTGTTGGCTCCTTGTCAATCCTTCTTTGGAACACAAACGGAATACTTCGACATAAAACTGAATTGGAAATTTATATGCAACAAAAACGTATTGACATTGTACTTCTGACGGAAACACATCTAACTTCCATGTAACAAACTTTACATACCAAATTATACTTTGTACAGAACAGACCATCCAGACAATACTGCCCACGGAGGGACAGCCATACTAATTAAATCTAACCTTAAACATTATCCAATACACGTAAACTCGACGGCTCAAATACAAATAACAGGAATACAGCTACAGACCAACCACAGAAACATAACAATTGCTTCTATCTACTGTCCCCCTAAATATATTTTAACAGAGCAAATGTTCGTAGAACTCTTTCAATCATTTGGTAGAACATTCCTTGCTGGAGGCGACTTCAATGCGAAACATCAACACTGGGGTTCACGTTTATGCACACCAAGAGGCAGGAGACTCATGTCTGCTGTTACTCAGTTGTCATTAAATGTATTTGTCCCCGACAAACCAACTTACTTACCAAATTCTCAGTACAAAAAACCTGACGTACTTGACATATTTGTAGCCAAAGATTTGACAACTCTACCAATTACCATTATTACCGAAACAGATCTTGGCTCGGACCATTTACCGGTAACCCTGATGTTAGGGGTAGGAAAAATTCTTTGCAGAAAGGAGACCATCACTCACTTACGGCGTCATGAATTGGGACATCTTTAATGAATATATTAATGACCAGCTTACCGTGCCTAAAGCATTAAAAACCGAAAAGGATTTAGAAGAAGCGGTTGAACTTTTCACCTCAACCATCCAAGAAGCTGCCTGGTCCTCACAAGAAATAAAAAGAAGGCAAGGAGTAAGTTTACCGTCCTACCCTCAATACATCAGGGACCTAATAAGAGCCAAGAGACGATCACGAAAACAATGGCAAACTAACAGACTTCCTTCAGACAGACGAACCTTCAACAAACTTAATAATGAACTGAAGCGAGAAATACGAAAATTTAAACAAACTAACTTTGACAAATATCTGGAAAACTTGACAACGGACGACAGCAGTCTTTGGCGACATACCAAGCGCCTCCTAAAACATCGCGAAGTGTCCGTCCCATTGAGAAAAGATGATGGTTCTTGGGCTGTGTCGGACAAAGATAAATCTGTAATTTTTGCTTACTATCTTTTAACTGTTTTTAGAACTCACACAGACTTAACAGACATACAACACGAAAATTATGTGCAGAAAGTCTTAGACTCACCTCTTCCTATGTTCCTTTCCGCCAAAAACCTTTACTCCTTCTGAAGTATCAAGACAGATTATGAAAATGCCAAAAAAGAAGACTCCTGGTTTTGACCTTATCACTGCTGAGATACTACAAAAAATCCCCAGAAAAGCTTTAGTCTTCCTTACAACACTGTACAATGCTATACTTAGGACAACTAAATTCCCTATCCAATGGAAATATTCTTCAATTTCAATGGTACATAAACCTAACAAAGACAAACATAGACCTGACTCTTATAGACCTATTAGCCTTCTTCCGGTATGTTCGAAAATATTTGAAAAACTGTTGTACGAACGGATTATTAACATACTGACAGACCACGACATATTACCAGATCACCAATTCGGATTTCGCTCTTTTCATTCCACAACACAACAGCTACACAGAGTTACCGACTACATTACTACTGCACTAGAACTAAAACAGTACGCATCTGGGGCTTTTTTGGATGTTACTCAGGCTTTTGATAGAGTATGGCACCAGGGTCTTCTTTTTAAACTAAAACCTATACTTCCAAGCACATATTACTTAGTTTTACAATCTTTTCTCTATGACCGTTTCTTCTCTGTCCGACATGGTTCTGAGACCTCATCAATAAAACCAATCTCTGCAGGTGTACCCCAAGGTTCTATCCTGGCCCCTCTTCTCTACTTAATATACACATATGACTTACCAACAGACCAAAACATCTTAACTGCGACATATGCCGACGACACTGCAATTATTACGAGAAACACAGACCCTATACAAACCAGTATGATATTACAACACCATTTGGACAACGTACAAAACTGGTGTAAGAAATGGAAGTTAAAAATTAACCATGACAAGTCACTACATATTACATTTACACTTAGACGCGGAATCTGCCCTTCAGTTTACATAGACAATCACCCTTTACCGCAAACAAATACAGTAACGTACTTAGGACTAATATTTGACAAAAGATTGACATGGGGCCCACACGTCAAGACAAAACGTAAAACGCTAAACTTTCGACTTAGACTATTATATTCAATATTACATAGACGTTCTAAATTATCCACAGACAGAAACTAAATGTTTACACTTATTTATTAAAACCAATATCGACTTACGCTTGCCAAATATACGGACCCGCTAAAAAGACACACATACGAAAAATACAAACCTTTCAATCGCAATTTTTAAGACTAGCAATGAACTCACCACCATATGTATCAAACGATACCCTACACACTGACTTACGTATTCCAACTACAATAAACCACATTCGACTGACTTACAAACGATTTCACGACAAACTAAATGGACATAGAAACAAACTTGTACAAAACATGGCTACAACTGACATACCATACATAACTCGGCGTAGGCTGAAAAGGAGTTGGATGAGGGACCTCCTAGCCTGAAAAAATAGTTTGTTTTTCGAATGTCAGGAGTACGCACCACTGGGTATTATCTCCCTCATGCCAACCCATGCTATGTTTATCATGTATAACTCATTTGCTGATTGTAACATATACAGGTGCAAATAAAAATATTAAGTTAAAAAAAAAAAATATCATCCGATAGCCACAGTAGTATAAAATGACGATAATAAATAAAAAACATCTGGTGAGCGCAACACACGACTTTCATTTACCTCCGTTGTTAAAAACAATTTAAGAATTTTTAAATACATTTAAAGATACAAATAAACTGTTAAAGAATTAATTGTTTTGAATTTCAATACAAACTTCAATGTGTTTGATTAAATAATCTATTATATTTTTATCTACAACAATAAGTTAGTTTTATCGGCTTTTCCTCACTCTCCATTAACCTTTAAAATTACATAAAAAAAAAAAATAAAAAAAACCTGTACCACTACAACCCATGAAGGGTCTTGGGCTTAGTACATATAGAGATTCGTACTGTTTCTTGGCCAACGGTAGTGCAATGAGGTGATTAGGCCTTAATCGCGCTCAGCCGCCAGGTTTTTCCCCCATCATTTTGGGTGCCCACTTTATAGAGGCTGGGTCTGCCTCAGAAGGGTCTCCATACCCTAGGGTCGCCCCCCGACTGAATTAACAGAATAAATAGTATTCCGCCACAGCCGGGATTCGAACCCAGGACCCGGAGCACAGCAGACTAGCGCTCTATCCACTAGACCACGCCGCTCCCTTAAAATTACATATATAAGATAATATTTTTCCAAAGATCTTTAGCTATCCAACGGTATATTATACCTCTATATTATTATTCTTGTGTTCAAAAACAAAAAAAAATTGCATAAAAAATATGTTTTCAGTTTTTTCCTTTAGTTGTTTACAAAACTCGCTCAACTTGCATATTTACTCGTTATTTATCAATGCTAATAAGATGATGTCTCAATTTTTTTTTTAATCTTTATAATTAAACGTACGTTGGAGGAAGACATTTTTAAATATCAGCATTTAAGCCCTGTCAGACTATTTCAATCAGAAAGAAACCTACATGGTATTAAATCCCATCAAATTTTACATCGATATATAGAGTTTAATATAAATCTTTAGAGCCGTTTTGAGAAAATCGTAAAAAGATGCAAAATGCATGGTATAAAGTAGATTTCCTGGTCAGCTGATTTTGATGAAAATGTTTTGGTAACATCTCGGGCGTATAGTTGTCTTAAATGTGAATTTTACGTTCCATAGGACTTTTCGATTTTGACCGGGAGTTACCTCACACACATAAAACTATGTACAATCTACAACACTGTATGCTGCTATGAATTTTTTTTAAATCTTTAGCTTCCTCGTGGCATATTATACATTTAGATTAATATTGTTATTTACAGAAAAATTAATTTAACCTAAAAAACATATCCACTGTGGACTCCTTCAATTTATTCCGTGGTAGTTAGGAATTTTATTTATTATTTATACTTTACATCGTCCGTTACAGCCATCATTTTCAAGGATCCTTTAATCTTTTATATCTCTAATGCATACAAATACACACACATATATATATATATATATATATATATATATATATATATATATATATATATATATATATAAATAGATTTAGTCATATTTTAGGCTGAAACTAGTCTTGTATTTACTAATTTAGTAATCCAACTTTATTCAAAAGTTCTCTAATTGATTTTAACAACAGAGGAAAGTAAAACTAGTGTGTTGCACGCCCCAGATTTTTTTTTGAGCATCTATTGTTTATAAGGGATCATTATAACTAGCCAACTCATTTTTTGTGGTTGCGCAGTGTTGCATTTCCTATAAAATGTGACTTCCTCGATAAACAGATGACGTTGGGGAGGTAAACGTCCTTTCCGATACGCGATATTGAATCGTCAAAACTTCCATTCCGCCGATGATTCTACCCGTTTCTAGGACTGGAGTTGTTCATGGGTTGAGTGAATCATCCCAGCCTAGTTAGTGGTGGAGTGTCGTGTCTTGAATTGGGATCAAAGGCCATAATCATATCCGCTGGATTAGTTTCCTTCATGTCCTAAGATTGGTATCACTCTCAATAACCAAATCCACCCTAAAAAAAAAATTAAAAAAAAAATTTCTGTACTTCTACAACACATGAACGGTCTTGGGCTCAGTACATATAGAGTTCGTATGGTTTCTAGGCTAACGATCGTGCAATGAGGTGATTAGGACTTGATCACGCTCAGCCGCCAGGTTTTTCTCCAATTTGGGTACCCACTTTAAAGAGGCTGGGTCTACCCTGGGAGTTCTTTTCCATCTAACAATCCCCATTTCATTGTTCATTTACACAGCATATATATATCAATCCATATTAGAAATCTTATACATACAAAGTTTTTTTTTTCTTATTTTATTTTTTATATTGCTTTGTTTTAACCAATAATAGCCATCAATGGAATATGATAATTGTGGCTGACAGCTCTAAGAAAGGACAAAAAAACAAAAACAAACAAGTTGCTTGGGTGTTGGCTTCCTAGACAAGGTTCCGTCATCTAGTCTTGCCAATTGGGGCCTCTTTCCAGTTCGTCGTCAGGAAGATTTCTCAAAAAGATCAAGAAGATGCCTCACCGTCCACTCTTCTGGTTCGGTTAATCCTACTAGCTATTATTTCCTCAGAAATTTCTCCTTCTTCGACCCAAATCAAATGTTCGGTCCACCCTAACCATGAGACCTGTCACATAAAGGTACTTTTAATTTGTGTTATTCCTGTAACTTCACTTTCTTTCACCGGAGCATATATCTATTGCAATATTATAGATTTTTATATGATGCCTGTCACTATGGTTTATGCATATGGTTTATACGTCATAACCACCCCTTAAGCCTATAAGCAACCTGATGTTACTTCGTGAGTAGACGGCTCCTGATTGTGCCAAACTGACATTATTCTCTTATTTACTTCATTAGACATATTTATTGTAACAATGACCAGAAGATAAGGGATCAACAGCGGTGTAGTGACTAACATGATAGCCCTTCTATGCCCAAGGTTGCGGGTTCAAACCCGGCAGGAGGCTCTAGGATTTTTTTTAAAGAGAGTAAAAAAGTCTTGATTATGTTTTTCCGGGTCTGGTTAAAGATAACTATTCTAATTTAACCTTGAAAGGTAAAATTGAAGATTCCCACTGTAGCATCGTCCGATTAGCCACAGTAACATAATGCGATGCTAAATGACCTCCTAAACTCTTTCAGCTACGTAAATAAAAATAGATTTAAATACTTATGTTAACTGCGCCTCTTTTTCCTCTAACTTCAAAATTGAAACTACTTAACTTTTCTAAGATTTGTCGAGGTCTCTACGATGCTTGGGATGTTGATAATGTGGATTTCCTATAAGATTGATGCGGTATTCACACTATTTAAGAATTCATTTTGAAGGTGGCCTGAGTCCATTTATTACTTTTTACTTTTATAGGCGTTCCAACGTGGGTTGCCTTTTACATCAGGGCTAAGCTCCAGAGGTCGCGGTCCAGCCAATCTCCATCCTGAAGACCTTGACCCTCCATTTCTTCCTCCACTCCATTATTCGATCTACCTTTGGGTCGTCCTCTTCTCCTTCTTCCCGGCGCTTGCCAGTCCAGAACTCGATTCGTCCAATTCTATTGTTGATAGACATATGGCCATCCATTCTCTCCCGAACAACATCATTCCGAAGTCTGTACATCCTTGTAACACCTTCGCCAAAAGTCCATCTCCACTGCTTGAATCTTTGAATAGAGCAGGGATGACATGGTCCATGTTTCAGCTGCGTAGATTAATATAGGTTCAACGATGGCGTGAAACATTCTTCGTTTATTCTCCATTAGAATCCTATTATTCCACAGAAGCGGGTGAAGCATGCGTTTGGCTTTTCGAGCGTTTTCTGCTTTTCTCCGAATGTCAGTTTCTGCGGATCCAGGACAGTCGACGTAAGACCCAAGATATTTAAAAACATTTATTTTTGAACAGATCTTAGTGTCTACACGAGGATCCCCGTCATTTACAGAGCATGATGGGGAATAGTATGGGTCCATTTATAATTATTAAATTAAAATGTATATTGGGAAGAAGTTAGTTGAGGGTGCATTCAAATATGCACTTATTGAGTGGAAACTGAATTTAATAGTGCCAACTTTTGGGCCTAAATTTCAGGCCTTCTTCAGGTCGATTGAAGGAGTGAGAATCCAACAATGTTGATTGACTGAAGGGTTCTCACTCCTTCAATCACTCTGAATAAAGCCTGATATTTAGGCCGAAAAGTTGAAACTATTAAATTAAGTTTCCATTTAATTAAGTGTTGTTGTTTTTTTTTGTTTTTTTTATTGCACCCTCAACTAACTTCTCCCCTATATATACATACAGTCAACCATTCTCACTTCACTAAATTATTTATTTTTGATAATAGTCGAAGGCAGTGATGAAGATAATTGAAATTAATTGGCATTTAACAATTTAACCTCAGTTTTTGGACAATTTCAATAGTTGAATTATCGGTACGTTTAATTAATACACTTATAAATGGATTTAGAACACTTTCGAAGTAAACAACTCAAATTATTGAATTCTTTTTCTAAAAAATTTTCAGTTTGATCGTGACAAAATATCCAGTCGCACTTTAAGTTCAGTTAACTATATATAGATATATACGGATAGAGATATACGGATTCATGAATAAAAGACGGATTTTTTTTATTAGATGAGGAAGATGGTTGGGGGTGCGGTCATAAATTAAAACCACACAATTAAAAATAAGAGTTATTTTTATTATGTGCCGACGTTTCGGCCTACAATGTGGGCCTTCATCAGGGCTAAAAGAAACAAGATAACAACCAATGTAATTAGACTTAATAATGCGTTAGGTATATAATAATAATATGACAGTAATAAATTATGGGAACATAAATAATATTAAATGTAAAATGATAATAAGATGACAATTATAAAGTATGGAAATAAGGTGACAGTTATAAAGTATGGAAATAAACAAAATTAAGATGATAGTTATAAAGTATGGAAGTAGACATAATTGAGATGATAATATTGTAATGAGAATATATAAATAGAGACTCAGTAAATGAAAAAAAAATTTATAAAGGAAAAATATGTGAACAATTAAAATTTTAAATATTAACAATTATGAGTTGATATATGACGGTAATATATTAAAAACATAGTTAAGAGTATAGGTAATATATAAAAAAATATAGTCATTACAAAAGAGAAACAGTATGAATAAAAAATAATAATTTAAATTTTAAAATAATGTAATATTAGACTAATAATTATATGTCAGGATATGTAACGGAGAAATATATGAGTATGGAAAGGGGGAGAAAGAAATGGGCGATGAAAAAAGACCCTTATAAATAAGAAAAAATACTTACATGACGTGCAAGCGTTGCCTACGAAGTGATGTTTCTCAGTTTAAAAAACGCTCATTGCGTGGAACGGAAAATATGAGAACTAGAATGTCCGTTAGGAAAATTCCAAGAAGCTAAGTTATGTTTACTGATTCGATTGTTAAAAAATAGCCAAAAGTCATTACTTGAGAGTACTTGAGTTATTACTTATGAGTATTTGATAAAATTGTAAGAAATAGTGACGAGGTAAAGATTAAAAGATTTTAAGTAATAACGGATGACGATAATAAATGATGAATGATGATAAGGTAATAACGAATGACGATAAGGAGCTGTCGAAGGAAATGATAAATAAACAGTAATCTAGTAGGTAAACAAATAAATAAATAAAAAAGGGGAGTACGAAAATTAAATAAATATATAAATAAAAAATTGATAATAAATAAATAAAAATAAAATTATGAAGAGATGATCAGATGGTTGTTTAAAAAATGAGCTAGGGATGCTTTATTAAATTTAATATTTGGGAATAAGCTAGTGACAAGTTATGTTTGTCAGTCTTTTGATTAACAGGAAGGGGTTCTAGTTGTATGTAAATGCATTCTGTAATGAGTCGTTTGTCATGGTTGGGAACAGTGGCAAGAATGGATGTTTTATCAAAATCAAAGGAATGGTTAAGGGTTAAGGAATGTTCTGAAAGTTTTGAAGCGGTAGAATTTTTAGAGGAAATTGTATATTTGTGTCGGGTGATGCGATCTTTGAGAAGGTTTTTGGTTTCACCAATATAGGCAGAGTTGCAATTAGGAGTTCCGCAAGGGACTCTATAAACAATTTTTGAACGGTGGTCTGTTGGTATACTGTCTTTAAGTCGGCTGTAAATATTGGAGAGTTTGTAGTGGGATTTTAAAGCAAGTCTGAGGTTTGGATAGAAGGATTTTAATGATTTTTTAATTTTTTCTGAAAGAGAGGGAATGTAAGGTACGGATCTATATAAGAGAGTTGGTGATGATGATGGAGTAGAAAGAGAGGTTAATTGAGGTTGAGACTGATTTCTGTAGTTATTTATAAGTTTGTTTATGATCACGGTAGGGAAGTTATTGGCCAGGAGAATTGTCTTTATGCGGTTAATGTTGATGTCGTGGAAACGGGGATCGGAAAGGAAAAGGCTTCGGTGTATAAGATTTTTAGCAACGTTAATTTTTTGATGATGGGGATGTTGGGAATAAAAGTTTAATAGTCTGCCAGAGTAAGTCGGTTTTGTGTACCAGTCAGTGGATATTGTGTTATTAGGGTTTCTAATGATGAGGAGGTCAAGAAATGGGAGGGAATTGTTAGTTTCGGATTCAGCGGTAAAATGTAGGCGGGGGTGGTAAGAGTTTTTTTTTTTTTTTAACTTTAAATCTTTATTCACACCTGTAAATAATACAATGAATAATCAGTGAATGTGCGGTCAATTTTAAGAAACATGGCGTGATAGGCATGAGAGAGAGCAGCACCCAGCGGTACCTACTCCTGGCATGAAATTAGTGTATATTACTAAAGGAGAAGGTCTCTCATCCAACTCCTCTTCAGCCTTCTGTAGGCATTTCCTGGCATGAGTGTTGTGGCCATGTCATTGATTAGTGTGTTAGGGTGACCTTGTAGTTTGTCGTGGAAACGTTTGTAGTGTGTCCGTATGTGCTCATTGACGGTTGGCATCTTAAGGTCAGTATGTAAAGTTATGTTGCTAACGTACCACGGTGCTTTTGTAATTGTTCTAAACGTTTTAGCCTGAAAGATTTGAAGTTTGTTAATGTGAGTCTTTTTAGCTGTCCCATATAGCTGTGATGCGTAAGTCCAAATAGGTTTCAGTAGGTAAGTATAGGTGTTTAATTTCTGTCGAAGTTTTAGTTTCGAGTGTTTTGAAAAGAGTGAGTAAAGAAGTCTCAGTCTTTGGTTAAGGGTTTTCTTTTTTTGGTTAATATGCGGGCCCCAAGTCATTCTTCTGTCAAACGTCAAACCAAGATAATGTACAGTGTCCGTCTGTGGAATTTGTGTGTTGTCTAAGAAAACGGGAGGACTCGTGTCATGTCGAAGAGTAAAGGTGATATGGTGTGATTTGTCATTATTCAATCGGATTTTCCAGAGTTTGAACCAGTCATGTAATTTTATTAGATGTTGTTGTAGGATCTCTGAGGCGTGGGTTGCAATTTTATGTTTTGTTAAGATCGCCGTGTCGTCGGCATAAGTCGCTGTTAGAATATTGGGGCTGTAAGGTATGTCATGAGTGTAAAGAATGTAGAGTAACGGAGCGAGCACTGCACCTTGGGGTACTCCTGCTGCGATAGATCTCATGGCAGATAGCTCTGATCTCTGTCGAACGGAGAAAAATCTGTGAGAAAGGAAAGAATGAATAATGAGGTAGTAAGTAGGCGGAAGGATAGTCTTGAGTTTGAAGAGAAGCCCCTGGTGCCAAACTCTGTCGAAGGCTTGAGCAACGTCGAGAAATACGCCAGTAGTGTATAACTTCTGCTCTAGTGCGGTGGATATGTAGTCCGTCACTCTGTGTAGTTGGTGCAATGTCGAGTGATGTCTTCTAAATCCAAATTGATGATCTGGTACGATGTCGTTGTTAGTTAGTACATCAAGAAGTCTTTTATGTAGTAGATGTTCGAAAATTTTGGAGCATAGCGGAAGTAAGCTTATTGGTCGGTATGATGAGGGAGTATTTTTGTCCTTGTTGGTCTTGTGAATCATTGTAATATGTGAGTATTTCCATTGAAGCGGGAATTTGGTTGTCCTCAGTATCGCGTTATAGATTGAAGTCAGAAACACTAGAGCTTTCCTGGGCATTTGCTGGAGTACCTCAGCGTTAATTAAGCCGTGTCCAGGGGCTTTCTTTTTAGGCAACTTTCTGATTTGTTCAGCGACTTGAGCAGGTGTAAAGGAAGGAGGAGGTAATGTCAGTTGTAAAGGTTCATCCAGAGTTTTAAGTACAATTTTATCATGTTCGATGTTGTTGAATTCTGTGTGTGGTGTAAAGATAGAAGATAGATATTCGGCGAACAGTTCGGATTTTTCTCCGTCAGCCATGGCCCAGGAGCCATCTTCTTTTCGGAGGGGTGCAGGCACTTCCCGATGCTTAGTAAGGTTTTTAGTATGCCTCCACAAGCTGCCATCATCAGTCGAAAGGTTACTAATGTAGTTATCATAAGTTGTTCTTTTAAATTTTGCAATTTGTCGTTTGAGTTCGTTGTTGAGTCGGTTGTAAATTTGTTTGTCTGATGGAAGTCGGTCTGTCTGCCATATTTTCCGGGCTCTTCTTTTTGCTCTGATCAAATCCCTTATGTACTGTGGATAAATTGGTAGCTTTTCATGTTTTCTTCGTCTAGGAATTGATGAGGACCATGCAGCGTCTTGTAGCTTCTGTGTGAAGCATTCTACAGCATCCTCAAGCTCTTCTTCATTTTTAATAGCCAAAGGAATGGAGAGAGCAGTATTTAGACAGTTTCTGAACGCATCCCAATCCATTATGCCATTTGTGAGAGATGTGTGTTTCTTAGCTACAAGTGGTTCTTCAAATAGTTCTAAATGCAAAAGAGAATGATCAGAGCAAAGATCTGTGCTCGTACTTATTGTGTGAGGTGTAGTGCGGAGTCCTTTAGTTATGAAAAAATCAAGTAAATCTGGTGTCTTACGTCTAGATGTTGGCCAGTAAGTAAGTGAGTGTGGTGATATCATGTCTAATGAAAGTTCGTGAAGGACATACCTGAGATTTCTTCCTCTTGGGGTTGATAATCTAGATCCCCAAGTCGGGTCTTTAGCATTATAATCGCCACCTGCGACAAAGCATCTGCCGAGACGTTTGAAGAAGTTACTAAACATCGTGGAAGTCAGGACATATCTCGGAGGGCAATAAACAGCAGCAAGAGTAATGTTGTGATGTTCAGAGAATAGTGAAATGGCTGTAGCTTGTATGTCAGGTGATATGGGTAATTGCAAAGGATGGTGTTTTAGTGTTGATCTGATGAGAATAGCAGTGCCTCCGTGTGAAGTATTGTCTGGATGGTCAGTTCTATAGATTTTGTAATCATGAATGTAAAATTTGGATTTTGGTGTAAAATGTGTTTCAGTGATTAGTGCTATGTCAATTCGTTTCTCGTGTAAATATATGTCTAGTTCTGTCCTATGTTGATTAAGTCCGTTTGCGTTCCATAGTATGATAGACATGGAGCCTACAGTCATCTGATTAATGGGCATATAATTGTCTAAGGGCAAGGGTAGTTTGAGAGAGTTGTTGAAGAAGACCGAAGAGGGGCTGAATGAGATTGTTTAAGTTATTGATAATATTGTATAACTGGCCAGAGGAGTTATCTACCGGCGGGACCGGTAGGGTAGTGCCCCCACTCATACCTGTATATCTGTGTCGTTGGTGTGGCGCTTGAGCTGGTAGCTGTTGGTGTGGGGCTTGCGATGGTTGTTGCGGCTGTCTCTGGTGCTGTTGGTACTGGGCTTGAGCTGGTTGTTGTGGCTGTCTCTGATCTTGATGGTCTGGTGCTAGAGCTGGTTGATTCAACTGCCTCTGATGCTCCCGGTCAGTTCTTGGATGAGGTGGCTGAGGTGGATTTAGTTGTGGAAGAGGTGGAAACTCATTGAGGGCAGGCGGTGCATGTCTTACTGTTGGAGGTCGCTGAGGAGCGTACTGCTTCGAGCGATGTTTTCGAAGTTCTTTCAAAGTTTGGCAGCCCCTATAGTTGGCGGGATGAGCGCCATTACAGTTGGCGCAGGTTGCAGCTGTTTCTCTTGGTTTTGTGCAAGCACTGCTTTCGTGGCCCAGTCCACATCTTACACATTTTGGTGGGTAGTTGCAGTACGTTTTTGTGTGTCCGTACTGCTGGCATCGAATACATTGAGGAATCATTTTTCTTTTGCGCGGTTCCTCTATTTTTATATGGGTATAGTACAAAAATTCAATGTCAAAGATTTTGTCATTGAATGTTGCTCTTGAGACGTCCACGAAAAACATGGGAAGGGGTGTTTTAAATCGTGAAATGACGTTGACAATACTTGTTGCCTCATATCCATATTTGGCCAGTTCTTCTTTTATGGTGGTTAGTGGTGTGCCGTAGTGTAGGTTTTTGATAACAACTCGTGGACTTTTTTCCTCTGGTAGTTGATATGTGTGGAAGTACGCACCTCCCTTTCTTAAACTAGTCACTAACTTTCGGTAAACATCTGAGTTTTCAGGGTATACGGTTACTCCCCTGACAGATGTCTTGAGCCTGAAACTGTTTGCCCCTCCCTCATTATGAAGGAATGTTATGAGTGCAGGGTAATCTTTAACGTCAGATAAATGTATGGGTGGCGGTTTGGTGTTGGTAGGTTGATTAGTTGATGGCTCAGGTTCATCTATTGAGGGTGATAACGGTTCGAACCTGTTCTGAGTATTTGTAGGTGGACTAACCTTCATAATTTTCCTGGGGTCTCTTTCTGCAGTTAATTGTCTTTTTCTTCCTGACACAAGCTCCCAGGAGATATTTTCGTGCTCGATAGCATTATTGGAAATGTCTAAGCCACTGGTTGGAGCACTTGAAGTTGAGGCTTCCGTCATTTTTTTCAGTGGGAGAACCCACTTCACTAAATAAATTTTACTTCTCTTCTTGTTTGCTTGTTCAGCACACAGTTAGGAAGCAAGTATGTCAGTAAGGCTAAAAGTATGTCAGTAATTTTGTCGGGGTTAAGAACAAGGAGGAGGTCGTCTACGTATTGAGGATATTCAGTTTCCTGAGGATATTATTCTTATTAAAAAATACGTAGACGACCTCCTCCTTGTTCTTAACCCCGACAAAATTACTGACATACTTTTAGCCTTTAACTCTTACCACCCCCGCCTACATTTTACCGCTGAATCCGAAACTAACAATTCCCTCCCATTTCTTGACCTCCTCATCATTAGAAACCCTAATAACACAATATCCACTGACTGGTACACAAAACCGACTTACTCTGGCAGACTATTAAACTTTTATTCCCAACATCCCCATCATCAAAAAATTAACGTTGCTAAAAATCTTATACACCGAAGCCTTTTCCTTTCCGATCCCCGTTTCCACGACATCAACATTAACCGCATAAAGACAATTCTCCTGGCCAATAACTTCCCTACCGTGATCATAAACAAACTTATAAATAACTACAGAAATCAGTCTCAACCTCAATTAACCTCTCTTTCTACTCCATCATCATCACCAACTCTCTTATATAGATCCGTACCTTACATTCCCTCTCTTTCAGAAAAAATTAAAAAATCATTAAAATCCTTCTATCCAAACCTCAGACTTGCTTTAAAATCCCACTACAAACTCTCCAATATTTACAGCCGACTTAAAGACAGTATACCAACAGACCACCGTTCAAAAATTGTTTATAGAGTCCCTTGCGGAACTCCTAATTGCAACTCTGCCTATATTGGTGAAACCAAAAACCTTCTCAAAGATCGCATCACCCGACACAAATATACAATTTCCTCTAAAAATTCTACCGCTTCAAAACTTTCAGAACATTCCTTAACCCTTAACCATTCCTTTGATTTTGATAAAACATCCATTCTTGCCACTGTTCCCAACCATGACAAACGACTCATTACAGAATGCATTTACATACAACTAGAACCCCTTCCTGTTAATCAAAAGACTGACAAACATAACTTGTCACTAGCTTATTCCCAAATATTAAATTTAATAAAGCATCCCTAGCTCATTTTTTAAACAACCATCTGATCATCTCTTCATAATTTTATTTTTATTTATTTATTATCAATTTTTTATTTATATATTTATTTAATTTTCGTACTCCCCTTTTTTATTTATTTATTTGTTTACCTACTAGATTACTGTTTATTTATCATTTCCTTCGACAGCTCCTTATCGTCATTCGTTATTACCTTATCATCATTCATCATTTATTATCGTCATCCGTTATTACTTAAAATCTTTTAATCTTTACCTCGTCACTATTTCTTACAATTTTATCAAATACTCATAAGTAATAACTCAAGTACTCTCAAGTAATGACTTTTGGCTATTTTTTAACAATCGAATCAGTAAACATAACTTAGCTTCTTGGAATTTTCCTAACGGACATTCTAGTTCTCATATTTTCCGTTCCACGCAATGAGCGTTTTTTAAACTGAGAAACATCACTTCGTAGGCAACGCTTGCACGTCATGTAAGTATTTTTTCTTATTTATAAGGGTCTTTTTTCATCGCCCATTTCTTTCTCCCCCTTTCCATACTCATATATTTCTCCGTTACATATCCTGACATATAATTATTAGTCTAATATTACATTATTTTAAAATTTAAATTATTATTTTTTATTCATACTGTTTCTCTTTTGTAATGACTATATTTTTTTATATATTACCTATACTCTTAACTATGTTTTTAATATATTACCGTCATATATCAACTCATAATTGTTAATATTTAAAATTTTAATTGTTCACATATTTTTCCTTTATAAATTTTTTTTTCATTTACTGAGTCTCTATTTATATATTCTCATTACAATATTATCATCTCAATTATGTCTACTTCCATACTTTATAACTATCATCTTAATTTTGTTTATTTCCATACTTTATAACTGTCACCTTATTTCCATACTTTATAATTGTCATCTTATTATCATTTTACATTTAATATTATTTATGTTCCCATAATTTATTACTGTCATATTATTATTATATACCTAACGCATTATTAAGTCTAATTACATTGGTTGTTATCTTGTTTCTTTTAGCCCTGATGAAGGCCCACATTGTAGGCCGAAACGTCGGCACATAATAAAAATAACTCTTATTTTTAATTGTGTGGTTTTAATTTATGACCGCACCCCCAACCATCTTCCTCATCTAATTTCTCTACGGTCAACAAAACTCCATCATTATGATTTTTTTTATTCATTATTAGGTTTATACGGATCTTGAAACTTGATATCAATTTTGAAGTAGGGTAGGGTATTTTACAAAGGCCCACTATTGAGAATAATAAGCTAGAATCTGATCCAGGCAACACACAACTTTCACTTACATCGGTTGTTAAAATCAACTAACTAATAAATAGATTTCAAAAAGGTTTAAAGAAATATATTTAGTTTCATTGGAAACCCATGTTTTAGATTAAATAATATTGGATTGTTTCACATAAAATGTCAGTTTTTATAGTTTCTGAAATACATAAAGGATTTTGCAGGTCTCTGTGTGTGCATCTAAATTCTTCCGAATGTTTACATATTTAAAGTAAACAGTTACTAATATTCTACCTTTGTAGTATAAACATTAGCTTCCCAATAAATTATTCACTTTTTAGTATACCTCCAAATATGAACATGGAAACACGCGATTTTCGAGTAATATTTTTGTACGAGTTTAAACTCGACTTCCAGCAGCTGAGGACGCTAGAATTATTTGCAAGGCGTTCGGGGAAGGGAGTGTTAATGAACGGACCATTCGCTGTTGGTTAGCTAAGTTTTCAGCTGGGGATACCGACTTGGAAAACTTGCCCTTAGGAAGACCTCCGTCCGTAATAGACAACGATGTCCTCAAACATACAGTAGAAGGAAACCCCTACCAAACAGTTAAAGGACTCTCAGCACAACTAAATGCAAGTGCATCTACCGTTTCCAGACATTTAAAGTGTATTGGGAAAGTAAAAAAGCTTGATACATGGGTACCTCATGATCTCACTGAGCAAGACCCCATGTTTCAAAACATACCGTGCAAAAATTGAAAGAACTGGGCTACGAAGTTCTTCCGCACCCACCATATTCTCCCGACTTGTCTCCAACAGATTACCACCTGTTCAGGAATTTAGACAACTTCGTCAAAGGAAAACTTTTTGAAAATGATGATCAAATGAAAAGTGCGTTTTCAGATTTTGTTTCACTTCAAAGCTCAGAGTTTTTCAGTTCGGAGATAAAAAAGTTGGTGTCACGTTGGGAAAAATGTGTAAAAAAAAAAGGTAAATACTTCGAATAAAATTATCTTGTTTTCATATCGTATTTTTAATAAAAATCCTTTACCTTGAAAACGGACATTTCATGTGACACAACCCAATACAACAATATACAATGTTTATTTATTTAACAATCAGTTATTTTTATCAACTTTTCAGCATTCTCTGTTACATTTTCAACTTTTGCATGAGATAAAGTTGTTTGTAAAATCTTTAGCTTTCCAACGGTATATTATACATTTTTCTTATCTTAAAAAAAAAAAAAAAAAATTACATTAAAAAAAGCTCATCATCAAATTCGTTCAAATTGTATATTTAGCCTTGTTTATCAATGCTTACATGTTGATATGGTAAATCTTCACGAATCTATAAAATTGAAGGTAGTTTAAAAGAAGAACATTTAAAATGATTGCATGTAAGCCCTGACGGAGTACTTCAATCAGAATAAAACCTGCATGATATTAAAGCCCATTAAATCGTACATCAATATAGCAAGTTTAATCAAAATTGTTACAGCCGTTTTTGAGGAAATCGTAAAAAGGAGCAAAATGCATAGTATAACGCTACTCTTCTGTTTAGCAGATTTTGATGAAAATATTGTAGTAACATCTCGGGAATAAAGTATCTTAAATATGAAATTTTAGTTTCGTAAGACTTTTCGTTTTTGCGCTTGACTGACCACACAGACCTTTTTTCGGGACGTAAGTCATTTGGACTCAGGGAACCCTAAAACGTGGAAAACTGGAATTCGAAAATTTTCACGATCACAATATTTTCCCTTACTTGATATTTCATAAATAGATAGGTGAAATAAAAATAGTTCATTTAAGTCACTATCAATATAATAATATTAATTATTTAAAGCTTTTTTGCTCTACTTGACTAATTATCCGTGAAAGTCCAACTTTTCAAGCCACAGACGTTATCTTAATGGTTTGCCGATAGCGAGGAGTCCCTTCAACGCCGAGCCAAGAGATAAGCCGGCCTCAGTAGGGAGCCGACACGATGCAGAGGACGAGAGACCTGCTTGTTCTCCTGTTGTGTTGTCAGGCCTGTGCCCAGAGGCCATCGGTCACAATCCCCGATGGGACCTTGGTCGGCATTCACATGAGCACTATCCATGGCAGGACCATATCTGCCTTCAGGAACATTCCCTTCGCCACACCTCCACTCGGATCTCTCAGGTTCCAAGTATGCAACTCCCTTAGTAGTATTAGCACTGTAAAGGCGGCGATTCACGGTGAGAATTAGGTATGTGTAGGTGAGGTGAAAGCAAGTCTTGTGAGAGTTCACAAAAGTAGAAGGATAGGGGGAAGGCTTATTATTTTAAAATCTGGTGCGCGCAACACACGACTTTCACTAACCTCCGTTGTTAAAATCAATTGTAAGGATTTTTAAATACATTTTAAGAGATAAAAATAAATCGTTTTAGAATTAATTATTTTGAATTGCAATAGAAACATGTGATTTTATTAAAAAATCTTTATATTATTATCTAAAAATAGTTGTTTTATCGGCTTTTCATCCTCTCTAAACTTTTAAAAGCTCGTGTATGAGATAATATTTTTTCTACAATTTTTAGTTTTCCAACGAATATCATACATGTATATTACTGTTCTTATTTTCAAAAACAAAAAATTGCATAAAAAATAGTTTTTTTTTACTTTTCTCCTTTAGTTTGTTTTCATATTTCGCTCAACTTGCTAATATATAGTTGTTATTTATCAATGCTAACAAGATAATATGGTTATTTTTATAGAATCTACTAAATAAAAGGTAGTTTAGAGGAAGAGAATTTAAAATATCGGCAATTAAGCCCTTCAGACTATTTCAATCAGAATGAAACCTACATCATATTAAATTTTACATCTATATAGCGAGTTGAATCAAATTCGTTAGAGGCCGGTTTTGAGAAAATCGTAAAAAGATGCAAAATAAAGTGGTATAAAGTAAGCCTTGTTGATAACAGATTTTGAAAACTCGGCCGTATAGTTGTCTTTCAACTAAAATTTCAATTTCATAGTACTTTCCATTTACGCGAGGGAGTTACCACACACATGCAGACAGACACAAACACAGACACACACACACGCACATACTTTTTGCGGGACTTGGTCATTTGGACTCAAGGGATCTAAAATATGTATTTCCGTTGAAAACTGGAATTCGGAAATTTTCACGATCGCAATACTTTCCCTTACTATATATTTCATATATAGGTAAGTGAAAGTAAAATTGAATTTGGGTATTGACATCAAATATTACTATTATAAAAATCCTATATTATTAAATATTATTTTTTTTAAAAAGATAAAAAAACTGAATAATAAAGTAATATCAAAACAAACAAGTGTAATATACACATCATGAAAACATGTTTTTTAATGTAGAAACTCGATTTTAAGGAAAATAAACGTTATTTATAATAAAAGATAAAAATAATAAATGATGAAGTAATATAGCAAATTCGGTAATTGAATATTTATTGTAATATGTTGAACGTATGTGATATTCACTTTCACCTACGAATCATGAATTTCACCTCACCTACACATACCCTAATTCTCACTGCGAATCGCCTCCTTAACTTCAATGAAGAAGCTTGATTAATCAAATATATTACTTCTTGCTAGTTACAATTTAAAGGCTGCGAGTCCGCCATATTTAACCAGAACTCGCAACATAGTTGTAGCGAAACTGATATTTTTCGAGAAAGGGAGTGAGCGAAGAGAAGTATTGTGCAAGTTTGAGAATAACTGTTTGATGCACAGTTTAAAAACGTGAGCACAAGTGCTCTGACTAAGTTATACTAAATAGAGATTTGAAATAAATCACACTACTTTCACTTATCTTCTTAGTTAGAATCCATTTTAAAACTTCCAAATAGAGTTAATGTTAGTAAACCTATCAGTGCAATAAAAAAGAATTACATTAAGTTTTGATAAAGCATTTATTTTATAACCGTTGTTAAAACCAATATAAGAAATTTATTACTAAAATCAGTTAGCTTCATCTATTTTTCATCACTCTACCTTATATTTACCTTATACAACTTTGTGTATAAGATAATATTTTTTCTGAAATCTTTAGCAAGGAAGAAAATTTTATAATCGGCATTGAAGCTCTGCCAGACTATTTCAATGTGCATAAAAACTACATCATATTAAATTTTATATCAACTGAGCAAAATTAATCAGAATAGTTAAGGCCCTTTTTCGGAGAAATCGTGAAAAGGTGTAAATTGCATTGCATGAAGTAGCTCTTCTTTTTGAGTGACTTGGTCACATGTGCTCCAGGAGAGTCTCCATATACCCTAGGATCGCACCCCGGGCCGAAATAACAGAATAAATAATATTCCGCCACAGCCGGGATTCTAACCCAGGACCTGGAACACAGTAGACTAGCACTCTACCCACTAGACCATGCCGCTCCTAAAAAAATCAAAATGGATCTTATATAATTGATTAAAAATATTTATAAGAATCTAAAGTTTTAATTTAATTTACCAGCAAAAAACACAAAAAGCTTATTTTACAATTCATTACCAAAACATTTTACACTTCTACTCCTCAACTTACATCTATATTTAATAACTTAGTAAGACTTTTATAATTTTTTTTTTTTTTTTTTTTATTATAAGAATAAGAATATTTATTTATATACAATGTTTACAATGAACAATGATTTTACACTTCTACTCCTCAACTTACATCTATATTTAATAACTTAGTAACGCTTTTATAATCTTTTTTTTTTTTTTTTTTTATTACAAGAATAAGAATATTTATTAATATACAATGTTTACAATGAACAATGAATAAAATATACAAAAAATCATTTTGGTTGTCCTTTTTTCATGGTAAGTTTGCATCATCATTTGAATTAGCTAAGAATAATACAATATTTTTTGATACCATAGAAAAAGCAATAGAACAAAAAATACTCAATATTAATTTAAAATTACAGATTCTTTATTAGTGTATCACATAAATAAAGTGGGATCACTTGTAGTTGGGTGGCTAGCATAACAGCCTCCCATGCCAAAGGTCATGGGTTCAAACCCGCAGGTACTCCTAGGATTTTTTAATGGGAGTATTATTGAATTATTTTTTATTATACCTTATATTTGAAGTTTTATTAAAAAATTGTTATTCCCCCATTTATTAAAGTATGGTGTGAACTATGGTTGTATTACAACAGATATTTTCTGTTTTTATTAATCTTTCAACAATAAAAATATTTATGTCTTTAGCTACCTCAACCAGTAAAACCTTGGAGAACACCTAGAGATGCTGGTCTGATGGCACCCATATGCCTCCAATACGTTTCTCTTACTAGAACTGTAGAAGGGCAAGAAGACTGCCTATACCTCAACGTATACACACCACGGGTAATATATTATTAGATGATACACTATATTTTAAGTGTATAATTATATCTTATATCTTAGGTTCAGGAAAACTTAGCAGGCAAGGATCATAAATAATCTACTTAAGATTGTTCCAACTGAATTGATCTTATTGTTTAGAAAACTGACTTAATGGAAACAATATTAGTGTATTATTCATACAAAAATATATTAATATCTTTTCCTAAATGAATAATTCTAATAATTTTTAAGTAGCAACTATAGAATGATAATAATTACATCAAATTTACAAATTTTTAGTTGCCATCTAGCAGACGCAATGTATCACTGCCAGTTAATATATACATCCATGGAGGGGCATTTGCATTTGGTTCAGGTGCAGTCTATGGCCCAAGATATTTGCTGGACTACAATATGATACTTGTAACCATCAACTACAGGCTGGGAGTTATTGGTAAGCTTCTTAAATACATCTGTATATAGATATATCATTATTATCTGAAGTATATAAAAAACATTCAAATGTCTTTGAACTAAACAATTAAACTAGGAGACTCTTTTAGCAAACAGAAAAAATTTAGTCATTTCATACTTCCATCATGCTAATACAATTTGCATGACATAAATTAAATGATTTGGCTGCTTTAATTTTAAAAATCTGGTGCGTGGAACACACAACTTTCACTTACCTCCGTTGTTAAAATAAATTTCAGAACTTTGAAATAGAGTTGAAAAAGGTTAAAGAATTACAATGTGTTTTGATTGAAACATGTGTTTCAGATTAAATATCATCTACAGAAATCAACATCAATCACTTGGCTTTATCGGTTTTTCATCACTCTCCATTACTTTATTAAACTTTTTATATAAAATAACATTTTTTTCTAAAATCTTTAGCTTTCCAACGGTACATTATTCATCTACATTACTGTTCTTACGTTCAAAAACAGTAAAAAATAATTTTGCTCTTTTCTTCCTTAGGTGGTTATCAAATTCGTTCAATTTATATATTTAGCTGTTTTTTAGCAATGCTAATCAGATGATATGGTTAATTTTATTAAATCTATAAGATTTAAGGTACTATACGGAAAGAAAATTTAAAATATCAGCATTTAAGCTGTGTCAGACTATCATACCTTGTAATTAAAAGTATAGGTATGATTAGTTTATAAGTTATGATTTTGCTCCAATTTTTTTATATACCAAGGACTATGTTTTGGTAAAGAAATTACTTTATAACTCCCATGTGAGTTATGAATGTCTGTTGTAGTACATGAGTATCGATACATTAAATATTTATTTTTGATTGTTTTAGTTGTAAAACTGGGAATGTTCATTTAAATTTTATTACCAATCTTTCACAATAAAAAAAAAATTAACCACTTTTATCCCATCAAGCTTTTATTAAAGTTTTTTTTTATTATCATGCTTTTTTTTTATTAAAGTAATATTAATTTATTTATTAATTTCAAATATAAGTGATGTCTCAACAAAAAAAAAAAAAAATCTTGTATTATTCACTTACACCATATGTATATTCTTCTATATTTAATTACTACTAGTTTTCAGTGATTCCACAACACATATTTATATTTTTTTAAATTATTTATTTATTAGGATATAAGCCAGCTAAGAATTGCACAAACAAAACTTTGTTTTTTGTTTGTTTTTTTTGCTCCATTTTCTACCCCATTTTATTTCTTTGCTTCTCTATCCACATTATTTCATACTTCCTTTTATTCTATATTACAACATTTTTTCCGCCTAATGTCTTTTTAAATCTGGCTTAGTTGTATTCTTCTCTGATTAAATGGATATTTAGAGATAAATATTTAGATTTTTTTTGTAAAGGCTTCTTATCGACCGAGGATGGAGTCGTTCCAGGAAATATGGGACTTAAGGATCAGGTCCTTGCACTGCGCTGGGTACAGAACAACATTGCATATTTCGGTGGCGACCCAACACAAGTTACGATTAGCGGAACATCGCAGGAGCGTCCAGCGTCCACTACCACTTCTTATCAAGATGTCCAGAGGTTTGAACTTTTAATTTTATTGCTCAATATTATTAATTTTTAAAAGTTATTAATACTAAACATAGATTATAACAAATGAGTATTTAGGCCTTTACAACAGGGGAATATGCATGAGTGGAACGTCATTTATGCCAAGCGCATTACAAAAAGCTCCTCTCTACAAAGCTACCACTGTAGCAAACCTGTCGAACTGTACTTTCACTAATACGCAACAGCTGGCGAATTGTTTGATTAGAGTACCAGGACCCCAACTAGTGGCACTAGAAGCCGTATTTAGTGTGAGTAAAGAATTTAATCATTTTTATTTTTCATAACTTATAAAATAACTTCAAAATACCAAACATATTTATCGCCAGTTAAAATTAACTTAATTTAATTTTACAGCTAATTGCATGACATATATTCATTCATACATTTATTTTAGAATTTCTATGGTACACCAATAGGACCTTTTGGACCAGTTGTTGAAAGAGAAGGCCCAAGTCCATTTTTGACACAGTTACCCTATGAGATCTTGAGGACAGGAGAAGTATTCAGCGGGCCGATGCTGTTTAGTATAGTGACCCAGGAAGGAATCTTCCCAGCAGGAGGTCTGTAGGAGTAAAAGTTAAAGCAGCCCATACATTCATAATCTTTTACCTTTCAAAATAGACAATAGTAGCATTAATTGAGTGATGATATATTAAGGTGAAGGTAACAATTAACAATTCACAATAGTAGAATACAATTTATTTAAAAATTGCACGTTTTGTCTAATATACCATCTTCAGGCACCAACAATTTCTGTCTTTATGGTGGGTAGATTTGAAAAAGAACACGTAGGCATGTAGTTTCATTGTCGATTAAACTACACACCATAAAGACAAAAATTGTTGGCATCAGAAAATATCGCGTTAGTCAAAAAGTAGTGCAATTTTAAATAAATTGATGGTTATGATGATTAGTTTGTTTGTTTATTCATTTAGGATCACTTTTATGCTACTGAGGCTATTCAGACCATGCTTCAGTGGGAGTCATAAATTTTACTTGTCCAGATTTTATAAGGTTAGGAATCTTTAACGAGTACCTGACATTTCACAGGCTTGGGACCACCATTTTATGTCCCCTCTGAAGGATGCTATAACCAAGGAATTTTCTACTCCCATTAAAAAATCCTTTTTGCAGTAGAAAATAAAAAATCCTATTTACAAATCCAATGGTTCTTTACGGATGTGAAACGTGGCCGCTTACTTTGAAGGATGAACAACGGCTTAAGGTTTTCGAAAATAAGGTATTGCGTTAAAATATTTGTCCGAAGAGAGATGAGGCCAGCGTAGATGGGAGGATTGCGATTAAGGCTGATCTCGGGGGCTTGGTCTGTATTGGTGAACATTGGACGAGTCTGTGTAGGTGGAATTTGGTGGTATCGGCATCGAACCTTCGGGTTCGCTAAGCCTATTATTATTATTATTAAAAAAATCCTAGTCTCCTGTCAGGTTTGAACCCGTGACCTTAGGGGCTGACTTAGTAAGACAGTCTTAGTATTCTACTATTACCATTAAGTTAATATTTAAAAAATGTGGTGTGCAAAACACACAACTTTTATTTTGTAAATTTTTTATTTATTTTTTTCTATTGCGGGACAAACCTATGGCTCCTTGGTGGGGCGGTGTAATCTGCTATGAGAAAACACAGCAGTTGAGGACAAAGACCTGAGCAATAATCTTGCTCAGATCTGATGTATTTAAATATTGACTTCATTTAACTATTTTACCTAGCTCAAGGTGTGATTAGTGAAAATGTTGGGGTTACTGAATATATAACAAGACTTCTAAAGATGGGAGAATATTCCGTCATACTGATGAAATAAAAAAAATGAGTATTGATGGAAGAATTATTCAGCCCAAAATCTACCTTAATAATTAAATGAGCTCTTCCTTGTTTAGAATATATTGATATAAGAGAAAACACCCATGATTCTCAATAATATTTTATAGGGTAGTGTTATCACTCCCTATGCCTATTTTTGTGAGAAGCCACCAGTTAGCTGATGGGTCTCACATACCATGGGGAGAGGTTGTGAGTAAAGCTCCATTTAATTGTATGCTTGAATTCAAACTCACCTTTGGTGACATAGACTAGCTTACTAGCCACACAGCTACGAGCTATCATATTATCCACTTTTTATCACTCCTAACTAGTATAAATGGTTAATTATTCCTAATCAACAAAATTAAAGGTACTTCAGGGGAAGACATTTTAAAAAAGTGGTGGTATAAGCCCTTTCAGACTATTTGAAGCAGATAAAATCTATTTGAAATTAAGCCCAATTATTAACTTTACATCATTATAATGATTGTTAGAGCAATTTGTGAAACAATTACAAAAATGCATAGTATAAAGTGGCACTTCTGGTAGAGGTATATGCTCATCTTACATAAGAAATTCCAGTTTCCTATGACTTCTAATTTTTTAGTTAAATTTTACCACATACACATGCACACCAACTATATTCCAGCACTTGGTCATTTGGACTCAGGGGATCCTAAAACGTTTATTTCCGTTTAAAACTTGAATGAAGATATATTTTATATCTAGGAAAGTAAAAGTAAAAGTGGATATACCAAATAAAAATTGTCTCTCAGTGCTTAACTAACTGTCTTGTATAAACTTCAGGATATTTCGTACAAGATACATAAATACAGTGAGCTTTCCAATTGGATTGTATAAATTGGTAATATATTTTATATATATATATATATATATATATATATATATATATATATATATATATATATATATATATATATATAAATCTGACCCAACAATCTTACTTGCTAAAATATAATTAATTGTTTACATTGGATTATATTACGATTTTGTCTACATACAAACAGCTTTACTAAAAAGTTTATTAAAACAACATACTGCAGTTTACTTCACCAGATATAGAGATTATCATCGGTGTTTTTTATATGCTAAATGTTAAAGGGCTATTTTAAACACAAGTTATGAGAAGTGAAAATTCTGTAATTCAATCTAATGATTTTATTTTTTGTTTTCATGGTTTTTAGAGTTTCTTGCAAATGAAACTGGCCTAAACTATGTCAATGAGAACTATTTGGAAGTATTCCCTTCTTTATTAGACTATGGATTCACAGTGACTACCAACAATATGAATGAGACAAGCATGAAAATCAGGGAATATTACTTCGGAGAAGAACCAATTTCGATGGAATACAACCAAACAATAATCCAAGTAATACTAAAGATACAGTTATAAAAATAAATTTTAATATTATTAATATAAATTTCTTAAATTCTTATATCATAAAAAGGAGCGAGGTAGCTCAGTGGACAGGGTACTTACTTGGCTGTTATTGAAATCAGTTGATAAATAGCACAGATAGAATAGAATAGAATAGAAAAAAAATTTATTCTGGGACTAGGTCCCCTAAGAATAATAGTTATGTACAATAGAAAAATATAATATGTCTAGCCAACAGACAAAATAAACATGAGTACTTATTAATTACAACGATTATTTACAAATACAATTATTAACAATGAGGAGAAAAGCTATACATAAAAAAACAAACAAATTACTTCAAAAAAATAAAAAATAAAAATAAAAATAAATATATATACATATATAATATCTTCTAAATATTGTCTTCTGAGAAAATAAAATCTAATTTTAACAAAATCAAATTAAAATTTGGGCGGTAAACAAAAATCGTCTTTCATTCAATGTAGACTTCTAGATGAAATTGACATATCATATTTGCTGATCGTCTATTTGGGATGACAGTAGGTAAAGGAAAAGTTGGGATTTGAATGAGGATAAAGAAGTGGCATGGCGGATATGGTTCGGTAGAGAATTCCAGAGTGCAGTAGAGCGAACAATAAAGGAACGATCAAAAGTTTTGTTTCTGTGGGTAGGAGCATAAAGGTCAGAATGTCGGGATCTAGTTTCGAGTAAGTGGACTGAGGATTTAAATTGAAGGAGACTATGGATGTAGGATGGACGCTGGGAGTTGATAGTTTGATAAAGGTATGATCCAAATAAGATAATAGCATTTTAAAATTAGCAGTGGTGATAGACCATTTTCCTTCCAATTATTTATTGCTTTTCATATTAGTTAACTGTCTATAAATACCATTATAAACCGTTATAGCCATTATTCGGAAATAATAAACCATTGTGTACCAATTTGCAGCGTTTTTATATTTTGTATTAAAGAGTATATATCAGCACTAGGATCCCAGTTATCAAGAACTGCTGTAGTAGAAACAGCAGATTCCTACTAAGTATAGATTTTAAGTCCTTCGCGTTTTTTTGTTTGTTTTTTAAGGAAATAATTAATGTATGCATTACTGAATCCATCTTTTTACATTTTTTTTTTTTTTTTTGTATTAATACTTTATTAGGCCTTAATAAAGAAAAAAAATAATTGTAATACGTATTCTATTGAAAAATATTGATTCAGCCACTCAAGATTTCTTGATACCATTAATGGAAGTTCTGAGAAGAAATATAAATAAATTATTCTATTGCAGATGGCCGGAGACAGAACAATTACAGACGATGTAGAAACAACAGCAAGACTACAAGCATATGTCACATCATCTCCTATATATTTTTACCGCTTCGGTTACAGAGGACAAAACAGCCTTGCCAGTATTGTAAGCGGGACTAATATAAATTGGGGTGAGAAATAAAAAATATTTTTATTATTATATAAAAAATAAAAATCATTAAGTAATTGTTATCCTTAAAAAATCCTCAGATTGTGTGATTCCATCCCACCTAAAACCCTGTCAGCTCCTTTCTCATTTTGCACCATTTTGATTTTGGTAGTCTCATGTACGATAAGTTCGAGATGAGACTAATAACTGTTTCATTAGATTCAAATAGGAATTTCAAGACTCTTCCATGTCTTTTGTTTTTGTTTTATTTATTTAACGTCACTTTATGCTACTATGGCTAATCGGACGATGCTACAGTGGGAGTCCTAAATTTTGCCTATCCAGGTTTTATTAGGATAGGGATCTTTTACGAGTACCTGACATCGCACAGGCTCAGGACCACCTTTTAACGTCCCCTCCGAAGGACGGCGTAACTAAGGATTTTTTACTCCCATTAAAAATCCTAGGACCACCTGCGGGGTTTGAACCCGTGACCTTTGGCATGGGAGGCTGTTACGCTAGCCAACCACCTACAAGTGATCCCTCTTCCATGTCTCTAGGAGGTATACAAAGTTAAAGTAGCTCTACCCTTCTTTCTGTTGACAATATTTCCTTGGTGTCTGCCTTTTATGAACATTTGTTCCCAACAGTAAACAAGAGGTCCTAACCCAAAAATTCTGTATACCTTCTCTCAGATCAGCCTCCTTCGAAAAATCTGTATTCATTCATGCTAGTCTGTTTCCGAACTCCTTCCCATCTCTGTAAAGCCTTATCACTAACCTCATTCAAACATAATCTCATTCTCCATCTCCAGAGCCACAAATCTTCCAAACACATGCAGAATTTAAGCTATTGATGAAAACTACTCAGTAACTTAGTACTTTATATATTATTCTTAGGGGTCTATTCATCCCAGAATAAAATTTATTTTCATTTTACTTCAATAAAGTGAGTTTAGTCAAATCCATAGAGCCGTCTTTTGGAAAATCATAATCATGCTATAACTAAGTAAGTAAAACATGCATGGTATAAAATATCACTTATAGTTCGTCAATTTTGATGAAAAATCTGCTGCAACAGTCCAGATATATTCTTGTTTTAAATACAAAATTTCAGTTTTTGTTTTTAAACTGAACTTACCATACAAACACACGTACCCATAAAGATCTTTTTGCAGAATTTGGTTGTTTCTTTAGAGCCTTTTTTTGAGGAAATCGTAAAAAAGTGAAGGTAAAATAACTAAAAGGGTATGATAATGATAATATAACAATTATTATGTGAATACCGTTCTACAAATATATTAAGCCATGAATAACAAGCATGTATTTAAAAAAATTAAATTATCACCTATTTTACTAGGCTTAATTTAAACAAATGTTTAATAGAAATAAGTAATTCACAAATAAAGAAAATTGTGTGAACTAATTGAACTGTTGTGACTCCAGGTGTTTCTCATGGTGATGATACACTTTATATATTCAACGCGACATATTTACTCTCCGAATCTACCCCATCCGACCGAGCTATGATCAATGTAATGAGTGGGATGTGGGCTAACTTCACAATTACTGGGTAATATTTTTTCCACTAATATTAAGTTAATAATTAAATTTGAAATAATTTAATTTATATCAATATGTGACTTCCAGGGTCCCAAGCGTGGGCAGCAGCGTCGAGTGGATTCCGATAAACAGAGCTACCGCTATGACAGGACCGTACAACTACATGATGATTTATTCTCCCAATTCATTTGCACTCAATAGCACAAAAACACAAGGCAATCCGGTATTTTGGAACAATCTTCCGATAAATGAACCTGGGTCAGGTAGGCCAGTCAACAGTTTTTTATAATTTAATAAAAAAAGTTATGTATTTTATTTTGTTTTTATTATGTTTTTCCCCTTATTTTCCTGTATCACATTTTTCTTATTTTATATCTGTCAGACAACAGAATTTGCATGTGAAATGGATAATATTTCTTTATCATTGTTTTATTGAACCATATGTTTTTTTGTTTTTTTTTATTTACATCCACCAAGAGACCAAAGCCCAATTATTAGTGGTAAAGCATAAATGGGCACATTGTACATCACGAATTAGAATAATAATAATTAAATTACAAACTAACAGGTAATGTACTACCTTAATTTGTATAAAACACAACAAAATATTGTAATAATAACAATAAATAAATAAAAAAGAAACATTAAACCACTTATTGAAAATAAACACACATTATGGTACAATATCCAAAGGCTAATTTCCTAACACTAATTTGAATAAATAAACTTAAGTATGAGGAATAAAGAATGTGGTTAGTTTTCGATATGGTAACTACTACTTACAGAAAATATTTAATCTTTAAAAAAATAAAAAATAATAATATAGGAAAATTCCGCATACACCCTAGCTAACATCAAAATTTCATTCTTGCTCCATGCTCAGGACTGCACAACTTCAAAATTTTAAAAAGCTATAAATGTTTGGTTATTGCCAAATGTTTAAATCTGGATGATAAATTCTGGTTCTAGGGTACTGGTAATCTGATGATTTGGTAATGTTCTGAGAAGAAGCAGATCCCATATAAGTAAACACAAGCAGGTTAATGAAAACCCGTAAACAGATAGGGCTTGAAATAAATATAGATAAGACAAAATATATGGTTAAAAGCAGAAACAGTATGATTTAGGTTATTTGGATGTATCCGGGTATATGTTGATTAATTTAAGAATTAAGTAGGAACGGTGGTCAGAGAGAGAAACCATAGCTGTGTGGCTAGCGGGCTAGTCTACCACGCCAATGATTTTGAATTTGAATCCCAGTTCTGGGAAGAGTTTTTCCAGCATGAAATTACATGGGGATTCATTCACAACTTCCCCCAGGGTACATGAGACCCATCAGTTAGAGGGAATGATGGACCCTACCCTATACAAAATTACCGATAATCGCAGTTTGGAATATTATATGAACATATGGAGCGGCCAAGGGTATCCAAGGCCTGTTGTGCCAACCTGTAACCAGGGAAAAAAAAACCAAGTTCAGGAGGAAAGAAGGTAATGGCTAAAGGTGGCGCATGTGTGTTATTATCCAGTTGCGAAATTACTTAGCTTATAGTTTTTATCAAGAAATTGAAAGATCATAATTTAGAAAAAAAAACCCTGTACCACTACAACCTCTGAAGGTTCTTGGGCTAAGTACACATGGAGTTTCATACTGTTTCTAGGACAAAGATGTTGGAATGAGGTGATTAGACTGATTTCACTCTCAGCCCCCAGCTTTTCCTCCATTTTAGTACTGACTTTATAAAAAGGCTTGGTGTGCCCCAAGAGGGTCTCCATTTCCAAGGGGCACTCCACGGCTGATATAACAAAATAAATAATATTCTGCTACAGCCGGAATTCGAACCTCAGACCTAAAGAACAGTAGACTAATGCTCTTTCCACAAGACCACACCACTCCCCTTCAAAGTGTACTAACTGTTCTTATCAGCCTAATCTCTGGCATGACTTTCATAATCAACAAAACTATTATTATGATGAGAGACGACATGATATCAAAGGTGTTGGTTGAAATCCTGCATGGAGTGAAAAGTGTAGGAAGACCAAAGTTAAGATGGAGGGACAGCATGAACAAAGATGCCAATAAGCTAGGAGTTTGAGGCTGGATGATGGCAGTACAGAACAGAAAAACCTGGCGGACGCTGTTGGCTGCGGCCATAATTCGCTAAGGGGTTGCAGAGCCAGAATAGATAGATTATCATTTCAACTATTCTATACGGGTGTAAAATGTGGTCACTGAGTTTAAAGGATGAATGAAAATTGAAACAGTTTGAAGGTTTGTTCAACAAGAATAAGGTTCTACATAAACGTTTTGGTCTAAAGAGGGATGAGGCCACTGGAGACTTAAGAAGATTACACAACACAGAATTGCAGAGCTTTTATCCTTCAAGGCATGTAGAATTGTCAGATTTTGTGAAGCATTCCTACAAAGTCAATAAATGCTGAACTGGCTGCTATGTGTTCAAGAGGTAGGTTTAGGCGTTGGTGGGAGGACTTTGCTAAATCTTATCTCAGTGTTTTGGGCTTGGACATAAGTCATTGGATAGAATTTGAAGGCAAAAATTAGGTGTATCGGCATCAAACCTTCGGGTTTGCTAAATCTATTATTATTACAAATGATTGGTACTTTAGAATATACTTTACGAAATGCATTATTTTATTCAACAGTAGTTCTTCACTAAAGTATTAATAATTAATGAAGTGAGAATTGTTGACTGTGTGTATATAGAGAAGTTAGTTGAGGGTGCAGTCGAAATAACACACAATTAAGTACAAACATAATTTGATAGAGCCGGCGTTTCAGCCTAAATTTTAGGTCTTCTTCGAGGCGATTGCAGAAGTGAGAACACTACGATATTTTGACAACCCATTAAACACAAACATTGTTGGGCTCTCACATCCTACAATTGCCCTGAAGAAGCCCTAAAATTTAGTTTCTAATTAATTGTGTTAATTTAACTGCACCCTAAATTAATAATTAATGTTCAAATAATAACTCAAATCATTGTTATCTGGCATGATTTCTTTTGATTATTTTTTTTTTTTTTGTGTCTCTCACTACAGCTTATAGAACAATAAACTAAATATAAGATCAAAATGCAGAGAATTAGTGTGATAAAATAACATGATATGACAGAAATTAAAAATATTTTTTTTATTACTATAATTTATACAAACAAACATATAAAAATTCTATTTGACTTGTAAACTCAATATTTTTATTGGTTAACAAATCCTTTGGTTACAGACATTAAAATGGGTAAAGTAACTTAAGTTAATATCTATTCAATATAGATAATAATATCTACAAAATTTTAGAAAAGTTTGATTTTAGTCAGGTAAAAGTTCATTCATCAGTTGAAAACTTCAATTTTAAATCTGTTAGTGAATTAGCCAACTCTATAAAGTTAATTATCAGAGGTTTAATATAAATAATAATTACAATTTCTATTTCATTCTTGTAACGAATAGATCATTATTATTATATTTAATAATTTTCTAAAAATAATTCTGAGACATTTTTAAACAAATTATATTTTTGTTTCTTTCAAATCTAAAAACGTCTTGACATTACAAACATTGTAATAAAAATAAAATAATAAGTAACTATATGAAAATAGTAGGCACCTAATATAATCGTAAAAATCACAGACATTTCTTTCTGTACAGAATAAGTTCATCAAAACAAAAAAGTCCTATTATGCATTCGCATTTAAAAAAAAAAATAAAAAACACAAAAATAATTTAACTAACAACCACTTATGTCCTTATTACTCTTCCTAAACCACCTTGTTTCTTGCGGATCAAATCCCTCTCCTTTGCACCAAAAACAGCCCAATCAGGTGTGGGGTATACATAATCCTGAAAAAAATAAATAAACTCATAAAAACATAATAAAATAATAATATGTCTATGATGAACATATGTACGGCAAATAATCTCTAATTCTAAATCTCCAAAGAAATCAAACTATTTTAACCTGTTACCGGGGAATTCCCATTTTAATCATGCAGCATATAACGGGCACCAACTCTTTCACTAGGACGTGTCAGTATGTCAAACCCAGGTATATATATATTGTTGTGATATAAAAGGTATGCAAAAATAAATAGATCTAGGAGACGCGAACTTAATAGTCATTAGGAGAAGAGAATCGAAATGGCGCAGTTAGAGCAGATAACCTGACGTATTTCCCTGGTATGGCATCTTTTCCCTGAAGCAGCGAGCAAGTGTGGAGCTCATGTAAGTATAGTATTAAAGAAAAAATAAGAGCTGTAGTATATAACCTTAGCCAAGACTACGTCAATTAATAAATAAAAAAAACCTATCAATTACATATTTTTCAATTTAAATATTTTATTATTAAATTTTTTTTTCATTATTTATAAATGGATATATGAACGATTTATACACTCTTTGTTCGAAAATATACACATTTTACCCATTCCAGGGCGCAATATATATGGCAGGGACATATTCATATGTCCTACCGGTACCCAATATTATTTAAGTTTGACGTATTTATACGTTCCACTCGGTAAACAGTTTAATATTTTGTTCTGAAATAATATGAGATAGGAAAATGGGCAAATATGACACAAGAAAGTTCAGTCAAAATACATAATAAATCACAAATATATATTACTTCATGTAACCATAACAAATTATAAAATAATGAGTTTATAATAAACAAAGCTGACTGGAGAGTTAGGCTTTATAATTAGTTTAATTTCAATAAAATAAAAAAGGTGGATATATTTTTTATTAATATATAAAAATATTTTACCAAAGATGAAAATGTAGATTTTCCTTCTGATTTGTAATATTTTTCCATCAACTGATGAAACTTCTCATAATCTATCCAAGTATTCCATTTGTTTTAAAAGTAAAACTAAAATTAATAGACAAACAAATAAAATATTAATGAATGATGAAAATAATATATTCTCCACAATAATAAATATTAGAGACATGGCAGTAGTTTTAAACATTTTTTGTTTAACAGTACAATCTTAGTTCAAAATATTCATAAATAATATTATAAGCAAATCTACTACTATTGAATGATTAACTGTAACTGACAAAAGAATGAATTAAGAAACAATATACATATTTTAGTAAATGTGATATGAAGGAGGTTTTGCAAACAAAATCCAGGTTTGAGTAAACGTTTTTAATAATTTTGGTTCGAACAAAATTTCTCGAGTTTCAAATGTTAAAAGTTCATTCATTAGAATTAAAATAGACCTGAAGGTATTTATTATACACAAATTATAACCTATACAAAAAAATCTCACCAGCATTTATTGACATTTTAACATATCTGACTAAAATATTTTTCTGATCTGCACTTGCATAAATGAAATATTTTTTTTAGATATTTACACACATAAATAAAATTATAGCACACCTTTTTATGAGCGACAAGAATACAGTTGGAATGCTCATGCTCAGAGGCTATACTATAATCAGGAAGCAGGTCTGCCAACTGTTGTGAAAAAGAAATCACTTCTTCATGCCATGGTACATTCTCCATTGTCAATTTACTAGCCTTTTTACTGTCTCCTCCACAATAAGTAACTCCCTAAAAGAATATTCAAAAATTAAGAATTTATACGCTTCTGGATTTGATAAAACAAAATGTCTTGATTATTATTCGATACCTTAATTTCAATGAAGTCAGGTTTGCCAAGCTCTACTAACCCAGCATAATTTTTCATTTCGTCAAAATTCCAAGCTTTAACGAGAGTGAGCCTGTAAACAGTTCTCTGCCCCTGTAATATTAATCAATAAACAATTAAATAGAAAAATGGTTCGGTTAAACAATATCAAAAAAGCTATATAAAATGATCCAATGCTTTATAAAATTACTAACTATTATCAATTCAAGCATTATTTAATTACATCATAATTTAAGGAATCAGTGATATTAATTTGCCTTTTAAAATTTTTACATGCAAAATCGCATAAATAAAACATACATATAACAGTTTCACAGAGAAGAATCAAAGACTCGTTTTGTCTCAATAAATAACAGACATTTGTATAGTAAAAAAATAAATAATAATAATGATCTTAAAATCGGTTATAACATATTTCACGCTTAGAAACAAGCAATATGTGGTGACTTTTGTAAATTTTAGGAAGGCGTACTATTCCGTTGATCGACCCACTTTGGTCTTGATCCTGAAGGTGCTGGGCCTAGACAACAAAACGAGATCAATCATTCAACAGACCCTAAGCAACACGAGTTCCAAAGTTAAGTTTCGAGGAGAAATTTCATACGCTTTCGAGATAAGGACTGGTGTTAGCCAGGGGTATGGGCTCTCACCCATGCTTTTCAACTGTGTGTTGGAGAAAGTGATCTGTGAGTGGCGCAAGGAAATGGATTACATCAGAGTTGAAAATGGGGTCAGATTGGGGTACAAAAAGATGAAGCTGATAATAGACAGTCTTTCCCTCGAGAAAGCCACAGAACAAATCATTAAACTGGATAAACAAGCGACGAAGGCAGGCTTAAGAATATCATTTGATAAGACCCAGTTTATCACCAATATCAAGTCAGCACCCAAAGAACTTGTCGTGGGACAAGATAAAATTAAGCGGGTTGAAAAGTTCAAGTACCTGCGAATTAGAAAAATGGAGACTGCGCACCAGCTGACCAAGGGAGTCTATAATAAGAGATCAATATCGTAGAATGCTAAGCTTAGGCACAATAAAACCGCCATTTAACTAGGAGCATTGTATGCTGCAGAGCGCCTTGCGATGAATAGAAAAGGATTGATGGAAAGTCTGGAAAAAAGAAAAAGAAGGATTCTAAGGAAGGTTTTAGGCCCAGTAAAGGATAATTGTCTATCTAGAAAAAGAAATAACAAGGAACTATATAATTATATGAAAAGATAACGGACATCATGCGGAAGAGAAGGATCGAGTTTTATGGTCACATGGCACGCATGAGCCAAGTTGACTAATAGAATTTTTACGTACTTTCTGGAAAAGAGCTTAAGGGGGCATGGTTCACAGAGGTGGAAAAGGATCTGCAGAAGTTTGGAATCGATGTGGGCAGATGTTCAGGAGTGTGATACTCTGAAAAAGAAACTTCAAGGACTCCAGAGTTTCGAGACAAAGCCCAAGCACAAAACAGGCAAGAAGTGGGACCGAAGAGCGGAAACGGGAGCATGCAGAAAAATGAGACAATATTGGGCCAAAAGAAAACAGTAGTTTTTGCAGGGTCCCAAGTTGGCCAAACGATAAAAAAAAATAAATAATTAATTTATAAAGAAAATATAAAAACGAACTAAGTTCCTACACAAACAAGAACAGACAGATTTGTTTTGTACTGCAAAGGATTATATACATAACGTAGTTTAAATTACAAAGAAAGAAAAAACGAAACTTACTTTTTCTGACAATGCTTTTAAGCTATCAATAAACCTTTCCCAGAAATCAGGGAACAGTGGCCTGTCTATTTTCTTCAGTGAATCTTTGGTACTCGCATCAACGCTTACATATAATTGAGTAACTGGATCAAGATTTCTTATTGCGTCAGGAAATTGGGCATTTGTTACCATGAAAGTTGATATATGCTAAAAAAAAATAATAAAATTAATAATTGATCAATATCAATAGTTAATTCATGTAAATACAGTATTCAAAAATGGAGAAACAGCGGAATAGAAAAGATTATCTTAAGATGAAAAAATTGAGTTGTTATCTGAAGTTATGAAGAGGAAAAATTCTCTTTAAAATTACATAGTTAAATTCATATTTGTTAAATAAATAATTGGTCAATTGTCAGAGAATTGTTCATCTCTGTTAATATAGAAATAGAATTATCATATTTAAAATCTGGTTAGGTATTTTAGAAAATGTTAGATCAGCTGTAATCAGCTTTGAAGCCACATACCTTCTCGTGAAGAAGGGAGACCAATTTATTGATTTCAGGATACATTATAGGTTCACCGACCAACGAGAGGGCACAATGGCGGGCTGAAAGGCCTTCATCAAACTTTTCTTTTATTACACCAGGAACGCCTAAAGACAAAACACAAATACAGTGGAAAAACCAAAGACTTTTTCATATCTCACAACTAAAATTTTATTTTTAGTTTAATACAATCACAATCACATCACCAAATATATTTACTCTCTGAGCTTGATTTTATTTTATTTTTTAGAGGCAGCAACCACAAGGGTCATTATTGTCTTTTGTAGATCACTAAAAAAAAAAACTTGTACCCCCTCCAACCCATGAAGGGTCTTGGGTTCAGTACTTATAGAGATCTGTGCTGTTTCACAGCCAACAGCCGTGCAAGGAGATGATTAGGCCTAAGGCCAGATAATGACAGAATAAATAACTCTGCCTCAGCCGGGGTTCAAACATGGAACCCAATCCTCAATCCACTGGGCCACACCGCTCCCATTAATGATGTCTATTGTTATTTATAATTTTTTCTATAAACCACATAAACAGTTACTTTAAGGAAGTCAAAAAGTCTCTCAGCAAGAATCAAAAAGTATGACATCCTGCAAAACTGTTAGTAAGTCAGTAAATACTGCAAAGCGTTCTCAGTAAGTGGTATAATCCCTGCATTTCGTTTCATGTTATAGAGATATATGGACGTCTGGCAGTCTGGAGGAAGGGAGCATGCCATAAGTTAACCCTGGATTAGTCATAAATGCCCGATGCATAGGCGCATCAGGCTGACCGACCTTCCTTCATTTACTATAGGGCGACTTCACTATTTAGTTCTCTTAATTTATTTTCTGCTGTGTTCAACCACCTCTGTTTTACTGTCTTTTGCCTTGATTTCTTGTTTGATGAGGGAATCGAACTCCTCAACAGGGCACACCATGTTATATACTGCAATTCTGAGCATGGTTGTAATATTGAAACACAGTATATACAATTTTATTTCAGTCTGTTTTATTTCATTATAATTATTATATATAGTTGTCAATATCGGATCATCCACATATGACAATATTCGCCTGAAAAACCAAGTTCATTTCATAATTTCTAATATCTTTCTTCTCTAAGTTGACTTGAAGCCAAAATTTTGCAGTTGTTTAAATAATCAATTTATTAAAAAATTAACAAACATAACAACAAACCTTTGAACTGCTTAATCATCTGGTAATGGTTTTCCAGAGCACCTTTCACAATTGATTCAGCATCATCCATTTTCCACTTCCATTCTGTTCCAACAGGATTGGAATGGTGGCGCCAGCAAAAAAACACATTTATTCGCACATGCTAAGCTCGGTGTAGCTTCCATACATCTATGACTTTCAATACCGTAAAATGTATGCTTATAACATCCCCCTCTTCCTCGTAACATCGCCTGAAAAAAATATTATCAAATAATTCAATGTCTCAAGCATAAAAAAGAATTAAAGAAAAAGTATTTTTCAACAGGAATTACATTTGTAGATATTCTTTTGTGACATTTCTTGAAAATGGATTTACAGAAAGTTGTTGGCCAAATTATTATAGTTATTTTATTAATATTGATTAATACAAATATATAATCGAAGGGAAATCATTTAACTTTTGAGAGGGTGGAAATAGACAGATATAATATTTTTAAAACAGTAATAATTATAATAAAACTAATAAATATGAAGTTTAAACTTGAACACAAATTAGTTTAGTCAACACTGGCCATAGAGATCGCTGTTGCAGCACTCAAGGGAAGCTTAACCCAACATAATATTTAATTAAATGAAACTTAAATTATTTATTCCATAGTTAATATCATAAATAGATGGTTTCCATTTGATTCAGAAGCCATAAAATTTGTTATTTATCTCTTCAAAACAATTGTTATTTTTGTTTGTTTGTTTTCTACTCTGAAGGGTCAATGGTAACTGAGGGTTATTATATTCTGATGTAGAAGTTGATTAATTTTAAATAATAAAACACTTTTACTACATCATTTTCATTATCTTGGAAGATATCTTAGGGTCCCGGCCAATTTCAATTTTCACCTTAATGGTTCAAATAGGGGAAAATCTAACAATATATGTTAGACTGGATATAGAACGTTATCACAATATTCACAAATGGGTAAATCCAGATTTCTGAGAAGGTAACTATGGGTTAATTGGCAGAGTTAAATTTAAAACTACTTCATTAAATAATTTCCTAAATGCAATTAATTTCATATTCGATCAAATATTTCTAAATACATTACTAGAAGGAATTAGTCCGGGTGGCGGTCGATGAATGAAACAATTAGGTAGTTTCCACCATTTATTTTTTGCCTAATAAACTAACTAATTGTTTCATTAACCGACCGCCACCCGGACTTATTCCTTCTAGTAATTCTCAACGGTCAACTAATTATATCCAATATTTCTAAATACATTTTGTATTGTAATTATTTAGAAATAATGCAGCATTTACCTTGGTCCAACGACAGAGCTTGACACCAGAATGTGTTCCTATTAGTTTGTAACCTTGTTTAGTTAAAACTTGTCTCAAAGGCGGTGTTATCATTTCCTTTATCCCATTAGAAACACTTTTTCCAGCAGAAGCTTTTACAGGTTTAACTAAGTCTTCAACATCCATCACTTCATCTTCTTCTTCATCACTGCTTTCAATTAGCGTCTTCTAAATTAAATGAGTGAATTATACAACAAATATTCCAGAACAGAACAAATAATTATATATAGACACATTCTAATGTACTAATAAGGTATAATAAAATGTTTCTAACACTCTGAGGAGAATCTAATGGGGTAATTGGCACATATATAGCATTTAATAATAATTTTGACCAAAACAAAAAGTCCTCCTCTAACCCTCCATTTTGGCTATTCGAGCTGTTTTCATCACCGAGGTATAGAGGTAATATTCTTTGCAGTCCCAACTTTTCCAAATCAGAATCAAGATCAACAGCAACCTTTAAATAACAAATATAATCATGTAAAATAGATCACAGCAAAATAATGAGCAATAAGTATATCTATACTAAACTTACGGTATTAAAGTGACCTTCATAAGCAGAATTACCACATCCGAACACTGAATACTGAAGATTTGAAAAACTATTTTTATCGATCCTGAAGTCAGTCGAAGCTTCATTAAGCCATTTGCAGAACCATACAGCATTGTCCGGGGGTAAACCTTCGTTAACAGTAGGAATAACAAAGATTAAAACGGATTCCTTCTGCTTTTCAGCTACAAACACTTCTTCAGGATCCAAAGATGACAGTTCATTAACAGAACATGGTGTTTTTTTCGCTAACAAGTTCTTTTAGTTGTTTGACAAGTTCCTAGAAAAATAATCAAAATAGTATGTGTTATTTCACTTCTCAAAGAACAGTACAAATGAAGGTATGTTGACATTGATTCATATCCTGACCATAATAATCTATCAACTAGACCTCAAGTATAAGTTGAGTTTAAAAAAAACTAAATTTCCATTGATTGGATTTGTATCTTTGCTTGCTTAGAACTTAAGTATGAACATTAAAGATGAAAATGAAAAAAATATAATATATATAATAATTGAAATCTTTAGAAACTTTGCTGAAAAGTAGCTAATTTAGAATAACATTCTTAAGACATTTTATTCTAAATATAAAAGATTACCTCGGTATGCCCATACTGT
This sequence comes from Piezodorus guildinii, assembly GCA_023052935.1. Classification (NCBI taxonomy): domain Eukaryota; kingdom Metazoa; phylum Arthropoda; class Insecta; order Hemiptera; family Pentatomidae; genus Piezodorus; species Piezodorus guildinii. The sequence goes on along the minus strand of CM041297.1, from coordinate 40,424,879 downwards.
GTAGCATAGAAAATCTTCACATCCTTCACTTCGTTTTTATTGTTGGAGAATTTCGAGACATTTTTAATTCCTACTCTTCCATTGAGCCTTCCATCATTATTTTCCCTGATATTAATGCCATTAATCCCAAAATTTCTGTTTCTATTTAATGCGAAAGCGGGAGGAACACTTTGAGATCTGCATTCTTCCGGATTCTGTCTGTATGTCTTGAAATATCGGAATATTAACATAGAAATAAAGCCCACCGAAAAGGTAAAAACCAAATTCCCGACTGTCAATAAAGAATTGTCAACATCAAGCGAAATCATTGCTTCAAGTGTATTTTAAAACCCCCAAACCGACTAAAACCTGCAAGTATGAAACCTCCAAACACGTGATTAAACATAACAGAGTTGTTATAAAAGAAAGACATTGAGGACAACAAAACAACTCTAAATTAAAAAAATGTGGTGCGGGCAACACGCGACTTTCACTTACCTCCGGTTTTAGAATAAATTCAAGAATTTTCAAATACAGTTAGAGATAAAATGAGTGAAACCATAAACCATTGATTAAATCGAATTTCTATAGAAACATGCGTTTTATTAAAAAAACTATTATATTATTATCTAAAATAATCACTTAGTTTTATCGGCTTTTCATCACTTCCTACTGACTTTTAAAAGCTTGTGTATGAGATAATATTTTTTCTAAAATCTCAAGCTTTCCAACGGTATATCATACATGTATATTACTGTTCTTATGTTCAAAAACTAAAAAATGCATACAAAATATATTTTTTCAGTTTTCTCCTTTAGTTGGGTATCGAATTCATTCAATATATATATTTACCTGTTTTTCATCAGTGGTAACAAGATGATATAGTTATTTTTATAGAATCAAGAAAATTAAAGGTACTTTAGAGAAAGAATATTTAAAATATCGGCATTTAAGCCCTGTCAGACCATTTTAATCAGAATAAAACCTACATGATATTAAAGCCCATTAAATTTTACATCAATACAGCGAGTTTAATCAAAATCGTCCGAACCGTTTTCGAGAAAAACTAAAAAAGGTGCAAAATGCATAGTATAAAGTGCCTCTTCTGGTAAGCTCATTTTGATGAAAAAAGTTTTGTCACGTCTCGGGCGTATAGTTGTCATAAATATGAAATTTCAGTTTCATAGGACTTACCGTTTGCGCCCGGGAGTTACCACACACACACACAGCAGGAGCAGCAGCAGGAGTGACCACAGCTCTAGCCCGATTGATGTCCAACGTAGGCGGACCTAGAATTAGTCGGAGACTATTAATGGCGAGCGTCGTATCATCCACTCTTTTATACGCAGCCCCAATATGGAATAATGCCCTGGACACACTTTCTTACAGGAGACCCATTGTGTCAGTTTATCGCCAAAGCGCTCTGAGGGTGATAAGTGCATTTCGCACAGTATCTTACGAAGCTGCATGTGTGGTGGCCAGGATGCCACCCATTGAACTGCTGTCGGAGGAAAGGCAACATACGTATAAAAGTGTTGTCCACATTCCTAGAACCGAAGAGAGGAAGCAGACAGTCCAAAAGTGGCAGCGACGCTGGGATTTGGCAGCGAGCGGAAGGTGGACCCATAGGCTGGTACCTTGCATTCAACCCTTGGATGGATAGAAGCCACGGGGAAGTGGACTATTACCTAACCCAAATGCTCACTGGACATGGCTGCTTCAGAGCCTACCAATTACGGTTTAAGTTGGACAATACAGCAGAATGTCCAAGATGCCCAACAATAGATGAAACAGTAGAACACGTATTCTTCTGCTGTCCTCGATTTCAAGTAGAGAGGGAAGAATTTCAGGAAATATGCAGATCAGAAGCTACACCTGACAACATCGTCAACCTCATGCTACTTTCTCAGGAGAACTGGATGGCGGACCAACGACTGGCTGCGGACGTCATCAAGAAATTGAGGATGGAAGAGAAGGAGAGGCGTGCCTAGAAATATAGGGTAAGGCGCCTAACAACGGGGCGGCACACAGCCACTCTCCCCCACGAAGTAATGCCTAACGGTGGTCCCGTGGAGGGTGAGAAACAGGTGTAGGGAGGTTGGTTTTAGTGGGTAGAAATCCCACACACGGATAGGTACGGGCCTATCCGCGTCTTTTGAAGATTTCCACCTACCCTCGTAAAAAAAAAAAAAACACACACAGACCTTTTTGCGAGAATCTCCCCCCTAAAGCACTTGTAGTTCCTTGAGGTCATTTTCATTTTGAATATCATATTTCCTTATTTTCCTTTTAGTAGAGCCCAAAATTACTAAATTTAATTTAAAATAAATAATGGTAGAGGGATCTCGAGAAATTTTAGAATATTATGCTATTACCAAAATTGAACAGATAACGTAAATATAACCAGTCATATTCGCACTTATGTTGAAATGTTAATTTATTCTTCAATTTTCTTCTACTTTTAATTATGGCTTTTCATACTGATAAATTGCACAAACCTATCAATAATTTTGTCCAGGAATCCAAGCTCATCAACCTATTTCAAACAAAAACAACCATAACCATCACTGACCACTCAAGGTGTTTTACTGGCATACTGAATTCTTTATTCGATTTATTCCAAACCAAAATTTTTCCATAGGTACCATGTATTTTATTATAGGGCTCATCTGTAAAAATTTAAATTCATTCACCTTCAATTAAAAAAAATTTAAAGCACTTATTGCGCATCCAGAAAATTTGAAAAATTCAAGAAATAAGCTAAGGTTTACTCATTTGAGGAATTGTTTTCTTATTTGATTAATAATCAATCTATCATTTTTAACATTTAATATTTTCTGGACGGTCACTTTTTGTATTTTAAATTTTATTATTATATCCTCCACGTTATAGTCAGTTATCCAGATATTCTCAATTTTTTTTTTTTTTAACATTTCAAACCTTTCTCTTTAAAAAAATATTCGAAGCCCCTGCTTGATCCTAAAGTTTTTATTTTAAAGCCTTATTTTAAAAACTTTTCTTTCCAAAGTTGGGTATCAGTTACATTTAAAACCATTAAACAACAGGATATTACGATTTCCGAATTCTTTTGAAACCTTTGAATTTTACATTAATAATGTTTAACAACAATACACATTTCGGTTAGTGATTTTGCTTTGTGGGAGTCTCTTTTAAAGATTTATTAGTTTAACACAAAATTATGTAAATTAATAGTGAAAATACTTACTAAACGAAAAGAAATACTAATTCCTAATACTTTTGACACTCACGGTATGTACAGTGATTGTCAAAAGTTTTCGGAATTCACATTATTTTGTAATTTACTTCCTTTTAACTCATTTTTTTTTTGTTTTTAAAGAGTTGCAACCCACTTTTTAATGTTAGCAGAAAGGTATACAATGGCTAAAAACATAAATCACGACAAAAATCATTTAAATTTTAACGTTTTGAATGTTCATTAATGAAAAAATAAAAATAGAAGTGTCAAAAGTATTCGGTATCACGTGATTTTCTAGTTATATTAATGCATTAACCATATATAAACATCCACGTGGTAAATCTTTTTGTATAATTATACGTTTTAGGCTGTTAGGAAATGATCTAATTAATTAATTGTTTGTTGTGAAATATCCCACTCGGGCACTTATTGTTCCTTGAGGTCATTTTCATTTTGAATATCGCATTTCCTGATTTTTCTTTATAGTGGGGGTCAAAAATAGCTAATTAAATTTAAAAGAAATAATAGAAGAGGGATTTCGAGGACTTTTAGAAACTTATGCTGCAACCAAATCTGAATAGATAACGAACGAATTATATGTCCAGAGTTGTGAGCGCGCTTAAGTTGAAATTTTAATTTATTCCTCATTTTTCTTCTTTTAATTCTGGCTTTTTATACAGATAAATTACAAATATGTCAATAATACTGTCAACGAATCCAAGATTAAAAGTTCTTCCTACAGAACATATAATCTAATATTTTATGTTCTGTGCTAGTTATTTTACTATGACATACTAAATTCTTTATTTCGTTTCTTGCAAACCATAATTTTTCCATTGGGATCATGTATTTTAGTATGGGACTCATCATTCAAATTCATCAACCTTCTTCTAAAATAATGTTAGAAACATTCATCTTATCCTATACATTGCCTTGCCTTCTGAAATACTGTTTTGTGGACTTCTTGTATGATGTTTTTCTTTTCGTTACATTTTTTTTAGAAGGCGGCGAACAATTTAAACACTTATTGTGCATCCAGAAGGTCTTTTGGCACTGAATGATCTTGTAATTTTACATTATTAACCGGATATTTTTAAAAAGAATATGATTTTCGGTTGTTTTGTGTGTTTTGTTTTATTTAATGATGGCCACTCACAAAATTAGGCGTAGGGAGTGATGATCCTACACTACAAAATGCATCGAAAAACGTGAGTGTAATCTCTCAGGAGATTACACCGCAAGGCTCAGGGCCTACACGGCCTGTCGCGCCACTAGAAGGAAGGTTTTGTATTATGGGAGTCTCTTTTAAAATTTATTAGTTAAAAACAATTATATAAATTAATAGTTTTTATATAATGGATTAGAACTATCGCTTCTTTATAAATTTATTTATCATTAGATAAATAAACCAATTCATATTTCTTAACGTTTCGAGGTCCATTAGGACGATTATTGAAAATACACACACACACATATATACATATAATGACCTGTATTATTTCAATATGGAAATTTTTTTTAAATAATATTTCTGAAGATGAGGCAGTCTTGGGCCTCGAAACGTGTAGAAATATGTATTGATTTATTTATGCAATAATAAATAAATTTATAAAGAAGAGATATTTCTAATCAATTATATAATATATTTATACTCTTCATAATTAAAAAATTGAAACTTAATTAATAGTTTTGAAAAATACCTATTCAATGAAAAGAAATAATAATAATTGCAAATACTTTTGACACCCACTGTAGATAATTTCAACAAAAGGATATCAGGCAAAATAAATAACAAATATTCGATAAAAGTTTATTTCAATAAGTAACGTTCCCAAAACATAATAAATTGTTTTAAAATAGTATTTGTTAGAATAACTAAACTTTAACCTACTTCAAAATTTAAAAACGCTGCAAATTATTACAAAATGGTTTATTATTTCTAAATAACAATATTAGGGTATAACTGTTTATATGGCTGTTGATAGGCAATTAAGTAATATGAAAAACTCTAATTCAAAGCATCATATAATAACACTACCTCTGATTTCAAGAATAAAGAGTTATCTTATTAATTATATGAAAAATTTCAATTTTTTTACTTTTCTTTATTCTCTTTTATATAAATATTCGCGATTTTTTTTTTTTTTTTTTGTTTTTTTGTTAGGAAACAATAATGAATTTTTTCTCTATCTTCGAAAATAACGTAGTTACAAGCATTGATATTTTTTTTTGTTTATCATGCTTTACTGATTCTAAAATTCTATACATACTTTTATGATCAAAAATCATTGAGTTATGAGCGTATTTAAGTGTAAAATTTCAATTTTTTTTTCTTTTATTTTTTAACTTTCATAAAATTATTCGCGATTTTTTGGTTAAAAAACACGGATAATTTTTTTTTCTATCTTCAAAAATAACTGAGTCATTGAATAAAAACACTTTTAATCGGCCGCCATTTTAAAACTAACCAGCTGATATCAACGTGTGGGTGTTAGGATCGAGTGTTTTTGAGGCGAATTTAAAAAAAAATTGGTCCGTAGTTTCGGAGATTTTCCGCGGACGGCGGACAAACGGATTTGTTTTTATTCGTTATTCGGATTCTACGCATCTTGAAACGTAAGCTCTCAAATTTTGGGAGGGAGGGTTATTTTTTTATTTTATTTTTTGGTCGATTACAAAGGTTCATTAAAATATAAACCAATATAGATATTTGTTATATAAAAGTACTTCGTTTTATAATTGAATTTATGACATTAAATACTAAAAATAATGAGGTGCAATTTTAAAGGGTTTTCAAAACCCTAAGTAACATGGGAATCAATATTGTTCAATGCAAATGATGATATCTTGTTAATTCGTTCTTTTAAATTTGAAAATAAAAAATCGCATCACTGTTTTTTAAAGGGGTCGATTTAATACAAACCTTGATAATAAATAAAAAGTGTTTTTGGGTTGATCACGTGGGACCATGTGGCCCGCATTCTTGACCAAGACCTCGGTGAAACCCTTGACTGTCTTACTATAACCTGCGAGCTTTCCATCCACATACCATTTCTTACGAGGGGTGACTTTATATTGATCTGATCCACTCCAGCATAAATTGTTGAGGAAATTTACAGTGAGCGGATAGGCACATATGACGTCAAGCTGGCCACTGTAAAAGAGCACTCGATAGTTTTCTATAAGTTCTTCTACCCAGGGTTTCACCGACTTTCCTATGTCATCGAATAAGTGTTTAGCACTATCATTGCCCTCCAGATAGCTAATATTTCCGACATGAATGCTATTTCTAACCTGATCACTGAGAAGGAATGAGTCATAGTCACAGGATATGCTTTCGTCACCGACTTCGAGGTAGTTATAGTACGCTTGGTATCCTGTGAGATTGGTATAGAGTGATGGATAAGTAGTATAGATGTTAAGAATCAAAGAATCGATTACTTTAGTTGCAGTTGAATAATCTCCATTTTTGATGTACAAGCGTGTTTCGTTTTCCTTTTCGTGAAACACATCCCTAGCATTCTGATCAATAAGACCTATCTGATATAGATAATCGCCATATAGTAACATGTTTTCTGGATCCGTCCAACCGTCTCCGATGGCTATTCCATTCAATTGATTTTCTTAGTATTATTTTTATTGGCAGTGTGAATTGTATAAGCTACAGCCGGCACATACTTACCGGCGTAAGATTCACCAGTAACAAAAAAATCATTTTCTCTCAGATTTGGAAATAAAGTAAAAAACTGGTCTAAGGCGACATACAAATCTTTTCCTACTTCAACTTGGTTATTAGGATATCCTTGTTCATCTTCTGTGAAACTGAATCCTGTGCCGACTGGATTGTCAATATAAATCATATTGAATGTCTTAGACCAAGCGTACTCAGCGTATTGCATCTTCCCATTCCGATCAGGAGTTATTGGTCCGTTTTCACAAAACAGTCCGAACAATGAAGAACTTCCAGGTCCTCCTTGCAGCCACAGAACAACTGGAGCACTTTCTGGATCGATTTCGGCCTGAATGTACCAGAAGAATATGTTTGAGTTGTATTGTTTGTTGACCGTCAAGAACCCGGCATAACTCGTGAAGTTGAACTGCGGGAGACATACCTTAGCAGCAGACTGACCCTCTAGTATCGTCCCGGCATCGATGTAAGGTGTCAGGAACAGGGGGTTTCCAACGTCTTCAGGGTCAGGAACACTTCGGAAACGAGACCAAGTCCATTTGAAACTGGAGCTATAGCCCAAGCTGAGGCAAAATACGAAAATGAACAGTATCTCTCTCATTTTGCCATGCACTGAGGACCTTATACCTAAAGCAACCAGTATTTATATGCAATGATAAGTGAAATCATATGATAAGAATAAACATAATTGTGTTAGTATTTCTTGTTTACTGTATGTTTTAGAAGATAAAAATCTTTTGCACTAGGCTGTGGTAGAGAATAAGATTGATCGGTCGCAGGTAATTCGATTGAACATCTAATATAGGTTATCAATCACACGTCGGAAAAAAAGTAAATTATATCACATATTGGCAGCTCTTAAATGATAAAATTTGCGAGGTTTTTTTCTTTATTTAAATAAACAGTCCTAATTACAAATTGCGCATGACAAAACATCAGGAAGAAAAAAATACTGAAAACTATATACAAAAACTAAATATTAAATTAAAGTACTCTTAGATGGATATGTTTATTTATTTAACGTCACTTTATGCTACTATGGCTAATCGGACGGTGGCTACAGTGGGAGTCCTAAATTTTGCCTATCCAGGTTTTATTAGGATAGGAATCTTTAACAAGTACCTGACATCGCACAGGACCACCTTTTTAACGTCCCCTCCAAAGGACGGCATAACTAAGGATTTTTTACTCCCATTAAAAAATCCTAGTACCAACTGCGGGTTTGAACCCGTGACCTTTGGCATAGGAGGCTGTTATGCTAACCACCCACCTACAAGTGATCCCTCTTATATGGATACAAACTACACTACCGGACAAAATTAAAGGGTCACATACAAATATTTATATTATTATTACATAAGAGATAAAAATAGGAATTCCTTTGTCCCAGACTGGACTTTATGTTGTATCTTATCAAGTTAATCCTCTACCAGTTTATATTCCCACCCATTTATGGAGAATCAGTTACTCCTCTTCTTTTCTTTCTTCCTATCAGTAAATGGTTAGTTGTTAGCAAAGATTCATCTTATTGAAGATTTTCTAACATTTAAGAGACTTTAGTTTTTACTTGTGAGTTTAGTAAGAACGTTGTGATGGCCAACAGAAGAGCATTGACCGAAGAGGAATCAATTCGTGCTGTTGCTTTGAATGAAGAAGGGGTTTCTCAAAGGCATATTGCGCAACGGCTCCAGCGGTCACAATCCGTAGTGTCCAGGATGCTTAATAGGCACCGTCAAACTGGAGGGTATACAAGAAGAGTCGGACAAGGCCGTCCGAGGTCAACTTCCCACCGTGACGAGAGATGTTTGCAACTGCATACTCTTTGGGATCGCCGATCAACTGGTAACAGTCTGCGTGGTCTCCTCCAGAGGTTCAGGAATGTGTAAATTTCAGAGAGAACCGTGAGAAGACGACTCAACGATTATGGATTGACCTCCCATCCTTCAGCTACTGGACCTCTTCTCTCCAGGGAACACCGGGTTGAGCGCTTGAGGTTTGCTCGGGAGCACCTAAACTGGACTCAGGAAGATCGGAGCCTCGTATTATTCAGCGATGAGTCAAGATTCTGTCTCCGATCTCCAGATGGACGGGAAAAAGGTATGGAGAAGGCGGGGAGAGAGGTACGCTCCATGCACTTTTTCTCCAAGGGTTGCGTTTGGTGGTGGGTCAGTGATGGTGTGGGGGGGCATAAATTTAAACTCCCGTACAGACTTGGTTCTTGTAAACCGTGGCTCTATAACTGCTGACAGGTACATTAGGGAGGTACTTGAGCCACATGTAATACCTTTCGCCAGAAATATCGCAGGTAACTTTATTTTTATGCATGGTAATGCCCTAGCTCACGTTGCTCGATCAGTGCAAAATTTCCTCAGACAAGAAGAAATTGACGTTATGGTTTGGCAACCCAGAAGTCCAGATATGAACCCAATAGAGCATGTATGGGACATGCTTGGAAGACGTGTCCGCGCCCGAGACCCACAAAATTTGGCAGATTTAAGGGAAATGTTCGTGGAAAAGTAGAACAACATGTAAGAGCCTTGGTCGCTGAAATGGGCAGGAGAATGGAAGCAATTATCAGAGCTAGAGGTGGGAATACCAATTATTGATCGTTTCCCTCGAATTATTCCTTTTTATTCAGTTTTGTTATTTCATTTCATTTCAAAGATTTAGTTTTTCATTTTGAGACAGTAGGACATTTTTATTTTTTTATTTGTTTTCCTATTAAAAATTTCTAGAAAAGAATTTTTTATTTTTTATTACCCTTATAATAAAGTGTGACTTCCAAAGAATAAAGAATATTTTCAAATATACCCTATACAGTTCAGTAATTTCAAAATATTGAAGTGATCCTTTGATTTTGTCCGGCAGTGTATAATGTTCGAGTTTTAATTCTAATTGATTAAAAACTCACGGGTCACCCGTGGTATAGTGGCTAGCATAAGACCCAGTAGGTGGCTCTAGGATTTTTCAATGGGAGTAAAATATCCTTGGTTTTGCCGTCCTTCGAAGGGGACGTAAAATGGTGGTCCCGAGTCTGTGCTATATCAGCTACTTATCGTTAAAGATCCCTATAATAATTAAAACTGTAAACTGGGCAACATTTAGGACTTCCACTGTACCATCGCCCGATTAGCCATAGAACACAAATTGGGTGACGTTAAATGAATAAACAAATCACTTTTCTTTTTTGTTATTTCACAATGAAATAACATAATAGTGGTCCCATTTATATTTTTAGGAAAAAAAAAATACTAGTATAACTTTATCCCGAAAATTATTAAAGGCACATCTATTACCATTCAAATTGGATTAATTAAAGAAATTTTAGATAAAGTTAGAGATGAACATTTTTTAAAGAATTACATTTAGCTTTGATAGAAACATGTGTTCCATTAAATCTATGCTCATATGGCAAAATAGTATGTCAGTTGTTTTTTTAATTTTACAGGAGAGAAATTTTAAAATTCTAGAAGGCATGAACAATCAGGAGTTGATTTATTAAAACAAATACATTTTCAATATTTATGAAAATTAGTTGGCTAATACGTAAAACCAATGTCCATTGAACATACTGCTGTTACCTCAATAATAATCGATATTTTCCGGAAGTTTTCCTACTTTCAATTTCCAATGTTTACTTCTCTTACTATCTTCATGCTTTGGTATAATATTTAAGAAGGGCGATACAAGATAGACTAATTAAAATTAATGTGACACAAAATTGATTGTGTAGTATGGTAAATTTCACACGGATTCATTTTCAGCTAATACAGTCAACATCGTCAAATTCTGCACTATCTACGCTGGTTCGCGGATGTTTATAAAAATATCGGCAATCTTCGTCTGAAAATCAAAGAATTGACAAAAAATCTTTTTTTCAAAGGTTCAATGGGCAGGTATCAAAGCACGTGAAAGCGATGTGGTGATGGAGCATAATAAAATTGGGGACTTCAAATTCCGTTGATTCGTTTTTGGTTTACTTATATTCCATTACTCCAAATCTTGATTCATATATATTATACATTATATATTTATCCACTCTACTTTTTCTCCGATTAAAGTAATGGTACTTTTTTTCAAAACGCTTCCTTTTTCCAAAACCTCGAGAAAATGTGTGACATGGGAGTCACATGAAAACGTTTCTCTTATTTTCGTGGACCCAGTTAACTGGAAGGAGCACCAGTCTGCTAGAGCCATGATTACAGCTTGCTCTGTTTGTTTCCTTGCCTTTCAATCCTAGCATGATCAATATAACACTCACAATGTTGTGTGACCAGGTCCTAAAACGTGTGTACTGGAATTTCAAAATTTTCACGATCGCAAAACTTTTCCTCACAATATGTTTCATTTATGGGTAAGTGAAAGTAAAAATGATTCCCACGTCTTCGATACACTGATCCTCATTACTTTTCTGCTAATGCTCGAACTTGTCTGTACTTAAGTCCAGTTTTTCTTATGTCTTCAGTTAGATAAAAGGAATGGTTTGTTTGTCGTAGATAATAATATAATTGATTATTTAATAAAACACATGTTTTTATTAAAATCCAATTTAAATAATTATTTACCTATCTGTCCATCACGACCCTCTGACCATCCAAAAGTTGTGTTGAAACAGTATCCTAATTCATGATTTCTCGTTTTGGAAGTGTTGTAATGCACTACAAAAGAGCCTCCCTCATTCATGAATACAAGAAAAATGAACTATATTTAACCAAAATATATCACATCAGTGATCTGACTGATTAACAGAAACTAATTAACTTTAAAAATTACCGCTTATAATTACTATTATTATTGTTTTTGTTCGCAACTGCATATCTGGGCATCCAGGAAATGTGAGGGATTATTTTCTTCTTGACCAGCCTCCTGAATTTTTACCAATTTGTTTTAGTTTAGTTTAGGCCTGGTAAAAGGTAGGAAGAAAGGGAAGTAACAAGTTGATTTGAGTGGTGATGTGTCCATGAATGAGTGTTATGTTTGTGGTGAATGTAAGAATTTACTGTAGGGATGTTCGTGACATTTTTGATCGAGTTTGGCAAATTCCCGAAGTTCTGCTCAGTATGTCCAGATTGGTCTCAGTAGAGTAGTATAAACCAGAGACGAGGGCTCAATACCCTAACTTGTAGCACGCCAGCACATTGAGGAAAGAAGGAAGAATCAATGAGAATACAGAAGAACCTGTCAAGAAAGAAAGATTGGAGAATTAGAAAATAAGTAGAAGAAAGGTGCGGTTTTATTTCCCATAGTAGATGTTGTGCCAAACAATTCCAAGAATAAAAAAAAAAAAAAAAAAAAAAGGAGAAAAACAACTTATGGATGGAATATATATATATATATATATATATATATATATATATATATATATATATATATATATTATGTTTTTAACCTCATTTTAGGCATGAGGAGGATACATTTTAAAACTGAACTTCGGTTATTTCATTAATTTTTCATAGATGTTCGCCAGCTTGAATTTTTCAACAGAGGACATGGAATCTACAAAGATAACTGAATGCATAGTTCTTTTCATATGTAAAAATTATGCAATTTTCCAAAAAAATCAAAACATTCTTATTGTTAAACAATATTGAATCTGGTAAGATAGCACTGACATAATATTGCTTATGAAACACTTAGTGTGAATTTAACACCATTATGCTTTTGTAGAATCCAACCAAAAAAGAAAGCCCAACATCCCGCACAATAGGTAGAATAACTTGTCTTTTTTTTTTTAATTTTGACCACCTCACTATGTTCTGCTCAAAATAGCCTACATATCTACAAGCCAAGAAGGGTCATGGGTTCAGTAATAGCAGTTTGTTTGCTTATTCAATTATCGATGGGACAGATGGAGTTTTAATTTTTCCCTGTCCAGGTTTAATTAGGAAAGGGATCTTTACTGATTAATAGGGTCGGGAACACCATTTCACATCCTCTCCAAGGGATTTGAATCGGGGAATCAAGGGAACCAAGAATTTTATATTCGCTTTAAAAAATTCCATGGGAGTAGCATGGTATAGTTGATAGAGCACTAGTCTATTGTTTTAGATAATCAATTCAGCTAGTTTGTTATATCTACCTTTTGTGTATTTCAGAAGTAACAGGATCAAGATAGTTAAATGATGTATGAGGAACAATAAGATTGATTTGTAAAGTAAAAATTACGCATCCTTTTCAATTAATAGATTAGACAAGAATATTTCAGTTTATTAACATTTGTAGAAGAATTGAGGGGTAAAAAAACTTAGTATTAAAAGTAAAAAATAAAATTAAAAAATGTACTTGAAAAAATGTTTATTGTAAATGTTATCATTACAATTACATTTAAAATGATATAACTAAAATAGGAATACCATTGGAAATACTAAGGAATAAATATTCCGTTTATAAATACAATTTGGGAGGTGTATAAATAAAACTGGTAACAATTAAATAAAGTAGGTGGTAGATAGGAAGTAGTAGTCATAGCTCCAGTGAGATCTTTTTGGCACGTCTTCATTGCTACGTATAGTTTGCTCTCATCCCGTACACACTTCCGAGTGTTCTTCCCAGGCAGACACCTACAACAGTAATAAAATTATATATTTACAGTACATCATTGTTTTACAGTAATAAAATTTTGATCAATGATGAAAAAAAAATGGAAAATTAAAATGTATATTGAAACCTTTATTTGAGGGTATATTTGTTTATTTTAAAAACAAGGCCCTACTACCACTAGGGTTATTATTTGTGGATATAAATTATATAAAATTAAGTTTAAATAAAACATAAGTCAAGTATATATTGGATTGTGTCACATGAAATGTCCATTTTTAAGATAAAGGGTAAGGGTTCGGAAGGTAGGTAGACGTATTGGGTTGTGTCACTTAAAATTTCCGTTTTCAAGGTAAAGGATTTTTATTAAAAATACGATATGAAAACAAGATAATTTTATTCGAAGTATTTACCTTCTTTTTCTACATATTCTCCCAACGTGACACCAACTTTTTTATCCCCGAACTGAAAAACTTTGAGCTTTCAAGTGAAACAAAAAAAATCTGAAAAAGAACTTTTCACTTGATAATCGTTTTCAAAAAGTTTTCCTTTGACGAAGTTGTCTAAATTCCTGAACAGGTGATAATCTGTTGGAGACAAGTCGGGAGAATATGGAGGGTGCGGAAGAACTTCGTAGCCCAGTTCTTTCAATTTTTGCATGGTATGTTTTGAAACGTGGGGTCTTGATGCTCAGTGAGATCATGAGGTGCCCATGTATCGAGCTTTTTTACTTTCCCAATACACTTTAAATGTCTGGAAATGGTAGATGCATGCATTTAGTTGTGCTGAGAGTCCTTTAACTGTTTAGTAGGGGTTTCCTTCTACTGTATGTTTGAGGACATCTATGTATGATGTTTGAGGACATCGTTGTCTATTACGGATGGAGGTCTTCCTCGGGACAAGTTTTCCAAGTCGGTATCCCCAGCTGAAAACTTAGCAAACCAACGGTGAATGGTCCGTTCATTAACCCTCCCTTCCCCAAACGCCTTGCAAATATTTCTAGCAGCCTCAGCTGCTGAATGGCCGAGTTTAAACTCGTACAAAAATATTACTCGAAAATCGCGTGTTTCCATGTTCATATTTGGAGGTATACTAAAAAGTGGGTAATTGATTGGGAAGCTAATGTTTATAGTACAAAGGTAGAGGATTAGTAACTATTTACTTCAAATATGTAAACATTCGGAAGAAAACAACAGAGATCTACAAAATCTTTTATGTATTTCAGAAACTATAAAAACGGACATTTCATCTGAAACAACCCAATAAAATTAATTCTAAATAAAACATAAGTCAAGTACATACAATTGGTATGATTTAAATCTAATGTCAATAGCACTGTCAATAACTGATATAATTATTTTTTTTAATGTTACTTGGTACAAATTTTGGCTGTTTCTCCATAGTTTTCTAGCTAATAAAAATTAAATATTCAACAAAAAAACTTAGGTCTCTGTGACTGGCTCTTTCATGGGTTATAAGCTCCAGACTGAAGTCCCAATACAATGTCTTCTATTCTATTCTTCCCTCCCTCCACTTCCATCTCACCTTTTTAGAGGTCTCACTGAATGAAAGTGGTTGTATAAAGGATAAAGTATCAAATATTAGAACATCCGGAAAAATGTTCCACTTCATCTGGAAAGGTTTCCTCAACAGAATGGAAGTGACCAAGAAGACAAAAGACGCCTGAAACACTTAACTGTACTACCTATTATTTCCTACCCCTTGGAGTCATAGATTTTCACATCCACACATAGAAGTAAAAAGTTGGAGAGAAGACTAAGAGAGATAGGTTCTGTAACACCGCTATGAAGTACAGCCATTCTACTAGCCAAGAAACCATTCTAGAAAATAAATTAAAATGATTTGGACACCTCAGAATGAATTCTAAGGATCATTGTCATTTTTATATTATTTTTAAAACCTGATACATAAGCTCGCAAAAATATTTATCACTTAAAAGTGGTTTGTTGCTTAAAAATGAGATAAAGAATATTTTTAAAATAAACCAATTTTCGGTATGATTGCCGACCACTTGCCATTTTGGAGGTTTTATATATCACAATGGTACACTATATATTATTTAAAAAACCTTAATCCAATTTCCTTTAAAGAATTCCTAAATCCTTGAAAAACATGATTACAAATTCAAGTTCTTTCTTAAGTTTCAAATGCACTAATTTCAAGTTCATATTTTATTTCATTCCATTAGTTTCAAGAACAAAACATCATACATTACAGAATTTTTTTTTAATTTTCAGGTGCATCCAATTAAACTTTTGTGATTGAAATAATGGACTAACGATTTAATTACTGCGACTGAAGTAAATTGTTAAAAGTAATCAAAGATATTATATGCCATACCCAGGATCTTTGAACTGATTACAATCTGCAAGCGAATCATTTTTCTTAGTAAAATACTAAAATTTTGAAATGCAATAAAGGTACCCCATGTAATATTACTTATCGCACGCAATTCAATGTGCCTGTGCAATGCATGAATGATTCTTGTTACAAGCCTTTGTATATATTTTTTGCTAAGTTGATTTAAAGTAATTTTGTATTGACATCTCACAGAGCCCCTGGACATAGTTTACGGACCACTAGTTGGGAACCCCTGATCTATTATATTAAAGAGAACTTAATGAAACTTAACTTGAATAAAACTTCAAAGTTATTTTGTAAAGAAAAATAAAGCATACCTGACAATCCCGACTGCAGTACCACTGGTTGCCACAGCCGGCACAAACAAACTGGGCTGACTTGTGCCTGCAGCCCTGGCATTGGGGAACCTCTTCGGAGCCTTCGTCGATAACGAGCCGGTCTCCAGCGTCACCATCATCATCGTCCTAAACAACAAATACATATATTTATATATATCATTCTTTCCTATGCCTAAATTGTCCATATTATTCAAACAAATATAAACAAATCGCTAGAAACAAATTTGTTTCAATTACAGGTGGTAACCATAACCAAAATGCAACTTAATTATTAGCAACCAAACCGTTTAGCCATTGAATACAGAAAATTACAACAAGCTTACTAGATTGAGTGGATATAATGCAAACTACTGAAGCGACTACTTTTTGATTCTGTAATCATGGTTTTTCTTTGATTCTACATGCTTTACATACTACCATAGTTTTTTATGACTCACAAAATGAATCTCATGCAGCTTCATTGTCACTTTTACTCACAGGAATCTTATAGAACTATCCCACTGTATAAACATTTTCAAACCCACAACAATGTTTGAAGCCAGAAAATAGACTTTAAGGACAAATAAAAATGCAGCAGATAGAAATGAGTAAGAGTAGATTAAAAGGGTACTGTAAGTAATGGTATAGTTGACATGTCAAGTGAAAATTAATATAGTCAAAAATGGATTCGTACAACATTTATTGTCTAGGAAAAGCAGATCAGCATTTCCTGGAGATTACTAGATAGCTCTAGTTTCAGAACCTACTCTACTAAAGTAGCTTAAGGTCTAGAAACACTAGGAAAGCCAAGCTACTATAGATCATAGTAGGTGGAGCCAGCTTCTGACTGAGCTACTATACAATCGAATGCTCACTCAAGGAATAATTATAGTAAAAATATAATTAATTCAAACCTAAACAAATAAAACAGTGCTGCATTGGTGAGAGTTTTAGTTTTAGACCTCCATCGAAAATGCCTAATTCATAGAAAGAATATTTCCTTTATTTATTTATTTTTTATTTAAGCGTTTATATGTAGGAAAACATCAATTTTTAATTTATTTATGAAAATGGTTTTAACATTTTCTAACCTATTTAATGGAATCAATTTGAAAAGTATATCAGGAACTAAGCTACCTATAGGTTAATAAATTAATGGTTCGGTAAATAAATTTGAATAATGTGTTGTAACAATGTTCACTATGGTCTCTCAAGGTTGACAGAATCGGCCAAAACGCACAAAGCTTAAATTATATAAGACCATTATTAGGCCCGTCGTGTGATATGGCGCAGAGGCGTGGACACTTAAAGATGACCAGCAAGATCCATAATCTTATAAAGAAAATTATGAGACAATTTTTCAGTTCTATAAAAGAAACATGGCATATGGCGTATTAGGCGTAACCAAGAATTGGATGACCTCTTACAGCATGAAGATATACTAAGGTTTTTTAAATCTAGAAGAATTAGTTGGCTGGTTCAAATTGAACCAATGCCAGATGAAAGGATGCCCAAAAAAGTACTGCACGAAACATTTCCATGAAAAAGAAAGAGGGGAAGCCCGTGTAAATGTTGGATTAAGGATGTAGAGGAGGACCTTTCTAAAATTAGAGGGACCAACTAAAGGACAGACCTCCAGTAGGCCATGGAGAGCATTGTTGGAGAGGCCAAAATTCATCACAGACCGTAGAGCGAAGAAGAAGAAATAAATTTGAAGAAGAGCCTAATTTAAACTTAAAATCAATTAAATATTTATATATTATTAATAATTATTTATCTCAACACAGGATTGTGTCAATAGAGATGAATATAGGGAAAAATTGAGGAAGATAAAGGTCCTTGTGGGTGCCAAAGAGGTGAGAAAGGGGAGAGTATGGAGCGAGGAACAGAGAAGAGTCTAGTCTGAGATAATGAAAAAAAGGTGGGAAGAGAGAAAAAGAGTGGAATATGTGGGCAAAGTTAGGGGGAAATGATATTTGTGTGGTCTTTAAGGCCGTTTTGGGTAAAAAAAAAAAAATTATTTAATGCTTCAATGAATCTTCATACACCAGTTTTCATCCATGACAAATGAAGTATAAAATTTTATAATGATGGAGTTTTTTTGACCATTGAGAAATTAGATGAGGAAGATGGTTGGGGGTGCGGTCATAAATTAGAAACACACATTTAAAATAAGTGCTATTTTAACTATGTGCCGACGTTTCGGCCTAAAATGTGGGCCTTCATCAGGGTTGACTCTGAGACGGTGTCTAAAGGAGTACACTCACGTCAGAATAATGGATATAGTACAGTATTGGAGGTCATATAGGACTCCTTTAGACACCGTCTCAGAGTCAACCCTGATGAAGGCCCACATTGTAGGCTGAAACGTCGGCACATAATTAAAATAGCACTTATTTTAAATGTGTGTTTCTAATTTATGACCGCACCCCCAACCATCTTCCTCATATAAAATTTTATGGTAAGTACCCAATATGAAATAGACTTACACAACTAGAGATGGACAACCCACTCGTTAACTGATTAAACTCTACTGAGTGAGTAACCAGCGATTTATGCAAGTACTGGTTTAATTTTAGTAAGTCAAAACTGAAAGATTAATAATCCATAAAAAGCTTGAAAAGTAAGCTTATTTTTAAAAAACAAAGCATACCCATGTTAATCTTAGTCACCATTATACTATTAAACATTACTAACCAACAAAACAACGTCTTCTTTATTCTTTACTGCTACAGGAGGGGTACCACTGACAGGGGTTATGGTTATTTCATTACGGTTCTTCTGCTGAAAAGAATAAATTTATTAACTATATAATTAATATAATGACTTAAATGTTACAATAAAAAACATGGATAATATATATTTTTCTAATCCAACTAAAGATACATTGGTATTGTTCGATTAAAGATTGCTATTTCTCTTCTGCTGCATTTACTGCATTTTAATGAACGAGAATAGGGCACAGGAATATTTGAAAAGAAGGGTTTTCATTCTCTAGTGGTGGAGCTCACTAATTGATAGTTGAAGTCTGTCCAGTCAGTTAGTTTTTCTCAGTCTAGGACGAGGATTAGTACATATTTCTACTAGTCTTGTGGTTGTCCTGTCGGAGTTAGTGTATTAAATAATGGATATAGTACAGTATTGGAGGCCATATAAGAATTGGATATGTCTCAGTGAGATGAAGTCTGTCACTGTCAGGAGTTTCAGGGTGGTGTGCTCTAAGTCAGTTTTAGTCCTTTAGACAAAGTTATGCCTTACATTACTCCTAAGCATTGCATTCTGACGTTAAATGAACAAACAAACATAAGGCATACATGGAAAACTGAATTGTTAAACAATAGAATCAAAATATTGTAAATAAAATATCTGATAAACAGAAATATCTGGTATTTTTAATATGGCTTTGATACGTAATATGGAGCGGCATAGTCTATTGGATAGAGCATTAATCTACTGTTCTTCAGGTCCCAGGTTCAAATCCAGGCTGTAGTAGAATATTGATTACTCTATTATATCAGCCCTGGAGCGACTCTGGGGTATGCAGACTAGGGGTGGGCATAATCGAATGACGATTATGGGATAATTTGATTATTCCAATCATTCGAATTAATTGATTATCGGATTAATGGGTTTGGAGAAATGAATGATCATTGGAAACTGAATATTTTTTTTTTTTTTTTTTTTTCTCATCACATAAATTATAGGCACATTTGCACCTGGGCTCAGCCATCATAGAGACGGGAATTAAGGCATATTGCCTCTCAGAAAGCATATTAATCATTCGATTATGAAATCATTCGACTATTTAAATCATCGAAGTTCGATGATCCGATTATGACTATCATTCGATTATGCCTACCCCTAATGCAGACCCTGGGGCACACCCAGCCTCTACGTAATGGGTACCCACAAATGGGAAAAAAACAGGCTGAATGTGATCTCAGTCCAATCACCTCATTGAACAACGGTAGGCCTAGAGACAGTACAAATCTTTCTCTATGTTTACTATAGGTTTTTTTTTTTTTTTTTAAATACATATCAACTGTGAGAAAATGTGGAACTTGTATTGTGATGTTTGAAAATATTTAATTTAAATTGAAAGTTTTATATTAATTTAGTTCCTTTCATAGATTTTAGAATTTGTTTAAAATAATTTACGAGGACGTACACATGTCAATCCAATTTAAATCATGAAATTTTCATTAATTTTGCTGCTCAACATATTTGATTTTAATGATTTTTTTTACCAGTTATTCTCTAACCATTTCTGGATTTAAAACCGTGGATAAAACATTTATCTGGCAGATACTTTTAGTTTTGTTGCCATTTTAAGTCCACATAAAAATAAAATAAGTTTATGTTATAAGTCTGTTTCCTTGAGGATCACACCTCCTTAGAAGTTCTTTATCTTATCTTCTAATAAGTCAAAAATAACTCAATATCAATATAAGAGAGATGGTATAATAAATACAAACGAACCTTTGTAGAAGACAGTATGTCGGCTATGGAGACCCTCGACGGCGGCCTGAAGTGGGGCGGAGGGGCTGGGGGCCGCTCAGGGGCCGTGAGGAGGCGGGCCAGGGTGGGGGAGAAGGAGGCAGGCCTTGGGGGAGTCGACTTGGTGAGGACCTGGTGCAGGAGGGAGGGCGGCGACACTGGGTGCAGGGTCACCTCGGGGTAGGGCTTCGCGCCGTTGGGCTTTGTCGTCTCCTTCATAGCTGCCTCCTCTCTTCTACTCTGCTCCATACCTGCAATAAAACCAATCTCATTAATATTATTAATAATTTTTAATAGAAGAAAACATAAAAAGTTGTGTTTGAACTCAACAGCTAATAAGGCTGGTTTGTTCAGTTCATTTTAATACTAAAACTAGGCTAAACAGAGGTTTTTCCTTTATATTTAGATAACCCAACCAAAATAGTAACATAGTGGGTGAACCCCAATTCCCATGCCCATGCATCACAAGCTATAAACATTATACATAACTAAATATATCAATCCAAAAAGAAAAAAAAAAAAATCCTTACCCATATTGTAGACATGATCAGAAACAGTTCTGACAGAGGCTCCAGTTCCCAGAGCCATGTTAGCCATACTGATGAGGGAAGGGTTGGAGGAAAAGCGTTGCTCCGCAGATCCCCTCACCCGCCTCCCTCGTCGGGGGGCGCTCTCTGGGTGGCGTGACCTGTAACCACCACTACTCATATATAGGCACACAGCCTTATATAACCTTATCATAGGTTCCAATGAGGACATTATTGGAAAAACTTAGACAAAACCTTATTGAAATTTTAACCATAAATAGAATAATACTATCTTAGAGGAAATATAAAATGAGGGAAGTATAAAACATATAACTGACGGTTTCAGTTAATCATCAAGTTAAAAAATTGATATTTAAACATAGTACTCTTTAAAATTTTAAAGTCACAACTATATTACATTTTGGATCAAACTGATCAGAACCAGATACAGGGATCACCTGTAGTGTAGTGGTTAGCATAAATATGACTTATACGCCCAAGGTAGCGGGTTCAAACCTGAGGCCATAGGATATTTCAATGGGAGTAAATACCTTTAGTTATGCAGTCCTTTGAGATGATGTAAAAAGGCACCTGAGCCTGTGCTAAGTAAGATACTTCTTAAAGATCCCTATCCTAATTATACCTCGACAGGTAAAATGGAGGACTCCCACTAAAGCGTAGTCCAATTTTCCACAAATCCATAAAGTTACGTTAATGTACAAGCAAACAAATACCAAATCAACAGCAAGTTCCTGGGCGGCTACAAAAACTAAATCATCAGCAAGTTAAATAGAAATCCTCTGGCTCCAGCAGGAAAACATATGTCCGCAGACATAAGGCTGGGTACTAACCAGCAGTCACTTCCAGCGGATACTTGTAAACCACAGCAATAGTACCAGTTAATAAGTGGTCTGAAAAATCTCTCCTTAACTTCTTAAACTATTTTATTATTACAGTTACAATTTTTTCCCGAGCCCTTTTTATTTTTATACACCTCAATAAACCTAATACAATTTTGTTACATATCATTTTAATTTACATATTTCATTAACTTAGATTCGCAAAGGCAATTGGCCTACGCTAACTGGAAACAGAATGGGATGCAAATAGTTTACATTAAGTTGCAGTGAAACATAAGATGAAAATTATATATTAAACAAACCTCAGTAAAAGAATGGTGGTAAAACAGGGCTTAGTATAGAAAGTCATAATGCCAAAAATGACTGAGTCTTGGTTACTCATTTAATGACAACATAAACAGTTAATCATACACCAACATAAATGATTTTCAGTTGAAATAAATAAATAGGTAAAGAAGTACAAACCTATAATCATCTATAATTGACTTCACATCAACAATAGGTCCATTCCTTCCTTCACGAGGGTTCATCGCCACCCCGTATGGACTTGGTTTAGGAAGGATAGGTCTCTGCTGTTTTCCGAGACCATCGGGAAACCTTGGTCCTCTCATCATCATCATCATCAGATTATTTGGTACCTGTTACAAATAATAATGTGATTAAATGATTAAGGAGAGGGAAAAAAAGAACAGGAAAAAAAGCTGCAATGAGTATAATTCCAAATAAAAGGAAAAATGATTTTAATATTTTTTTTTTTTATCAAAAGTTGAACCACTAAAATCCACAGCCAGAATTGAAAAAACTACTAAACAAAATTATTTTATAAATCCATTGAATTAAGCATTATTAAGAGAATGATTATCAGTAAAAGAATAATAATTATCCATAAGGCAACATTCAATATACCATATTAAATTGTGTTCTAACATTTTGATTTGATTAAACGTATTTTAATAGTAGCTCCTTTTCTAAACATTCTTTTCTGAAATCAGAACAGGGAAAATTCACAAAAAGCATAAAATATCATTCTGTAAGTTTAAATTTCACATTTCAAATACAAACACCATATTCTTCTTCTACAGTTGGTAATTCAGCCCTAGCATTTTCCCTTTTGCTCTGAATATTAGATTTGTGATAAAACCAGGGGGAACTGTTGTGAACGTAGGGTGTTGACTGTTATAGGTCATATAGTGTATAAAATTCACTACTCTTAATCCGTTTTTTAAGTTCAATTGTTTAAAGAGTTTTTTTGTTTATTTACATTTCAACCTGAATACCAATTAGTACTATCCATTTATACCATTACATTTTCTTTCCTACTATATTAGCTGAAGAATTTGTTAATATGTCTGGGAAGTGGTTTTATAATGCTTTTTGGTTATAATTTAAATGTAATTTTATTGTATAATTGCAGAGGTGTGAGATTGAGGTTTACATCATTACTATATAATCAGGTGTGTTCAGTGGGAAGTAGAAGAGGCACTTTAAAAAATATTAATGAATCTTCTCTCCTTACCACAAATTCAAATAACATAAGATAAGATCTAAATTAAATTTATAACTAGAAAAGTTTTCGCACTTCTTGAGCACAAAAAAAGGAGCAGATAATTTGATAGGTAAACTGACTTTTACAAACCTTTTGACGTACCTTATTGTTTAAATGCTCGGGAAACCTTTCAGGAACTGGCTGCTCGTCGAGGCAATGCATTCTCTTCCTCCTTAGCAACCTTTCTAACATTTCTTCCTTCAACTTTCTTACCTAAAAAAGACATAATTTTGATTAAGTTTATGTCATATAATAATGATTGGCTCTAAAAGTAATTAAATAAATAAAAATTAAGCAATTTTAAGAACAGTTAATAGCATAAATTTTAATTCTGCAGATTACTATAGTTATGATTAAGTTAAAAATTATCTACAGAAAAAAAATATTTTAAACAAACATCTCTTATGATGAAATTATTGGCGCCCGAACAACAGACAATTCTTACCCTGAGAATGGCATTCCACTCCATCTCTTTCGCAGCAGCCAGCTCCCCAAGACTCTCAATCTCTTTGGCTAGCCTATCAGAAGCCTCGCCGAGGCTGTCTGGTGTACTGGAGACCTCTGTTACAAACTCAGAGATCATCCTCTCCCTTTCATCGTCCACTGGAGTCTAGAACATCCAAGTAAAGTGTTTTAACTTTAATTGCAATAAAATAACAAAAATTAATTAAATATAAAAATTAAACTCTGATTTTATTTTAAAAATAAATAATGATATAACTATGAAGTATTGGCTTTGATTCGGCAAGTTTTCCAAATATATCTCATAGTATTAAAAAAAAACAACTTAGAAATAGCAGATGATGACAAAATTCACAAAACAGATCATGTTTTAGTGTTTTATCATGTTCTCAGAAGTTGCTTACTTAATGAGATATCAACTCACCAGCTAGCTGGTTATTTTCTTAACCTTGGGTAGTACAAACCAAAATAATAATAATGAAACATATCAGTAATTGTATAACTCAGAAATTCAACAATAATACAAAATTTATTAAGGTACATGTAATATTTGATAACACAAAAAACATGTGATAAATTACTCTGAAAAATTAACAATCACAATACATTTTTTTTAATAAGTAAAAAAGTACATAATAATAAAATTAGGTTACTGAAGGTTAGAGACAATGGGAATATCATTAAACAAATAGAAAGAGAAAAAATTGATTTAAAAAAAGATAAATTCTTCGACTTAATATCCATTCCTTCTTATTAATGCATCAACATACATAAATTAAACTACAACACTTTTTTTATTAATATAAAAAAGATCCATGATAATCTAATGAAATTGATATGAAATACTCACCCTAGTCTCACGATTAGAAGTCTCCGCAGGAGTAGTTTCAGTCTCTTGGTCCACTTTGTTACGCTTCCTACTGGAATCACTTTCTTCGCTACCACTGCTACCCTCTGGTTCTGGCTCCTTTGAATCCAAACCACGTTTCCGTGACACTTCTGGAGTAGGAGGAGGTGGGGAGCTTTGAGGTTCTTCTTCCTGCTACAAATACCAAATGTTATAGCACACAACAATAAGAATATATGAATACAAAGTTGTTTATACAGTTGTATGATAAAGATTAAGCTCGAAAAATTCAAAATTTGAGATCTTACTAGAGTCGAAATGGGGAAAAAAACAGTTTTCATACAAAGTATATGTAGTCTAGTTGGCTCTCCAACAAACATTGAGATATGTTAAACTGTTTTAATGAAGAAGTATTGCAAAGTGTAGGGTAAAAACCTGCACTATGATTTCGCAATTTTAATTTTAATTTTGAATTATTTTTATTCTATAACGGGTATCATGTAAAGATTTTCAGCTTTCAGTTATCTGAAGAGACGATAAAATGATTTATTTTATTCATTTATATCTATTTTTTTTTTTTTTTTTTTTTTTTATGAACTACAGTTTAAA
Source organism: Piezodorus guildinii (assembly GCA_023052935.1). Taxonomy (NCBI): domain Eukaryota; kingdom Metazoa; phylum Arthropoda; class Insecta; order Hemiptera; family Pentatomidae; genus Piezodorus; species Piezodorus guildinii. The sequence goes on along the minus strand of CM041297.1, from coordinate 40,399,411 downwards.
AATAACTAAACATTGAATTGTATTAATGTTTTATTTATTAATCCTAACCACCCTGTGCTTTCACTACTGAAGGTAGCATACATGACCAAATTATCCGAATTTGGGATCACTTGAAAGTAAACAAAAAAGGCAAACTTATCAATAAAATAAATACTGTTATAAAAGAATTATTTATAGTTACTTTAGGAGTTATTGGTCTGGATTGGGGTTTCTCTTCTTCAACAGGCACTTCTTTAGGAGCTGGGACTTCTTCTTCATCCTTAATTTCTTCTTTAATTTCAGGAACCGGAGCTTCTGCTTCCTCCTCCTTATCCTCTTTGACTGGTTCAACGGTCTCATTTTCCTGTAAACATAAATTATACATCAAATAATCAGTTTTACTAAATATTATAAGCCAACCTCTTGAAATTTAAGAAAAGATAAGACTTATCTATTACTTAAAGAATGTGACAAGAAACACCTGCAGTGATCAACTTACATATTAGAATACAGAATGTGCCACTGGCGTACAATTTTCTTGTTTTAAATCGTCAAGTGGCCAAATCCTTCAAAAATAAAACTTGAAAATTGTGTACAACATGCTTGGAAGTAAAGATGTGTCAAACTTCACCTTATCTTAAGGAGGGGGGAGATGGAGTTATTTGAAGCTATCTCCTCTCCCCTCTCCCACTCTATGGAATGTACAATAGAACAAATTTGCAGCCATGGGTTTGTTAATTATGTGTTTGATATACATACTCTAATACAATCTATGGTATAACCACCTCAGTAAATTCAAATTTATTCTTTATCTGTGCAACTAATGTTCAACTACACATCTAAAAAGAAATTCTTCGAATAAATAGATGTATATTGAGTAATACAGGCATAAAAACCAAGGAGTACCATTTGAAATATGCATTTAACGTTTTGCTACATTCATCTCATTAAATGACTCCCGAATTAAACTATCACCAACTGTCATAGTTAAATAATAAATAAAATTTTAAAAAACCTATACCACAACCCATGAAGGGTCTTGGGCTCAGTACATTTAGAGATTAGTACTATTTCTAGGCCACGGTCATGCAATGAGGTGATTAGGCCTTGATCACGCTCAGCCGCCTGGTTTTTTTCTCTGGGTACCCACTTTACAGGGGTAGGGTCTCCATATTCTAGAGTCGGAATTTTGATTGGCAGAATTCTGCCAAAGCCGGGATTCGCACCCCAGATCATAATAGACAAGTGCTTTATCCACTAGACCACGCCGCTCCCTAAATAAAACAAAACTGTACTTTAATCATACATAGAGTACACTGAATAATATTAATAAAATAACTATAACATGATTATTTTTGTTCATAGACAACAGGTTAAAGGGAGTTCTTGAGAAATGAACTAGCCGACACACCAGTATATCAGCTTAGACTGACATAACACTATCAATAATTTTTAATTAGTTCATACAAATTAATCTTCATTATTTTTTCTCAAAGAAGTGCTTTCAATTGAGGATACTTTTGAAAAATAAAAATAATTACATTATCTGTCTTAATACCATAAAACTTATAAAATGATTCTTCTTTAAAAACCACTTTTAAATGTCAAAGTTTTTCTTTTAAATATATTTATTACAATTTACAACTGTATCAATATTACATTAAGTAAACCTGAGTATAACTATGAAAAGACTTGATACACATGTACAGAAACCACTCATTGGCAGGACTCCAAAATATTCTTAACCAGAGGGTCTCTGTGCCATCTTTATTTCAGATGGGAATTAACAGGAATTGAAAGAGGAAGCAAGATTTGAAACTAGTTGGTAAGAATGAGAATGAGTGTAGAGTCATGAAAGGAATAGAAAGTATCTGGCTCGGACCAAATCAGCGACATATGTGCCTTTCATTTTGAAAGTAGCCTAACTCCATTTATACTTAAATTGAGATTTTTTGTTTAAATTAATCAAAATTGAGATTGTTTGTTTAAATTAATCACTTAATTATCAGTATTAATTAAACATACTTATTATTTAACCACAGCAATTGTCCACAAACTGAGGGTAACTTTTTAAATACTAATTAAATTAAATTACCTTCATAACTGCGTTGGGACATTCTTCTTCTTCCAGTGGTACGACAGACCATGTAGGCCCTGGGCCTCGCAGTGTAAACTCCTGGGAGTTTAGCACTCACGTTTCACGATGCAATTTTTAGTATAGGGTCATCACTCCCTACACCTAATTTTGTGAGTGGCCACAATTTGGCTGACGAGTCTCACATATCCGGGGGAGAGGCTGTGATTGAATCCCCATTTTTTTACATCCTAATAAAAGCCTGGGATTCGAACTCACAACCATAGCATGAGGGACTAGCACACTAGCCACTCAGCCACGGACTCCCCAATTAGGTGACATTATCAATAATAAATATCTCAATTTAGTATAAATGGAGTTAGGCCACTTTCAAAATCAACAGCTCAAATGGAACATCAAGGTGTTTATGGATCAGTTTATTCAAGGCAAAATAAGGAAAATAGCAAACTTAAAAAAATAAATGTAATACTGAAGATATAGTTATATCAATATATATTTTTGTTAATATACATACAAATTTCTTTTTTTCTGCATTTATGTTTTAAATATTTATTAAAATTAATGTGTTTTAATTTTTAGTTATTAAAAAAAATGTTTTAAAGTTTTATTTATTTATATATATATATATATATATATTATATATAATATATATATATATATATATACATATATATATTTTAAGCAATAAGAGGATGAATTTTCCCATACTCAATCTCTATTAAAAATTTCAGCTTTGCAAACATAGTCATCATTTTAGAGATACAGTGATTAAGTGTGTGAATGGTAACTTGTTTTTATAATAGATTTATAAAAATAAAGTTAATTCACAAACCCGATGAACACTTTACAAACCCGACTACAAATACAAATAATAATTGACAAGAAAGAAAAAACTAAATGTCTTTAAATTCCAACAGGTAAAAGGTTAGTATGGAGACTTATCAGCAAAATATAACAAAATTTAAAACAATAAGTTGATAAACATAATGGACCAATGAAAGAATGTTTGAAATTGTAGCAATATATATTTACAAAAATTAATACTGATTATAAAATAATTAAGACATTAGTAGAATTCAGTGAAGATTATTACTTTATTTTCTTGAATTATTAGCAAACAGGTTAAGATCGTTATCACAGAAGGTTTTGTTATCACTTAACTATAAGAAACTTATAGAGTATCAATAAACATGAGTATCTAATCAAGATTTATTCAGTAATTATAAATAAAATATTATATTTTTAAATGTTAAAATCGAATCATTAATTCAGAAGTAGATGGGGCATCAAATTCAAATAGACTAGTTAATTTATTTTGCTCCAGTAAAAATTGTTTGGATATGTTGAAAAAATAAGAAAAACTTAATAGATTAACTTGGGATTTAACTCAACAGTTTTTTAAAATACTTGGACTGTTTAAACTAATAAATGATGCTATGTAATGATTTAAATAAAAATTAAATATACTGAGAATACTTTAATATTAACACTTACACGACCTTTTTTTAAATCCAGTTCCGAATTCAAAGCAGAACACTTGAGTCGAGCACTGGTTGATTCAGGTATTTTCAGCGTGAATACTTTAAGCACAACCATTTCTTTCGGAAAAATTAAATTTAAAAAACACTGAATGAAGTTTTAAGATTTTCTTTTTAAAAACGATCTTGTTTTATAACAAAACGTGATTATGATAATATAGAAGACAAAAGAAAAAGATGATTAGAGGGTTTCGATCGTCGGCCAAATGGAATACTGCTGAAGTCAGTATTAGAGTCAAATACGAAAAACATCAGCTGACTGCTGCCTTTTGCTTACTCGGAAAAATTCTATTTACAGTTGAATTATTCTCAATTTTACATTTCATGATTTAAACTACAACAATGACATATTTTTATACTGTTTAAAATATTACTTCTAATAAGTAATACGGTTCATAAAGTACTTGTGAGAGTTCACGAAAGTAGCGGTTGAGAGGAAAGGCATATTTGAAAAAAAAAAAAAAAATTCGGATGATAACATCAAACATTAGTTTTGAAAAAATCCTATATCATTAAGTATTTAAAAAAATAAAATAAATAAACCATTCGAAACTAATGGTCAATTAAAAATGAGATAACAAATAAATAGTTATTGAACAAGTTAGCAACGATTGGGTAGTGTAATTTTAGTTTATTATTTTTAATAATTCAATTGTTTATAATCAAAAGAAAAAAAAAATTACACCACCCTCCCTCAAAATTAGAGGTCTTTCGTTTCAAGATACGTAGAGCTCGATATATCGTTATGAAATTAGTAAAACATAATAATAAATAAATAAACAAACAGGAGTAGTAATGTTACAAATGCCATACGATAAATATTGTTAATTTAAAGAACACAATACATAGCAAATAAACATACTTAAAATATATCATTAATAAAAATTAGTATTTTGTATGAGAAAGATTTTATATCATCTTGAACGAATTGGCCAGGGCTTTTAATAATACTAAAATGAAAAACATAATAACAGCATATTACAATCAAGGAAAAAAATAAGGAACGGTATATTTTCATTGGAGTTATATATTACTAAAACCCGTGTTGCATATTATGCAAGGTAGGAAGTGCAAATAAATAAATAAAGTTTATAAGAAAGTAATGGACACTAACTTTAATAATACCAAGAAAGTATTAACGAATAAATAGACAAATTCTTTTAAGTAAACTTAAGTCACAGGACACATATTCAGTAATAAAAGATACATATGAATTTAAGACAATATTATAATAATAATGTTAAAAAATCAAATAAATGAATTCTGTATTTTGAATTTTAATTTGCTAAATATTATTTTGTATTTTTAAATTTATTTTGCTAGAATGTTTGTACTTTAAATTCGGAGCTAAAATCCCCTAAGTGGTTGAAGAGCCGTGACGTTAAATAAATATAAAAAAGAGAAATAATATCAATAAATGATTTTTAATTAATTCTTAGGTTCTTTTTAAATAAAACAAATGATCCATATTTTTCACTCAACAAATTTTTTATTTCTTTTTTCTCTCCAACGGTTCAGCCTTTTGCCATTTTCAAGAATCCTTTAATCTGTCCTGTCTTTTATTGCATACGTAAAAATATATATACATAGTCACATTAATAAAATATATATACTATAGGCTGAAGCCAGCCTTTCAGCTTGTTATTACCTACTAGTGTAAATACTACTACTACTTACTACTAGATACTAGAGTTTAAGTATGTATATTTTTATAGTAAGACTATGTGTGTGCGTGTATATATCTAACCGTTGGAGAGATAAAACACTTAAAAATATTGTTGATTGAAAAACATCACTTGTTTTATTTAAAAAGAACTTAAAAATAAAACTATTCACTCAAATAAATACATATATAATGAAAATTAATTTTAATTAAAATAAAAAAGGGTCTAGATACCAGAACATAACATTATAAACTAATACTTAATTTATTCAAACTAGAATCACACATTTATCCTAAATTTTTTACAGCATTATGCATAATTTTAAAACTAACTTTGTAGGTATAAAATTTTAAAAAGTTTTAAAAAAAAATCTTTTTATAGAGAAAATTACAAACAAAATTTTAACACGTAAGTGGTTTTTAAAATAATGAATGCTTCATCCAACTCACCTTAAATGTCATGACAGCTTTTGATCTATAATATCCTCTGGTTCTCTTTCTACCTCTTTTATATTTGTACTTTCTTGTAACATCCAAATTATTCGTCATAAAACTCAAGCCTTCCATGATGGATTATTGGATCTTTCTGGATGAAAAGGATTTCCAACGAGTTTAGGAGATCGTATAGAGAAGAAATTATTATAAAACTACAAAGACCCGTATGTCTTGCGGAGACTTCGCAAAGGAACTGAAGACTTGAACGATCCAAGACCTAAGCTTACTGAAGTGGTGGGGGATTTGGGGTCATTATAATCACCGACTGACTGCTAAGGCATTGCGAATATTTTGCGTATTTCCGGCAGGATATGACCCTTTTTTTATGTTCCGACACAGGGATGAAAAAATAAATTAATTTTTTTTAAATAATAAATTTTCGTGAAACTTATAAAAAACAAACAAGACTATATATATTGAAAGGTGAAACGAAATAAAATAGAATTCTGATTATTTGTGAGGAGTAAGATTTCCAATGCTCGTTAATATAAAATATTATATATTTTACATAATTCCATACCACGTAAAATGCGTTTATAACAGCAAAAATTATCACTTCTTGAGATACCTTCTCGGAGTCGGTATTTTCTTTCTTATACTCATGATAATATTTTCTTTTCACCTTATCCTTTTCCGTTATATATACTCACATAAAATTAGTTTAATAATATATTACTTTTTTTTTTTTTTTAATGTATTCCAGTTGTTCTTTTATGAATTATATACTATTTCAAAAGTGTTCTTCTTTAAAAGTTTAATTGTTTACAAATTGTTATTCTGTTATAACTTAAATTTTTATTCAGATACGCATTATAGTCTTAAAATATTCTCATTCCAATATTATCATCTTAAATTTATGTTTGCTCTCATATTTTATTACAATCATCTTATTATCACTTTAATTTAATTTTGTTTGTTTCCATATTGTATTTCTGTCATCTTGTATCCAATTTATTATTATTTTAATTTTAATTGCATTAATTGCTATCTTGTTTCTCTAAGCCCTGATGAAGGCCCACAATGTAGGTAGAAACGTCGGTACACAAATACAATAAGTTCATTAATAGCGTGTTGTTTTTTTTATGACTGCACCTCTAGACATCATCTTTATCTAAGTTCTTAAGGGTCAACTAACTAGACTCCATCATTAAAAATACCATTAAGATTGTGTGTGTGTGTATATTCATGATTTTGGTTTATTTATTTTTAATAACCAATCTTATTGATTAACAAAGAAAAACTAAAAAAATAACTCCCTCCTCTCTCCCTTGAAATTAGAGGTCTCTCGTTCCAAAATACATAGAATAATATAAAAATACAGAAACAAATTTTGAAATGGGAGAAATCTGTTGAGAAATAAATAGTGTTCTAAGCTTCAAATTCGTGATTTTCAGTTTTCCTTGAATATAAATTGACAAGAGTAGCTGGTACATCTTTCATTAGCTTCTGTATTATTTATTTAAATTGCAACACCATAATATAATTAATATGAAGCAGTAGTAGTTAAACAATGTGCAATAATTGGCAGGTTTATTTCAAGCCCGTTCAAACATTTAATTTCCATCTGATTAACAAGATGATCCCAAATGTGTCTCACCGATTTTCAATAACAATATTGCAATAATAATAAAACTAGCCATTAAAATTATACCATTAGACTCAGGAAATATTAAGGGCCAATGCTCCCCATGACTCATTTAAAACAAATCGGAAAGTTTGCGCGCGAAAAACACATTTTATTTAATATCTCTGGTTCTAGTGAAAGTAGAAAAATAAGTTCGGTGTCAAAATAACCCTATTTCAAAGCAGAATGATAAAAAAAATAAGTCATATTTTTTTAAAAAAAGATTTATGCTTGGTAATAACCCTAAAAATATAAATAATCCCGTCAAAACAGTACTTTTAATATCGTTTCTAGGGATCACCTGTAGCAGAGTAGCTATCATAACAGCCTTTTGTGCCAAAGGTGTGACGGGTTCAAAACCCGCAGGTGGTCCTAGGATTTTTTAATGGGAGTACAAAATCCTTAGTTATGCCGTCCTTCGGAGGAGACGTTAAAAGGTGGTCACAAGCCTGAGCGATGTCAGGTACTCGTTAAAGATCCCTATTCTAATAAAACCTGGATAGGCAAAATTTAGGACTCCCACTGTAGCATCGTCCGATTAGCCATAGCAGCATATAGGGACGTTAAATAAATAAACACAATAAGGTTTTCTAAAAATGCTCAGATTAAGATTTCCTTATGAGAGTGTGGAACACAGTTGCAAGAAATTTAACATTTTTAACGGATTATTTTGCCGTTTAATCGGCATCAAATACTGAGCCTTCTCCATTAACTTCTTCAAACCTAGCCGTATATTATTCTGCATAAACTTTAGTAATCTTAAAACATTATTTTCTTGATAAACTGATAATATAATAGAATTTATAGTTAACCGTACTTTGAAGCCCTCTTCTAGTTTCGGATACTTGCCCAGTGCTACTTGATTTCCAGTTTAATATCTCCGTAACGATTTTCTGAAATTTTATTACGTAGATACTGTTCAAAGAAAGGAAACTATAAACTTTGAAAATGCCTTAAATGTTTTCTTAGTTTATAATAGATTTCGTCGGTATAGTTATCAAAAACATATTCGAAAAATCTAGGAAGTTATTTGGAAATAAAACATTAAATTAAAGAAGATGGAGAATGTCTGATGTTATGAAACTTTATAAAAAATTTAAATTGAAAAACAACTCTAAGAAATATTTTTACTAATAAACTATGACGGTTTGGATCTGAAGTTCTCTTCCTCGAAAATAAGATAAAAAGAATACTCAGAAAATCCAGTAATTGTTACGGAGAAAGTAAACAGTCTAACAAAGGATATTGTGATACCTGAGTTCACACGAGCATGGATCGTCTGATACATGTTTACATAAATAAATCAAAAGAAATAACGGTTAAATATCTTGAATTTCTTAACATTTTTCAACTAAAATGAAGTAAAACACATAATTTCCTACTTTAGAGTTAAAAAATTACATAAACAAGTAGTTTTGCTCTTTTATTCTTTAGTTGTTCATCAAATTCGTCCAAATTGTATTCTTCATCAATGAAATTAACCTTTAACTGGTGAGGGGAAATTTATAGTCAAAATTGGTGAGGTGTTAAATAAAATTAATTAATTAATTAAGACCTCATTTATTTATTTATTTTTTAATTCTGAAACATCTAGAATTGTTCATGTAAAATTTAACCTATTTCCAATGGGTAATCTACCTTTGGCACAGAAGGCTGTTATGCTACCCTGCTACAGGTGATCCCTATAAACGATATTAAAAGTACTGTTTTGACGAGATTATTTATATTTTTAGGGTTATTACCAAGCATAAACCTTTTAAAAAAATATGACTTATTTTTTATTATTATTCTGCTTTTAAATAGGATTATTTTGACACCAAACTTATTTTTCTACTTTCACTACAACCATAGATATTAAATAAAATATGTTTTTCGCGCGCAAACTTCCCGATTTTTTTTATATGACTTATGGGGAGCGTTGGCCCCTAATCTTTCCTGAGTATAATTTTAATATCTAGTTTTATTATTATTATGATTATTGAAAATCGGTGAGACACATTTGGGATTTATCTTGTTAATCAAATCGAAATTAAATGTTAGAACGGATTTGAAATAAACCTGCCAATTATTGCTCATTGTTTAACTACTACTGCTTCATATTAATTATATTATGGTGTTCAATTTAAATAAATAATACAGAAGCTAATGAAAGACGTACCACCTACTCTTGTCAATTTATATTCAAGGAAAACTGAATATCACGACTTGGAAGCTTAGAACACTATTTCTAACAGATTTCTCCCATTTCAAAATTTGTTTCTGTATTTCTATATTATCCTATGTATCTTGGAACGAGAGACCTCTAATTTTAAGATGGGGGGGAGTTATTTATGTAGTTTTTCTTTGTTAATTACTAAGATTGATTATTGAAAAAAAAACAACACCAAAATCATGAATATACATATACACACAATCTTAATCGTATTTTAAATGATGGAGTCTAGTTAGTAAAATTCATGAAATAAAGTAGCCCTTTTTATCAGCCGATTTTAGTGAAAACTTTGTAACATCTCAGGCGTTTAGTTATCCTAAATATGAAATTTCAGTTTCGTACGAATTATCGTTTTTGCGGTAGACTTACTGTAGTATATGTTATCGATTATAATGTATCGAGCGGAGAACAGATGTTTCAATGTTGGGATTACGAGGTTAGGTAAAATGTTGGTTGGATATGTTTCTGATTAAAAATAAAGATTTGGATTGAAGCATCTTTTTCTGTTTTAACTATGATTAAAGACATTACAAAGGGCGACGAGGATGGGATCTGTTAGCAACAATCGTTGATTAAAAGTTGCAGGGGTGAGTGTTGTCTTTATTTTAGTCATAGAGTTCTAAATATGAGTGAAGGAGTGATCGTCGGACAGTTGCGGGAATTCTCCCTTTGCAACGAGTGGCAAGTGTACAAACCGCGTATGGAGAGTTTTTTTAAGGCGAATAAACATAAAAACAACAAACTATGATTAAAGACATTACACTTACTACATACACACACGCACACACAGACTTTTTTTCCGGACTTGGCCATTTGGACAGGAGACACTGAAAAGTGTATTTCCGTCGAAAACTGGAATTAGAAAATTTTCACGAACGCAATACTTTCCCTTACTATATATTTCATATATACTGGAAGGAATTAGTCCGGGTAGCGGTCTTAAATGAAACAACTAAATAGTTTCAACTATTTTATTGTTTGCCAACGTTTCGACCCCCATTGTGGGTCATCATCAGGGCGTGTTGTAGGCGAGTGGAAACTCACTCGCCTTTCCACTCGCCTACAACACGAAAATACGATCAATCCTTCTAGTATTTTTTCGATTTTTTGCGTTTTGGGTGATACATAATTTTTTTTCAGACACAACACTCCAAATAAAAAAATTTTACAATCTATAATTTTAAGAATTCCCTAAATGATATACAATACTTCTATTAGTAGGTTTTAGCAACTCCGAGCCATAAATAGATATTTTGGATTATTTTTCCCCTATTCTGGGACTTCAAAAGTAAAATGTTGGGAAGTTTTAGATTTTAACAAATACATTTGATTTTGATCACTGTGCCCTCACCAATTGTGTCAAAAAATTAATTCGTTTTTATAATATTTTTTTTTTTTTTTTCGTAATCTGGGACTCCAAAGGTTAAATATAGACAAGTTTCCTATTTTTTCTACCTAAATTGGTCATATTTTCCACTGTGCGCCGTGCAAAGAGATAAATTTACAAATTGTTGATCAGAGTTTTATCCCAATGTTTAGTTACCCACTTTTAAAGACTGAACGAGCCCTTAGAGTGTCCTCCTATCCCTTTTTTCTTCATTATACAGTTTAACCTAAAATTTTATTTTATTATATTTATTTATTTAAATAAAATTTCCTTTCTTTGTTTTATTTTTATTATTTATTTATGCTATTATATTACATTATATTATTTTATTTTATTTATTCCAACTATTATTATTACTAGCTATTTTTTTTAATTATTTATCTGTTATTATATAAATATTTTATTGTTTTTCTAATATTCTTTATATCTTATTTATTTTTTAAATATTTTATTTATTATTTTATTTTCTTCATTTTTTTCTTCTTTTGGTTAAGACTTATGAGAGCTAAATAACCATAAGCAGTTTTTCGCTCTTCAAATTAAACAACATTATCCTGCTACGACCGGGTTCGAACTCGAGACCCACAGATTAGTAAAAAAAAAAATCCTGTAGTAAAAAATGTAAAGTACTGAACTTTTTTTTTATTTTTTTTAGAAAAGGGAAATAACGCACTAGAACTTCGGTAGGGACCTCCAGAGTTAATAAGTTCCAGGAAACGACCACTTGACCCCCAGACATTAAAAGGATAGAACAACGCTCCTTCTGGGAATTGCTTTCATCATTCTTTTAAACTAATAAAAAATAATAATAATTATTTTTCATACAGAAATATATTAAAAAAATATCGTGAAATATAATTGAGCGAAAATAATAAGGGGAAAAAAACCTGACAGAACAATTAAATGAAATTATGTTCATGATGCATTAGCTCAAACAGCACATAAACGACAAACCCACAAATACATTGTTGATAAAAATATATGTATGAAATAATATGTATATATAAAATATATGTATAAATATATATAAAATATGATAAATATATAAAATATGTTAAAATAATATTCCGTTATTAACTCAATATATAGGCAAGAATAATGCTCTACCTCTCACAATGCATCCTTTGGTACACTTACATGATTTTGTGTTGTGCAGGTAAGGTGGGGCTGACGATGATTACTATGATGCAGACGAGATAGCTGGCAGATGAATAAAATGCCACCACTAACCGCTATACTTCATCCAATACAAGACCCTTCATTCTCTAAAGAACCCGGACCGTCCCAGGAAATATCCCTTCGTCCCTTCAATCACATCCCCAAGAAATGAAAAGAAAATACTTTTCGACTGATGGATATATACTAAATCACTTCTCCAATGTACACTTTTTATTTATGTATATTAAATTTTACAGCAGTTTAATCCTAGGTACCTACTAAACATAAATTTAATATGGTACAAAAACCTATTTCTATTCACCCAACCTACACTTTCTCCTACTTTTTTAAAATATGTCGGGTGTAAAATAAGGAATATTATAAATCAAAATAGAGAATATGTTGGTTAAAACGTATCAAAAAAGTACTTTCAGGACTAACTTTAATATTCAATTGAATTCTTAGACTTGCTATTTAAAGTGGTTTATCTAACCCATATAGAGACAAACTGCCATTTGGCTATGGATGATATGGTTTAAGTTGCAAATATCGTTATTCCTAGTAAAACTACGGCGGCAGCCACAGCATAATGTTTCAAATCGACCTTATCTAGTAAATTTTTCTCACAAGCCTTTGGACGCGTGTAGTGGAAAATCGAAAACAAATAATATTTTTTGAAGCTCCGTACCAACCGAATCTGAAATTTAGAGAGACTATTAGACTTGAAATTTTGATGCTCTACAACTTTTGTTACATGGGATCACTTGTAGCTGGGTGGCTAGCGTAACAGCCTCCCATGCTAAAGGTCTCGGGTTCAAACCCGCAGGTGGTCCTAGGATTTTTTAATGGGAGTAAAAAATCCTTGGTTACGCCGTCCTTCGGAGGGGACGTTAAAAGGTGGTCCCGAGCCTGTGCGATGTCAGGTACTCGTTAAAGATCCCTATCCTAATAAAACCTGGATAGGCAAAATTTAGGACTCCCACTGTAGCATCGTCCGATTAGCCATAGCAGCATAAAAGTGACGTTAATCGAATAAACAATAATAAACAACTTTTGTTCTGTGGCTTTTTTCGATATGGATATTTGTTTTTAAGTTACAGTTTTCTCTTAGTGACCGGATTGGGTTTTTCAACAAGAATGGAAAAATTTGCCTATTTTTGACGAACGATTGCGGCAATATTACTGAACTAATTCACTAACTCATATGACTTTTGGAAAGGAAATTTAACGTTCTTTCATTTAGATAAGAACGATAGTTTCCGTAGGAAGCACCGTTTAGGAGTTATAGATGAATAACTGAAAAAAGTACGAACAATTCGAGGTTTTTCGGCTCCAAAAAGGTTAAGCTCACCACCTGTGATGGTGTAAACTCAGCTTAGTGGTGATTCTCTAGTTTCCTAGGTCTTCCAGAGATTTTAACTCTCACGCTGTATGGAAACTTTTTTGAGTAAGCTTACTTCATTTCTAACTGTATTAGAAAATTCTTAAATTGATTATAACAACGGAGGTTGCTCCACTGTTTCCCTTGATAACACCCCACTCACTCCTGTAGAACAAATCCGATACCTAGGACTCCATCTTGACAAACGTCTTACTTTGAATCCTCATACAAGACTTAAACGACAAGAAACTGCTCGTAGATACCGATTACTACAACCCTTACTTGACGAACGTTCAAAACTTCCACCTTATTACAAAAAGCTCATATATGTTACAATTATCAGGCCCATATGGACATATGGAATCGAGTTTTGGGGCTCTACTAAACCATCTAATTTCTAACTCCTAAACCACATATACCCTCTTGTTCGCAACCTATCAACCTCACATATTCCTAATAACGATAACCCTCCGTAGCGATTAAAAAGAAGATGGCCTCGGGACCTATTAACTTAAATAGACATCGAAGTTTTAACACTAGGTAGTTTCTTCACAAGCCTTTTCACACCCTTTATTGTAATTCAACTCTTTTACATGTTGTATTTATGTATATACAGTTGTAAAATTCAATAAAATATAAATTAAAAAAAAACAACAGAGGTAAGTGAAAGTCGTGTGTAGCGCGCAATAGATTTTCTTTTGTTGTAATGCGTATCTGCATGAATTATTCTTTTTTACATTTAAATATATTGGGTTGTTTCACATGAAATGTCCGTTTTTATAGGTTCTGAAATACATAAAGGATTTTGCTGGTCTCTGTTGTCTTCTTCCGAATGTTTACATATTTAAAGTAAACAGTTACTAATCCTCTACCTTTGTATTATAAACATTAGCTTCCCATTCAATTACCCACTTTTTAGTATACCTCCAAATATGAACATGGAAACACGTGATTTTCGAGTAATATTTTTGTACGAGTTTATTCAGCAGCTGAGGCCGCTAGAAATATTTGCAAGGCGTTTGGGGTAGGGAGTGCTAATGAACGGACCATTCGCCGTTGGTTTGCTAAGTTTTCAGCTGGGAATATCGACTTGAAAAACTTGTCCCGAGGAAAAACTCCGTCCGTAATAGACAACGATGTCCTCAAACATACAGTAGAAGGAAACCCCTACCAAACAGTTAAGGGACTCTCAGCACAACTAAATGCAAGTGCATCTACCTTTTTCCAGGCATTTAAAGTGTATTGGGAAAGTAAAAATTGAAAGAACTGGGCTACGAAGTTCTTCCGCACCCACCATATTCTCCCGACTTGTCTCCAACAGATTACCACCTGTTCAGGAATTTAGACAACTTCTTAAAAGGAAAACTTTTTGAAAATGATGATCAAGTGAAAAGTGCGTTTTCAGATTTTGTTTCACTTCAAAGTTCAGAGTTTTTCATTTCGGGGATAAAAAAAGTTTGTGTCACGTTGGGAAAAATGTGTAGAAAAAGAAGGTAAATACTTCGAATAAAATTATCTTGTTTTCATATCGTATTTTTAATAAAAATCCTTTACCTTGAAAACGGACATTTCATGTGACACAACCCAATATTTTTGAAACATTTAAGAAGGTGTAGTAAGGTAGAGTCAAATATAAATGAAGCGCTACCTGCTTCTGGATTCCGTTGTGGTGCTCCTCGGCAATGGGCAGGACCTCCTTGGCTGGGGACTGTTCCTCGAGGAGCTTGCCCAGGTCCGGGGCGCCCTCCCCTGCCTTCTCCATGTCCCCCTCCATCACGTGCATCCTCTTGTTCAACCTGCAACCGCAACGGAAACGTGTAATAATTGTTGTAACGAACAAGAGGAAAGTATATCCATCATCTATCATGCTTTAAAAATAAAACATTATATATTTGAGGGTGATGAATACGGATAAGATGGAATATATAGTTAGTAGTAGAAACGGTGAACATCCTAATGATATTGATATATCAGGACATCCGTTTGAACATGTTGAGAAGTGCAAGTATTTAGGTTCAATGAATCAGGAGAAAAATAAGTCGCGGTCAAAGGTGGGAAATGCGTGTTATTATTAGCTATGAAATTACTTATCTCGTGTCCAATGTATCTCAGGATAATGACTTAGTCAACTGCCAAATAAAAATTTAAGAACTGCTTTAACAGGGTAGGAAGGTGGTTTTCCAATGGATACTTAATTAAATTTCCTGTCGTAGAGCTAGGGATGAAGTTAAGAGGGCATATCGTGCTCTACTAATGGATTCCCTAAGGATAAGTTCGATCAACAAGCAATGGGCATAACAGCTTGTCGAGAATGGACGGTTCCGATGGGTTTTTCGAGAAAAGACGATGTTACCCGGTTCGGCATGATTACCAGGTGAAACACTAGCATTGGAGTGGTAGAGTCTCTATTTTGCTGACTCTGTTCGTAGTGTAAAATGGATGCAACGTACTTTGAAGCACGCTCCCAATTGAAAAAAATTATAAAAAGGAAGCCCCTCAAGATCGCAGTGGAATCGTGCTGCTAGACCTCTTATAGCGAAACCCGTGACCTATTCATACAATAAATGGTTAAAAGCTATTTAATTAATTTATTTTATTTGGCCGCCACCTACAATAACTTCCTCCAGGATCTTCCAACAGTAAACTATTTATATTCATCATTATTATTATTATTCAAATGTATGAAAGGTAAAATTAAAAACAAATTACGCAAGAGATGCAATAAATAATAATCCAATTAAAAGGAACAATTATTATAATAATAATCAGTCTGGGTGGTGATCAATGGTAATAAAACATTAAAAATTAACTATTCATTGTTGGGCCAACCAAAAGTCTTCTTTTTTCCAAGCAACCTTTCGTCAAGGGGCCCTGATGATGACCCCACAATATATGCCGATAAAACGTTCTTCATACAATATGTTTGTGTTTATTTATTTAACGCCCCTTTATGCTACTATGGCTAATCAGACGATGCTACAGTGAGAGTCCTAAATTTTGTTTATCCAGGTTTTAATAGAATAGGGATCTTTAACGAGTACCTGACATCGCTCAGGCTTGTGACCACCTTTTAACGTCCCCTCCGAAGGACGGCATAACTAAGGATTTTGTACTCCCATTAAAAAATCCTAGGACCACCTGCGGGTTTGAACCCGTCACACCTTTGGCACAGAAGGCTGTTATGCTAGCTACCCTGCTACAAGTGATCCCTAGAAACGATATTAAAAGTACTGTTTTGACGAGATTATTTATATTTTTAGGGTTATTACCAAGCATAAATCTTTTAAAAAAAAATTATGACTTATTTTTCTTATTATTCTGCTTTGAAGTAGGGTTATTTTGACACCAAACTTATTTTTCTACTTTCACTAGAACCAGAGATATTGAATAAAATGTGTTTTTCGCGCGCAAACTTTCCGATTTGTTTTATATGACTCATGGGGAGCATCGGCCCCTAATATTTCCTGAGTCTACCTGACATCACACAGGCTCGGGACCACCTTTTAACGTCATTAACTAAGGATTTTTTACTCCCATTAAAAAATCCTAGGACCACCTGCGGGTTTGAACCCGTGAACTATTCATACAATAAATGGTTAAAAGCTATTTAATTGATTTATTTTATTTGACCGCTACCTATAATAACTTCCTTCAGGATCTTCCAATAGTAAACTATTTATATTCATCACTATCATTATTATTCAAGGGATGAAAACAATATTCTAAACGAAAACGTATGTCGTAGTAGTAGGTGACAGAAAGGATGTAGAACTATTTACAGTAAGCAGTCGTTGACGTTTCGACCCATTTGGCAGGCCTTCCACAGGGATGTGTGACAGCTCTACAGAAGAAAGCACTAACGGTAAAAAAACAACACAGGGTTTATATTTTTCATAAAACTGAGCATTATTACAGAGTGATTATTACTTTCTACAATCCTCTTAACCCTTAGAAAGCTCCAAGAAATATTAGAACATTCCGTTTTAGGGTTTATTTATATATTTTTTTAAATAACGGTAACCCATATCTAGCTAAAGAGGACGTAACACCACAAAATTAAAAAAAAAAAAATTATAAATATATATATATATATATATATATATATATATATATAAGTATCTTCTACCTTAACAATTACTTCCAATGACCACCATTCACTACCAAGATATGACGAATTAATAAGGAAAGTAATAAATATATTTTTACTTTCACTTACTATATATGGTAAGGGAAAGTACTGCGATCGTGAAAATTTTAGAATTCAAGTTTTCAACGGAAATACACGTTTTAGGGTCCCCTGAGTCCAAATAACCAAGTCCCGCATAAAGGTCTATGTTTTTTTTTTTTTTTTTTTTTTTTTTTTTTTTTCGGGTAGGGGAAAAATCTTTCAACAGACGAAGTGCAACTGTCAGGCTACACAACAGTGTGAGATTCCTACTCACTAAAAAACCACCTCCCAATTCGTCTTTACCACCCCACGGAACCGCTGTCAAGCATTACTTCATGGGGGGGCAGAAGGGCTAAATGCCAACTACTTTACTGGACATCTGATTTAAGCTAGGCCGATGCACCGCCTCTCCTTTCTTGCTCCTGTACTCTGAGTTTTCTGCAGATTTGTGCTGCATAATCAGCTGCAGCGCTCCAACTCTCCTGACTAGCCATCATCAAGGAGACTAAATTTTCGGGTGATGCTTTTGTACTAAATTTAGCGTCTATCTCCGATCTTTCTCGAACGAATCCCGAACAAGAGAAGAATGCATGTTCCACTGTTTCTTCTATGGGATCACAAAATGGGCACAATGAACTTTCCTCTATTTTGAAACGGGCTAAGTACGCTCTGAAGCAACCATGCCCAGTAAGCAGCTGAGTGAGATAGTAATCTACATCTCCATGTTTCCGGGATAACCATGTCGATATGTCGGGAATTAGGCGGTAGGTCCATCTTCCAGAAGATGAAGCGTTCCAGCGTCTCTGCCATATATCAAGTGTATGAACTCTCTCTTGTTTTGCTAAAGAAGCCCAGTGAGCATCCTTCTCTTCTTGTTTTCTTCGGTAGATCCTTCTACGTTCATCTGCCAAAAGATCAATCGGAGGCATGTCTGCGATGACGCATACAGCGTCGTAGGACACAGTGCGAAAAGCTCGAGCGACACGCAGGGCACTTCTCCGATGCACACTAATAACTTTCCGGACATATGATTGCACTTGGCAGGATTCTGCCCAGATCGGTGCTGCGTACAGAAGCGTGGAACTGGCTACATTGGCCAGAAGCTTCCTCTGGTTTCCCCTTGGTCCACCAATATTTGGCATGATTCTGGCCAATTCATTTACCACATTCGCTGCTCTATTACTAACTTTAAGCAGGTGTTCATCAAATCGAATTCTAGCGTCAATATGCACTCCGAGATATCTAATTGATGGCTTGGATAGGATATCGAACTCCCCGACGGTGAAACTGACTGTCTCCTTCACTTTCCTACTGGTTATCAATACTGCCTCAGTTTTATGATCAGCAAGCTGAAGGCCTGCCGCTGAGAGCCATTGACGAATCATAAAGATAGCCTTGTTCCCATTATAAGATATCTCCTCCACGAGTTTCCCCCGAACTATGATTGCCAGATCGTCAGCAAAACCAAGCGTAGTAGTTTCTTCTGGCAGGGGTAACCTGAGCACACCGTCGTACATTATATTCCACAGAAGTGGTCCTAGAACCGAACCCTGAGGAACGCCACCTGTGACTTTGTAGCTTTTTAATCCTGCTTTCGTATCATACCTTAAAATTCTGTCGGTAAAATAACTCTCAATAATCTTCATGAGGTAATATGGGACTTGCATATTTTTCAATCCGTTTAAGATACAATCCCACCGAGCTGAATTAAAGGCATTTTTAACGTCTAATGTTATAATGGCGCAGTACTTCTTACTACCTCTTCTCCATCTCTTTCCCGCAGTGGCTTCCTGAGCAGTTTTGATAGCAAAACCGATGGCATCTATTGTCGATCTGCCCTTCCGAAAACCATACTGGTCATCAGATAATCCTCTGACTCCTTCACTAAAGTCAATTAACCTGCCATAAATGATCCTCTCCAGTACCTTGCCAGCAGTGTCCAGGAGACATATTGGTCGATAAGAAGCAGGATCTTCCGGAGAGCCCTTTCCTTTTGGCAGGAGCACAAGACGTTGCTTCTTCCACTGTGTTGGAAAGATACCTTCACTGAGACAGGCATTGTACACATCTAAGAAGATTTGTCGCCTTGACATGATAGCCATTTTCAAGGCAATATTGGGGATATTATCCGGGCCCGGAGCTTTGGAATCCGCAATTTTCCTGCATGCTAAGTCTAGCTCTTCCATCGTGATTTCCGGCACTGGTTCTAGATCCGGCATTGCTATAATACCAATGGGTACTTCTGAACGTCTTGGAAATAGCACTGCCACTATTTTTCCTAGCAATTCTGGACAGCTCGGAGGCGGCAATTTCGAACTTTTCAGTTTGGCCATAACCACTTTGTATGGCCTTCCCCACGTGTCATCATCGTCTCATCACACAGCCTCTTCCAGCAGTTACGCTTACTTTCTTTTATTGCCTTAACTAAGTCCCTCTTAGCTTGCTTATGTTCCTGATTCCGTGCCTCATATTGTAAGCAACCTCTCGCTCGCTGGGCTAATCTTCTGGTACGAAAACAGGCTCGCCGGAGAACAGCAATCTGATCGGTCCACCAATATACTGTCATGTGTCGTTTTCTCCTGGAAGATCTGGCCATTGATGCATCACAAGCATCAGTAATAAACTTCATCAACCGTGTTACACTTTCTTCTACTGTTTCTGGTAATTCGATCTTTGTCGAAGGATCGATGGTTCCAACCTACTGCTGGCAGCGTTTTTATTTTTTATTTTTTTTTTTTTATAAATAATTATAAAAAAAATTTATAATTATAAATAAATTTATAATTTATAAATTTATAATTATAAATAATAAAAAAAAAATAAAAAAAAAAATAAATAAAAAATAAAGGTCTATGTGTGTGAGGTGTGTGTGTGTGTGTGCGTGGGTGCGTGTGTGCGTGCGTGCGTGCGTGCGTGCGGTGTGTGTGTGTGTGTGTGTGTGTGTGTGTGTGTGTGGTAACTCCCGGGCGGAAACGGTAAGTCCTATGAAACTGAAATTTCATATTTAAGACAACTATACGCCCGAGACGTGACAAAACTTATTTCATCAAAATGAGCTTACCAGAAGAGGCACTTAATACCATGCATTTTGCACCTTTTTTTTCGATTTTCTCGAAAACGGTTCCGACGATTTTGATTAAACTCGCTATGTCGATGTAAAATTTAATGGGCTTTAATATCATGTAGGTTTTATTTGGATAAAAATGGTCTGACAGGACTTAAATGCCGATATTTTAAATTTTCTTCCCCTAAAGTACCTTTGATTTTGTAGATTCAATAATAATAACTAGATTATCTTGTGAACGCTGATGAAAAACAGGTAAATATATAAATTGAATAAATTCGATACCCAACTAAAGGAGAAAACAGAAAAAATATTTTTTTAATGCAATTTTTCATTTTTGAACATAAGAACAGTAATATACATGTATGATATACCGTTGGAAAGCTAAAGATTTTAGAAAAAATATCATCTCATACACAAGCTTTTAGAAGTTAATAGAGAGTGATGAAATGAACATAAAACTAACTGATTATTTTAGATAATAATATAATAGATTTTTTAATAAAACACATGTTTCTATATAAATTCAATTTGAATAATTCCTTAATAGTTTCACGTATTTTTATCTCTAACTGTATTTGAAAATTCTTTCATTGATTTTAAAAATGGAGGTAAGTGAAAGTCGTGTGTTGCCCGCACCAGATTTTTTAATATTATAATGATGTAAGAGTAAATAATTTCATGTAATTCTTATATAAATCCTGATTCTTTGGGGTAAGTGAAAAAGTGATGTTGAGGAAATAACCTCCGACGATTAATAGGTTAATAGATCTAATCATTGTATAATCAAGGAAAGAGAAAACAACACATAGAAAGTGTAATAGGAAGTTGTATAGTCCAACAAGATATTTCTTAACGTTAATAATTTATAGATTGTAGAAAAAAAATCTTAAAGAGTTTTTTTTACTATAATCTTAGCTTAATAAGTCCTTCCGTTGTTGCACTGAAAGCTTTAATTAAGAAACTAGACAGAATGCAATACTCCCACTTACGCTAAGTTTAACACTATCAAAGAACTTAAGAAGTCGTTCAATTTTAAATCGTTGGACATGTCTTTAGAATAAGACTATACATACACTAAGTCCATTGTTAGGAATGGTAAAAAATATGCATAGCTCACGCAGCCGATCTGGAAATAAATAATTGAAGTTTGTCATGATGATGTAGTTTTTATCATAATTACAGGGTGTTAGCATGTCAAAGCGTTAAAACGCTAAATAAATTTCAATATAAATGCCATAAGGGTCAATAAATTTGTCCAATTCTCGTTAAAATAATCAAAGGTGTCTCTTTTCCTTAAATAAATTTCTTTGCCCACTGAAAGCCTAGTTTTTTAAATTTAATTTTCGAGAATTTTTAAAACAACATTCTTCACTATTTAGGTAATGAGTTGTAAGGACAACAAAATGTAAAGCATATCCTTATGTTAATGTTACTTTTTGTTTTGATTTAATGTATACAAACAAAATCACCAGAATCAGAAATATTTTCCTCATGTTTTCAACCTAAAAGCTGACTTAAACACTAAATGTATCACACAGAAAAAATAATTTATTCACGGTTTTATATTCAGGAAGAGATACAAAATAACATGAAAATCAAAAATGTTGAGCGGCAAAGTCTAGACTATTTCGAATAGATTGGCCCACAGTAAATTTCTACGCCACGGCTAACACATATATATTGTAATGATGGAGTTTTGTTGACCGTAGAGAAATTAGATGAGGAAGATGGTTGGGGGTGCGGTCATAAATTAAAAACACACATTTAAAATAAATGTGTGTTTTAAATGTGTTTTTAATTATTTATTTAAATGTGTGTTTTTAATTTATGACCGCACCCCCAACCATCTTCCTCATCATATATATTGTAGTATACAGTATTTAAATACCATATATCATAGGCAGAAAGATGTCACCTGTAGCATATAGGCTAGCATAACAGCGCCAAAGGTCACGGGTTCAAACCTGCAGGTGGTCCTAGGATTTTTTAATGAGTAAAAAAATCTTAGTAATGCCGTTCTTCCGAGGGGTCGTAAAAAGGTGGACCCAAGCCTGTGCGATTATAGGAACTCGTTAAAGATCCCTATCCTAATTAAATCTGGATAGGAAAATATTAGAACTACAACTGTAGCATTGTCGGAATAGTCACAGCAGCATTAAGTGACGTGAAATAAATAAACACCATAGGTAGAAATAATAGGGAGTCAGTCGTTTAAAAATATTTTAATTTTGCCGACGTTTCGGCTCACTGATGCCCTGATTATATTACTGACTAGATATCCTCAATATAGTATACAACTTATGAATTTAGGAATATTTGGGAGAAGAGAGTTTTTAATGAAACAAGTAATAAATTGAGACCTGTTTAGAGATACACAAAGTGGATTTTACCATCGGCAAGAATAAGACAATGGGGAAAAGATGGCTGCCTTTTGTTATGGAAATTCTGGAGGTCAGGGAGCTAAGTGAAACGCTTTCATTGGTACAAGGACCTTGTTACATCTACAGTAAATATTTCCAAGGCTACCAGCCCATCTTCAGGGGAAGAAAATAAATTATATAGCAGAAACATTAAAACTTTCTTAAACAGCTATCTCTGGAAGTTTCGAGGAGGTGAGGCAAACCAAATTGCTCTTAGCAAGTTTGTTTCTACGTCTTTAGAGAACTTTTAACGTCAATGAATACCAAAGCAACTTAATAACTTCTAAGTTTTGCTAGAGCTTCATTATATAATTATTATGTAAGTTATTTTATACTGATTTGAATAAATAATATATAAGTAATAATTATTCCATTAATAATCTGAGCTATAAAAAAAAAATTAAAAGATGTAGATGTAGTGAGAATTATATAATCTGATAGCCTGTGAGCAAGGAAAAATGCAACCCATTTTACTAAAACTTTTTTATTATGTTTTATTCAAAGCATTTATCATTCAAAAAGAGACCAAAAAGACGAAGTTCTGAGTCATTTGACCACGATTTTCTTTTCGACCTCATAATACTAGGCGATTATACAAATCAAGCCTCGGCAGACGCGTTTTTAGGAACAGAAATTCTGACCCATGTAAGTATTGCACTGAAATTATGCCGGTGGGATTCAGACCTGACGATTTCTTTTTTTTTTTTTATCTTCCTTTGAGGCATGACCAAAACCTGCAGAATATGGCATTATTTAAAACGCAATATAAAGTCATAAATAATGCAGAGAAATCTATGAAATATGCAACGAATATATCCAAATACGCAACAAGATGGATCGAATATCTTATTTATTGCGACTTAAATACGTTCAGAAAAAAAAAGGAAACTGGAAAGGACAATTGGTTAATTATACCAAAAAATATTTTGCATTATTATTTTTTTTAAATAACGAAAAATTAAAACAACACCGATAGAGAAGTAGGTTGTTGGTGAGACTATCAGGAAATTTTACATAATTATTTTATTTGTCTGCCGGAGTTTCGGCCAACGTTCTGGGCCTTCATCGGTTCTAAGAAAAACAATGTACAACCAATACAATTAAAAGAAAAAATAATAACATAACAGTGCAATAACAATATAACAGTTATCAAGTACCAAATTTTTATATACCACACGTTTATATGCACTGATAATTTTTAATTTATTTATTTATTTGACAAGTAATATACACATGCCTTTAGGCATATATTGTAACACTGATGACCATTATGAAAAACCTCCTTCAGATTCTTATGAATTCGTGAGCGAAGAAACCTCCAGTGAAGGCACTCCTTGGCGTGGAAGACTGATAATTTTGGTACGAAAATATTACAAGATTATATTTTTTTTTTTTTTTTTTTTTTTTTTTTTTTTTTTTTTTTTTTTTTTTTTTTTTTCTAAGCCCCATGGGAGTTGGGGGTTGGAAATCAGAAATAGAGGAAGGAATATGGGATCTCTTTTTCTGCATTACATGCATTATAAAAGGGGAGAGAGGATACAAAAAATTTCGGTATATGGGAGCGAATGGGAGTCACGTCTAGTGATGGGGCTCACTAGTCTTTCTGAGTCAGTTAGTCAAGTTATGGTTTCTCAGTCTAGTCTGAGGGTCCGTACATAGTCTTGCCAGCGCTGTTAACGTCCTGTCGGAGTCAGTGTGTGAAACAGTGGGTTCGTGCAGTACCGGAGACTATCAAAGAATTTGACATGTCTCCAGGAGATGAACTCTGTCACGGTCGGAATTTCGAAGGTGTCGTGTAATTGGTCTGTCTTCGTCCTCTGTAGAGAAGTATGCCTCACTATTCGTCTCAGCACTCCATTTTGAAACTGCTGGAGCTGTTTTGCTATGGTTGGTGATACATTAGTTAGCATCGGTGCTCCGTATAGGAGGGCTGGTCTAATTAATGATTTATATATTAATATTTTCCGGGGAGGGATAGATTCGTTGACGTTAGTAAATGATTTAGTCGATAGGACTTGGTCCTAGCCGAGCTAATCTTTTTGAGACAGTGATTAGACAATTTGAGGTGCCTGTCAAGGGTGGCTGCCTCGTGAGCAGGAGATCAACTGTGGATTTCCGCGTCTGGTCTGAGGGTATGGGTAGGTGGGTGCACTACAGTGAACGAAGTTTTTAAGATCATTCTCCCAGCTTCATTGCTGGAATTGTTGTTCCAGATTATATTGAGAAACGAAGAAGTAAATTAATGTTGTGCAGGTAAATTAAAGTGTTTGGGTGAAGATATATAAGTGGAAGTAACGCATGTTTTTATTTAGGTATTTATAGTAATTTACAAGTGTATTTTACAAACACTGTATTATAAAAATAAATATGTAGGGTGAAGAAAGGCTGTGAAAATGTGTTAACTACCCAATAGTAGCTCTTCACTATTTCACCTAGGTTATCTTCTTTTCAATCGCCTCAGCGAGTTATAAGGAATTCCTAGAGAAGATAGATTACGACAAGCGTGATTTGTAGGGAAAGGTACATTTTTGATGCGCTTTAGCGGAAAACTGTTGGTCCCACAAAAAAAAAAAAAAAAAAATTTCTATATGAAAAATGGAGGAAATTTTAATAATTTTGACTGTGTATGTAGTAAAGTTTTGTCCAATAATCCTTCGTTTTCGAGATATAGTAAACAAAAAAAAATACACCAGAAAATGTGCCTAAAAGTGTGAAAAAAATATGTTCCGGGCAAAATTTTTGCCCCGCAAACTTCAGGTTCGTGTTCAGCAACCAAAAAACATTAATTGTGAAAAAATCAAAACTGAATAAAAACTTTCCTATCAAAATGCTATTATGACTAGCCTAAGGGTGTTAGGAACGAAAAGAGGTATATCTATCACGGGCTAGGTCTGCAATGACATCTAGAGGTCGTAATGAATGAGTTGATTTGTGACAAAATAAGGGGAACTCAGGATTTTGTATTGTCAGGATTGGATGTGGGAGGAATTAGATGGTTTAGTAGAGACCCAAAGCTCGATTCCGTATATCCAAATAGATGTGATAATAGTGACGTAAATGAGTTTTTATAATATACTGCAAATTTAGTGGTAGTCAGTATCTTCGAGCTTTTTCTTGTTTCAGTCCTGTGTGATGATAGTAATGAATTTAAATTAATAACAATAAGATAAAGAAATAAAATGACGGTTTGAAACTATGAAAAAATTTAACGTGATATATTATTACCGTACCTATAACCAACTTCATCATTTATTCTCAATGGTCAACGACAACTCCATGATTATGAAAATAATATAAGTATATAGAAGGAAAACAATTCGGGGAGAAAAAAATGAAATACCATTAAACGAATAATAGTTTTTTCCAACGTTTCCGAACCACATTGTAATCACATCATTAAGGCTCCCCAAGGTACAGCAGCTAAAAATTAACTATACTGGTATCTCATAAATATCTAGTCATAATGTGAGAGCAGATATTAAACCTCAGGAGGAACGAAAAAGTATATGACCCTTGATTCGATTCTCAACGGTTGAGGAAAATGAAATTTTAAGATTTTTGCTTCAATCCATGGTTTTTAACAGAAATGAAATACATACAGATAAGAGAGCGCCTATATCAATCAAACAAACAATACTAAGAAATCTGAGGTTTCTAACTTACCCATTCCATTTGTAAAAAAATCAGTGATAAAAAGCTGTTCTCATTAATCGTATACACCATATATGAGAAATATTAAAATTTAATTTTCTGCACGACTTTGTGACATTCACTTTTATATTTGGAGGGTTTGACTGTTAACGTTTTAGGAAATTTCCTCTTATTTTACTTGGTGCCACATATTTTTCTGTGCGTGCCCATCAAACAGATATATTTGAGTATTTATGATGAAATGTCCTAGGATTTTTTAATAGGAGTAAAAAATCCTTTGTTATGCCGTCCTTCAGAGGGGACGTTAAAAGGCGGTCCCGAGCCGGTGCGATGTCAGGTACTCGTTAAAGATCTCTATCCTTAACTCCCCAGTGGCCTAATCTCTCTTCGGACTAAATATTTTACACAGTACCTTATTTCCGAAAACCTTAAGCCGTTGTTCATCCTTTAAAGTAAGCGATCACGTAAAAGGATCCCAGAATTAAAAAAAAAAAAAAAAAAAAAAAAATGAAGGGTCTTGGGCTCAGTACATATAGAGATTCGTACTGTTTATAGGCAAACGGCAGTGCAATGAGGTGATTAGGCCTTAATCACGCTCAGCCACCAGGTTTTTCCCAAATTAATTTGGGTACCCACTTTATAGAGGCTGGGTCTGCCCCAGGAGGGTCTCTATACCCTAGGGTCGCCCCCCCCCCCCCACTGAATAACAGAATAAATAATATTCTGCCACAGCCAAGATTCGAACCCAGGACCCGGAGCACAGCAGACTAGTGCTCTATCCACTAGACCACCCCGCTCCCTCCGTCAGAAGAATAATAGTTTATAAATTTTAACCTTTAAGTTTTTAGACAGAAGCCAAAGCAATAAGTACATTACTTAAAACTATTTCATTGTTTTCTATATAGATCGCCATCAGAACTTCATTACAGCAAACTATTGATTTTCATACTTCAACAGCAAAAAAACGGCGAACGAGCATAAGTTCTGCTGAGATCATTAACTTAAAAAGTATTTTTTAAAGCTATTGCTAGGGGTTACCTGTAGCATGGTGGTTAGCCTAATAGTCTCATATGCCCAAGGTCCCGGGTTCAAACCCGCAGTTGGCCCTAGGATTTATAATAAGAGTAAAAAATCCTTAGTCATGATTCCCCGGAGGGGACGTTAAAAGGTGGTCCCGAGCCTGTGCGATGTCAGGTACTCGTTAAAGATCCCTATCCTAATGAAACCTAGATAGGCAAAAGTTAGGACTGCCACTGTAGCATCGTCCGATTATCCACAGCAGCATAAAGCGACGTTAAATAAATGAAAAGCTACTGAAGCCACAACCATTCAAAGAATGTACTCAAAAAGGTTTATTGACGGTTCAAAAATAGCAAGGAGCTTTTTAAAGTTGGTCACAACAGCTTCAAGAGTAATTTAGACAATATGTAATTATATCATTCGAACCCTAATAACTTCCGGAACAAATCGTTGAACCCTTTTGCTGCTCTATGCGTTGGTAGAAGGAAGGTTTCTACAGCCTGTTCCCAGAAGCGATCGAACTTCTAAATTGAATACAGATCCATTCTGAGAACTGCGATTCAAGCTGAGTTCTCAGAACTCCTATCAATGAAGTCAGAACTAAACTGCACAAATGCTGAGGGCCAAAATCTGAATCATCATAAAATATTTAATCAAGGAAACTAATAAAATAATACATGTATTAACATCAAATGTGCTTATTATAGATTATCGAATAATTTAAACATGAATATATAAAACTATCGTTCGACAACTAACGTCGTGGGAAAGGCAAGAGACGATAACGCTGAAGAGAGATGTTGGACCAGCGCCTCATGTTGATTGCTAATTCCGAAGAATAAATAAAAGGTTCAGGACAGTATTAATTTTTTTAGTAAGTAAAAAAAAATATATTGGTTTATTATATCCAATAATAAACTTTGGTTATCGACCAAACCTCTCCTCAAAATATGAGGACTTACGTTTCAGAATACGTAGAACCGAAACAAAAAACCTGTACAACAACCTCTTCTAGGCCAACGGCCGTTCAATGAGGTGATTCGGCCGAGATCACGCTCAGCCGCAAGGTATCTCCCCATTTTGGGTACCCACTTATAGAGGCTGGGTGTGCCCCAGGGGGGTCTCCATTAGGGGTGGGCATAATCGAATGACGATTATAGGATCATTCGATTATTTCAATCGTTCGAATTAATCGATTATCGGATTAATTGGTTTGGATAAGCGAATGATCATTTGAACTGAACTGTTTAACGATAATCGAGGAATTATAAGGAGCTCGGATAATCGAAAGACACACTTAAATTATATCGATCATTGGTTTATGAAATCATTCGATTATTTGAATCATTGAAGTCCGATCATCCGATTATGACGATCATTCGATTATGCCCACCCCTAGTCTCCATACCCCAGGATCGCTCCACGGCTGAAATAACAGAATAAATAATATTCCGCCACAGTCGGGATTCGAACCCAGGACCCGGAAAATAGTAGACTAGTACACTACCCACTAGACCACGCCGCTCCCTCCTCACGATAACGCTGAAGAGAGATGTTGGATCAGCAGCTCATGTTGATTGCTTAATTCCGAAGAATTGATGAAAGGTTTAGGACAGTATTTACTTTTTTAGGAAGTAAAAAAAAACATATTGGTTTATTATTCCTAATAATAAACCTTGGTAATCGACCAAACCTCTAGTCCAATTAAAAAAAAATAAGGAGGGCATGCAAAGATGATCCCAACACCTAGACGTTGATATCAGGTGTTTATTTAAAAAATGGCACCCGATCAAAGTGATTTAATTCAATAAATCAGTTATTTTTTAAGACAGATAAAAAGATTATTAGTGTTTTTAACAAAAAAAAAAAAAAAAGCGCGAATAATAAAAAAAAATAGAAATGAGAAAATAAAAAAATGGAAAAAAAGAAATTATACCCATAAATACGCCTATTTTTGAAGATAGAGAAAAATATGTATAGTGTTTTAGAATCAGTAAAGCTCGATAAACAGAAAGAAAAAAAAAGTTGATATATATATATTCAAGCCACAAATTAAAATAGATGCAATTTCATACAAAACTCAGTTATTACTAAAGATAGAGAACAATCGAAAAGATAACCAGCTATAAATAGATATATCCTAATATAGTTATTTGTAAATAATAAACCATTGTAATAATTTGGAGCGGTTTTTTTTTTTTTTTTTTTTTTTTTTTTTTTTTTTTTTTTTTTTTTTTTATAATATTACATTTTCAAAATAACAAATAAAGAAAATAAATTATACAGTTGCTCTTAGGACGTATTTAAGTGAAGATCAAATTGTTTGAAATAATCAGAACTTACTAAATTTGATGCAGTAATACAAATAAAATAATTTTAAGGCCCGTTGTGGAATTAAAGGGTGGAGCAATTCGGATGTAAAACAATTTTTTTACGGTTTTTAACGATTCCAAAACAAAAAAAAGTATTAGCATTGCTTGTTAATTATTAGAGCTTAAGCATAAAATGGGAAAGGTTAAATCTACAACAGAGAAACATTAAACTCCAAGGTACAAACTGAATTTCGCACCAACATCCATGAATTATACCGCTTCTTGTACTAATTCCAAGGAGCACTTAATTAATCTCTTGCATAAAATTTCAAGGACTTCACTGTTTCCTCCTACCACTTTCGAGGAATAAACTGATTTCTCCACTACTTTTTAAGACCAAGCAGCTTCCATCCTCTTACACCAACTCCCAAAATAACAGGAAAACCAACATATTTACAATAGTATTGAAATTATAAATTTGATTTTTATTATGTATATTAATAAAATCACTTAATAATTCAAAATTAATTTAAAACATATGATCATTATTTAGAATGATTTACTCAGTTACTTCGTATAATTTTAAACCTAACAAGATATTTGGTGCTCCGGGCAGGATTAAGAAAACTCTCCACAGGTTTGCGACTCTTCTTACACTACTAACTTAATGATACAATATAAGAATAGATCGTTTCGATTTTGTCATTAAAACATATAAAACTCAGCATCACTTTGAATATAAGAAAAAATAATATTATAATACTGATGTATTAGAGATAAATAAACAATAAAATCAAGTCATTGATTAAAAAATCATTAACACGAATTAGCAAATAATGGAGAACAAAAGAACTCCTGCCAAGAGAAACATTTCAAAGACCACGATTTACAGATGCCACATCTCATAAATGTTTCAAAATAACTCTTTCAATACTATGTATCTCATTTCTTTGTTATTCTGTACAAGCATTGGCTACTTTCCAAAATGGAAATAGCTCATGGAGAAAATAAACAAACAGATATAATAACTTAGATATTTGAACACATTTTTTGACCCGCAACTGAATACAATGTTTGTTACCTTCTATATAAAACTTGGTTCATACAGGATGACTAGAAAAAACATCATTAGAGACTAATATTAGACAGAAAGAGAATTTATCACAAAAGAGAGATTCGAAATTAGCGTATTAAGGAAGTATGTTCAAAAGCGATATAAGAACTAACAGGACCTATATTTTCGGAATACTTCCGAGATGCAATACTATTTTTTTTTTTTTTTTTTTTTCTTATCCTCCAACTTTATTTACAAAATAAATACAAAAACATTCTATGTATATACAGCAGCAATGGTATATACAGTCCATGGCTCAGGCCTCGTATTGAACGTTGGCAACAATACTATTTAAATTTCAGGAACTTATTTATAAAATATATAGTAAAGAAAATTATTGCGAAAGTGAAAATTCCAGTTTTCAGTGGAAACACGCGTTTTGCGGTCTTAATACGTGGGTTTACCTGTACTGTAACAGGGTGGCAAGCATAACAGCCTCCTATGCCAAAGGTCCTGGGTTCAAACCCACAGGTGGCCCTAGGATTTTTTAATTGGGGTAAAAAAACCTTAGTCATGACGTCCTTCGGAGGGGACGTTAAAAGGTGGTTCCGAGCCTGTACGATGTCAGGTAATCGTTAAAAATCCCTATCATAATTAAACCTGGCAAAATTTAGCAATTCCTGGATAGGCAAAATTTAGGACTCTAACTGTAGCATCGTCCGATTAGCCACAGCAGCATAAAGGAACGTTAAATAAATAAACAAACAAACAAATATCTTGAAAAGATCTCTGTGTGTAGCAAAAAAAAAAAAAGTCGTATAAAACTGAGATTTCATATTTAAAAAGACAAATATACACCCAAAATGTTACAGCAATTTTTTCCTCAAACCAGAAGGCATTTTGTACCTTTTTTCGATTTTCCCAAAAATGGCTCAAACGAACTTAATTTAAATCACTAAATCCATATAAAATATATCAGGCTTTAATATCATGTAGGTTCCATTATGATTGAAATAGCCTGACAGGGCTTAGTGCCGAATTTTTTTGTTTACTTCCCCCAAAAGTGCCTTTTATTTTAGATTTAAAAAAATAAATAAAAATAAGCATATCAATTTATAAGTATTGATAAAAACTGGCTAATTATAAAAGTTAAACGAATTTGTTGATTAACTAAAAAAGAAAAGAGTAAACGTATTTATTCAAACAATTTTTTGGGTTTTTTGAACACAAGAACAGTAACATAATTGTACAATATAATATACCGTTGGAAACCCAAAGATTTTATGAAATATTGTATCTTACATAAGAAGTTGTGAAAAAGGGTGTAAAGTGACGAATAGGGCATAGACTTTTTACTGATAATTATACATAAAAAAATTATATTATTTAATCCAAATAACTTTTTTTTAACTTCAAGTTTATGTAATAGTTCCTAAATTTATTTTAAGAGCCGACTTAAATGAAAGTCTTGTGTCACCTACACCAGATTATTCCATCACTAACTGTATAAGATTTTAGCACCGGGGGTAAGTGGAAGTCTTGTTATCGCACAAGTGAATTTTTGGTTTGTTTTGTAATGAGATGTGATCTATAAGTTTAAAAAAAAAATAAAAATCTGAGACAACGCCCAATGAAGAGGAGCGAATACTTTGCGTTGAGGTCGCAGAGAACTAAGAATATTAAGGCCACGTCCTTGGAAATACGATGTTTCTGGCCTTGGATTGGTTTCTGCAGTCAATACTAATGCCGATAACTGTACAGGAGGCGCAGGATATATTTCTTCCTCTGTGAATCTTTTAATTATTATAAATAATAGGGGTCAATGGGTGGTTATTTTGAAACAACCTCTAAATTATAGGTTGTTATCCTGGTCAAGCAAGGATTTATTAACAACTTTATCTTTAAATCCTAATTTATTGTTTTAATAAATGCTGGTAATAGTTTTCTTACTTCACTTTTTAACATATTTTGTATTGTTTACTTTCCTAGTCCTTTAATTTGTTTTCTCTCTTCATAAACTATCTCTGTTAATTATTTTAATTATCTTGTAAATGGCAAGAGTGAGAATCATAAAGCTTAAAAGTCATATTTAGCGAATTACAATATAGATAGTTAATTATACTTCGAATACCTAGAATATTTGAAATCATTGTTTCAATTTTTACGTGATTTTAAAGTACGAACTATATGAAAAATATGTAGTAAGGAAAAGTAATGTGATCTTTTAGCAAGAGGTTTGGCCTCTATTTCATTTATAAAAAATCATTTTTTACGTTTAGTAAGGAAATATTATAAATATTGAAATGATAGTTGAGCTAACTACTTTAGAAACGACATTATAAGAAAAAATAAATAACAATTAACAAAATAACTAAGAATACAAATCTTGATTAAATAATGAACAAAGAAACTTTAAATAAAAAAATAATAA
This sequence comes from Piezodorus guildinii, assembly GCA_023052935.1. NCBI lineage: Eukaryota > Metazoa > Arthropoda > Insecta > Hemiptera > Pentatomidae > Piezodorus > Piezodorus guildinii. Next base: position 40,365,756 of record CM041297.1, on the reverse strand, counting down.
TAATAAACTCAAGAAAACCGAACAAAAACAGTTTTAAATAATACCTATCTTGATAACAATTTTATATAAACAAAAAGTAATGACATAACAAATGCATATAAGTTTTGTATTAGTCGTTCGTAACAAAACTTCTTATCTTTAAATCTTCTATTGAGAACAAAAATATATCGTTTAACTTCTTATAGTTGGTAATTGTTAATAAGTCTTATAAATTAAAATTTTTCATAACATACTTAAATAAATAGAATCTTCTGACTGGATCAAAAACTGGACATGATATTAGAAAATGTTGAATATTATCATAACCATCGGTATTACATAGAGGGCAAGTCATGTTGGGTTCAAATTTATAATATAATCCATTCACTATTATCCTCTGTGATTTCTCGCCTGCCACTCTTAGTTGAGAGATTAACCTTATTTTTTTTATATTGCATCTAAGATTTAAATATTCTTCTCCGAGTTGGAAGTTGGTTATATGGCGATATTTTTTACTGTAAGAGGAATTTAAGTATAATATTGAAGTATGTCTTCGTAATCTAAATGTGACTGCGGACTGTATGAGTTGTTGGTACACATAGCATGCTTTTTAACCTTTTGTAACCTACTAAAAACAAATTACGTCTCTCAAAATTTGAAGTCACCGATCAAAAGTAAAACGACCTATAAGAAAAAGTTGCTGTATCTCAGACATAGACGGTCTGAAAATATGAAATTTCAGTTTTATACATTTTATCGTTATCGCGCTAGACCACACACACAGAACTTTTTGCGGGACATGGTCATTTGGACTAAAACTGTATATTTCCGTTAAAACTGGTATTCGAAAATTGTCACGATCGCAATAATTTCCCTTACTATATATTTCATACATAGGTAAGTGAAAGTAAAAACGCTCCATTATGCAAGAACAACCAACGCCAACTAAGTCAACCCCAATGACAAAGATAACGACTTGGCTCTTAAACGGCATAGAAGAAAAGTTGTTACACTTCACAGATGACTGAGCCTATACAGTCGACTTCGTGAAAGGGAAAGTGAGAGTGGATGTTGACAGATGATGTTGGCACTATGTTAACGAGAGCGAACAAGTTGCGGAGTGTGTACTCCCAGCCTTCTAAATGTTTGACCAAGAAGTAAGAACATACATCATCACATCATGGCGAAAAGCCCGGATGTTAAAGTTCGTCTTCAGCCGCTATTTATGCTGATGAATACACATAGCTAACAACTTTTTATAACCTACTTAAGTACAACTTGCAGTGAATCTCGAGAATTTAAACATCAACTAATGATACTTTTCTTCTTTCGTAAAATACTTAAGTTAGTATGTTATAGCTCTAGCAGTCTATTCGCAAGTTATTATGCAACACCGAAAAATTAATAATATAACAATAATAATAGAAGTCGTATACTACCAACAGTACTCATGGTACAATACTAAAGTCCATGTAACAAATAAGACAAAATAAATTGGTACCTTACTGAAAAAAAAAAAAAAAAAAAATCAAATAATTCTAATTAAAACGTGATGTGTTCATACATTGGCGATACTTGCCGCTTTCGAGTGATCTTAAGAAGTTGAGAAAAGTTTCAATAATATAATAATAATAATAAATTTTATTTAACGTTTTAATTCAATTTAATCAATAAAAATAATATAATCTATATTATAGACCAATTAATTAGCTTAAATTTCAGTAGTAGTAGAGATCTCCAGTTCTAAAAATAAACTATATAAAGTGTTACCCAAAACACACTTCATTCACAAGAAACGATAAATCACATACCACTATCTTAATTTAGGTCAATATCACAAAAACTACATCTGTAAATTCTAATAAAAAATAACTTTTTTAGTTGATTTAACTAACTTTAATTTGAGTGGTATTAGACATCTGTAGGTCCAATACTTACTCTCATTAATTATAATCAAGATAATATTTTGTTTAGTAGAAACGAATGATCAACTACAGCCGTCGCACAGTGGGCTAAATCACCAATTTAGGTGGACAAAAGTAAAGTTAAATGTTTGGAATTTCTAAGTGCTTCACCTTTTTATTATTAGTTGGCAAGACCATTAATTAATAATATTTCCCACGATACCGTGTTTAAAGATAAATAGTAAATAAATGAATCATTCCTGTTCACACAAGTGCCTAATAACCAACAGTGAGATTATTTTTATTCGATGGTTATTTATTCTGTTTAAGGTGTATTTAGAGCAAAGTCTTTTTGCTTTTATTTTGCAATGGGCATTACTAAGACAGGTAAGACATTATATTTCCAAACTCGTTATTGAATATAAATTGCAATCTCACCTCTAGAGTTGATTTAGCAATTTGTAAATGTACGCCCTTATTCAATAACGAAAAACTATATAACCCCCAGGTTACCCCGAAGATTTGTTTGTAGGATTTGTTTTACCAATCCTTCTAGTCTTTAGATATTACAAAGAATTTTTGCGATTAGGGTGATACACCATTTTTTTCAGACACAACACTACGAATCAAACATTTTACAATCTATAATTCCAAGAATTTCCTAAGCCATATAAAATACATTTATTAGCAGATTTCAGCAACTCCGAGTCATCATTAGATTTTTTTGTATTGTTTTTCCCGTATTCTGGGACTTCAAACGTAAAATATAGGGGAGTTTTAGATTTTAGCAAATAAATTTTATATTTGACCACTGTGTTTTTTTCTTAGTTGTAGTTTTTATACTTTTTTTAAATATTATTTTCTGTAATCAGAGACCCCAAAGCTAAAATATAGACAAGTTTCAGAGTTCTGTCCACCTAAATCGGTCATATTGCCCACTGTTCGTCGGCCTAGAAAAAATGAGCCATAATATAATGGTTTACATTTTTTTAATAATGACACCTTGAATATGTAAAATCTTGTAAATGATTTTAAGGTGCTCATTAAATGATGTTATGACAATAAATGGTATAAATATTCTCAGAAATTACAAAATCTATGAACTTTCATAGCTTATAATTTTATATTAATTTTACTTGAGATTGAAATATGACTAAATACTTTAAAGTGTGTTAAATTAAGAAGGATTAGTTGTTTGAGGTAGAGGTCATAAAATTATTAAAAAATACTGTTTTTTAACCAACGTTTCGATTCGCTTTCAGGCAGGAGTCGAGAAGCGAATTTTTTTTTTTTTGCTAGTTTCTGCCGCCATCCAAATTATCTTATCCTTCATATAATGATCTTAAGTCAACATTAAATAAAAATGATTCATTCAAAATAATAATAAGTAACATTCATCAAATTTTAATATTTAAATTATGTAGTTACTATTTCGGATAATTCTTAAAAATGTCAAAAAACGCAAGAAATTTAAACAAAACCATGCCGTACGGAGCTTTAATATTCAGTAATGATACGGTAACAGAACTAATCACATGCGATTACAGCTCAAATAGATACCTGATAACTGACATTTAGTAAATTACTGTAATCAGTTACTGCCTCAACAGAGTACATGTCAGCTTGTTCGCTGGTAGGTGAAATTCTAAACCGGAAATTTGTAACGGATGCATCTTACACACTTGAAATACCTTTCTTTAATTATTCTCTATATTAAATTTATGAGGTTTGCAAAAAATTGAATCATAAAAGTAAAAACCTTATGAAGGATTTTTACGTATATACTGTCATGATTTTTTACATCTGATAACTGAGATTGACAGCTTACTGTGTAAACGACTTTTGATTAGTTCACATGTAAGGAATTTCATCAGTAATCATCTATCATAATAATCTTTACTTATTAAGTCATTTTATTGAAGCTTCATTAATTATTTATTTATAATTTCATATTAATTATTGGGTGGTAAAATAAATTCGTAGCGTTTTGTACTAGTAGTTTCAATAAAAACTTCAGATTCTTGTAAATATTTTTATTTAATTATAAATAGTTGAAGAACGACCTGAGCGGTACTGAACTGAGCAAACCACATATGACCGAGCCCATCAAATGTTTCCTAAACATATTCGTTCAATGATGTCGGGGCTCCTAAGATCAGACTTACCACAACCCCATCGTCGCCTCGGCCTACCTCTCGGACTCTCATCAGTCGGTTCAGCGCAAAGAGGAAATATAAAGAATAAGGAAGGCTTATAAGGAATTGGTTCTTGACAAAATATAGCGACGTTACACGCAACGATAACAAATCAATCGCACTGACAAGGTTCAAGCTCCGTATTTCTGAATTATGTAACCTTCTGAATTCCCTAGTGGCCTCAAATCTCTTTGTAACAAATATTATACGTAGTACCTTATTCTCGAAAACCTTAAGGAGAGGTTTATCATTCAAAGTAAGCGACCACGTTTACATCCGCATAGAAATGTAGATAATAATAAATTATAACCTTTAAATTTATTGACATAAGCCACGAGCTAAGTAATTTCGCAATTGAATAACACTTTTGAATAATCCAAATTAATGGGAGAGAAAATACTTCATTTATAAAGCAGGGTTTCTTAAAACACAGTATACTATAATTTTACAAGAAATATTTTTTTTAATAATTATAATATTAAGCATGGTAATAATATAATTGATTTTTTTATGATTATCATTTCCGGTGGCACGACAGGTCGTATAGAGCCTTAGCCGCGCGGTGTGATCTGGAAGGATAATACAGTGATTACACCTATTTTTGTGAGTGGATTTAAACTCACCACCTTTGGCGTGGGATATTAGTGCACTACCCACTGAGCAACGGGCTTCCCATATTATTACATTATTTGATTTTTTTTTTTTTTTTTTTTTTTTGTTCAAATTTAATAAATCTTAAATGATAACATCTAAAGTTACCGGTAAAATTCCTCCTGCGTTCCAGAGACAGGGATGAATCGAGTAATAAGTGACAATAGGAAGTTCCATTTAATCTAAAGACATTCGATCTTCTATGTTCAATAAGCTTCTTGGAAAAGTGACTGAGAATAAATAATAAGGATTTTGATGGAAGGAAATGGCATTAAGTTCTTGGTTCGAAGTTTCTCGGAAAAAAAATAATAATGTGGAAAAGAACGACCTTCGACCTTTCCCTAGGACGTCGCTATGAGAGCACCTGACGTCAGTTGTCAGTCGTGGCATGACAGACGATCAATAAATATTAATATAAGTTATTTTAATATTAGCCTGTCACCTCGAGACTGAACAAGCTGATTTCCTCTTCTACATTCATACCCAAGTCCTAAGCAAACAATGACAACTATGGAAGAAGACTAACACATTGTTTCTCCAATTATGATCAAAGATTCGGTGTGGAATGTGAACCAGCTTAACCACCATTGGCATTGTAGTTACTGAAAGTGGCCCTATAGATATCTTAGTGGTAAGGCCATAGAGATCCCTCGTCCAACTCCTCTTCAGCCTTCGCTGAGTTAAGCTGCATTTTAATCTTCATGAGACTCCAGCAATAAGAGATGGTTAACTTTTCAAAATCTTAAAACGCACAGAAACAGTATTAAGTATACCTCCTCTGTTAAAATCAATTAAAGAACTTCTTTTAACTACTACCCATTATCTTCTACAATTACACTGAGTGTTTCATAAATGACTCGTGAGACCAGATACTAGACTTTAAGTGGAAAAAAAAAGTTCGTAAGACCCATAGTCCGATTATCTATGGTAAGAAGGGAATTCAAATTGTTTTTTGCTGTTATCCATGGTTGTCATCAGAAACCATAAGAAGAAAAGCGCTTTAGTTTGTGTGTGTAGGAATGTGAAGTTTTTAAGATAACATTTTTCACAAACCAAAGAGACTGACAGGCATTGCGCAGAATAATACTGGAGGGTGCTCAGAGAGTAGGCCTCGTTTACAATAGACCTGCAATTATTCGAAGTAACCCAAAACTACTCTTTCAATGTCCATGCCAAATACACGTTCACACTTGTTCGATTCAACTCTATTCTGCGCGTCCAGTGTGGACACATCTTTAAATATGCAGATGTGATTGCAGTTTATGCTATGTAAACGAATTTCCAATAGATTTACTTCGGTCATGATTAACTTTAGGTTTAGCAGTAGATGACTTTCTTCTGAATCTTCGACTGCTATTTCATTTTACGTATTTCCCTCTGAAGAACCTAGTGGACTTAGCATAAAAGGGATTTTACATTCAAGAAGAGTAAAATATATTTTAGTTCATTAGGGGCTACGATTATCAAGAAATAAAACACTGCGGATAAGTTATTATATATGTGGGCCAACGTTCCAGCCTATATTGTAGGCCTTCATTAGGGTTGACTTTATCAGAGAATATAAAAGGTGTTTTATTTTAATACTTTGGTTTATTTATTTTAATTATATGAATCCGAAGTTTTTCCTTTTGGACTAACAATACCATCATTATATATATATATATAATATTATATATATTATATATATATATTATATATATATAAGATTGGAGGAGTCAATAGGTGCATTTATTGTACCTAAATAATATTAGTCATTTAATTTTATTAGGAAGCGGCGTGGTCTTGTGGAGCACTAGTTTACTGTTCTTCGGTTCCTGGGTTCGAATCCCGTCAGTTACAGAATATTATTTATTATTAATGGGCGACCCTAGGATATAGAGACCCTCCTGGGGTATAGCAAGCCTCTAAAAAGTGGGTACCTGAATTAATGGGTAAACCTGGCGGATAAGCTGGATCAAGGGCTAATCACGTCATTGCAGAGCCGTTGGCCTAGAAACAGTACGAATCTCTAAATATACTTAGGCCAAAACCCTTCATGGGTATTAGTGGAACAGGTTTTTTATTTTTTTTTGTTTGAATTTTCTAAACTTGGCTTAAAAGCTATCCTTTTATTTATTTACTTATACAAACAGCCCACTTCGCCCCAAAAAAAAAATAATAATACAATGTCATCCATAACTAAAAAACAATTTTTTTGTATTTCTGAGAATTGGGAGTGTGAATCCCTATTACCGAATTCCGAGAAACGATATAATAAAATTCCATGAATTAAACTTATGAAATATAACAATTCTGTTAAATTGCTTTGATAGAGATAAAATTAAATAACCGTTATTTTTTAAATTTCTTTTTAATTTTCCTTTCTTAGAAAACTTTTTTTTTTTTTTAAATTCATTTATTGAAATTTACAACTGTATGTTCATACATCAAGTAAATATGCTACAATGATAATACACATGAAGAGAAACTGCCCATTGGCAGCACTCTAGAAGTGAATCTACACAAGAAGGTCTCGAGGCCATCTTCTTTTCAGACGCCTCGGCGGATTGTCAGGAATTGAAGTGGAAGCAAGGATTGAAACTAGTGGATTAGAGTGGGAGTGGAGTTTTTCATGGAAGGAGTACAGGCCAATCCTAGAAAACTGAAGTCAAAACTGTTAGGATCTGATACGCATTTAACAACGATTATTTAACATAAATAAATTAATTGTTGTTAGTTTTAGCATAAATTGGACATGCTTTAATAGATATATATGAGTTTAACACTTTCGTAAAATAATCTAAATTTTAAGGTGCGTCAATGAAGTAACTAAAACATAGAAGACAAAAATTAAAATAGGGATATTTAGCAAATCCAAAAGCTTGACGATGGCTTGATCTTCGAGCATCAGCCTCTAAATGTTATCTGAATTTCTTTATTTAATTTTGTAAAAGCTGGAAATAATTATGAATCAATCAGGTAAACAATATTACTTTCGCTTAGCTATACACGAAATATATACGTTTTAGGGTAACCTGAGTCCAAATGACCAAGTTCCGAAAGAAGGTCTGTGTGTGTGGTAAGTCTAGCACAATAACAATTAGTTGCATAAAACTGAAATCTCATTATTACAGCGACTTATCTATCTGAATCGACCAACCAGATGCCTGACTTCATACCATGCATTTTGCACCTTTTTACGTTTTTATCAAAAACGGCTCCAACGATATTGATTAAACTCACTATATGGATGTAAAATTGAATGGGTTCAGTGTCATTTAGGTATAGTTCTTTTTTATATAATCTGACAGAGTTGAACCGATTTTAAAGTACCTTTAAATTTGTAGATTATATAAAAATAACCATTGCAACTTTTTAGGATTGATAAAAAACGAATAAATATGTAGATTGAACGAATCCGGTATCTAACTAAAGGAGAAAAGACTAAAAATATTTTTGTATGCAATTTTTGTGTTTTTGAACATAACAGTAACATGAATGCATAGTATACCTTTGTTAAGCTAAAGATTTTAAATAATATAATAGATTATTTAATAAATAACATGTTTCTTTTGAAACTCAATGTAATTAATTTTCAAACAATTTATTCTCATCTTGTATGTATTTAAAACTTGTTGAAGATATCTTAACAACGGAGGTAAGCTGGACGAAACAGATTTTTTACTTTCACTTACTATAAATAGTAAGGAAAAGTATTGCGTTCGTGAAAATTTTCGAATTCCAGTTTTCAACGGAAATACACATTTTAGGGTCCCCTGAGTCCAAATAACCAAGCCCCACAAAAAGGTCTGGGTGTGTGGTAACTCCCGGGCGGAAACGGTAAGTCCTATGAAACTGAAACTTCATAATTAAGATAACTATATGCCTGAGACGTTACAAAATCTTTTTCATCAAAATCCTGGCTTACCAGAAGAGCCACTTTATACTATGTATTTTGCATCTTTTTTCGGTTTTCTCGAAAACGGTTCCGACGATTTCGTTTAAACTCGCTATATCGATGTAAAATGTAATGGGCTTTAATATCATTTAGGTTTCATTTGAATTAAAATAGTCTGAAAGGGCTTAAATACCGATGTTTTAAATTTTCTTTTTCTAAAGTAGCTTTAATTTTGTTGATTCTATAAAAATAACTATATTATCTTGTTACCATTGATGAAAAACAGGTAAATATATAAATGAATGAATTTGATACCCAACTAAAAGAAAAATAGAGCTTTGTACATAAGGTCAGTAATATACCTGTATGATATACCGTTGGAAAGCTTAAGATTTTAGAAAAAATATTATCTCATAAATAAGCTTTTAAAAGTTAATAAATAGAGAGCGATGAAAATCTGATAAACCTGAGTGATTATTTTAGATAATAATAATTATTTTAATAAAACATGTTTCTATAGAAATTTAATTTAATTAATTATTTAATAGTTTCACTAACTTTTATCTCTAACTGTATCTGAAAAACCTTTAATCGATTTAACAGTGTTGCCCGCACCAGATTTTTTTAATTTTGCAGACGTTTTGTTTGAAACATGTGAGCCACCATTAGGCATCAATGATCCATGCCAAGCATACAATTATATGCCTCCATGTCTCTTAATTGGAGGCTGTTATGAATAGTTTGATGAGGGAATAACTTTCTTATATTAAATGTTGAACTTCATTTTTTAGTTAAAAAGATAATTTTTTAAATGGGACGAAAAGACCTTATAGAATTTTATTTATTACTTGGTCAAATATATCACAGAAAATTGTTGGGTGACATTAAGATTTCCAGTTTATGCTTGGCATTCACAAAAATCTGTATAGCAGTTCACAAGGCAACTTTCTATCAATAATAGGCCCTCATACGAAATTGATTAATAGTTCTGGACCTTCTATTTTTAGAACCAGAAATACCATTCTTCAAAAGCGGTATTCCTGAAAATAATAATGGCAATTATTAAACATTGTAACAAGCTCGAGGGAAATATTACGTAAAAAGATAAGAGAAAATATAAGAACATGGAGTGGAAAATATTTTCCGGTTTTCCTGAAGAAATAGCTAGAGGGAAACGAGGGCAAGGAGTTGAACGAACTCTAAATAGCTGAGCCAAATTCTTCCATCACCTGAGCCCTTCCGGCCAAATGTTTATCTAGGAGATATACCTCTGTCAACACGTTGTTCAACCACACTGAAAGCACAACACTAAAATAATGGTTTTACCATGAGGGGAAAAAAAACAAAAAAAAAAACTAGTTCGATAAACTAATGTATTTAAAATAAAAAATCTGGTGCGCGCAACAAACAACTTCCACTTTCCTGTTTTAAAAATCTTTGGGAATTTTTAAATCAATTTAGAGGTAAAAATAAATTGATTACATGGATTTATGATGGAAACATGAGTTTCATTTAATAGTCTATTTTATTATTATCTGCAACAATCCCTCAACTTTATCGACTTTCCGTCATTCTCCGTCGTTCATTACATTTTACAACGGCATATTACTGTTATTATTATTAAAAAAATATATTTTAGCTCGTTTCTCCTTTAGTTGGATATCGAATTCGTTCAACTTATATATTTACCTGTTTTTTATCAATAGTAATAAGATGATATGGTCATTTTTATAGAATATACACAATTAAAGGTACTTTAGAAAAAGAAAATTTAAAATATCTGCATTTAAGCCCCATCAGACTATTTCAATCAGAATGAAACCTACATGATATTAAAGCCCATTAAATTTTACATCGATGTAGCGAGATTAATCAAAATCGTTAGAGCTGTTTTTGAGAAAATCGTAAAAAGGTGCTAAATGCATAGGATAAAGTAGGGCTTCCGGTCAGCCGATTTTAGTGAAAAAGTTGCTGTATAGTAGTCTTCAATGTGAAATTTCAGTTCCGTACGACTTTTAGATTTTGCGCAAGTCGCCCACACAAATCATTTTGCGGGACTTGGTTATTTGAACTCTTAGGTCCTGTGTTTAAATTCCGGCTGTAGCAGAATATTATTTATTCTGTTATTTCAGCTGAGGGGCGACCCTGGTTTAGGGACCCTCCTAGGGCACATCCAGCCTCTTTAAAGTAGGTACTCATAATGGAGAAAAACCTGGCGGCTGAATATGCTCTTGGCCGAATCACCTCAATGCACGACCGTCGGTCAAGAAACAGTAAGAATTTCTAAATGTACTGAGCCCAAGACCCTTTTTAAATTGTAGAGGTCCCTCAAGGTAGTATCCTTGGACCCATCCTCTACACAGTCTATACAGCTTATATCCCAATCCATCCCAACACTTTCCTTTCTACCTATGCTGATGACACTTGTGTGTTATCAGTCAATAACGATCCTACTATTGCCTCTCAAACTCTTCAATCCCATATCAGAGAGCTTGAGATATGGTGTCAGAATTGGAGAATCAAAATCAATTCCAACAAATCCCACCAAATTACCTTTACCCTTCGTCGTAAACCTATGACATCCTGCCCTACAGTTTCCTTTATTAATATTCCGCTTGTTCCAGTTGAACAGATCCGCTACCTAGGACTACTACTTGACAAACGTCTAACATGGAATCCCCACACACGACTGAAACGACAAGAAACTTCTCGTCGCTTCCGCTTACTACAACACTTACTGGACAGATGCTCCAACCTTCCACTTATCTACAAAAGGCTCATCTACATCACCATCATAAGGCCTATCTGGACTTACGGAGTTGAGCTTTGGGGCTCTACGAAACCATCCAAAATCCTTCGAAAAATCCTCAATGCTCCTTACTTAGTCACAAATAAACTCATCCATAAAGATCTTAACATCCCATATGTTGCTGATTTGGCCCGAACCAGGTATCAATCCTTCCATGACAAACTCCACTCCCAGTCTAATCCTCTAGTTTCAATTCTTGCTTCCTCTTCAATTCCTGACAATCCTACGAGGCGCCTGAAAAGAAGATGGCCTCGAGACCTTCTAGTTTAGTTACTTAGTGGAGTGATGCCAATGGGCATTTTCTCTTCGCGTTTTTTTCATGTATTTTATCATTATTTACATATTTACTTGTTGTATTACAAAATACAGTTGTAAATTTCAATAAAAGTATTTAAAAAAAAAAAAAAAAAATTGTAGAGGTACATTTTACTTTTTCTTTCAATTTTAATTTTATCGTTTTTAACTTTTAGTTGTATTTTTTTTTTTTTTTTTTTCACTTCAGTATGAAATTAAAGTTTAAAAAAAATGTATCCTCAGAAGAACAAAAATTACAATAAGCGAAATATATTGGGCTGAGGACTTGGTAATTACTGTTTCTAGACTTACAGTTGCTCAGGGAATTCAGTTGGCTTACATCCTGTTAAATCGCTTTTACTACTCTTAACAATTTTGATTAAACTTTCAAAGTAAAATTTAATGGTGTTTAATACCACGTAGATTTCATTCTGATTGAAATAGTTTGACAGGGTTTGAATGCATAATTATTTTCTTCTAAAGTGTCTTTAATTATGTAGATTCCATAAGATTAACAACCATATAATGTTTTTCAGCATTGCTAAATATACAAGTAGTACGAATTTGAGGAACAACTAAAAGAGAAAAGTGTGAAAATATGTTTTTTAATCATAAGAACACTAATATAGACGTATAATATGCCAATGGAAAGCGAATGATTTTAATAATATTGTCCTAAACACAAAGTTGTGAAAGGTAATGGAGAATGACGGAAAGCCGATAAAGTTGAGTGATTGTTGTAGATAATAATAAAATAGATTATTGAATGAAACACATGTTTCCGTCTTAAATCCATGTAGTTACTTTTATTTCACCTATAAATTAATTCAAAATTTCTCAAAGATTTTTAAACGGAGGAATGTAAAAGTCGTTTGTCGTGCGCACCAGATTTTTTACTTTCACTTACCTATATATGAAATATATAGTAAGGGAAAGTGTTGCGATCGTAAACATTTTCGTATTCCAGTTTTCAACGGAAATACACGTTTTAGGGTCCCCAGAGTCCAAACAAACAATTCGCGCAAAAATGTGTGTGTGTGTGTGTGTGTAAGTCGAGCACGAAAACGAAAAGTCGCTAAAATTTCATATTTAAGACAACTAAACGCCTAAGATGGTCTAGCACCTTTTTCATCAAAATCAGCTGACCGGAAGTGGTACTTTATACCGTGCATTTTGCATCTTTTTACGATTTACTTAAAAACGGCTCTCAAGTATTGATTTAACTCACTATATCAATTTAAAATATAATGGTCCTTAATATTAAGTTTAATTCTGATTGAAATAGTCTGACAGGGCTTAAATGACGTATTTTCTTCCTCTAAAGTTAAGATTATCCTTAATTTAGAATATCCTAAAATAACCATACCACCTTATCAGCATTGACAAATAACTACTTTATATACAAGTTAAACGAATTTGATGACCAACTTTTTATGTATTTTTTATTTATTTTTTTTATACATATTAAGAACAGTAATATATATACGAATAATATACCGTTGGAAAGATAAAGATTTTAGAAAAAAACATCTTATACAGAAAGCTGTAAAAAATTAATGTTAAGTGTCAAAAAAATGTTAAGTGTTGAGTTAAAACTGTTTTCATAAACTTTAGGTTTATAGAATAATTCTTAAATTGATTTCAAAAGTCGAAAGGTAACTGAAAGTCGTGTGTTGCCCACTTCTTTTTTATTTCTTTAAAATAATTTAAAACCGTGTTATTGCAGAACATAGCTGAGGAAAATGTAGAAGACAAACAACACGAAGAGACCTAGAATAGCTAAACTGCGATAAGCGGATTCGCTGCAACGGTTACGTAATCCACACGATAACCATGCCAGGGTAACCACGTGGAAGAATGACAGTTCTGATAACAGCGGCTTGCTTTCTTTACTGCTCGCAACGTCAATATGTGATGGACGGGGAAAGTCCGGGAGGTCTAGGGTTCATCGGAGGAAAAGGACATGGGGCCTTGAATAGGCGATAAATCGGATCTCAGTGACGTGGATAACTGTTATGACGTATGCTGAAACGTTAAGAGGCCTGTAAGAACAACTTCCGAATGAGGTTAGGCAAACATATAATCAACCTGTTATGAACGTTGTCTAGGTGTGGTTTACTCTTATCAGTAACTGATAAGATTTCGCTAATTCCTGAAATGGCCCCACTGTTTTCTACTGATGGGTTTCATTACGTTGGTAAATGCTAACGATGGAACTTTTAAAAACTAGAATAAGCTAAATTAGAGACGTCTTATTTTTTATATAAATGATGAGAAAAATATAAATAAAATAACAAACGTGTGCCTTAAAATGAAAAACGTTATAAAACGCAAAGGTAGTCATGGTAACCAGGTACACCTTAATGATATTAGGGATTTATGTTGTTTAGATGTTAAAAAAAATAGGCAGAAACAGACATAAATAAAAATTAGAGAAACAATACTAACAAATTGTTTTATATATGCAATGATAAGAGCTTGGCAATGGTTCGATTCTTGAACTAATAATCATTCCAAAAGTGTAATTTTTTTCTTCATATTTAAAAAAACAAAAATGAAGTTATTCCATTTAACTGAAGTTTTAAATAAAAAATAGTTAATAATTGAAACCATTAAAAGCAAAGAGTAAACAGAGATATGCCTTTAATCGACTAGAATTGCAAGCAACAAGTGGATTTGAAAAAATAAACATAACATGGATGAAGGTTCAACTGGTCCAAAAAATTAATTACTCACTTTAATTCGAATTTAGCCTCAGGGGACGATTCGTAAGCAGTCTCATAGGTATCACTGTCGCTCATAAAATCACTATAAGCTCCACAACATACAGTCAAGCTGTCACAAACCGCCTACACGATTGGATCGGCGAAATATCACTCTCACGAAACCACAAGCCACTATCAACAAACCCATCGACGTACTCGACGATTTACCATACACCACTATCATGGATAGACTGACCATGACAAGGGGATAGCGAAGGACGAAGAGAGGGGATATCGATGAGACTACTGCGCATGCGCCTCCTCAAGGACGGTCTAGGGGCTCCGAACCCCGTCCCCTTAAGGGCGGGGGCCACGGGAAGATGAATATTTATTAGCAACGGATATTTAGACTTAAAGAAAATATTTAAAAAAATATATACAATTAAAATTACGATTAACAAATAGTTCTTATTATTTATATAAGTATCTAGCTGACCCGCCAAACGTTCTCCTGTTTTAACTATGTCTTAAGCGAAATCGGTCAAGCGTGATGCGATGACCAAAGAAAAGGATTAATTTTTATAAATGCAGATAAAGAGTTTACCTTCGAAAATTAAGAAAAAAAAACCTATCTACCAAAGTAACTTAACATTTTTTTTTAATTCATAAGATTTTTCCTCTTGACTGTGATAAACACAACAAAAAAGAATTAACAAAGCCGGTCAATCTTGTTTGATAAATAGATAGATTATTACAACCTAAGAATAATAAAAAAATCTATCAAAGTTTCTTTTCTCAATTTTTTCTTTCATAATATCCTCCTCCTGACTGTGATAAACATAACAAAAAAATAATTAGATATATCGGTACACGTTTCAGGGTCAACTGAGTCCAAATAACCAAGTCCCGAAAAAAGGTCTGTGTGTGTGTGTGTGGGTGTGTTTCTGTGTGTCCATGTGATTGTGTGTATGGCTACTAGCGCAAAAACTAGAAGCCGTACGAAACTGAATTTTCATATTTCAGACAACTATACGCCCTAGATGTTACAGTAACTTTTACAGGTGGAATAGTCAGGAATCAGTCATTTTTTGAATTTTTTTTTTAATTTTGCCAACATTTCGGCTCAAGCTTGTGAGCCATCATCAGGGCATTACTGAGCCATGTCCAAGCATAAAGTATGCTTGGGTTTATGCTTGGACATGGCTCAGTAATGCCCTGATGATGGCTCACAACGTTGGCAAAATTAAAAAAAAATTCAAAAAAATGACTGATTCCTGACTATTCCACCTATAATAGTTTCTACAGTCGACTATACATCCTCATTATACAGTAACTTTTTTTTATCAAAAACAGCTAACCAGAAGAGCCACTAACACAGAAAATCGCTTTAACAACATTTAATTAATAAATAATAAATCTTGTAGGAAAAAATCAGACTATAATGATATTATACTCGCAGAGCACCTATGATTTTAGAGCTATAATGCTGATACTTGGAGATTTTATTGAGAGGCTTAGTGGACACAGTTCAAAACATATCTAATAAGAAAATTTCTAATAGGAACTAATATCAACTTAGAGTACATAGGCAGTAGTTATTAATTAACACCAATGAGAAGATAAGATGAAATCAAGGGCATATCGAAGATAGATAATAACCAAAACCTAGCTAACAGTTAAAAATAATGCAATACATAAAGAATACCCAATTAAAAAAAAAAACCTGTTAAATTGAAAAAATCACAATCCAAACATAATATGAATTATATATAGTCATTATAATTTTATAGACCACTAAAGCGATTATATATCTTTTTGTGACTATCATGAATAATGAAACGAGGTTATTTTCCTTTGGAATAATAAAATAGGAAACACCTTAAAAAAAAAAAAAAGTTTGAAAAATTCAGTACAAGAACATAACACTCTCCGAGAGAAATCAATATATTCGGATATGATTGTATTATGCAAATATGGATCAAATCATACTTACTGTATCTTCAAGTTACTATCTGTTAGTTCAGTTAACATTCATAATAATTGGTATATTTTTAGTAATTTGACCGGTATTCACTCAACTTTCCCATTGAGGCTATACAATTGGAAACTCTAGACATCAATGACGCATAAATAGTACGCACGAGACACTTCCTTAACTCAGAGGAAAACCCCTACCTTCGGTCAATACTGCCCGTGGATTTCCTCGTAGTAATCCAACCAGCATCAAGAGTTGAATATCCAATTAGTAGTACAAAAAGTAAAAATTAACTACGAACAAATTATTTTCTAATATGAAAAATGAAACCATAATCTATTTATCTATCTATCTATCTATGTATTATATATATATATATATATATATATATATATATATATATAGAGAGGGGAAGAGAGAGAGAGAGAGAGAGATTTTGGTCCTTTTTTTTTTTTTTTTTTATTATTTGTGTGTGTGTTTATAATATTCTGGAAAAGGATCTCAAGAAAGAAGAAAATAGAAAAGTTAATTTGGTCGTTAGGTTTTTTTTTTTATTTATTTATTTTTTCTTTACATTTTCTAAAGAAATATAATCTTTCTCTACATATCTATACATAAATGAATCCCCTTTTTCCACGATCATCGCATCACGCGTAAACTAGACCGATTTCGCTCATTCTTTTTTGCTTGACCTTAACTAAAAGCTTGGCGGAGTCCCCTGGTCATATTTAAGACATGGCATATTCTGTCGGGTCAGAGAGTCCTCTATAAATATTTAACCATCAGATCAGAGATATAAATTCTTAACTCAACAACCCTACCTCCTATCTTTACACAACAACACCTTAAATATCAAAAATAAAATTAAAAAATACATATGAAGTCTGACCCTTTAGTTAATTTATATATTTTTTAAAACAACCTGTAAAAATAGGACATAGAGCAAGCAGGCTAGACTTATGTATTAACTAGATATCGAATCTTCTGAAGGCTGCTGCTGAATTATTCAGAGCTCAATTCCAGTTTATTCCAGAACACTGGAACGGGGGTTCTGAGCAACATGGCCAAGGGAGATTCCAGAAAATGATTAAATAAATACATTACTTTATATACTAGGAAATAAGAAAAATAAAATGATTCCTGTCAAATTAAACCGTGATTTGAATAGAAACACAGAAAAAATAAGTTTAACTTAGCAGGTTGTTTTGGTTTTTTGTTTTTAATGACAAAAAAAAAAAAAAAAAAAAAAAAAAAAAAATGATCCCTCCTTCAAAAATTTGAGAGCTTACGTTTCAAAATATGCAGAATACAAATTTTGTTTTTTTTTAATTCGCCACAAACATACTAGGGTATGCATCATTGATCTTAACACCTAGACGTTTATATAAGCTGGTTGTCTTTAAAATGGCGGTCGATTAAAAGTAATTTAATTCAATAAATCAGTTATTTATGAAGATAAAAAAAAAATATTAGTGTTTATAAAAAACAAAACAAACACAATTGTAAAAAAAAGAAAAAACAATCGAAAATTTTACACATAAATAAATCAATTAATTGTTGAAGACAGAGATAAACATGTATAGAGTTTTAGAATCAGTAAAGCGCGGTAAAAAATAGAAAACAAAAGAAGAAAAAATTAAATTCTTGCCTATATATACACTTGTAACTCCGTTATTTTACAAGATAGAGAAGAGTATTAGTGTTTTTTAACCAAAAAAAAAAGCAATAATCATTACAAAAAATAAAAGGAAAAATTTTAATCTTAAAAACGCCCGAGTCGTGGGCGTTAGTTTTGAAGACAGAGCAAAATATGTAGAGAGTTTTGATTCAGAAAAGCGCGATAGAATAGAAAAAGAAAAGAAAAAAAAGTTGATCTATGTATTCAAGTCACGAATTATGATAGATGTAATCCCACTAAAATTCAGTTTATTTTCCAAGATAGAGAAAAATCGACAAAATTAACAGCTATATAAACAGTTATACCCTAATATGGTGGTTATTTGGAAATAATAAACCATTGGGTAATAATTTACAGTGTTTTTTTTTTTTTTTTTATAACCGCCCTCTCATTTGCCTATCAAAATAATACTTAATTTGAATTACGACAGCATATACTAAATACCTACTAACTAATATCAATGGAAGGGAGTTGGTGTAATGTAATTAGCCTGTTTGGCTTGGTTGAAGTGGGTAAACACGGAATAGTTTGGCCAAGCTACGCCTATGTTATCAATCTCCACCCAGGCAGGCTTGACCGACATTGATAAATATCAAGACGGTTCCCATCGCAAATACATTTTAGGCCTCGAATACATTAATCGTTAGAGTAAAGATAACATTCAAGACATAGTTGGCGAACCGTTCAATTAACAACCATTTATGTCAGGAATAATTCAAGCTAAAATCCTGACCTCAAAACGCTTTTACTCTTTAACTGGTGAGGTGAAATTTAAAGTCGAAATTGGTGAGGTGGGGTCTCTCAGACCCCAGACCTCATTTTTTATTTTTTAAATCTTGAAACATCTATAATTGTTTATTCTTGTAAAATACGTAAATTAAACTTATTTTCAATAGGTACCATACGAAAAGTTGCTTATAAAATTGAAAAAAATGTCTGATATTATTAAATACATTTTAATCATAGTTTTTTTTTGTTTTGTTTTTTAACGTTATATTCTAAGCAATGAAAATAATATATAAACAAGTCCTTATCTTAAAGTTTATTATATTTAAAGAACGGTAAATGATAAAAACAATGAAGCTTTTATATTGTAAAGACAGTATGCACAGCTAATATTAGGCTCAGTTTTTGCAATAGGAAACCGAACACTGCCCACAAATATTTGGTTCACATGTAATAAAACAGCCTCCCATGCTAAAGGTCACGGGTTCAAACCCGCAGGTGGTCCTAGGATTTTTTAATGGGAGTAAAAATTCCTTAGTTACGCCGTCCTTCGGAGGGGACGTTAAAAGGTGGTCCCGAGCCTGTGCGATGTCAGGTACTCGTTAAAGATCCCTATCCTAATAAAACCTGGATAGGCAAAATTTAGGACTCCCACTGTAGCATCGTCCGATTAGCCATAGTAGCATAAAGTGACGTTAAATAAATAAATAATAAACATGTAATAAAAACTATAGATGACTTCCTATTCTTGTTTCTTGGACATAAATAACATCTCCTTTTCTTCGGAGGGGTCTCCTGACTTTATGTTTTAGATTCTTCTGTTTTCCCCCCTCTAATAACGACTGACCTTTAACCGAAGCTCTAGGAGAAGTCTGGGAATTTCTGACCGTCTGGCCATGTGATCCTTCAACAAGGATGATCCCAGCTTCTTAATAAAATTAAAAAAGTGCGTAAAATAACGCGATCACGAGACATTTCTTTCCACAAATTGAAAAACACACTTTCAATAAATCCGAACGCTAATGGTGAGGTGGGCTCTGTTGGACCCCAATAACACTGACTAAAAAAGGATGCTATATTACAATCATGTCGAGAAAGGAAATGTCAAGTTTTCACAAGTCGATCGGATCGGGAGAATGGTATTCACAAAACTTTAAAGAAGCCCTGGGGCCTGTAGTCCCCAGCCGACCAGTTAAGAGGTTAGGAACTGACTCGGTGAACTTCTAGTATATTTTCACGAAATCCTATTTACGACCATGCCCTAATAAAATTTGTTTACAATCGCTTTGTGGTTAGGAACATTTTATCATAATCCGTTCAATAAAAATAAACAACCTCTCAACTCATTTTTCCTTACCGGAAACGCTGCGATCGAAATCGACACGTGCTTCATTTCTCATAGGGAAAACTACAGTTTGATGAAATTCGAATAAAATTGATTTTAGAATCAGCATTATTTGAAATGCTTTAACTTCTAACAGGAATAGATCAAAGAGGATTTCCATTTAATTCTTCCCGATAAACAATTTGTATTCTTATTATAGGGGTACTCACTATAAACCCGTTATTTCCTGTAGAAAATAGATGGGTTTAGCACAATAGCACAAATAGCATGCTATAGCAAACGTAGTGAGTACTCCTTATATAAGTGTACTGAAGTTCCTGTTAGAAGAATGCTGAAAAGAATCCTAAAAGGACAGACCTCATCTACTAATTTAAAGCCTAGGAAGGGGTGCTGCGGTGCAGTTACCTTCCGCATGCCTGTTGCTGAAGTTTTTGAAGTACATATGGTTATTGATTAAAAGAATATGGATATAAAAACTGAAATTTTTTTTCAATCAGCACAATATGATTCATTAATCAATGTTATGTTCATTTAAATCTCCATTATAGAAAGAGAGGTAAGTAAAAATTGTGTGTTCCGAACAACAAGTTTTTAATATAATTTTCGACAAAGGCTTAACAGAAAAATTCAACTTTTATTTTAATATATAATGTTGTAATTACATCCGTTTTAAAATGATAAATTTAATTTAGAATTCTCATACATCACAGCCATTGAGGAATGGTGTCAGAACTGGAGGATTAAAATAAATCCTAAAAAATCCCACCAAATTACATTTACCCTTCGTCGAAAACCGATGACCTCCTGCCCTACCGTATCCTTTAATAATACGCCACTCATACCTGTTGAACAAATCCGATACCTAGGACCCCATCTTGACGTGATCAGCTGATGCGCTCGATGATAACAGTCATACGTTACATCGTCTCTCAGATTTTTGCTTTTTTCAGTAGGAATTCGCTAGAATTCAGTCTGGAGAACATCACTAGACCTCAGGAATATTACGGCAGTGAATATTGGAGAAGTTTCGGTAAGCAAAGTTATAATTTACTTTGTACAATCACGAAAAAGTGAAAGAAGGGTCACTGATCAGCTGATTGCCGCTAGCTCGGCAAGCTCGGGCTTGCTTTTCTTTTAATTATCTTTCTTTTATCTTTAATTCTTATCTCATTATTTATTTATTATTATTATTATTTTCTTAATCAATGAGATATTTTCATCAAGTCATGTCCTCAAAGTCCGCAAGTAAAAGATCTAGATCTGCAGGTTCAAACTCGTCTCCCACAAAACAGAGACCCCGCCGTGAACAAAATAAAAAAATGATTCCACCAGCGACCGCGTCAGCTACCTCATTAGGATCTGAACCACAGCCCAGCACATCATCACAAGGAATAACTGATGAATCTCCGTTTTTTACACCGAATCCATTTCAGATCCTCCAAAATGAAAAAGAAACCATGGAATCTTCTCCTATACCCAGAGAACCACTACCTCCACCAATATTTGTTAAAAATATTAAAAATTTTAAACTGATGTGTGCGCATTAAAACAAAGTAACAGATCCTAATAGTTATTATTGTATAAGTAGAACCAATGATACTTAAATATCTCCGACTACTGCTGAAACCTACAGAAAGATTGTAAAATATCTGACTGAGACCAAAGCTGACTTTCATACTTATCAGCTGCGCCAAGAGAGAGCATTAAGGGTCGTAATCAGAAACCTACATTCCTCAACACCCGTTGAAGCAATCAAAGAAGAACTGACAGAATTAGGATTCCAAGTGAGGCAAGTCACTAACGTTCTAAAAGATAAAAGTCGACTGCCTCTATTCTTCGTGGACTTGGAACCATCAGCAGGAGTCGAAAAAATCTATGACCTCAGTAGACTGTACTATACCCGTGTAAAAGTTGAAAAACCTTACACAAAGAAAGAAATAGTCCAGTGCCATAACTGTCAGGCATATGGTCATACCAAAAGTTATTGCCATCACATACCACGCTGTGTGAAATGCGGTGAACAGCATAAAACAGAAGAATGTACAAGATCAAGATCAACACCCGCTGTATGTGCTCTGTGCCTCAAGGACCACCCGGCTAACTACAAGGGATGTGAAATCTACAAGAAACTCAGAACCAGATACCAAAAACCTCAGGATCCGAATGAAACAGCTGTACCAACCAGAAGCAGAAGAGAACCATCTAAACTTGTAAATTCTAACGTGTCATTTGCCCACTTGCTTGGAGGTGGTAACCAGAATCATGAAGTCGAGGCACTGCCGGAACAACATTTTCCTCAACATTCTCAATCTATTGTACAAGAATCTATCCCTCAAAGTTTACCTAATCTTCAAAAAACTCCTCAACATCAAATTTCTCATATCCCTCCACCATCAAACGTCACAGATCTTACCAGTCTAATGACATCGTTCATCTCCGAAATCAAATCTCTTGTTATGCCGCTTATATCACTCCTTACAAATCTAGTATCGAATCTAATCCCTGCCTTAAAAAATCCTTAAATGACTTCACCTAACTCCTTATCCATTCTCCTTTGGAATGCGAATGGTGTTAGAAATCATACTGACGAACTGACAGCGTTGTTGCAAGACAAAACAATCGATATTGCACTTATAACTGAAACAAGACTAACGACTAAACAGTACTTCAAAATACCGCAATACATGACATACCGTACTGACCACCCAGACGGTAAAGCCCATGCCGGTTCTGCTATCATTGTCCACCAATCCCTCTCTCATCATTTACTCCCACTTCCCACCTATGATTTCCTACAAGCCACAGCCATAGTAATCAACACTTTTTCCTTTCCGGTAACCCTCACATCTGCATATTGCCCTCCTAAACATTCCATTTCCAATTCTGAATTTGTATCCTTCCTGGATTCCTTAGGAAATCGTTTCATTCTGGGTGCAGACTTAAACGCCAAGCATCAGCAGTGGGGTTCCAGAACCACGAATTCTCGGGGACGAAATTTGCTGTCTGCACTCAACTCCCGAAATTTTAATATCCTGCCTCCTGACTCCCCTACCTACTGGCCAACCGATCCTAACCGCAATCCTGACATCCTCGACTTCTTTATCTACAGCGGATTAGGCTCTCTCAACTTGTCTTTAACTCGCCTTGATGAACTATCCTCAGACCATAGTCCACTGATCCTAAAAGTATCTCTCACTCCAATTCCGAAACCCATTCCACCATCATTCATCCGAGGCCCTGTCAACTGGAACCTTTTCCGCCAAATCCTGACCGATAATATTGACCTCAGAGTAACCCTCAAAACACAAGATGACCTAGATAATTCCGTCTATTCCTTTACCACCGCCATCCAACAAGCTGTCTGGACTGCTTCCTCTCCTAAACACTCCAATATAAATCCAGACCAAAATCATTTTCCACAACCTATTATAGACCTTATCCACACCAAACGCCGAGCAAGATCATTATGGCAGCGCACCCGACACCCAACAGATCGCCGCTCCTATAACTTCTATTGTAGACAATTGAAGAGGGAGTTGGCGAACTTCCGTTCCCAGTCCTTTAATTCCTACCTCTCCTCTCTATCAGCTCGTGATAATTCCCTGTGGAATGTCACGAAAAAGATCCTAAAATACCATCATGTTTCCCATCCTCTCCGACGTGGTGATGACTCCTGGGCTGCGTCTGATGAAGATAAAGCCGAGGAATTCGCCACACACCTCTCCAAAGTATTCACTCCTCACCCGGAATCCCACATCAATCACACCGCAAAAGTGCAAGACTTTCTTATGTCACCGATTCCACTTTCCCTACCTCCTAAAGCTATTAATCCCTCTGAGGTCAAATATCTTCTCCAAAAACTGAATCTCCGTAAATCTCCTGGACACGATCTCCTTACTACCCAGATCCTCCGACAACTTCCGCAGAAAGCTATTATATTCCTTACTTATATTTACAACTGCATCCTCCACACCACATATTTTCCTCTGTTATGGAAACATTCCACCATCATCCTTTTTTTAAAACCAGGTAAACCTTCCAACAACACTTCATCCTACAGGCCTATTAGTCTACTCCCCATCCTCTCAAAAATCTTCGAAAGGCTTCTTCTTAAACGTATCCTACCCATATTAGAATCTCAAAATCTTCCTTCCCATCAGTTTGGATTCCGTCCTCAGCATTCCACAGTTCAACAGGGGCTCCGAGTTGTAGACCATATTTCCTCAGCTCTTGAATGCAAAGAGTATTGTTCTGGTGCGTTTCTGGACATTGCGCAAGCTTTTGACCGGGTATGGCACACTGGAGTACTCTTCAAGCTGAAAACCCATTTACCCCAGTCTCTATACCTCATTCTCCGATCCTATCTCTCGAACCGTTCCTTCCGAGTTCGCTGTGGTGAAGAATTTTCTAACCTTTATCCCGTTGAGGCCGGTGTTCCTCAAGGCAGCGTCTTGGGACCCATCCTCTACATCCTTTACACTGCAGATATTCCTACACATCCTGATACCTTTCTGGCAACTTTTGCAGACGCCCACCGCCATCCTATCATCCAGTTCCAATCCTGAAACAGCATCCTTAAACCTTCAGAGACACCTTTTCCTTATCGAACACTGGTGTAATAACTGGCGTGTAAAGGTGAACGAAGCCAAATGTAAACACATAACCTTTACTCTTAGACGAAAATCCTGTCCGCCAGTTTATTTCAACTCATTACCGATTCCTCTCTCTGATACAGTCCGGTATCTTGGCTTCCTTCTGGACAAAAGACTAACTTGGAACCCGCATACTAGACTTAAACGACAAGAACTTATTCGACGATTTGGACAATTATACAGACTACTGAACAGAAATTCTAAATTATCTACCGAGAACAAACTGCTAATATACAAGACAGTACTGAAACCTATCTGGACCTACGGACTTGAACTGTGGGGGACAGCTAAACGTTCTAACATCAAACGCATTCAATCCTTTCAATCCAAAGTCCTCCGTACAATAGTAAATGCTCCTTATTATGTCTCCAATTATACCTTGCACCACGACCTTAATGTTCCATTTATTTCAGACCTAATTCCATCCAAATTTTCCAAATTCCACCAGAACCTCATTCATCATCCTAATCCTTTAGCTCAATCCCTATCCAGCCCCACTCATCCATACAACCCACCTAGAAGGTTGAAACGGCATGGCCCCCGCGACCTTTTGTAAACATATTGGAGTTCTAGCACTGGCTAGATTCCCCACTCAATGTGCTGTATGTATGAGTGTGTGTATGTGTATATAGGTATAAGTGAATTATTGACTTTTGTACTGATTCATTATTGTGTATATATTTTATTGTAATTTTATGTTGTGTGAATATTGTATGAATGTAGTATGTTTGATGTCATTCAGCACTACTATTAATGTCCAAATTTGGGACAGATTGTAAAATTTTCTCAATAAAAATTGTTATTGTTCAAAAAAAAAAAAAAAGGACTCCATCTTGACAAACGTCTTACATGGAACCCTCACACGAGACTAAAACGACAGGAAACTGCCCGTAGATACGATTACTACAACACTTACTAGACAAACGTTCAAAACTTCCAATTCATAACAAAAAACTCATGTATATCACTGTCATCAGACCATCTGGACATATGGGAAACGAGCTTTGGGTCTCTACTAAGCTATCTAATTCCTCCCGCTTTCCCATCCTTAGGCTTCGTCAAGAAGAATACGAGTCCCTGAAGGGTGATAGTATGTTATTGGAATTAACAAATCATTTTTAGGTGGCGGACAGATAAAATCCATGTCAGAAATAATAAACAAATTAACAATTGCAATTGTTGTCTACTCTTAAATAATCTTAATTAACACTGACCTATGCTGATGACACCTGCGTGTTAATCAGTTCATTAAGATCCATTTGTTGCTTCAATTACCCTTCAAGCCCACATCAAAGACCTAGAAGTATCGGTGTCAGATACTGGAGGAATAAAAATAATAATTCACCAAAATCCCATCAAAATAACCTTTACCCTTCGCCGTAAACTTTGACTTCCTGCCCTTAAAGTATCCTTTAATTATTCCTGCCTAAAGTATCCTTTAATAAACACCCCCACCTTTCAATAGTTCCTGTTGACACAGATCCGATACCTAGGACTTCTTCTTGACAATACGCCTATCTTGAAATCACATACGCGACTAAAACGGACAAGAAATGCTCGCCAGCTTTAGGATACTTGCATAACAACTTACTATGACAAACACGATCAAAACCACCTCTTAACTACAAAGGCTCATCTACCCATGACTATTATAAAACCAATACTGTGGACCTAACGGTTGGGGTTGATTTAGAGCTATGAAGTTGGTGGGGACGTGTACCTAATAAACCATCAAATTCTCCCGCATCCAATCCTTTACAATCCAAAATCCGAGGGTTCGTAATAATCCTCAACGCTTCCTTACTTTTTGTTAACGGAATTAAATTATCATTAAGGAACCCGATTTAATTTTTCCTATGGTTACTTGATTTGGCCCCGGTCAGGCAAGGCGCTTTATCGAGAGATTCCCTTCATGACAACTCCATCTCACTCTAACCACTAGTTTCAATCCTGTCTTCCTCTTCAAGTTCAGGATAATCACTCCAGAGGCGCTCTGAAAAGGAAATGGGTTCCTCTCGGGAGTCTTGTCGTTCTGTTTGTGCACAGAGAATTAAATTTTTTTTTATGTTGTTAGAACGGTGCTGACCTCTAGGCTGGGTGGTGTCTGGTCTACATGTTTTTCATTGTTACATAGTGGGTTTGTATATTTACCATCTACATTTTACTAGATGTTTTTATAGTTAATACAGTGTAAATTCAATAAAGATGTTTAAAAATAAAAAATTAACAACTGATTAAATGTATGATTCTAACCAATTACTAACACTCATTGAGAAAAATTCTTATAGGCCATTATAATCATTAATATCTCAAATACTTGATTTTTATATAGCTCATTGTTGACTTGTCAGCGATGAGCAATCAACATGTAAAATAAAGATAGAGAGGCATGAAAATGCAACAATGTAATATTGCGTTTTGAGACAAGCAGTTTTCAAGGGTGCGTTTATACTACACGAGTTTTGGAGGGTTGAAGCGGGAAACGTGTCTCATAGAATTAAGTCTCGCTCAGGCTTTTAGAAACGCTTATGCTGCAGCGCCAGATCGAGTGAAGATAAAGCCGAGGAATTCGCCACACACCTCTCCAAAGTATTCACTCCTCACCCGGAATCCCACATCAATCACACCGCAAAAGTGCAAGACTTTCTTATGTCACCGATTCCACTTTCCCTACCTCCTAAAGCTATTAATCCCTCTGAGGTCAAATATCTTCTCCAAAAACTGAATCTCCGTAAATCTCCTGGACACGATCTCCTTACTACCCAGATCCTCCGACAACTTCCGCAGAAAGCTATTATATTCCTTACTTATATTTACAACTGCATCCTCCACACCACATATTTTCCTCTGTTATGGAAACATTCCACCATCATCCTTTTTTTAAAACCAGGTAAACCTTCCAACAACACTTCATCCTACAGGCCTATTAGTCTACTCCCCATCCTCTCAAAAATCTTCGAAAGGCTTCTTCTTAAACGTATCCTACCCATATTAGAATCTCAAAATCTTCCTTCCCATCAGTTTGGATTCCGTCCTCAGCATTCCACAGTTCAACAGGGGCTCCGAGTTGTAGACCATATTTCCTCAGCTCTTGAATGCAAAGAGTATTGTTCTGGTGCGTTTCTGGACATTGCGCAAGCTTTTGACCGGGTATGGCACACTGGAGTACTCTTCAAGCTGAAAACCCATTTACCCCAGTCTCTATACCTCATTCTCCGATCCTATCTCTCGAACCGTTCCTTCCGAGTTCGCTGTGGTGAAGAATTTTCTAACCTTTATCCCGTTGAGGCCGGTGTTCCTCAAGGCAGCGTCTTGGGACCCATCCTCTACATCCTTTACACTGCAGATATTCCTACACATCCTGATACCTTTCTGGCAACTTTTGCAGACGACACCGCCATCCTATCATCCAGTTCCAATCCTGAAACAGCATCCTTAAACCTTCAGAGACACCTTTTCCTTATCGAACACTGGTGTAATAACTGGCGTGTAAAGGTGAACGAAGCCAAATGTAAACACATAACCTTTACTCTTAGACGAAAATCCTGTCCGCCAGTTTATTTCAACTCATTACCGATTCCTCTCTCTGATACAGTCCGGTATCTTGGCTTCCTTCTGGACAAAAGACTAACTTGGAACCCGCATACTAGACTTAAACGACAAGAACTTATTCGACGATTTGGACAATTATACAGACTACTGAACAGAAATTCTAAATTATCTACCGAGAACAAACTGCTAATATACAAGACAGTACTGAAACCTATCTGGACCTACGGACTTGAACTGTGGGGGACAGCTAAACGTTCTAACATCAAACGCATTCAATCCTTTCAATCCAAAGTCCTCCGTACAATAGTAAATGCTCCTTATTATGTCTCCAATTATACCTTGCACCACGACCTTAATGTTCCATTTATTTCAGACCTAATTCCATCCAAATTTTCCAAATTCCACCAGAACCTCATTCATCATCCTAATCCTTTAGCTCAATCCCTATCCAGCTCCACTCATCCATACAACCCACCTAGAAGGTTGAAACGGCAGTGGCCCCGCGACCTTTTGTAAACATATTGGAGTTCTAGCACTGGCTAGATTCCCCACTCAATGTGCTGTATGTATGAGTGTGTGTATGTGTATATAGGTATAAGTGAATTATTGACTTTTGTACTGATTCATTATTGTGTATATATTTTATTGTAATTTTATGTTGTGTGAATATTGTATGAATGTAGTATGTTTGATGTCATTCAGCACTACTATTAATGTCCAAATTGGGACAGATTGTAAAATTTTCTCAATAAAAATTGTTATTGTTCAAAAAAAAAAAAAAAAGGACTCCATCTTGACAAACGTCTTACATGGAACCCTCACACGAGACTAAAACGACAGGAAACTGCCCGTAGATACCGATTACTACAACACTTACTAGACAAACGTTCAAAACTTCCAATTCATAACAAAAAACTCATGTATATCACTGTCATCAGACCAATCTGGACATATGGAATCGAGCTTTGGGTCTCTACTAAGCTATCTAATTCCTCCCGCATCCTATCCTTACAATCCAAAATCCTAAATGCTCCGTATTTCGTCACAAATAAAATCATCCATTACGACCTTAATATCTCATTTGTGGCAGACCTTTCTCGTACCAGATATACCACTTTTAATTCTAAACTCCCAACTCATATAAACCCTCTTGTTCGCAACCTATCAACCTCGCATATTCCTGACAACCCTCCGAGGCGATTGAAAAGAAGATGGCCTCGGGATCTACTTACTTAAATAAACATCGAAGTACTACCGCTGGGTAGTTTCTTCACAAGCCTTATACGCCTTTTATTATAATTCATCACTTTTACTTATTGTATTTATGTAATATACAGTTGTAAAATTCAATAAAATATAAATAAAAAAAAAAAAAGAATTATCATGAGTTATTCATAAATTTATCACGACCTGAGGTATTTGCTTTTTGTTTTCTTCGTTTAAATAAATATATAATTTTAAAAATGCAATATTCAAACATAAAAAAAAACATTGCGGTCAAGATAATGATTGATAATAATAGATAATCGCAGAGGAAACCGAAGTGCGCGTCAACAGCATGAGAGACCGCCTAAAGATGGGAGTCATTGACATTTCTGAATGCTATTCCGACTAGACCGATATGTAAATATAACTTCGGCCTATATTCTTAAAAAACATCAATACCAAAAGAATATGTTTATGTATAATTGCTACATAAAATACAAAGAATATTTAAATAATTTATTTAAAATAGACTTGGCTACGTCAAGAAGTACGAGTCCCTGAAGGGTATAGTATAGTTAATTGGAATTAACAATATTTTTAGGTGGCGACAGATAAAATCCATGTCAGAAATAATAAAACAAATTAACAATTGCAACTGTTGACTACACTTAAATAATCTTAATTAACACTGACCTATGCTGATGACACCTGCGTGTTATCAGTTCATAAAGATCCATTTGTTGCTTCAAATACCCTTCAAGCCCACATCAAAGACCTAGAAGTATGGTGTCAGAACTGGAGAATAAAAATAAATTCCAACAAATCCCATCAAATAACCTTTACCCTTCGCCGTAAACCTTTGACTTCCTGCCCTAAAGTATCCTTTAATATTCCTGCCCTAAAGTATCCTTTAATAACACTCAACTAGTTCCTGTTGAACAGATCCGATACCTAGGACTTCTTCTTGACAAACGCCTAACTTGAAATCCACATACGCGACTAAAACGACAAGAAACTGCTCGCCGCTTTAGGCTACTTCAACACTTACTAGACAAACGATCAAACCTTCCTCTTAACTACAAAAGGCTCATCTACATGACTATTATAAAACCAATCTGGACTAACGGATTAGAGCTTTGGGGCTCTACTAAACCATCAAATTCTTCCCGCATCCAATCCTTACAATCCAAAATCCTTCGTAAAATCCTCAACGCTCCTTACTTTGTCACGAATAAACTTATCCATTAAGACCTTAATGTTCCCTATGTTACTGATTTGGCCCGGACCAGGTATCAATCCTTTCATGACAAACTCCATTCTCACTCTAACCCACTAGTTTCAATCCTTTCTTCCTCTTCAATTCCGGATAATCCTCCGAGGCGCCTGAAAAGGAAATGGCCCCGGGACCTTCTAGTTCAAAATATTTTTAGAGTGCTGCCACTGGGTGGTGTCTCTACATGTTTTTCATAACAGTTTTGTATATTACCATCACATTTACTAGATGTATTTTTATTTAATACAGTTGTAAATATCAATAAAGATGTTAAAAAAAAAAATTAACACTGATTAAATGTATGATTCTACCAATTACTAACAATTGGAACATATTAAGGCCATTATAATCATAATATCTCAAATACTTGATTTTTATATAGATCATTGTTGACTTGAGCGATGAGCAATCAACATGTAAATAAAGATAAGAGAGGCATGAAATGCAACAATGCTAATATATCGTTTTGAGACAAGCAGTTTTCAAGGGTGCGTTTATACTACACGAGTTTTGGAGGTTGAAGCGGGAAACGGGTTCATAGAATTAAGTCTCGCTCAGGCTTTCTAGGAATCGCTTATGCTGCAGCCGCCAGAACGAGTGCAGAATAAAACGCCCCATAGGGGATTAAGCGTAAATTTTCCTCGCTCTAAGGAATTCAAGACGCCACAGGAAGGCTTTAGGTAAACTAATCAGAGACCAAATACATTTCTCCTAATCCTTCGAGGCCACCAGAACCCTTCATCAACTTACGATGAGGAAGATGGTTGGGGGTGCGGTCATCAGAAAGAAACACATTATAAAGTAGTACTTATTTTAATTGTGTGCCGACGTTTTGGCCTATATTGTGGGCCTTCATCAGGGCTAAGAGAACCAATGTAATTATAAACTTAATAATACGTTAGGTATATAACAATAATAATATGATGACAGTAATATAATATGGAAACAAACATAAAATTAGATGTCAAATGATAATAAGATTAGAGTTATAATGTATGGAGTAAACAAAATTAAAATATTTCAATAAGAATATTTAAAGAGAAACTAATCAAATGATTAAACGTTAAAACAACAATATATAAACAATCAAAATTTTTAAATATGAGGAATTTAGAAGTCATATTTGATTATACGTGAGTATATATAACAGAAAAAGATATGAATAGGGAAAGAGAAACGAAGAAATAAGCGGTGAAAAGAGAACATAATCAATAAGAAAATACATACTGACTCTGAGACGTTTTAACATGTGCCTCAGAAACTTGGTTTTTGCAATGCTTGGAGTTCTTCGAAAGGAAAATCTTAAGAATAGTGTTTGGAGCAGTAACGTTCGACAATCGGTTGGGTATTCACTAGATCCACGGCTAAGATGTGCGGGCAGACGAGGTCGAGAAAGATGCAGGCAGCATCGTTGGAATAAGAACTCAGTGATACTCCCTCAAGACAGATATGAATGAGGGCGATGATGATGAATGAATGAATGAATGGCCTGTGATGATGATGATGAGACCCGCAGTATCGTATCGTCCAGAATTCTACACGTTCTCAATTCGTTACTGAGGGTGCACTTCGAAATCTAGAGTAGGAGTGATAGGAATCAGACATGTTCGTGTTTTTTAATATAAAGGAAAATAAAAAGCACAATTAGTTTCCAGCATAAATGAATCCCTTTTTATGTTAATACAAAGATTAAAAGAGCTATATACAAACGTAGTCGTAGACATGGAAGGGGTCCAGGAGAGGGAGAAAAACCCCTCTCCTTCATAATTTGATGGAACAAAGAAAAGAAAAACAAAAAAATATTAAACATTTTTAAATTAATATATCTTCCAACGGTTCTCTACGGATGTGAAACGTGGCCGCATACTTTGAAGGATGAACAACGGCTTAAGGTTTACGAAAATAAGGTACTGCGTAAAATATTTGGTCCGAAGAGAGATGAAGCCACTGGGGAGTTTAGAAGGTTGCACAACGCGGAATTGCGGAACTTGTATCCTGTGAATATAATTTAGCTGCTTGCATCGCGAAGACACAAATGGGCGATTAAAGTTGTTGGGCTCGATGAGGAGCGGATTCCGAGGAAGTTGGCATTCGCTGATCCGACTGGTAGGCGTCCGAAAGGTAGGCCGAAGCGTAGATGGGAGGATTGCGTTAAGGGTGATCTCGGGGGCTTGGGCCTGAACGGTGAACATTGGACGAGTCTGTGTAGGCGGAATTTGGTGGTATCGGCATCGAACCTTCGGGTTCGCTAAGCCTTTTATTATCATTATTATTATTTAAATTAATATCTCGGTAATCCGAATTTCGTTAGTCCGAACTCTACAGTAATCCGAAAAAGCAGATACAAATTTTTTTGAACTCCATTTGGAAGTACAATTACCACGGCAAAATTACAATAGTCAGTTAATCATTTTAAGTTTTATAATACACATTACTGTTTTGTTACAATTTAAATTATTTAATTTAATGCATAAAATCAATAAATAACAAACAATGCTTCCGCTGACTTTGGTAGACTCGGAATCAATTAGAATAAACACTATACTCATTAAATTCAGTTGAATGAATGAAATGAAGCTGTGAAATAAAATTTTTAAAAATATAATAAAATACGTATACGTACCGAAATAACAAAACATGTAACATGTAAAAATAAAATAAGATAAAAAGAAATATGGTTATGTGCATTCATGTTGTTGATTATTTATTTTTAACGGCATTTCCAATAACATTAAACATCTGCAACAAATAGTCCGGATTACCGAGATTAATATATATACCCCCACCTCCCGATTATCAACCCAATTGTCCTCTGCCTTCCCCCTCCCTCACCAAACGAAAATCCTGCGAACGCTCTTGCATCAAAAAAACAATTTTTTCATACATACAAACAGTTCATGTACGTACACATACAAAAACAGTTATTATATACATTCCAAAAATAATGTTTTGAAGAAAAAAAGTAAAGTGATATCAAAAATACGGTAATTAGGTTGAAATTGGAGTAAGATAATAATATTAATATGACAATCACTACACCCGCACTAACTCTTCAGTCACCATTAGTATAATACAGTTGGGACATTAATTTTTCAAACACCACTACATAAACTTCTTAGCAGAATTAAGAGACATTCTTCTTCTGAAGAACGATCAAACCACGCTATATCTTTACAACTAAATTTACCTTCTGAAATGCCCCCAGCTCCCGAAATATCCCCTGTCCAGCTCAGCAATTCCGACCATCGGGAAGGTTCAGGATCCCTGGAGAACTTTTGCTTTAGCGAGAGGACAGAGCTCAACTGGCGAAGGTAAGACAAGGACTGGGAGTAGGGTGGAAAGTAGTCCGCCACTCGGAGTGCAACGACTCCAGATTTTGGGTCAGGGACGCCGTTCATCAAGGACTAACTCTCGGCCTCAGTGCGGGCTATGAGATCCTAACCATTATACATCAACCAGGCAGTCTATTTATTTAGATTGTATAATGACATAGCACCATAATAACAATAACATTTATATGAATCACTTAAATTATACAATATATATATATATAATATATATATTATATATATATATTATATATATATACCATAATATTTGCTTTGCTTTGCCAGCGAAAACTTAATTTTTTATTGTGTTTACATAAGTAAGTAATGATTATTTTATTTAGCTATACATGAAATATATAGTAAGGGAAGTATTACGATCGTGAAAACTTTCGAATTACAGTTTTCAACGGAACTAACACGTTTTATGGTTCCTTTGAGTCCAAATAACCAAGTCCCGCAATAGGTGTGTGTGTCCGATTGTGTTTGTGCGTGGTAAGTCTAGCGCCAAAACGAAAAGTCGTACGAAACTGAAATTTCATATTTGAGACAACTATACGCCAGAGATGTTACATCAAATTTTTCTTTAAAATCTACTTTATACGATGCATTTTGCACCTTTTTACGATTTTCTCAAAAATGGCTGCAATGATTTTAATTAAACTCGTCCTCTATCGATGTAAAAATGATGCGATATAAGCTATAATGCGATCTATGTTTCATTCTGATTGAAATAGTCTAACAGGCTTAAATGCCGATAGTATAGATTTCTTTCTTTGAACTACCTAAAATTTTGTAGATTTGAATAATTAACCATATCATCTTATAAGCATTGATAAAAAAAAAGTAAATATATAAGTTGAATGAATTCGATATTTAACGCAAGGGAAAAGAGCACACATATTTTGTCATGCAATTTTAGGTTTTTGATAACAAAAACAGTAATATAAATGTATAAGATTTTAGAAAAAATATTGTATTATACACAAATATTAAAAGTTTATAGAGAAAGAAGAAAAGCCGATAAAACTAACTGATTGCCGTAGATAATAATACAACAGATTATTTAATAAAACACATGTTACTTTCACTTACCTACATAGTTAATATATATTGTGATCATAATTTTCGCATTCCAGTTTCCAGCGGAAATACCTAAACTGTTTAGGATCTCCTGAGTCCAAATCAACAAGCCCAGCAAAAAGGCTAGAGTGTGTGTTTGTCGGTGTGTGTGGTAAGTCTTGCGCAAAAACGAAAAGTACGAAACTGACATTTCATATTTGAGACAACTATACGCCCGAGATGTTACAGCAACTTTTTCTTTAAAATTGGCTGACCGGAAGATCTACTTTATCCCATAACTGGATCAGCTTTGCAGTCTTCATTAATATAATTGTACAACCCTCTGAATAATAGTTTTAATAGCCTTTATTCAATTCTTAAGTCCTAATTCATTTTTATATTTCATAATTAAGACCTAATTTATTTTTTAAATTCCTTTATTATAGACAACCACAAAAAAAATTCTTAAGTTCAAAGACTGTAACCACCCACTCCAGACTGAAAACCAAACCTTCTTTACAATACTTATACTCCACATCCAGATATCCTTAATCCCAATCACCTCGAAAGGATAGAAGACGACCTAACTATTCCCCTCCAAATGACCCTTCCACCTAAAGCTTTCCATCCTTCAGAAATATCCAATATCATTCATAGATTACCTGCTCGAAAAGCTCCTGGCCATGACCAAATCACTTCCCATATCTTAAAACATCTCCCTCAAAAACCCATCCTATTCCTCACCTACATCTACAATGCCGTTCTCCGTACTACTTATTTTCCTGCCTCCTGGAAATTATCCATAGTAAAAAATGATTCCTAAACCCAAAAAGCCACCTGAAAATCCATCTTCCTACCGTCCAATATCTCTTTTATGTATTATGGGTAAAATTCTGGAAAAACTCCTTCTGAAACGTATATACCCAATCCTTGATTCCCATCATATTATTCCAGATCACCAATTCGGATTCCGTACATCTCACTTCACTATCCAGCAATGCCATCGTGTGGTGGACGTTGTCTCCTCTGCGTTGGAGCGCGGATTGTACTGCACGGGAGCCTTGAAAAACTCCATTTCCACTCTAATCCACTAGTTTCTATTCTGTCATCCTCTTCCATTCCTGACAATCCCCCGAGGCGTCTTAAAAGAAGATGGCCTCGAGACCTTCTAGTTTAAAATACTTTTAGAGTGCTGCCAATGGGTAGCGTCTATACATGTATCTCATGTCAGTTTACTATGTCCATCACATTTACTTGTTGTATATAATAATACAGTTGTAAATGTCAATAAATATGTTTAAAAAAAAAAAAAAAAATTCCTTTAT
The DNA here is from genome assembly GCA_023052935.1 of Piezodorus guildinii. NCBI lineage: Eukaryota > Metazoa > Arthropoda > Insecta > Hemiptera > Pentatomidae > Piezodorus > Piezodorus guildinii. The sequence continues at coordinate 40,329,222 of CM041297.1, read as the reverse complement.
TAAGACCTAATTTATTTTTTTAAATTCCATTATTAAGACCTAATTTATTTATTAAATTCCATTATTAAGACCTAATTTATTTTTTTAATAATCGATTTAAAGCTATTCATAAGTAAAATTTATATATATCTAGTTTTATATATTCAAATGTTACATCATTAGAAGCTTAGAAGCTGAGAGCTCACGTTTTAAGATGCGTAGAATCCGAATAGCGAATTAAAAAAATCCGTTTGTACGCCGTCCGCGACATTTCTCTGAAACTGCTGGACCAATTTTTGTAGAATTTTCCACAAAAATACTAGTCCATGAAACTATGATCTTTGATCCTAACATCTAGACGTGATATCAGTTTAAAAATGGCGGCGGACTTAACGTGATTTAATTCAATAACTCAGTTATTTTTGAAGATAGAGAAAAAAATTTATCAGTGTTTTTTAACCAAAAAAACTGCGAATAGTTATAGAAAAAAGAAAAGAAAAAATTAAAATTTTACACATAAATACGCCCATAACTCATTTATTGTTGACGATAGACAAAAGTATGTATAGAGTTTTAGAACCAGTAGAGCGCGATTAAAAAAAAAAAAATAAATAAATAAGTTAACAGATAAAAAAGGAAAAATGAAATCTCGCTTGTATATATATATATATATATATATATATATATATATATATATATAATATATATATATATATATATACACACGCTTGTAACTACGTTATTTTCGAAGATACACAAAAAATTCATTATTGTTTTATAACCAAAAAACCGCAAATAATTATAAAAAGAAAAGAAAGAAAAATTAAAATTTCACTCATAAATATGCTAATAACTCGGGTATTTTTGAAGATGGAGAAAAATATGTAATAAGACTTTTAGAATCAGCAAAGGGCTACAGATAAAAAAAAAATTCCACAACATGAAAAAAATAATCATTGAAATAGGTTAACAACTAGCTGAGATATTGTGTTTTAAAATCAGCGGTAGTGATATGATATTATCCTTAGAATTATTGCTTTTTCATATTACTTAATTGCCTATCAACAGCTATATAAACAATTATACCCAAATATTGTTATTTGAAAACAATAAACCATAGTGTAATATTTTGCAGCGTTTTTTTTTTTTTTTTTTTTTTTTTACCCACGTATGATTTATATAATAATGAAATGTACTTGAGATCGTAAGCAAACTGAAGCATATAAAACAAACAGTGAAACCCTGGTCTACATCTAGCCGTAGCAGCCGGAGGGAGGAGGTCGCGTTGACCCGGCTGAGGATAGGACACTCGCGGCTGACGCACTCTTATCTTTTTGCTAGGCAGCCGGTGCCCCGATGCCAGCACTGTGATGGAACCCATTACCATTCGGCATATTTTTCAAGAATGCCCTTATTATTCATCACACCTGAATAAAATTGGACTAAGCCCGAATATTTCAGCGGTGCTGGGTGATAGAGAGAAAACCATTGAATTAGTTGTTAATTTTCTTAAGGAGCAGTCATTATTATCGAAATTATAAAGACCATCCCTAGTCAGTTAGCATTACTAGTATTAGCTTTTTAAACTATTGTTTACATAAAAATATTTTTTTCTTTCTTTCTTTATTTTTTTTTATTTATTTATTTATTTTGTTTTTGTTATTATTATTTTTTTCTTTCTTTCTCTCAATCACTCATTACCAAATAGTTCTTTCTTATAAAGGTTGAATATGCATTTAGTGTCTAGGCGTTGATGACCTTAGGGTTTTACGCCTTAAAACCAAAACAAACAAACTTGAGATCGTGGAAATTTTCAAAATAAACGGAGGTTTAATGAAGACTCACAAAACGGTCTTCATTGTGGTGGGTGTTTGGTAAATCGATATCCAAAACCCTTTAAACTAAATTTACCGTCTTCCAAGGAATAATTAAACCGATTTTATTGGAAGCTTCCCGCTTTCAGGGACATCATGTTCCAAGACAGGACAAAGCTGAATCAATTAATTAATAAGAATATCTGTGACACAGGAGGAGAGCAAACGAATGAATACCCCACTCTTGGATTAATTTGTTCATTTAATTGATTTTTTAGAGTTAATTGCTAACTAATTAACACCCGTGTCATTGAATTTTATGAATGAAGGCTATATCAATGACATATCTGACTTATTAAGTTGAATTTCTACGGCTCCTTACCTCAGAAGCTGTATTGACAAATGCAGAAAATGTAATTGTCTTTAAAATTTCTAACATTGATTTCCAAACAACACTACAAACGAGTAATTGATAAAAAGCTGGCTATTTAAGATGGGGGGAAAACCAGAACTTGTGCTTTTGAAAACGTGGATTATTAAGGGTGCAATGCGTACTACAACATACCTCCTTAAAATGAATTCACTAAACCTTTTGTAAACACAAATCTGTATTGGACTAACAGACACAATAGCATAGCCTGCTTTTAGAAGAAATTATAGAATAAAAAAAAAAGTAAACTCTGGAAGAAAAAATAAATCAAAGAAAATCAAAAAGATATTAAAATATTTGGAATAAAACATAGCATAGAAAGGAAGATTAGAAGAATACGAAACTACTTATTAGAAACATGTCTATTTAACGCTACTTTATGCTACTATGGCTAATCGGACGATGCTACAGTAGGAGTCCTAAATTTGCCTATCTAGGTTTAATTAGGATAGCTGTCTTTGACAAGTACCTGACATCGCACAGGTTCGAGACTACCTTTTACATTCCCTCCGAAGGACGGCATATCTAAGGATTTTTAATCAGCATTAAAATATCCTAGGACCACATACGGGTTTGAACCCGTGACCATTGGCATAGAAGGCTGATATGCTAGCAGGGTGGCTACAGACGATCCCTTATTTGAAATATTATGAGGCATATTGAAAAAGTGTGTGAGAGCAACAAAAGCTTTTAATGATTTAAGATGTAAATAAAGACTTACTAGTGGTATATAAGTCTTACTTGTTTATTTATTTAACGTCACTTTATGCTACTATGGCTAATCGGACGATGCTACAGAGGGAGTCCTAAATTTTGTCCATCCAGGTTTTATTAGGATAAGGATCTTTAACGAGTACCTGACATCGCACAGGCTCGGGACCACCTTTTAACGTCCCCTCTGAAGGACGGCATAGGAGGCTGTTATGCTAGTCACCCAGCTACAAGTGATCCAATGTAAGTTTTACTTATGAATAGCTCTAATTCGAATATAAAAAAATAAATTAGGAATTAATAATTGAAGAAGGAAAAACACTTTTATTCAGGAGTTCTACAATTGTCTTAATAAATACTACAAACCTCTGCTAATGGATGAAAATAATGAGGCCGTTTCTTAAATATTAAGCGTTTTTAGTAATATTTTTTTTTTCCCATACAAAACTATTATTTAATTTATAGTTTAAGTTTCCCTTTTATACATTATATAAGATTTATGCAAACCGTAATTTCAAAAAAAATAAATTAGGTCATGCCACGGTTTGTAACAAGATACAAACGCAGTATCATACTCCCAGGATGCGAAGCAATCAAATGTAAACTATAATTGTCAAAATTAAACAAACCCTTTTACTTCAATTGACAATTTTGATGATTCAGCCTCGTGAATATTATATTACGTCTTTACCAAATTAACAATGATTATCTATTCAAAACATTTCATGCATTCTTAAAATGCAGATTTTATGTTTCACACAGGCTTTTTTTTTTTTTTTTTTTTTGGAAATTCCAAAGCAGATTCTTCTCGTTTTTACATTATTGCATCATACGACTGGCTTATGTAACCATCAAGCTCTAACCACCGGAATTTTCCCCCCAAATGTTTTCCACGAAGTTTGAAGGCCGAGATAAATCCTGAATTATTCAAATTTTCGTAGAACTAAAACTACAATAACTAAACAATAGTTGAGCTACAAGAATAAAATATAATAAAACATTTATTACAAAAGAAAATATGTACATGAAAATATAAGTTCTGATATTTCATATTGCTACAATTTTTTTTTTTTTTTTTCATGGAGTACTCTGTTCTATCTAAATGTAATATGAACAACCACTAAATGTGTACTGAAAGTGAAATGGATTTATAATGTAATAACTACCCGTGATGTTTCTATTCCAGCCGCTGGACCGCAATTACGCCAGGTTTTCCCCTCAATTTATTATTAACCATTTTATAGAGAGTGGGTGTGCCAAGGGAGGATCTTGACTCAAGGGGGTGATCTAATGTTGATGGGATAGACTAAATAGTTATCCTGTCAGCCGGATTCGAACCCAAGACCTATAGATTATTAATCTAATGAGTTACCACACTCCTATTATAGAATAATTTAACTCATTAAATCCAAATGAAAAAACAACAATGTTAATTCCAATAAATTAAAAAAGGATAATCCATAATACAATATAAATTATTCTGTTTCTCACGATTAGCATTTAAATATTGCAGAGAAGGTCAAAAATATTACCAATATGACAAAAACAACATACAATTCTGAATCAGAGGGAACTTATTAGTAAGTCGAAAATAGGTTATCCTTGGGTAAAGAACGCCACAGAAGGGAGAACTCTTAATCTATCATCGAGATTATTTACACTTGACCAGTCATCGCATCTTGGTGACGAGGACTTTTAACTCTGCATTAATCCTCCGCCTTCTCCCTCTGGCCGAAGAAATCCTCGTATAGTCATAAAAGGCGATGAACGGTTAAACAGAAATTTAAAAAACATGCACCTGACGACGACATACTTATATACAGCTTAGTTTAAGCGAAAATAATTTTCATCTACAAAAACCCACAAGTTCTTTAACACGTTCTATTATCGTGATAATAATCAATAAAAAAAAAAAAAAAAAAAAAAATATATATATATATATATATATATATATATATATATATATATATATATATAATAAAAATAAAATACATTTTTAAAATAATTTTAAAGAATGATAACTCAGCTTACTGAAAAAGTACTTGTCTTCATCAAATATGAACTATAATTATTTTCAGTTATTAAAAATCATACTTTCATATTGAGTTTTTGTAAAATGCAGGGTTAAAATTTTTTTTTAATATATATTAACTTTACAAGGCTGTATCTAATTATTGAAAAATGAGAGGTCAGAGATAAAAAAAGCTATCATTGTATATTTTTTTATTTATTTTTTACAATCCATTTCTTATTAAAAATATAATAAAATCACTAAGCTAGTGTCTTTAACAAACTACTTCCCTACTTTCTACAATTATAAGCGTAACAAACATTGATATTTATTTATTATTTTTTTAATACAGTCAAATATTGCCTACACACACTGATATGTCTTCAGTCGAAGGTTTGCGAAACGCAGAGGACCTGAACAGCTCTGGAGGCAGAAGAATCAGACTTCATTTCCAGAGTAGTCAGAGATGCTTTGGTAAGTGCAAACTTGATTCGGTTGACTTAGAGTTCTCTCAGTGCTAAGAGAAAACCAAAGTACCAACTAACATTATTACATTCAAACAAGAGAGAAAATTCTATTATTTTTTTTTGGTTAATTGATAAATAATTAAAATAAAATCTTGATTATTCGTCTACGTGAACTAGATTAATTTTAATTAGTTAATAAACAATGGCAGTATAGTTTGAATTGCAATTCGCTTCTATTGATAGGTTAAATTAAAATTCATGATACTTTAGGGAATGATGTCAAAAGTTAACCAAAAGAGTAGTTATAAAAATAATTTTATAAAAAATGCCAAACCCAATGTATGTTTAATGTTTAATAAAATAAAAAATATATGCATCTAAAATTGTAATAATACAAAATAAATAATATAAATATCTGTGGCAACTGTTAATAGTTCGGTGTGATTTTAAGCATGTCAATGTATTTGATATGCTCACCACAATGATCACAGATATAATACTTAATATCGATTTACAAAACAATTTTAATAAATTTTAAGGTAGTAGAAAATTTATTAAAATGAAATAGTAAGACTGATATTAGAGTAATGTAATACATTTAAAAATGTAATACTTATAATAAATTGTTTTTAGGGTCAGCATTATTATAATCTATACTTTCCACCATTAAGTATCATTTAACTGGAAGTCCACTAAAGGAGATGATTATTAAATTATTTTCAAAATATAATGTTATAGGATCAAAAGGCCGATAAATAATAAAATCTAAAAAGCGTTCTCAGAAACCTCAAGAAAATTATAGATAAAGATAATTAAAATTTTCAAATAATTTATATTAATAAATTTCCAGGTTTCTGATAATGACTTTAAAAAAATTAACATAATAAGCCAACTAGAAATTCTAATATATTTATGATTATATTTTAATGAGGGTGGTTAAATTACAAAGCATTTTTATTTTTTTTAGAATTTAAATATCTAATTCTTTAACTAATAAACTAAATAAAAATGGTCAAAACCTATAATATATAATATCATGATTTTTTTTTATATCACAGTAACCTTATATTTATATATTTACAATTTTTTTTTTGTTTGGTAAAAAAAAAAAGAACCTGAATCTCTACAACCCATGAAGGGTCTTGGGCTCAGTACTTATAGAGATTCCGACTGTTCCAAAGCCAACGGCCGTGCAATGAGGCGATTATTCCAGGATCACACTCAGACTAGATTTTTCACAATTTTCGGGTACCCAATATTTAGAAGCTGATTGTGCCCCAGGAAGTTCTCTATACTTGAATGTTACCCCACGGCTAAAATAACATAATTATTCTGTTAAAGCAGAAGACTAGTGCTCCATTTAATAGACCACCCCACTCCCGAAAAATAATTAACACAAAATTCCTTTTCAAAAAAAGATCGCAGTATAAAAAATAATTATAAAAATATTAAAAAGGATTTGCAATGGATAAATAAAGGCTTAGAAGAAGCCCTTGAAAGATTACTAGTGCATCCAGCGCATATAGCAATCCTCTTTAGAATACCTCCGGGTAACAGAAGGACAAATCTGACAGCTATACATATTATATTTGTATTTGTATTTTGTTCGAAAATAAAACCAGAGGGTAAGAAAAAAAAAAAAAATAAAAAAATAAAATAAAAAAAAAAAAAAAAAAAATATTAAAAAGGACTAGTTAAAAATACCTTAATTTAAAAATACACAAGAGTTACTAGGTATGGTACACTAGTTTGACATCATTAGACTTGGATAAATACTTAAACTACAACCCAAAACTGTGTTTGAACCCGCTAATGCTTTAGGGATCAGAAACTAAAATTTTCCATCCCCACTGGGCCAAAAGTAGCACTTGTGAAGTGCTAATGATTTTTTTTTTCACTTCGTACACATTAGATTATATCCATAAATATTTAGTGATACCATATAATTTGGTTAGTAGATGAACAATAACCTTGGTGTTTATCACAAGTTACCTCACCATCTAACCAACTGAGACTGTTACCTTGAAGATTCAAGGACTAAGAACTTACGACACAGGGCTGGGCCCTCAGATAGTAAGCAGAAACTCACCTGAAACAAAAAACAAAACAATATATAGATAATAGATTTAAATAATTTACAAGATAATGTAGTAATAATTTAAAAAAAAAAAAAAATGACGCTAAGTGGCGTAAGGTGGCGGAGGTAAGAGGAAGTGCCAAGAATTTTTAAATCGCTTTCTTTCCTGAACCAATTCTGGGAACCACGAGATTGTTTATGTAAACTCACTTGAAAATTACAAGATGGATAAATACAATTGAGCGATGATTTCATTATATAAACGTTCGCATTTTATTAGAGCTTTAACATACCATTAAAGTGGTGACTATACCAGCAAAATGACGCACGCTGGCATTTAAAAGATTGAGTCATAGTGAATCAAGAAGTTGTTAGGAGTGGTCATTACCACACATTGTCAAGGTTAGAAAAATAAAAACAAAATTCCTTAATTTCCTGAAGAAGATAAATACTTAGAATATTGATAAGACAATTATGTGAGTCGTAGGTAATTATGTGTCTTTTCAACCAAAATAACAATAATAATGAAAACCCACGTGCTTACTGAACAATTGTCAACTAATCGCAAGAACATGCAACATGAATAAATACCGTAGTATTGCACCATATTGTAAACATGTCTGGAGATTACAAGTTTTTGGCCTAGTAGGATTTCTGATTAAAGAGAAAAATACAAGATGTGAGCTCCAGTGAAGAAAAATGCACTATCACTGATATTGGTCCAGAAAAGTCTACGATCAACTTATTAAGATTGTCAGCCTGTCCGTTATTGAAAGTGCCATAGATCGTTTTGATACTTCTCACAAAACTCTGACCCTTCAAATACCCTTCCACTCTCTCAAAACGTAAAACCGCCCAGAAGCCTATTGGACGTATGAGTTAAACTTCGTCTCCTTTTATCTCTAAGTACATCTCATTTCTATTCAATCGTTAGCACATTAGCTTATTGCCCAAGCTGATGTTAAATATTATAATTGTCAAAATAATCCTAAAAATAAATAATACCATTAACTACGACCATGTCACTATATATGGTACCAACGGGCGTGTTTGGAGGTGAAAGTATGATGATGTAATACTGTAAGTCGCTTAACTGTTCATACAAGAATCTTATTAAGACTTCAGAGCACTCAAGAGGCTTAAACAGGTGTCTCAAGAGTTAAGGATAAGCTTAATGATTCAATAAATTGAGTTCATAGGTTTTTTTTCTTGTGTTATAGAATCACAAGGAAGTAGTGGTCCAGAAATATTCTCCAATATAACAATGCTTGATGCTTATCCGAAGACAAATGGATATAATAAGCATATTATACCTGTTTTGGAATATGTTCTGCTGGAGCCTCTCCTGCATCTCGATGTACTCTAATGCCATGAGCAGAGACTCGATCCCATGCGCACACTTGGTCCTCCTTGCGCACTTGGGTAACTCCACCTTACGCACACCACCCATATTAATATTAGCACCAACGCAATCCTCGCGCTGTTTTCCTCTACCACGCGAGAACTTCACTGCAGTCCTATTACGCCACTTGGTCATCCAGGATCCGGAATTCAAATTGCCATCTGGCGGCGGTTGCTGGAACTGTGCATCGCTCCAGAAGTTGCGCTCACTCACGGTGCAGAGGTTGAGGGGTACTGTGTCTTCGTAATCATCCTTTTTGGTGTCGGAATGATCGATGTATTCGGAGAATATTCTGGGTTCCTGCCATCCCACGTAATTTGGGACGTACTTGAACTCTTCCTTCACTTTAGCGCAGTTACTGACTTTCAAAGATTTAATTTTCATTTTAAAATGCGAAAGAATGTTCGTCTCTCGTAAACAAGGGAGAAAAACAACGTGGATCACAACCAGGAGAGATGTTGACGGAACGAGGTTCCGAACAAGACTGAGACAACTTGTTGAGGAAACGGGGCGATAAACATTCCCTCCCGACTATCTCATATTCTATTCCAAGAACGCAATCACGTGAGTCAGCGCTACGTGGCGGCAGGTTGTTGGAATTACCAGGTTGCGTCATCGCACTCAATACACCGATGAACCGGGATTTCGGTCATTGAGGTTACATTTAGTGAATGAAATAGTGGTGCTATTTTTTGTAAAAATAAAAAACCGGTAATCGCTCATTCCGGTTATATTACTTTCAATTTAAACCGATGCAGATAACCGGTTCAGAGAAAAAAAAAACGTTCTAAATGAAATAACATCCTATCTAAACATTTATTAATGACGTCACAAAAACTGTTTCTGGTTTTGAAAAACATAACGTCATTGGTAATAGTTTCTAATTGATCCAGGAATAACCTAAAAACCTTTCACTTATTCCCCCTTTTAATTTCTGTTTAAATATATACTCGTATACAAAAATAAATGTACGATACAGAAATGATTGGCGTTAATTTTTTTTCCCCATGAAAAATAACGAATAGCATTGAAATACAGATTTTCCATATAATATAAATTATGATCTACAACGACTGATCAAATTAATGCACTTTACTTCACTCTCAATCACCTTCATTCTTTGAATGTAAGATTACATTTTTTTTCTAAAACCTTTAGTTTTCCCTCGGTATAACCTCGATAATTGTTCCTCCTTTAGTTGATAATCAGATTCTTACATACTCACATAATTTTATTAATGCCAATAACAAATATGCTTTAAAATTAACAGAATAAAGACAATTTAAAAATTCAGTATTTAAGCCCACACTATTTCAAAGTGAATAAAACCCATTTGATACTGAATTGAATTTATTTATACGTCGAAATAATAAATACGAAAAAATCATTAAAGCCCCAAGCCCCTTTTCAATGAATTGTGAAGACGTGTAAAATGCGAGGTAAGAAGTAGTAATAATTCTAGATTATTAGCAAGAATAAGTTAAATTTGAGGGATTTCCTACACACTTCTCAATTTTTTTTGGTGGGATTTTCAATATATTTTTTTTTTTTTTTTTTTTTTTTTTTTTACTGTGGAATTCCCAATAGTTTATGGTATTCAAAATATATATTATTAATCTAGTTACCGGAAAATTATTTTCATTCCCGGGAAAATATCACTTTTCCTTATTTATCAGTATTTTAAATTCCAACTGTTTTATTCACAGGAATAGAAACAAAAATCAATTATAATTAATAGATAAGAAAAAATCATTTTATAAACTTTACTCCCTAAAATTAACAGGTTATTGACATCCCTTAAAAGAACTAACCAAAAATATATTGCGTATCTCCAACAAAAATAACATGCAAAACACGTAGCTGCCATGCTTTATCAACATCGTGTTTAATCAACGAATGTCAACTACAAAGGCCATGCCATAACATCGACATTAAATCATCTCTTGAACATGTGTTGAGAGGATGAGTATGCTTTTATGAAAGTACATTAACAATCAGTAATTAACAAATATTTTGTAACTCTCAAATAATTAAAAAATATATTTTATTGATATTCCGAGTAACAAACATTATTTAGGATGTAGTTCTTAGGCGACAGTAAAATTTATTTATTTATGTATCATAAATTTAATGTATATACTTTATATATATATAAATTTATAAATATATAAGAGCTTTATTCGCATAAATTGAGTTCTTAAATATATAATAACATAAATAATTACTTAATAGTTTTAATGGTAAAAAAAATATATATATCCAAGGAAAACTAGTCCTTCGAGCAAATGTATTGTTCCTTTTTGGAGAGAACAAAATGGTCATTCGTTATAAGCACTATAATAATATAAATATTTAAAGTTTTAGAACTTCTTTAAAACTTTTCACCGCTACTTCGAAATACGAAAAAGACTCGATAGAAACGATGATTAAAGTTTAACAGTACATACTTTATAATACCGTTTCATTATATCCATTCCAATAAATACCGATAAGACGAAATATATGATTAGTAGCAGTAACGGCGTCGAACTTGGTGATATTAATATGTCAGGGCATACTTTTGAACAAGTAGAGAAATTTAAGTATTTATCTTCAATGATAACGAAAAAAAATGAAATCCAGGAAGAAATAAAATCTCGGTTAAAGGTGTGAAATGCGTGTTAGTATTCAGTTACTAAATTACTTAGCTTCCGGCTTCTTTCTAAAAACTTAAAGATTAGAATTTATAAAACTATTGTTCTGTCGACGGTCCTTTAAGGATGTGAAACGTGGCCGCTTACTCTGAAGGATGAACAACGGCTTAAGGTTTTGAAAATAAGGTACTGAGTAAAAGATTTGGTCCGAAGAGAGATGAGGCCACTGGGGAGTTTAGAAGGTTGCACAACGCGGAATTGCGGAGTTTGTACCCTGTGAATATAATTGAGTTGGCGGCATCGCGAAGAGTCAAATGGGCGAGTAAAGTGGTTGGGCGCGGTGAGGAACGGATTCAGAGAAAGTTGGTACTCGCAGAACCGACTGGTAGGCGTCCGAAAGGTAGGCCAAAGCGTCGATGAGAGGATTGCGTTAAGGCTGATCTCGGGAGCTTGTGCTTGAACGGTGATTATTGGACTAGTCTGTGCAGACAGTATTTGGTGGTATCGGCATCGAACCTTCGGGTTCGCTAAGCCTATTATTATTATTATATATCCATTCGATCAATCTTATCCTTCAAATAAGGTATTTATTAATTAGCTGATTGGTGTCAAGAACAAATATGAATATATATATATATATATATATATATATAATATAATATAAGTTGATAGCTTTAGGAAATTAAAAGTTGATAATTGATGAGGAATGATATGATCAAGACTTCGGGAGTATGAGATTTAATTTATCATTGGATATTAACAATGTCAAGCCTATATAAATCATTAAAATGTTCTGGTGATTGGAAGTACGGGAAAAATATTAGGTAGTTTAATTTCAAAGAATTAATAGCTGTCAGTACTGATAGTTTAGTTTGAAAATGATCCTCGTGGGGGTAAGGATACTTAGGACCATTATTACAGAAGAATTTCCAGTTATTTTTTTCCTTTTTTTTTTTTTTTTTTTTGTATTAAAATAAAATTCAGAAAAAAAATGTTAAGACAGATTTGGAAGAACAAAAAATAGGGAATCGAAACAAAACATGACTAATGAAACAATGATACAAATGTTAAGAGGACAGTGTTTAATGGAAAACCTTGTATGAGATCGTTTCCTGTTCAGTATGTCTGATCTAATCCACGTTCCACATAAATATACTGTAAATTATAAACAATATTGTATATGATGACATACTTTTTTACACCAATGAATCAGACTCTATTAAAACATTAAGGATGAACGTCGTTACACAACTACGTAAGTTTAACTAGTGACACATTAGTAGACGGGCAGTTAATTGGCTATATGTAATTTTTAACTGTTATTTATTTTTTTGGTTTTAAACTGATAAACTAAAAAAAAAAGGATTTCCACTGGATATAATTTAAGAGTTAAATTAGCACGAAGTTAAAGAAATTATGGTCAGTTTTCTGTTCCGGAGTAGAGGTTTGGGGCTCTACTAAACCACCGAACTCTTCCCGTATCCAATCCTTACAATCCAAAATCCTTAACGCTCCTTACTTTGTCACGAATAAAATCATCCACAATGATCTTAATGTTTCACATGTTGCTGATTTGGCCCGTACCAGGTATCACACCTTCCATGAAAAACTCCACTCCCACTCTAATAATCCATTAGTTTCAACCCTTGCTTCCTCTTCAAGAGAGTCTCTTGTAAAGTTAATAATGGAACTTGTTATATCAGGCAAGCGATGGAAAAATATTAGAACAAAAATTATTAAAAAAATAAAAAACTGTCAATTCATTAAACGTCGCTTCATGCTACTATGGCTAATCAGAGGATGCTATGGAAGAAGTCCTAAATTAATTAGAATAGGGGTCTTTAATCAGTACCTGACATCACATAGGCTTCGAACACCAGTTTACGTTCTCTCCTATGGCCATAAGCCGAGTTTAAACCCATGACTTTAAACAGGCGTGTTATGTTAGCCACTACACCGTAGTTTTCCTCGTCTAAAAAAATATGAAGGGTGGTTCTAAATTAGAGAATACTTAACTTCTGTTCTGGTTAGGAGAAAAACGATTCAGGTACGGTTGTAAGCATAATTATTGTCAATAACAATTCTTTCATTATAGTAAGAGGTAAGATGAGTTTAAGTGTGCCAAGTCCACATTACATAGTAAATAATAATATTTTACTAAATAAGGATGCGTGTTTAAATCATATTCTAAATTAAGTTTTAGTTAAGGTTAATATTTTTAATATTTTTGATGAATTCAATGAAAAAATCGAGATAGCCCAATAATTCCTTGATGGTCAACGAACCGGGCAAAGTGGATTTGATTTTTAGGCAGATTATATAATTTTTTTTTCTTCATTCCGACACTAATTTATATAATAAATTAATGTAATCAGAAATATCACATAAAGAAGGTAAGCAATAAGGTAATATGTCGGTACAACGACCTCAAAAATTGTTTTATCAATAAAAATAAATAGTGTTCATTCATCTCATGATAAGGAAAGATATCCGCCAATCTTCAATGATAAAAATAAGAAAAACACTTTTCATTATATACAAACCTAAAGAACAATTATATCCAATACTATATCTTTCATATTATCTTTAATATTTAGGCAAAATTTTCTGTCAATAGTTTTATCGTGTAAAATTAACTCGTGATAAGTAACATTGATAACACTTCTAGAATAGAAGACTACTTAACACAGGACAGAGGTAAGTGGAACAGCAATAATTATAAAGACCCATAGATATTTTGCTGTAGACGGAGATAGTTTTAATTGTCGATATTCCGAAGTAATTACATGGTAACACTTATTCCTACCATATATACTAATAGCTAAAATCTCACATTCTGGTTGGTACCATCTTTAGATGTTATAATAATAATAATAATAATACGCTCAAAAATAATGGTATCAATACATTCAGAATTCCACGAAGATACAGCCAAACGCTTTTATAAGAAAAATAAGTGAAGTCGACTTAAATATAGAGTATATGTTTTTGCTACTTTTGCTGATGATACAGCTGTTCTTTGTTCAGATAAGGATTCTTTACAAGCGGCAATATCCCTCCAAAACCACCTTGATGAAATTTCTGCTTGGGCTTCTAGGTGGAAAATAAAGATGAACGAGTCCAAGAGTGCTCATGTAGTGTTCACCATGAACCATAAACCTTCTCCTTCCATTAACTTAAATAATATTCCTAAGAAATTCGGTATTTAGGTATTCACTTGGACAAAAGACTGACCTGAAGGACCCACATTCGACAAAAACGCAAAGAACTCAACAGACGATACGGTCTTTTATCTAGATTACTTGACAGACGCTCTAAATTATCATTAACCAACATTAACTAACTCTTTACAAAGTTTTGCTAAAACCAATCTGAACATACGGGATAGAACTGTGGGGCTCTGCTAAACCATCAAGTATCCAAAGAATACAGTCTTTTCAGTCGAAAGTGCTGCGCAAAATAGTGGACGCACCGTTCTACGTAACAAATGACGTTATACATAACGACTTAAACATCCCTACTATTTCAGCCACTGCTACAGAACAATACAATAACTTCCAGCAAAGACTAACCTACAACACCAACCCTCTTACAGAAACATTAAAATGCTCAACGAATCCTTACAGCCCACCCCGACGACTACACATGCGGTGGCCAAGAGATATGCAGATCACTTAACGAGCTCTGCTGTGATGAGCCGCTGCTTCAGCAGTCCACAAATTTGCTTATTGCAAAAGAAATGCAGATGGCAAATTAAATTTTATGTCAAATTTTTTGTTTTGAAATAAATAAAAATAATGTTTTTAGTTGAACGGATTCTATTTGTCAAGATGCTGCTTGAATGAGAAAGTAGTTTTAAGAGTCTGTACAAGAATTGGTGGTAATATTATCAGCATTTAAATTAATTAAAAAATATTTTTTTTGTTCACATTAGATTAGGAACGTTTATGAATGTTAGTTGATGTTTTATTAATTCAATGATGTTAACATTGCATATAAACGTTTTAGTTTAGGGTTACAAATAATTCTGATGCAAGGTAATTAAAACAAAATTGTATTTATCATGTCATCTGTATAGGATTTGTTTGAAAATTAATAACAAAAGAAAAAAGAACTGACGTTATAGGGCAATATTTTCATTTATGTATTGGAAGGTCTTGGTTGGCTATTTATCTCAATGACCAGTGATTTACTTTTCAAAAAATTTTTTTTTTTTATTCGCAGCTGATTACAATTAAAAAAACAGTGCATGTGAACATAATATATACCACCTAGGCTAAACTGCTTCTCAAACCAGTAGATCTCTCAATCAGATGTTTTTTAGGAGTCTCTTAACAGAAATTTAAGCTGAGGACACAGCAGTGTCCGTTGGCCTTCCACAGAAGAATGGACGAAGAACCTAGTAAGCTGATTACGGGCCATTAAGAGGGCACAAGACTCACCAGTACGAGCTGTTGGAGAAAGTTAAGAAGGGGATGGAAGAAATTAATCAGATCAATTAGTACTATTGTGGTAAGTTACAAATATCATCAGGTACAGTCTGCTGGTTAATTTTCAGCCTCGTGTCTGCTAAAGATTCGGCACAGCACAAACAAGAGTGAGGAGAATTTTTTCCTGCTGAACCCAGTGGATTTCCTTTCACTCGCTGATTATTTGGTAATTGTTTGTTTGTTAATTTAACGTCATTTTATGGAACTGTGTTCCCACTAGCCGAAAGATGCTATAGTGGGATTCGTTAATTTTGCCTTTACAAAATATGAGATATAGTGTCAGAATTGGAGAATTAAAATCAATTCTAATAAATCCCATCAAATTACCTTTACCCTTCTTCGTAAACCTATGACATCCTACCATACTGCCTCCTTCAATGATATTCCGCTTGTCCCGGTTGAACAGACACGCTATTTAGGCCTCCTGCTTGACTACCGTCTTACATGGAATCCGCATAAAAGACTTAAAAGACAAGAAACTGCTCGCCGATTTCGGTTACTTCAACATTTACTAAACAGACACTCTAAACATTCACTTTACTACAAAATAAGTATTTACATGACAATCATAAGGCCTATCTAGACGTATGGAGTTGAGCTTTGGAGCTCTATTAAACCACCAAACTCTACCTGTATCCGATCCTTACAATCCAAAATCCTTAACGCTCCGAATAAAATCATCCACTAAGACCTTAATGTGCCATATGTTGCTGATTTGGTCCGTACAGGTATCACTCCTTCCATGGAAAACTCCACCGCCACTCTAGTTTTAATCCTTACTCCCTCTTAAATTCCTGAAAATCCACCGAGGGGTCTGAAAAGAACATGGCCTCCAGACCTTCTTGTTTAGATTCACTACTAGAGTGCTGCCAATGGGCTGTTTCTCTTCAAGTATTTTATCACTAAGTAGCATATTTACTTGTATTATAATATACAGGTGTAAATTTCAATAAAAAAAAAAATAAGTTTTATATTTAACATTTTCTTTCATAAAACTGTATAATATTATTATATTCCTCATATTATAATATTGCCTCATATATTATTTACTACCACTATTGTAAGTTAATCAATGAAGTAATTAACAAGGGTAAAAAATGAGCACCATAAATGTCAGGATTAAAGCTAATCTGAATCCAACCCTTAAACAACTTCGTTCATTGGTTTATTTACTATCTTGACTTAGTACTAAAACATTTTGTGCATACCGTAATTAAAGCATCGTAAATAATTTTACTATAGGTATAGGAGTGTAAACCTGCTTGTTATACACACACCCTCCCATCCGAGAAATCTACATTCATAGAAAAGGAGAGCCTTTCTGTGAACGGCCTGATCAAGAAGACTTCTTGGAAGCCGTGATATCGAAGATACCGTAAACAATTAGTTCCAGGAAATCGGACAAGAGTTCGTTAGTCTCTTGCGCAGTTTGTAAGTTTATTTTTAAAAGATACCATCTTGAGGTTCGTTAAAATATAGACAAACGAGAAATGATAGCTTTGTATTAAAAACAAATACTGAAATAGAAATAATCTTAAGACAAAAAAAAAAAAAAAAAAAAAAAAGAAGTGCTTACTCAACACTAATAACTATTTACACTGGCCAGTTTCCAAAAACCTTAATTCAACATGTTTGATACCCCAATCACTCTTTCACAAATGCTGCTAAAGCTTAACGAAGAAGAGTAATGTGGTAACAGGAGCTTTTTTTAACTTTAGGGATCACCTGTAGCATAGTGGCTAACATAACAGCCTTCTATGAATAAGGTCACGGGTTCAAACCCGCAGCTTTAATGAAAGTAAAAAATCCTTAGTTATGCCGTCCTTCGGGGTGAAAAAGATGGTCCCGAGCCTGTGCGATGTCAGGTACTCGTTTAAGATCACTATCCTAATTAAACCTGGATAGGCAAAATTTAGGACACCCGCTGTAGCATCGTCCGATTAGCCACAGAAGTATAAAGTGACGTTAAACTAACAAACAAACAAATAACAACAGGAGATTTCTGGAAAATGAACAAGCCATGGCGACAAAAAATAATTTTTGTATTTAAATTGACAAAATGTATTTCGTTAAAAACGATAAAATCTGATTTCAAAGAAATTTATAGTTTCGTAACCCCTTAAAATCATAAAAATATCACAAAAAAACGACCTTGGTAGATTTTTCTATTCATTAATATATATTATTGAAATATATTGTATTATTAGGAATATATATTTTAAGAAAATAAATAGTGCTTTCAACAAACAGACATTTTTTTTTAAAGTTCATTAAAGCCAACCAACAAATCGATAACCTGTTAATGCCGAAATAAATTCTGTCATCCCGCGATAAGTTAATGATATACAAGGAAACACCGAGCAGTAATGCATCAAGAAAATTCGTTGACTGTTGCTCTCATCCATTTTTTTTTTCATTTCAAATGAAAAACATGGCTTATCGCTTACCGTTTGAACTTCAACCGGGCAACTGGTGGTAAAAACCAAATGGCACAATTTATTAAGTAAATTTTCAGTTGGTAATTGTGAATTTTTTTTTGCATAGCATCCAAAAAATGTTTATTGTTTTTTTGTAATAACGCCGAAAATCATTTTTTTTTTAGTTCCTAAATTATTTATTTAGCACAGGCGAATATCTACGTTTTTCCCATTGAGGCAGGAGTGTCTTGGCTACTTATGCTTCTCGGGGCGGGGGCGACACTGTTGTAAGTTCCAACGTGTTTACTGCGATATTGTTTTGATAACAGTTTTGAAATACACATATGACTTGAAGGAGTAATTATTTAAATACTTAAAAAGATTCTTATATTATTATTTATTATTAAAAATAATTCTTGTAAAATTATTTATTATTAAAAATAATTCTTATATTATATATTATACTCTTATATCATATTATGGGGATAAAAGTATGAAAATAAATCACGCACAGCTAAATAAAATTCTTTAAGAAGAGTTATCAAATGAAATTAACCGATAAGAGTCCTTTGAGGGAGCATGTTGAAAGTTATAAAATATTTAATTAAATAAACCCTTATGCTGGTTAATTCCTACAACATTTAATGTTGAGAAAAAATAAAATAAGCTTATTTTCTGAAAACAAGTGACTCATCACGTCGCCCACGGGATAGTTGAGTGTGACCCACCGGTGGGTCACCCTGGCGTGAACGTGTTAACATTACATAGGACAGTTCTTAATACTTCGCGAGTTGCGGTCTCTCCCCGAAAATATTGCAAAAAATCTGGTTCGAGCAAAATAAGCTGATTTTTAGCAACGCTAATCAGATGATTACGCTCCTAAACACTATTTAACAAACAGGAAAAATGTAAAAGCGAATCTCGCACTCCCTTTCCCAGCGAAAATACTGCGTAAGCCCTGTCTAAGTTAGCTAAAGTAGAAAGAAAAAGCTGTAAAAACAAGACTAAGTTAAAGATATGCAGTGAGCGAACCAGGTCAGAGAAGACAAACAACTGCTAATCATCCACAGCCTCACTTTCACCTCCGACCAAGAAGTTGCAACTGGGTAAGCTCCCCTTCACTATAAGCAATATAGTTAAGAATATAACAGCTTTTAATAGTGCTAATATTAAGACAAATGACAGAATATTATTTTATTATTGTCAAGGAGATAATTAGGGAGAAAAAAAAAACATTCGGAAACATAGGAATCACATTCGTTAAAACCTGAACTATATCTGCAAAATTGCTTCCGGTATGGTTTAATTAGACATTGCATTAAAATTATTTATTTATGTCTAAATAATTTATTTATTACAGTGATTACTATCTGTTAATTATATCAATTAGATTGTTAAATTTGTCTGTGTTAACCTTGTCTAATTCTTATTAAAAGCTAAGGCTTCACAAATATTTTACGTTAAGACAATTTAAAATTACTTTCCAATGAAATCTCGCAGACACCCTTGACCTCGTCCGGGGACCACTAGTTAGGAACAACTATCATAGGACATAAGGGTAGAAACCTAACGCCTTCATTCTGACAGACGCAAGCCGCATAGCTTGAACAGTGTTCCTCCCTTCGACTGAAGCGGAGAGAGGGCATTGCTTGTGCTGAATAGGGGTGGGCATAATCGAATGATCGGACTTCGATGATTTCAATAATCGAATGATTCATGTATTCAGAAAGACAATATGGTACAATTCCCCCCTTTATGATTACAGCAGCTTAGGTTTGTTTGTTTATTCATTTAACTTCACTTTATGCAACTATAGCTAATCGGACGATGCTACAGTGGGAGTCCTAAATTTTGCCTATCCTGGTTTTATTAGGATAGGGATCTTTAACGAGTACCTGACATCGTACAGGCTCGGGACCACCTCTTAACGTCCTCTCCGAAGGACGGCATAACTAAGGATTTTTTTACTCCCATTAAAAAATCCTAGTACCACCTGCGGGTTTGAACCCATGACCTTTGGCATGGGAGGCTGTTATGCTAACCACCCAGCTACAAGTGATCCCACTGCAGCTTAGGTGCAAATATGCTGCTATACTTTATATGATGAGGAAAAAAGAGAAAGAAAAAAAAAGAAAAGAACCTTTCGTTATTATCATTCGTTTCTTCAGACCATAATCGATTAATTCGAATGATTAAAACAATCGAATGATCTGATAACCGTCATTCGATTATGCCCACCTCTAGTGCTGAATAAATAGTGATCCGGGGCTGGAGGTTTAGTTAATTTGGTGTGAAAAAGTTATTATTACTGTATAAATAAAAATTAAATTTTTACATAATAATGTTTTGAGAAAGTGCCATCTGCAAAATATATTCTCTTACAAATGGTTAATTTAGCGAATCTCTAGGCCACCGTCTGAGTCGTTGGGGTGAGTTGTAAATAAGTTTGTCGTAAAAAGTATAACATTTTGAGGCAGTATCTGATACTAAGAGCAAGTCCAAGTCCTTGTGAACTAATTCATTGGATTGAAAAGAGTGAATTATTTAGATGTTGGAGGTTTTGGCAAGACCCCATAACTCTATACCGTATGTCCATAAGGGTTTGATAAGTGCTTTGTAGACAATAATTTTAGTGTTCAATGATAATTTTGACCGTTTGTCAAGTAGCTTAGATAATAGTCTAAATCGTTTGTTTAGCTTTTTTGAAGTTTAAAAAGGTTTTTTAAAGTGGATCCTACATATTAGCCTTTTGTCTACATATAGTCCTAGATAGCGCACTTCTTCTGAAGTTAGTATATCGTTGAAATACACTCCTCGTTATTTATTATAGTTGAGCGATAAAACAGTTAACAAAATATTTGCTTTATTGATTTTTATTTTCCACCAAGTAGCCTAACTAGATAAATTATCAATGTGGTTTTGGATTATAAAAGATGCCAGAACTGGGTTTTGGTGGGATTTCAAGGGTTCTGTATTGTCTGCAAAAGTGGCTAGTAAAGTGTGAGACAAAGAAGGAAGATTGAAAGTAATGGTATATTCATAGTTTTGCGTAGTGCTATTCGTACCCAACCATGGATTTACTTGTGCAACCAAATGACAGGAAAGAGTAGAACATAAAAAATGAACTGATCTACAAAAACTAATACTATTAAATGCGTTTTGTATTTGTGGTGACTAAATTTCTCCAAAGGTGCTATTTTATAGATGTTTTATTATTCAAAGTATGAACAGCTATTAAAAAAGTAACTATCTTTATCACAAAGCAATCTAATTTCATCATAACTGATAAGGTAGGACATTGCACTTTCAATGGCACAAAGACCGTTGGCCGTTTCGCACACTGAGCAGAGATCTTCAGATACTTCAGGGCAGTGCAGGTGTTACTCAAGGGCGTTAGGCTGCCCTTGAAGCCACCTGGAATTACTTGGAGGAAGTACGAAATGGTTAGAATGTAGAAGCTAGATTAATTGGTATTTCAAGAAAAAATATAATAGAATAAGGTATTATAAGCTATGAATTACTAGT
The DNA here is from genome assembly GCA_023052935.1 of Piezodorus guildinii. Lineage (NCBI taxonomy): Eukaryota > Metazoa > Arthropoda > Insecta > Hemiptera > Pentatomidae > Piezodorus > Piezodorus guildinii. Next base: position 40,307,266 of record CM041297.1, on the reverse strand, counting down.
AAAAATGAATTAATGTTTTTAAGGTGATTAGGGATGATGATAAATAGAAAGGGGATCGTTAATATCTAAGCCATAGAGAATAAGTTGGTTATTAAAGAAATGGCTATATGAAGGTTAATCATTATAAACTGCGTAACTCAGGAGGACCATTTTTTAACTACATTCCTTGTGACCGATGTGACCAGCAGTACTTCATAAAGTTTTATTTTTTTAAATTACGTTGCTTCTTGAATACCAACATGATATTTATGTAATATTCGATAAATACAAATTGTAGATACTATATTTGCTTATTGTTTTTATGATGTACTGCCAGGGTGTCTAGCAAATAAGCTCAAAGAGATTCCCTCACTTTTCTATATTGTAAGAAGTCTTTACCTGGCCAAATTTCGGTGAAAATCGACAAAACAAAGAATAATTATAATTAATATGGTATACTAGATTAAAAATATATATAATGACTAATTACTTTACGATAAATTCAACTAAATCTACCCGACACCAGCTGAAATCGTAGTTGTTTAAGTTGCCTTAGCAATGAATTATGATGAACTTGGATACTGCTGTTAAAAAAATCAACATTTACATATCTGACTACAAATTTACTTTAAAACTAGCTTTATGATATTTGCAGCATCACAACAAGTAGGTTATCTAGGGACCATTTTCCCTGACCTAAGTACAATTTCTGACATTTTCATATATTTTTGAAAACCCTGACTTTTCCCGGTTTTCCCTATAGCTATACACCCTGACTGGGGTGCCTTAGGAAATCGGATAGAGCACTAGTCTACCCTTCACCAGGTTCCAGGTTCGAATCCCAGCTGTGGAGGAATATTATGACTCTATATAGTGGCTACCCAAAAGTGAGAAAAAAATCTGCCGGGTGAGTTGAATCTTGACCTAACCGTCTGCGTGGAAACAGTACAGATTTCTATATGAAAACGAGCCCAAACCATTTATTGGTTGTAGATATACAGTTATTTTCGTGACTGTTATAATGGTTTCCATTGAAATCCTAGTTCAGAATTTCATGTGAGTTTTATCCCAAATGTGCAAGTCAACCTCCTTATCTTGGAACTTTTAGACTTAGATGTCGTCTTAAGCAATATACACATCATATGCCATAAGAATGACATATCCTCATCTATATATATTTTTCTAAAGTGTCTTTTTCCGCTTCGAGAACGTTTTTTACTACTGCTTACTTGAAAAATCAAATGTAAAGAATTTAGGCAAACAACCTAACACTCCATACCCATGAAGAAATCATGGATTGCAATACCACTATGAAGAAATATAATTGTGAGTTAAATACAAGACCTTGTACTGATTAATAAATTCCAGGAAATGCTCACTAAACCTTATCAAAGCTGTTTAACCTTGTTCCTTATCAAGTGTCCTTCGGTCCTCAAGGCGTTGCAATTCTTACCCTGTCTTCTGCTTTCGCGCAAAAACCATGATTTAAAACGATTAAAATCCAAAGTAAAAAAATAAATAAAATAGCCACCATCAAATGTAAGTAAATGAACTCTGCAATGTATTACTGAAGGCGTTGTAATATTGCCAGGCTCAATTGCCGAACACGAGCAACCCAAACTTTTATTACTTCGGAGCAGAAAGTAAACGAAAGAACAGTTTTTTTTACCAGAAAATACAATTGTTAAGAATTGAAATAGTCTTATGTTTATATCTCTCTATTTGTAATTTTATTTTGTGATTTATTATGTGCAAGCGCGACAGTCAATTGTTTAATTCAATTTGAATCAGCTGTTAAGAGATCGCTGGGCAGAGGGCATTCTGTAATTGTGAGAGAGAGTTAATGGAGTCACTCGCGACTGTGGACGGTGTTTAATTAAGTTGGTGGTCGCAGATGTGTCTTATCGTTCTCAAATCGCACTTCATCGAAGAAAATCAAAGGTCAGAAAATTGTCGCAAGGAGTAGGAGTCGGTAAAGGAAAGAAGGAACATCGCAGACGAGAGTGGGAAGGAAGTGATCTAGGATTGAAAGAATCACCGCTTGCTCACTATGAACAGTATTTTGTTTTATTTTAATTAATATAAGCTTTTCATGTTCTCTCTTTTATTATATCATTTATTTAACCTCGACAAGGTTACTCTGGTCGACAGAAAATTCGGCGACTCATAATAACGAACGGGTTGAGGCTGCGTGCAAACGCGTTAGTCGCCCCTCTTCCCAACAACAATCTATCTGGGATGAGTATAGTAGAATATTTCAGAAGTTAAAACCTAAACCCTCATTTCCACAACATCTCTGGAATATAAATATCTTTAAAGAACAGTTCCAGTTCCGTAAGACTTTGTTTTCTAAAAAGTGAATCCTAAAGCGTATATATTTTTTTAGCATTATTAATTGGTTTACAGTGTAGAAACAGGGTCTGACTCAATCAGAGTTCAATAAATCTAAGAATCATAAATAAATCCAGGAGATTTTTTGATATTAGCCAAAATTATCAAAAACGAAATAGACACAAGTAACAATTTGAGCATTTTTTTTTTTTAAATGGGAGGTTAAACCAGAGACAAAAGTCTCGAAAACCGAAAAAAAAAATTCAGCGAAGAAAGAAGAGCTAAATTCTAGCAAAGAATGAAAAACTGCTATGCAGAATAAAGAACAATAGACCCCAAAAATAACCTGTTTAGCGCCTTCCACATTAGGAGCATTACAATAATAATAAATAAATAAATAACATAAAGCAATGTCCGATATTTATAAATAAATATGAAAAAGACATAATAATAACAAAAAATGTACTGATCAACATAAGCTCAATCACAACAAGTTTAACTGACAAAATGAACCAAATAAACTTAATTAATTATTACAAAAATTAGGAATTTCACAATAAAATACATTCATATAGAGTAAAATATTTCAAGTATCTTAAATGTATATATTGAGGAGAAGTTCATTCGGAATACAGTCATCGAAACATTTGAATTAAGTCAAACTTAATTTACTGTGTTAACGTTTCGGCCTAAATTTAAGGTCATCTCAGGGCTACGAAACAAAAGATTGTTTACGAAACAATCAGTTGTGTAAAACAATATATAAAGAACAGAAAAATGAAAATTTTCAACAGTAAAACGAGAGATCATAAATAAAAGTAAGATAGAGAAAAATAGGAAGGCGATATGAAATAGAAATTATACTATTAATTAGAAACAAAAACGAACAGTATTTATAATAATTGAGACGTTGATTTCCAAAAGGTACTATATCCATTTTAGGAAATTTTACAGGAAGCGCGAAAATCTTTCATTACTATATTATTAAATTAGCTAATTTGGGTCTTTTTGCCATACAATTTAGGATTATTTTTTTACTATAATAATAACATCATATTAAAGTTATAAAATGAATTTTTTTAGAATGATTTCGAACGAAAATAAATGCATAATTAGTGCATTAAGAAAATGACCGTATTTCTAAATCGCGTTAAGGACTTGAGAGTTCATTAGATAACATCAAATAGAATATTTAGATAAAACTAAATGATGAGAATACAAATATGTAAAAAAATCAGTTTCGTAAAAAATGTCCTTTAGTACCTTTTGGAAATCAACGTCTCAATTATCAAAAATTACAATTATAAAAAACAAAAGAGAACTGGAAAATATATAAAATTTTAATAAAAGTTTTATGTTAAAAATATAAATATTACCATAAAACGGGAAACTTCTCCTCAGTATAATGTAAGTCTTAACAGTACGACTAATTTGCCACCATTCCAAAGGATACCGAAAAATGCATTAGATTTATATAAAATCATACAAATAAATAGAAGGTTACTTAAAAATTGTGCGTTAGTATATAAATTAGCTGAATCGAATACAAGCGTAATAAATTAAAATACATCGCTTAAGAGTTGAAGACATAATTACTAACAACGTATATTTCTGTCGGTAACAGGAATTCGAACATTTACACTATCATAATACTTTCTCCCTGACTGAATGTAATGCATAAAAATCTGGTGCGGGCAACACAGGACTTTCACTTACCTCGATTTTTAAAATCAATGAAAGAATTTTCAAATACAGTTAGAGATAAAAATACGTGAAACTATTAAGGAATTAATCAAATTGAATTTATATATAAACATGTGTTTTATTAAAAAATCTATTATATTATTATCTAAAATAATCAGTTAGTTTTATCTTCTTCTCATCACTCTCTATTAACTTCTAAAAGCTTGTGTATGAGATGATATTTTTTCTAAAATCTTTAGCTTTCCAACGGTATATCATACATGTATATTACTGCTCTTATGTTCAAAAACGAAAAATTTCATTAAAAATATATTTTTTCTGTTTTCTCCTTTAGTTGGGTATCGAATTTATTCAATTTATATATTTACCTGTTTTTCATCAGCGCTAACAAGATAATCTAGTTATTATTATTGAATCTAAAAAATTAAAGGTACTTTAGAGAAAGAAAATTTAAAATATCGGCATTTAAGCCCTGTCAGACCATTTTTATCCAAATAAAACCTACATGATATTAAAGCCCATTTAATTTTACATCGATATAGCGAGTTTAATCAAAATCGTCGGAACCGTTTTTGAGAAAATCGAAAAAAGGTGCAAAATGCATGGTATAAAGTGCCTCTTCTGGTAAGCTCATTTTGATGAAAAAAGTTTTGTCACGTCTCGGGCGTATAGTTGTCTTAAATATGAAATTTCAGTTTCATAGGACTTACCGTTTCCGCCCGGGAGTTAACACACACACACACACACACACACACACACACACACACACAGACCTTTTTGCGGGACTTGGTTATTTGGACTCAGGGGACCCTAAAACGTGTATTTCCGTTGAAAACTGGAATTCGAAAATTTTCACGATCGCAATACTTTCCTTACTATATATAGTAAGTGAAAGTAAAAATGACTGAAATAATAAAGATATTTAACAGAACTAGGGAAGTACAAAATGGAAGATTTTAAAACATGTTTACAAGACATTTTTATGCGCCCTCAAAAGAGAAGGTTATTTATTAATACATTAGCTACAAATAAATATTTAAATAAAGCCCTCTTCAGAACTACCCATAAGATAATATTATTCACAAAGCAATGCATGTTCCAACAGGGCCGATGCCTATGCCGCTGACCCGTTTCCACCCCCGGACAGGCACCCTCCAAGAGAGAGGCCTTCGCCGATCGCCCTTGACTCTCCGAATAGAAGGACGGATTGCGATGTTGGAAGGCTGCCTCCCATTGGTCCGCTAATAATGGGCGAGGCCACTGCTTGGGGTCACCGCTCGTCCTCTTCCAACTTCTCACCTCAACCGCTCTCAGATAGTCTAAAATTAAGTTGAATAGACTTTCTGTGCTTGATGGATCTAGAAGGAGAATGAATAGGCAAAGGAATAAATCCGATATTAGTTAAAGTTTAATTTTTAATCAATTTTAAGTGCTGCTAATGAAAGATAATTGAAAAAATGAGGTCGATAAATAAAAAATGATCTTTTTTTAAACGTATTTATTGATTTTTTTTTTTTTCAGGCGCGACAGGCCGTGTAGTCAGTCTCTCCCTACGCCTAATTTTGTGAGTTGCCACCATTTGGCTGACGGGTCTCACATATCCGGGGGAGAGGCTGTGAGTGAGTCTCCGTATAATCACATCCTTATAAAAGTCCTGCCGGGGCTCACAACGTATTAATAATAAGTATAATAAGAATAAATCTTAGGACTGGGCTCACAACCTTTAGCATGAGAGACTAGCGCGCTAGCCACTCAGCCACGATCTCTCCGTTATTGATATTTACAACTTTATTATATACATCAAGTAAATGTGATGGACATAGTAAACTGACATGAAATAAATGTTCGGGTTAATTCCTGGTTCGGGCTAATTCAGTAACATATGGAACATTAAGGCCTTTATGGATGAGCTTATTCCTGACTATTTAAGGGGCGTTAAGGATTATACGAAGGATTTTGGATTGTAAGGATTGGATAAGAGAATTCAACGTTTTAATAGAGCGCCATAGATCAACTCCGTACGTCCAAATCGTTCTTATGATGGACATATAAATAAGTCTTTTGTAATTAAGTGAAAGGTTGGAGCGTTTGTCCAGTAAGTTTTGAAGTATTCGAAAACGTTGGGCAATTTGTATTTTCAGTCTTGTATGGGGATTCCAAGTTAGATGTTTGTCAAGGTGGAGTCTTGAGTTTCGAATCTGTTCAACAGGGGCTAGTGGAGTGTCATTTGAGGATACTTTAAGGCAGTAAGTCATTGGTTTATGATGAAGGGTAAAGGTTATTTGGTGGGAATTGTTAGAATTAATTTTAATTCTCTAATTATGACACCATACTTTAATTTTTCGGATGTGGGAAAGAAGAGTATGAGAGGCATTAACTAGATTATTATCTACTGATAGCACACACGTGTCATCGGCATACGTAGAAAGGAAAGTGTTAGGATGGGTTGGGATATCAGCTGTATAAAGAACGGGTCCTCGGATGCTGCCTTGAGGAACACCAACAGATTGAGACAAAAAGGAAGGAATAGGGACTATTGTGATTTATTTTTAAAGATTTCTCAGCGAGCTCGGAATGGTTAATAAGAAAATATGTAGGAGGGAGGAATAAACGGAGTTTGTAAAGCAATCCCGGGTGCCAGTCTCGGTCAAAGAAAAATGAATCTAAAGGTATTCAAACAGATATAAATTCTCGATGCTTACTTTATAAAATCATTCTTTACTTCCCTTCACCCCTCTTTCTCTCACCTGCTCTGCTTTTCCTGTCAGTTATTTAGTTCAGTGGTTCCTATCAAAAATTCTCACGGATCCCTTCATCCCATCATTTCAATGTCAAAAACCTGTAACTAAATCCTAAATATTAGACTTATACTTAGAATTTTTTAGAGCAAAACCGTATCACATAAATTTGATGCGAAATACCACTGCTGCCGAAACCCGGCATGCCAGAAATGTCCAAAAAAGGAAAACGTAAATGAAGACAAAGTACCAGCTTCAAGGAGTATAGTTCAATCTCCAAAACATGGAATTTTTAATATTTAAAACTAACACAATATAGGTGTTCATTCAAATAGTTATAAAGAAGTAAGATATTGTTCATTATCTTATGCGAAGTTACATATACCGATTAATCTGAATATGGTTTTATAAAATGACCAATTTTATGGTTCTGATTGAGCAGTATCAATCACTTGTCAGCGATCACTGCCAATTATTTCGCTTAAAATGTCGCATTGATCTCTAAGTAAAAGCCAAGAATTCACAAATATTTAACTTTTAAGTCATTTAAAAATTACTGTCTAATTATATCTCGTGGACACTCAGGACATTGTCTGCCTTCATACCACTTCTTTAGGAACCCCAAATTTGGTTAATATTATTATCCAAAACAATAATACTGATAAAAACAACTATTAAAGTAAGCCAATTATTCGAAATCAAATGCATAAAGATCTCTAAACAATAACTAATGTTCCATTTTTTGTAACAGACAAGCCTCCACTGGCTTATGATACCAGTGAAGCGCTAGGATTCCATGAATTCATGCTTTCTCATCGTATTAGACAATTGAAAGATCAGAATGTAAATATGTAACATATTTTCATAATGCAAATTATCATCTAAATATTATTGTGAGAATTATAATTTTTTAATCTTCCTTTCTAGTCTATTCATATTTGCTTCGCATCTTCTTGTTCCTCATTCAAATCCTACCTTTATCAAACCCTATTATCATCCCAAACAGAAGAGCACAAAATGTAAATACATTTGGAACAGTGGAAATACTGATGAATAGATAGCAATAGATACTCTCTCCACAAAAAAATATTATTTGAACATTATGGGTATTCAGCTAAATATTTTAAAAAACAAAATGTTATCAAATAGTATATTATTTTATACAGGTTATTAAAAGTTATTTTCTAACAAGTGAAATTTATTTTAATTTTTAATTTGCTGAAATTTTAATTTTATAAATATAATTCTCATCCAAAAATTCTGTTTTAATAATAAAAATATTAATATATAACTTAAAGAAAAAAAAAAAAAAAAAAAGGGAAGAAAGCGATAACCAATAATATCACTATTAAAATAACTCATTCTTATTAATACAATTGAAAAGTTTCTTCAAAATACCTCATTTCATTGAAGTATTTGTAATTTTCTCTGAAGTAAAACAATTCTTGGAAAATAAAAAAAACATCCTTGAATCTTTAATATTACCATTAAAAATTCAAGGCCTTTTCTGTTGTTTCAAAAACTGTTTTATTTGATAGACAATTACAAAAAACGATTATTCCAATAGTATAAAAATCTAATCGGGAAGACGTACAAGAAAATTACGTTACGACGTGATGAGCTGATGTTTTTATATTCTTTAATTCTACATTTAATAGTTGAGGTATTTTATCGAATTAATTAACTAAATTTTTAATTAGCAATTACGGTCCTCAAAAAATAATTAAAATAATGTTAACTAATGGCTTAGGAGCTAAGTAGAATGAAGAAGGTTAAAGAGAGGTCAAAGAGGGTTGAAAAAAAGTTACTTGTTTTTCAAATTACAACCATAATTGTAAAATATTTTTTCCTGTTGTATCATATTGTTATTTTATTATTACTATATGTCCCAAACATTTTATGGGTGTCGCGTTCGTCCATTCTCCCCTCGTTACAATTTTTGTTAGGAATTTTTTTCATTTTCTGCCAATTTATGGTTCTGGGAAACATACGTTTTTAAATACTAAATAAGTAATATTGAGAACTATTATGGTTTAGTTGATGAGTCAATCCCATTCTACGAGGCATGTTTTTTAAGTAAGTACCGTCTTGGAATTAAAAAAAGACGTGCAAAGATATCGCAATAATTTTATTTTTACATGAAAGCCTGTACCTTAATCTACTTTCTACATAATTTCCATGAATTTAGAGGCACTTGATTATTCATCTGCCTGATCTGGCGCCCAGCGACTACCTATTGTTCCTGCACTTGAAAAAACACCTGGGCGGTTGGCGTCTTCAAGACGATAACGAAGTCAAAACATTTGTGATGCAGTGGTTAACAAGTCAGGCGGCAGATTTTTTGAGGAGGGTATTCAAAAACTGGTGCCGCGTTATGACAAGTGCCTCAAAATTCATAGAAATTATGTAGAAAAGTAGATTAAGGTAAAGGCTTTTATGTAAAAATAAAATTATTGCAAAATCTTTGCACGTCTTTTTTTCAATTCCAAAACGATACTTACTTAAAAAACATGCCTCGTATAACTGAGGGATGGCATAAAAAAGTATTTCTTTCACTCTCATTTAATACTCCCTGGGTCATTTACTGGGTTTGAACCTAAGGCCTTGGACGTAACAGGCTGTTACATACATAAATTATGGGTGTTAATTTCAATGTAAATTTTTTTTCGGCTACTCCAACACTTACTAGACAGACTCTAACCTTTCACTTAACTACGTAAGACTCAATCCTCACAATCTAAAATCATTCGCAAAATCCTTAACGCTCCTTACAATATCACGAATAAAATCATCTACAATGACCTAAATCTTCGATATGTTGCTGATTTGGCCCTTACCAGGTATCACTTCTTCCATGAAAAACTCTATCCTCACTCTAATCCATTAGTTTCTATCTTTGCTTCATCTTCAATTGATGATAATCCTCCGAGGCGTCTGAAAAGATGGCCTCGGGACCTTCTTGTTTAGACTCACTATACGGAGTGCTGCCAATGGGCAGTTTCTCTTAATATTTATTTTATGTGTTTTATCAGTTTAGCATATTTACTTGTTGTATTTCATACAGTTGTAAATTTAATAAAATATATATATAAATATATAATATATATAAAATATATATATATATATATTAAAAAAATGTAAATTTGTAATGAATTTTATCAAATAACCCAGGAGTCAGAATTTATAACGGCAAGTCTACGAAATAGTCTATTTAACTAGTCAATAACTACTGTGTTATAAGCCCAAGTAGATACCGCATCAACGAAATCCTCAAATAAACCGATGACTAACCCAAGAAATGTTCCCAGCTCAAATAAGGATTAAGAACAAATTTTACCTAATTAGGTAAACACCCAGTTGCTTCGCGGCAATGAAGGAAGCTGGAGCTCTGCCAACCAGGGGTCCTTACACCTAAGGTCGATTTCTTAAATAAATTCAAATTATTTATATAATGTAATGGAGCCTGGGCAGGGATCGAACCGGCACTGCATGAACACATCCTGGACTCGGTTGGACACGATCCAACGGCAGTCTAACAGATGAATCTGCTCAATAAAAGGTGCCATTTGTAACGTTACAGAAGGCTACGGTAGCTCAAGAACCTCGCGCTTGATTAATAAGGCGATTGCTAGGAACCTAAAGCTACAGATTTAAAACAAAAAAATTGACTATTGATTGGCTAACAGCCAGGTTGGTGATATATTTCGCTAACATCCTAGACACAGCGAACTGCCTCTACCATCCGTCTAAACCAAGCTATTTTCCATATATATATATGCATTTTCATTAATAATTTTATTTGACTCTTCTCCCACTCTAACCCACTAGTTTCAATCCTTGCTTCCTCTTCCATTCCTGACAATCCTCCGAGGCGTCTGAAAAGAAGATGGCCTCGAGTTACAGGAGAACTGCCATTGGGTAGTTCCTTCAAGTATAAATCACGCCATTTATCTTTTGTCATCTACACATTTACTTGTTGTATTTTGAAGTACAGTTGTAAATTTCAATAAATGATGTTATTAAAAAAAAAAAAAACATTATTTGTACCTGTAAAAACATTACAATCAGCAAATGAGTTGGGGGGATTTCAGTAGGAGGCAAGTTTGTTAATCTGTCCATGCAGTTTTTCGTGAAATCGTTTGTTTCATTCGAATGTGGTTTGTTTTTTAAATCGCATATTAGATAAACCTAAGTTTGTTAAAAGATTTTCGTTTCAAAATACGGTGAGTACTTCGTTGCGTCTTAAAAATTGTGACAGAAAGGTTTATATTTTTTTAATGTGTTGTTTTTAAGTAGTTTGGGCAGCCTAAGTCCATATATTTTTTATTAAACAAATATATGAGTTAACTTTCTGTCATACCTGATGGATAATTTAAAGCGTCTACGTAGTATCGAATATAATAAACTGGTGTTATGTCAGTTTTATCTCCATGTCAATCTTTTGACTCACATTCGCCCCAAGTACGTTACTTTGATTGTGGTATAGGGTTATTGTATATGTAAAATGGAGGGCAGAATCCACGCCTAAATGCAAATTTAAGAAGTAGTGGCTTGTCATGATCAAGTTTTATGTTCCATTTCTTGCACCAGGTTTTTTACATTGTTTATGCGATATGTAAGCTATTAAGTCATACTGGCCTGTGTTTCTCTTAATAACAGCAAGGTCAGCGGCAGATGTCGCACTTAAGATTGTTTTGTCTGTTGGTAAGTCGCATGTGTATATCAAGTACACAATTGGGGCCAGGACAGAACCTTGGGGAACGCCTGCAGATTTTTTATAGATGAGATCTCTGAACCCGGTCGGGCAAAAAATAATCGTTCATAGAGACAATATATCAAAACTGAATAATATGTGCTTGGAAAAATGGGTCTTAATTTAAAAAGAAAACCCTGGTGCCTTACTATATCAAAAGCCTGACTAACATCCAAAAATACAGTCCTGATAAAATGGGACTTGTAAGGCCAATTCTAAATCAATAAAAGACCTTAACAACGTCCTCCATTGTTTACTTTCACTTACCTACATACGATATATATGGTATGGTGAAGTGTTGCAGCAGAGAAAATGTTCGAAAATAAGTTTTCAAGGCAAATACACGTTTAACATTCCTTTAAGTTTAGATTTCCAATATTTATAAGAGATATGTCTCCAGGATGTTAGCATTTTTATAAATAAAAAAAACTCTAATCTAAAAAGTTAATACAACTATACAACCAAACAAAAATTTAATTGTTTGAGTAATTAAGTGCTTATCCATAAAAAAGTCATGACAACTTGTTTACGAAAATAGATTTACAGGGATTTACAAGTGATACGCCAGCTTTTTTCCTCGCCGTCATGAAAAACAACTTTATAAAAGCTAGGTGAGACCCATTTGAATCTCCCGAAGCCCTGACTATTTATTTTGTCCTGTTATCTATAGTAAAAGATTAACGAGTATCTTTTTGCAGAATTCATCATAATCAGACATGAATACCTCTTCTCAGTTCATTTCAGTACGGGTTTAAAACGGCATTACAAACTTGTTATAAAATCTTTTATAATAATAATAACAGGCCTACCGAACCCGAAGTTCGGTGCGATACCACCAAATACTGTCTACACAGACTCGTCCAATGATCACTGTTCAAGCCCAAGCTTCCGAGCTCAGCCTTAACGCAATCCTCCCATAGACGCTTCGGCCTACCTTTCGGACGCCTACGAGTACCATCTTTCTCAGAATCCGTTCCTCACCGAGTCCAACGACTTTAATCTCCCATTTGAGCCTCCGCAAATGCTATCAACTCAATTATATTCACAGGTACAAGTTCCGCAATTCCGCGTTGTACAACCTTCTAAAGTCTCTAGTGGCCTCATCTCTCTTCGGATCAAATATTTTACGCAGTACCTATTTATTTATTTAATTATTATATAAGCCGTTGTTCATCCTTCAAAGTAAGCGGCCACGTTTCACACCCGTAAAGAACCGTCGGAAGAATAATAGTTTTATAAATTCTAACCTTTCAGTTTTTAGACAGAAGCCGCGAGTTAAGTAATTTAGCATCTGAATAATAACACGCATTTCCTTGTCTTTCACCGAGACTTTATTTCCTCCTGGAATTCATTTTTTCTAATTATCATTGAACCTAAATACTTAAATTTCTCTACTTGTTCTAAAGTATGCCCTTATATATCATATATAATAATTTCATAGAATTCAAAAATACAAAACTACTCATGTAAAGTAAGTTCGTAGTGTTTTTAAATATTTTATGACTTAATCCTCTTTGTGTTTATAAACCACGTGTACTTGATCAATAATGTTTACATATTATAAAACAAGATAAGTTAAGGTGCTTTTATCCATCAGTCCGAGATTCATTATCTTTAAGTAGTGGTATTTTGCTTACTCAAAATGGAAGAGAAAAAAATTAATTTTCGTAACTGAATGATATTTTATTTCTGAAAAGAAAATCCACTGCACAGAAGGTTAACAAAATTTGCAGTGTGTAAGGCGATGATGAGAAAGCATCGTCCTTAAATGGTTTGCTCGGTCCAGAATCGGATATTTTGACTTGGGAGACGCAAAGATCCGTCCTTTAACTGTTGATGATGGCCAAATTCCAAAAATTACCTGAAATATGGCAAAATGTAATTGATCAAAATTGGTCATATATAATTTATTTAAAATATTTACACGAGCTTTGGGGATCTACGAAACCATCCAATTCCTCCCGCATCCAGGCCTTACAATCCAAAATCCTTCACAAAATCCTGAATGCTCCTTATTTTGTCACAAATCAACTCCTCCATAATGACCTAAACATCCCATTTGTTGCAGACATAGCCCGTGATAGATATTCCTCTTTTCTAAACTCCCTGCCCATACAAACCCACTTGTCCGTAATTTATCTTCCTCAGATATCCCTGATAACCCTGTATTAAAATAGTTAGTGAAGAGCTACCACTGGGTGGTTCTTTCTCAAGACATTTTCATGACTTTTTATATTTATTCTACATATTTACTTATTGTATTCTTTAGTCCAGTTGTAAATTACTATAAATAAATTTAAAAAAAATATATTAACAAGAATTAAAAGTTTTTATTGAAATCACCAGTAAACAAGGCCACTAACTTATTTTAGAACCCAATATTATTATTTTTTTATACAAGCTTCAAGATGACCTCGTTATTTTGCATTCACACGATCCAATTTCAGATCCATAAATGACCTTAACGTCTTAGTTCACAATCACATGAAATGTTTCTGGAAATTAGACGCAAATCTGCATGGTAAATTATGAGACTATTTTAAAAGATTCTCATCATTGTCTTTATAAATTATCCTTCGAATTTGGCATAATTACCTACTTCAATAACGTCAAATTCAATTTTCCTCAAAACATTCCTCATATTCCTGGGTAGATTATCCAAACTCCGTCTCATAGACGGTTTCCGCAAACGAATGAGTTAGATTCAAACTTTGACAAGCCTGAGTGTGCAAACATTACACATAGCTATGAGCGTACAGATTCGGGATGAAATCGTTAAAATACTATGAAAAGAAATAAAAAGTAATTTTATTTTGGGTCAAGTAGTCCCCTAAAAATAACAAGATAAGTACAATATAAATGGTAATTGCCTGGTCGTTTAAGAATTCAGTTGACCAATAAAAAGACAGATTTTGTGAGAATGAATAGTTATCATCTATAGCTTTAAATATCACACATGTTGGGAAGATTGATAAGATGCTTTAGGAGATGAAGAAAGATTTATGTTTAAAAGTGGATAATGATAAGGCTTTACGAATGGATATAGGCTAGGAATTCCAAAATAGGGCACAATGACAAAGGATTTTTTGAAGGAGGCGGATCAGTGGAAAGGTATACAAGTTTTTGGGTTGGGATCTTGTGTTTAATGAATTTACTGAGGAACAAGTGGTTTGCATATCATGAACATAAGGAGATTTTTGTTTTTGCTTTTGAAAAATAGGAAAAGACAGATATAAAGGAGGTATTGCTGGCGGAAAGAGGGGCAGATCCAATTTAACTCTCTATACCTACTAGAAACATGGGAGCGTCTGGGGATTCCACATGAGAATCTAATGTATCAGAGGAAGGAATGATTTCTAGTTTCAAAGGATTAGAAAGAAAGGGAGTTTTCTTCTAGAAAATTAGCATTTTGTAAAATCGAGAGGTAAGGAATGTCTTATGTTGACCAACGTAAATACCTCCATAAAAGACAGAAATGAAAATAAACCGTTTGCAACTACTTCAACACTCATTACACACACGGTCAAACCTTTAATTTAACCACATAAGGCTCTTTATATGACGATAGATGGCCGATCTGAACTTACGAAGAACTGCTGCTCCCCTTAACCATCAAATTATTCTCATATACAATCCTTACTACCAAAGCCCTTCGCATCTTACTTTGTCACGAATAAACTCATCCAAAATGACCTTAATGTCCTACATGTTGCTAATTTAGCACGAACCAGGCACAATTCCTTTCGAGAAAACTCCATTTTAACTCACATCTTTTCTACGATCCCTGATAATCTTCCGAGGCATCCGAAAATAAGATTGCGGCGAGACCTTCTGATTAGGAATATTTTTTGGAAAGGGATGCCAGTGGTAGTTTCACTACTAGTGCATCATGATAATAATAATAGGACTACCGAGCCTGAAGGTTCGATGCCGAAAGGCAGTTAAAATGTTTATTATTTTTTATTTAGCCCAATGGAACAGACTAGTGCGGGCCACCGGTGGTACGCGCCGGCGTGACAGTCAAACAGTTCTCAGTATGCGTCACTTTTTCTGTGAAACGTTCTAATGCTAAATACAATAAAGCTAAATTACAACATATTTTAAAGATATACCAAAACAATGAACATTATTTTGCACAGATCTGGGAAAATACATTTTCATTCTGTTATACCATACTTTGGGTATTATTTCTTGAATTACATATGGATGTCTTGAGATATATAGAAAAAAAAATTATTGAAGAAGATACTAAAAACTGAAAAAAAATCATAAACGACGCATTAAGCGTTCTAAAAGAGGAACAAGGACGAGTGAACCAGAGCAGGAATATCGACCCCTGAGGCAGAAGACCCAGAGGACTGACATTTAGCCATGGAAGAAAGGTCAGAGAGAAATATTGACAAAACATAACTCGGCAATGGCTACCAAGGACACCGTGGAAGGTCTATTTAAACAGCCTTTGTTAAATTACATAACCCTCTTTAGAATATCTTCTTCAAAATAATATAATTTCCATAACCTCATTAACTGTTATTTGCCTATTTACGTTAAAATCCAACACTTTGCACGAGAAAAATAGAAATACCTTTCGATAATCCAAGATCTCTGTTCCTAGTAACTATTGTACATTAGTTTCACTTACCTATATATGAAATAAAATAAAATTTCGCATTCCAGTTTTCACCGGAAATACACGTTTTAGGATACTCTAAGCCCAAATAACCAACACGCGCAAAAAAGTAGGTAAGTGGAAGCACAACCACAACTTTTGATTGTTCCTTTATTGTCCGCTTTACTACCCTCCGGAATTCTCTACCAACCCATATCCGCCATGCTGCTTCTTTATACTCATTCAAATCCAAACTTTCCAAATACATTCTTTCATCCCAAACAGACGATCAACAAATATAATTTTTCAATTCCAGACATCTAAATTGAATAAACGAAGATAACTGTTTATCGCCCAATTTCAAATTTGGTTAAAATTAATATTGGTAAAAATGAGAATTTTTTTTGTTCGGAAAACAAAATTCTGAAGATTATTATTTTTCCTCTTAATTTCTTTGTTTGTTTTTTATGAATAATTTTTCTCCTTATTTTACCATAGTAAATTAATGATGTTAATTTGCCTGTTGGCCAGACATACTATATATAATTGTACAAAACTGTTATTCTTAGGGGACTGAATCCCAGAATAATTTTTTTTCTATTCTATTCTATTTTAAGTGTGTGTTTGGAAAGTCTAGCACGAAAACGACTTGTACGAACCTTAATGATAACGAAGCATATTCAATTTTAAATCGACATAACGATCAAAATAATAATAATAATCAAAATCGTTTAAGCAGTTTTCCTGTTTGATATTGATGAAAAAGTTGCTGTAACATTTCACGCATGTACGCTCCAGAAACATGAAATTTCAGTTTTGTTCCATTTATAATTTTTAAGCCAGACTTACCACACACGCAGATCTTTTCGAGCGTACTGGTTAAATGGACTCAGGGAACCCGACCCAAATACACGTTATTTCTTTCGTTGAAAACTGTAACTCGAAAATTTTCACTATCGCAATACTTACCCTTATTATATATTTCATATATAGGTAAGTGATGGTAAAAATGCGATAATGAGAGAAATTATTGAGATCACATGAAAATTTCTAACGCGCTACCTCGACAAAATCGCGAAAATATAAACGCCATTGTATTAAATTTGTTAGCTTCTGAGTTTCTGCTTCTTTTTTGTTATTTTCATTGCCTTGCGAAGATGGAAGAATCTAGACTTAGTAGGACTATTCAATAATGCCCTAAGCAAAATAACGAAGCAGGTAAATTTCCGTTAGGAGAGTATGGGTGCAACTTGGCCAACAGAATACCTGGAAAGGTTCAGGAAGCCTACTTCAAAATTCTTTGGATTTTTTAAGAAATATTAGTAGCATATTACACCATTGAAATATTTATTGTTTATTATTAAAGTTATACAAAAAAATAATATATTACAAATTTGCCTATAGTATGGGTGTCCGTATCAGAAAGTTAAGCGTTGGCCTTGATTAAACTGGAGCTATTTTCAAGTAGGGTAAAGGGTCAGTTAAGAGGTTAGATTACAAGATATTGAAAAAGGTTTATTACGACCAGATCTAAACTACCATCAGTTTATGTTAAGATCAACTGAAATCATTACTAAGTGAAGTTCAAGACTTAATTAGGATGATGAACTAAATAAAAATAATTACCGTCCCTTGCTAAATTAATTAAGATATATTTAATAGGCAGTAAACAAAATAAATAAATAAATAAATAAATATATATATATATATATATATATATATATATATATATATATATATATATATATATGAAAATGTTTTAAAACAAGTATGTTACAGGAACGTTTTGATCAAAATAAGCTAACCAGAAGAGCCACTTTATACCATGTATTTTGCATCTTTTTACGATTTTCTCAAAACGGCTGTAACGAATTTAGTTATACTCACTACATCGATGTAAAATTTAATGGATTTAATATCAATCTAATTAAAATAGTCTGACAAACCCTGAAGAATCGTCCCTCCCATTTTGCAATGGATAAATAAAGGCATAGAAGAAGCCCTTGAAAGATTACTAGTGCATGCAGCGCATATAGCAATCCTCTTTAGAATACCTCCGGGCAATAGAAGGACAAAATGTGACATCTATACATATTACATTTGTATTTTGTTTGAAAATAAAAGCAGAGGGTATGAAAAAAAAATAAAATAAATAAATAGCCTGACAGGGCTGTTCATCCTCCAAAGTACTGTTAATTTTGTAGATTCGATAAAAATTACCCATATCACCTTATTAGCATTAATAAAGAATGGCTAAATGTACAGGTTGAAGGAATTTGATAAATAACTAAGGAGAAAAGAGGAAAAATGTTTTTGAATGTAATTTTTTTTTTTTTATATATATATATATATATATATATATATATATATATATATATATATATATATATATATATATATATATATAAACAATAATATAGACGTATAATTTATTTAAAAGTTCTTAAATTGATTTTAACAACATAGGTAAGTTTCACGCACCAGATTTTTTTTTTTTTTTTTTAGCAAACCAGTAAAGAGTAGTTTTTTTAAAGATTTTTAATACTTATTATAAGGTAATTACCTATTTTTTTAAAATATATAATAAAATTAAACAAAATTAATAGAGCTCTTGTAAAAACAATAGTGATACTCTACCCCGCAGGCTGTTGCTATACTTAGGCGAGACGCATCTGCTCCAAGACATCCACCTACACCGAGGGCGTCGAACTGGAGGGTCACTGAACTATATTGATCACGAAAGTTCTAGGAGTTCCCTCTGTAGCTGGGTTTTCGTCACGACTTGCTTAACGATAAGGACTTTTTGTTCTAGATATTTATATAATATTATTTAAAAGCGAATAATTAAAAATAGTTCCAAAACATTTATATTTGTATTCTTAATATTATATACAAATGAGCAAGAGGGTAAAGCATTAACTTTCTGATATCAAAGAACCATAGCATACATTCAAGTTTGTGTGGTGATGAATATTAGTGGCATTCTGGATTAATTGAAACTTCCAGGTTTTTGGTACAAAGAAAGGATAAGCCGGAGGGTGATCAGACAACTATACTAATGTACGAAACACTACAACGACACCATGAGTTGGATCGCTTCAGAGATGCTTTTCTTTAAGTCTAAATATTATTTAGGAATTAGCCCTTGAAATTAGGTTATTAGAGAGAGATTTAGTAGAATCTTTAGGTTTAATATTTGCCTGTTATTGAATATGTAGAAGGCAAAAAAATCCTTAGTTTTGCCGTCCTTCGGAGTGAAAAAAGATGGTCCCGAGCCTCAGGTACTCGTTAAAGATCCCTGTCCTAATAAAACCTGAATAGGCAAAATTTAGGGCTCCCTCTGTAGAATCGCTCGATTAGCCACAACAGTATGAAGGAATATTAAATAACGAAACAAAGTAAATCATATCTCGCATTTCTTCGCGATTCTGTAATTGGGTAACATCCCGTTCCTCCTTTTTTTCAGTCAGCTCTGTCAGCGCAGTCATCCTCTGCCAGACCTCTAGCTGCCATATTCTCTTCTATCCACCTTTTCCAAGGTCTTCCCCGGTTACATTTCTTAAGAGGATAGACTTTGTCTAAACGAAGAGACCAAGATGCTCAGTATATTCTTATGACGCACCCATACCATTTCAACCTTCTTTTACTAATTTCCTCAAGAATGTTTAGCTCGATCCCACTCTTTCTCTTATTTCACTTTTCTAACGGAGACAAGGCACAGCTTTTTCTCCAAACATCCATTAAAAGAACCAATGGAATCTCTGCTGAGATTCCGTCACTGTACAGGTTTCACACCCAAACAGAGTAGCGTCAATGAGAAAGGAGTAAATTATCTTCTTCTTCGTTTAAAGTAATACCTTTTTATTCCATAATACTCCATTAAATATATCAATAACTTTTATTCTATTAGTGATTTTATTTGATATGTCCCTGTTTATTGAGGTATGCTTATCTATGGTTACTCCTAGATATTTGAAATCATCGCTTTGCGGTATGGTTCAGTCATCTAGGTAGAGGACAGGAATAGATGAGGGGGCAGGCATGTATTTGGTTCTGTACTGATTTCTGAACTTATTTCGAGACCAGCATGTGCATATAGTTCTACGAGCTTTCTCATTATGTATTCCATGTAAAATTCATCCGATCCTATGATAACATAAGGTCGTCGGAGAATTGTGGAATGAAAAGGAAGTCTTCACCAGCCTCTACTTCCATATTCGGCAACTTTGTTTCCATGTTTTTAAGGCCTGTTCAATATAGATATTGAAAAGTGTTAGGGACATGCAATATCCTTAATTAAAGCCATTTTTGATTTGAAAATGAATCCTATTAAGTCCCACAAATCTTCATTATCGTTTACGGACATGTGTCATGTTGCCACGAGTATACTTTGATAATGTTCAACTTATTACAGCCTAAGACTCCTTCTTGACAAGGGTCTTAACAAGGACTGCCTAAAAAACACGGGCGAACTATCTAATCTTTAAAATTATTAAAAGAAATAGCTCATTTTTATCACCATCAGGCTGATTTGGACTTATGGCATTAGCCTTTAGGGCTTCAATAAATTCTCCAAGTTCTTTTGCACCATATCTTTTGAAAAATCCAAAATATTTCTTCTGTTGTCAATAGTATCATCAAGATTCCATTTGTAGCACGCTTAGTCCAAAACAGAAACGACTATTGTCATTCCAAAATCCTAACTACAAAAACCCACTAGTTTGTAACCTGCTATTCCTATGTATTCCTAAGGAGGATACTGAATAAAACATGGCCTCGGGAACTGCTAACCTAAATGAGACATAAAAATGATACCATAGGTGGTTTTTGACGAGATATAATCTCACGGTACTTCCTTTTTTTAATAAATACATTAAATTTTATTTAAAAAAAATAAATAATATCATATTTACTTTCACTTACTTTTATTTGAAATATATAGAAAGGAAAGGTATTGCGAATTCCAGTTTTCATCGAAAATACACATTTTAGGGTCCCCTGAGTCCAAATAATCAAGTCCCGCAAAAAGGACTGTGTGTGTGTCCGTGTAGTAATTCTAGCAAGAACTAAAAGCCGAAATACGAAACTGAAATTTCCTATTTAAGACCACTATACGCCCGAGATGTTACAACTTTAACATCGAAATCAGCTAACCAGAAGAGCCACTTTTTACCATTCAATTTGCACATTTTTACGATTTTCTCAAAAACGGCAAAAACGATTTTGATTAAACTCGCTATATGGTGTAAAATTTAATGGGCTCTAATATAAAGTAGGTTTTATTCTGATTGGAATGTCTGACAGAATCTAAATGTTGAGTTTAAAATTGTCCTAATCTAAAGCAATTTAATTTTATAGATTTCAAGAAATTAGGCACATCATCTGATTAGCATAAAATAACTGCTAAATAAGCAACTAAAGGAGAAAAGGGCAAACATATTTTTTATGCTATTTTTTATGTTTTTGGACACAAGAATAGTAATATAGATGTATAATATAGCGTTGGATAGCTAAATATTTTAGAAAAAATATTATCTAATAGAACGAATTGTAAGGTTAATGGAAAGTGATAAAACTGACTGATTGTTGTAGATAAAAATACAATAGATTTTCTAATAAAACATGTGTTTAATTGAAATTCAATTCAATTTTTTCTTTAACAATTTATTTGATTTTAACAATGGATGGGAGTGAAAGTCGTGTGTTGGATGGACGCATCCAATTTTTTTTTCATACAATTTCAAATGATCTTTGCATCATACTAGTTTCACTCCTCCATGACGAATTGTATACTCAGAAACAGATATATTATTTTAAAAAATTGATATAAATAAAAAATTAATTAATTGATATATCCTTGAGAAACAATATAAAGAGAAGTTTAATTGTTCTCGGCTGACTGTCAGTTTAAATATCCAGACAAAGACGATTACTAAGTGTTATCTTCTGTATCTGGGTCAGTCTTCAGTTAAATTGCTCCCACAAGAGGGCGTTATATCCTCATTTGTGCCAGTAGGAAAGCTTTTAAGGAGGAAGTCTCGGACATGGAAGGAAGAGAAAACAAAGGAAATTAAAAAAAACAGACAAAAAAGAGTGAAGGTTTTGGGACATTGTACATATTAAGTATTAAAGTGCCACATGCTAATGCATAAGTTTCGTACAAGGATGTTTTTCTTTGTTTTCTAACAGATCAACATTCATGCTCTTCAATTAAAATATCACAAATTATATTGTAATTATCATTTTCCCATTCTTCTACTAATTTAAAAAATATTTTCTAAATATATACTACCTCAATCTTTCGCAAATTTAGAGATGATTAATTAGTGCGTATTCAACTCACCTGAAACAGAAAGAAAAAAAATAATAAATCATTTTAATTTGATCAAACCATAATTTTTTAAATACTTAAATAAATTAAACAGAGCTTAGACAATACAAGGATCAAATCTAATACTTTAAATCATTCCCTACGAACTTCTTTCTTTTGAAAAAAGTTTAATCCTAGTGACGCCGTCAACAAGGCACCGTTAGCCACAGCAGGGATGGCGTGTAAATAAACATCCATACAACTTCACACAACACAGTTTACACGAGTGCAGTTTTAGTGTAGGTGAAGTAATTTAGATTAATTTTGTGATATTTATACCTCACATACCTGAGGTATAACCACATTAACCTTCAAGCGTACGACTGGATTCGCTGATGTGGAGAGCAAACCAAAATCCGAACAATCGTTTCGTTGTGGACCTACAAAATAACCATTTTTTAACTCCATAAACGTGTTACACATCAAGTTAGAAGTGTATTTTTTTAATATTTATTTTTTCCATTACTATATTTTTTCATGTTTGTTAACTTTTTTTTTAATTATCAATTAAAGGTTATCTTTTTTTTTTTTTTTTTTTTTTTTTTAATTTCTAATATCCATCAATAATTAATTATACCCATTTCAAATGTCGCATTGTATTTCGTTAAAATTACATTTTAAAATACTTGAGAGTCATTTCACTTCACTTAAAAACCCCGGACAGCCAAGCGTTTATTGGTGTTTCTTAGCAAAAAAAAAAACAACATTTTAATCAGTTACAATTATCACAAACATATTTATTTATATTTTTATTTATTTTACAGAATCCACCAAAAATCCAAAGTCCAAAATTATTGCAAATAGTTTAATGAGAAAAAAAAAGTTGTTATGCCAGAACATAGAGTTATGTCTCAATTATTTAACCATTCGTAGCATCAAATATAAAATAAGATGGGTAATAAGACAAATTGCAGTAAATATAGCTCAAGTTTTGCCGGACAGAAAAATGTTTTGTATTTAACATTATGGTGCCGAAACACAGAGTATTGCTTTGTTATACAAAACATATGAAGCACGACACAATACAAAGCATATAAAGCAAAAGCTTTTTTAATCAGCCTGTATTAGTTATAGCTTCATTTACGAATTATTTACCATTTATTAATACAATTATTTCACAAGATTAATTTGATACTAATTAACTTAATCCACGCTCATCCTTTTTAGACATTATAAAATATTTATTAGTTGTCTATAAAAATAAATAAAATTAATTTCGTTTTGTTTACCTTTATTTTTATTATTTTTTAATGTTACTGTATTGTTTTAGTATTTTGTTCGTTGTTTTCTTTCTTAAAATTATTATTTTTTTTTTTTTTCTAATATCATTTTGGTAAATCGTTTTTCTTTTTATTTTGTTTTTTGTAAAGATGCGAGGGCGATAATAACCATCAGCAGTTTTTTGCCCTTAAAATTAAAACAACAACAAAATAAATAAAAAAAAATATATATATATTATATATAATACAATTTAGGTAGTCATAAAGACTGCCGATAGAAGTGAAATCTTTTTTTAAATTCTCTATTTGAGCTGGAATTTTGTTGGAACGAAGAGTACTCGTACGTTCGTTAAAGTAGATTATGTTCAGAATGCATGATTTTTTGTTATTGTAAAACATCATCAACGTGTAGATTTTATACCATCGCAATCTGAATGTGACTGTACACGGTATGAGTTGGTAGTACACATAGCAATTTTTTTTTATATGGGCCTGCCCCATTTGTATCAAGGAAATTCAGACATTAAGCTTTATAGTTGTTTCCCAGAGATAACGTCAGTTTCTTTCCGAAGTAAATAAAAACCATCAGTAATGAAATATACATTGTGCTTAATTGATTTGCTTCTTTATTTATTTAACGTCTCTTTATGCTGATGTGGCTAATCGGACGATGCTACAGTGGGAGTCCTAAATTTTTCCTATCCAGGTTTTATTAGGATAGGAATCTTTAACGAGTACCTGACATTGCACAGGCCCCCTAATGTCTAATGTCCCCTCAAAAGGACGGCATAACTAAGGATTTTTTACTCCCATTAAAAAATCCTAGGACCACCTGCGGGTTTGAACCCGTGACCATTGGCATAGGAGGCTGTTATGCTAACCACCCAGCTACAAGTGATCCCATTGGACTTTGTTCTCCCGCTCTTTGGTCAGAGAACCTTTGCTCTGTTTGTCCCATAAACACTCGACAGTCTTAGTGAAGGTAACTCTGGTGTCAGGGTCCAAACTCTAGAGGTCTTTCAAATGTCATATTTCTATGCTTATTGTGATCAAGATATTCTTTTCGATTTCGCTTTACTACAATTTAAAGATTGACTGTAAGATCATCATTATTTTTCTTCGTATGTTTAAATGATTTTAATAATATTTAAAAATATCGATATTTTAGAGTCAAGAGAATTAAGATATTCATTATATTAATTTTATATACAGTAAGAGGTTTTTTTCTAAGAAATAGTTTATCTACCATGAATGAGTAACATTTGCACCTGATTTTAATTAAATTAAATACTGAAATAGAGTATTATACATATCGATATTACACCGATATCAACAACGTACACGGAAACTGATATCGTTATAATATCTCTAATAGACAGGTATACATAAAGCGCATGCGACAGTAATGAACATATTGGTAACGTTACCAGTTTTCACTTAAAAAAAAAAAAAAAAAACTACAAAAGGTTACTCTAAAACTTTTTGAAATCTGTCTTAAAATACCTATATTTATATTTCCATACACAAAAAAAAATTAATAGAAATAAATTTTTAGCGGGAGTTTTATTAATTTTTCAGGGTCCGAGTTCATCTAGAAGAATTTATACAATATAATAGAACCGATGGCCTCCATGTCCATCAATAATGAATAATTTTCTCATAATAATGTTATGAGAAGCAATATTGTTTGTTGTTGAGGTTAGTACTTGTAAATAAATTATACATAAATTAAGGTTTGGCATTATTATTATTTTGGTCAGTAACCTATTACGGAAGGACGATTGAATACATTTATTTTAGCACTATCCTGAAGCAAAATACGCAAAAAAATCACAATTGCCTTTTGCGCAAGGATTTCTAAAGATCACTTCAAAGGCACACCCAGCCTAATCACAGACTGCGAATGGTGATGAAATGAAGATGGGTGTTGAAGAAGAGAGGGTAGGCGTGAGTTCATCCACTTAAATAATCACACATTAATTTAAAAAAAAAGTTAATCTGATTAAATACTCTGAGTAACTATGAATCGACGTTCCGTTAAAATAAAGTTGGTGCGCGCAACACAAGACTCAATTACCTCCGTTGCTAAAGTCAATTCAAGAAGTTTTAAATTGCATTAAGAGGTAAGAAAAGGTAAATAATTATATTGAGTTTCGATAGAAACATATGTTTCATTAAATAATATATTATATTATCTCCAACTTCTTACCCACTACATTACCTTATATAACTTTGTTTATTTTTTCTATTTACACTACTTTTTCTAAAATCTTTAGCTTTTCTACGGTAAATTATACGTCTATATTACTGTTCTTATTATCTACAAAACAAAAATTACATACAAAAATACTTTTATCTTTTCTCTAAGTTGGTTATCAAATTCGCTCAACTTGCATATTTAGCTGTTATTTATGCTAATCAGATGATGTGCTAATTTTTTTAATTCTAGAAAATTAAAATATTGCCATTAAAGTCCTGTCAGACTTTTTCAATCAGAATGAAACCTACGTCTTATTAAAGCCCATTGAATTTTACATCGATATAGTGAGTTTAACCAAAATCGTTACGGCCATTTTTGAGGAAATCGTAAAAAGGAGCAAAATGCGTGGTATAATGTAGATCATCCCGTTAGCCGATTTTAAGTAAAAGTTGCTGTAACATCTCGGTGTATAATTCTCTAAATATGAATTATCAGTTTCGTACGACTTATAGTTTTCGTGCTAGACTAAACCACATAGGTGCATTTTCGTTGAAAACTGTAATAAGAAAACTTTTACTATCGCAATGCTTTCCCTTACTGTATATTTCATATTAAGTAAGTGAAAGTAAAACAGAAACAATGATTGGAAGAAATATGCTTATGTTTGTTTTCTAGTGATTTTCTTGTCTTTTTGTCCATTTTTTGTCATTTTTATTTTTTTTTTTTTTTACGGGGAAAACTATAATATATAAAACTAGTAGACCCGCCTCTGCCTCGCACGGGTGCATTTGAACTTATGTTACTTACTTCATCATCATCATCATCATAATCGTTTCTCTCTACCGCTGTTCGTGTGAGGGTCCTGCTGTAGTCTGGACCATATGTCTCTTTGTTGTGCAACTCCACTCTCCTACTCAGTCTATCCGCGCCTCCTTCATGCTTCCTTTACAACCGTCCTCCCATGATGCGGGTCTTCCTCTGACTTTTTCCTCTGTGCGTGTCTCATACGTCTTCCTGGCACTTCTCTCCGGATCCATCTAAAAGATGTCCAAACCACCTCAGTTGTGTTCCTCTAGAACAGTCTCCGCCGTTAAAATCAAGTTTAGCCGTAATACGGCGTTCCGTATCCTATCTCCCGTTCTTTAAGAAATGTCGATTATATACGGCTAATTTGGTCCGCTTTGACACCTCTCTTCCCCCAGAAAACCTTGCCTTACCATGTAATAATGTTACTACTTATATTTAAGAAATAACTTTTTGATGACTTGTAGAGAAATATATTTTTCTCGTCTAAAGAAAAGCTAAATTGCAATGTAATTAACTTATAAACCTTCAGAAAAAATTGCCCTTAATGATGGTGAAAACCGTATCAAAATCCGTCTTGTGGTTTAGAAGGAGTTAGCGGAAACCAAAATCGATTCATTATATATATATATATATATATATATAATATAATATATATATATATAAAATACAACAAATGTTTAAATAAAAACAGCTGTCAGATTATGAGAATAATAAATAGTGATTGTGTATAGTCCCTAAGTGTGTAATTATTTAAAAGCAATAAATATTATGGTAACTACGAAGATTTGAACTTACAAATTGTTAATAATTTAATTCACAGTGCTAAAATCTCACAACCTAGTTCGTCGATTCTATTCTACTAATAACCGCGCACTTGCGCCGAAGTTCCAGAGCAACGTTATATATACCTCTAAGAAAAGCTCCATCTACAGTAAAAACTAAAACCGACTGGAATCACTGGTGAGTAATCATTTTCTATTTCTGGCCAATTTATTTTCGCCATGATCCATTTTTAATACTCGACTGACAAAAGCACTGGGACTCCAAGCACCCCCACTTCCATTGCATTGTATATTTTTGGTGTTGTTATTTCCTCAAGCCGTTATATTGGAAAGACGACGGACACATCAAAGACACGCGGAGCACCGAGTATCCTTTTAAACTATAATAAACTGAAATAGAGGCTGCCAGGAAGGCGTATTAATAGCCTACAGAAGAGGTTGCTGTTGGCGTGCCAGCCTCCTTGGCTGCTGGAACCTCTTCTAATCTTAGCCAATGCACCGCCGCGTGTGGAGGGCAGCAGATTGTCGGTGTAGATAGATAGTTCGTGGAAACGGGCGGAATATTTATAGAGGTTTTCGCGATGTTTGTTAAACATGTTATATGTGTTAAACGTCTTGTTTCTACAATAATAAATTTGAGCTCAGAGTAAAACATTTATTCCAAGAATATTTATTATAAGGATATTAGAAAAATAATATTATACTATTTAGGACATACTCCTATGGGTCCTATAGGATATACTCATATGGGTGACAAGATTCCGGTTTTAGGGTATGCCGATGATTTGGTACTGCTAGGTGAAGACACGGAAACCATACAATTAAATACAAGTGTGTTAATAAAAACTGGTAAGCAAATAGGTCTGGAATTAAATGCCGATAAGACTAAATATAGGATTAGTTGCAGGAATGGTGGAGATCTTGATGATATTAGTATTCCAGGGCATACTTTTGAACACGTAAAGAAATTCAAGTATTTAGGTTCAATGATAACAAGTAAAAATGAAATCCAGGAAGAAATAAAGTCCCGGTTAAAGGTGAGAAAGGCTTGTTATTATTCAGTTGCTCAATTACTTAGCTCGGGCTTCTGTCTAAAAACTTAAAGGTTGAATTTATAAAACTATTATTCTTCCAACGGTTCTTTACGGATGTGAAATCGTGGCCTCTTACTTTGAGGGATGAACAACGGCTTAAGGTTTTCGAAAATAAGGTACTGCTAAAATATTAGGTCCGAAATGAGATGAGGCCACTGGGGAGTTTAGAAGGTTGCACAACGCGGAATTGTGGAGTCTGTAGCCTGTGAATATAATTGAGTTGATAGCATCTCGGAGACTCAAATGGGCGCGTAAAGTTGTTGGGCTCGATAAGGAACGGATTCCGAGAAAGTTGATATTCGCTGAACCGACTGGTAGGCTCCAAAAGGTAGGCCGAAGCGTCGATGGGAGGATTGCATTAATGCTGATCTCGGGGGCTTTGGCTTGATCGGGAACATTGGACGACTCTGTGCAGGCGAAGTTTGGTGGTATCGGCATCGAAACTTCGGGTTCGGTAAGCCTATTATTATTATTATTATTATAGGACATACTATTGTTTTCACTGTTGGATCGAAAAGCGTCAATGATGTTGGATCCGCAGCAAAAGTTAATGACTTTCTGGTTCAAACTGGTCTGCCTCCTGAATGTAGTCCTTCACAGCAGAACTAACTGCTACATACCTGGGGCTTAATAATAATAATAGGCTTACCGATTTCGAAGGTTCGATGCCGAAACCAACAAATTCCGCCTACACAGACTCGTCCAATGTTCACCGTTCAAGCCTAAGCCCCGAAATAAGTCTTAACCAAACCTCCCATCGACGCTTCGGCCTAGCTTTCGGACGCCTACCAACTTCATCGGAATCCGTTCCTCACCGAGCCCAACAACTTTACTCGCACCTGAGTTTAGAGAAGCTTGTTATAGAGAGGGTAAAACCAACATTGTGATTCTTTAAGTTCATTACTTTTCCCGAAGAACGTAAACACAAACCATCATACAAAATTGTTTTGTATGCCAAATTTGTCAAATCGAAAAATTTTATTTGTTTGGAACAGAATCATGATGACGGCAACGCATATCAAAGAGTGAGTACTCGAGTAGATTTAATGCAAAAACATTTAATGTTAACTTTTCATGTAGTATTGCCTGTAATAAAAAGTTGACACCTTGCTTCTCTTATAAGAACTCTAGATGGTGTTCAAACGTTTAAATCAGTTGGAATTGAAGACCTACAATAGATATATCAATAAAACACCTGAACGTCTGTACGACATAAATTGACCTGATTCCCGATTTCCAAAGCATTCCTATAGGAAGTGATTAAACAACTTATAACAGGTCGACAGTACCAATGTATTTAATTACAAAGCTGCAGGTGTTGAAATACTCTCATGGGAAAGTGACATTCCTTCGAATTACATGAATTATAAAAATGAATGGTATTTTACGCAACACCCTTAATGAAAACATACAATCACATCTGTTATTTTTTCAAGGTAAATAACATAAGAAAAACTAAAGTCTATAAATCAACAACCCAGTTATGGTCTTGGGTTCAGTACGTATAGAGATTCGGACTGTAAGGAAATGATTAGGCCTTGCTCACTTTCAGCCGCCAGGTTTTTCCCAAATTTTGAGTACCCATTTTATAGAGGGTTGGTATGCCCTGGGAGAGTATCCGCCCCAAGGTCTACGACTGAAATAACAGAATAAAAATTCAGATTCGAACTCGGGACTCGGAGAACAGTAGACTAGTTCTCTATCCACTGGAACACGCCGTCCCCTAGCCATCATATTCCTATTTTTTTCATATGAGAAAACACTCACTCTCCGTTAACCCCTAATAGAGATACAATGTTTTCTGATTCTTGACATTCTTTTGCAACATGCCTTTACTAGGATCTATTTACCACGTAGTGTTCATAATATATCCTTCTTAACGGAAAGCATGTTCTGTCCAGGCGTCACATCCTCGGGAACTCAGCCACCCAGCATTCACTGCCCTGATAGCTTCTAAATCTTCTGCCATTTCGAGGTCATCGTACTTGTTTACCGACTTGTATTTATTGGCCGATCGGACCTTCGGCCTTGTTCAGAATGGACCGAATCTATTTACGTTCCTGAAACAGTTAACCGTGGCGTAATAAACATCGTAAACATTACGTTTGATACGTTCTGTCCTTGAGAGGATACCAGCTTGCGCGTAATAAATCCGTTCGAGGCCGTTCTACGTATACAATGCAGAGCTATTTGCGCGGTATTTAGAGGATTTGATTGTTTTAAATTTATGAGGGCTTCTCTTTAGTGCGTCTCTCCAATGCTGTTTTATTCATACTATGTAAAATGGTATATTTCCTTCGTGTCTTCTGCAAGATTGCCAAAAGAATAAGAAGTTCAGTTTAAAGGATGATGAATGAAATTAAATGATATGCAGAATGATGGAACGTTGGTTCATGAATTCTTAAGTCGGATAACACCTCAATTATTTCATCACGGTCTCATAAATGGCTCGTCATATTGTGAAAGCAAATACTATACCTTGAGTGGAATAAAAAAGTTTATATGATTATTATTACCTTGGCCGGATTGAAAACGGTTAGGGAGTAAAATCAAAATTTTGAGTTTTTTTGCTGTTATCCATGGATTTCATCAGAACTCAAATATATCTGCTTGACGAGCACGTACAGAAAAATAGTGGAACCAAAGAAGAGACAACTTTCCAGAAAGTTGAGATGCTAAACCCACGAAATAAGAAAGTATGTGTAGCACAACGTCATGCAAAAAAGTATTTCTTTTACCTTTCTAAGAATATTCGGACATTTCAAGGATATTATATTACTATTACTCTTCTATCGTAAGGTTTTATATTTTTCGGATTTCAGAAAAACTTCTTAATTTAATTACCTTTAAGATGGAGAAAAAAAATTTAGCTTTATAGGCCAATGAAGGATGCGAGGAGGCAAGAACTGAATACTAAAGGGCCACAAAGAAAATATGTGTTCCATAAATGTATAGTCATATTGTGGAAGCCGATATTAGACCTCAAGAAAACAAAAAAAAATTTTATGACCCGTAGTTCGATTGTCAACGGTTAGGGAGAACGATATAATTTTTTTTTTGTGTCGTAGAGCGAGAGTTGTCTGTGACCGATGCTTGAATTCGGTCATCAACCGTTGAAGGAAGAACGTCTGTGAAGCCGATTTTTTTTTCTCTTCCATTTTGAGCGAGCAAATCACCACATAAATAAAAGGAATCTAGCTTGAAACTGATGCATGAAAGAACCTTAACTTAACTAATCCTTTTTTAGAATATATAAACATTATTGACTAAGTAAACATGATTTTATGAACACAGAGAGGATTAAATGGAAATATTGAAAAACGCTAATAACTTATTTTACAACCCAGTAAATGTAATCAACATAAACAAAAAGGCAAACTTGGTACGCAGACAAAACGTAAAAAGTTACATTTTTTTTTTTAAGTTTTAGGTGGTACTTTTTTAACTAAAAAAAAAAATCCATTTATTTTTATTAGGAACCAATGGTCTAGGCTTTAATAAAAATCCAATAAAATAAATTGTTTTTTTTTTGTTTTTTAATTATTTAACGTCACTTTATGCTACTCTGGCTAATCGGCCGATGCTACCGTGGGATTCCTACATTTGGCCTATCTAGTTTTAATTAGGATAGGGATCTTTAAGGAGTACCTGACATCGGACAGTCTCGGGACCACCTTTTAAAGTACCCACCGAAGGACGGCATAACTAAGGATTTTTAACTACCATTGACAAGTCCTAGGACCACCTCCGGGTTTGAACCCGTTACCTTTGGCATATAGCATGGCTTTATCCTGCATACAGGTTATCGCCAATAAAATAAATTAATTCATTAAAATTTTCGTCAGTCTTGAATTAAAAATCTATACAAACTTGCCTTAACAGAAAAACCGCTTCAACCTTGAAGGAGGATTATATGGATGAGTGGAGCTAAATTGGGATAGTGCAATAAGATTACAAATAATTAATAAAGCTCTTTATTTTAAATTAACAGGTTTATTTACTTTTATAATTTGATTTAACTAATTTATCTTTTGTACATTATATTTTTATTTACATTATATTTATATTATAATTGTATTCTGGTTATCAGTCGTTTTTAATCCAACCTTTTCTCTGATGCATTAGAGTGAGTGAATATTTAAACTGCTTATGTGAGTACTGCGTCTTTTCTTCAAACCGTCTGTTGTTTTTCTGTCCTGAATTTGCGAAACATCGACTGGAAGGCTACAAAAACAGGCAAGAATTTACTGTCTATATTTAATTAAGACATTACTATACACTCTCCCAAAAAAGTTTATATACAGCATGCTTTTATTTTGCATAGCTATTTATTTTCAACTTAACAATTTCCTAATGTACAAATTATTAATAATTAGATAAAAAATATAATTATTTATTTTCATTTCATCATAAATATAAAACGAGGGAGAGTGTCATTTGTTAATGGTAGGTCAAAAAAGTTTCCATACACTTCCAATATTAATCCTATTTTTGTACTATGACCGTCTTTTCAGGGCTATATGTAAAAATCTTGTCTCGATAATCAAATCTTAGTTCAGTATTAACTTTACTTGGGCATGGAAAGTGTTTTCTTTTCCAATATGAGCGTTTCTCGTGATTTGAGATAGCTCATGTTCGCAAGCTTATCTATAAGAATAATTGCATATCTGTTGAATAAGTCACATGGTACTGTACATTATGATTTAAACAGACACAGAGAGGTAAAATCTTTGGAGGATAGACACGTGTTGGTAGATAGGAGACTGGAAATAGGGGTGGGCATAATCGATGACGTATGATCGGACTTCGATGATTTAAATAATCGAATGATTAGTATGCATTGTGAGAGACGATTTATGTGATGAGCAAAAGCAAAAAAAAAAAAAAAAAAAAAAAAAAAAACAGAAAAAACAGAAGAAAGGTAGTTCGATTATCTGAGCTCCTTATAACCCTCGATTATCGTTAAACGTTCAGTTCGAATGATCATTCGCTTTATCCAAACCGATTAATCGAATGATTGAATAATCGAATGATCCGAAAATCGTATTCGATATGCCATCCCATAAACTGGAAAATGCAAGCCAGAGGACGGCTCTTGCTGAAGTCTATGTAAATCCTCAACTATCGACACCTCAATCACCATCATAATAAATAGGTACTATAGGATTCAAGTCCATCCAGAAACAACCAAAAAATGTTTTAAGAAGGGAAGGATACAGTGGTCGAGTCGCACGAAGAAAGCCCTTCTTCAGTAAGTCTACTCTACTTATTTAACGTCACTTTATGCTACTATGGCTAATCGGAAGATGCTGTGGGAGTCCTAAATTTTGCCTATACAGGTTTTATTAGGATAGAATCTTTAACGAGTACCTGACATCGACGGGCTCGGGACCACCTTTTAACATTCCCTCAAAAGGACGGCATAACTAAGGATTTTTTACTCCCATTAAAAAATCCTAGGACCACCTGCGGGTTTGAACTCGTGACCTTTAGCATGGGAGGCTTTATGCTACCCACCACCTACAAGTGATCAGTAAGTTTCGACCAGAAGAAGCGGCTGTAATTTGCTAGGAAGTTTGTAATTAAACCCAAAAATATCTGGTAACGGTTCATATTCTCTTAGGAATTTAAATTTAATATTTTTGGGCCAGATGAAGGTCAAAAGTGTGGAAGAAATCAATCTCAGCTTTCAAAACTAAGAATTTATTTATAGGTGTATGGAAACTTTTTTGAGTAAGTGTCATATATTCTATTATTCCTAACCAAACTCAATAATCGAAAATCCATCGAATTCATATCAACAGACCGGAAAAAAGTATCTTTTTTTTAGTAGTAACTTTATTTAAAAGTTAATAACCAGACCGGTTCATTTTATTTACAATTCATACAATGTTAACCTTAGCGGCTTACATTTATATACATACATTATAATACTATTTATAATATATAATTATATATATATATATATATATATAATATATAACGCGAATAAACCAGACCTCTAGAGTTTGGACCCTGACACCAGGAGTTATCATCACTAAGACTGTCGAGTGTTTATGGGACAAACAGAGCAAAGGTTCTCTGACCAAAGAGCGGAGAACAAAGTCCAATTCGATCGCATAATCAGAACATATCGTATCGAAAACGTATCACGTGAAGGCAGGTAGACCGATGTTTTAATCGCTAACTACATAGTTATCTATAATACAAAATCGTAATTATTTTACTGAAAATCCTACATATTACTAGGTTTCGAAATAAAAACTGCCGTTTACCACCTTCATATCTGCTGAATAGTTTTTTTCTGCTTGGATCTAAATGAAAAAAATCTCATTACTGAATCCAAAACCTTGGATTCAGTATGAGATTTTTCTAAGGATGGAAAATTTCAAAAAATGCTTTACTTTGCAGGAAAATGTTTTTTGTTTTTTTTTGGGTATAAAGTTATGAGTTGAACTAGTTTATCAGCATAGATTGAAAATATTGACTACAGTTGACTACAGCTATACATGAAGTTTGAGATAACTAGATTCATGTAAAAACAGAAAAGTCTTAATAATAATCTTTCGGTGACCTAGAAACAAAGGATAAGAAAATTCTATCATATGTTTTCAAGTTCATTAAAACACTTATAGAAGATTCTACTTCTTTCTCTTTATGTATCTCTAAATAATTTTCTAGATTTATTTAAGACTGAGAACGTATAAATAATGACAAAAAACCATGTACGAAAGGGCGAAAAAATATTAATCAAGTAATACAAATTTTAAGATAAAAAAAATATTTTAATTAGAAATC
This sequence comes from Piezodorus guildinii, assembly GCA_023052935.1. NCBI lineage: Eukaryota > Metazoa > Arthropoda > Insecta > Hemiptera > Pentatomidae > Piezodorus > Piezodorus guildinii. The sequence continues at coordinate 40,271,881 of CM041297.1, read as the reverse complement.
TTATCTTATTCATTTCTCATTAGAATCTAGAATTTTTACTATATTAATAACACCATATTTATTAACTTATGGAAATATTTTAGTATGATTTGAGACGAAGCTAAATGTATTATTAGTACCTTAAGAAAATAATAACATTTCAAATTCGCGTTTTTCAAGGAATTTAGTGTTCATTGGATACAATCAAATAATATGATAAAACTAAATAATGAGAGTACAAATATGTCAAAATTGTCACATTCGTAAAAAATTTCCTTTAGTACCTTTTGGAAATCAACGTCTTGATTGTCTAGGGTCCTGCCGTTTTAGAGTTATATTGTTTCGAATAAAAAATGTCACAGTTTGCTAAATTTACTAAGTATCAGTAATGCTTAATGTCAAAAAATGCGAGTTGAATATTAGAAATTGGTTCCGTACATGAAATTAGTCGATATGGCCTAGCATTTAGGAGTTGAATGGTTTCAATAAAAAAATCACGTATTAATTACACTTTTTTTAAGCTCTGAGGGCTTTTTAACGATTTTCTAATCTTAAGTATAGTGAAGAATATTTTTTGTTATATAAAATGGAGTTGTATTGCTTTGATTAAAAAAAGTAACGTTTGAAACTACCATTTTCTCATAGGTCGATTTTATTTCGAATACTCATTAATTAAATTCAAATTATTAATTAACTCTAAAAATGAATATATTTTTCTATTCTAGTCAAGAAGGAATTTACATTATTCAAAATTGGTTTATGCGACATAGACCTTTGTCATTCGGAAAGGCGCCACTTTTCTTTCACTAGTAGTGGGCACCTGATTGGGACTGTCTGGGAAGGTTTTGGTAAGATCACAATTGAGATACAAAAACCAATTAGATATCTACTAGATAAGGTAGAACCAAAGAACTCACTTTTTATGAGAAGATGTCTTCAGAAGAATAAATTAAGGGATAACAGAAATAAAGAATGACACAAAGAAACAGTGAGGCAGATAACTTGAAAGCATATATCGTTAATAACGAAGGTTCTGAGGCGCTGTTTAAATGGTGATAATATCGAGCTATCAGATTTCTTATTCACAACGATTTTTTTAAATATATAATTGGATAATACTAAGAAATTCGCACACTAGTGGCACAAAAATCTATCCAACAGAAAAAAAAGACACAAAGAAAATATAATAAAAAAAAAAAAAGTCACTTTAGTCATTATTTTTAATAATAAAAAAATACCTTTTGTAGTGCTCTCTGCCTCGATTGGGGTCCGTACCTTTAAGCCCGCTAAGAACGGCTATCTTATTCTCGTTCAGGTTGAACGTTCTTCTCTTCGTAAGTCCTAACATCTCCGCAAACTTCAGTTTGTCCAACATTTTCTTTCACACTTTTACTCCAAACCGAAATTTCAGACGCACTCAAAATATTATTTAAAAAAAAAAAGTCTTAGATGCGAGTGTTTCAAAGTCAGTAGACAGACTGGACAAATGACCAGTTGGCAAAGGACTCACTTAGCAATACCTGCAAGACCCTTTCAGGTACATAAACTACCCCTCCTCCTTCAATTTGGGTACAATATACTTAAGTACCATATGTCCAGTACCCAAACACAAAACTTAAAAAAAAATACTATTTCATTTCATAATGCTTCCATTAATTTGTCAATCGATTGTCATTTGACACGTCAGATCAGCTTATTAACTCCTTTCATTATCATCTATAAACTACTTTAATGAAAGAAGAATTTTTAACTGTAGATATAGATTAAGGAAAAGTTGTTTAGGGGTTCAGTAATAGAAGCACTTCAGTTAAGTAAACATATGCTTCAGTAAACATATGATTCAGTAAAACACATGCTTCAGTTAAGTAAACATGTGCCAAAGTTTCGGCGTAATATTTAGGCCATCTTCAGGGCTATGAAAAGCAAAAGATAACAAATAGTTTTTTTTTGTATTTTTTTAAACAATACATAAAGAAAAATATTTATAGAAAGTAATAAGGCAGCATAAAAAAAAATTATGTATAGTAAGTAATGAGAGAAAATAGACAAAGATGTTATGTAATATAAATTAAACTAATAATTAGAAACAAAAGAAAATAGGAAATTTTTTGACATTTATAATTGAAAGCAAATAATTAGAATACGATATAAACAAAAAAAAAAGTTATTAAAATGATGTTTTAACGTGTATTTTAATGCACGCCTAATATTTGTAGGAATTGTATTTAATATAATAGAATATATTAAAAGAAATGAGTAATATATAATGTAATATGGGTAAAGTGGATATAATTAGTTGACCGTTGAGAATTACTGGAAGGAATTAGTCCGGGTGGCGGTCATTAAATGAAACAATTAAGTAGTTTCAACCATTTATTTTTTACTAAAGTTTCGACCCCCATTGTGGGTCATCATCAGGGCTTATTGTAGGCGAATGGAAACTGAGTTTCCAAAACTCACGATGGGGGTCGAAACGTTGGCAGAAAATAAATGGCTGAAACTACTTAATTTTTTCATTCACTGACCGCCACCCCCCGGACTAATTCCTGCCAGTGGGTAAAGTAAGTGAGTTGTCGCTAAAGTATATTTTAAAAAAACCAGTACTTTAACTACATAAGAGGAAGTAACAGTTTATGCACGTCTAGTGGAGTGATAGTTATTTTTTTCTCTAGAATTTTTTTAAGGGAAGTAAAAAATCCTTGGTTATGCCATTCTTCGGAGGAGACAGTGTGCCTAAGAAAGTTTATATTGTAAAACCAATGGTCAGTTCTGAGTTAAACTCGGATGAATTACTAAGAACAAAATATAAATCCCCTACATGTTCAACATTCACGATTCCTGCATGGTGAATATTGGCATTAATCAGTGTAAGTAAAAAATAAGGGTATTAACTAAATATTTTGGACATATACCAAGTGACTGAATGTTGACATTCTCAAGATTTCGGTCTTTCACGGTAACTACTTATTAGATAGTACGGTCTCCATTTCTAGTGTTCGTTGCCAAGGAAATAATTAACTAGGTATGGGAACAGACAAATTTTTATTTATTATTAATTTAAAAAATAAAAAAAATAACAGTAATCAACGAGCAAACTATGAACTTAAAAATTTCCCAATTTCGGCCTTTCACTGTAAGAAAAAAAACCCTGTACCTCTTCAACCCATGAAGGGTCTCGGGTTCAGTACTTACAGAGATTCGAACTGTTTCACAGCTAACTGCTGTGAGGTGATTAGGACAAAATCGCGCTCTGTGGCAAGGTTTTTCCCCCCCCCAATTGTGGGTACCTACATTACAGAGGCTGGGCCTACCCAAAGGGCGCTCGCTATACGGCTGAAATACATAATTCGGCCTCAGCCGGGAATCGAACCTGGGATCCGGAGAACAGTAATCTAATGCTCTCTGCACGGTAACATTATACTCGTATAATGAAATATTAATTACGATTAATCATTTAATTTAATTTGTTTTGAAGATTTTCTCAGATATACTAAGTATTTTTTAAAAAACAATTAGTATATCTCGGAATAAGTAAATAATTGAAAATTCATTGATAAACGAAAGAGATTAAATTGTACAGTAAAATTAAAGTAAAATAAAATAAGAGAAGAAACTAAAATGTACAGTATTTGCCTAGGTGCAGATATAAAAGAAAATTAAAAAGTCATTCTCTGAATTCCTTCTTCTTCAGCAACGATATGATAATAATTAAAATACTTAGAATACTTATCTGCCAACAAACGTTTTCTAGGGAAAGAAGATAATTAAAGAAATATATCAGCCATTTGTAATTAATTAAGTACTCTTCTGACAATTCTAATTAGTACATTCGGAATTCAGTTTAGAAATGACCTTTATTCTGGATTCCAAGTATCTTGACAATCAACATAGATGTGTTCTTGTTATCTGTCTCTAGCCATTTAAACTACAGTTCAATATTGATTATGATTGACATAATAGCGGTATGTATCATATACCAAATTAAAAAAAAAAAAAAAAATTAAGAGTAACACAAGTGGTGTCATTACAAAAAACATAAACCATGTTAAACAGCTAACTACAAGGAAGTACGCCCTAACATGGAAATAGCACGAACTATTTAAGACTGGCTTGTTGCCCACTAGTCCTCTGACTCATGCATCACAAGATTGAGCTTCCAATGGAAGTTAGAAAGATTGAGTTAGTGAGTAGAATATAAATGCTTTAAAAGTAATAGAGATAAAATCAGACAACATACAGTTAAAAAAAACATTACAATAAACCTTTATGTGTGTCGTCATTATTATTCGGATAAGACATACTTAAAGGACATCGTTATAAAACCATAATTAAATCTATTCCAAAAAATTAACAAAACTGGCTCTCTACTCAGAGGAACGGCATGGTCAAGTGGATAGACTCGCTAGTCTACAGTTCTCTATAGAATCCTAGGTTCGAATCCTGGTAGAGGCAGAATATTATTCATTCTATTAATTCAGGTGGGCGACCCTAGGATATGAAGAACCTCCTGGCGGCTGAGTGTGATCTCGGCCTGATCACCTCATTGCACAGCCGTTGGCCTGGAAACAGTACGAATCTTTATATAGGCCAAGCCCTCAAGAGACTGGTTCTCTACAACCCATCAAGGGTTGAATACATTTAGAGATTCGTATTATGTCATTTTAAGCTGCCATGGCTAATCAGACGATGATTAAGTGAGAATAAGAAACTTTGCTTAACCTGGTTTTATTTTAAAAAATCCTAGGCCCATCTGCCGGTTTGATCCCGTGACCTTGGGAATAGAGGGCTGTTATGTCAGCCACTACACAACGTGTATTAGGCTAAGATCGAGTTCAACCACCAGGTTTTTTCCTCTATTTGTTGTTGTCAAGAATCTGGATGTGGCCTTAAGATCAGTTCCTACCCGAGGGTTCTGTACACTCGGAAAACAATTATCTAGTGTTCTATCCCCTAGACCATGCAGCTCATAAAGGAAAAAAAAATAAATAAATAGAATTAAAACTACAACTAAGTGGGAGTTTAACGCTGGAATATTCCGGAAAGATTTTTAAATCCAAGCGACCCCCAAATCTATCGAAGGTGTAAGAGAAAATATTGTGACTTGAAAAATAAACGTTCTAAAACTGAAATTTTAGAAGAGAAGAATAATGATATTATGAACATCGAATACATGATTTCTCTGCATGTGAAATGAATGGTCATAAACTCTCTAGTCAAATTCTTTTTAACGAAAAGATATTAATATATTTGAATCATACTTTTTTTAAAACTTCATAAATTAAAATGAAATATGAGTTAGTCACTTAAAAACCTGGCATAAAGACAAATAATGTGTAGATGAACCTCAGAGTAAATACATAAAAAAAAGGATAATTTCAGATAAAATTAAACGCCAAGTTGCATAACAGAGTGAGGGAAAAAAAAACAAGATAATTTGAAGAGAGAAACCTATAATGCACAAATTGATATTGGCAGCTGTCTTTTACAGTACAATAACCGAGCCGTGTGATATTGACAGTTTCTTCAGAAAGAAACCACGAGCAAAGAAGCTTGAGAATGGCATTTGCGTCATTTAGCGTCTGAAAATGATAAGAATTGGAGAATACCGACATAAGACTAAATTGAAAAGCTCGGCTAAAGTATGAAATTATAGGGAAATTCCTCGAAATGCAGAGCAATGGCTCAAAAATATTTCGCGAACCCCTTCATCCAATCAGGAGCCTCCCCTTAATTTAAAATATCGTGCATATATACTCCTCTTCCGACCTTCTGATTTCATCTTATGAACACAATAGTCCTGGAAAATTTTAGTTCTGTTTAAAAGATACTAAATTTCACTTCAAAGCATAATTTGGGTTTTAAAATAAGTTCTTAGCGTTTTTGCTGGCGATTTCGATAAAAGCTTCATTTTATTTTCAATTGACTAAGTAATCATGATTTTATAAACATTAAGGATTGGATTGAAATATTGAAAACGCTTAAAGAACTTATTTCACAACATATTCTTCCATAACGTAAAAAAAAAAAAAAAATCCAAACAATTCTAAAATTCAATGCAAAAATAATCAAGTAAATTGGTTCCATAAAAAATGACTAGGGTAGGGTACCCAGCTTCTTTAAAGCGGATACCAAAATTCTGGGAAAACCTGGCGGTTGAGTGTGTTCTCGGCCTAATCATCTCATTGCACGGCCGTTGGCCTAGAACCATTACGAATCTCTATATGGACTGAGCCCAGGACCCTTAATGGGTTGTAGTGGTACAGGTTTTTTTTTTTAATTTATTTATTTATTATTTTTATTTAATAAAAAAAAAGTTTTTAGTAAAGATTTGCCTATCCTTATCGTATATTTATTTTTATTATATAAATAAAAAAATTGCAAAAATTCAAGCTCCAGCTTAAAAATGCTTACAAACATATCTAAACGATAATGTGACAAGAGAGCCTTGAGAAAAAAATTTGCAAGAATATCTGCATAATGGGCTAATGGGCACGACTAAGTTCCAACAATTTAAATCTATCAAATTATAACCCCATAACATTTATACAAAACCATTATAATATCAATTAGCGAAAACAATGCAACAATTATGCTTAACCCGGTCTAGCAATAATCATTTTAAAAAATTGGGTACCCACATTTTAATGGCTGGGTCTGCTCCAGAAGGGGCAAAGAATATTCCGCCTCAGCCGAGGTTCTATCCACTTCCTAGGTATAAAGAAGACTGCTTTTAAATCAAATCTAACTTCAATTAACTCAAGCTAATAGATGCAGAAGGCATAAAATATAAATAAAAATATTAACCACATAATCATAAAGGTAAAGATAAATTGTTCAGTTCATTGTCAAGAAATTACGAACACTTAATGTAACAGTTACATCAGAATGACTCACTAATGATATGCCTTGAAAGTCAAGCCGCTAAATTTAAAAAACAAATTAATCTTTCCAAATTCTATTTTTTACACATCCAGTTGGCCATTTGTACTGGACATACATTGGTAAAGTGCCAATTGCTGAATTATTTTTAGTTGCCTGGGGGCACAGTGAAAACTCAATATAAATTAGCAGTTAAAGAGTGTTACAGCCCATTGATGTTTAAACAGTAACCAAGATTTGTAAAAGGAAGTTATTTCAACCCAAAAAAAGAAAAAAAAGGCACCCGAACGGACTTTGTGTGCCAAACCTACTGTTTGTCAACCCTTTCAAACAAGTGATGTAGCTCGACGACCACGAAACAAATATTAACTGACCCTAGTGAGAATTCAATCCCAGCCGAAAAATCATTGTCTGTTCTTTTGCGCTCTGACGATTGTTAATATGCGCTTTTAAAAATATATGTATTTAAATTCTCTTTAAAACCATGTAAACAAAATATTAAAAATTTAATTTAAAAAAAAAGAAAATAGTTAGGATAATATTTAAACGAAGAATGAAAAATAATAATAAGTAATAAATATTTGCAGAAGGTGGGTATTACATGGACAGATGTTGAAGAGGATCACGCCCTCAAAAAGAAGCTTGAAGAAATACAAAGTTTCCAGGCAAATCCCTAGCGCAAAATAGGCAAGAGATGGACTGAAGAGCGGAAAGAGAATCATGCAAAAAAGATGAGGCAGTACTAGGCCAAAAGAAAGCTGTAGCATGGTCCCAAATTGGCCGTAACAAAAAAAAGTTAATAAATAAATTAACAGCAATTCATGTTTCAGCATAGTGGAGCGTTTAGCCACCATCCTAGTTCACCACCATAGCTCCAATCCTCTCTATTCCCAGCTAGGTTCCTGGCCTGGCCAAGATCTTTCCCTCTTCCTCTTCCTTCTCGTATCTAGCACATAAACCATAGTTTGGGGATGTTCTTCCATTATAATGACGTGCCCGAACCACTTCTACCGACAGGTTTGCAGAATTTCCTTTAATGGGGCAACCCCTAGTTTCTGGAATATCCGTTCATTCCGGAAACAATCTCTCATGTCTTCCCCACTGTTCTTCGCATGAACTTCATTTTAACAGCTGTGACTCTGCTCTCCTGCCGGTCCGTTAATATTAAGCTTTCAGCTACAAATAGGAGTATCGGCATTATATAGACTTGATGATATCGAGCTTAACACCTCTAAAATACAAATAACGTAAAATAAATTTATAATCGATTTATTTAATTTATCGAAACATATTATAATAAATCTAAAAGAATATTATATGAGTTTTAGTTCACCGTATATTTCCTCTGCCTGGAGAACAAGGAGTGCGGCTCGGGTGCATTTCTGGAATAACGCAAGCATTTGACCGGGTGTGGCACCCGGGATTTTGCTCAAAAACCATTTACCCCAATCCTTATACTAGTCCTCCGATCCTATCTATCAAACCGCTCCTTCCGAGTTGGCCTGTGGTGCAGAATATTCCAATTATTATCCAGTCGAATCCGGTGTTCCTCAAGGCAGCGTCCTTGGTCCTATCCTCTACAATAGATACACGGCTGATATTCCTGTTTGCCCCTGAAATATAACACAGCTATTCTATCCTCTCACTTGGATCCCGAAATTGCATTCATAGGCCTCCAAACGCACCTTTCTCAAATTGAAGACTGGTGTAACAAGTGGAGAATCAAAGTCAATCAATCAAATGCAAACATGTCACTTTCATTCATCGAAGACAATCCTGCCCTCCAGTTCTCTTTAACTCCATTCCACTCCCTTTCTCTGACACAGTCCGGTATCTTGGCTTCCATTTAGACAAAAGACTAACTTGGAACCCACATACTAGACTTAAACGACAAGAACTTAATCGACGATTCAGATTACTGAACAGAAGCTCTAAACTATCCATCGAAAACAAACATGCTAATATACAAGACAGTACTGAAACCTATCTGGAATACGTGGGAGACAGCCAAATTATTTAACACCCAAACGCATTCAATCCTTCCAATTCAAAGTCCTCTGAATAATAGTAAATGCTCCTTATTATGTCTCCAACCATATCCTTACACCGCGACCTAAATATTCCATTTATTTTAGAAATTATATCATCAATTCCTAAATTCCATCAGAACCTTATCCACACATCCGTATGAAGGTTGAAACGGCAGTGGCCTCGAGACCTATTGTAACATGTAAATTGGAGTTCTAGCAAGAATTCTCCACTCACGTGCCTGTATGCTTGAGAATTGTATAAAGGTATGAGTGACTTTTTTATATATCTTATTGATTCTGATTTGTATACATGTACATTGTATTATTATTTTATAAATTTATTGTTTTGTATATATCGTGTAAATGTAGTATAATGTTGTACTTTATCACTATTAAAAATGTCCTAATTGGGTGATTGTAATATTACTCAATAAAGAATTGTTTCTGAGTTTTTCTTATTAGTGTTTTTCTTTTATGACGGCACCCGAACCAAGTTCTGCGTTTGGATAGAATGGATGGAGTTGGTTGTGATTGTTATGCAATATCAATTAACAAACTTTGATTATTATTTTTAATTTTTTTTTTTAATTGTGATGTGTTGACAAATGACATATTGGATTCTAGCAAATGGAGTTAAAAACTATTTTTTTTTATCCTTAAAAATACTAATAAAAGTAAAGAGAACAACTTATGTTGTCTAAATGCATTTTTTATATTTCTTGACTACAATTTCGATTCCTTAGATTCAATCCGAATCCGAATAGGCATTGCGTAAAAGCATATGTTCCAAGCTCACACGCATCGATAAAGAAGATCAGAGAGAAACAAAAAATGTTCAGAAATAGACAACAGCGAGAGACCTACAGCGAGGACAGACCTAACTATTGCAACTGTTATCTGAGATTGTTATTTAAATAACGAGAGCAAATAATTCAAAAACGCATAATAACTTAGGACGTAAAGAAATTCATTGTAAGTTTTAAGGCCTAAAAAATGTATAACATAATAAAACTACAGAACCATTGGAGGTAATATACAGAAAATAAAAAAGACAGTAGTAATAATTTGTGATGGTATCGTATATATAAAAACGTTGTCTATAGCTATCCTACAAAGTAAGGAACTGAAGGAAAATAATAAAAATTAAAGTTTAAAAGAAAACCGTGCAACATATATGAAGTGTGTTTGTTTTTTTCCCTCCCTTATTCACAGTATTTATAAAAATATCTTGTTTAAATATTTTTACACAACCAGATTAATAATTAACAGTTCAGGCTTATTAGACGATTACGTAAATATACTCTAATATAACTAAATTTAATTTGTGAACATGACTTATTATGTAAAGTTTCATATCTGTAGCTGATAAAGGATAGGGGAACATGATTTAAACAGACAATTTTTTAAGAACGGATTACACTATGCTAATTGAAGTTTTTTTTTTTTTTTTTCATTAAACAAATGCACGTGTTTTCTTAGTAATAGCATAATTAGTTTCTCGGACTCGGTTTATTTCAAGCAGTTGTTCAAATATTCACTACCACAGTGAATTTATGCGCAGTAAAATCTATTTTACTATAAATATTTAAAGAAAAAAAAAACTAATCACATTTTTATTAAACATTAAAAAAAAGTCTTTAAAACGAATAAATATTTTATATTTTTTTTATCAAAACAAACTGAAATAACATAGACAAAAAATAAATTGTAAAAAAAATATATATATATACATAATAGAGAAAAAATAGAACATATTTATTAGATTTATTTATTTTTTGAACTTTCTTAGTGTTATGTGAGACGGATATTATAGACCACTTTTTATTTACAGCGTTCTAATTTATTTATTCTTATTAAAATAATTTTTAAATGTATTTGAAACTTCATTTATAATCCTATATTTCATAGTTCGTATTATGTCCTATTCCATTTTAGAAATATGAATTTATTATTATGAACACTTATGTTTTAAGTTCAGAAATAAATAATAAACATTTATTTTTATAATAAAAAAATATTATTATGTTTTAAATAAAGTGCTGAACACTATTAGGTAATGTGAATGAAAATAGCATTATTTATTTTATTATTTTAATACGACTAATTTTGATTTATTTTACATAATAATGGGTATATTTAATGTAACACGTTATGAATGTGTATTTAATACAAATATGGAGTTAGAAAGCAATGTTCGTATTGCTTATATAACATATTGATCGTTTCAGAGTTTGTTGTTGGCAACTCATGAAAACCTCAGGAAACGAAAAGAGACTGAATAGTACTTAAACACTAAGTGCTACAGAGAAGTCCTTATTGACTTACGTTAACTTAACTTTTAAATATCTCTAAGATGGTACAATGATAGTGGCAAATTTTTTTAGGGAGAAAATAGGGGATATTTTAAGGAGAGGAAAAATGTTTATCTAATTCAGTCAAATCCAACAAGCTTATTTACTATATTAAAGTAACTCACAAGTATTGGTACTAAAGGTATTTATGTATGTTTTGTATTTTAAGCAAGAAATTATCAATTTATTTTTATCCCGTTAGTCATTATGGAGGAAAGGAATAAGATGGGCGAGGAATCACCGCTCTTTTATATGTTTTATGGACAGACATTATTTCATCTGTTTTCTCCTCCAGTTAATAATCTAATTTCGTAATAATTTACTATGATAATGATAATTACATAAAAAAAAAGGCTCAGTACATATAAAGATTCGTAATGTATAGGCCAACGGCCGTGCAATGAGGTGATTAGGCCTAGATCACACTTAGCCACCAGGTTTTCCACCATTAATTCTAGAAGGCACTACCCCAGGAGGGTCTCCATATCCTGGAGACGAAATAACAGAATGAATAATATTCTGTCACAGCCAGGATTAGAACCCATGACAGGAGAACAGTAGACTAGTGCTCTATCCATTAGACAACGCCGCTCCTCGTTAGAATATATAATAATATATAATTATTTACTACGGCTAACAATGATAGAAAAATTAATTACAATAAAATTACAAGACTAATATTTTTTTTTTTAATTTGGAATTTAAGGCCTATCACAGTATATTAATGGGGATAAATCATACCTGATATTTGATTTGAGATGATATTTATTTATTCGGATATATTACTGTTTGTCGCAATGGACAATAATAATATTGCTATAAGATCACATTCATACATATTTACATTATATACAAAAGGAAAGTCAAATTACATAAAATGAAACTAAAATTAATAAAGATAACATAATTACAAAATTTATAAATTAAATAAATACTAGGTTAACAAATAAATAAAGAAAACATGAACACACTCATACTTATATACAATATTTACAATTTTCTGGGGAACCCCGGACGGAGTCCGCCTCCCACCCACTTGTGGAGAACAAGCAGAATCCGGGGGATCCCAGCGCCTCCCTCTCAGCCGCATCAGTGGTCAGAGCCAGCGGAAGCTGAGTGAGGGCGCCATAGCCACAAACACACCACACATGAAAGGAGAATCTGACTAGTGTCAGAACTCCAGAATAGATATAACAAAACGTCTCGGGGCCACTGCCGTTTCAACCTTCAAGGAGGGTTATATGGATGAGTGGAGCTGGATAGGGATTGTGCTAGAGGATTAGGATGATGAATGAGGTTCTGATGGAATTTGGAAAATTTGGAAGGAATCAATACCTGATATTAAAGAAAATTTAACGAGATCAATCAATACTAAATATTTTCAAGAAAAGAAAAAAAAAATCATTGCATCATGTGCTTCCAGGTAGAAGTAATGTTCGAAAATGTTGCTGTAGACATATGGCCAATATTTATTTTAGAATCAATATTAAGTTTTGAACGACTATGAAAGGTTAATTAGACTTCTTAATCTTCCTCGTATAAAACGTTTATTTGTGATGAAAATTCCTCAAGAGGTAAGTGAAATTAAAAATGGCAAGAATATTCATTTTATTAAACTATAAAACTATTATTAAACAGAAGGGCACGAACAATTTTGTTGTAACATCAGGTTAAGCACCACGAAGTTCCAAACACCTAGCAGATAAGCAACACGAACTTAAGGGGCGATGAACCTTTTGACGGTAGACCTATACTATTACATCAAACTCCATAACAGGATATTCTGACGAACTACTTGTTCTTATCGCAGACTAACACAGATCGAGGCACGATATGCAGTAATATATTCTTGTCATGAAGGATATACAGTTTCACAGTCCTATATGAAATCCGGTGCCTGGAAGAGTATATTTCATCCTTATTTTTGTTAGGTGACGGGAATAATAAAATTCTAGAAATAATATAAGAATAATAGAAAAAATAATCCTTACAAAAAAATAACAAAAATGTGTTAAACCAATATAGGACTACAAAAGCACCAAAGCTAAAACAAAACGTTTAAAAACCTATCTAGAAAGTAGAAATAAATCAGAATATAAAATGATACCACGATTCTTGCTACTCCTTCTAAGACTCGCGATGGATTTCGATACGGTTTTAAGATTTTATCATTTTAAGCTATCATTTAGGGCAGTCTTTCCTTTATAAAAGATTTATAAGTAAAATAGATCGCAATTACCGTTATCTTTAGAAGGAGAAATTAAATTTTAAGTAATCAATTCGAAAAATTATTCTTGAAATATGAGCAGTGATAAACCGTATAATATACTTACGAGATCCGCACGGAAGGAAAAAGACCCAGAGGAAGGCTTCGCATCTAAAGATGTAAAGAAGGCATGCGGGAGGCGCCGAATAGACTGGAGTTAGCACAAGAGACATATTGGTCAGACACTACCGGCAGGAACCTCACACCGAACAGCGGTAGAAGAGGAAACGATTATGATGATGATGATAGAAAATAGCCAATTTAATAGTTGTTATCGTTAACAATAGCAATAAACCCAAGCGATTTTATCTCTTAAAATGTTAAATTTCTCCCTGCGTGTGATTTTATTAAAAGAAAAGGCTTCACAAATATTTAACGTTAAGGTCATTTAAAATTATTCCCATATGACATCTCGCGGACTCCTTGGACAGGTCCGCGGACCGCTAGTTGATAACCAATCTATACAACTTCATATAATAAACTGTTAACATTCTATAGATTATTCTTTTATATGAATGTCAAGATTTTAGTAATCCTTTTCCAAAAGAGCAGATTTGTTTACTCTGAAGCATGCTTCGCTGCTTGGAAATAATTCAATCTTTAATGAAGATGTCAAAGTGTGATTTTCGTATAACTTTATTTTACTGATTTCTTTAGATCTCTGAAATTTCTTTATTTCCTTTCCTTTTTATTAAAAAAACAACAGCAACAAACAAACAAATAGAAATAATACGCAGGAACTGTGGAAGATGCCGATATCTGTAACGATAAGAGGCAAATAACCCGCGCCTTAATTCGCCATGACCCATATATCACACATGCGCTGAGGCAATCGGAGCTCAAGCAGAAAATTTCACTATGTCCTTGTACGAGATATGGCCTTATTTGTACTACATGGAGCTTCTTGTTTATAACACGTTCAACGGCGCCTGAACATTTCAACCTAACAATAATATTTATAGAATTATACTATTTAAAATTATCATTAATTTACAAAATAATTACTGAAAAATTTGAAATAAAGAAAACCGTTGATGTGGCGAGATAGGTATGCTGTAGAGAGTATCCCCTCCGTCACCTCATCCTGGAGTGATACCTCGTGAGCATTCATATCAGCATATCCCTCATACAACTTCTTTTCAGCCTTCTACGGATGATCCGAGGCATTTTAGTAGTGGCTATGTTTCGCAATAATGCATTGCTATGTCCGTGTTGGCTGTTCATTAACCAACGAATAAGCAAGGATGAGTCTCAGATCAAACTCAATTTTCGGGTTACCAGTTCATAGATCATCGAGTCTCAACATTGCAAAATATTAGACTTAATAGCTTTTCTGCTACAGTCTTGCTGGAACGAGTGACTTGAAGATCAGTATCACAGATGTAAGAAGTAAACCAAAAAATAAACAATATTGTCGACACGCTGGATCCATTTTATTTCTGATGATCATTTAGGGCAAAGACCCTCCCCTCCCTCCCCCTAAAGATTGTTGAATATTAAAATAGGGAGTGTGGTTATATTGTTTTTTAATTCCAAATACTCCGTGGTGTAGTGGCTAGCATAACATCTCTCTATGCCCAAGATCATCGGTTCAAACCCGAAATATTGCCCTAGGATTTTTAAATGGGAGTAATAAATCCATGGTTATGAAGTCCTTAGGAGGGTGAAAGATCCCTATCCTAATAAAACTTGGATAGGCAAAATTTAGGACTATCACAGTAATGCCGTCCGGTTGGCCACATTCAGTGATGTTAAATGAATAAACAAACAAACCATTCCAAGTACTTACTTAATAATAATAATAATAGGCTTACCGAACCCGACGGATCGATGCCGATACCACCAAACTTCGCCTGCACAGACTCGTCCAATGTTCACCGGTCAAGCCCAAGCCCCCGAGATCAGCCTTAATGCAATCCTCCCATCGACGCTTCGGCCTACCTTTCGGACGCCTACCAGTCGGTTCAGCGAATACCAACTTTCTCGGAATCCGTTCCTCACTAAGCCCAACAACTTTACGCGCCCATTTGAGTCTCCGCGATGCTATCAACTCAATTATATTCACAGGGTACAAACTCCGCAATTCCACGTTGTGCAACCTTCTAAACTCCCCAGTGGCCTCATTTCTCTTTGGACCAAATATTTTACGCAGTACCTTATTCTCGAAAACCTTAAGCCGTTGTTCATCCTTCAAAGTAAGCGGCCACGTTTCGCATCCGTAAAGAACCGTTGGAAGAATAATAGTTTTATAAATTCTAACCTTTAAGTTTTTAGACAGAAGCCGTGAGCTAAGTAATTTAGCAACTGAATAATAACACGCATTTCCCACCTTTAACCGGGACTTTATTTCTTCCTGGATTTCATCCAAGTACTCACTTAATTTTTAAAATTCCTATGTACATGGAAAGTGTAAAAAAAAAAACAAAAAAAAAAAAAAAAAAAAAAAAAAAAAACTTATATTTCAACCGACTTGGCCCTTCCCTTAATAATTTCCATCGTACTAGATCCACCAATAAGGAAAATTTTGAGTAAGCAATTTAGTGACAAATAAAATAAAAAACAAAACAGTTCTTTAAATTGAGCAACGAATATGCAAGGCTTTTGTTATTAATATTCAAGACATGCATTCATTTTATTAATTCATAAAGCGACTGCAATTATTATATTTTATTCATATCGACCACTTTGAGAACAATAGATTGAAACGCAGCAATAATGCATCTTTTAATTACAATGATTTACGGAAGACTGCCATCCCATGGCAGAGCCAAGCCAAACATTCTAGAGGAAAAAGTCCTAACCCGATTGGCTGCCATGGCGAATGATAATGCAGCAATCTAAATGCTGTCACGAAGCTGCCAACGATAGCAGCGCTAACAGGCTGAGGCAGCAGAGTGCAGGTCGCCGACCCCCAGCTTTCTCTAGTTCTTATGTCTGGGGCTATTGTTTTCCAAACGGGGTCTAAATGGCGTCCGGGGAGATGCTGAGATTCTGTATCCAGATATGAGATAAGGAGCCCGATAGCTGAAAAGAAGAAGGTTAAGCTACCCAAACAGTAAACAAGACATGCCATGCAGTGGAATTATGGATATCCAGGACATGGGAGGATTCGTAGGGAGAGAGAAAAGGGGAACATTTTTTCATCCTCTCCGAATAAACCCTGAATGATAAATAATAAATATTTCCTAACAATAGTCTTAAGTTAATAAAATAATCAACGAGAACAGATAACAAATTTAGCTTAATTTTGTACAATGTAGTTGATAAAGGAGTCACTGAAAGAAAGTAGTGATATATCTTACTACGATAATAATAGATGATTCTTTTAGAGTTACAAAATCCTTTTTTATTTAACATGAGAACAAAAAAAAAGTTTCGAATACAACTACTGAAAAAATCTGGTGCGCGCAACACACGACTTTTACTTACCTCCGTTATATAAATAAATTTAAGAATTTTTAAATTTAGAGATAAAAATAGATTGTTAAAGAATTTATTAAATTGATTTTCATTACAATCACGGGTTTTATTAAACAATCTATTATGTTTTTACCTACAAAAAAAAATCAGTTAGTTTTATCAGCTTTTCATCACTCTCCATTAACTTTTACAATTCCGTGTATAAGACGATATTTTTTCTAAAATATTTAGCTATCCAACAGTATATTATACATCTATGCTACTAATCTTGTGTTCAAAAATACAAATATTGCATGAAAAAATAATTCTGCACTTTTCTCCTTTAGTTGTTTAATAAATTCGCTCATGCATATTTAGCCGTTATTTTTCAATGCTAACAAGATGATGTGCTTAATTATTTAAAATCTACAAAATGAAAGGTATTTTAGAGAAAATATCGGCTTGAGTCCAACATAATATCAAAGCCCATTGAATTTTACATCTATATAGCGAGTTTAATTAAAATCGTTACAGCCGTTTTTGAAAAAATCGTAAAAAGGTCCAAAATACATAGTATAAAGTGGCTCTTTTGGTTAGTTGTCTCAGGCGTATAGTTGTCTTGACTATGAAATTTCAGCTTCTTATGGTTTTTTGTTTTTGCTCTAGACTTACCACTCTCCTTTTTGCGGGACTCAGACTACCCTAAAACGCGTATTTCCGTTGAAAACTAGAATTCGAAAAATCGCAATACTTACCCTTACTACATATTTCATATATAGGTAAGTGAAAGTAAACAAAAATTAAGGATTGGGATACATGGTATGTCCAAGGGCATAGACAGGAAAAGAGAAAAGGAGATTCTGCATATTATTGAAGCAAAAAAAAAAAAAAATGAAAATGAAAGATAATAAAATTAGACTTCTGAGCACTTGAACAACTTTAAAATTTATATGCAAGTGTTTGGAAAAAAAAAAATTATATTTTCAACCCACTAGGTTTCAAATGCTAATCGTTTTGAACCTACTTGCCCCCTAATGGAAATCCTGCTTATAGTCTTCAATATCAGAAATAATTCATTAATTATTCAAGATGCCTTACTTTTTCATAATAATAATAATAATAGGCTTACCGAACCCGAAGGTCTCTACCTACTACCAGTCGGTTCAGCGAATACCAGCTTTCTCGGAATCCGTTCCTCACAAAGCCCAACAACTTTACGCGCCCATTTGAGTCTCCGCCATGCTATCAACTCAATTATATTCACAGGGTAAAAACTCCGCAATTCCGCGTTGTGCAACCTTCTAAACTCCCTAGTGGCCTCATCTCTCTTCGGACCAAATACTTTACGCAGTACCTTATTCTCGAAAACCTTAAGCCGTTGCTCATCCTTTAAAGTAAGCGGCCACGTTTCGCATCGTAAAGAACCGTTGGAAGAATAATAATTTTATAAATTCTAACCTTTAAGTTTTTAGACAGAAGCCGCGAGCTAAGTAATTTGGCAACTGAATAATAACATGCATTTCCCACCTTTAACCGGGACTTTATTTCTTCCTGGATTTCATTTTTTCTTGTTATCATTGAACCTAAATACTTGAATTTCTCTACGTGTTTAAAAGTATGACCTGAAATATTAATACCATCAAGATCGCCACCATTTCTGCAACTAATCATATATTTCGTCTTATCGGTATTTAATTCGAGACCTATTTGTTTACCGGTTTTTATTAACACACTTGTATTTAGTTGTATAGTTTCTGTGTCTTCACCTAGTAGTACCAAATCATCGGCATACCCCAAAACCGGAATCTTACTTTTTCATCTTTCTCATAATTTTTTTAGAATATATCGGCATATATAATAGATCATCGGGCAACTCTGATCTTATCTAGAGTCTTTCGACTTAAGCTTTATCTCAGTAAGTATGACATCCTTAGAAGTCCACTGAATACATGATTAGTGATTTTTCATGTCAGATTATTGTGTTTGATGTATTTCTTTTCTTTCTCGGATGTTGTGATATTCTATTCTGACTACATGATGGAATCATACTGATGATAGCTGAGACACTGGGAACTCCTTCATGGAGAGACCTTGAGTTCCTCCCTGATTCTGTCATTGCGGATGCAATATCTTCCAGTTATTGCCGCAACACTTCCGAGAATTTTGCGCTCTTATTATCTGGCACAACATTGGAGTGCAATTGGACCAAAGAACTTGAAGATTTAATAGCACGTTACTAAAAATAATAATAGCTAAACACTTTGAAGATAATTATAAGGGGATTATAAGCTGTTTGACACAGTTTTTCTCCGGCATTGCTTTAGGACAGTGTTATTGGGGTCCAATAGACCCCGCCTCACCATTACTGTTAGAATTAAATGAACGTGTATTTTTCAATTTGTTGAAAGAAATGTCTCGTGATCGTGTTATTTTACGTACCTTTTTAATTTTATTAAGAAGCTGGGATCATCCTTGTTGAAGGATCACATGACCAGACGGTCAGAAATTACCGACTTTTCCCGAGAGATTCGGTTTTAAGATCAATCATTATCAGAGAAAAAAACCAGAAGAATCTAACACATATAGTCAGGAGACCACTCCCAAGAAAAGGTTTTTTTGTCCAAGAGACAAGAATAGGAAGTCATCTATAGTTAGTATTAAATGTGAACAAAATATTTGTGGACAATGTTCGGTTTCCTATTGCAAAAACTATGCCTAATTTTAGCTGTGCATACTTTCTTTACAATAATTATTTTATTTTTTTTCATCATTTTCGGTTTTTAAATACAATAAACTTTAAGATAAGGACTTATTTATACATTATTTAACATATGTTTTAATTGCTTAGAATATAAAAAAAAAAAAAATAAGTATTAATAAAATGTATTTAATAATATCAGGTATTTATTCAATTTTATAAGCATCCTTTTGCACGTTACCAATTGAAAATAGGTTGAATTAAAGTATTTTACAATGAATAAACAATTCTAGATGTTTCAGGATTTAAAAAAAAAAAAATAAAAAATAAAAATGAGGTCTGGGGTCTGAGAGACCCCACCTCACCGATTTTGACTATACACACCTCACCAGTTAAAGGTTAAAAAATAATTAATTTATGATATATTAACAGCATTGCAGAAGGAAATAATAACTAGGTAAAGAAAAACTGCAATAAAGATGATATTAAAAACCCACACCAGGACTCGTTGTTAAAGTCACATCCTACATGATTCAATACAAGATTCCACGAAAGAGGTTATTTTCGTGTTTGTACAAAGAGATAACGATAGTCGGAAAAGTGGATTCATTCACCTGTAAACACAGGGTTATTTCAGAACGCTCTTCCAGATATGTACTGTAGAAGGCAACTAATATCAGTATAACTAATAGCAGGATGATAATGCCATATGATCATATAATTGTAGATATGTCTGACTTAAACCTGGTGATGGGCAACGATTGGGATGTTTAGCGTTAATTATATTTATTGGACCCACCAGATTAATTAAATTATCTATGTTAATATGTTGGTAAACAAGAAGATTTGATACACCTAGTATGTCAGTTGTAAAGAGTCATAACGTTTATAGGAGAACTAAAGGGAGTTTCAGATTGCACAGAAAAGAGAACATATTAAGGATATTAATATATGTGCTTTTCGGAATAAAAAAAAAAAAAAACTGTTTCTAGGCCAACGGCAGTGCAATAAGGTGATTAGGCCTTAATCACGCTCAGCCGCCAGGTTTTTCCCCGATTATTTTTGGTACCCATTTTATAGAGGCTGGGTCTGCCCCAGGAGGGTCTCCATACCCTAGGGTCACCCCCCGACTGAATTAACAGAATAAATAATATTCTGCCTCAGCCGGGATTCGAACCCAGGACCCGGAGCACAGCAGACTAGCGCTCTATCCACTAGACCACGTCGCTCCACGCTTTTCAGAGTAAAAAAAACTAATTGTAAATCCAATATTTGAGGTACATACCGAATTTTTTTTTCGGTAGGCACCACACGCCTTGGAGGCCCTTGGCCGCGCGGTATGGTTTCCTAGCATTCTACACCGCGTTTATCCATGATATATTATAGGGTATGGCTCCCTAGCTTTTGTTTTGTGAGTAGTCACCAGTCAGCTGACTGGTCTTACATAAATGGGAGGAAGGATGTGAGTGGAACCCATGCTTGAAAAAGTCCTTCCGCGATTGGATTTCGAACTCTTTAACGAGGTAGACTTGCCACACACACCCACGAGCTCTCCATTGATTGATACATTCGAAATAAAAATATTTTCGAAATAGTACATTTATCTTGTTAGTTTGAACAGTACTTAGTTTAAATAAGGAACTTTCCAACAATAATATATAATATTGTTTGATCAGTTCTCGACTATTGATAATTTTTTCATAATGAATAATTTTCGGTGAGTGAAATTTGAATGAATGTCCCGTTTTTCTGAAATGAGTAGTGAGGGCAGGTTGGTCAGGTTTTTTGGGTCTTTAATTGAAGTGCAGCTATATTTGTGTTGGTATACTCTCCTTTTTAAATATTGTTCAGATGTTCCAAAATAAGACTTTCCGCATTTGTCTTCACAAGGTATTTCGTATACTACATTTGATTGAAGGTCTAATTTGTCGGAATATTTAGTTTTTGTAAATAATTTTGATAAAGTATTTATATTTTTGTGCGTAATGGCAGAATCACTATTATTTCTGTTAATGTTAAGTTCTTTTGCAAGTTTTTCGGAAAGTGTGGGTATGTATGGGATAGTGTAATATATTTTGGAGCTGTTCTCTTTGTGTGGTTGTTTTTGTGACGTTGGTATCTGTTTTAGTAGTTACATATAAGTTTATGTGGATAACCATTTTCTAAAAGGAGGTAACTACTTTATTTTCCGCGATTTTTTGGTACTTTTCTGAGGTTAATTTTCTCGCTCGATCTATTAAATTTTTTGCTGTGTTGATTTTATACCTATTAGGACATTGACTTTTATAGTGGATGTATCTACCGGAATAGACAGGCTTTTGCCACCACTTGGTTTCTATTTCCCCGTTTTGTTTGTGAATTAAGAGTATGTCTAAAAATGGTAAATTATTGTTAGTTTCATATTCAATCGTAAATGTCAGTCTGTGTGAATATTTGTTAAATTCAGTTAAAATAATATCTTCTTCATTATTTTCTGTGGGTATTGCGGTTATGATGTCATCTACAAATTTAAATAAAAACGGAATATTGAATGGAATTTTGGGAATAACTGTATCGAGTAATTCTTCTAAGTAAATGTCTGCCAGAATTGGAGCAATAGGGGATCCCATGGGGCAGCCATACTTTTGAACATAAAAGTTATCATTGAATTGGAAATATCCTCTATCCGTACAGAGGGTGAGGAGTTTCAGAAATTGGTTTCTGGGGATGGTTGTGTGTTTCGATTTTGTGCCACTTCTTTTAAATTATTTCTTTAATTTTCAGAATACAAATATTTGTAAATAGAGAGGAGGCGTCTAATGAAATTAGTTTATAACCTTTGGGCACATGGATTTGGGCAATTTTTCCGTGGAATTCAAAAGAATCTTTAACATTATATTTGTTAGTAGACAGATATTTAAATTTTTTTTTTTGTCGATTACAAATGTTTATTATTGAAAATATAAATCCAAAAAATACAGCTGTACTATAGCATTATGTACATTGTTACTTCGAATTCAATTTAATTTCCAGACCAATGGACAGGCTTCAAATAGTTTGACAAATGACACATTGGGCACCTACCGCTGCGCGTCAGTCAAGTCAGGATCTGATTGATGCCTGTAATTTAGTAACTAAATTATTGCCCTCAGAGCGTAATTTGTAAGATCATAATCGATACATTAGTGAGTGAAATCGATTCTATTGCTCTATCGGCCTAGCGTTTCGGTTCCTCATTACACAATTGGGTCATGCCAGCTATCAATGATGTAGCTAAATGGGACGATTGGAGTACATATCAGAGGAACTCATAGTTCACTGACTTATCAATGCAACATGAATTAACCATATTATAATAATTATGATTATAATAAATCATATCCTATTATGATTATTATATATCATATATTTTTAATATGTTAAGATTAATGTGCAAATATTTTTTTATTCTTCTTTTAAGAGTTTTTTTTTATAAGTACAAAAACAAAAAAATGATAAAACTAAATAGGAAAAAAAATTGAATTTAATAATAATAAAAAATAAAATAAAAAAACTACTACAGTTAATATTGCTATTATTAAAAAAATGTCTAACGAAATAATATTGGGTTGTCCGGAAAGTCCGAAGTGAAATTTGGACAAAAATTAAAATTGAGTTACCACCGTTTGCGATTACCCTTTCCCAATGGCTTGGAAGGTCCAGGTAATCCCCAAGATTTTTTTTAGGTTGGTATTGAGGTAGAGAATCGATATTTTGTCACCAGTAACTACTCGTTTAAAAAATAGATCCTTCACATTTTTTTTTTTATTTTAGTAGAGAATCACAACATGAAATCCTTTCAGTTAAGTTCCTTTCACTGAGCTCATGGGGAACCCAAATTATCATAACGACAGACGTACCCGACCTTTTTTAGATCATAAAAAACAGTCGATTTGTCAAGAGTTGAACTCCGGGCAGCCTGAAGTTGGTCTTCCAAATCGAAATGTCCTGATCTAAACAGCAAAAACCACTTCTGAACCGTGCTATCTAGCCATTGAATCGCTGCCATACACGGCACGAATCATTCTTGCAGTTTGGGCTGCGTTTTTTCCTTTTTTTAAAAAGAACTTTATAATATGCCGAAAATGAACTGAATCGTCCCTCATGTTGGTTTGAAATAAACTACACTAATGAGCCTTAATATAGACGAATTCAGTGTGTAAACATAGTTAATTCCACGAGGAATAAATGCATATAAATAAACAATAGCTTTGTGATTCATTTTTTGTAGAAAAGGTAAATTTGATTTTTACACACTTAAATAAGCACACCTTAACTTCCTTTTGTTAATTATTTATTTTATTTCATAATTGTTTACATCATTTATCAACGTTTCGGGGTTGTTTCCTCATTCTCGAGACTGAAACAATTTTTTTTTTTAAATTTGATTAGTGAATGAAAATACATTATTTAAATATTTGTCTTTGAAAAATTAACTTCTCTAATTTGTCATAATTAATTTAAAACTCACTAATATTATTTACCTTATTTTTTTTAAACATTTTCACATATATAATTCATTACTTCACTCCATAGCTTACTGCTATTCGTCCACATGGGTGTCGTTCATTGGCTGACTGTTTCCATTATTTTCCAATTTTAAACTTTGTACCTTTCCAGTATTCCTATGTAATCCTTGTGCTTTTTATTTCTATTAATTATATGTTCTAGTTAATATAAATTTATTTTAAAATTTTACCTTATTTATGATGTCTGTGTAATGTGTTCCTAGGTTGTTTGTATCTGTTTTAAAATTTATTGTCCTGCTATTATTTTTGGTAATGTGTATCGCTTCTAGTAATTTTCTATTTCTATTATTTTGAGACGTATCTAAAATTACTGTATTTTGTTGTTATGTTATACTATGTGATGATAATGCTGTTGTATTGGTGCATTTTTGTATTTTTACAATTGGATATATGTTGGGATATTCTTGTTTTTAATTTTTTAGATATTTCTCCTATATATATATATATATATATATATATATATATATATATATATATATATATATATATATATATATATATATATATATAATGCCTTCACAATGTTTACAGTCTATTTTGTATATTGCATTTTGTTTATCCTTTTTTTTCTATTTTATCTTTGAAACTTCCTGAAAAATTAAAAAAGAAAATAAAGTAAATTTTATTTTAAAAATCCCTACAACCCAATAGTATGCATGTTGTAAGCAACCCAATACAGTTGGGCAGAACTACTTTATAAATAAAGTATGGTCTATCATCTTATCATACAAATAATATAATAATCATATTTCGGAAAAAGTAATAAGAATCTTCCAAATAATATCGTATTTATTTGTAGCCTTTACAAGTAAATACAAAATTTTACAAATCAAATTCCGCCCAATCCAAATCAAATTAAAAATTTTTTGAATTAAAAAAAAAATGTGTTAACATAATTACTTATTTTTACGTTAATTTTAATTGTCTTTGGCCTATAAGCAGTGATTCCCGAATTTTACTGAACCCAAGAACCTTCATGACCTGTAGAGGCCACTTCTTTTTTTATATTTACCTATTTAAAACAGTTAACATGATACTTAAAATTTTCCTAAAAATGGAATGAAGGAAAATATATTTTAATATTAAATTTAAATAATTTTAAAAGGGTGGTAGATGGATGAGCAGGCTTTCTCGGGGGGCCTAGGTCAATGAATAAAGCAGGGCTATATCCCCCCTATATCAAGAGGGTAAGAGGAGTTTCTCATCTGGAAAATGTCTGAATATTACCTGCCTCAAAATCACATTTTTCTATTTTAGGCCTTGATAAGTACGAGGCATGTTTTTTAAGTAAGTACCGTTTTAGAATTAAAAAAAGACGTGCAAAGATATCGCAATAATTTTATTTTTACATGAAAGCCTGTACCTTAATCTACTTTTCTACATAATTTCCATGAATTTTGAGGCACTTGTCATAACGTGGCACCAGTTTTTGAATACCCTCCTCAAAAAATTCTGCCGCCTCACTTGTTAACCACTGCATCACAAATGTTTTGACTTCGTTATCGTCTTGAAGACGCCGACCGCCGAGGTGTTTTTTGAAGTGCAGGAACAAATGGTAGTGTCTGGGCGCTAGATCAGGGGCTGTATGGAGGATGATCTGCTTGGATGCCTCAAATCATTTAAATGGGAAACTCTAAAATTATTGCGATATCTTTGCACGTCTTTTTTTAATTCCAAAACGGTATTTACTTAAAAAAACATGCCTCGTATTTCAAAAGGGTCAAAATCTTTA
Source organism: Piezodorus guildinii (assembly GCA_023052935.1). NCBI lineage: Eukaryota > Metazoa > Arthropoda > Insecta > Hemiptera > Pentatomidae > Piezodorus > Piezodorus guildinii. The sequence goes on along the minus strand of CM041297.1, from coordinate 40,246,000 downwards.
TTAAAAAAAAATTAAATTATATTTTATATTAAAAAAAAACAACTACAAATATCACGTAATTACCACTTACTTGATAGAATTAAACTTTTTACAATGGAATTCCATGCTCACTAATATTATTAGAGAAAATAACTTTTGAAATTATTATCTATAATAACTACTGGGCTTATAAGCGTTTTGTTACTCTTAATAATCTTCCTCTACAAATATATAATATATATGTATATATCTTTTTTTTTTCCTTCACCATTTATTAATTATCAATTATTTTCAGAATGTCATTACTACATCTTATATCACTTGTAGCATGGTGGCTAGCATAACAGCCTCCTATGCCAAAGATCACGGGTTCAAACCCGCAGGTGGTCCTAGGAGTTTTTAATGGTAGTAAAAAATGCTTAGTTATGCTACCTTCGGAGGGGACGTAAGAAAGTGGTCTCGAGAATGTGCGATGTCAGCTACTCGTTAAAGATTCCTATACAACTGAACCTGAATAGGGAAAATTTAAGACTCCCACTGCAGCATCGTCCGATTAGCCACAGTAGCATAAGGTGACGTTAAATCAACAAACAAAACTACATTTTATATTATCACTTACCCCAAGAGATGGTTAAAACGAAAAAAAAATTCAATTCAGTTATAGGGGACTGCCGATAAAAGTGAAAACTTTTGTTTTTAATTCTCGATTTGCCCTGGAATTTGTTACAAAGAAGAGTACGTTCGGTACTCTCGGTAAGTAGATTATGTTGAGAATGCATATTTTTTTGTTTTTTTAATTTTATTATTGTTTCATTTAATTGTAAAACATCAACACCCTGTAGAGATATATCAGAGATCTTGAAGTTTGTCATGGTAATCTGAAGTGACAGTAGAATTTATGAGTTGGTGGTATACTATCATATCAAAATCGGATACAATGGATACCGAGAAACCGCTGGTTGCTGTCAGAGAGTCCTGAAGATGTGGAAAGGTCACGAAACGTAGACTCAAAATTATTAATGTATAATAAACTTTTGGAAGGTTTAAGAACCATCTATTTATCATTAATATATATTTTTTTTCAGAAAAAATGACATCATTTTAAATTAAAGAAGAATTTTAGAAAAATTGCCATTTCTGTCTTTAATTCACAATTTCATCTAACGTTTTCAAAAGACCTAATATATACATATACAATAAAATATTTTATTATATTTTTGATGAGCTTTTACTTTTAATTGTTGTGAAAATTTCGAAACAGCTGACCAACGCTTGGACCCCTCACTCTCAAACCGGTCCTGCAAATCTCCAACAGAATATTTATCGTGAGAACGCTGCAGCAGAAAATTACCGACATTCTGCCAGTATTTATTACCACGCAAAGTATAAAAGTCACGGATTGAGTCTTACGACGGTCCTAGCGACTTATTCGGCAATAAGTAGAAAAGTAAGAGCATATAAACAAATAAAGAAGTAAGTAAGATAAATTTCGAGAACAGAAAGACACCGAGGTCAAGAAGAAGAGAAGTTCCCGTGGGAGAGTAAGGAGAAGTTTCTCGTTTCAAGAGCAGAGAAAATAAAACCTCTTAGGAGCTTACAGAACACTTCTCGAAGGTGAACAATCGGCGGTCGATCATTTCAAGTTAAGAAAGAACTCAAGATAGAAAAAAAACGAAAAGGGATCTACAAGAAATATAAATTAAAAAAAGAAAAGTTCAAAAATATTTTAATAACCAAATAAACTGAATTATAGACTAAAAAATCTGGTGCGGGCAACACACGACTTTCACTTACCTCCATTTTTAAAATCAATGAAAGAATTTACAAATACAGTTAGAGATAAAAATACGTGAAACTATTAAAGAATTGATTAAATTGAATTTATATAGAAACATGTGATTTATTAAAAAATCTATTATATTATTATCCAAAATAATCACTTAATTTTATCGGCTCTTCATCACTCTCTATTAACTTTTAAAAGCTTGTGTATGAAATAATATTTTTTCTAAAATCTTTAGCTTTCCAACGGTATATCATACATGTATATTACTGTTCTTATGTATAAAAACAAAAAATTGCATTAAAAAATATTTTTTTCAGTTTTCTCATTTAGTTGTTTTTCAAATTCGCGCAACTTGCATATTAAGCTGTTTTTCATCAGTGGTAACAAGATAATATAGTTATTTTTATAAGATCGACAAAATTAAAGGTATTTTAGAGAAAGAAAATTTAAAATATCGACATTAACATGTCAGACCATTTTAATCAGAGACAAACCTACAAGATAATAAAGCCCATTAAATTTTACATCGACTTTTCCATATTGTAAGTAGTCTTTGACCTGGCCAAGTTTGGCCACGGTGCGCTCGCTAATCGTGTCAAAAAATTAATTAGTTTTTATAATTTTTTAAATATTTTTTTCCGTAATCCGAGACCCCAAAGGTTAAATATGGACAAGTTTCAGAATTTTTTCCACCTAAATCGGTCATATTGCCCACTGTGCGACGACCTAAATGGGCGTGTAAAGTTGTGCTTAGTGAAGAACGAATTTTGAAAACGTTGATATGAGCTGAACCGACTGGCTGGCTTAAGTTTTGGAATATGAAGTTTACAGAAAGATTTCACCAAGTTTACAAAATCATTCTAAATCCTGTGTAAGTATTTCTTTAATCATGAATCATTATGTTATCTCATAAAAGGGGTATTATTTTTAGTTAACACAAACTTAAGCAAAATATTATTCATTTAAAAACATTGTAACCTCATTTTCTTAAAAATGAAGACTCGAGCCCGTTTGTCTAAATATCACTGATATAAGATAAAGTTTTTTCTAAAACCTTTTTTCTCCTTCAGTTGGTAATCAAATTTCTGTATATTTCATATTTTTTTATCAATAATAACAGGCAGAAATGGTTAATTATTTCTTATAAAAAAATTAAAGGTACTTTAGAGGATGACATTTTAAAAATCTGTAATTTAATCCGTCAGACTATTTCAACGAGGATCATACCTAAATCAAATCAAATTATATTCAATTTTACATCAATGAATAGAGTTGAAACAAAATCATTATTTAGAAAATCGTGTACAAAAGCAAAATGCTTGGTACAATGTGGCTCTTCTGGTTTGTCAAATTTAGTACAAAAGTTGCTAAGTCTTCCCAGGCATATAGTTGTGTTAAATATGAAATTTCGGTTTCTTAAGCATTCTCGTTTTTTGAGCTAGACTTACCACACACACACACACACACTTTTTTGCGGGACTTGATCATTAGGACTCCGACGACTCTAAAACACGTATGTCCGCCGAAAATTCGAATATTTAATGCTTTCCCTTACTTTATATTTCATATAATGTTAAGAGATAATATATACAAATTAATAAACATATTTTTCTTAAGATCGTTTAATTTGTCACAACATTAATAGCTTTTTAAACGAAGATAAACACTTATAACCATGACTATCAAATTCTTAAAATAGAATGATTAACCTGCTTTGAGTATCTACCTACACATAATTAGCGCCTGTCATCACCAGATCAATTTCAATGCTTTCATACATCACTAATTAATCATTAGTTTCACTTGTCTATTCAAACTTCTTTTTAATTTAGTTCCTTTTGTGTCGGGTTTCTTCCTGGAATCGACGAACGAGAATAGCTACATAATTCCATGCATTTTGCACTTGTTCACGATTTTCTCAATAACGGCTCTAACCATTTTGATTAAACTATTGTAATATATTGATGTAAAATTAACAGAGCACTCATTAATCTCATGTCGATTTTATTATTATTGAAACAACAATAACAATAATTTATTAGGCAGGATAATTTATTAAAAAGTTTAAGAAACAAATATTTTATTAGTTAAAAAAAAGTTTTTAACGGAAATACACGTTTGAGTCCAAATGGCCAAAAATGTGCGTACGCGCATTTGTAGCTATATCAAAAACGAGAAGTCGTACGAAACTGTAACTTCCTATTCTTCTCTTATATGATAAGCATATGGGAAGCAGCGTGAACCAGTGGATAACACTGGTAACACTAGTGTACTATTCTCTGGATCCTGGCTCCGAATACCGACTGTGGCAGAATCTTATTTATTTTGTCAGTTCAGTCGGGGGGCGACCCTGGGGTGTGGAGACCTTCCTGGAACAGACCCAGCCTCTATAAAGTGGGTAAACAAAGAAAAAATTGGGAAAAAAACTTGGCGGCTGACGCGTATTCAAGGCCTTATCACTGCAATGGCGTTGGTCTAGAAACAAAAGTACTGGATATGTACTGAGTATAAAAAATATGTCCCAAGAGGGAGGGATGGTAGTTGGTATAAGTTTTTTTTTTTTTTTTTTTTTTTTTTTTATAAGATAAGCATATGCCTGGGATGTTAAAGCACCTTTTTAGCCGAAATCCACTTACCAGATGTGCCCCTTTATACCATGCATTTTGAACTATTACAGGATTTTCTCGAATAACTTAGACCCGTATTTTGATTTTGAATAAACTGACTACACTGATGTAAAATTAAATAGGATTTAACTTCGTGAAGACATAGATGGACAAGAAGGAAACAGTGTGAAAGGAAGAATATTTAATGTTTCCCCCTTTAAAATACCTTTGGTTTTGTCGATTAGAAATAATTAACCATCTACTATTTAGTAGAGATAAAATATTAGTGAATATAAAATATGAAAAGTCTTGATAACCAACTCAAGAAAAAAAACTGGAGGCATATTTTGCCAGTTTGTTTATATTTTTTTAATTTTTCATATAAAAAATGTATAATATACGTTGAAAGCCGAAGACTTTTGAAAAATGTTACCGAACAAACGATGTAATGCTCAGTCAAAAAGTTCAAAAGTTAAGTAATTGTGTTGATAATCATTTATATTATTATATCATTTAATCTAAAATAACTGTTTTCATCGAAAACATTAATATAGTTTGAATTTTAACTTATTTGAAACATAATTTCAGGAATGTAAAAAACTCTATATATTGATGTAAAATTAAACTGGTTTTAATTTGATTGGGTTTAATCCTCTTTGAGCTAGTCAGGGACTGAATCAACGATTTTTATAATTTCATTTCTTAAATACCATTAATTTTATGAATAGAAATAATTAACTATTTCTGCTTGATGTTATTTATAAAATCTTGTAATATAGTAAACGTAAACAATATAGCAGTTACAGTTTAATTATCTGGCTCAGTTAATTCATAGAATAAAATGAATCAAACAAAAAATAACTAAAGATATATTTTTTTAGAGGTGCTTTAACCGAAAATTTCCCTCGCCTTGAACCTGCTAGGGTAAAGTGGTACCTGACCTTAGATAGGAAGGAACCAACGCGTTTATCGAGATGAACCATTCATCCACTTAAATCAGCGTACAAGTGACGGTCTTCACAGTCAATTATGACAAATAATATACATTTAAAAGAAACTAATAGTTTTTTTTGAACTTGGTATATCGAAGGGTAAAAAATTGATGCATTGAAGGAAAACAGTCAGCAAATAATAATATTAATCGAAATTATTATTTCAAACTTATAGTAACGTTAAAAAAAAAAATTATAATAATAAGTGCCAGCGTAACACTTCGAAAACTTGATACTAATATTACTACATGTTTGATTACATCTAAAGTTACATAACCCTAGGATATGAGAATATAAACAGCAAGCCATGAAGCAGTTTAACCACATAAATAGTTAGTATAACATTTTTTACTAAAAAATGTATTGATTGTTTTCAAACAGAGTGGTCAGTACTTCACCGCAACCACCAACGCCTAATTATTCTCTGATAAATTTTATGTTCTCTGGAACGGATATTTCGAGCAGGTAGAATACTTAGAAACTTCCAATCTAAAGAAAATAAATTTTAACGCCTTATAATTAATTACAGATAATTACTTGATAATTATTCTTTATCGATATATTTCATATACCGGAACCAAGTGTGATGAAAATTGTCGCGTTCACTGATTGACAAGGCGGTATTAAGAAAATAAAATTATTAATTTTCGAGGGCATAAACCAGTTATAAATAATGCTTTCAAATGAAACATACATAAATCAGACTAATTAATAAATTTGTAACAGGATATAAGAAAACATCGGAAAACATACTTAGAAAAAAAAAATGAAGTTGGCAACAAAATTAGTTCTGCAACAAGAATTTTAGGTAAAGCCTACATTATCAACTACAAAATATAATAAAAATATGCACATAGTACTGAAACAAATGCAATAACACTGTGATATATTATATCTTGATATTTTTCTATACTCACTAATTATGATTAGTAAGTCATGTTAATATATAGAATAAAATTCAATAATTCAAAGAAAATATTATTGATTGAAAAAATAATTTTTAAAAATATTTCAATAACGAAACCATATTATGTAATTATTACAAACAAACATTACATAATTTTTTTAATAATAATCTGCTATTTTAATAGCATTATAATGTGAAATAATTATTCAATTAGAAGCAATCAAACAATAATCATTTTTTTATATAACCAATTGATTAATTAATTCCAATTAGATCAACAAGCAACGAATAATAACAGTAATTGAGACGTTGATTCAAAAGGTACAATATCCATTCTAGGAAATTTACAGGAAGCGCGAAAATTTCTCATTACTATATTATTAAACTAGCTATTTGGGTCTTTTTGCTGAAATTTAAATTTTTTTTACTATAATATAACTCATATTAAGTTGTGAAATGAATATTTTTAGAATGATTTGGAACGAAATAAATGCGTAATTTAGTACTTTTAGAAATGACCGCATTTCTAAATCACGTTTTTTAGGGACTTGAGAATATTAGTAAACATAGTAATATAGTAAATATAGTAAACGTTAAACAATATAGCAGTTACAGTTTAATTATCTGGCTCAGTTAATTCATAGAAATAAAAATAGATCAAAACAAAAATAACTAAAATATATTTTTTTAGAGGTGCTTTAACCGAAATATTCTCCCCTCGCCTTGAACCTGCTAGGGTAAAGTGGGTACCTGACCCTTAGATAGGAAGGGGAACCAACGCGTTTATCGAGATGAACCCATTCATCCACTTAACATCAGCGTTACAAGTGACGGTCTTCAACAGTCAAATTATGACAAATAATATACATTTAAAAGAAACAATAGTTTTTTTTTTGAACTTGGTATATCGAAGGGGTAAAAAATTTGATGCATTGAAGGAAAACAGTCAGCAAATATAATAATATTAAATCGAAAATTATTATTTCAAACTTATAGTAACGTTAAATAAAAAAATTATAATAATAAGTGCCAGCGTAACACTTCGAAAACTTGACTACTAATATTACTACATGTTATGATTACATCTAAAGTTACATAAACCCTAGATATATAGAATAAAACAGCAAGCCATGAAGCAGTTTAACCAACTAAAATAGTTAGTATAACATTTTTTACTAAAAATGTATTGATTGTTTTCAAACAGAGTGGTCAGTACTTCACCGCAACCACCAACCGCCTAATTAATTCTCTGATAAATATTATATGTTTCTCTGGAACGGATATTTCGAGCCAGGTAGAATACTTTAGAAACTTCCAATCTAAAGAAAATAAATTTTAACGCCTTAATAATTAATTACAGATAAATACTTGATAATTATTCTTTATCGATATATTTCATCATACCGGAACCAAGTGTGATGAAATATGTCGCGTTCACTGATTGACAAGGCGGTATTAAGAAAATAAAATTATTAATTTTCGAGGGCATAAACCAGTTATAAATAATGCTTTCAAAATGAAACATACATAAATACAGACTAATTAATAAATATTGTAACAGGATATAAGAAAACATCGAGAAACATACTTAGAAAAAAAAAATGAAGGTTGGCAACAAAATTAGTTCTGCAACAAGAATTTTAGGTAAAGCCTACATATTCAACTACAAGAAATAAATAAAAATATGCACATAGCTACTGAAACAAATGCAATAAACTCATGTATAATTATATCTTGATATTTTTCTATACTCACTAATATATGATTAGTAAGTCATGTTAATATATAGAATAAAATTCAATAATTCAAAGAAAAATATTATTGATTGAGAAAAATAATTTTTAAAATATTATTTCAATAACGAACCATATATATGTAATTATTACAAACAAACATATACATAATTTTTTTAAATAATAATCTGCTATTTTAATAGCATATAATGTGGAATAATTATTCAATTAAGAAGGCAATCAAACAATAATCATTTTTTCTATATATAACCAATTGATTAATTAATTCCAATATAGATCAACAAGCAACGAATAATAACAGTAATTGAGACGTTGATTTCCAAAAGGTACAATATCCATTCTAGGAAATTTTACAGGAAGCGCGAAAATTTCTCATTACTATATTATTAAACTAGCTAATTTGGGTCTTTTTGCCTTGAAATTTAGAATTATTTTTTTACTATAATAATAACATCATATTAAAGTTGTGAAATGAATATTTTTAGAATGATTTGGAACGAAAATAAATGCGTAATTAGTACTTTTAGAAAATGACCGCATTTCTAAATCACGTTTTTTAAGGACTTGAGAATTCATTAGATATTATCAAATATAATAATTAGATAGCACAAAATGATGGGAATACAAATATGTAAAAAAATCAAATGTCGTAAAAAATGTCCTTTAGTACCTTTTGGAAATCAACGTCTCAATTGTCTTAATTATATAATAAATTTACGAATAAAGTAGGTTGGATCATATTATTAGTTAAATTCTAATTGTTAGAATCAAAATATGAGCTGCTTAAAATTTTACTTTCACTTACTTATGTATAAAATATTCAGTGGGGGAAAATATTGCGATTCGGAAAATTCCCGTAAAAGTTCTGTGTGTATAGTAAAAATCAAGCTCGACAACGATTAGTTGTATAAACCTGAAATTTCATATTTTCAAAAGTTCATAGCCCTGTGATGTTACAGAAACGTTTTCACCAATATTAGCTACTTTTTAAGATGCATTTTACTTTTTACGATTTTATGAAAACTCGCTATATCTATATTGTTTTGGAATTTTGGTATGTTGAATCTACACTTCTTTTCAGAAAATTAAATTTATAATGGGCACTTGGGTTATTAAGTAAGAAGCGGGAAGATATTTATGGGAGGACAATTAAATATCTCTGAGTCTCAACTGAATTTAACTAGTTATGGTGTTTAACCATTCAATACAGCATAAGTAATAGTTTATTTTAATTAATTAGAACATGAATATATTAATAGTTTTGTCTTTGTCATGGTAATAATTTAATTTAAATCATTCAACGTTCAGTAATATAATTATTAAGATAACTTATGATTACAAACGAAAGGAAAAAAAAAATCTGCTAATACACCCAAAAGGTACGACCGGTAACAGTCAGTACTAGACGTTCTAAAAAAGTAGCTATGCATCAGACGATATATCATTTGAAGATTAATATTAGCATAGATGAGGAAGATGGTTGGGGGTGCGGTCATAAATTAAAACCACACAATTAAAAATAAGAGTTATTTTTATTATGTGCCGACGTTTCGGCCTACAATGTGGGCCTTCGTCAGGGCTAAAAGAAACAAGATAACAACCAATGTAATTAGACTTAATAATGCGTTAGGTATATAATAATAATATGACAGTAATAAATTATGGGAACATAAATAATATTAAATGTAAAATGATAATAAGATGACAATTATAAAGTATGGAAATAAGGTGACAGTTATAAAGTATGGAAATAAACAAAATTAAGATGATAGTTATAAAGTATGGAAGTAGACATAATTGAGATGATAATATTGTAATGAGAATATATAAATAGAGACTAAGTAAATGAAAAAAAATGATAAAGGAAAAATATGTGAACAATTAAAATTTTAAATATTAACAATTATGAGTTGATATATGACGGTAATATATTAAAAACATAGTTAAGAGTATAGGTAATATATAAAAAAATATAGTCATTACAAAAGAGAAACAGTATGAATAAAAAATAATAATTTAAATTTTAAAATAATGTAATATTAAACTAATAATTATATGTCAGGATATGTAACGGAGAAATATATGAGTATGGAAAGGGGGAGAAAGAAATGGGCGATGAAAAAAGACCCTTATAAATAAGAAAAAATACTTACATGACGTGCAAGCTTTGCCTACGAAGTGATGTTTCTCAGTTTAAAAAACGCTCATTGCGTGGAACGGAAAATATGAGAACTAGAATGTCCGTTAGGAAAATTCCAAGAAGCTAAGTTATGTTTACTGATTCGATTGTTAAAAAATAGCCAAAAGTCATTACTTGAGAGTACTTGAGTTATTACTTATGAGTATTTGATAAAATTGTAAGAAATAGTGACGAGGTAAAGATTAAAAGATTTTAAGTAATAACGGATGACGATAATAAATGATGAATGATGATAAGGTAATAACGAATGACGATAAGGAGCTGTCGAAGGAAATGATAAATAAACAGTAATCTAGTAGGTAAACAAATAAATAAATAAAAAAGGGGAGTACGAAAATTAAATAAATATATAAATAAAAAATTGATAATAAATAAATAAAAATAAAATTATGAAGAGATGATCAGATGGTTGTTTAAAAAATGAGCTAGGGATGCTTTATTAAATTTAATATTTGGGAATAAGCTAGTGACAAGTTATGTTTGTCAGTCTTTTGATTAACCGGAAGGGGTTCTAGTTGTATGTAAATGCATTCTGTAATGAGTCGTTTGTCATGGTTGGGAACTGGGTTTTTTAAACTGAGAAACATCACTTCGTAGGCAAAGCTTGCACGTCATGTAAGTATTTTTTCTTATTTATAAGGGTCTTTTTTCATCGCCCATTTCTTTCTCCCCCTTTCCATACTCATATATTTCTCCGTTACATATCCTGACATATAATTATTAGTTTAATATTACATTATTTTAAAATTTAAATTATTATTTTTTATTCATACTGTTTCTCTTTTGTAATGACTATATTTTTTTATATATTACCTATACTCTTAACTATGTTTTTAATATATTACCGTCATATATCAACTCATAATTGTTAATATTTAAAATTTTAATTGTTCACATATTTTTCCTTTATCATTTTTTTTCATTTACTGAGTCTCTATTTATATATTCTCATTACAATATTATCATCTCAATTATGTCTACTTCCATACTTTATAACTATCATCTTAATTTTGTTTATTTCCATACTTTATAACTGTCACCTTATTTCCATACTTTATAATTGTCATCTTATTATCATTTTACATTTAATATTATTTATGTTCCCATAATTTATTACTGTCATATTATTATTATATACCTAACGCATTATTAAGTCTAATTACATTGGTTGTTATCTTGTTTCTTTTAGCCCTGACGAAGGCCCACATTGTAGGCCGAAACGTTGGCCATAATAAAAATAACTCTTATTTTTAATTGTGTGGTTTTAATTTATGACCGCACCCCCAACCATCTTCCTCATCTAATTTCTCTACGGTCAACAAAACTCCATCAATATTAGCATAGATTTTCAAAGGATATTAGATTAATCTGGAATAATCTTAAAACATTTAATGATTACATGAATGAGGATACACTTATAATAACGCTTTGATAAGTATATTATCAGGAATTATAAGCAAATAAAGAAGAAAAAAATCATGTATACAATGTTTCGTGCAATATTATTTACAAGATTAAAAATTTGGTACGCACAACATAGAACTTCCACTTACTTCGGCTGTTAAAATCAATTTAAAAAACAATGAAATAAAGTTAAGAGTTGAGAAATGTTAAAAAATTTATACCCAGTACCTTCTACAACTTTGTACATAATATAAAAAAAAATCTAATTTTTTTAACCAACTAATCAATAAAGTAATACATCTACATTACTTTTATAATTTTCGAGGAAAAGGAAAATGTACTTCCGTAAACAAATATTTTTGCTCTTTCCTCATTTAGTAGGTTATCAAATTCATTCAAATCGTATATTTAGCCGTTTTTTATTAATGCTAATAAGATGAAATGTCTATTTTTTTGTAATCTACAAAATAAAAGGTATTTAAAAGGACGAAAATTAAGCCTAGCCTGACTATTTCAATCAGCCATAATGATAAATTAAATTTTACATCGATATTGATTTTAGCTGAAAGTAAAGTATTTTTTTGATTAATTACATAAGTAAAGTAATATTAGTAATATGTTTTTAAAGGATTAGTCATAATACAAGGATGTTTTGCGAAATTTATTTAATTTAAATAGAGTTTCTTGTATTGAAAAAATAATAAGCAATGCTAGTGTTTCATATTTTAAATAACTAACAGAAAATTTTTTGAAGCGGCTGAATCATGTGGTCACTATGTTTGGCATCGTATTGATAATACTATCACCGGTACCCAGCAGTGCAACCTAAAGCACGTGTTGACAGCTCGCAGGAAGGTTGCTGGGGGCAAACCCAACACTCACCAGCAACAACAACATAATCAACATAATATCAACAACTTACTCACCCTTCAACTACGGCCATCTCCTGAGTCTCAACCCCATGACAAGATAACAACAACACAACACTGATATACACTGACCGACAGCCGGCCGCAGACTGGCAGTGCGACCTCGATCAGGTTCCCCCCTCCTCAGAACAGTTAGTGCTCATCTCACTTCCGCTAGGGTTGCCAACCTCTCCCCATTCTTTAAATCTTACCTCACCCTGGGTCGTCCCTTTTGTTGGGCTTTTATTCTCACCATTATTTGCATCTTCTAACCTTCATTGCCGGCGACCCGTATTCAAGTTTTATATTATTCTTTCTGCCATTGCCATTTTTTTCCCTAATAATAACCTATATTTATAAATGAAAGTAACACTTCACTAATTTTTTTGGCCATCACAGTATCTCAAAATTGACTATGATTATGTATCTGAAATTATTTATGGAGATTCGTCTTACTTACTGGATATGCAATTAAGTTGGGTTTGAAAAAAATCGCCTTTCAAGAGATTGAAAAAAATCTATAATCTTTTACAAAATTAATTTACGAATAATTCAAAATCTATTCCTCTCGTGAAAAACTATAAGTACTCATTTGAAATATAATAAAATCCCTAACCACTTCCGCTAGGGTTGCCAACCTCTCCCCATTCTTTAAATCTAAACTCACCCTCGATCGTCTCCTTTGTTAGGCCTTTATTCTCACCATTATCTGCATCTTCTAACCTTCATTGCCTGCGATCCGTATTAAAGATTTATATAATTTTTTTTTCTAATGATAATAATAATAATCTATATTTATAAATTAAAATGCCATTTCCTAGATGTGCAATAAAACTGGGATTAGAAAAATTCTTCTTCTAAATAATAGGAAAAATAAATTCTATAAGTTTATTATAAAAAAATGATTTACGAATACTTCAAAAGCTATGTCTCCTATGGGTATCTAATTCTTAATTACAAGAAAACAAAATTATTTTACTCAGTGGGAGTCCTAAATTTTTCCTATCCAGGTTTAATTAGGATATGGATTTTTACCGATTACCTGATATTGCAAGGCTCGGACAACCTTTTAACGCCTCCTCCGAAGGAGGGCATAACTAAAGATTATTTACACCCATTAATGAATCCTAGGGGCACCTGCAAGTTTGAACCTGTAATCTTGGACATAGAAGACTGTTATGCTCGCCACTAAGCTATAGTTGTCAGCAAATCACCATTTAATTACATTCTTGTATAAGTCCCACCGTAGACTAGCGCGCTATCCACTCAGCCACAAGCTCCCCCACACAAATGTAATACATACCGATTAAAAAATAAATAAAATAAAAATAGTAATTTATCCTGACCAGGGGTTTAGTCCACTTTTATTTCAATTTTTACCTTCATCACTTAAATTTTAAACTATTACCTCAAACGTTTCACTGTATCCAGTATAGGATAGTAGGGTATATACTTCTAATAACATGCATTAATTTAAAAACTGGAAAACTATAAGAAACCAATGGAGCCCGTAAAGGATCAGTGATTCAGAACATTAAAATACCCCGTGATGATTTAAAACCAATGGTTGTACAACAAGGATTAGAAAAAAACCACACATAACTGGGGAGGTAAATAAAAAATTATTAATACATTAATACAACCATAAGTAAAACATTTTCGGGTATTACATAAATGGATCATATAACAATAAGAAAAATCTTCAGCATAATGTTCCCATCGCCGTTAGTGTCATTTAAAATTGTATGGATAAAAAAACGTATCTATTTCAAATAATAATTTCAAAATTAATGTATAAAATAAAAATAGCATTAGATAAAAAATAAAAATTAACCAGGAAACATTATGTTAAAAAATTTCTTTGTTTAGCAACTCATATAGAGATTTGTTATGTTAAAAAATAAAATTTATAAATTAAAAAATCAATTTACATAATACAATTATTATCACAACAAAATTACAAGTCACTTTCAAAAAATAGAAATCACACCCGAAGACATCCAGAAACTGCTAATTTCCAGAAATAAATTCTAGGATACATAAAAAGTGTTTTGATGAAAGAAAGGAGGCTCACAGATTAAGGATGCGTGTTGAAATAACCTGGTCCACAGCAGGCGAAAACGGATTTTTAAAAAATTATGAAGTCAGACATTTATTTGATTATGTATAAGTTACATTGCTGTAACTATTATTTTGATTCGCGAAACATTGAATAACTAATATTTAACGTTGAACCAGGCAAAGGGTTCTAGAATTTTTTAAAGGCAGTGAAAAAAAACGTTATGCCATATTTCAAAGGAAACGTAAAATGGTGGTCCAGAGCCAACCTAAGTAACGTACTTGTAAAAGATACCCATCCTAATTAAGCCTGGATAGGCACTATTTAGGGCCTCCACTTTAATATATTTTGATAGCCACAGTAGCATATAATTACGTTAAATGAATAAAAATTATCTAGTTTAAATTTAAAACTTGTTCAAGAACGTAATTATTCTAATATTCATAAAGAAATCAAATATTGTTCATTATCTTCTGGGATACATCATTTGTTCTTTAAGTTCATTATTTTCGAAATATTCATTATTATCGACCAGGGCCTCTTTAAAGTTTTGTGAATCACATTGTCCCGATCCGATCGGCTTTTCGTGTCTTGACATGATTGTAATATAGCAAGCATCCTTTTTTAGTCAGTTTTTATCCGGCATTGCTTTAGGACAGTGTTATTATCACCATTAGTGTTCGGATTTATTGAAAGTGTGTTAACAAATTTGTTGAATGAAATGTCTCGTGATCAACTTTTTACTTTTATTAAAGGATCAGATGACCAGACGGTCAGAAAATCCCAGACTTCCCCGCTAGCTTCGGTTAAAGCTCAATCATTATTAGGGTGGGGGGCAGAAGAATCTAACACATACAGTCAGGAGACTCCTCCGAAGAAAAGGAGATGTTATTTTTGTCCAAGAAATAAGAATAGGATTAAATGTGAACAAAATATTTGTGGACAATGTTTGGTTTCCTATTGCAAAAACTGAGTCTAATTTTAGCTGTCCATACTTTCTTTACAATATAAAAGTTTCATTTGTTTTATCATTTTCCGTTCTTTAAATATAATAAACTTTAAAATAAGGACTTGTTTCAATATAATTTTACAAATGTTTTCATTGCTTAGAATATAACGTTATTAAAATGTATTTAATAATATAAAGGATTTATTCAATTTTATAAGCACTCTTTCGTATGATATCTATTGAAAATAGGTTGAATTAACGTATTTTACAAGGATAAAAATTTTTACATGTTTCAGGATTAAAAACAAAAAAAAAATGAGGTATGGGGTCTAAGAGACCCCACCTCACCAATTTCCACTATAAACACCTCACCAGTTAAAGGTTAAGGTTGTGATTAAAAAAAGGTGCAATAAACACAAGCAATCATACAACTTAGAATGTGGTCCTAGGATTTTTTAATGGTAGTAAAAAATTCTTAGTTATGCCGTCCTTCAGAGGGGACTTTAAAATGTGGTCCCGAGCCTGTGCGATGTCAGGTACTCGTTAAAGATCCCTATCCTAATAAAACCTGGTTAGACAAAATTTAGGACTTTCACTGTAGCATCGTCCGATTAGCCAAAGTAGCATAAATTGACGTTAAATGAACAAACAAAACTACATTTTATATTATCAGTTACCCTAAGAGATGGTTAATAACAAAAAAAAAATTCAATTCAGTTATAGGGAATAGCATAAAGTGACGTTAAATAAATAAACAAACAAATACAACTTAGAATGTTAAATTTATAGAGCGTGTGATTTTTATTAAAAGCCAAGGCTTCAAAGATATTTCAATTTATAATCATTTCCCATTGACGGACCACCAATTAGGGACCACTGTTTTAGATACATAAAAAAATAATCAAAGGTATAATGATCTGACTGATTCAACGATTATGCAGGGCGGAAATGTCTGCTACAGCATGATTTCTAGAAGTCTCAAGGAATTTCCTGGACATTACTCAGAACAAACCCCTATGAACGCACTCATTGGATTATTGCATCACGGCAGCCATAGAATTCGATGAACGCATCCGAAAAGATAACACAAACAGGAATGGATTGACGGATCAGTTATCTCTGAGGTGTGCTTATCTTGGGCTCTTCCTCTCTTCTCAGAACTGAGCGAGTGAAAATAACAAGAAACTGGTCTGAACCCTCAGGGAGCAATGTCCATTAAAAAAAAAAAAATTCTGGGATAATATTCAGGAGCAGATAGATAGTGGACTATATTAAGTATGGCTATAAAATTATTATTTTAATTGTATGATAAGTTTTATTATAAGGAGAAGTTGGTTGAAGTTGCAATCAGGTGAACTTAATTTTTTGGGCCGACGTTTCGGTCTACATCGTGGGCCTTCATCAGGGCTAAGAAAAAACAAGACCTAAAACCATTAAAAGAAAAATAATAAGATGTTGTTCCCTGTTTAACTTATTCTTATTTATTTGATTGTAATGATTGTTGTTAATTTAATCGTCTGGTTCTTTCTTAGCCCTAATAAAGGCTTAAAATTTAGGATGAAACGTGGGCATAATTATTTAATATTTATTAAATTGAAGTGTTATTATGACAGCACCCTCAACCAACTTCTCGTTATATTCTATGTCAACAATTCTTCCATCATTAAGTATTATTATATGCACATAATATGCCCATTAAAAAAATAAATAAAGTTATTAATGAATAAAATACTATTATAAAATTAAATAGAAAATAAATATATTCTGGATAATTTAGCACTAACTTTCAAATTGCTTTCATCCCTTATTAAAATCTCAGAATGTACTCACCTGAAAAAGAAAAAAAATTTTTAGTACATATATCAAAAATAGGATTTAATTAAAATATGATTTAAAAAATATATTTATTGATTTTTACAACTGTATATTACAATACATCAAGTAAATGTGATATAATACAAAATAATAAAATGAAATAAAAAAACACCAATGTAATTAATATTCAGCGACTTCAAAGGCGACCTAGAAGGAACACCTAATTTTTGAAAGAAAAGTTCTCCGCCGTATTTTTGGAGGAGTGAAAGTTGGAGATGAGTGGAAGCGGCGCACAAATCAGGACCTCTACAATGCTTTTGGAGAGGGTGATGTGGTCCGGGCTATGAAGTTAAGACGCCTAAGATACGCAGGGCATATTGCCAGGATGGAAAATGGAGAAATGCCCAAAATATTGCTCACTCAGCCGATCCATGGGACAAGAAGAAGAGGAAGACCAAGGTTGAGATGGTCGGATGGTGTGGCAGCGGACGCTCGCATGTTGCTGGGAGTTAGGAGCTGGATGGCATCGGCTCAAGACCGTGATGATTGGAGGAGGCCAAGACACGTGACCGGGTTGTAGCGCTGTGAAATAATAATAATCATTCAGTATGGGTTTAGTTACAGCTATGGTAAATGATAACGGAAAATCAAATATTTTCAGTAACAAATTTTAATTCAATTTCTCAAATTCTCAAGCTTGGTCCTGACATTTTTCAGAAGTCAGAGAGGTGTAGAGAAAAAAAAGGACGTCTTTGTCACGGGTAAGTGCATACGGTACTAGCTGCAATTAAAAGAGTTATGTGTTCTAAACACAAATCTTACATACAAAGCTTTATTTTTTTTAAAAATAATTACCATTTGTCTGTTTAAATTCTTAAGTTCTTAAGAAAGATAATCAGAAAATTATCTGAGTAGGTAACTTCTAATAGTAATAGTAATTTCTACTTTTGATAATCTGACTTAATGATAGGTGATAGACTATAGAACTTATTATCAAACATAAAATGTGAAGATCGACACGAGAAAATTACATGAAAGTCGTGGGAGAAAGGAGAAGATAACCATTATTTATAAAAATGTTTTTCCTTAACGATTTTTCAATATCATTCAAACAAATCCTTGATTCAATGAGATCGGGCCGTATGTGTCCCAAGTCCCTAATAGTAGAAACCCAATAACAAGCAGGGAGCCGGAATAATATGGAGGAAAGAGTCAGTACAGGCCAATATTGGGGGAGGGTTCTATCTGTTATTGCTCGTCTGTATCTGCTCTTTCCTCTCAACAAGGAAAATAGCTCGTTTTTAAACACCGTTGGCTTTATGTCGAGGGTTTTATTTTTCCATAAAGTGTAAGAGGAAATGACTTAAAAGGACCAATTAATATAAACTTATCTATAGGCAATAGGTATAAGCCAGGCCAGAAAACTTGTATATTAGAATATATATATATGTATATATATATATATATATATATATATATATATATATATATATATAATATATATAATATATATGTTTTTTCCCCATAAAAATAACATAATATTCTCATGATTTATTTTTCAAGTAATAGATGTGGAATACAATATTGAAATAGGGATCACTTGTCGCTGGGTGGCTAGCATAGTAGACTCCCACTGTAGCATCGTCCGATTAGCCATAGTAGCATAAAGTGACGTTAAATAAAACAAACAAACAAACAATATTGAAATGAACAATAATAATATTTTACTTTCACTTACCTATATATGAAATATATAGTAAGGGAAAGTATTGCGATGTTCTATTGTAAGTATTGTGAAACTGTTCTAAAATTCCAGTTTTCAACGGAAAAACACGTTTTACGGTATATGAATAAATAAAAAATAATTTTTATTCTAGAACATTTCGTCTCCTAAGAATAATTTACATTAAACAGAGGAAGTCTAATTTGTCTGTCTTCGTTGGATACATCATTATTTAGTTAAGTCTATCACATATTTGCGGAAGATTGATTTTTGAGATGTGTAGATAATCGGTTTTTGAAAGTGGTTAGAGATGACACTATTCGGAGGGAGACGGGCAATGAGTTTCAACGAATGGTAGCACGGATAATAAAGGACTTTTCAAAGGATGCTGTTCTATGAGAGGGTAGTTATAGATCGGTAGGTTGAGATCTTGTTTTTAGGGTGTGCACGGAAGAGCGCGGGGTAAGGAGGTAAAGATACAGGAAGGTTTTCTGGTTCGCAAGGATTAGAATAGGAAGTTGCCAAGAAAGTATTTTCTCCGGGATTCGGGATAGAGGTACCTTTGACCAGAATACTGAGTGACGTGTGACTAGTGATGGGCAAATACTCAAAAAATTTGAGTACTGATTACTGTAATCAAATGATGCTCGCTGCTGATTACAAAATCTACTCAGCTTTCCTCCTGATTACTTTCTATTTTCCTCTGTAATCAAAATTTTCGTACTTTTGAGTACTTGATTACTTTTTTATATGTGGTGGCCAGAATAGAGTATATTACATACATCTATTAAGTTAATTTATATTAATAATTTCTTTAAGCCATCTTTTTTTTCATATTGTCGATTATTTTAAACATTTCGTTAAAAATTGATAAGGGTAATTTATTATTATTAAGATGGTGAGTTTATAGATTATTGTAAACTCTTCAGATAAAATCGATATAGGGGCCTATTATTATGTTTTTTTACACTTGGAATTTCATTTTAACTTTTTCGTATTTACTGGATATTAGGCTCAGTAGCTGGGTTACCAATGGTTCGTTACCGATTATGATATTAATTTTAATAGCGCTCGCTCAAGAATAGGTTTATTTTAACTCTTTCGTATTTATTATATACCAGGCTCGATAGCTGGGTTCCCAAAGGTTCGGTACCGATTATACCATTAATTTTAATAGCGCTCGCTCAAATAAGGGTTTAATATAACTTTTTCGTATTTATTGGATACCAGGCTCGGTAGCTACGTTCCCAAAGGTTCGTTACCGATTATACTATTAATTTTAATCGCGCTCGCTTAAATATGGGTTTATTATAACTTTTTCGTATTTATTGGATACAAGGCTAAGTAGCTGCGTTCCCAAAGGCTCGTTACCGATTATACTATTAATTTTAATCGCGCTCGCTCAAATATGGGTTTATTATAACTTTTTCGTTTTTATTGGATATTAGGCTCAGTAGCTGCGTTCCCAAAGGTTCGTTACCGATTACACTATTAATTTTAATCGCGCTCACTCAAATATGGGTTTATTATAACTTTTTCGTATTTATTCGCTATTAGGCACAGTCGCTGCGTAACCAAGGGCTCGTTACAGATTATACTTTAATTTTAATTGCGCTAACTCATGCAGAGGTTTATTTTAACATGTTCGTATTATTTTTATACTTGAAAAGATATTTACTTTTTAAAGGATTTTGTTAATGGTATTAATGATTTCAGTCGGTTGCTTTAGAGTTGATATTGTTTGAATGTTTTTTATCAAATAAAAATAGGCGTATCAAATTGTTCTGTTCATCTGATTTTTATCAAACTCCAAAATATTAACCAAATAGATTAATTTCTATCCTGATAAAAAGGATTAGCGGTAACCCAATTGATGATAAGTTACTAAAACCACGAAATAAACATAGAATAGACCAACTGACTAAAAAAAAATTAACACATTCACTAACTAAACCCGCCAAAACCCAATACAGAAATTAGCATAGAAAAGAAACACGAAGAAGTTAAAATAAATCAATTTTTATCCGAACGCACTTAAAACCAATAAAACGTTTATCAGCCAAACAGAAAACAAAATACAGAAATTAGTACTAAAATCAATCTATTCTAGAGGTGTGATAATTATAAGAACCGTTGGTAACGCAGCAATTTAGTCTAGTATTAGATTAATCCGAAAAGCGAGCACACGAATAATTAATAGAATGGTCGGGTTAGAACCCACCATAACGCAGCAGCTGAGCCTAACATCGAATAAATACGAAAAAGTTATAATAAACCAATATTTGATCGAGCGCGATTAAAATTAGTGGTATGATCGGTAACGAACTTTGGGAACGCAGCTACTTAACCTTGTATCCGATAAATACGAAAAAGTTAAAATAAACCTATTCTTGAGCGAGCGCGATTAAAATTAATATCATAATCGGTAACGAACCATTGGTAACCCAGCTACTGAGCCTAATATCCAGTAAATACGAAAAAGTTAAAATGAAATTTCAAGTGTAAAAAAACATAATAATAGGCCCCTATATCGATTTTATCTGAAGAGTTTACAATAATCTATAAACTCACCATCTTAATAATAATAAATTACCCTTATCAATTTTTAACGAAAAGTTTAAAATAATCGAAAATATGAAAAAAAAGATGGCTTAAAGAAATTATTAATATAAATTAACTTAATAGATGTATGTAATATACTCTATTCTGGCCACCACATATAAAAAAGTAATCAAATACTCAAAAGTACGAAAATTTTGATTACAGAGGAAAATAGAAAGTAATCAGGAGGAATGCTGAGTAGATTTTGTAATCAGCAGCGAGCATCATTTGATTACAGTAATCAGTACTCAAATTTTTTGAGTATTTGCCCATCACTGCGTGTGACTGTCTGGAGAGGCCGAACATAAACCTTAACAAGTCCCTTATGTACTAGGCATCCATAGTCAAAGTTGGGGAGGATGAGAAAAGACACTAAGAGATGACGGGTACTTCTGGGAAAAGTCACGGAAGCGTAGGAGCTGTTTGAGGATAGAAATGGAGTTTCTGGTAATTTGGGAAATATGGTTACTCCACGTTAAGTTTTGATTAAACATAACAACAAGATTTTGTATGGAGCTTTGGAATTATATAGCAGTTTTATTGAGAAAGGGTAATGGGTAGTAATGAAGTGAATGGAGGGAAGGTTTTGATCCAATGAGCATTGCCTTTGTTTTCGCTGGTGTATGTATATGCGGCAAGTCTTGCACGAAAACGAGAGGTCTTAAGAAACTGAATTTTCACATTTAAGACTACTATACGCCCGGGATGATACATAAAGTTTTTCGTTGAAATAAGCCAACCAGAAGAGTCACTTTATAATCTGCATTTTGGACCTTTTTATGATTTTCTGACAAACGGCTCTAACAATTTTGATTAAATTCTCTATGCCGAAGTAAAATTTTATGTAGTTTCATATCATGCATGCAGGTTTCATTCCGATTGAAATAGTCTGCCAGGGCTGAAATGGCAAATTATCGAATTTTCGTCATATAAAGTACCTTCATTTTTATAGATTCAAAAAAATTAACCTTATCTCCATTCTAGCATTGATAAAAAATGGGTATTTATATAGCAAAAATATTTTTTCGGCAATTTTCCCTCCCTCTCTCCCCAACATAAGAATATTTTATCATACAGATGTATAATATACCTTTGGAAAATTAAAGATTAAAAAAAATGTTAAAAAAAAAATGATCTTCGCATCTTGAAACGTAAGCCCTCATATTTCGAGGGAGGAGGGGATTTTTTATTTTATTTGGTCGATTACGAAGGTTCAATAATGAAAATAATAAACCAAAATCATTCAAACAACTGAAAAATAATAAAAGAATTTCTGATCTCCGTTTGAGTGCGTTGTAATGTTTTCTCACTACAAAATCTGAAAGCATACGCAGTACTTCATCTGACATTTGTTGTCTATTTGGCATTCGACCTTTTCATTTAAACGATATAGAGTCGCAAATGGCTGTTTTATTACCTGTGAAATTACACGCCAGTGTCATATTTATGATTAATGTTAGTACCAATAATGATAAACTTCTTCAGAGGAGACCCGACTGTATAATAACGCTGTTAACATAGATGGTAGAACAAAAATAGTTGCTACAAAATGGGTATAAGCTTTAGAAATTTAAATTAAAAATTGTTCACCTGACCTTTTTTTACTCTAACGTATGGATTTATTTTAATTTTACTTGCTTATATATCAAATACAAAACAAAGAAAATAAATTACTTATTGAGAACGCAAAAAGTTTACGATGCTAATAAACGTTTTAAGATGCTCCGAGTTTTAAACTATTCTCACAAAATAGAGTAAAAAAAAAATCAAATTTAAAATTACTCTTCTATAATAATGATTGATATTAAAGAATCAACCTTAATTATAAAGTTTTTAAACATAGAGTTTAGTTGACCTTTGAGAATATTAAATGAGGAAGATAGTTGGGGTGTGGTCAACAGAAACAAACACACATTAAAAAGTAGTCCTTATTTTAATTTGTGTCGACTTTCTCGGCCTTCATGGTGGGCCTTCATCAGGGCTAATAGAAACAAGATAACAATCAATGTAGTTATAAACTTAATCATATGTTAGGTATATAATAATAATATGGTAACAGTAATATTATATGGAAACAAACATAAAATTAAATATTTCAATAAGAACAATTATAGCGAAACTAAGCAAATGATTAAATGTTAAAAGAACAATATGCGAACGATTAAAATTTTAAATATGAACAATTTTATAACAGAAAAAGATATGAATAGGGAAAGAGGGAGAAAGAAATAAGCGGTGAAAAGAGATCATAATCTTGATTACGATCTCTTTTCACCGCTTATTTATCGTTCATATTTAAAATATTAGGGAGTGGTCTAGTGGATAAAGCGCTTGTCTGCTGTGCTCCGTGTCCTGGGTTCGAATCCCGGCTGTGGGAGAATAATATTTATTCGGTTAATTCAGTCGGGGAGGGGAGGGGAAGGAGGGACGACGACCCTAGGGTATGGAGACCTTCCTGGGGCTGACACAGCTTCTATAAAGTGGGTAACCAAAATAATTGGGGAAAAACCTGCCGACTGAGCGTGATTAAGGTCTAATTACCTCATTGCACTGCCGTTGGCCCAGAAACAGTACAAATCTCTCTGCTAAGTTTTTCTTTAAATATTCTTATTGAAATATTATCATCTTAATTTTGTTTGCTTCCATACTTTATAACTGTCATCTTATTGTCATTTTACATTTATTTTTATGTTTGCTATCTACTGTTCCCTGGGTCCTGGGTTCGAATCCCGGCTTTGACATAATATTACTTAGTGTGTTAATTCAGCAGGGGGCGACACCAGGGTATGGAGACCCTCCTGGGTACCCAAATTGGGGAAAAACTTTGCGGCTGAGCGTGATCAAGGTCTGATCACCTCATTGCACAGCCGTTGGCCTACAGTACGAATCTCTATATGTACTAATTCCAAGACCCTTCATGGGTTGTAGAGGTACAGGTTTTTTTATATGTTTTCTTGTAATATCAACATTCAGCTTGTAAGGTTTTTTTTTTTTTTTTTGCTGTGAATTCGTCCGTCCTGCTTCGCGAATTTAAATTTTATCCCATTACCTATGTACGGTGTCGCTATCTACGGTGATAATCGATGAGATATACGGACCCACAATTTTAAGTCATTCTCGTAACGAATAGATGTACCGTACTACCAAGGAGCAGTAATGATTTATTTTTATTTTGTCTCGCGGAAAAGTGGTCGATATTTTATAAATGTCTAATAATTTTGAGACTCAGCGGTAAGCATCTTAAGTTGAATTATTGAGTATTATTCGATATTATTTTTCTTTGTTTTAAAACTAATTATTTCTTCATTAATTTCAGTTGGTGTTATGACTGTTAAATTACAATCATATTACTTCTCCGTTGAAGAAAATAAATTAGTTCAATATTGTACTTGTATTTTGTATTTTAAACCATTAAGGATCTCGGGACCATAACTAATAAACCATGTCACACGCTTAGCTAGGAAACGTTATTTTTACAGTTCTTAGGAGCAATGATTGAAGAATTTTATTTAGTTTAGGCAAACGATAGTAGATTTGTACTTCAGTAAAAAAAAACATAATATAGATAGCTAGCCCTTTTACATAATAAAAGAAATGGAAACAATCTCACCAACATATTCTAGACATTGATGTAACCTTGAAATCTTTTGAGTTAATATGAAATACGAATTGACAAATTATCCAACTTGAAGAAGCTAGGCATATGGCAAGCACTGCATGGGTTTAGTGGGTTGACGACCTACACCGTGTGGGATTTTTTTTTTTTTTTTGGATGGGGGATGTCTCAGATTTTTTGTAACTGGCCAGCCCAGCAGCTGTTGCACGCACTAAGCGCTCAATTACTACTGAAAAGACTTTACTGTCCTGTAGTGTCCATCATACATTACAATAAAAAAAAAAAAAAAAAAATTAGAAAGTAGTTATTCTAAAAACATTATAGCTACTTCTTCAATTTCTTACGGAATTGTTGAGTAACAACGGTTAGCATGAATTTACCAAGCACTGCAAACGATAACTATAACAAACCATAACTCATGTTTTTCACGGTTTCATTTAAATTGTGTCTCAAGTGCCTATTTACAAGAAATTCCATTCATATATTTTCAATAAAAAAAAAAAAATAATAAAAAATTATTTATGTTTTTTTTTACTTTATTAAACAACCTAAAAAAAATAAATAAATAAATTTCTCGTAAAGTTAGTAAACCTAGTAGAGATGTGTTTGTCGGAAACATTCCATAAAGTTAGAATCGGTCATAATTACTCCGAGAGATTTGAGGTGCGATTGGGTTTGAAATAGGGTGACTCCCTTTCACCTGTGTTATTTAATATAGCTTTAGAATATGTCATAGAAAAGATGATGTGTGCCGAGAAAGGCTTAAATATGGGTGACAAGATTCCGGTTTTGGGGTATGCCGATGATCTGGTACTGCTAGGGGAAGACACGGAAACCATACAACTAAATACAAGTGTGTTAATAAAAATCGGTAAAGAAATAGGACTCGAATTAAATACCGACAAGACCAAATATATGATATATATAATATAGCAGAAACGGTGTCGATCTTGGTGATATTGATGTATCAGGGCCTACTTTTGAACACGTAGAGAAATTCAAGTATTTAGGTTCAATTATAACTAGAAAAAATGAAATACAGGAAGAAATAAAGTCCCGGTTAAAGGTGGGAAATGCGTGTTATTATTCAGTGCTAAGCTACTTAGTTCGCGCTTCTATCTAAAAACTTAAAGGTTAGAATTTATCAAAACTATTATTCATCCGACGGTTCTTTACGGATGTGAAACGTGGCCGCTTACTTTGAAGGATGAACAACGGCTTAAGGTTTTCGAAAATAAGGTATTGCGTAAAATATTTGGTCCGAAGAGAGATGAGGCCACTGGGGAGTTCAGAAGGTTGCACAACGCGGAATGGCGGCACTTGTATCATGTGAATATAATTGAGCTGATTGCATCGCGGAGACTCAAATGGGCGAGTAAAGTTGTTGGGCTCGATGACGAGCGGATTCCGAGAAAGTTGGTATTTGCTAAGCTGACTGGTAGGCATCCGAAAGGTAGGCCGAAGCGTAGATGGGAGGATTGCGTTAAGGCTGATCTCGGGGGCTTGGGCTTGAATGAACATTGGACGAGTCTGTATACGCGGAATTTGGTGGTATCGGCATCGAACCTTCGGGTTCGCTAAGCCTATTATTATTATTATTATTAAACAACCTATGATCGAAGTGTCTTTAATAATACTATAACAATATACACAATACACATATACACACACACACACACACACACACACAAACACACTATATGAACAAACTTTCACGATCAAATAGAGCCAATGAACAGGAGAGGAACTATTAAAGACATTTAGAGTTTAAGTTTAAAACGTTCCGTTAAAAATAAAGAGAACGTCTCGCACCACCAGCATCTCTTTACTTTTAACTTCTTCAACTTCATGATTAAACGGAGAAAAATGCAACGAATTATTGTTACAACATGATTTATAATACGTACATATATATACATAGGGTCATATTTTTATATTACCTTACACGATCGAAATTTCTAAAACAAGTAGTGCGATGATAAGGCTATATAAGGAAAATAATTAAGCATGAAAATCATTTCTAACTTTCCTTTTCATAGCGCGCCAAAGGTTTCAGTTGATGCGATTTTATAAAAATATATTCTTGGCTACTTAGGTAATGTGTTGTAAGGACCAAAATTATATAAAAAATTCTCAATATCATTCTAGTTTTTATTTGGTTCTTAAATATGCAAAATTACCGGAGTTAATATTTTTTTTTTATATAAAATGCCCTCGCCATCATTGTAGTTTTTGTTTTGTTCTTTATTATGCGAAAATATTTTAAAAAACAACGTTATTTTAACAGTTCAGAGAATTTTAAAACTCCGGAACAAGCCTAGTTTCAAATACCATATTTATATCATTTAAACAAATTGTATAGAAAGGTAATCTGTATTAGTTTCATAATTTTTCAATCAGTCCCTTTTGAGATATTTCCGTGTAAACATCGCGAAAAATGAATTTTTGCCAATTTTGAAAATTCATATACAAAAATGGACTATGTTCTCAAGATCGAGATGTTTACAGCAAGTAGGACTATGACTAAGCAACAAAGGAAAAAATAATCAAACATAAGTCTCTTTTCCTTTGTATACTTTTATCTCGCTAAAAGTCTCGTTTTTTATTAATTTTCGAGAATTTTTTAAACAACTTTCTTCACTATTTAGAGAATGAGTCATGAAGACAAAAAATACAAAGCACACTCTTATCTTATTGTTAATTTTTGTTTTGATTTGATATCTAAAAAATTACAGGAATTAGAAAGATTTTCCCATCACATGTTTTGGTCCGTGAAGATGACTTATAACGGCTGCAATACTAAAAGTATTGGCTAGAAAAAAAATGTATTTATGGTTTTATATTCACGAATGAATAGAGAATAACTGGTCAAAAAAATCAACAAAATCAAAAATGTCGAGCAGCAAAATTAATAAAAATTGTACTATTTCAAATAGATTGACCCATATACAATATTTTTAAAAAAAATTAAGCCTTAAGTATAACAATTTCTTAAAAACTAAAATTTGTCCCATTTTCTAACAAAAAGTAGCTGGAAATAAAGTTTCATGGATAATCAAGAGAGCTGAGTTTTGAAGCTAAAAAATATAATTGGTCCCGTAGTCTGAGATAAGGCATAAAGAAAAGTGCAAATGATAAATTAACTAGAATTACTTTTAATTCATTATTTCTACTTCCGTTTCCACCATTTTTCTGAGATGGCTAAGCAACTATATATATATATATATATATTTTTTTTTTTTTTTTTTTTTTTTTTTTTGGACCACTTGGCATGGTATGACCTAAATAAAATAAAAAGTTTGGTAAATTAAAAACCAATTAGCGTAAAAGAGACGCTAAACGAATATAATAATGATCCAATTAGTAAAAGGAATATTACATGTTTATATGTGGAAATATTTGTTTGCTGTGTTTGCGTGACTGCTCAGATAAGAATGAAAAATGCATAATTACTACGATAGTACCAGAAAGCACGAAAATTAGGTATATTTCATGCAAAATATAAAGAATTTTTTTCATAAAAGGTTTTTTTTTACAAATATGTTTTTAAAAATCTGATGCGGGCAACATACAACTTACACTTAATTCCGTTTTTTAAATCGATTAAAGAATTTTCAAAAAACAATTAGAGATAAAACTAAATGAAACTATTTAAGAATTAATTAAATTGATTTCCTATAACTACATGGGTTTAATAAAAAAAATCGATTAAATTATTATCTAAAATAATCAGTTAGTTTTATCGGCTTTTTATCACTCTTTATTAATTTTTACAAGCTTGTGTATTAGATAATATTTTTTCTAAATTCCTTAGCTTTCCAGCAGTATATTATACATGTATATTAATGTTCTTAAGTTCAAAATAAAAAAATCGCATTATTCTTTACAGTTTTCTCCTTTAGTTTGATATCAAATTCGTTCAACGTATATATTTACCCATCAATGGTATTTAATTATCAATGGTAACAAGATGATATGGTTATTTTTATATTCTACAAAGTTATAAACTACAAAGGTAGTTTAGAGGAAGAAAATTTAAAATATCGGCATTTAAGCCCTGTCAGACTATTTCAATCAGAATGAAACCTACATGATATTTAATCCCGTCCAATTTTACATCGATATAGAGAGTTTAATCAAAATCGTTAGAGTCGTTTTAGAGAAAATCCTAAAAAAGTGCAAAATGCATAGTATAAAGTGGTTCTTCTGGTTGGCCCATTTTGATGAAAAAGTTGATGTAACATCTCGGGTGTATAGTTGTCTTAAATATGAAATTTAAGTTTCATACGACTTTTCGTTTTCACGGTGGTCTTAACCACACACACAACACACCACACACGGACCTTTTCGCGGGACTTGTTCATTTGGACTCAGGGGTGTCTAAACGTATATTTTCGCTGGAAACTGAAAAAAAAATGTATTATTCCGATAAACTAGTTCTTATTTGCTATATGTAATGTATGGCATTAAAAAAAACAACAATTTTTCACCACCAGGAAGAAGAGGTCAAGAACCGATAAGAAACTCAAACAGGTTTAATGAACGATCATTTTTTAAGTACCAAAAAATATATTTATATGGCCTAATTGGAGTGTCTGCTGCTAATATATTAACCTGTATCAAAACAAAAACAAAAAAATAATTAACGCGGTACGAACCTCTAGTACTGAAGATATAAAAAAAAAAAAAAAAAAAAAAAAAAAAAAAAAAAAAAAAAATCGTCTTAAAATAGCTTCATCAGCTATGCTATTATTAAAAAACACGAAAGCTATCTACATTTACAAAACAAATTTTTTATTCAGGTAATTTAAAATAATTTTCCAATGACCCATTCGCCGATCCCTAGGACATCCCCTACGGACCCCTAAGGCACGATTTCCCTACACCCATGTACATAGGCCCATTTAGAAGTAAGTAACTCTTTCTTAAATTAAACTTTTTTACTTTGAAAATAGTCTGACCTAGTTAATAAGAACTAGAACTGTACAAGGTACGTTATTTTTCTCTTGTACAGGGTCATTCGTAATGTTCAATTCGGTACTTAATATCAACAGAAAAACTATTTTATCTCTAAATACAATTGGGAAAATTTGAGGATAAATATTCCCTATTCCTGTATGCCATATATAATAAAATATATTAAACATACATAATGCCGTACCAAATGAGAGCAGTATTTTATGTAACTACATAATCACATAAACATAGGATGTAGACACATCAATGAATGACAGAAAAAATAAATAAAGTAAAGACTTCCACAATTTGAAAAAAAAAAACATAAAATGTATCTGTATCTTACAACAATATATGTTTAGTTAATTTGTGTACATACCGTTTTGTACTATTTTTGATATAGTTTCCAATATTTCTTATAAGAAACTTTTTGTTAATTAAACATTTGGAACAAACTAGTTAACTAACATTGTTAATGTAATCTTTAATAATAGGAACTCTTAATTTTGAACGCAGTTACAGGTGCAGTACCGGCAATAAAGGAGTTCCAACTCCATCTCGCAGGCTTAAACACAGGCTTCTACAAGACATTCTGTTGTAAATATTATTATTTAGTTTTATGAACCTCATATTATTTAATCTTGCTGATTTATTTTTATTTTATTATTATTTATTTTTTATTAATTTATATATTTTTTTAGAAAATTCCAAATGTTCTTCCTACGGTTCTTTACGGATGTGAAACGCGGCCTCTTACTTTGAAGGATGAATAATGGCTTAAGGTTTTCGAAAATAAGGTACTGCGAAAAATATTTGGTCCGAAGAGAGATGAGGCCACTGGGTGCGTTTAGAAGGTCGCACAACGCGGAATTGCGGAGACTTCAAAGAGCGACAAAAGTTGTTGGGCTCGGTGGGGAACGGATTCCGAGAAAGTTGGTA
Source organism: Piezodorus guildinii (assembly GCA_023052935.1). Lineage (NCBI taxonomy): Eukaryota > Metazoa > Arthropoda > Insecta > Hemiptera > Pentatomidae > Piezodorus > Piezodorus guildinii. The sequence goes on along the minus strand of CM041297.1, from coordinate 40,214,806 downwards.
TTCGCTGATCCGACTGGTAGGCGTCCGAAAGGTAGGCAAAAGCGTCGATGGGAGGATTGCGTTAAGGCTTATCTCGGGGACGAGTCTGTGTAGGGGGAATTCGGTGGTATCGGCATCGAACCTTCGGGTTCGGTAAGCCTATTATTATTATTATTATATATATTTTTTAAGACTTAAATAGATTTTACTTTGATAATTTATATTCTTGCAGCAAACTTCATATTACTTTGTATATTCATCACTTATTTCCTGATTCTATATTATTTCTTTTCTTCCCCCTTAATTTGTATTTTATTCATTCGTTCTGTTATCAATTTAATTTCATTATTCAATTCTTCGAAATATTTGTAAATATATTATCGTTAGGGGTGTCTTGTGTATGAGACTATACCCCCACTTTTTCCATTGTTACCAGTTGTAATAATTATTCTTTCTATATTAAATAAAACATGTAAGGCTCACGCAGCCGATCCGAAAATAATGAAATTAAAAAAAAAAAAAATTCTGAGCGCACGGTTTCGATTCTTTTATTCTTATATATTTATTTTGGAGCGTTTGCCATTTTTTATTTATAGTTTGATTTATACTTGTAACAAAATATTGGGCATGGGAAAGTATGAATAGGTCGTAAACAAGCCTTATATAACAATAATTTATTTGTTATATTTAATTTAGATTGTCTGTTAAAATATGATAAGGGTTAAAATATAGTACACAGAGCTCTGTTGGCATTGTTAAGAAGTAATTTTTGTATGAGTAAAGTCAGTCTTCTGTACATGACTAGACCCGCATATTTGATGTAATTTTACCAAGCTATATGTCTACTATTGTTTAAAGATAGTTAGGGGATGGAATGATCTTCTCTTTGTAAATAATATTGCTTTAGTTTTGACTTGTTTATCTTGACAATTTTTAATTTTTTTTTAATTCGTTGGTCAGTCCTGTTATAATTGTCTTAACCTGGAATGTAACAAATACACAGCCTTGTAAATAGGCTCAAATGACGGCATAGAATGAAGCTTTAAAAAATAAAACTAGTATTAAAGAAGAAATGATCAAAAAACGTTTAAAAAGTTTAAATAACAAGAAATAAATCTGCCAAGTTCAGTGAATATTATGAAAAAATAAAATGTAACATTAAAAAAAGTAATTATTTTAAATATTTGATGCCAAGTAAAAATTCATAATAATAGTTTTTATGATGATACTATATCCAATTCATTAAAAAAAATTGGTGCTTTTAGTTTTGATGAATCTCAATTTTTTTTCCACTATTTTATATAATTGATAAAAATAACGACTTATAGAAACAACTATTACATTTTAAAATTTAATAGCTGTTTTAAGCATTTAGTAAATAGATGTATTGGCTACTCAATAAATAATTTATTTGGGCAACTGTTTGATATTTTGGGATTCTCCAGTGAAGACTTGGAGCTGGAAGTGTAGCAAGAGACATCTAGCGGTGGCCAGTGGAACTAAAAGACAGTCCCAGCCAATATCCAAGCTGGAGTAAAAATATAACTTCACTCAAGTCCCGCTCTGTTAGAAACAACATAATTCGACCCATTAATTTTTTATTTATTATATTTTTTAAAATATATATTACATATAATTACATACATTCTGGTTGAGAAACATTAAAATATTTATCCCGAAAATTTTCAAGAATCCTTTAACCAATTTTATTAAAATAACTTAAATTATAATACATAATTGATATATATTTGCACATGAAAATAGAACGAAAAATATTCTATGATGTTAATATTTTTTTTTTTTTTTTTTTTTATAAACATCAATAAAGTCAAAACGTCCTGAAATTCAAATTTTAGTTTTAATGTCAAAATTTGCCAAATGCAGACAGAACCGTATTTCATAATTAACATTAACATTAATTAACCGTATTTTTAAATTAACAAAAATACTAAGCATAATTTAGCATTGATAAAATTATAAAACAATAAACTTAAAATCTGGTGCGCAGCAACACACGACTTTCACTTACCTTCGTTATTTATATAAATTTTCTGAATTATTAAACAAATTTAGAAACAATAATAAATTGTTAAAGAATTATTTACATCGGGTTTTAAAAGAAACATGTGTTTTATTAAATAACCTATTATATTATCTACGACAATTAGTATGTTTTATAGGCTTTTCATCACTTTCCGTTCACTTTTACAATAGTATGTATAAGATTATATTTTTTCTAAAATTATATTAACTTCTTAGATTATAATTCGTTTAACTTATATAGAATCAGATAATGTGGTTTTTACATTACCAATTTTGCATTGGTATAGCGAGTTTAATCAAAATCGTTAGAGCCGTATTTGATAAAATCGTAAATTGGTGAAAAATGTTTAATATAAAGTGGCTCTTCTGGTTAGTTATCTTAAATATGAAATTTCAGTTTCATGGGACTTTATGATTTCGCGCTTGACTTACCAAACACACACATGCACGCACACACACACAGACATTTTTGCGGGACTTGGTCATTTGGACCCAAGAGACTCAAAAACGTGTATTTCCGTTGAAAACTGGAATTCGAAAATTTTCGCAATACTTCCCCTTACTATACATTCCATATATAGGTAGTTGAAAGTAAAAAACGCTGCAAATGATTACAAAATGGTATATTATTTCCAAACTACTATATTAGGGTATAACTGTTTATAAAGTTGCAGATAGGCAATCAAGTAATATGAAAAGCAATAAATAATTCAAAGGAAAATGACATATCACCGCTGTTAATTTCAAAACGCTAAATCTCTACTAGTTCTCAAGCAATTTCAATATTTTTTTTTTCATTTTTTGAGAAAATTTAATTATCTTTGAACTGAGACTAAAAGCGAAAATTTCAATTTTTTTCTTTTATTTTTCTCTTTTTAAAAAAAAATAATTATTCGCGTTTTTTTTTTTTTTGGTTAAGAACACTGATAATTTTTTTCCCTATCTTCAAAAATAACTGAGTTATTGAATTAAACCCCTTTTTCTACTCATTTTAAATAATCCTAAAGTCATCTGCCAAGTTTGAGCACGCGACCTTTAGCATGGAACCACAGGTGACCTCACCACTCTCAGTTATTTAAGTTTGTTCATTAAAAAGGATGAAGGAAGAGGTGGGTCAGGTGACAGATCATAAAGATTAAAAATTAATTTACATTGCGGATATTCAAAGCTTCTAGGCTTGTTTGTTGACAATGGATTGTTTTTCAGGATTAATCTCCGTTTCGAAAAATCAATATCAATCTGAACTATTTGTTCAATAATAATTATCATTATTGTAAAAAATCGTTTAAATCATAGTTTACAGGCTCTGAATACTTGAAGAAAGAAGATTCTGAACTCCATTACAAAGGTCTACCGAGACAACTTCAGCGATCATGCATATTTAATGTCGGAAGAAAACTTCCCTCTGGGCTGGAGAGAGTGCTTTTAAAATCTGAAAAGTCTAACTTTTTTGTTCATTCACAAAACATATAAATAAAATATGTTATTCATTCAGAATCGCTTTAAACGGACAACTGATGAATATTTGTTTGCATTTATTAAATTATTTTTTTTAGGTTGATTCAACTGCTACAAACAGTTAAATTGTTGGGTAAGTCAGTCAGGAAAGTTAATGATTCTGCTACATCCTTCCTTAATTTTATAATTAAGTATGTATTCAAAATACTTAATATTTTTCTCTTTAATTCGTACAAAAAATAAAAAAAATATAAATAAATAAACAAAAACGCCACAATATTTTCTATGTGATAAGAAACCAATTTTATTTCATTATCAGTTATAACTAACTGGTCTTTGGCATTTAAACCAAATTTCAAGTATAAAATAACAATATAATTGGAAGGTCACGGGTTCAAACCCGCAGGTGGTCCTAGGATTTTTAATGGGAGTAAAAAATCCTTAGTTACGCCGTCCTTCGGAGGGGACGTTAAAAGGTGGTCCCGAGCCTGTGCGATGTCAGGTACTCGTAAAAGATCCCTATCCTAATAAAACCTGGATAGGCAAAATTTAGGACTCCCACTGTAGCATCGTCCGATTAGCCATAGTAGCATAAAGTGACGTTAAATAAATAAACAAAACAAACAATATAATTGGAAGATTCTACATTTACACAGGCTTAAGTAGATATTAAAGCCTTTGTTTATTCAATTAATTAATTCTTGGTTTATTATTTTAAATAATGAATCTTTGCAATCGACCGAAAATAACATTATCCCCCTCCCCTAAAATTAAAGGACTTACGTTTCAAGATGCGTAGAACCAGAATAACGAATAAAAAAAATCCGTTTGTCCGTCCGCGGCATTTCTCCGAAACTACTGGACCAATTTTTTTGAAATTCACCATAAAAATACTAGTCCTTCCAACGAAGATCTTAACACCTAGACCTTGATATCAGCTGATTATTTTTAAAACGGCGGACGATTAGAAGTGGTTCAATTAAATTCAATAACTCAGTTATTTTTGAAAATAGGGAAAAAAAATATTAGTGTTTTTTAACTAAAACTCGCGAATATTTGAAAAAAAAGAAAAAAATGAAATTTTACAAATAAATACGCCCATAACTAAGTTATTTTTTAAGATAGAGATAAACGTATATAATTTTAGAATCAGTAAAGTGCGATAAACGAAAAAAGAAAAGAATAAAAAATTGATACTTAACACATTACGCCCATAACTCGGTAATTTTTGAAGATAGAGAAAAAAGTGCTTAAGGTTTTAGAGCGATATAATATTCCTGCTATTAATTAGCTTTTTCTCTTCTTTATCTACAATAACATCATCGTTTCTGCGATGAACTCTAAATCGGTCAAACAGTACATTTTTAAACAGAAATTATACATTTAAATTGCAACCGAGCAAAGCAGGGGATACTCACTAGTTCAAAATAAATTACATAAAGCATGTTGTATGACGATATGGATCATACATAGAGACTTTTTTATTCGAACTATGCACTGATGGTCTGAACCCAATTTTCCAACTTATTCTCTTAATCTGCTTCCCCTATAGCATGACTTGAAAATGAGTTGGATTGGACAAAGGAATGGAACTTGGTCCGCTTCACCTTGAACGGTGGGAACCACTCGTGCATGAAACCCAAGAGTCAAGTCTTCAGGTAACAAATCTTATAGAATTAAACGGAATCCATGAATCGGACGTGGAAAAAAAAGTTTAAATAAATTTGTAATCAATTTATAAATGAGGAATTATTTCCTTTAATTTCTACATTTCCAATCCCTAATGGTAGTTCAAAATTCCAAACAACAGAGATTATTACTTTTTCAATTCCAGATTTTGGTTAAACCAGGTTTATTACAAGAATGCTTCCTTCTTTACAGATGAAACCAATCCCTATTGGTTTATTATTTTCAATAATAAACTTATGTAATAGACCATAAAAAAAAAAAAAATTAACTCCCCATAAAAATTGAGGGCTTACGTTTCAAGATGCGTAGATAACTCGAATAACGAATAGAAAAAAATCCGTTTGGCCGCATTCCGTTAGTTAATCTTACAAATAATAGATGTAATTCCACCAAAAATCGGTAATTATTGAAGATAGAGAAAAATCGAAAAGGTTTTCGAGTTCAAGACAACGCAATGGACTAAGAGAAAAAAAAAAAAAAATCTTATATAGTCAAGCCGCAACTTATAAGAGATGTGATTCCCTGATAACTCGGATATTATTGCTGGTGCAGAAAAAACGTAAAGTTTTCTGGAACCAGGAAATTTTATTTGAATTATTTAAATGAAAATCGAAAGAGAAGAAAAGAAAATAGTAAGGTATTCTAGTGTAAGTTCTTTTGGTTTATTATTTTCAATAATGATCCTTTGTAAACGACCAAATAAAAACATATTATTCTCCCTCAAAATTTGAGGGCTTACGTTTCAAGATGCGTAGAACCCGAATAACGAATAAAAAAAAAAAATCGTTTCTCTTAAGAAATAAATAAATAAAAATTGTTTGCTATTTCATAGACAATTTAATGAAGCAATAAATGATTGAAATCTGTTTGGAAACTGCAGAAGTATAGCATTTTGAAATTAGCAATGGTTATATCCCATTTTCGTTTGAACTGTTTATTACTTTTCGTATTCCTGAATTGCCTATCCACAGGTATATAAACAGTTATATCCTATTATAGGTGGAATAGTCAGGAATCAGTCATTTTTTTGAAAAGTTTTTAATTTTGCCAACGTCTCGGCCCAAGCTTGTGAGCCATCATCAGGACTACAAACATCAGAACAAAAGAGATACATATCAATATGATAATGAAAATTTTCTTTTGAATGTAGTGACAATGATAACATTTGAAATAAAACAGAAAATATATACCAACATACTTAAATATTATAGATACAAATAATGATAATATGATACATAATCTGATGATGATAAGCATAACAAATTTTACAGAACTTTAGACTTTTAATATAGAAGTAAAAAAACTTATATATAAACGTACCATTACTGAGCCATGTCCAAGCATAAACTGAGGAAAGTTTTTTTAATTTAAGTTTTTTTACTTCTATATTAAAAGTCTAAAGTTCTGTAAAATTTGTTATGCTTATCATCATCAGATTATGTATCATATTATCATTATTTTTATCCATAATATTTAAGTATGTTGGTATATATTTTCCGTTTTATTTCAAATGTTATCATTGTCACTACATTCAAAAGAAAATTTTCATTATCATATTGATATGTATCTCTTTTGTTCTGATGTTTGTAGCCCTGATGATGGCTCACAAGCTTGGGCCGTAACGTTGGCAAAATTAAAAACTTTTCAAAAAAATGACTGATTCCTGACTATTCCACCTATAATAGTTTCGACTATACATCCTCAAAGTTATATCCTAATATAGTTATTTAGAAATAATAAACTCTTGTGGAATAATTTTCAGCGTTATCAATTTCAGATTTAGTTTAATCTAGGTTTATTACAGGAATGCTTACTTCTTTAACCGATTCCTATTTTTTGTAATAAAAATAATCTTTATAACCTTTCCCCCTTCTATAAAAAGGCATTATAATTGAAATATAAAATAAAATGATAATTTGTACAATGGAGGTAACCCTTCATGACAAGGACAACGAAGAAACAGTCTTCAGGGTAAACAACAAACACAATTTCAGCATTAAATTGCAAAGCATTGTCATGAAAAGTTTACTGATTAATGCTTAGAGACGTGGACAAAAGCAGACGCAGACTGAATTCCTGACTTTTCGGTGGTTCCGAACATAAAAACTTTTTAATTTAGCCAAGTTTTTTGTCCAAGCAATACATGGCCATCGCAAAACTTTTATTTAGAAGCTTAGTTTATTATTCAATTCAACTTTAATTTCCTGTTGGGCGGTTCTCTTATAAAATTAACAACTTTCCTAATTGGCGCATAATTAACTTTATATAATTGGTTCAGGAACTCGGTCACAATTCTAGGATATTTACCGGGAGTATTTTACTACACCTTTTGTAATAACTATTTCTAACGTAACTTCTATCGACATACTAAACTAAAAAAAAGTTTATAATTCCATACTTTATAATTGTCATCTTATTATCATTTTACATTTAATATTATTTATGTTCCCATAATTTATTACTGTCATATTATTATTATATACCTAACGCATTATTAAGTCTATAATTACATTGGTTGTTATCTTGTTTCTTTTAGCCCTGATGAAGGCCCACATTGTAGGCCGAAACGTCGGCACAAAATTAAAATAACACTTATTTTAAATGTGTGTTTTTAATTTATGACCGCACCCCCAACCATCTTCCTCATCTAAAAAAAGAATAATCATTTAAAAATTATTTTTATTATATATTCTATTTTTAAGAATAATATTTTAACATTTAAAATTATTCTTCGACAAATCCTCGACGCTCCTTACGTTGTTACCAATAAACCCATCCATGGAGACCACTAGTTGCAGAAATTGCACAAAAAAGATACACATCTTTTCATTCCAAATTACCCCTCTCCCCTCCCATACAAACCCGCTTGCCCGTATCCTCTTATCGACATCTATTCCTGAAATCCTACGAGGCGTCTGAAAAGACGTAGGTAATGCTGATCAAATAAACATTGTGCTACCTCTTAGTAGATTCTTCTCAAGACTTTTTCAAGCCAATTATCTGATTTTGTTGAAAAAATGCTGCAACACCTTGAATTCATACATTCCAAAAATATGAAAACTTCAGTTTTAAAAAACTTCGATGTTCGACTTAATTCGACTTTCTCTTACTATAAATTTCATATATAGGTATGTGAAGGAAAATATTAGAGACGTTATTATTAAATTCGAAGACAAATCACTTGTCTAATTTTTATTTTGTTAATGAATATAATTAAACATTTAATAGAACTGAATTAATATAAGTTACAGAAATACAAAAGAGTAGCCGCATAACTAACACACAGTACTACTAACTAATAATACCAACAAGATATTTCCGCCCCAGTACGTGAAATGAACTAATGCCTGCTTCTAAGGCAAGTATGGCATACAGGATAACAGAATGTGTGAATAACTGCCATGGAATTAAAAAAAAAAAAAATATTGACCAACGATGTTTCACAAACTACAATCAATATAATTTTTATCTAAACAGGAACTTGAAAAATCACCACTCAACCTTAAAGGTTTTATTCCGATATCTCAGTTATTTATAGTGATAGAGGACAAGTATAGAGTGTTTTATTAGGATATAAACGGAAGATTATAAATGCGAAGCCTTGAATGTGTAAAATGGAACTTTTTTTCTTCTTGGTGTTCAGAATTCCTTTTTCTACTCTAATTATAGTAAATTTTATATTTTAATAAAATAAATTTTTCAAATCAAACTAATCACATTAATATCTCGATCAAGATACTTAATATAATTTAGTTTTGAAGGAAGTTTGAAACTTACAAACTATATTAGAAATGAATTATAGGATCAGGTGTGACTTTATCAACAGTCAATACGAGCTTAATCAGCCGTTGATAAGATATGTCAATAGCTAGTCATAGGTACCACAATTCCTGAGGTTGCTATATTGTCAGATATGTTAAATTTGTTGTTTTAACTATGAGTCAAGACTGTATTCAAGTTCGATTTAATTTTTTCAAAGAATTCATAAATCGCTTAATTATACTAGTTTTTGACACTATATATTGAAATATAAACTAAGATAAATGAAGAGGTGAAGTTTGTTGAGGGTGCGGTCAAATCAACACACAATTGAGTAGAAACTTAATTTAATAGTGCCTACGTTTAGCCCTGAATTTTAGACATTCTTCAGGGATATAAAACAAACGACAAAAACCAGTAGTAAAACACAATATATAAAGATGATAAGTAAGATAAATTATACTTATAATTAGAAACAAAAGGAGCAAAAGAAATTTAACAAAGATGAATAATAAGATAATAGACAGGAGTGCTGCCATTGGGTAGTTCTTCTTCAAGTCTGAATCACGCTATTTATCTTTTGTCATCTACACATTTACTTGTTGTATTTTGAAATACAGTTGTAAATTTCAATAAATGATGATGAAGATAATAGAAAATTAAAATTAATTTTTTTTACAGTATGAAAAAATGTGCAACATTAAAAAAATTTTTACAGTATGAAAAAATTTTTTTAAACATCAACCAAGATGAATGAAGTTCTAAATGGATCCGGTATTTTGATAAATATGCCGTTTCTATGTTGCCGAGTTAAACTGTTAAAAGTTTTTTTTTATTGTTTTTTTTAATTTATTTATTAAGAGATAATACAATCTGCCGCCTACTGGGGCAATGAGTAATACAGCTAGAAGAAACCATTCATCCCATATGTACATAATAAAAAAACAAAATATATATATATAAATAAAATAAATAAATAATATATAAAAAAAATAATTACAAAAAAATAAATAAAATATAAAAAAAAATACAAGAATAATTAATAAAGAATAAATAAAGAAGAAAAGATATATGTGTATAAAATAAAATAAATAATATATAAAAAGAAAATAATAACAACTAAACTGTTAAAAGTAGATCAATTCATCTGTTAAAGACACAATGTATTATATGGACAAAGATATCTTGGTACCTATAAGACTTATAGACATGTATCAGGTCTGAAATCAAAGCTTATTCAATTTCCGTTAATTTATATTACAAATAGTATTTTCGTATAATGCTTGGTTTCTGTGATTTACCTTCATAACGTTAGAATTTGATCAATTTTCGTATTTAGAACACAATCTATTATATGGACAATGATATCTGGATACCTATAAGAACTACAGACGTCTATGAGCTCACGAATCAAAGATTATTTGATGTCCATTAATTTATTTTATAATGACTATTTTCGTATAACGCTTGGTTTCTGCAAATGTTTACCTTTATAATGCTAAAATTAGGAATTTTCCTGGATTTTGACGGTTTTGGATGGCCGCCATTTTTGATTCCAACCAGTTTGAGGTGGCAAGCAATAAAAAAAAAAAAAAAAAATGTACAAGTTGGCTAAAACGTGAAAATAAATTGATTTTTTTTTCTTATAATAAGCATTTTTTGGCTCAAGCTCTTGGACTATTAGGAATATATGGAAAGCTATATAGTTACGAACATGTGGAATATTGAGGCCTATTCAAAATAAAGGCATTGGAATTTACGAAAGGATTTTGGATTCTAAAAATCTGATAATTTTTTAAATAAATGTAATTAAAGGATAATGAAAGATCAGAGGTTTGGACCTATATACATATATATATTTTTAAATATGTATTCAGTTCTTTTTTTTTTACTGAGCCAAAATTTTCATGAAAGATTAAAACCATCTCTATTTTCGTTACGATAATATAATTATGTGAAAGTGACAACAGAAAATTGAATCAATAATAGATTTTTAACGAATATATTTTGTACTAAGCACAGTGGATCTATAGGATCTATATGCTCATGAGATATTTTCTGGTCAACTTTGGGAATATACGTTGTTAGGCTGGAGTACAAAGTACGTGACTTAGCTTTAATGATCCAGGTTTCAAGATGAAGTATTAATGCGGTTGCAGAGTTACATGAACATGTAACAGGGTCTGTGTCCTTCCAAAAGAGAATTAGTAATGGAAAACTATTTAAGGAGCGTAAAACACTCCCTAACGAAGATACTAAATGATCTGGATCACGAACTTAAAGAGGGAAGTAAAAGTTTTGTTCATTAGAATATTATAGGTATGAATGATTTTTGTACATATTTTTATTGATTTTGTTTTGTATAATATTTTTATTGATTTTGTTTTGTATATATATACATTGTATTATTATTATATAAACTTATTGTTTTGTAAATATCGTGTGAATGTAGTATGAATGTTGTACTTTATCACTATTAAAAATGTCCTAAATTGGACTGATTGTAATATTACTCAATAAAGAACTGTTTCTGAAGAAATAAGAAAAAGGAATATTAGTTCATATTGAAATAATTTTTATAATTAATACCACTAAAATAAAGGAAATTTAATTTTACACAATTTACTTTGTTTTCCTACATTTATTTTTTGGCGTGATACATGAATACTTGTTGGAGAAAAATTGCTTCTATAATTTAAAAAAAGGAAGAAAAGAAAGTTAACAGAAACAAATGAAAATTAAATTCTGTCCAAAAAATTACAACAAAGGAGACAGTAATAAACACGTGGTAATCAAGAAGTAAAAGGATTAATAATTTACATCGGATAAACTAACATTTTTGCAGATAATAATAGATCATTTAATGAAAGACATGTTTCTATCGAAACTCAATTAAATTCAATAACCTTTTTCATCTTCATCTTTAACTTTTTCGTTCTGTTATCAATTTAATTTCATTATTCAATTATTAGGAATAATTATAAATCTATAATCCCTAGGGGTGTCTTGTGTATGATACTATACCCTCACTTTATCCATTGTTACCAGATGTAATAATTATTCTTTTTATATTAAAAAAAAACATATATGGCTCACGCAGCCAAAAAAAAAATCTCTAACTTTAATAGTTCTAAAACTGATTTTAACAACTGAGAAAAGTGAAAGCTGTGTTTTGCACGCACTTTATTTTTTACAAAGCATATTGGTACTTGATAGTATAAATATGAGTTAATTTTTTACAAATACTTTCTCGTTTTCTCCCTTCTTTTTTAAACCTCCACTATATTCAATCTATATTCCACACAAATCCTCTTCCTTAATATCTTCAATAAACATGAAAGCAACGCGTCACCTATTGTGTAGTGGCTAGCATAACAGGTTTCGTCCTTGGGAAGGGACATAAAAAGGCGGTCATGACATAATAGCATCGTCCGATAAACCACAGTTGCATAATCTTTATCTATCTTTACGTATCTACGTTAAATGAATAAACGAACAAATCATACGTACTTACAGTACACCATGAATTAGTTAGTCTAACAATAAATTATGAATACAAAATAATTTGATGGACCCATACAAGATATTTTCGCTAGGTCAGTTCTTACCAATAAACAATTATTTATATGTTATATAGATCTCTGTTTAAATTAAGTCAGGATAGACAAAATTTTGGACTGCATTGGACATCGTACGATAAGTCACAGTAGCATGAAGTGACGTTAAATGAATAAACAAACATAAACGTCCATTTAAGTAAATGAAAGACTTATTATCTTTTTTGCTAATAACATACAAATAAAAACGGATAAATAGAATAGAATAGAAAAAAAAAAATTATTCTGGGACTGGGTCCCTTAAGAATAAGAGGTTGTACGTAAAATTATAAAATAATATAATATGTCTGGCCAACAGAAAAAAATAACATAGTTATTATTTAAAATAATGAGATGAGAAGAAATAATAAATATTACATAACACAAATAAAATAAAAATCTTTGGAAAACGAATGAGGATAGAGAAGCAGCATGGCGGATATGAATAGGTAGAGAATTCCAGAGTGTAGTAGAGTGGATAATAAAGGAACGATAAAAAGTCTTAGTTTTGTGGATAGGAATGTAAAGGACAGAATGGCGTGATCTTGTTTCAAAAGAGTGGACTGAGGATTTTAATTGTAGGAGACTGTGAATGTATGGAGGGTGTTGGGAGTTAATGATTTGGTAAAGGAAGGTATGATCCAAGGAAATATTTTCTGCGGGTGGGGGAAAGGAGCCACTTTAACTCACTGTATAAGTGGGTAACATGTGACCTTCTAGGTGTACTAAAGACAAATCTTATAGAGATAGATGTTTATTCCGTTCTATACGTCCCCTCGTCACGAATCATAGACCAGATACGTCATCACTAGTTCCCGATTTCGTTCCGCATTTCGGATGCATGCCGTATCTGCCGAAGACGACAGAAGGAGGCCAGAGAAGCTCCAGAAGAGGCTATCGACTGAGTGGCAGGCCACGTGGCTCAGGGCCACAGCTCTCGGGGAGTTGAAGTCTCTCTGGGGGGTCTTTATTGATCTTCCCGCATCCCGTCCGTCCAGCAAAGAGCCAGATATGATTCCTCTTCGCTCATCATATCCTACGCCTTTTTATATCAGTTTCATATTCATATCGGCACAAAAAGGCGTTTACAAAGTGCTGAGATTTTCAAATGGTCAAAAACTATCCTCTCACAATATTATTGCTGTACTCAGATGGCAAAAAGTCAATTATTACAGAAGTGGGATTTTTTTTTAGATTCTGGAGAGTTCATTCGTTATATTTAGAAGGTGGTTCGTTTATTTGTACAAGGTTTAATTATTTATTCATAAACTAGAAGAGAAATACTTATGACGTTTTTCCACATTCTAAACATAAACGAATGACACAATCCAGAATGTGAAAACATTTCATATCTAGAAAAAATTACCATTTTGCCATCTGAGCACAGACGTATTCCTGTAAACGCTTCCTTATCGAAATATAGTATTAATAATACATTATATATGAAAATTAATTTTATTCTAGGACGAGTAGTCCCCTAAGAATAAAAAATATTGTTCATTGCAAATGCATTTTATCTGGTATTTTAAGATTTAAGTATAAATATTTAACAGACGGATTTTGAAACAATGAATGGTTATCATCTATAGATTAAGATATTACATGTGTTGGGAAGATTGATGGTTAAGGCGATGGAGAAATAGTTGATGTTTAAAAGAGGTTAAAGATAAGGCTTTACGAATGGATACAGGCAAGGAATTTCTAAGCAGGGTAAGCACGAATGACAAAGGAGTTTTTGATGGAGGCTGGATTGCTTATATATATGTTTATGGGTTGGGATTTAGTGAATGAATAATGAAAGAATGAAGCGGAACAAGTGGTAAGAATATAAGGATGTTTTTTGAAATTATTAATGATAATCCATAGTACAAAGAAAGTATATGCTAGACTCGAGCCCTAAGAACCGACTAAAATCCGCGAAAAAATTGTTCTCAATGAATTAATAAAATTTATAAACCCAATATAGTTTCCTTTCTACCATCAGTTACCGCGTACTTTGATATGAGTCTGTGCAATGCTTCAGTGATTCTTGGTACCAGCCAAGGCTTCACAAATAGTTTTCATTAAGGTAATTTTATACAGTTTTCCAATTACAACATGCGGACTCTAGTTGAGGTCCAACTACTGCTCAGTAAGTACTGAAACTAAGACCCTTTGTGGGGTGTAGATGTGCAGGTTTTTCTTATCTTATGTATTTGTAAATAACAAAATCTTTTAAATATCAATTAATATTATTGAAAATTATATATTATTATTAATAAATTAATTGGAACTTTGTCTTCTTTTTTTATTTATTTTTACATAAATAAGTCTTTAATTTCGTTTTTAGGTTTTTTTTTGCCTTATCTTCAGATTATCCAATTATTTTTTTAAAGTTTATTTATTGGAATTTACGGCTGTATAATGGAATACAACAAGTAAATGATTATCCAATTGAAATTAAAAAAAAAAAAAATATCACAATTATATAACTTTTTTATCCATATTGCAAAAATATTAAATTTAATAAATAAATTTATATCATGATCAGTTTACTCACATACATCACTTATATAATAATAATTTCGTCATTAATTGTGAAAATTTTCTTTCACTATCACATAGCTTATATTGTTTTAACATTTGTACTATTATATATACATGCAAATATGAAGTAGACTGTTCATCTTTTAAGTTAGAAGTTACTCAAAGGAATTTATATTGCCGAAATACCCCTCTAACTATTAATAGGATGGAAATTGAAATATCAATCACCTAGGTAACGGCGATGCTATCAACCTTACTCGGACCTAGATTGCTCACGGACAGATTATACAAATAGCATTATCCCGGGCAGAGACCCCTTGGTATCCAAGAGATGGACTATGACTATACGCCCGGAGGTGATGGTGATGAAGGGAATCTGAGTAGGCTGGGCATTATTAATACTGAGATGGGTGCAATCAGGGAGGGGTCGATGCAGTCAGCTGATGGGGCAGTAGGGGAGTGTAGAAGAAGGGTTGCCGAATTAGTACACTATACATCAATACAATGATCACTACTGTAATGTTTTACTGGCTTCTATACATCTTTCAAATTAAAAATGATATAATAAGGGATGTGTGAGGGAAAATAATCAGGTGCGGGCAACACTTGCGTCGGTTGTTAAAATGAATTCCAGAACTATTAAATACAATTAAATTAGAAAAAAAGTTTAATGTTACCACACACATTGAATTTTGTGTGGTATTTGATGGTAAAATTTTACCTTACTATATTTCTAAATTATATTGGGTTGTTTCACATGAAATGTCCGTTTTTATAGTTTCTGAAATACATAAAGAATTTTGCAGGTCTCTGTTGTTTTCTTCCGAATGTTTACATATTTAAAGTAAACAGTTACTAATCCTTTACCTTTGTATTATAAACATTAGCATCCCAATCAATTACCCACTTTTTAGTATACCTCCAAATATAAACAGGGATACACGCGATTTTCGAGTAATATTTTTGTACGAGTTTAAACTCGGCCATTCAGCAACTGAGGCCGCTAGAAATATTTGCAAGGCGTTTGGGGAAGGGAGTGTTAATGAACGGACCATTCGCCGTTGGTTTGCTAAGTTTTCAGCTGGGGATACTTGCCCCGAGGAAGACCTCCGTCCGTAATAGACAACGTCAATGTCCTCAAATATACAGTAGAAGGAAACCCCTACCAAACAGTTAAAGGACTGTCAGCACAACTACATGCAAGTGCATCTACCGTTTCCAGACATTAAAAGTGTATTGGGAAAGTAAAAAAGCTCGATAAATGGGTACCTCATGATCTCACTGAGCGGCAGCAAGACCCCATGTTTCAAAACATACCGTGCAACATTACCACCTGTTTAGGAATTTAGACAACTTCGTCAAAGGAAAACTGTTTGAAAAAGACGATCAAGTGAAAAGTGCGTTTTCAGATTTTGTTTTACTTCAAAGCTCAGAGTTTTTCAGTTTGGGGATAAAAAAGTTGGTGTCACGTTGGGAAAAATGTGTAGAAAAAGAAAGTAAATACTTCGAATAAAATTATCTTGTTTTCATATCGTATTTTTAATAAAAATCCTTTACCTTGAAAACGGACATTTCATGTGACACAACCAAATAGTAAATCTCAGCATACAATGTTTCGCGTATTGTAGTCGGTTTTTAGAGTCTGGATCCTTAATCTTTAATAATTTATTTAAATCGTGGTCACTAAACCGTTAGATCATTATTTATTGGACGATTTAGTCCAACTGTTATTGAACAAAATGTACCTGTCAGTCGGATGCATCTTAAAATTAAGACGATGATTTGCAATAGGTGAAATTATGCAATGCATTTTAGGAAATATTCAGTATGATATTTTGCATTGAAATCTAGATTTCTTTATATAATATATTAATAACTTTTTATATTTAGTATTTTACGTGATGAAAGGGAATGTTTCAGTATGTTTCGGAACAAAATTAAATATAAACATAGTATTGGATAGGTAATTCAAACTCGCTTTTCGAGGACTTTCGTGATATTTAGATAGAATCGGATGAGGGATTTATATATAAATATATAATATATGTGCACGATTTTTTAAATTGGAGGATTCTTGTCACTTTACTGTTTGGATAAAGGGGTCCGCGAAAATGTTTTTTTGGTTTCCACTGTTCTACGCAATGCCTTCAACCTTTTTATTACAACATCAGATTACATTGTACGATCTTCAGTAATATCTGATTCAGCGACTTGCTGACGCTGAAGATCCACTCTGCTCCTTTCCCATTAAGAACCGTAATTACTCTGGATATCTGAGTACAGTAAGTGACAAGATAGGCGCAGGCTGGGATCCCTCGGCAACCCATCAGTCGGTCGATGAACCCTTAACTACAGTGTCAGCTCCACAGTCTCTCGCTATGTAGCTACCAGCATTCCATGTTTCTTCCTTTTCCGAGATAATAAACATCCTAATACAGTAAACTATATATCTTTTTTCAAATATATCAAATAATAGGAGAGACCTATGAAGAAATAATCAGCAAATTATACCATATTAAAGGTCTAACGCAAATTTAATTATTTATATTTATTTAAGTTTGTACAAGGGAGCGGTGTGGTCTAGTCTAATGTTCTCGAGGTCCGGGTTCGAATCCCGGCTGTGGCAGAATATCATTTATTCTATTATTTCAGCCGATAGACAACACTACGGTTTGGAGACCCTCCTGGGGCACCCTCAGATTCCCCAAAAATAGAGAATAAACCTGAAAGTGATCTCGACCTATTCACCTCATTGCTCGACTGTTGGTCTAGAAATAGTACGAATCTCTATCTGTACGAAAAAATCCTAAAACTTAAGGGGTTTTAGAGGTGCAGGTTTTTATCTTTTAAGTTTTTACAACGGAGTAGAGCTTCAGGGCTCTACTAAACATTCGAATTATTCTCATATCCAATCCCTACATCTAAAATCCTTCGTAAAATCCTCAATGCTCCTTACTTTGTCCATAGAGACCTTAATGTTCCGCATGTTACTGATTTGGCCCGATCTAGATACCATTCCTTTTATTTCAAACTCCATTCCCATCCTAATCCTTTCTTCCTCTTCAATTCCTGACAATCCTCCGAGGCGTGTGAAAAGGAGATGGCCCCGAGACCTTCTAGTTTAGAATATTTTTAGAGTGCTTCCATTGGGAAGCTTCTCTACATGTGTTTCATGCCTTTTTGTATTTCATTCCAATATACTTGTTGTATTCTATTATACGGTTGTAAATTTCAATAAATAAATAAAAACAATTTTGTACAAAGATAATCATAATTATCAAATTATTACCTAAACTATTAGCAGAAAAACTTGTATAGAATATTTTCAACTTTTAATGAAAAGGAAAAAGAACCTTCAGATCGTCCTGCTAGGCTTTATAAATTTCAAACTTATCAAAGCTTAAATAGAGATTGTAATAAAAAGGCTTTACGAAAGGCAAACATCAATTTAGATTCGGATGATCATATATCCTTCTACATCATTTGAAAAAATACTGAAATGTCATTAATTATAATTATAAAAAAAATTTCTGATCTACTGTTCATTTGAATATAATTCTCTAACGAAAGAAAATGTATTTTAAATATATCATTGTTCTACTTCAATTAGGTCAGAGTGTTGACCCAGGATTTTTCAAAGGGAAAATATCCTCGGTTATGCCGTTTATAGGAGGGGACGTAAAACGGTGATCTCAAGCCTGTGCGATGTCAGGTGCTCGTTAAAGATCCCAATCCTAATTAAACCTGGATAGGCAAAATCAGGGGATTTTACTGTGGCATCACCTTATCAGCCACAGCAGCATGAAACGACTTTAAATCAATAAACGAACATACAATGCAATCTGAATAACTTATAATCTAAAATATTGACATATGTTTAAATTTTTTTCCGAGGGGATGACTATTCATGGCGACTATTGTAAAAGTTTTCTGGATTTATAATTTTAATTAACTTAAAAATATTAGTTTTATCTACAACAATGTAAAATAGATACAAAATTGCATACATAACATACAAATCTCATTCAAACCTTCATTTTGTTATTGGTTCAGTTCCCGGAATGAAAAATTAAGCTTTCCAAAAGAAATTATAAATGATTCATTCTCGATTAAACAGCAGGGGTAGCTCAGTCGGTAGAGAGTGACTTAGGGTCGTGATTTCGAAACCTAAGTTCGGCGAAAATATTGTTTTTAATTGTTAGCATTAATAAAAAAAAATATTTGTACTTACAAGTAGAGGATCCTAAATGTGTCCCACCGATTTCAATAAAAAATATTTAGTTAAAGATAGACATTAAACCACCAGACTCTGCAAAATATTAGGACTCAACGCTCCCCAGGAGTCGTGTTAAAAAAATTAAATGTTTTGGCGGAAAAACACATCTAATATAATAGCTAAGATTCTAGTGAAGGTATAAAAATAAGTTTAGTGTCAAAATTATTATATTACAAAGCGGAATAATTAAAAAAAAAAAGATTTAAGTTTTATGCTTAGTAATAACCCTAAAAATATAAATAATCTCGTCAAACCAGTACTTGTAATGTTTCTTAAAAACTGTGCCCTGAAAAGGAATCTTAATCTGAGCACAGTTTTCAAGGAACCTTATTAAAAATACTGTTTTGACCAGATTATTTATATTGTTAGGGTTATTACCAAGCATAAAACTTAAATATTTTAATCGTCTATTTTTTTTAAATTATTCAGCTTTGAAATAGACTAGTTTTGACTTCAAACTTATTTTTCTACCTTCACTAGAACTAGAGATATTAAAGTAAATAATTTTTTCGAGCGCAAACTTCCCGATTTTTTTACCCGACTCCTGAGGAGCGTTGGCCCTTAATATTTGCAAAGTCTAATCTTTAATGTCTAGGTTCAACTAAAAAAAAAAAAAAAAATCATTAAAATCGCTGATAAACATTTGGGATCATCTCCTTGTTTGTGAGCACATTCGTTCAACTGAAGCATAGAATTCCTTCTACATACAGTACCTTCAATCCGAAATCTTTCGGGATATGCTTAATAATAACTATGTACGTAATGGATCTAACATATTTAACATTAATTTCACAACAAACTGCAGTTAATTAAAATCATTACTATTATATCACAAGAACTTGCGTGTATTGGTACTAAAAGATTTATTGTTAACATGGGTTGTACTTTAAATTAGTTTAACTAAATAGGCGAGAAGAAATCTATCGTCGACACACACAAGCTCTCTATAAAATGCCTGACTCTTCACTGTGTACATTCACATTCGTCCGAAGGAATAGACAATGTCTTAAAAATACAATGACTAGACGAATGTTAAGTGTGTACGTGTTTTGGCAATCGTCCTACTGGCACAGTTTCCTTCGATCGTGGCGGACAGCTGACGCTTCCAACCCAAGGTAATCGCCCAAAACAAACAAATCCTTTTCCTTCCATAACATCACAAAAATAAAAACCCTAATAACGATAGAGACTGGATTATCATATTAAGAGCCAAGAGCTAATTAGTTTTGAAGTCCTTATACGAATCATGAGCATATTTTTAAGATATATCCTCAGTACTCCGAAGAGGTCTCATGTGAGCCATTTTGAACGGCGAGTTGAAGTGGCTCCTTCCCCCAATCAGCAGACAATATTTCCATGGATCATACCTTTACCAAATCATTAACTAAAGGATTGACAACTGGTCCGGGCGAAATCAGTATCATATGGACAATTAAGGTATTTTTTGGATAAGTTTATTCCTGACGAATTAAGGAGCGTTCAGGATTTTACCGGATTATTTCTACTTATAATATTACATGTTTTTATCTGAAGACGATATTTTTAGCAATGTATTTTGCAAGCTTTAGATGATCCGGGTCTAAAAAGTTGTCGTTGGCCCTTTGTAATGGTTCATAAATAAATAAATAGAACACTTTTGTTTTCTTTTTTTTTCAACATCAGAGCAATATCTTTTTCATAAATAGTCAGTCCTCTGACGTTTTCCAAGTGAAGTTAATACAGATATTCCTCTTCTAGTAAAGATAAACCAACTAGAGCCCCTAACTCATATAAGCACTTTGTTTTTCATTCATGATTAGCTCTAATTCTATACGAATGGTGGAAGATTTATTTACAATAACTTTTATGAAACATACTTTTGCAATCCACACACTGCGTTATCCCTCAAACCTTCTTTACCTCAGAGTTGCAAAAGCGCATGGTTTCGCGAAATTGCCACAACAGAAGGCCAGTGGCAAGGCCATCCCACCGCTCTCCCCTTACTTACTCCCAAGGTCAATTTGACTATTTCCCATTTAGCTACAATTTCCCAATCGGAAACGACCCATTGGGGCACAACTTGTTGTGGGAGAAGGTAGCGAAGTCCGTCATTCAAGGCTATCAAGTCCACAAACCATAATGTATCAAGGATTAAAGCAAAAACGGCATTCAATTTCACTGCAAAATCATATATGCATTACACAAAGCATGAATATGAAAGAAGATAACGGAGTCAATAAATTTCAAATACACTACTAAGTGGATCTAATTAGTGTTCAAAGTAAATAGACAAGTACTACGTCTATTTATAATTATCAGTTTTACATTACTCATTTCAGGCTTTAGTATTTTAGAGACTAATAATAAAGTAAAAAAAATCAAATCACATTAGTGCCAAGAGTTTTAAAAGAAGATAAAGAAAAAAAATGTGGGCAGCGAATGGAATATATTAACTAACTCCCCAAGTCATATTCAGCTGTATAGCCTCCCTCAAAATCAGGCCATGTTTTTAAAAAGTCACAAGGAGCAAACTGGGTACTCAACAGAGAATTCAAGGAGCAAACTAAAATAATATAAAAAGAAAAAGAAGGAACGGAACAAACAAGTATTTTGCCTACTGTAATTAAGTTAAACAACACATGTCATACTTTGATCAACGTAAAAAAAAAAAAAAAAAAAAACTTCAAAGATCTTTACCATCGTACGCAGATTCCAATCATTACTAAACTTCAATATTTTTTTCCTGATTAAAAAAAAAGTGAGGTAAAAATGAATGCTTAGAAGATGAGTCAATAACAATAATAAAACAATAACGACAAAAAAATAATTACAAATAATATCAAATTATTATCCAACTGGCAAGTGAGAAATATGTTATTACCATGAGTATTTTTTGATGAAAAACTTTTTTTTTCTTCTTGAAATATTGATATTTACCTGTCCATAACACGAGAAATCCCAGCAAATGTGACGCAGCAGTAGGAAATGCCTTTCTTGATCTGATCAACTATTAATTAAACCAGGAGATCGCACATCCAGCACCTTAAAATCTTCTCTCCGATTCTCAGGCACGTTTGTTGTAAGCATATCTGTTATGAGTACGTTGGAATAATTCTCTAGGGAAAGAGAAGAACATAAAAATATAGTTCTCCCATGACAAGTATGACTGATAACGAAACAACCTGAAGCAATAATAATGAAAATTGCTTTAATATTCCACTATTATATTGATCCACGAAAACCATAGTAATAGGTGATATGCAATAGGAGAGAATTAATCTCTATCTGCCTCAGTTGATACTATACTTACAGGAATTCATCTTTGTTTTAAAAGCTCTTTCTTAGTACATATTAGAGAAAAAAATACTAATTTAGCTTTCTAACTTAAATAAATCCAAATTAAATTAACAAAAGCTTCAAAATGTTCATTTAGTAACAAATCAATGAGTCGCACCAGTGACGCGGCTGAGAGCGAGGGTCTAGGATGTCTTGGATTCCGCTTTTTCCTTCACAAGTGGAGGGAAAAGCCCAGTCTGGGGTCCCTATAGCACTTGTATATTTTGTATATAGTTATGTTTGTTTGAATGATGTTTGTTTATTTGCAAACTTTTATTTATCTCAATTATAGATTAATGTTTTGATTTGTTTTGTTTTTATATTTATTATTATTTAATTCTCTATATATCATTTATTTGTATTTATCTCAGTTATAGGTTGTTGTTTGTTTTCTTATTTTGTATATATATTATATTTTATTTATTTGACTTTATCATTGTATACTGTATATATTGTGTGAATGGGATCTTATATCACTATTACTAATGTTCATATAGAAACAAATTGTAATATATCTCAATAAATAAATTAAAAAAAAAAAAGTACCAAAAGCTTCTGGGTTCCGCTAAAGCCCTACTCATGTAATCCATAAAGGCCTTTATGTGTTATTTGTTGCTGATTTAGCTCGAAATTAATGAACCTTCAATTCCGAATATCCTGTTCACACAAAGCTACTGGTTAATAACCTTTCATTTCTACGCACATAGATAATCCTCCAAGGTGGCTGAATATAAGTTGGTCACGAATCTTCCAATAATATACAGTAGTACAACTCATATTAACAATCATCATTATACCTGTATAAATCCGCAAAAAATGTTAGGAAAAATGGCAATTTTTTACTTTCAGTTACTTATATAAAATATTTAGGTGGAATTTTTCTATAGAATCCGCTAAATCGATGAAAAAAAAAAAAAAAAAAAAAAAAAACCTTCAGCTCTACAACCCATGAAGGGTCTCGAGTTAAGCACTTCGTACTGTTTCGGAGATTTTTCTCCAATTGCGGGTGCACAGTTTATAAAGGTTGGGTGTGCCCCAGGAGGATCTGCATACCGGGTTCGCTGAAAAAACAAAATAAATAATTCAGGCTCAGCTGGGGTTCGAACCCGGGACCCGGAGAACAGTAGGTTAATGACGTATCCACCAGACCACGCCACTACCGTCTGAGCACATAAATGTAAATTTTAATGGGCTTTAATATCATGTAGGCTTCGTCCTGATTTACATAGTATGACTGAGAGTAAATACCGATATTTAAAATTTCTTACCCTAAAGAACCTTTAAGTTTCTACATTAAAAAAAATAAAATAAACATATCACTATAATGCATTGAAAAAAAAAAAAAACGGTTAAATATACAAGGTGAATGTATTTGATAACCAATTGAAGGAATGAATGAAACGCTACAAATTATTAGACAATAATCTATTATTTCCAAATAACTATATTAGGGTATAAGTGTTTATAAAGCTGTATATGGGCAATTAAGTAATATGAAAAGCAATAAACAATTCAAAGGAAAATGACATAGCACAACTGCTAATTTCAAAACGTTATATCTCTTCTAGTTCTAAACCAATTTTAAATATATTTTTTTTTTTTTTTTCTGAAAATTTTATTCTCTATGAAATGGCAATGTTTTTTTTTATTTATTTACTAATTTCTGGTTCTACGCATCTTGAAACGTAAGCCCTTGAATTTCGAAAGGGAAAATTTTTTGTTTGTTCGATTACAAAGGTTCATTATTGAAAATAATAAGCCAAAGAAAAAAAATATTTGCTTAGGTAATTTTATTTACATAAGAATAAGAAGGTATATATGATACACCGTTGGAAAGATAAATATTTTAGAAAAAATTATATCTTATTTACAAAGAGGTATAAGGTAATTGAGAGTGATGAAAAGCGGATAAAACTTTATAATCATTTAATAGATTATACTAAAACACATGTTTATATTGAAACACAATATAATCCTTCAAAACATTTTCATCTCTAACTTTCAATCTCAAAAGTTTTTAAATTGACTATAACAATGGTGCAAGTGAAAGTAGTGAGTAGCGTGAAAGAGAAATTTTATTTTAAAGTTAGATTATTTTCTCTTGAAATTGTCTTACTCATCTACATGATATAAGACCGAAATAGAGATTTGGGACTCTACTAAACCATAAATTTTTTCCAGCCACCAATCCTTACAATAAAAAATCCTCAATGCTCCTTATTTTGTCACAAATAAACTTATCCATAAAGACCTTAATGTTCCATTTGTTGCTGACTTAGCGCGAACCAGGCACCACTCCTTTCATGACAAAATCCATTCCTACTCTAACCCACTAGTTTCAATCCTTGCTTCTTCTGCAATCCCTGATAATCCTCCAAGGCGTCTGAAAGAAGATGGCCCCGAGACCTTCTAGTTTAGCATAGTTTTTGGAGATCTACTAATGAGTAGTAGTAGTAGTGCCATGACTCCTACAAGTGGATATATACATCTTGATAGATATACATCTTGTATCACATTTACTAAATGTATTTTATTATAGAGTTGTAAATATCAATCAATATTGGGGATCACTTGTAGCTGGGTGGCTAGCATAACAGCCTCCTTATGCCAAAGGTCACGGGTTCAATCCCGCAGGTGGTCCTAAGATTTTTTAATGGGAGTAAAAAATCCTTTGTTATGCCGTCCTTCGGAGGGGACGTTAAAAGGTGTTCCCGAGCATGTGCGATATCAGGTACTCGTTAAAGACCCCTATCCTAATAAAACCTGGATAGGGAAAATTTATTACTCCCACTGTAGCATCGTCCGATTAGCCATAGTAGCATAAAGGGGCGTTAAATAAATAAACAATCAATCAATATTTTTGTTTTTAAATTGTCTTAATTGATCAATTCGCTATCACATGAGTTCCTCCTATACAAAAACTGTTTTAGGCTAAGAAATATTAATCAATGACACGCGAATAGTGTGAACAATGCTAAAGAAGTTAGAGTTTCGAAAAGAGACGTAGAACTTCAAGTTCTCAGCTTTATGCACTGAAGGACCTCTTAACTGCTTATGATAGAAATAACTGGGAGTTGATGGACACTACCCCGCCATAGACTGCAAGTAATAGACCTCCACCCCTTTAAGTACCCTTAACACGTCCTCCAAGGTACAAATAACTCCAGGCCTTGTGAGGTATCGCTCCTGTTGGCAACAAGTTAGTAGGCACAAGTGATCAGGGGGTGTTAACTTGTACAACTGTAAGCTGGGGTGGGAACTTCCCCCATACTTATTTCCGTTGAAATCTGGAACTGAAAGATTTTCGCGATCGCAATACTTTCCCTTACTATATATTTCATATATTAAGTGAAAGTAATACATTTTTTCTCGGACACATTTATTTTAAGTTGCCGAGGAAAAACTTTTATCAACTTATATTTATACCTGTTTATTGTCTCCATCTCTTTAAATATATTTCTGCCAACGTGTTCGCTACTTTCCCATACCCTCTGAATAGATTTTGGAATCTTAAGAATTTATAAATTCATAAAACCCTATTTCTATGGCCCCTAAGATCGATGAATTATTGTGTCGATTATCCTTTGTCGTGCAACGGTCCATTAATTCTTCCTTATCTTACAAGACCTACATTTCATAACAAATAACAATTCTGAACAGAAAAGAATCGTCGTTGTTTCAGCAAATAAATTAGGCACACTTTCGTACCCCTGATTTTCTTTGGTGCTCGTTTAATGCGTATTCCAGTAAGTTCTCGAACTGTTGTTCCGAAATTTTCTTTTGCCAAACCTCAGAGAACATCGTCATCAGGAGAAGAAGTTTATTCACGACCTTAATTACTTTCCAGATACTTTAGTGAAGACTTGTCGAGGTATGCTTGTTGATATAGATGAGATATGGTCACAGAAGAACTCGACACTGCCTGTTCGTGACAGGAAGAGAGTAAAATTGATGTTGGTGCCCGCCGCGGTAGAAGCACATACCGCAGGACCAGGCATGAGGATATCCTAATAAAGGAGAACCCGCACCTACCAATTAGCAGAGGGGACTAGTTAGGAAGGAAATGCCCCGTGAAGTAGAAGTTCAACAGCAGCGGTAAGGTTTCCACGTAGGTGCACATGGGTAGAAGCCAATAGATAACTCATAACTTAGGATGAGTGAGGGGATTGGAAAGATGACGAAGAGAAGGTAGATGAAGGAGGTGACATAGATCGAATTTGGGATACAATATTCTGAGCTAGGAAGATACCACCTGGTAGAAGCGGGTTGGTGATATGAAGGTCTGAGCTACTTCTTCGTTAGTGAGAACTTTTCTATCAGACTAGTATCTTGGGCCCTAGGTCAAATTACCTTGAATGATTTATTTATTATCATAAAACAGTTCTATGACCAATGATATTTACTATAGTATTAGTATTAGTTAAAATATACAATATTATTAAATAAAACGGCTTCCGTTGTCTGGCCGTGGCTTTAGTGTAGGCTTCGCTAGCGCTAACTGTGAGCAAGCGCGTGAATCTGTCGCTACAGACATATTACTGTGAATAACGATTATTATTTTCAATTAGCGATAAACTACAGAGTTTAAGAATTTCCGGACAACCTAATGAACACAGTTTTATAGTTTTTATGAAAGATGAAAATAAACAAAAGGTTGAAAATATTATCTAAATAAAATGCCTTTCATATTCGGTCATGTAACATTATCATACCACGCGACACCATTGATCCATTCATTCTGCTGAACAGAACAAAAACATAACAGGGCTTGGATCTGACAGGTATCGTTAATAAGGTGCGAGGAGGATGATGGTTAATCGAGCCAATAGCCAAGCCTTTGTTCAAAGTTCTTTCTCGTCTAATTGGCTTCGCTTAGGGAACTTTTCCAGTTCACCTCCGGGCATCGGTATCCTCTGACAGCCGACCTAGAAAGCGCGCTTAGACAGTGCGATAAGTTGGGATGGGGGGAGAAAGCAACTCTAGGCGAGACAACCTTTTTATCGTTCAGTATAGCATGATCTCACAACTGACGCATTTAAAAAAAAAATCATATGGCACGTATCACACAATTTCCCTGTTACCTTCCTGCATACATTTTTTTTTTTATTTACTCAGTAGTTATGAAAAAAAATTGTTTTCGATTAAATAATATAATATTTTTTATTTATTGGAGCTTTGACAGTAAAATGAGATTTGCTATCTGCTTATGCATTAAGCAAATATGCTAACAAATGATATGGAAGTGCAAAAATACATAAGATACTATAAAATAGATTTAAAAAACAAAACAAATGACTATCAGTATAGCAGGTCTCTCGATAGTTTTCTTGGCGGATTATAAGGGTTTGTGGCAGTGGATATGTTCTGAGTTAGAGGGTTTGAATTTATGATCAGGCTGTCGTGAAAATTATTGAAGCGATCAGTGGTAGTAGCAATGACGAACAGAATTTCCAGGTCAGTATGTAGTGTCTCGTTAGATACATAAAGAGGGGCATTTACAATTTCCCTAAGTAATTTTGATTGAAATAGGGTGCGGCGTGGCCTAGTGGATAGAGCACTAGTCTACTGTTCTCCGGTTGTGGGAGAATATTATTTATTCTGTTAATTCAGCCGGGGGCGACCCTAGGGTAAAGAGACCCTCCTGGGGCGGTCCCAGCCTCTATAAAGTGCGTACCCGAAAAAAACTGGGGAAAAAACCTGGCCGCTGAGCTTGATCAAGGCCTAATCACCTCATTGCACTGCCGTTGGCCTATAAACAGTACGAATCTCTATATGTACTGAGCGTAAGACCCTTCATAGGTACAGGTTTTTTTTTTTAATTGAAATTATTGGATAATTTTAATGTTTGACTTTTTCGCAATTCCCTATAACTCAATGCCACAAGTCTAAATAGGTTATATCAGTACTTTATAAAAAGTTTTATTTGTTTTTCAATGATAATACATAAAGAAAACACAATCATGAGACAAAATTATTTTATCTGTCCGCCGACGTTGTGTATCTTCGTCAGGGCTAAGAAAAAAAAGATAACGACCAATAATATATGAAAACGAACAATGATATAAAAAGATATGTTTGATACGAAAATGTTTGAAATTAGCATTGGTGGTTGACTATTTTCTTTGTTATTATTTATGCCTTTTCATAATAGTTAATTGCCTTTGAGTTATACCCTAATATAGTTAGTTGGCAGTAATAATTCCCAGCGTTTTTGGTTGAATCTGTCCACATCGTTTTCAATTTCTCAATTATTTATGTTACGTCTTAGAAAGCCACATTACCTTATTAAAAGAAAATAAGTATTAATAGAAACAACAAAGAAAAAGCTGGCATTAATAGAAACGATGCACTTGGCAAGAAAGCGGAAAACTTCATTAGAAAGTAATGACGGCCTGTTAAGTGAAAAAAACTTTCTTAGTACTTTGTAAGTAGCTACTGCAGGCAGTACTTTCTAATCTCCATAATCATGACGATTGTTGTCATTCGTGTAAAAGGTAGTAGCGAATTGGTAACAAGCTACTATCTTTTTTTTTATTTTATTTTTATTTATTGAGATATATTACAATTTGTTTCTATATGAACATTAGTAATAGTGATATAAGATCCCATCCACACAATATATACAGTATACAATGATAAAGTCAAATTAAATAAAATATAATATATATATACAAAATAAAAAACAAACAACAACCTATAATTGAGATAAATACAAATAAATGATATATATAGAATTAAATAATAATAAATATAAAAACAAAACAAATCAAAACATTAACCTATAATTGAGATAAATAAAAGTTTGCAAATAAACAAACATAACTATATAAAAAATATACAAGTGCTATAGGGACTCCAGACTGGGCTTCTCCCTCCACTTGTGGAGGAAAAAGTGGAATCCAAGAGATCCTAGCGCCTCGCTCTCAGCCGCGTCACTGGTGTGACTCAGTGGAGGCTGAACTAGGGCCCAATAGCAACAAACATACCGTACATGAGGGGAGGATCTGACCAGTGTCAGAACTCCAATTTAAACGTTTACAATACGTCTCGTGGCCACTGCCGTTTCTATCTTCGAGGATTGTAGGGATGGGTGGTACTGGATAGGGATTGTGCTAGAGTTATAAATGGTATTCACGGACTTTATTTATTTTATTGAAATAAAACTTCTTTAGGCACGTCTACGGGGTAACTGAATGCTTTGGATGACGTCAATGCAAAGGCAACGCTAGTTCTCTAATTTGCCAACAGTCGTGTCGTTTTCACACTATTACTATAATAACAGTTTCCTCACATAAATGACCACAGTGTCATTTACTGCCTTACAGTAGGCTTATATTGTGTGATCTTTTAGTTGTTAATATACATGTGTCTGTATTTATTCACTTTGCCCTGACATGGTAGAACACTGCTGTCTTGAATATAACAGAGTTTGTTTGTTAACCGAAGTAATATCACATTAAATCTTGTTGAACGATTTAAAAGAAATTAGTTCAACTAAGAATCATATCTCCTCAAAAGTAACTGATGTATGAATGCTCACGGTTCAATCCTGCCCTAGGTGTTTTTAATGGGAGAAAAAATCCTAGGTTATGCCGACCTTCGGAGGGGACGTAAAAAGGCGGTACAATGTCAGGTACTCGTAAAGATCCCTACCCTAATTTAACCTCGATAGGCAAAATTTAGGAAGCCCACTATAGCATTGTCCGGTTAGCCACAGTAACAAAAAGTGACCTTAAATGAATAAAC
Source organism: Piezodorus guildinii (assembly GCA_023052935.1). Taxonomy (NCBI): domain Eukaryota; kingdom Metazoa; phylum Arthropoda; class Insecta; order Hemiptera; family Pentatomidae; genus Piezodorus; species Piezodorus guildinii. Next base: position 40,184,419 of record CM041297.1, on the reverse strand, counting down.
TAACGAACTGATTTTTTGCAAGATAAACTAAATTTAGTGATGAATGTATCTCCAGTTAATATAAGAATAATAATTGAATTAATGTATTTATTGTGTAAAACGATATATATATATATATATATGTATGTATTATTGTTGTTGTATTATCAATATATACTTTTTTGAATACTCATAACTCATTGATTTGTAACTTAATCGTCATCTGTCACATTATCAAAGGAGTTTTACTTCAATTACACGCACTCTGTTTTGTTTTTTCTTAAGTTCTTTCTATTTAATTAAATTATTTAAACACAGTATTTATTGATTAACATTCCAATGAAAGTTGATAAAAGCCTTGATACTTTATAAATAAATAAAATTTAATATTTGAATAAATAATAGTCAAATACAGACCTAAATTAAGTAAATCACTGCTTCCTAAGATTTGTTTAGGAGATTCTTTTAAACAAATTTTTTGAAAAGTTCACTACTTTAGGTAAGGCTTGACATACTAAGGCATTCTGATTTAAATTTCCTTTATTAATAACTCCTAATAGTTTAAGGCGCCTCAAGCGCTATATTTATGTGATAAAAAACATTTGTCAATTTATTTATTGTATTTTGCTTAAGCAATTGCTTAATTGTCATTTTTGATTTAAGTGAATATGATGAAAAAAAAAAACAACATCTAATCATATGAAAATATAATGCAGTAGAGTATACTTATTGCAAAATTGTTCACTATTTTTTTTTTTTTTAATTTTCACATCTTAAAATATCTTAATGATGATATGATGAATGACAAAGTACTGTACAGGAAATCAGCGGTTACAGAAAACAATTTTTGAAAGTATAGTTAGAGACTCTAAGAGGTTGAACAACAATCCTTATTAAGCAAATAATTTATAGGGCTTCAGAGTGGCAAGAAGTGTGAAATTATTCGCTCCTCCGGATTTTTCTTTGATATTTGTTCTGCTTGACACAGTCCCATTTCAAAAAATCTGGTGCTGGCAACACACAATTACCTCCGTTGTTAAAATTAATTTAAGAATTTTTAAATACACTTAGAGATGAAACAATCTGGGAATTGATTACATAAAGTTTCGATAGACACATGTGTTTTATTAAATGAGCTATTATATTTTTATCTGCAACAATCAGTTAGTTTTATCGGCTTATCATTACTCTCCATTAACTTTTACGATTCCGTGTATAAGATAATATTTTTCTAAAATCTTTAGCTTTCCAACGATATATTATACATCTATATTACTATTCTTGTGTTCAAAAATACAAAAATTGCATACATTTTTTTTTTTTTTTTTTGCACATTTCTTCTTTAGTTGTTTATCAAATTTGCTCAACTTGCATATTTCGCCGTCATTTATCAATGCCAACAAATGATATGCCTAATTTTTTTGAAATGTACTTTACAGAAAGGAAATTTAAATTATCGGCATTTAAGCCCTGTCAGACTATTTCAATCAGAATGAAAGCTACATAAAATTAAAGCCCTTCACATTTTACATCGATATAGCGAGTTTAATCGAAATAGCTACATCCGTTTTGGGGAAAATCGTAAAACGGGGCAAAGTGTATGATATAAAGTGGCTCTTCTTGTAAGCTGATTTTGATAAAAAAAGTTGCTGTAACATGTTAGGGGTATAGTTGTCTAAAAAATTAAATTTCAGTTTCGTACGACTTATCGTTTTTGCTCTACTTACCACACACACACACACACCTTTTAGCGGGACCCTAAAACGTGTATTTCCGGTGAAAACTGGAATTCAAATATTTTTAAGATCGCAATACTTTCCCTAACTGTAACATACGTAAGTGAAAGGGAAAGGGGGGCGGGGTAACTGAGCGGGTTAGCGCGCGTTGCTTTAAACGCGCGTTGCCTAACAACACAGAGGACCGATTAATTTGAAACCAAAAAAAATTACGAGTTCGAGACTCGGTGCTGTGGGGGACTTTTATTTCAGCATTTATCCCACGCCCTCACCCCCTGGCCCGAGAAATCCCGAGAAAATAAAATAGCTTTCAAAGGCGAGGTAGAGGAGAACAAACAAAAAAAAAAAAAAAAAAAAAAAGTGAAAGGGAAAGCCAGAATTCTAGGACGTATTATTATAACTCTAACATGTATTTAAAAATCCAAGCAAAATATTTATCCTCAGGAAAATGGGATTTCCACCCTGATTGGAAGAACGGAAAAGTACTAGATATGTTTGGTTCGTGCAAATGTGTGTTGTCAACAGTGTCGCCGTAAACACTTTAAAACTTCTTAACTGCGATCTAAAAAAAAAAAAAATCACCACTAAAACGTATGAATGGTCAAGGTCTATATAAGATACTTACTATAGGCCTATCACGCACCCACGATTTTTCCAAAAATTTTAGGTACTAGTTTTATTGATGCTGGGTGGATCCAAGGAGGTTCTGCCGACTCTAGGCTTTTTAAAAAGAATAAATAATTAATAAGTCACAGCAAGGGTAATTATTAAATAGTACGGGGTCATCTGTGATGAAGTGGCTATCATAACAGCCTTCTATGCTAAAGGTCGCAGGTTCAAACCCGGCAGATTGTCCTAGGACTTTTTAAAGCTAGTAAACATTTAAAATTCCCACTGTAGAATCATCCGATTTTCCATTATGCAGTACAGTACTTTACCCACTATGCTTCCATTGTTCTCATTTACATGAAGGGTCTATAACTTTGGTCAAGTGTACATTTTGGGTAAATGATATTTATTATTTCTTTTTAATTTAAATTACAATAAAGTTGAACGTCGAGTAGTAATTTTTGCGTATTTAGTGCAATCCAAATTCATGGAAGAAAAGATTAGTTAACTGTATACCTTTATTCTTGTTAACAAGTCAGCTTTTTGAAATTGTATTTGTGAAAAAATGATTTCATTTATTTATTTTGATACTAATTGATTAGTTTCTAATGCCAATGACTACCCTGAGTTAATGTGCCGTTTAGAGTATAAAAGGACATAATGTACTTCTTAGTTTATAGTCTATAGATTTATTTACAATAAAAAATTAAACAAAATTATAATAAGGCTCAGTCATGTTATTACTTCGAAATACCTAAGCAAGTACTTGACGCTTTCCTTCCATACCGCTTGGTTATGGCACCTCTCCGGAACGGGACTCAATATTGATTGGATGGAGCAAGAACCAATGGGAGCGGTCTTCTCAGCGACTGCTGCTACGTAGGGTTGACCCAGCTCTGGAGGCATCCAATGGGATGTTAATATTGATGTGATCTATCCATTCGCCATGACCTTCTCAAGGTTACAAGGCCAAGTTCCATAACTAATTCATTACCGAATTTTCGTCGAGAGGAAATCAATGATACTGTTAAAGCTCAAACATGCTTCAAATTTATGATTTGTTAGTATAATCATACAATAAATATTCGATGAAACCCACAACATTAACTTACCTTACCAATTAAAATAAAAAAAATATTTATTTAGAAGGAAACCTTTTTTTCAGGTATTACATAGGAATTATTATCTATATATTATTTCTATATTTTATCTGACTAAAAAAAAAAATAATAAAAAAAAAAAATAAATAAAATAAAATAAAAAGGAAAACCTGTAACACAACAACTGAGGGATTCGGTGATCAAAAAAACGCTGCAGATTATTATTACACAATGGTTTATTATTTCCGAATAACAATATAAGGGAAATAAGCTGTTGATTTTTTTTTTTTTTTTTTTTTTTTTTTTTTCGCGCTTTACTGATTATATTAATAGACCAGTTATAAGCATACTAGCTGTACCTCGCGGCTTTGCAAGCGACTATTTCATTTTTTTGTTTTTAATTGCTTCGAATTAAGAAAGTTTTTTATAATAACTGTGTTAAGTGAGGTTATACACTATAAATATACCTGAAATAGCAGTGAGTTAAACTTTTAATTATGTCTATGTATGACAAATAAATTATTATTGTTGATATAATTTTAGTCAGTTTAATCTACAATAACATACCAGTAGCAAGAAGCTATAACCGTGATTATCTAATACTGACATTTTTGCTTTTAAACGTAATCATTCCATACAATCGTAACTTCTATGTAACATAAATGCTTATTTTCTCCACTGAGGGCTGTGCCCTTCCAACTGAATAAGCTCGCATTTTTTTAGGATTCAGAACTAATATTATTCTATTATTCTTTCAAAACCTAAACTTTTTCAGCCTATTTATTATTTTTAAAAACCAACAACAATGAAACATATGGATTAGATAGAAACCTACACAGGAAACGTGGCTATGAAACGATATATACCTAAATATGTTTGTTATAAGTATTTAAGTATCTATGCTATTACCGATCAGATTAAGACGATTTTGCTTCCAGGTGGTTAGATATATGCTGGTCATTCAAATGAGTACTTGCAGTTTTTGAAGATGCGTATATATTTTGGGTTATCCGAAAACCAATTTTGTTATACGTTTTAAAAATATATTTTTTTAAATCACTTAGAGGACGAATTTTCCCAAGCCCAGCCTTATTGCACATTTAGACGGTAGTACGAACCTCCAGGAGAAATTTCAACATCACAACCATAGTCGTTTTTGAGAAACTGCGATGACCAGAAATTCGAGTGAAATGGGACTTTCTTTTATAAATAAAGATTTATGAGTAAATTTCAATTTTTTTCCTTTTCTGTTTTATCTTTTATATAGTTATTCACGAGTTTTTGATATTTATCTGATATTGGAAAATTATTTCATAAAATTAATATACCTATAAGAGAGTCAAAATATTTAGTAAAAAAAAAAAACCCGTGCCTCTACAATCCATTTATAATCAAGGGTTCAGTACATGTAGAGGATTCATACTATTTCTAGGCCAATGGCCGTGCAAGAAGACGATTAGACCACGCTCAGCCGCCAGGTTTTTCTCCATTATTTGGTTACCCACTTTGGCTGGACATGCATGCCGCAGGACGGTCTCCATACACAATGGTCGCTCCAGGGCTGAAATAACAGAATAAATAATGTGCTATACCAGATTTCGAACCCAGGACCCGAAGAATTGTAGACTAATACACCCTATACTTATTCTCACTGTGCTTTACAATCTATAACTTATAAGTATCATTTACTTTTTTTCAAATTGTTTGCTTTCAAAGTTTGATACATTAATACTTTGTTAATGTTGAAAATGTATTTTAAACTGATATATATAATTAATATATTTATGTGTGTATTATAATTATATTTCTGTTTATTTATATTTATATAAATATATAGTAAGAAATATTCAACGAAATTTCATTTAATCTTACACAATCTGTAAAAGTTATAAAGAGTGAAGAAAAGCCGATAAAACTAAGTTATTATTATTTCAGATAATTATATAATAGGTTTTTTTACTAAAACACATGTTTCTATAGATAATTCAATTTAATTAATTCTTTATCAGTTTTACTCATTTTTATCTTTAACTGTATTTGAAAATTCTTTAATCGATTTTAACAAGGCGGTAAGTGAAAGTCGTGTGATGCCAGCACCAGATTTTTTACTCCTTTAGTTGGTAATCAGATTCTTTCATATTTATCCACTTTTTATCAATTAAAGCATTAAGGATGATAAATTATTTCAAATCAATAACATTAATGGTATTTTAGATGGAAAAGTTTTTTTTTTTTTTAATTTGTCATTTAAGCCCTGTCGCACTCAGTTAATTTTTCATCAATATAGTATTAATAATTGTTGGAACGTTTTTTTTTATGAAAATTGTAAAAAAAAACTGTATATAGTGGCACTTATGGTAATTCGATTGTGATGAAAATGTTACTGTAATATCTCAGGCATAAAGTTTGTCATAAATATGAAATTAAAGTTTCATATATAGTGAATAGGTATTCATATATCGGTAAGTGAAGTTAAAACCGCTATTTACATACTTACCTTATAATAATTGTTAATATTTATTTAAAGAAAAATGAAAAAAAAATGCACCACTACAACCATGAAATTGCATTGGGTATGTATTTTTTGTATGTCATGGAATATTTCTCTTTCCAAGCCCTACGAGTGTATTCGTCCGAGACCACGCAGGATGATTATTTATATTTTAATAAATGTTTTATCTGATATTGGAAAATTAGTTTATACATTAATATACATGACAGAGTAAACAAAATTAGTAAATTAATCAGCGGTTTTAAACCTAAAATGGTTTTGGAAGGGAATTATTTTTTTTTAAATACATCTCATTTTTGTTCTGCCCAATTTAAGATACATTTACACTATAAGGTACATTTTTCAATGTTCTACTAACGTCGGGTGTCTGGTTCACTTTATCGTAGAAGCAAGTGAGATGATCTACTATTTATATTAAAAGGTTTTACGAAAATAAAGTAAATTTTAAAGATGTATACTCATACTAATAAATCACATGTTGAGCGTGATATGAATATTATCAAAATTTGAAAACATAATTTATTAATTTTTGTACTTCTAGTATACCATTTTATCATTCAATACTTTAAATTGTTTGTTTAAATGTATTTAATTGCAATTGATGAACAGTGACTTTCAAAAAGTCTAGTTACCTTGCCAGCTGGTTAATTTTTTTTAATTTTATAGCCTTAGCTATAAACCTAAACTTGAAGTCTGCAATGAAAGTTTTAGTTTTTAGACAGTGTTACATCTCCCGTAATGATCAATGCTTAGTATCAAATATTTACTATGTTAGTTCAAAGCGATTGGGAAATAACTTAAAATTAAATTGTTTTACATAATAAATTGAAGTATTAATTAAAGAAACAGATATGAATGAAGAAGACTACACCAAACTAACAATAGAAAATGCATGTATCCATAAAGTTGGAAAGCTAGACTCATTGGATACGAAGGTGCTGCAAAACTATTTCAGCAAATTGAAGATGGGAAATCCCCTGAATGGAATAAATATGTTGGATTAGTAAAGAATTTTGTGGTTGATACTCACGCCCTTTGTCAGGAAAAAGGTTTGGAAGCAGTTCTGATGTTTGTGGAAAATTGTGGGAGCGCTGGATACACCACTGCAGATGTTGTTTCAGGAATCATTCAAAAATGCCTAGCTGCTCCTAAAACCCGAACTAGGGAGTTAGCAGCTCAAGTAATTTTAATGTATATTGAAATTGAAAAATACGAAATAGTATGTGAAGAACTCCTCAAAGGGACTAAATCCAAAAATCCAAAAGTAGTCGCAGCGTGTGTTCATGTCCTAGCACAAGCTTTGAGAGAGTTTGGATGCAAAATCATAAATATAAGTAAGTTGATGAAATGTGTACCAAGTCTTTTGGATGATAGGGATGGTTATGTTCGATTAGAGACTAAGATCCTTGTTGGAGTGCTTTATCATTGGTTGGGTCCTGCCATTAAACCACAGCTCACTGCTATACTAAAACCAGTACAATTGGCAGAAGTAGAAGCAGAATATGAAAAAGTAAAGAATATACCTGCAAAAGCTAGTAGACTTTTACGCTGTCAACATTCTAAGAAACTAACTGCATCAATTGTAGGCAGTATTGAAGCTGTGAATGAGACAGAATGTGAGGAATTTGCTGAAGAAGAAATAGATAGCCATGATCTACTTGAACCTATTGATATTTTAAGTAAACTTGATAAAGATTTCTATGATAAACTTGAATCTAAGAAATGGTCCGAGAGAAAAGAGGTTCTGGAAGAATTCGAAAAACAGCTTGCTGCAACACCAAAGCTTGAGTCTGTAGATTATAACGAAATGATACAGACATTGAAAAAAGTAATAACCAAAGATTCAAATGTCATTGTAGTTAGTATTGCTATAAAATGTATAACTGGTATTGCCAATGGTCTCAAAAAAAAGTTTCATCAATATGTTTCACTCATAATGCCAGCACTCTTTGAAAAATTCAAGGAAAAGAAACAAAACACTGTTGCAGCTCTTAGAGAAGCAGTGGATGCAGTTTATTCAACAACTACTTTAGAAGCTATCCAAGAAGATGTTGTCACTTACTTAGATAATAAAAATCCATGTGTTAAGTCAGAAATAAGTGGATTTCTAACTCGTTGTTTGTCTAAATCAACTCCTAATATTTTAAATAAAAAATTGTTGAAGATATTTTGCAAAGGATTAACCAATGGGCTTCGGGATCAAGATCCTTCTGTTCGCGATAACTCTGCTCTTGCGTTAGGTACAGCTATGAAAGTAGTTGGTGAGAAGACAATAGGACCATTTTTGGTTGAAATTGATCCACTAATGCTTAAAAAAATTAAAGAATGTTCTGAAAAAGTTAATGTATTGGTAAAACAACCAAGTAAACATATAAATAACAGGCCTAAAACAAATACTGGAGAGATCAAATTAGAGAACCATAGTTATAAAAAAAGTAATAATCCAACTACAGAAAATCCTGAAATGGAAGAAAATTTCAAAATATCAATAAGCAGAAGCAATTCTAAAGGTAATAAGGAAACAGAATCTCAAAATGGCTTGGTAAATGAAATTGTATTTAAAGAGAGCCCTGCTTTAGATATTAAACCAAAGATTGATATCAGCAATCAAATAACAGATCAACTGATTGCAGAATTAGGAGATAAGAACTGGCAGATACGAGCAAATGCAGTGGCAAAATTACAAAGTTTAGTTAATTCTGCTCAGTCAATAACTTGCAATCTTGGTGAAGCAGCCCCTCTTATAGCAGCCAGAATTTCTGATAGTAATACAAAAATATCAGCCAGTGCCATTGCTTTAGTAGAATCATTGGCTCTTGCAACGGGACCTTCATTTAAACAGCATCTTCGCACTTTTCTTCCAGCATTGATGAAAGCGATTGGTGATCCAAAGGTATGGATTCGTTCTGCTGTGATACCATGCTTCAATACACTGGGTGAAGTTATGGGATTTAAAGAATTTTTTGAAGGAGAAATCATTGCAGAAGCACTTAAAACTGGAACTACTGCTGTGAGATCTGAACTATGGACATGGTTGGCTAATTTATTACCAAATATTCCAAATAACAGAATTAAAAAAGAAGAATTAATAGCTTGTTTATCGACTCTTTATTCTAATTTGGAGGACAGGAATTCTGATGTGAGGAAAAATGCTTGTGATGCTGTCATAGGATTCATGTTACACCTTGGGTACACCAATATGATTAGAGCATGTGAAAATATCAAAGGCTCAGGAAGTACTCAAGTGAAACAAATCCTAGAAAAGACAAGAGGAAGTCTCCCGATTGAACCAATGCTCCAACACAAGTCCCTAAGGGATGATAAATTTAAGCCTTTGATGACTAAATTGCCATCTATATCTTCAGTAACAATTACTGACTCAAAGCCAAAAGAAAATATATCATTATCTAAGTCAACCAAAAGCTCAATAGAAAAAGAAAACAATGAAGTTCACTTGTTGCAGGTGAATTCACTAAAGACTCAAAGGATTATTGATGAACAGAAGATGAAGACCCTTCGTTGGAACTTTGTTACTCCTGCACCAGAATTCTTTGATCTTCTTCGGGAGCAGATGCTGGTGGCAAAAGTTGATAAAACCCTTGTCGCTCATATGTTTCACCATGACTTCAGATATCATATTCGTGCTATAGATGCGTTAATTAAGGATTTACCATTGAACAAAGAAGCTTTGATATGCAATTTAGATTTAATATTGCGTTGGATGTCTCTCAGGTTCTTCGATACAAATCCATCAGTACTATTGAAAGGATTAGATTATTTGAACGCAATTTTTAGTGTTTTAATGGAAGAAGAATATAGTATGATGGACAGCGAAGCAGCTTCTTTCTTTCCTTATCTGATACTTAAGGTTGGCAATCCCAAGGATACTGTTCGAAACAGTGTTCGTGCTATTTTAAAACAGATAAGTGCTGTTTATCCTGCAAATAAACAATTCCATCATTTAATGGAAGGTCTGAAATCAAAAAATGCTCGTCAAAGAACGGAATGTTTAGAGCAATTAAGCTGGCTAATTGAAAAGTATGGCATTTCAGTATGTAATCCAAGTCCAAATGGTGCTTTAAAAGAAATAGCAAAATATATAACTGATCGAGATACATCAGTTAGAAATAATGCTCTAAATTGCGTTATGAAAGCTTATTTTCTTGAAGGAGAGAAAACATTAAAATGGGTTGGTCCGATATCAGGAAAGAATATGTCACTACTTGAAGAAAAAATTAAAAGAGCTATTAAAAGCCCTCCTATGAATATTGTGAAGCCATTAGTTGTTTCTTCTGTAGATGTTTCAGAAGAACGAGAGCAACAAGAAGAAATAACAGAGATCTCGATGGGCAGTGATTCCCAAAATTTATTCAATCCGAGTATTACTTCTCAAACAGCTACAAGAGTTCCTGCAACCAATGGTGCTTATAGTTTTGATCAAACTATCATTGATAAAATTGAATGCAGAACACCACATTTTCAAACTCCACAACTAATTGATATAGATTTACAATTTTTGGAAGATCAAACTCAACCATCATCTAAATCTATCCTAATGCCAAAAATGGTATCAATACATCAAAACTATACAAAACCAGCAACTATTATTCATGAATTATTAAACATAGATAGTAATGATATTGAAAGATCTAAGACTGCAATATCAAGAATTGAAATTATTTTAAGTTCAGAAAAGTGGCATCATTTAATGGAGTTTGTTGATCTGATGGTATCACAACTACTTCACTTAATCAAAATTCTGCATCAAAGTGAACATCCAGATGTTTTGAGCTGTTATAGAGCAAATTTTTTACTTTTTACAAAACTATGCAGCAATCCAGAGCTTTGTTTTAAGATTACAGAAATTGCTATTTTTAAAATACTGGAGCAGCTTCTAATTCTGTTGACAGAGCCACGTTTGGACATGTTAGATAAACAAGACATATTTGTCACATTTGTTAACAATTTAGTTACAAGGCTTCTTAATAATTCTAATAAAACCAATTTTGTTTGTGCCTTGTTAAAAATTCTTTACAATACAGTGAATAATCCAAAGGCTACCGATAATTACAACAATCCTTTAGCGAATTGGATTCAGAAATTAAATAAATCTCAACAAGAATGGGATTCTGAATTGGATTACTCCAAAATACTAAATGAACTACACGTTTTCTTGAAGGATTATCCTGCTTCATGGTGGAAAAATAGAGAAGACGATTTTCCTTTAAGAACTCTTAAAACTATTTTACATATTATGGTGAAAAATAGAGGTACTGAAGTAAGAGCGATTTTTAAAAGAATGCCAAATGCATCGAAAGATTCTGAATTGTATAAATGTATCAAGAAAACAATCAAGTATGTTAAAGTGGAAGGCTATTCAAAGGATTTTACATCAAACAAAGAAAATAATCCAGGAAACATCTTACATCTTCCTTCTAGAGTCTCTAAAGAAACTAAAAATGAACTATCAAGAATTTCGGAATGATAGGAGATGTTAAAGAAACATCCCAAGGAATGAGAAGATTGTTTGAATTTAAGAAATCTCATCCTGAAGCAGACCTGCAAGTTATTCTCTCTAAAGCAACACCTCAGTTTCAGCAATATATAAAGCAAGGGCTGAAAACTTTAGAGCTGCAGTATTTGGGGTTCAACATAATTAACAAGAAGATTGGTGAATCCCAGAAACTGAATGGAAAAGAACCCTTGACTAAGGAAGCTGAGCTGCTTTGGAATCGGTTAAAAACCATTAGAGAAAAATTGATTGATGATTGAGATGATTGACAAAAAAAACAAGATATCACAGACAATTAAAAGAAATACCAAAAATGGTGCTTGGTAAATAGGATTATTTAATATAGAATTAAACTTTTTATATTTACATCGTTGAAGACATTTCTTTAAATATTTGTATTTGTTTTCTGTTTTACCTGAATATAATAAATTATCCAGTAAGTTATATATTATTAAAGTTTTGTATTAATTGTACCATTTTTTTTTCATTACTATTAAGTATACATATATAATTTAAATCTCAGTAACATAAATTTCATAGTATATGCCATATTTAGCAGCTAATAAAGTTCCAATAGATTCACCAATGAAATGTATATCCCTTAAGAAAGATTTTCAAATTTTCAAGCTTGACCAGTTAAGGTTTTAAATATATAAACTTTTGTTGGAAGGAAAGATTTATTAGGAATACTTTGTTAATTTTATTTAACTTAATTATTAGATTAATGCATTTATTATTTTAAATATCAAAGTATTTAACATATTTCTTGTCTATTCAATTGCTAAAATGAAAAATTGAAAATCAATGTACCAGTCAAAATTAGTCACCATCAAAAATATTCTTTAATTGTAAACTTTCTTTCTTTTTTTATTTCGAAATTATAATACATAAAATTAATGACATTGTATTTCATAATGCATTAAAGCATAAATGAATCATTAATTGCAAAGGTTATGCATTTGAAATTGTGTAAATTAATTTAATAAAGGTTTATCAAGAACTTTTATCACAGGCATATTTTTTATTTCTGTGAGTAAATTGAAACAAGAATAACAAATAATTTAGTGTTGTATATAATCTTAACTTTGTTATTTCTTGATTCAAATTTCTTATGAATTACTTTTCATATTTTTAAAAAGAAACAGCACACAAATTAAAAATTAAAAAAGACAGAGGACTGAATAAATTAAAATAAACTAACAAGTATTTAATTTAAAAGCAGTTTTAAAAGAATACATAATTTACACTTTAAGTTACATATTTACACTCATGAAATGTATACACATATAAATACTTTTACAAAAATATTGCACCAAATATTACATAGAAATAAGAAAAATCAAAATGATAGATAACTACGCTCAATGAATCAGATGTGAAAAATGTTTTAAAACCAAATAATGTACATTCAAGAAACATTAGAAACAATTGAAATAAATAAAACAAATTGAATATTAAATAAAAATGAAATTCAATAATAAAAAAAAAGTATTTAAATAATTCAAAATTGTTTTTAAAAAAACAGTATACAAAAAAAAACATCCAATAAGAACTAATATCAACAAAAAAATGATCTATAAAAAAAATGGAAATCCAGTGAGAAGATATAATCAGTTCGCTGGTTGAGTATCTGCCTTAAGATTTTTGAGGTTGAATGGTTTTGATATTTTTAAAACACCCCTCTGAACAACTACCCACTGGAGTAAAGTGTTTTGAAGTTGAGGACTCATGAAACTCTTGAGAAGGTCATTTAGCCACTGGTTCGCCTCCTCTGGGTCCTTCTTCGACACAAATATGCTCTTGATCACAGGATGCTGGAATACCAGCTTGGTAGAGCTGTACTCCTTCACCGGCAAGTAACCATATCCATTCAGGCAGAGCAGTCCGAATTTGGGAAGGCTACTAGGATCTTCAGGTTCTTCATCTGAACTATCAGAATTATCATGGAAAATCAATTGAATTTTCGGTTCAAGTGATGAAGGTGAGGCTACTTTGGTGGGTTCAGCAGGAAGAGACGCGCTATGAGACTTAATGCCATTTCTTGTTTCTGTCTGGCATCTATCTTTCTCAGGGGCAGTCCTTAAATTCTGTTGTGAGACCAACTTATGCTGGAATTGGAGAGAATCTATTCTAAAACAACTATTAGAATTAGATAAAACACCTTTTCTGATTTCAAAGTCACGCTTTAGGGCAAATATACGATTCGAGTTCCTCTGTCGGTATTCGAAAACACTGCCAATAGTCCTAGCACAGTGATTTTCCAAGTCGAAAAAATGGTGTCTTGATTTTTTTAGAGATGCTGTATCAGTCTTGGGATTGAGCAGCAAGTTATTTTGCAAATCGAAGACCCGTCCTTTGCAACTGCAGATGAATTGGCAATGAGTGGGGCACCACACAAACATTTCCCTAAAAGCCTGGAGATTTCTTTCAACGACTACCTTGGCCAGTTTCCCCTCATCCTCAGTAGGAAGTGAAAAGTTACTTGGAGGGTTATTCTCATCATCAATATTATCTTCTGCGTTATCCTCTGGTTCATCCTGTTCCTCGGGTTCATCGTCGAGAATTTCTATTGTAGGAATCTCCGGTGTATCATCATTACTTAAATCTATGAAAGTAAGTTCAGGAGAAGGTGGTGCATCGATATGCACTCGCTTTTGTCTTTTAGTGTTTTGGAAATCGCCGGGGCTACTTGATAACATGGTTTTCGATGTTCTTCTGTGAGGGAGGTTTCTTAGAGAATAAAGGAGGCGCCTACTGCAGATGCATCGAAAAATGCAGTCTTCTTTTTTACAGTGTTTAGTAACAGTTTTTTGTCTTATACTAGCACAGACACAACCTTTTAGACAGCAGAGGCGAGTACACGGGCGGGCCTTGTTCTCTTCGGTCGTAGAAGGAATATAGTCGGAATCGTAAGGAATGTCAAGACTTAAGAATTCTTCTTTTCTTACGACATAATCCACAATGTCCGCAACGATCTTTCGTACAACGCTCAATTCCTCAACGCTGTCCTTTCGGGCTGAAATAAAAACATAAATACAAACTGAGCCTTACCTTACACACTGCTATTCTTAAGATAATTGAAACAATAAATAAAAAATATTTTCACAAGCAAATTTGGATTTATGAGAACGTTTCAGATCAGAGCTATGATTAGTGCCAACGTTAGCGTGGAAATTATTATGCCCTGAGATAGTTTGGTTCTTCCTCTAAATCTATGTCAATTTGTTTTGTGATAAGCACTGCTATTAAATACTTTACTACTCCCCGTTTTCAGTACTATGTATCTCATTCATTAATTAGAATTAAATAGTTCTAAATTGTATTATATTACGTGTGCTGGATTTTCGCTAGTGGATGTGGAAGTGGGTCAAAAAAATAAGTTATTTTTTTTCCAAACACTAAATTAAATTTGTTGTAGCCAATTTGAAAATCAAGTGAAACCTGAATCTGACCACATATTTATTGAACATCTAATTTAGTATTATGTTTGGTTGTTAGTTTATTTATTTAACATCACTTTATGCTATGGCTAATCGGACGATGCTACAGTTGGAGTCCTAAATATTCCCTATCCAGGTTTCTATTAGGATAGGGATCTTTAACGAGTACCTGACATAGCACAGGCTCGGGAACACCTTTTAAGAGCTGATTTCAATAAAAGTGACCTCTACAAAACTAGAATTTCCAGGTAAAAAAAACAATGAGGTTAAATACATTTTCAGATTTTTGCAATACATAGTACTAATAAACGTTTAAAAAAGAAGGTTCTAAATTACAGAAAAACCCGGTTTCCTCGATTTGGTTACCCACTTTAAAGAGGCTGGGTCTGTCCCAGGAGGATCTCCATACCGTGGGGTCGCCTCCCCGGCTGAATTAAAATAATAAATAATATTCTGTCATAGCCGGGATTAGAACCCAGGACCCGGAGAACAGTAGACTTGTGCTCTATCCACTAGATCCTCTCGCATATATATATTTTATATATATATATATATATATATATATATATATATATATATATATATATAAGTTAAGATGGGAATAGTGTTAATATTAACTTTAATCACCTTTGATGTAAATGTAAACAACACCTGAATTTATGAAACCTTTTTAATGTAAAAGTGATAATAAATCATATGTTATCAAGCAAGCGTGGGTTTTATTTCGCCTCTCTGTTTCCCTTTTTATTATATTTTTCTCGGTAGAAATAAGTGGTGCCGAAACCCGGGAACGTTATTTTGATCGTTTTCGAGTGGGAAGAAACTGTTTTATCGTCTGTTTTACTCTACGTAAGTTTTTTTTTCTTTTTCTTCTAATTATAACCTCTCTCTTTGTTTTTTTCATTTCTCGCTTTAAAAATGACAGAAAACATTTCGATACCACCAGTCCTTACGGAAGATAGAACATTACCTCGGTCTTCAGCTCAAGAGATACCACCACTACCGGCTCAGTCGCTAGCGGGAGCACAAGTTCCCATCGGGAACCACACAACCACTCTAGAGTGGGTCAAGGTTTGGACGGCGACAGCTCAAGATGTCAGAAAAGCCATTTCCGAGCTGGAACGCTTTGACGGAGAGGTCGGCGACCTCAATCATTTCTTGAAGGGAGGCGACAGGATTATGGCAACTATTGAGGCGAAATTATCTGAGAGTTTGATGAATTCTCAAGACGCTGTATCACTTAAAGCGGCATTAGTATGCCGGGTCCGTAGACAGATCTTAAACTTGATACAGGCCGATGAGGACACGGCGTGGGGCATCATCAAAGATAGGCTTAAGAAAGCATTCGGAGGAGGCCGATGGGCCCCGGAAGAAGACATCTTCCAGATGTTTCGGGAAACGAAACGTCCATACCAGTCAAGTGGACAGTTCGCCGGATTACTATTAGCCCGTTACAACCGCATCACAGAGAAATTGCGGGAAACACTTTCTGCGGAGGTAGTAGAAGACAAAATGGCTTTCCTATCTACGATCCTGAGAGTGCAACTAGCGAGGGAAACGGGAAAGAAAGAGGGTCTTCCCAGAGACAAGACGTTCGTCGAATGCGCTCAAGAGATGGTGGATGCGAGCGCCAGAGACGAGGAGTCCAGGAACGGGGAAGCGGCTATAGAATGGACGAGAGTGCCTTACAGGAGGACAGAGACCGGCAGGTACCGAAATAGACCGGAAACGTGGAAGAAAAAGGCACCTGAGCCAGATGGCCGAGAAAAATTTGTTGCTAGAGAGAGGAGGCAAGAGACAGAGAAAAGGATTTTTCGGAAGGAGGACAGAAAGTGTCACGGGTGCGGGAAAGTGGGCCATTTGGTTGCACGATGCCCTCGCACACGATGCTTCGAGTGCGGGACTGAAGGGCACATTGCTCGGCAGTGTCCTTATATGAGTAGGAGCAGGAACATGGGCAGAGGAGAGCCTATGGAGGTGAACGCGCAAAGGGTGTGGAGAAGGGACAGATCCACATCTGAGTCAGGGCGTTCGTCGGAGTCATCAGAGACGGAGGAGGATAGGAGCGAACCAGGAGGCAGCAGAGAAGAACAAGCAAAGAGCACGAGGAGGAGCGAAGGGCGACGAGGAGCGGCTGGGAGCAGAAGACATGATAAATGAGGTGAGTGCGGGCAGGGAGGCAACCGTGCAGTAGTGAATAACATCAGGGGGATGTGCGGTAGGTTGCCTATTATAAGGGTTGCGAGAGGATTATGGTGTCTAGTGGACACGGGTAGTTCTAACACGATAATGTCACAGAAAATGATAGAGTTTTTATTCAAAGAAAAGAGGATTCCGAAGGTGTGTCAATGTATGTTAATTACTCTAGGCGGCCCGTGTAGAGTGGAAGGGGAAGTTGAGATCGAATTAAGTCGATGGGGAATAGAGGGAGGAAAATTGGTGGTTCACGTGGTAGATAATATGCCGCGAGAATATGAAGGGATAATCGGGTGTGATCTATTGGAGAAATTAGGAACCAAAATAAGAAACAAGGCCGGACAGTGTGGCTATAAGGATAGGGAAAAAGTCCTATAGGGGAAGAACGGCTCAGAGGGATGGACTAGTTCAAATAGGCGCGATAAACCAGGCGGAAGACTGGAGAAAAATCCTTTACCGTCAATATTACGATATTTTCTATCAGGAAGGGGGTCTATTGGGCGTTACGGGGAAAACGGCTCATGAAATCCCTTTAAAACAAGAGCGAGTGACGTACGTTAAAGAACGGCGGTACCCGCAAGCGTTACGTCGTCACATTCGGGAAGAGCTGGATGACCTTAAGCGACAAGGCATAATAGTAGATAGCACGTCCCCTTATAATAGTCCCCTTTGGGCGGTAAAGAAAAAGAGCACGGGAGACGGAAAGCCGGAAAAATACAGGGTTGTAGTAGATTTCAGAAAGTTAAACGAGAATACGGTGGACGAGAAATACCCCATACCTCGTTTCGAAGACATTCTGGACCGCCTCAACGGGGCCACGGTATTCAGTACACTGGATCTAAAGGCAGGCTATCACCAAATTAAAATGCATCCGAGGGACCAGCACAAGACAGCATTTTCATTTGAGCGGGGCCACTACGAATTTACGCGGATGCCTTTCGGACTGAAAAACGCCCCTATTACGTTCCAGCGCTTGATGGACGAATTTTTGAGGGGATTGACGAGGCGGTATGTCAAGTTTATATGGACGACCTTTTGATTTTTAGTAAATCCGAGGAAGATCATATAACCCACCTGCGCAGTGTTTTTAATCGGATCCGTCAGTTCGGGCTCAAGCTCTCAGGGGAGAAATCGTCGTTGGGGCAAACCGAAATTAATTTTTTAGGCCACACAATATCCAAAGATGGCGTGAAACCCGACGTGCAGAAGGTAGCAGCTATACGGAACATGGCTATTCCGAGGGATATTAAAGGGATTAGGCGGTTACTGGGAACGCTAAACTATTATAGGCGGTTCGTGCCGGACATGGCAAAATATCTCGTGCCCCTTAATAATCTGCTAAAGAAGGGTCGAGCGGTTGTGGTAACGCCCGTTATGGAGGAGAATATCCGATGGTGTATGGCGCGTTTACAGGAAGATCCTATCTTGGCGTTTCCGGACTTTGCGCGACCGTTTTCAGTCACCACGGACGCGAGTGAGTACGCGCTGGGAGCTGTTCTATCACAGGAAGGACCAGAAGGGGAACGCCCCGTGGCATACGCAAGCAGGCGCCTCACGGACGCGGAGTCTAGATACAGTGCGTTGGAGCGGGAGTTGTTGGGGATCGTTTGGGCGGTGGAACACTTTCGACCGTATTTGTTCGGGAGGAGATTCAAGGTGCATACTGATCATCGGCCACTGCAATGGGTAGGTACCCTCAAGGAATCGTCAGCACGAGTTACCCGGTGGAAGGAGTTCCTCAGTCAGTACAATATCGACGTAGTGTACAAACCGGGTCGGGACAATGTTGTGGCTGACTGGCTATCACGGGCGCTGGTAGTTAACGCCATAGAGGAGGATGGAGAACCGTCGAGCGGTGTGCGGCAGTTCTTGCGTGAGTGGACGCCGGAGAGTGAAGGGGGACGCGGGTCCTCAGAGTCTGAGAGGGACGATCAGTCAGTAGAAGAAGGTAGCCCGTCCGACGGGCGCGCGTCAGACATGGAGGAGAGGGAGGAGATTATCAATGACAAATTTAGGCAAATCGTGTGGAAGACCAGAACCTCGGGTCCGCTAAAGTTGGAGCAGACGCGGTACGGCAAGTCGCGCATTACCACCGTATGGTCGCAACCGGGTGTTAGGGATGATCAGATTTGCAGGACGCTTCAGGATGCGTCCGAGCCGGGGAAGACCCATTATCTATACGTGGGAAACGCGACGATATGGGAGAAGATTAAGCGGCTCTGGAAACGTGAACTTATTGGAATCGATAGGATATTTGTGCGGTGCACTCTGTCGGTCGAGACGATATCGGATGAGGAACGACAGCGGGAAGTTACGCTAGCGTACCACCAAGGGAAAACGAACCACCGCGGGGAACCGGAAACGCTACAGGCTTTGAAGCGACGTTATTTTTGGTGGGGTATGAGGCGGACAATCACGGAGGTTGTGGGTGCGTGCGAGGTTTGTCGGGCTACCAAGTATGATCGCCACCCACCTCGGGGAGTGCAGGAGATGACGCCGACTTCTGATGCGCCGCTTTGTGACCTACAGGTTGATACCTTTACGTGGCGGGGTATAAGTGGGTCACCATGATGGACCTCTTTAGTAAAGTAGCCATGGCCTATCTCGTTTCGGACCGGTCATCGGAATCGATTTTAGCTGGCCTCCGTACCTGGTTTCAGTTCTATGGCGTGCCCGAGCGGATCTCTTCAGACGGGGGTCGGGAGTTTGACAATAGTACTGTTCGTGCGGCAATGAAGGCGCTCGATATCAATTGGCATCTCAATACGCCGGGACACCCCAAGAGTCGAGGGGCATCGAGAGGCTGCATAGTACGCTAGGGGATCACTTGCGGGTGTATCAGGTGGATCAGGGACTAGAACCGGACGTGGCTATGCCGCGTGCGGTGGCTGCGTATAACCACTCAATTCATGCGGCGACGGGATTCTCGCCGTTTGAAATTCTCTTTGGCCTGCGGGATCGGCGCAGGGATTGCAGGGGCACAGCGGCGGCTGGGAACTTATTCGACGTGCTGGTCAGTAACCGGGCGGCCCTTGTCAAATTATGGGGTAAGGTGCGCGGGAGGCTGGTCGCGGAGAAGAGTCGGCGCGTTGCTAAAGAAAATCTTCGTGTTCATGATCGGATGGAGGACATTCGCATTGGTACGATAGTGTATCGGCGGATCAGTTCGAACAGAGGTAAGGAAGTTGTTCGGTATGAGGGTCCGTTTAGGGTGGTTGTGATTCGGGAACACAACGTGGTGACGGTGCAGAGTTTGGAGGATCTCCGTAAACGGCGGACAGTTCATATTGAACAATTGAGAATTCCTCAATCGTAGTTATCCTCTGCTTCAGACCTGGGATCTAGTGGGGACTTGGCTTTTTGTTTTCTGTGGTAGTATCGTTTTTGTAATACTTTGTATTTGTTTTAACTTACTGCAACTTAACTTACTGTATTTGTTGTAACTTTAACAAGTTACTGTTTTTTTTCATGCTTTCTTTCTTCCCCAAGTTTAGGGAGGTTCAATTTTTGTTCTATCTTGTGTTTAGTTAGTAAGTTACAATTATGTCCGCTTTTATGTCGGTTATTTCTTGTTTAGTTAGTTTAGTTTATTTGTCTAGTTATGTAATTTATTTTGTATCCATTTAGGTAGTTTACAAACAGTGTTCGTAAACTGGCAGGGGGAGTTAAGATGGGAATAGTGTTAATATTAACTTTAATCACCTTTGATGTAAATGTAATCAACACCTGAATTTATGAAACCTTTTTAATGTAAAAGTGATAATAAATCATATGTTATCAAGCAAGCGTGGGTTTTATTTCGCCTCTCTGTTTCCCTTTTTATTATATTTTTCTCGGTAGAAATAAGTTATATATATATATATATATATATATATATATATATATATATGATTGTACTCATTATTTTTTTTCTTGAAATATTCTCCATAGTTAAATGTTCTTACAAGACATAACTAAATAATATAAAATTGAAATAAAAAAATAAACACAAGGATATTTGAAAATTAATTATACCTATCACTGGCGAATCATTATTGTTCTTTTCACTCAATTTTTCATATACGTCAAAATCATTTGCCATATTACCTGTAACAATAAATATATAATTAATACATATGTTCATTTAAATAACCAATTAAATTAAAGAACAAGAAAATATTTTAATGTATTTTTAAATAAATGATATATACACATTTTGACAATGTTCTGAGTTCCATACTTCATGAAAATGGAAAAAAACAACAGTTTATTCAGTATTAAAGTCCCAAAATAAAAGGGATGTAATTAAAAACGAAACCAACATTTTTCGAAAGTTAAATATAGAAAGAAAAGGAATCGAAAACAACAAAATCAAAACAAGAAAAGATAATCTTATCAGGGTAAACTCATAAAAACTCTACTTAAAAGAAAAATTAAGACAATTCTATCATCAACATCCCTACGTTATTACAATATAAGTGTAAAAAATATATATAGGCTAAACCAATGAGAAGCTAAAATATTAATAATAAATGTCGATAACTAATTGAAAATATATGAGGTACAAATATATCAAAGAATGTTCAATAACAATAAACCTAGTTGACATTATATTAATAAATCTGAAATAATTCTAATACTAAATAACTTTTAATGAAACTGTTACGCGAGTTAAACAAAAATAAAATACCTAGTCATCAGAAAGATCAGGCTAAGATTGTGTTATCAGCCTATCCTAAAATATGAGTGTTAACCGATAAGAATTTGACGCCATGGATAGATAGATACCTGAAACGTCTTTTTTTTTTTTTTTTTTTTTGTTAAAGGCGTGATTCATCGAGTCATCGATACAAAGTGTGAACGTAAGCTATATTTTAAATTGGGACTAATTAAACGGTTTTTCTGACAGTTCAAGTTGAACTATGAAGTGAAAAAAATTTTTACCTGCTCTTTACAGTAAAAAATGTTAAAAAGTCTGTTAATTGCCAACATAAAGGAAAAAAAATTCGGTGCGCGCAACACACGACTTTTACTTACCTCCGTAGTTAAAATCAATTACAGAATTTTCGAACACAGTTATGGAGATAAATAGTGAAAATATTAAAAAATTAACTAAATTAAATTTCTATAGAAACATGTGTTTTATTAAAAATCTATTATATTATTATCTAAAACAATCACTTAGTTTTATCGGCTAATTATCACTCTCTATTAAATTTTGAAAGCTCGTATATAAGATAATATTTTTTTCTAAAATCTTTAGCTTTCCAACGGTATATCATACATTTATATTACTGTTCTTATGTTCAAAAATGAAAAATTTCATTAAAAAAATAATTTTTCTGTTTTCCTCCTTTAGTTGGGTATCGAATTCATTCAATTTATATATTTACCTGTTTTTCATCAGTGGTAACAAGATAATATAACTATTTTTCTAGAATCTACAGAATGAAAGGTACTTTAGAGGAATGAAATATTATAATATCGGCATTTAAGCCCTGTCAGACCATTTTTATCAGAATAAAACCTCTGGCGAGTTTAATCAAAATCGTTAAAGCCGTTTTTGAATAAATCGTAAAAAGGTGTAAAATGCATGGTATGAAGTATGAAACCCTGAAAAATATTATGTAACATCTCGGGCGTATAGTTGTCTTAAATATGAAATTTCAGTTTCATAGCACTTTTAGTTTTCGGCCGGGAGTTATCACACAGACCTTTTTTCGGGACTTGGTCATTTGGACTCAGGGGGCCCTAAAACGTGTATTTCCGTTGAAAACTGGAATTCGAAAATTTTCATGATCGCAATACTTTCCCTTAAAATATATAGTAAGTGAAAGTAATAATAGAATAGTTGTTCATTGAAGAAAATAAAGGTATACATTGATGGATATGTGTAGATTAAAAATGTTAATTGATTTAAAAATATTTAAAAAATATGATGTACCTGTTTAAAATTATATACCCTGTAATATAATCAGATTGGTTTTAGTTTCAAAATAACAGTTAATTACATAAAAATGTATGGTGCCTACCCACACATAAAACGTCCTTAATCCAATATGTAAAAACATTATATCAATCTATAATAAACAAAGAAAAACGCACCATCATCATACCATGACAGTGTATCCTAGTAATCTATTTATCACTTATTGATGAAATTATTGACAAAATTTGATAATATGGAGGTTTTGAAAACAAAGATTATTGTGCACTAATGTAAGAAAGATAACATAAAAACAAGGAATCAATAAATCCATTCATTAAAAAGTCATTCAAGTCTATATCAACTCGTATAAACTTTGGTAGCAATTAATTTTAGAGTTTTTACAAGACTGTTCATTGTTTTGAATAGTCACTTATCGCACCAGATTAAATGAGGTCGTAATTTTACTTGAATATTCATAAAAACAACAAAACTATGATATAACTTTGAAAGTTTTTAGTCAACCATATGTACAAAATAAAAGTAATACGTGAAAACAGGGTTTTGAATAAATAAACTTAATAATAATTAATTGATTCATGCAAAAAGATGACCAGCAGCTCATGTAAAGCACCAGTTTAACTGTCAATCTTTATTTATAGATATTGTTTGCAGATATTTCAGATCTTTAATAATTACTAAGAAATTTTAAAATGTCGGCATTTAAGCCCAGATAAAATATTAAAGCGTAAGATTGGAACGGAAAATTAAAAAAAAAAAAAATAAATAAAAAAAAAAAAAAAATATATATATATATATAAATATATAATAATATATATATATATATATATATATATATATATATATATATATATATATATATATATATATATATATATATATATATATAAATTATTTTCCTATCAGCTAATCGCACTTGGAGAAATGCATTAAGTAAGGAATGTTTTTTTATTAATTGTTTATTCTGGAACAAAATCTCCATAGAACAAAAAACAAAATTTCTTATACTCTAGTTACTTTCAAATAAAATATTCTAACAATCCTTTAAATTTATAAATATTTGTATAGTTATATTCACATGGACCACACGCACTTAGACATACACATATTTATACTATAAATACTTATATTTACAATAGAACGGAAGATTGAGATTCGAGTAGGTAATGGAAGATTTGATGTTTGAAAGAAGAAAGAGAGGCGGTTTTACGGAGATAGGCAGGGGATTCCAAAATAACGATGAGCGAACAAGAAAGGATTTTTGAAAGGACGCAGTTCTATGTGATGGGGTATAAATATTGATTGATTTGGTTCTAGAATTCAATGAATGGATGTCAGTGCGGAGGGTGAGGAGTTCAGTTATGTAGGAAGGTTTAAGCTGTCGAACAGAAGGATAAAGCCATTTAAAGTCGGTATAATAGTCAGAATTATGGTCTCGTCTACGGGCTCCGAAAATAAATCTTATAAAACAGTCCATAAAACGTTTTAATTTTACTTCCAGTTTATCGGTTGGTCCCCCATACACCAATCAACTGTGGTCAGAGTTGGGAAAGTTAACAGACGAAACAAGTAGCTGAATGGTAATGCTTATTTATTAATAATTTCTATTATAAATTAGATATCAATTCACAGTTGTTGTAGTTGCATTAATGAATGCAAATAATATTATACTCTCAATTACCAATGATGCCAAGAAAAATAAATTAAAACCGTACGATTCTTAAAAATAACAATTACTGTACCTTTATGGTGCTTTATTAGTTTATAATGTCTGACTGAAATTGAAAAGAACGGAAGAATTAGCGGAACTAAATGGATAAAGGGTGAGAAGTCTAAGAAAAAAAATGACGGACTGCCACGATGAGCACTTACGCGGGCAACTTTAATTGAAAACCGTCGGGTTTTTTTTCGGTCTTGGCCAGGTCGCAGAAGCGTTCTTTCAACCCGTCGGTTTTGGCCCATAAACGTTCTTAAGACGTTAATCGTTCCTGTAATAAGTTTTGAACGACGTGTCGAACCGTGCTTCTGAACCGTCGCACAGTGAAAACTATGACCGATTTAGGTGGACAAAATTCTGAAACTTTCCATATTTAACCTTTGGGGTCTCTGATAACGGGAAAAATATGAAAAAAAAAATATAAGAAAAAAATATAAAAACTAATTAATTTTTTGACACGATTGGCGAGCGTACAGAGGTCAAACATCAAATTTATTTGTTAAAATCTAAAACTACCCCACATTTTACGTTTGAAGTCCCAGAATGCAGGAAAAATGATACAACAAATCTAATTATGGCTCGGAATCGCTGAAACCTGCTAATAGATGTATTTTATATCATTTTGGAAATTCTTGAATTTACACATTGTAAAACTTTTGATTCGGAGTTTCGTGTCCGAAAAAAAGTATGTATCACCCAAAACGTAAAAAATCGCAAAAATTCTTTGCAATATTTAAGGACTAGAAGTATTGATGAAACAAATCCTACAAATAAATCCTTGGGATGACTTGGGGGTTTACTTTATGTAGTTTTTCGTTATTGAGGAGGAGCATACATTTACAAAATTCTAAATTAACTCTACAGGTGAGATTGCAATGTATATTCAATAACGAGTTTGGAAACATAATGTCTTACCTGTCTCACCAATGTCCATTGTTAAATAAAAGCAAAACGACTTTGCTCTAAATATACCTTGAACACAATAAATGACCATCTAATAAAGATAATCCCACGCCGGTTATTTTGCACTTGTGCGAACAGGAATGATTTACTCATTAATTATTTATTAGTAAACACGATACGGCGGGAAATATTAGTATCAAGGGCTTGCCAACAAATAATAAAAAAGTGAAGCACTTTAAAATTCCAAACTTTTGACTTGACTTTTGTCCACCTAAATTGGTGATTTTGCCCACAGTGCGTCGTTCAAGAACAATCGGGTAACTGAGCCTTAAAACGTATATAACCGGTGAAGACTCAGATTCGCAAAATTTCAAGATTGTATGAAGCTAAATATGTTATATATAGATAATAGAAAGTAAAATTAATCAAGCCAGTTGCCAGAGACTTAACATATGAAATACATACATACATGTTTTCTACGAATGTTATGTGTATTCACCGGAATTATAAAGTTTAGCAGAGGAAGATTCTTTATTTAAGTTTTATTAAATGCTAAATCGAAATTAAATGTCGCCTGGGGTTATTTCTTCCACTAGACATCCTATGTACGTGTTTAGAGGTTCAATGGGTTGAACGCTGGACTTAAAACCCCCCAGATAGATAATTTATTATTCTTAAACATGTGTGAGGATCGACACAGAGTTTTGGAGACCCGACTCTTTAAAGTGGACACCCTCATCATAGGGACAAAAACCTGGTGCTTTAGAGTTCCTGAACAGACGAGCCTCCCGCAGTTAAATACTAAGATCATTCTTGAGTAAAAGCTATTAATTAAAAAATAAAATATATAATATGTGTACTGAGATCAAGTATAGCCAGGATTATTAAATTAAAAGTACTTTGATTAAAACAAAATAAAAAATAAATAATTTTTACACTAGAAAACAGTTTAATCCATTTAATGAATGTAGTAGTTGGAACAATCTCTTCTCTTTCTTTATATTTTTATTTATTAAACATAAATAAAACTTGATTATAACGTTTAGAGGTACTTTCTATGCCTCATCTTCAGATTATTAAAAAATCATTAATATTTCCATATTATATTATGATTGCATCTATGAAGCAGGCTTAATTATTTAGCAGTAAAATGTTGAAACAATTTTTATGTGATAGTGAAATAGAGAATATTTTTTAACAACAATTGACGAAATGACTCATATATATGTAGGTGGTATGTGTAAATAATAGTGCATGATTATATGACCAATATTATAATATAATATGGAAATATAAATATTTTTTTAATAATCTGAAGATGAGGCATAGAAAGTACCTCGAAACGTTATAATCAAGTTTTATTTATGTTTAATAAATAAAAATATAAAGAAAGAGAAGAGATTGTTCCAACTACTACATTGATAATTATATTTACTCTTCTATAATAATAATTGATATTAAAAGTTTGATCCATTATTTAATACATCAAAATCTGAAAATATAGACAATTAAAATTAGTAACTTTTACATAAAGAAACTACCAATTCGAATATTCATTCTTTTTCTAATTTCATTCTAATAATTTTTAGACATAATTAACAATGGCACTGCAGGAATCAATAATGTAAAATTTAGATTATGACGAAGATTTGGATATTGAGTCGAAACGTGAACTAAATAAACACTGTTAAATTAATCAAACATCATGAGACATTCGGAAAATTACAAGAATCAAAGAACAATTTCTTAATACATAATATAAACTATAGAGGCATACATTTATTAATTAACGAAATTTTCTAACATATCTAAATGACTTAAATATTCAACTTTCCTTTATTTTTTAGTTAGAAACAACGTAAAAAATGTGTGAATGAAATTATGTTTACTATGACTATTTAAACTGTGCTCTGCAACAAGTGACTTAAATGCCAAGTATAAATTCGGGAATCCGTAGCCACTGTATTAAGATTCAGAAATGATTTTCTAAATAAGAGAGAAACATTATGATTTGCAACTTTTTTTATAATAATTATTTTTAGAGGTTATTTAATTGTCGCTTAATGTTCGTATTACAAACGGAGGAAAATATTCTATATTAGCTCAAAATGCCTTAAAAAAGAATAATATATTTTAATTTTAAAATCGCTAACTCATTTAGAAGATCTTCACAATTGTTATTGATAGAAATGATTTTTTTTTTATTTTATACTAGCTGACAGGAACCTCTCAGATGATATATTTATATGATATATTCTACAAGAAGAATATATAATTTATATATATCATAATTTAATAAAATAAAAAGAATTTCCGAAATCGACCTAGCCCTTCATTCATATGCTGAACACAGCCATACAGATCTATATAATCTAAGATAAAAACGCAAAAATATTTATTATTCCATTATTGGAAAAAAAAACTATAAATGTTTTAAATGCTAAATTTATTAACTATCCTATGAATTATCGAAAGCAATAGTTTTGTTTTACTAGTCATGAAAAATCTGTGATATGAAAACAAATAAACCACACAGCTACTTTACAATTAAAGCAGCTACTCAGTAATCCTTAGGAAGATCTAGTGTAACACTTTTGGAGTGTCATAAGGGATTCAAGAAATCCAGAAGTTGTAGACAGTAATAAATCAGAAAGTCCATATTCCTTCGTAGAAAGATCAGATTGGGGTTTTAAGATACATCTCTCGGTAAGTTTGCGGTTTTGAAGAAATGAGTTTTATCGATTAACAATTCAATAATATATCAAATTATGATTACAAAAAATAAACAATATACAAAATTTTTGATGAAATACTCACTCGCCATCGAGCAACAGGTGTCAAGAATCCTTACTGATTCGAGTCGGCCCAACTACTGAGCTCATTCCTTTCTTTACCGCAGGAGGCAGGACGGTCTCAGCCCTTGGAAGACTTAAAAAATGTTTTTGACTACGTTAGGTGGAACCGAAGACTTTAATGTTTCTTTTTACATGATATATGGCATGAAAAAAAAGTTTGGTTTTTTAAATAAATCAAACGGATAGATATTTAGAAGGATGTGTTTATCACGACACAGTCGTTGTTGATATGGGTTGACCACAAGAAATCAGAACAAATAAACAACATACAATTTTGATTAAAAACGAATTATCAGCGTGACTAGTAATAATAAAATAAAAAAAGAAACTGAAAAACGAAACATAAAAATTATTTTAAAATGATTACTTATTACTTCAATAGTTCATAACTGTTTAAGAAAACATATCAAGTCCTCATGATTATTATTTAAACAGTTTTCATAATTTCTTTTAGAGTAAAAATAGTTAGACATCTGAATAGAGGTAAATTAGCCTTTTCAACATAAATGTCCTACTTTGTACATTGTTTACAAATACGGCACACATTTATTTTTTAAATCATTTATATTATATTATAAATAAGAATTTATACTATTAATTAGAATTATTATCACTAAATAAAAAAGTTAAATTTCCTATTTAAGACAACTATACACTCGATGTGTTACAGCAGCTTTTCATCAATATGAGCTAACCAGAAGAGCCACTTTATATTGGCTTGTCCGAAAAGTTCGTAGAGATTTTTAAAATAAAATTTACCTCTTATTGGGTTGTTTTACATGAAATGTCCGTTTTTATAGTTTCTGAAATACATAAAGGATTTTGCTGGTCTCTGTTGTTTTCTTCCAAATGTTTACATATTTAAAGTAAACATTTACTAATCCTCTACCTTTGTATTATAAGCATTAGCTTCCCAATCAATAACCCACTTTTTAGTATACCTCCAAATATGAACATGGAAACACGCGATTTTCGAGTAATATTTTTGTACGAAGCCGCTAGAAATATTTGCAAGGGGTTTGGGGAAGGGAGTGTTAATGAACGGACCATTCGCCTTTGGTTTGCTAAGTTTTCAGCTGGGGATACCGACTTGGAAAACTTGCCTCGAGGACCTCCGTCCGTAATAGACAACGATGTCCTCAAACATACAGTAAAAGAAAACCCCTACCAAACAGTTAAAGGACTCTCAGCACAACTAAATGCAAGTGCATCTACCGTTTCCAGACATATAAAGTGTATTGGGAAAGTAAAAAAGCTCGATAAATGGGTACCTCATGATCTCACTGAGCGGCAGCAAGACCCCATGTTTCAAAACATAACTTGCAAAAATTGAAAGAACTGGGCTACGAATTTCTTCAGCACCCACCATATTTCCCCGACTTGTCTCTAACAAATTATCATCTGTTCAGGAATTTAGACAACTTCGTCAAAGGAAAACTTTTTGAAAATTATGATCAAGTGAACATCAACAAAAGTGCGTTTTCAGATTTTGTTTCCCTTCAAAGCTCAGACTTTTTCAATTCGTGGATAAAAAAGTTGGTGTCACGTTGGGAAAAATGTAGAAAAAGAAGGTAAATATTTCGAATAAAATTATCTTATTTTCATATCGTATTTTTAATGAAAATCATTTACCTTGAAAACGGACATTTCATGTGACAACCCAATATTGTTTCTACTAAAAATGAATCACAAAGCTAATGTTGATTTATTTGCCTTTAATCCAAATGGAATTAACTATGTTTACACACTGAATTCGTCTTTATTAAGGCTCAGTAGTTTAGTTTATTGCAAAACAACATGAGTGACGATTCAGTTTATTTTAGGCATATCATGCTGTTCTTTTTTTAATAAAGGGATAAACGCAGCTCAAACTAAAAGAAAGATTCGTGCCGTGTATGACAGCGATTCAATTGCTGATAGCATGGTTCTGAAGTGGTTTTCGCGGTTTAGATCAGATTTTAATTTCGAAATCCGAACACGGGCTGGCCGGAGTTCAACTCTTAACATTGAGGATGTTATGCCGGTCATCGCAAACAATCTACAAATTACCATCCGTGAGATAGCTTTTGACTATCTGAAGAATGCCGGGTACGTCTGTCGTTACGACGTTTGGGTTCCCCATGAGCTCAGTGAAAGGAACCTTATTGAAAGGTTTTTATGTTGTGATTTGCTCCTGAAAAAAATGTGGAGTATCCATTTTTGAAACGAGTTGTTACTAGTGACGAAATATGGATTCTCTGTATCAACACCAGCTGAAAAAAATCTTCGGAACCACGCTGCTTGCAACACCTAACGCCGGTTTGCATCCAAGAAAGGCCATTTACTGCGCCCAGTTAGATCAATTGAAGAGAAACAGATAGAGTTGGCAAATCGGAAAGGTGTGTCTTTAAAGACTCGGCAATAGTTATATACTTCTGATGTGAGGTTTTACCTCATCCGCCGTACTCTCCTGACATTGCTCCTTCGGATTTCCATCTTTCCCGTTCCCTCGGAAATTTTCTACAAGGGAGTTCTTTCTTCAGAAGATGAAGTCAAAATGGACCTTTTATTGTTCTTTAGAAGAAAGGAATGTGATTATTGGGAAAAAATGGACAATGGGAAAGGGTAATTGCTAACTGTGGTAACTGTTTTGTAGATTAAATAAATAAATTTTAAGCTGTTCATCAATTTTAATTTTTGTCCAAATTTCTCTACGAACTTTCCAGACAACCCAATGCATTTTACACCTTTGGATTTCACATTTACGATTTTCTAAAAAAAAAAAAAACTGTAACGATTTTGATTAAACTCAGTTTATCGATGTAAAAATTACTGGGTTTCAATATCATGGAGGTTTAATTCTGATTGTAATAGTTTGACAGGACTTGAATGCCGATTCTTTTGTTGTTTTTTTTTTTTCTTCTTCTTAAGTACCTTTGGATTCTAATAAAATAACCATATCATCTTTTTAGCTTTAATAAGAAGCGGATAAATATATAAGTTGAATGAATTCGATACCCAACTAAAGGAAAAAGTGAAATAATATTTTATAATGCATTTTTTGTATTTTTGAACATGAAAACAGTATTATAGATGTATAATGTACCGTTGGAAAGCTAATGATTTTAGAAAAAATGTTAAACCAAAGGGGGTTGAAGACCCCAACGTCTGTTAGTGTCATAAACGTTTATTCCTTCATATTACCAATTTACCAATCTTTATAACATCAATACTTTATAATTTCGAAAGTAGGTTTAGCTCTTTTACGCTTTAAATAGACCACTCGTAGTCCTCTCCAATATATTTTAATAATATTCTATCAATATTTTTAGCACTAAGGGCTAAAAATATTGATAGAATATTATTAAAATATATTGGAGAGGACTACGAGTGGTCTATTTAAAGCGTAAAAGAGCTAAACCTACTTTCGAAATTATAAAGTATTGATGTTATAAAGATTGGTAAATTGGTAATATGAAGGAATAAACGTTTATGACGCTAACAGACGTTGGGGTCTTCAACCCCCTTTGGTTTAACATTTTTTCTAAAATCATTAGCTTTCCAACGGTACATTATACATCTATAATACTGTTTTCATGTTCAAAAATACAAAAAATGCATTATAAAATATTATTTCACTTTTTCCTTTAGTTGGGTATCGAATTCATTCAACTTATATATTTATCCGCTTCTTATTAAAGCTAAAAAGATGATATGGTTATTTTATTAGAATCCAAAGGTACTTAAGAAGAAGAAAAAAAAAACAACAAAAGAATCGGCATTCAAGTCCTGTCAAACTATTACAATCAGAATTAAACCTCCATGATATTGAAACCCAGTAATTTTTACATCGATAAACTGAGTTTAATCAAAATCGTTACAGTTTTTTTTTTTTTTAGAAAATCGTAAATGTGAAATCCAAAGGTGTAAAATGCATTGGGTTGTCTGGAAAGTTCGTAGAGAAATTTGGACAAAAATTAAAATTGATGAACAGCTTAAAATTTATTTATTTAATCTACAAAACAGTTACCACAGTTAGCAATTACCCTTTCCCATTGTCCATTTTTTCCCAATAATCACATTCCTTTCTTCTAAAGAACAATAAAAGGTCCATTTTGACTTCATCTTCTGAAGAAAGAACTCCCTTGTAGAAAATTTCCGAGGGAACGGGAAAGATGGAAATCCGAAGGAGCAATGTCAGGAGAGTACGGCGGATGAGGTAAAACCTCACATCAGAAGTATATAACTATTGCCGAGTCTTTAAAGACACACCTTTCCGATTTGCCAACTCTATCTGTTTCTCTTCAATTGATCTAACTGGGCGCAGTAAATGGCCTTTCTTGGATGCAAACCGGCGTTAGGTGTTGCAAGCAGCGTGGTTCCGAAGATTTTTTTCAGCTGGTGTTGATACAGAGAATCCATATTTCGTCACTAGTAACAACTCGTTTCAAAAATGGATACTCCACATTTTTTTCAGGAGCAAATCACAACATAAAAACCTTTCAATAAGGTTCCTTTCACTGAGCTCATGGGGAACCCAAACGTCGTAACGACAGACGTACCCGGCATTCTTCAGATAGTCAAAAGCTATCTCACGGATGGTAATTTGTAGATTGTTTGCGATGACCGGCATAACATCCTCAATGTTAAGAGTTGAACTCCGGCCAGCCCGTGTTCGGATTTCGAAATTAAAATCTGATCTAAACCGCGAAAACCACTTCAGAACCATGCTATCAGCAATTGAATCGCTGTCATACACGGCACGAATCTTTCTTTTAGTTTGAGCTGCGTTTATCCCTTTATTAAAAAAAGAACAGCATGATATGCCTAAAATAAACTGAATCGTCACTCATGTTGTTTTGCAATAAACTAAACTACTGAGCCTTAATAAAGACGAATTCAGTGTGTAAACATAGTTAATTCCATTTGGATTAAAGGCAAATAAATCAACATTAGCTTTGTGATTCATTTTTAGTAGAAACAATATTGGGTTGTCACATGAAATGTCCGTTTTCAAGGTAAATGATTTTCATTAAAAATACGATATGAAAATAAGATAATTTTATTCGAAATATTTACCTTCTTTTTCTACATTTTTCCCAACGTGACACCAACTTTTTTATCCACGAATTGAAAAAGTCTGAGCTTTGAAGGGAAACAAAATCTGAAAACGCACTTTTGTTGGTGTTCACTTGATCATAATTTTCAAAAAGTTTTCCTTTGACGAAGTTGTCTAAATTCCTGAACAGATGATAATTTGTTAGAGACAAGTCGGGGAAATATGGTGGGTGCTGAAGAAATTCGTAGCCCAGTTCTTTCAATTTTTGCAAGTTATGTTTTGAAACATGGGGTCTTGCTGCCGCTCAGTGAGATCATGAGGTACCCATTTATCGAGCTTTTTTACTTTCCCAATACACTTTATATGTCTGGAAACGGTAGATGCACTTGCATTTAGTTGTGCTGAGAGTCCTTTAACTGTTTGGTAGGGGTTTTCTTCTACTGTATGTTTGAGGACATCGTTGTCTATTACGGACGGAGGTCCTCGAGGCAAGTTTTCCAAGTCGGTATCCCCAGCTGAAAACTTAGCAAACCAAAGGCGAATGGTCCGTTCATTAACACTCCCTTCCCCAAACCCCTTGCAAATATTTCTAGCGGCTTCGTACAAAAATATTACTCGAAAATCGCGTGTTTCCATGTTCATATTTGGAGGTATACTAAAAAGTGGGTTATTGATTGGGAAGCTAATGCTTATAATACAAAGGTAGAGGATTAGTAAATGTTTACTTTAAATATGTAAACATTTGGAAGAAAACAACAGAGACCAGCAAAATCCTTTATGTATTTCAGAAACTATAAAAACGGACATTTCATGTAAAACAACCCAATAAAAAGTAAATTTTATTTTTAAAATCTCTACGAACTTTTCGGACAAGCCAATATAAAGTGGCTCTTCTGGTTAGCTCATATTGATGAAAAGCTGCTGTAACACATCGAGTGTATAGTTGTCTTAAATAGGAAATTTAACTTTTTGTGCGACTGATTTTCGAGCTATATTTACCACACAAAAAGACACACACACACACACACCTTTTTGAGCTACTTGGTTGTTAGGACTCAGGGAACCCCCTGTGTATTTACGTTGAAAAGTGGAATTAGAAATTTTTCACTATCCCAATACTTTCCCTTACTACATATATTTCACATATAGGTAAGTTAGGTAAGATAATGAGCACTGAACGAAAAAAATAAAATAAAAGTGTAGGATTTTATCTGGAATAAATAAACAATCGGTTGATAGTTCCTGAAATAGTTTGATATTTACGATAGTTTAAGAATAAAACATTAATATTCAATACCCGTCTTTAAATAATACTATTTGTTCCTTATGTGTGGCCTGGATAAAAATAAAATTATTTTATCTTGTGCGCAAAAATATGAAGGTATATACATAAAAAATAGTTGGGCAATTTTTTTACGATTTTGATTAAACTCGCTATGATGTAAATTTTAACAGGATTTAATATCATGTAGGTTTCATTCTGATTGAAATAGTCTGACAGGGCTTAAATGCCGAAGTTTAAACTTTCTTCTCCTGAAGAATTTTTGTATTTTCTTAATTTTGTATTTTTTATGAAATCAACCATATCATCTGATTGACAAATCTAAAAAAAAAAAAAACAGGTAAATATACGTATAAGTTGAACGGAACCAACTATAGGAAATAACTGCAAAAATATTTTTTTAATGTAATTTTGTAACGTAAGAACAGTAATATACACGTATAATATACCGTTGGAATGCTAAAGATTTTAGAAAAATATTGACATTGATAAAGAATGGTTAAATATACATGTTGGACGGATTTGATCACCAACTAAAGGATTAAAGAGCAAAACTATTTTTTAACATAATTTTTGGTTTGCTGATAATATGAACAGTAATATACCGTTGGAAAAGAGAACGATTTTAGAAAAAATACTATCTGATACACATAGTTGTAAAAGGTAATATAAAGTGACGAATGGGGAAAAAACTTATTACTGATTAACAATTTAATGTAGTTATATTATTTAACCTAAATCATGTGTTTCCAACGAAAATGAATACACGTTTAATTAAAATCAACTTAAAATATTTTCCAAATTGAAGTATATTTAATAGTTTTTAAAAGTCGGTTTTAAAAATGAATTAAATTTAAAAATCAAATATACATAATTTTAGATATTATAATGATGACATGAAAGATGTTTTTAGCGGCAGGAGCTTAGAAATACGTGGGATAGCTCAGACCCCGAAAGTTGTCATAACAAAGGATTATTTATTTGAATAGTTACTGTTTCCCAGGAATTCAGCGGGTAAACAAATAAAATGACTTTTCGAACACGTTCGTAACGCCATATAAAAAAAAAAAAATCTTTTGGGGAAGTGACCGTGTTATTTAAAAAAAATAAAAATAAACAGTGCCACAACATTCCATGAAGGGAGGGTCAAAGGTTCAGTGCGTAGTAAAGCGGGTTGATAGTTTTTATCTACTATTCAGTTTTTTTTAAGAAAATTAATTTTAACTTTCACAGTCAAGACATCATTATTTTTTATGTTTTGACAATTCTAAATATATAGTACACGCAACACTCGACTTTCACTTACCTCTGTTGTTATAATCAAATTTTAAATACAGTTAAAGAGGAAATTAAATCATTAAGAGTTTTAACAGAAACATGTGTTTTATTAAATAATCTATTATATTATTATCATATAATAACGTAGTAACATCTACTACAATTAGTTTGTTTTATCGGCTTTTCAGCTCTCTTTGATACCTTTCACAATTTTGTGTATAATATATTTTTTTTCTAAAATCTTTAACTTTCCAACGGCATATTACACGTCAATATTACTGTTTTTAGGTTCAAAAACACATAAATCAAATTCGTTCAACTTCTATATTTAGCTGTTTTTCAGCAATGCTAATCAGATGATATGATTAATTTAATGAAATCTACTAAACTAAAGATACTTATGAGAAAGAAAATTAAAAATATCGGCATTCAAGCCCTGTCAGACTATTTCAATCAGAATGGAATCTAAATGATATTAATTACATCGATATATCCAGTTTAATAAAAATCGTTAGAGCCGTTTTTGACAAAATCGTAAAAAGGTGCAAAATGCATGAAAAAAAGTAGCATTTCAAGTCAGCCGATTTTAGTGAAAGAGTTGCTGTAACCTCTCAGGCGTATAGTTATCTTAAATATGAAATTTCAGTTTCGCTCAACTTCTACTTTTTGTGCTGGACTTCAAACATACACAGACACAGACATACCGACCATTTTGCGGTAGTTGGTCATGGACCCTAAAACGTTTTTATTTCCGTCAAAAACTGGAATTCAAAAATGTTCACGAACGCAATACTTTCCCTTACTATACATTTCATACATAGGTAAGTGAAAGTAAAAATACATTGCTTACTTCTACTTAATTAAAATATTTATAACAAAAGAAACATAATTATAAAACTACCATTTTCTGAGGTGAAAAAAAAATGAGAGTCACAAATCTCATAGAGTTAATAAACAATATACAACTTACATAATATTAAAAATACAAAAAAAAAATAAAAATAAACAAATAATCAATAAATATATAAGCTTAAATTTAACTTATATTAATAATAAATACACATTTCACTTTTCAACAAAGTAGTACCCTAATCCACTGGTTATATTCCCATTCTTCCTCCTGTTACCTGCTTTACCCGAACGAACATTGAAAAGAAGTAGGGCACGTGAGCTGCAAGTTGAAAACATCAAATTTTCTGGATGAAATATAACGCATTTGCAAATTTAACATTGAAGGATAGTGAAATAGATATTTTTTAAACTTAACTAGTGATCCACCCCTTGCTTCAAAATGGTGAAATTTTAAAACGTTGTCATTTCATTTATGCTTAGAAAGAAACCGTTTGACCGATTTAAAGTTTATTGCTTTAGGATTGTTAGTTTATTGTAACAAAAAGTGTATTAAGCTAGAAAATATTAAGTTTATTTTATAACGTTATTCATTTTAAAATTAAATGATCGGCAGAACTGGAAAACATAAATTGGTGAATAAATCAAACCCGAAAATCGCAACATAATTTTAAATAGAGATAAAAAAAAAAATTAATATTAATTAAAAAAAAATCTTGTTTTAAAATCTCGTTAAGTTTTTAACTACATCTTTTAATAGTGTTGAGAATTTCAGTCAGTTAAGTACTTCAAAGAGATTATGAAGTTTTTAGGTCACCATAGCGACGTGATAATACTAAAGAAGAGACCGAATAGTGATAAGGCAACAGATGTCGCACGTTGCCAACTTCCAGGAGGGGAACAACACACATCATCCCCACTTACCTCCCTCTTTCCAGCGGTCATCTGACGCCATGACAGCTCTCATATCAGTACCAAGCAACGCCTTTCAATCATTTTACTACCTAATACAATAATCTATAACGATTGACTAACAAATGAATAATAATAATAGTGCGTACTTACGGGCAATAAAGCCGTAAAAGAAACCTCCATGACTGCTAACACAAGACAAACAAGGAAGGCTTCAGCGGTGGTTTGTATTACAGCCACTGATAGCGCTAGTGGCGCTCTTATTTAAAAGACTGACGATAACAGCTGAAGAGAAGAGTGCAGAAACATGACTTATTTATTACGAAAATTGTATTTAGACAACAATTAAATGCACTATTTTTGTTTATCTTTTTAGACAGACCGTATAATTTATTTAAAAATAATAATAAATCTCAGGCATTAAAATTCAAGTGGAAAAAATTAAAATAGGTACCATCTAGAATTAATAATTTTTGGTTTTCTTATATGTCTTTGCTTTTATGCACGTGTCATTACGGACGTATAATGATGGGAAAAAATAAAATTAAAACCTTAAATTTAATTTTAATTAAAAACTTATTTTTTTTTTAAGTTGCACGTACGAATACAATTATTCCTCAAAATATTTAATTTAATTTTTTATTTTAGACAAAAGATTTTCTGTAATACCTACTTGCTTTTTCATCATTCATTAGCATCGGAAAGGTAAATTAATCCTACTGATGTCCGATTTAGTGTAATTTCGAACTGTTAGACAAGAAAACTAATATCTACCTATAAAATTAATTTTATTTAAAAAAAGATATAATAAAATAAATTTATAATTAATTTTATAATGGTTTTGATTATTCATTTGGATTTATAATTTATAATAATAGTGAAGTACTAATAAAAAAAAGAACGATAAAATAAACTTATGGAATTTCCAAAACAGCTAGCTGAAAGTGGCTGTATAGGTTAAACTTTATATATTTTTATAAATTTGTTGATATTTAGTTGAGTGTACCTTCGATTTTCTTTAGAGGACAGGGGCAAGCACGTCCGAAATTGTCGGAGCGGGATGGTTAGTTGATATATATATATAGAAATAGAAATAGAAAATTTTTTTTATTATTCTGGGACAGGGTCCCTTAAGAACAATTGATATGTACAATTAAGATATACGATGTATCTGGCCAAAAGACCAAAGGATTATAATTAATTCTAGATATATAGAATATATAATTTTTTCTTCTAAATTTCTAAATATGTATAAATTTTAAATTAAAGTAAGCTGTTGTCAAAAAAACTACCCTATAACCACATCTTTAATCCTAAAAAAAAGTTTACTTTTTTAAAATTATTTTTATTAAATCCAAAAATCTTTAGTGGATGTAATTAGTTGACCGTTGAGAATTACTGGAAGGAATTAGTCCGGGTGGTGGTCATTAAATGAAACAACTAATAGTTTCAACTATTTATTGTTTGCCAACGTTTTAAAAATCTTCAGGCAGATAGAGAGCGCATCTCACCTTATTTACGACCATGGATGTAGATTTAAAAACAATAAATGTGTGTGTGTGTGTGTGTGTGTGTGTGTGTATAGATGAAATTCAATGCGCATTGTTCAATAAAGCATAAGATGAAGGGGATTATTCTGGACATTATTAACCTAATGGTTTTTAAATTAAGAAGTAAACTAATTTATAATAATTCTTCCTTACAAATTATCACAGATAACTATTGTTTCTTTAACGAAGAAAGAGACATCTGTCCAAGAGATCCCCCTAAAATTACTTCAAAAACATAAAACTGATTTATTGTTTATTAATTCATTAAACGTCACTTTACACTGCTGTAGTTAATCGGACGATGCTACAGTGGGAGTCCTGAATTGTCTATCCAGGTTTAATTAGGATAGGAATCTTTAACCATTACCTGACATCGCATAGGTTAGGGACCTACATTGTACGTCCCCTCCGAAGGAAGGCATAAACAAAATTTTTGACTCTATTTTAAATGTCCTATAATTAGGTGTTAATTATACATAAATAAATGGAAAATAATCATAAGTGGAATGATTCAGGAAAAGAGACTGCAACTATCATTTTATCTTATCAGAATTGACATGAAACAAACATTGTAAAGGTTGAATACGCTGTATTCAGTCCATGAAACTTTTAAGATTCCAGAGGAAACAATAATTTGTTTTCTTGCCAAACAATTATTGCCCTTCAGAAAAATTGTGAGTAAACTCACGAGATTTCAACAAAATTCGAATAATCCATTAAATTTATCGCAAATACCTTAAGATTAAGATACCTAGATCTTAAGACAAGCCGGAAACAATGCATCCATCCAAGAAACATTTTATTTAAAAATCTACATTATTGAGATATTAATTAATAATGAGATATTCATAAATGTTAAAGTAATTTAAAATAAAAATAGTGGATATAATTAGTTGACCGTTGAGAATTACTGAAGGAATTAGTCCGGGTGGCGGTCATTAAATGAAACAACTGAATAGTTTCATTTAATGATCGCCACCCGGACTAATTCCTTCAGTAAAATAAAAATATATATCATTATTATCATTCATTTAATTTCTCATTTTTAAGATGCAGATTATAGATAAATAAAATCGTCTCAAATTTTTAACATATCCTCGTACCCTAGATAAACACACCAAAATATTATCATTTCTACTATTAACTATTTATTTTCGTGCCCATGAAACCGTAGATTTTTTCTACTCGCATTTGTTCACTTTTACTAAATGTTGAGACAGTAAATGAATCATAAAACAGTAAGATTTTTTTTTAAACCTAAAGCAGAGAAAAAAGGCAGTATTATTTCACGAATTTTGAAATTCGTCAGATAGAACAATATCCCAGTACATACAAAATTGTAGAGATAATAAAACATAAAAAATCTTATCAATTGAAATAAATCAAAACTATTTTTATTATCTCAGTCCATTTGTCGGCCTGATTTGATGGCCTGATCTTATTCAAAATCATCATGACTCTGGCATCCTACACGCCGAAGATTTTGTGATCATTCCGAAGATCACTCCTAAAAAAGAATCTTAATCTAAGCACAGTTTTTAGGAAACCTTATTAAAAATACTGTTTAGATGATATTATTTATATTTTTATAGTCATCACCAAGCATAAAACTTAAATATTTTAATAGCTTATTTTTTTATTCAGCTTTGAAATAATTTTGACACATAACTTATTTTTTCTATCTTCACTAGAACCAGAAATATTAAATAAAATGTTTTTTGTCGCCTGCAAAAACTTTCCGATTTTTTTACGCGACTCCTGGGGAATCCTTAACATTTTACAGTGTATAATGATTTAATGTCTAGTTTTAGCTTTTAAAAAATTCATCAAAATAGGACCACCTCTTAACGTCCCCTCCGAAGGACGGCATAAATAAGGATTTTTTACTCCCATTAAAAAATCCTAGGACCACCTGCGGGTTTGAACCCGTGACCTTTGGCATAATTTAGTTATCAATATAAAATTGGAGGTTGATAATTAATGTCACCAATATTTTATTTAATTATGATGCACTAAGCTTCGCCTATAATGCCATCTTCAGGTTGAAGATCAATTTTTATCTGCTAGTAAAAATATGATTTCTTAAAAAATAATCAATCTCATAAGTTATAACTGGTTCACGGTTGTTCCTGTCATTGAAGTTTTTTAAAATTCTTTTTTTTTCATGTTTTAATTTGGTTTATTTATTTTTAAAAATTTAACATTAATCTTTTTATAGATTATTAGCAATTATAATTCATAAATTTTATTTATTGTAATCTAACAAATTGATTTATTTAATTTTGATGTTATAATTTATGAGAACGATTATTTTTTAAGAAATCATAGTTCTTGCACCTGAATATGGCATTTTAGACGAAACTTAGTGCATCATAATCATATAAAATAGTGGTGAAGTTAATAATTATTGGGGGAGACCGTGGCTGAGTGGCTAGCGCGCTAGTCTCTCATGCTAAAAGTTGTGATTTGGAATCTCAGTCCCGGTGGGACTTTTATAAGTATGTAATTAAATGGGGATTCACTTACAGTCTCTTCCTCGGGTATGTGAGACCCGTCAGCCAAATGGTGGCCACTCACAAAATTAGGCGTAGGGAGTGATGACCCAACATTATAGTGGACGGGCCGAGTTGATTAGCGCGCGTTGCCTATATAGATGACCACAAAAAAAAACCTGTGAAAAAATTATTTTGGGTTTGAGTCTCGGTTCTGAGGGAGCTTTTATCTCGGCATTTATCCCTCGTCATCTCCCCGTGGTCCGAGAAATCCCCGTATAGCCTTCAAAGGCGAGGAAGGGGTGAAGAAAAAAAAACAAATAAAAAAAAAATACCCAACAATATAAAATTCATCGAGAAACGTGAATGCAATCTCCCAGGAGATTACACCGCAAGGCCCAGGGTCTACACGGGCTGTCGCGCCACTGGAAGAAGAAGTTAATTATCAGCCTCCAATTTTATATTAAACGCTGATCTTCATTCTAATATAATCTACACCTAATTAGTTGTTCATTTTTTTTTTTCAAAATCCCCAAATTTATATGTTAATATTAATAATAATAATAATAATAGGCTTACCGAACCCTAATGAGGTTCGATGTCGATACCACCAAACTTTGCCTGCACAGACTCGTCCAATGTTCGCCGGTCAAGCCCAAGCCCCCGAGATCAGCCTTAATGCAATCCTCCCATTGACGCTTCGGCCTACCTTTCGGACGCCTGCCAGTCGGTTCAGCGAATACCAACTTTCTCGGAATCTGTTCCTCACCGAGCCCAACAACTTCAGGCGCCCATTTGAATCTCCGCGATGCTATCAAATCAATTATATTCACAGGGTACAAACTCCGCAATTCCGCGTTGTGCAGCCTTCTAAACTCCCCATTGGCCTCATCTCTCTTCGGACCAAATATGTTACGCAGTACCTTATTTTCGAAAACCTTAAGCCGTTGTTCATCCTTCAAAGTAAGCGGCCACGTTTCACATCC
This sequence comes from Piezodorus guildinii, assembly GCA_023052935.1. Lineage (NCBI taxonomy): Eukaryota > Metazoa > Arthropoda > Insecta > Hemiptera > Pentatomidae > Piezodorus > Piezodorus guildinii. The sequence goes on along the minus strand of CM041297.1, from coordinate 40,141,547 downwards.
GTAAAGAACCGTCGGAAGAATAATAGTTTTATAAATTCTAACATTTAAGTATTTGGACAGAAGCCGCGAGCTAAGTAATTTAGCAACTGAATAATAACACGCATTCCCCACCTTTAACCGGGACTTTATTTCTTCCTGGATTTCATTTTTTCGTGTTATCATTCAACCTAAATACTTGAATTTCACTACGTGTTCAAAAGTATGCACTGAAATATTAATATCATCAAGATCGCAACCATTTCTGCTACTAATCATATATAAATATGTTAATATTACTGACAAAAACTAAAAATAAATATTATATGTAAGGACAACAAGACGACCATCTTGCTATACATCTGAGACGACATGGGCTCAGCTTGGCGTCCTGATTATAAAACATTAATTAAACCTTTTAAAGCTCAGGCGTCAGTTTCTCCCTCCTCCTCTGTGGTTAAATAAGCAAAGTGACAAGGAGTTGGCGGGAACATAAAAGGAAAGGATTAGGAACATTTGTAAATGGAAATTGATTTACTTCTGATTTAGGACTTGCTATAATTTCGTTATTATTTTCGTAAGAGAAAATTTTTTTTCAAACCTAGACTTAAAACATAATTTTTCTTTTCATCTACGTTAAGTTAGGTTACTATATTTTCATGGGTGATCAAAAGCAAGGTCATTATGCCTGTTTATTATTATTATATTTAAAAAAAATCTATTTATTGGCATTTACAACTGTATCATATAATACACTTTATTAGTATGTAAAAGTAAATGTGAGTAAAATATAAGAGTCACGAAACACATCTAGAGAAGCTTGTAGGGAAGCACTATAAAAATATTCTAAACTAGAAGGTCTTGGAGTCCATCTACTTTTCAGACACCTCGGAGGATTATCTGGAATTGAAGAGGAAGAAAGGATTAAAACTAGTGGATTATAGGGGGAATGCAGTTTGTCACGAAGGAATGATATCTGTTACTGGTCTAATCAGCAACTTGTCAAACATTAAGGTCTTTATGGATCAGTTTATTTGTTATAAAGCAGGGAGCGTTAAGGATTATACGAAGGATTTTGATTTTATAGCCTAGTAAAATAAGGATGTTTGATGGAATCAATTCTGACTAAGCTGGAAATCATTGTAATACCTCTTAATTGTCCTAAATAAAAGTAATATGAGTTTGCACTATCGCAGGTTATCGAATTGTTGGCACTTTTTTCAGTTTTTCATCAAAAGCTTAAAAAAAAAAAATTCTTACAGAAAATATCTTTCTTTCCAAAATGAAAGAACGTTTAATTGCCTTTTCAAAAGCCACCTTAGTTATTGAATTTGGTACAGTAATGGTTTAGTAGAGCCCTAAAGTACTCCGTAAGTCTATATCGTCCTTATGATAGTCATGTACATAGGCCTTTTGTAGTTAAGAGTATAATAAGCTATCGTTTGTCTAGTAAGTGTAAGAGCAGCCGAAACCGTCGAGTTTCTTGTCCTTCCAGTCTTGTACGAGGCTGGAATGTTCCAAGTTTCATTAGCATAGGTAGAAAGGAAAGTGTTACGATGGGATGGGATGTCAACTGTATAAATAATGGGTCCTAGGATACTTCCTTGAGGAACAGTCCTAAAAGTCCTATGTAACTGAAATTTCAAGTATAAGCCCAAGATGTTACAGAAACTGTTTCATCAAAATCAGCTAACCTGGCGAGCCATGTATTTTGCACCTTTTTACGATTTTCTCATAAACAACTTTACGATTTTGATTAAACTTGCTATATCGATGTAAAATTGAATGGACTTTAATACCACATAGATTTCATACTGAAATACTGTTGCGGCTTAAATGCATATATTTTAAATTGTCTTCCTCTAAAATATCTTTAATTTTGTATATTCCAAAACATTAACCATATCATCTTATTAGCATTGATAAAAAACGGTTTAATATACAAGTTGAGCGAACCAACAAAAGGAGAACATTTTATTTCCCCTAGAAGATAAGAATAATACAGAAATATTACAGCTTTGTGATTCATTTTTAGTAGAAACAATATTGGGTTGTGTCACATGAAATGTCCGTTTTCAAGGTAAATGATTTTTATTAAAAATACGATATGAAAATAAGATAATTTTATTCGAAGTATTTACCTTCTTCTTCTACACATTTTTCCCGACGTGACACCAACCTTTTTATCCCCGAACTGAAAAAACTCTGATCTTTGAAGTGAAACAAAATCTGAAAACGCACTTTTCACTTGATCATCATTTTCAAAAAGTTTTCCTTAGACGAAGTTGTCTAAATTCCTGAACAGGTGGTAATCTGTTGGAGACAAGTCGGGGAATATGGTGGGTGCGGAAGAACTTCGTAGCCCAGTTCTTTCAATTTTTGCACGGTATGTTTTGAAACATGGGGTCTTGCTGCCGCTTAGTGAAATCATGAAATACCCGGGTAACGAGCTTTTTTACTTTCCCAATACACTTTAAATGTCTGGAAATGGTAGATGCACTTGCATTTAGTTGTGCTGAGAGTCCTTTAACTGTTTGGTAAGGGTTTCCTTTTACTGTATGTTTGAGGACATCGTTGTCTATAACGGACGGAGGGCAAGTTTTCCAAGTCGGTATCTGAAAACTTAGCAAACCAACGGTGAATGGTCCGTTCATTGACACTCCCTTACCCAAACGTCTTGCAAATATTTCTAACGGCCTCAGCTGCTGAATGGCCGAGTTTAAACATGTACAAAAATATTACTCGAAAATCGCGTGTTTCCATGTTCATATTGGGAGATATACTAAAAAGTGGGTAATTGATTGGGAAGCTAATGCTTATAATACAAAGGTAGATGATTGCTAACTGTTTACTTTAAATATGTAAACATTCGGAAGAAAACACCAGAGACCTGCAAAATCTTTTATGTATTTCAGAAACTATAAAAACGGACATTTCATGTGAAACAGCCCAATATAATATGCCATTAGAAAGCTAAAGATTTAAGAAAAACTGTCATCTTGTTTACAGACTTGTGAAAGGTAATGTTAAGAGATGACTACGGCATAAACTTCTGTGATTATTGTACATAACAATTTTACATAGTTAGTTTTTATATTTAATCTAAAACATATGTTTCCAACGGAACTGAATATAATTCTTTAAACTTTCACAACCTAGGTAAGTGAAAGTCGTTCTCCGCACCAGATTTTTAAAAGCCGACTCCGTTGTCCTGCTCCGTTTCTTAGTCTTGAACTCTCATCCAAAACCACAACACATAATCCGTCTAAAACCACCAAAATATGAGGTGAAATCCTGACGATGGATAAAATGGTGGCCTAAGGCTGGGTTGTTGCTACTGAAGGGTCAATACGAAACTTATCACGTCATGACGAGTAATGGTGAAGCTTTTCCCCAACATGCTTTCTGCTCTCCTTTCATTCGTACCTGTTCCCCCAAGAAACGGACCCCCAAGGCCAAAAAAAAAAACTGTTATGAACTATGTAGGGGGGAGAATATATATGAAGGGAGGGGGGAAGGACAAAATTTAAAGGACGGCAAATTTAAAAATGTTTATGTTGAAGGCACATAAGAATATATATATATATATATATATAATATATATATATATATATATATATATATATATAATATTATACAAAAATACCACCGAATAAACTGAAAAGTAATAAAAAAATAATCCCTGGAGTACAAAAATAAAGGAGGATGTACTGAGAATAAGCCACATAAAACCTAATCACAAATGAACAGAAACAGAATTATAACTATAAGCCATATTATAAATGCCAATATTTAGTCCCATAATTAGAATTGTTTAATAGTTTTCGTTTCATAAACCCCGATTTAAATGAAAACCTTCAGTGATAATCATGCAATAAAAGAATCAGTCTTCTAAAGTCATGTAGTATGAGACATAATATGCAAATGGAAATAACGCATTAATTTTACTCTGCCAATCTCAAATAATAAAAAAATACGAAAAAGGGAATATACAAAATTAAATTAATAAATAAAAATTAGTACATAAGTACAGGTTTAAAGATATACATCGCATATGTATGCGTTAGCATTTACAATTGTTAAAAAAAATAAATAAATAAAATACATATTACATATTTACGAAATAAATGGCGTTGATGTCCGTAATTGTTTTCCGAGGACGGGCAAAAAATAAAAAAATAAAATAAAATAATAATAATAATGTATCGAATATACTTTGATAAATATTGATAATATCATACAATTTTTAAAATATAAGATTAATTATGTTTTAGTCCGATTAGCCATAATAGCATAAAGTGACGTCAAATGAATAAACAAACAAATTATGTTTAAAATAAGTTTGTAAATTAGTTCTTCTGATATTAGTTTGTTTGTATTTCTCGGGGTAGAATCGTAGGTCATTAACGCCTATATAAACTCATTTAGTTTACAATAAATTCCATCATGGTTTTATTCTAATTATCTAGGTTTGGAAAAAATGCCTCGATGGATATAAGATGAGGACCTTGGAGTATGATGAAGGAAATTTACCATCCTATTCGTGTTCTTTGAGGCAGTTATATTCAGTAGTAGTAGGTGTAACCACTAAGTAGATCTACAATATATAATTGTTCAAATAACAGGATCAGAGGTCACCTGTGTTGTAGTGGCTATTTCAGCCTTCTATGCCCAATGTTGAGGGTTCGAACCCGCCAGATAGCTCTGGAATTGTTGTTTTTTCTTCTTTTTGCTCGATGGCGCAACAGGCCATGTAGACCCTTGGCCGCGCGGTGTAACTGCTAAGAGAATAACCTCGCGTTTCTAGATGCAATTTTATACAACAGGGTAATCACTCCCTAAGCCTATTTTTGTGAGTGGACACCAGTTAGCTGACGGGTAAAACATACCCGGGGAGAGGCTGAGTGAATCCCCATTAATTAAATAGTTGAAAAAGTCCCTCCGGGACTGGGATTCGTACTCACAACTTTTGGAGTGGGAGAATAGCGCCACTCAGACACGGGCTCTCTATTGCTATATTGTTATACAACCTAGGATTGCTTAAAGAGAATACAAAGTTGTTGGTTATTCCGTTCTTTAAAAGAGACCTAAAATGGTGGTCCCAGGGCAGTGCGATGTCAAGTACTTCTTAAAGATCCCTATTCTAATTAAACCAGGAAAGGTTAAGGTTAGCATTACTGTAGCATCGTCCGATTAGTAACGTTAGCCTAAATCGACGGCAAATAGATAAAAAACAAAAAACGACTGGTCTCGGGCTCCGATCAGGTTTCTGTTTTTTTTTTACTAAAAACAAGACAAAGCTCAGAAACCTCATCATTAATCATTTAAAATTTACTAATATATCGTTTATGATAAGTAAAATTAATTATTGAAAAACTTACAAAAAAAGTATGTTCTACTTTAATAAACAAAACTGTCAGAAGTATGATTCATAAACAAGAGTTTACTAAAATAACAAGCAAGCTCTCCTTATCAGACAGACAGGAAAATTTAATTTTGTGAATTGAAAAAGTTATTGACATGCTTTAACGGACCGAATAGTCAAATACATTACATAGAATTATACATAAAATAAATTTTTTTTTTTGCAAAAAACCTGCGTTAGAGCTATCGAAGGTGCCAACATCGTAAAAAATAAAATCTACCCTTTTACAATGGCAGCTTGTTTATCTCTTCAGAAGCTAAACTTGATGATGGATTGGTGAGAAACTCTAAATTTGGAATGGCTTTAGTGCTGCTATTAGGTATCTGAAAGTATATAATAAAGTACTTAGACGAATGCAAATAAAATACGGATAGTAACTACAATAGTTTTAGCATTGTGGATTTAATTAGTTGACCTATTTACTATTTATTGTTTGCCAACGTTTCGACCCCCTTTGTGGGTCATCATCAGGGCTGGATGTGTAGAAATGATGGCTTGCTGAGATGAGAATGTCTGCTGTTGTTAAGATGTAGATAGAATGTCCTGCTTGCGATTTTTTATTCTGGCGCTCAACTCTCTCCTCAACTCTCCGCCGCAGCGCCAGAATAAAAAATCGCAAGCAGGACATTCTATCTACATCTTAACAACAGCAGACATTCTCATCTCAGCAAGCCATCATTTCTACACATCCAGCCCTGATGATGACCCACAAAGGGGGTCGAAACGTTGGCCATGGCAAACAATAAATAGTTGAAACTATTTATTTGTTTCATTTAATGACTGCCACCCGGACTAATTCCTTCCAGCACTACAATAGTTTTAGTTCTCAATTATGTTACTAGCTTATTCTCCATTTTTTATTACAGAAGAACTTCATTTTCTAGTATTGTCTGGGTAGTACCAACCAAATTTAATGATATAATTGCATTTATAATCACGAATTATAGAAAACACTATTTCCATATTCTTTGTCAGCTGTCTTCATTTTCAACACTTCATTAACACTGCCAGACGATTGTTTTCCACTGCTATGTTCTTGTAATTATTTGAAATGATAAATATCTCCACAGCCTGAACCATACGTTTTGGTTGGTGTTTGGAATGGTCATTTAGTTGTTTATTGTTTATTAGTTTAACGTCATTTTATGCCACTGTGGCTAATCGAAGGGTGCTAAAGCGGTAGTTCTAAATTTTGCCTGTCCATTCAGGTATAACTAGATCGCGTGTCCAAGCTCAGTAAACGTCCCTAGGATTTTTTAAATGGAGTAAAAATCTTCAAGGTATGCCGTCATTCGGAATGAACGTAAAAAGGTGGTCCTGAGCTTGTGCGATGTCTGATACTTGTCAAAGATCACTTCCTCCAAGTTTAATAAGTATAGGAATCTTTAAAGAGTACCTGATATCGTACAGGCTTACATCTCGCCACAACTTTACATCTCTTTACATATCTTTCTTGACTCTCTTTAGAAAATCATAGGAACATCTACCGGGTTTGAATCCATGACCTTGGGTTCAGAAGGATGTTATGATGGCCACTACACCACTAGGTGGCCCTAAACTTATTTAGTTATCAACTATTTTAATAAATCAGTCAGTTTTTGTGGCAACCATATAATACTGGTAGCCATTGACGGATATAGTTCAAAGGATTCTAGATAAACCTCAAGACTGGAAGAGGCAAAAACCTTCGAGTTTACAGGAGACAGCTGTTTGTGCCTCAGCTGGCCGGAGCACATCTGGTCTGTACAAAGAACTGAGCATACCTGGCTCCTCAGACTGAAAGTTCACAACAACAATGCACTGCTCGGGTTGGGAGGCAACTTTTTAAATTCCCTTCACATTGCACCGAACAAGTGATTTACGCACCTGTACGGCGTTACAAAAACTTCACGACATAAATATGGTCAGCAAACGAATTGTTCCAGAATTGAGTCTTACCATAAGTATTTACTTGGCCTCAACAGGCATTTGAACTCAAAAATATTAGTTGATGGTGCTCAGTTTTTTTTTCAGTTAGTATCCTAAAACTTGTTATTTCTGTGATTTGTTGAGTTTTTACAACACAAGCTAATGAAAATCACTCAAATAGCTAATGGTATCACTCAAACAGTATCACAGACATGATCGAGCTTTAAATGCAGTGCTATAGGGCAGTCTTCTTGCCTCCCATATTAAGTCACAGATAAGATGTCCGAGGTCATTATAAAAATAGACACAATGGAAGCTTCAGTATAACAAAACAGTTATCAACTGACAACATTTATGTTTCATAAATAGATGGTTCCTAAAATAAAAGAAAGCAGCAACATCTTATCATAGAAAGAAACACTTAATAATAACGAAATAATATTGAAAAAAATTAGGCAACATTAGAATAACGAAAAAGCTATACTAAGTCGGGAGAACATAACAAGTTACTGCTGGAAAACTTAAGACCGAACTTAGCAAGTTATGTTAAATATGATAGTGAATAAAACTATGTTTTTTTTTTGTTTGTTTTTTCTCTCTCAAACTGCATAAAGTGAAATGATGACAATACACCAAGAAGATAATTTCGCCAAAACCACCCTCCTGGATTTTAATACAAATTTCCTTCAGTGATATTAAGACATAATAATATAATACAAATAAAAAGGTAATTAGAAGTAACACTTATTTGAATGAAAATAATTTTTATTATGGGACATTTTGTCCTCTTAGAGTAAGGAATAATGTACGGAAAGGCATAGAACTACCTAGTAATATAATAACTACGAAATATATAAAATTAAAATAAGTAAAAGATATAAATAAAAACAGATAAATATGTAACGCATAATTAAGTCAATTAAGGGAGCCCGTGGCTGAGTGGCTAGTCTGTCATGCTAAAGGTGGTAAGTTCGAATCCCAGTCCCGTCGGGACGTTTATAAGGATGTAATTAAATGGGGATTCAGTCACAGCCTATCCATTCAGATTCAGTATTATCATTCCTCTCCCTATCTTTTCCTTCAGTTTCCACTCATACTATTAAAAATTATTTGGAAAAAAAAAAGTCATTGTTGTTTCTGTACATAACACTATTTATACAAATATTATTAAAATGTTAAGATTTAAGCTTGTAATAATTGTAGTAATAGGCACATATGTATGTGAAAAATTCGTTATTTAGTCTGTAAGAAAGGGCCTCAGACCCTAAGACAATAAAATCTATGCATCTATCTATCTATCCCCAGGTATGTGAGACTCGTCAGCCAAATGGTGGCTACTCAACAAATTAGGCGTAGGAAGTGATGACACTACACTACAAAATGCATCGAGAAACGTGAGTGTAATCTCCCAGGAGATTACACCTTGAGGCCCAGGGCCTACACGGCCTGTCGCGCCACTGGAAGAATAATAATAATCAAGTCAAGAAATTTAACATGTGAGCGAAAGATAGATCTTTTAGGAGGTGGAGAAATACGTGGTGTTTAAATGTGGTTAAGGATCATACTTTACGGAGAGAGATGGGTAATGGGTTCCTAAGTATGGTAGAAAGGACTTTCCAAAAAAAGAAGTTCTGTGAGAAGGTACATATAAGTCGATAGATTGAGATCTTGTGTTTGAACATACATGTACGTAAGAGCGCGAAGTGAGGAAGTCAAGTATGTAGGAAGGTTTTCTGGCTTTCGAGGATTTGATTAAGAATATACCAACTAGATATTTACATACATGGAAACATTGAAAAAGTAAAACATCAATTTCTAACCAATGCTAAAAAGTATTCGTATAGAGTTAGCTAAGTTCTGTTTATGAAGTGAGAATGTATAAAAAGAGGATATTACGATTAAGATAGGAAAGGGACATGATGAATGTTAGAATGCAAGTAATTCTAAAATGTAGTAAAACGGACAAAAAAAAAAAAAATGAGCGCTCATAAGTCTTAGTTATGTGGGAAGGAGTATAAATTCGATGTCTTTTCTGGAGAATAAATATTGTATTTAAATTGCAGATATTGGATGAGTGCTGGGAATTGATGATTTGGTAAATAAACGATTTGAGAAAATACTGAAATCCGTAAAGTTGGGGATCACACATCTAGGGGCTGAATAGTACTTTTAAAAGAACAGTATGTAATTCAGGAAAATATAAAAAAAGCAAATGTATATTCCCTGAACTAGGTTCAAAAGACAGTTCTTAGTAAAAAACAAAAACAAAACAACAACAACAAAAAGAACGAACAATACATTAGTGCTCCAACATATTGACAAATGTGAAGTCGAAAAATCTGTCGTTCCTTCAATATAGGCAATAGAATCCTAGTCTTTTGCAAATTATAATAATATCATAGATTAAAGATGAGCCTAAAGTTTCTTACCTGAGTGCCTAAAAATATGACAAGGAAATGCTAATCTACAAGAAAGTTTTCAATGAGAAACGCAGAGGCAAATTCAAATGCATTTGTTAGAGAGAATGAAGAAATAACAGTGAATTCATTCAGAAAAACAAGATAATGAGCTTCTTCTCATGCATAAAGGTTCAGAAATTGATATAGATAAAGCTCTTTAGTGCAGATGAATGATAATGATGTTGCTGATAGAGTTTGAAAATGTCATAGGCACTTCGCGAAATGTAGATGAAACGATAGATTTATGTAGTATTTTCAAAAATCAGGAATCTAAATTGCTCACACCAGAACTAGAGAAAGATGGGTAACATGGACAATCTTGCCGATAAAAGAAAAATATTGTTGGAGCTTGATTTTTCTTAAATCGGCAAATTATTTGCACGCAAATACTGATGCTTAATACATACATAGCCTTGGGACTCACAGGATTCATTAATATACAGGAATAATACATAAACTCGGAGATCATAATCATAATGATGGTACTCGGAATGATGGGAAAAGTCAGATAAATTGCTTATGTAAATTAAGAAAGGAAATGGGGAGAGGGAGGAACCCTGGGGAACACCAAGCCATCGAGAGGAGGGAGAAGAGCCAAACAAATATAAATTATTACATCAACGAAATTTTTCATTTAAAATCACGTTATGCTTCTGTGGTTAATCGAACTGTGGCTACAATGACAGTTTTATTATCTTTAACAAGTACATTACAACGCACAGGCTTGGGACCACCATTTTACGTCACCTCCGAAGAACGTGATTACCAAGGATTTTTACTACCTTTAAAAGGATCATTTTCCGAGTTCGAACTCGCCATCTAAGGCATAGAAGAATGTTAAGCCAATACACGGTCGGTGACCTCACGGAACTAATTATTCGAGACATACTAGGGATTATTATACATTAGCCGGTTGTGAACCACATTTGATTGTAGTTGAACAGTTTGATAAATAACATAGTGACACGTAAAATAATCAAAGAGAGATTTTACTTACTAACATACAACGCATTAGGGAAGCATCGTGCATGTTGCGTAGGATCGATTTTGGCTACTAAGGGCTAACTTAGAGCGGAATCATTTTCGACGTTCTTACTCTGCCGAGAGTAAGTTAGTAACATTTACGTTAACCCCCTTACTTAGTTAAGTAGAATAAGTCAGTGTTCAACAAGAAATGCAATATAATACTTAAAAGTACTTAGTGACAGGTGTAGTGCATTATTTCGCACTCGTCTTTTGTTGCTTAATATCTCTTCCTATAATGAGCAGAAACTGAATACATAATCATTGTAACATTTAATACTCACTAGCTTCCATCCACGTAATGATCTTCACAAATATAAACTATTAAACTCTGATGTGTAAATTGGTGGAGATCCGCCCGTGAAGTGACAACACAAGTAATCAAATTTGTGAACAATTGAAAATCAATACATTATAAAAAAAGCTTATAAAATGAGGTACATTCCTTTAATAAATATTTAAATACCCCATTTTCATATATATTAGATAGCAGAAGCAATGTTAAACGTTACATGCATCTATCATAAAACAATTATAATTTTATTTAAAACAATTATTTTTCGAAAACACATGATTGCAAAACCGATTAAATGTAAGTTATAAAAATAACGTTTTGGCCCAGATGTCGGGTGTATAGAAGACTGATTTAATCAAAGTGACACGAGTTACCTATCAGACCCAACAAAACGAATACATTAATAGCAAAATTAAATCATATAAAAAAAAATCTTTAGAAATCAATCCAAATTCTTTTCCGCTAATAAGTAACGTATTTTAAATCTTTTCCCAATGTTAGTATTTGTTTCTTGATTTATTTAACATCACTTGTTAGGCTACTATGACTAATTTATTTAACGTCACTTTATGTTATGGAGGCTAATCGGACGATGCTACATTGGGAGTCCTAACTTAATATTATGGTATGTATTACCATGTACTATGTATATACGATATATTTCTTTGGGTATTGTATGTTTTGTTAAATAAAAAAATAAAGACAAATAAATAGAGAGATAAGAAAAACAAAAAATACCGTGACTAATCGAGCTGTGCTAAAGTGGGATACCTAAATTTTGCCTATCCAGATTTAATAGTACAGGGATCACACAAGCTATTTTACGTTCAACCTGAACAAGTTTTTTGTTACTCCCTTAAAAAATCTGTAAGGGTCGATCCCACAACCTTTAATATAGAAGGTTGTTATAATAACCATAATACTTTTATTCTAATATATTCAGCAATTTTCATTGAGAGGAAGTAATACAGACCCTAACAAGACATTCTTTCTCAATGGAAGCATGTATCCCATCATATCTCCCATTCATTTTAACTTTTCTTTTTTTAGAGATTCATATAACTAACGCTTATTTTTAATTATTTATTGAGTTTTACGACTGTATTAGATAATACATCAAGTAAATTAGCTGTCAGATAAAATACATGAAGAGAAAATGCCCATTGGCAGCACTCCACAAGTAATCTAAACTAGAAGGTCTCGAGGCCATTTTCTTTTCAGACGCCTCGGAGGATTGTCAGTAATGGAAGAGGAAGCAAGGATTGAAACTAGAGGCTTAGAGTGGGAGTGGAGTTTGTCATGGATACCTGGTACGGGCCAAATCAGCAACATAAGAAACATTAAAGTCTTAATGGATGAGTTTGTTGGTGACAAAGTAAGGACCACTGAGGATTTCTCGAAGGATTTGGACTGTAAGCATTGAATACGGGAAGGATTTGATGGTTTAGTAGAGTCCCAAAGCTCCGTACGTCCAGATAGGCCTTATGATGAGCTTTTTGTTGTTGAGTGGAAGGTCAGAGCGTCTGTGCAGTAAGTGTTGAAGTAAGCGAAAACGGCGGGCAGTTTCTTGTCGTTTCAGTCCTGTGTGCGGATTCCATGTTAGACGTTTGTCAAGTAGGAATCCTAGATAGCGAATCTGTTCAACCGGGAAAAGCGGAATATTTTTAAAGGACATTATAGGACAGGATGTCATAGGTTTACGACGTTAAAAATTTAAAAACGTAGTTTATCTCTGCGGGCCCTCACCTGGCATCAATGGTTCCTTTGCCTGGTGGATGGTCTTTATCTTTACTCATCACTGTGCAGAAACATATAGACCTAAATCATTTAGGAACTCCCCTGTGTCTCCTTCCTTTAGCGATCTCAATATTTAAAGAAGTATCCATATACAACTTTAGAAGTATCATTGAAAAATAGAATACTCTCTTGAGGATCACTGTTTTCATTTCGTCGATCTTTAACAAATCAAACCAAAGCAACACACAACCCTGAGGTTCACTGGAAACGTGTCATAATTTTTAATTTAGTACAATTTTGCGAATAATTTATTTAATGATCTACAGAATAACTGTGTAGTATGTCAAATACTTTATTCTGCGATAAGAAGAATTTTTATTAGAACTTTTTATGTTAAGTGAAAATAGAGCACTCGTGTACTGTACTCTCCGGCTGTGGCAGAAATATCTATTATTTTATTTCAGTGAGACAGAGGCATGGAAACCCTCCTGGGGCACACCCAGTCTCTGTATCACGGTTACCGAAAAATTGGGTGAAAACCTGGTTGTTGTGCGTTATCTAGGACCTAATCAGTTCCATGCACAGACGTTGGCCCTGAAACAGTACGAATCTCTATATGTAATGAACACAAGATTCTTCATGAGTTGTAGAAGTAAAAGTTTTTATTTCCTCATATATAAATTAAAATCAATAAAATGTGCTAATAATAAACAACGAAGAAGGCGATCATTAATATTGAAAAGCGAGCTTAAAACGAAGTGGATAAGGCTTGCAGCCCCCGAACTCCCACGACTACGCTACGCGTCGCGGCGTAAATAGCAGTGAATTAATCACTGTCTGGGATCCAGAATGCTAACAGCAACTGGCCAGCAACAGCGCAGCTTCCCACCCAGATAATCAATGAACAAGGAAGAGCTGCCTTAACAGCCACTCCATTCGGATATTGGTCTTAGGCAAGAATGAAAGCCAATAAAACTAACAAAGGGGGCATGGTTGTCGCGCTCCAATATCCGTTTGAGAGAGGCTCCAAAAACAGATAATTGGCGAACAAGAGATCTTACAGCCGTCATGATCCGCAATCCAATGAATGATTTTCTAAAATATATTAATACATTATTATTCGCATTCTTTCTCCGCACAGAGATTGTACTATAGCTTCTATTTCCTCACAAAATCATATATTTGACCTAGAAATGTGGTTTAAAAATGGAAAATCAAAATTAATGCCTCCAAATCGAGTCATGTGAGCTTTTCTCTGCAGAAAGGTACATGTCCAGCTGTGAAAATCGACAACAATGCAGTACCTTCAAAAACCTACGCATGATACCTCGGACTATATTTGGATAAAATACTAACATGGAACATACATACGAAATTAAAGCGACAAAACCTTACAAACAATTGTCACATCTATTGGATAACAGACCATTACTAAATTTACGAAACGAGCGACTAATATACACGATTCTACCGAGACCAATCTGGAAATACGGAGCAGAACTTTAGGGTTCTGCAAAACACGTTCACACAAACAACTCATTCTAAAATCAAAAAATCATTAAAAGACGAAAATGTCTTTTTTTTCTCTTTTGATTTGAGTGAGCAAAATACCATTTAAAGGTAAGGAATCTCGGTTGAAACTTATGTATAAAAGCACCTTAACTAATCTTTTTTTTAGAATATGTAAACATTATTGACCAAGTAAACATGATTTTATAAACACGAAGAGGATTAAATTGAAATATTTTAAAATGCTAAGAACTTATTTTACAACCCAATAGATTCTAATTCCTAATTTTTCAATTTGTATTCAATAATAAATTCTATTCAATGAAAGCTAAAAAGAATATTAATAGGAAGCCAGTGCAAATTTTAAAAAATCTAGTTTTGTGATGAGCGCACCAGATTGTTTTCATCTCTGCTCCATGCACCTTGAATAAGCTGGGAGAATATAACCGAGAGAGATGCTGGAAATAGAGCTATCCGGAGAAGGCTCCTGGTTAGAACGGCCCAGTTATAGCTAATTATAGATTTAGGTGTGTAATTGAGGGCACTGTAACAGGTGGGCATAACAACTACAGCAGAACTGTGTTCCCTGGTGGTTCGGAATGGTACCGGACTGTGGCACATCTGGAAGACCGAATGTACTTCAGGATCTTCTAATACTGCAATATCCACAGCAGAACAAGGAGCATTTTGGAAGACCTCGTTAGTAATTGTCCATGATAACCGAGAAAATTATTTTGGACTCCCTGGGGATTATCCATCATAAATTATATGGTTAGTAAGTTTTGGTTTTTAGCTAATTTTATTTATTTATTTTTTGTTCAGTACTTATCTTTTTACTTAAATGTTGTTTTGCTTCAATACAGTTGATCATTTAGGTATGCATTTTCACATTTTTTTTTTTTTAAATATTTTATGAAGATTGTTCTGTAAATAAGTATATAGATAGAGGAGGTACCTCCACGCTGAAAGGTACCAAGGAGGAAGAAAAAGAAAAAGTTCTGGAAATCAGCATCTAACATAGCGCTGTATAATACATTATGACATTAAATTATTCATATTTTAAAATATACGATGGAAATTGTAATAAAAATTCATCAAATTTCAACTAAAATAAAATAATATGTCATTTAATTGATTATTACGCTTTGTGAAGGAGGAACCCAATACAGTTTTGCAGCATTGTTTTTTTTAGGGGGTGGTTTTCATAAAATAAATCATTTCTCTCTATCTGGATCTGGAGCTTATTGAGTGACTGTCCTGCAACTCTAGGAGGAAGAGAAATGGAGCATAGATGAAAACAATCTGTTGCGCTCATCACAAAACTCGATTTTTAAATTTGCACTGGCTTCCTATTAATATTCTTTTTAGCTTTCATTGAATAGAATTTATTTATGAGAAAGAGGAATATACTGAAGAGAAATGGGCAGGTGGATCTTGAAGGATATGGTTGGTTACTGCGGATTATACTTTTTGGAGGTTTTAAGAGAAGAATTCAGAAAAATGGTATGCTGTCAGACCAAGAAAATTTGTAGTTAATGTTACAAATTAAAAAAAAAAAAAAGGAACGTAGCTCTACACAACTTCATGCAGGAAAGACCAAGAGACACCTATCTCTAGGAAAATTCTACAAATACCTGGGCATTAAACACGCTATTAAGATACAGAAGAAAAAGGTGCTCCGTGACGAAACCAGCAAGTTTAAGATTTTAAGGAGACATTTGACAGATCTTTTCAGCATGTGGCAAATAAGTGTAGTTCAGTATGTCGCTATGACTGGAATGGATAAGGCATGTTAAGGTCAATATAAACAACCACACCATGCAGAGCTTTGGGATAGCAGGGAAAATGGAAGGCTATCAACAACCAATATACCCTAAAAAATCTTAATGGGAATAAACAACACAGCATACACCTGACGTGTATTTCGGTTTCACACAAAATAAACAAAATTACTAGAACTATAGATGTGGCAGATCTTAATGTATCTTACTAAATTAAAAATAATTAGCAGATGTTAATAAACCTACTTAGCACTGGATCTGAAACATAATACCGAAGTATTACGAAGTAATACAAAATTTAAGTAATGAAGTTCATATTTAAAACGCTTTAAATGGTTAAGAAAATTTTTAATATTTCCAAAAACAAACCAACGAAATAAAACTAACAAAATGTCCTCTAATATCATCCCATTCTGATGAGGTGATCAACGAATTTGGTGCCAAATCTAAAATAAATCAATCGGCTCAGAAGTCTGAAAA
Organism: Piezodorus guildinii; assembly: GCA_023052935.1. Lineage (NCBI taxonomy): Eukaryota > Metazoa > Arthropoda > Insecta > Hemiptera > Pentatomidae > Piezodorus > Piezodorus guildinii. The sequence continues at coordinate 40,124,954 of CM041297.1, read as the reverse complement.
AGTCGAGGTCGGCAGGGGTATGAAACCCAATCAGCTATCATTTTGAGATTAAACTGTATTTGGTAATGTCATTAACTAGGATCATCACTATGATCCTTGAGTTAAAAAAAATTGTTCCGATCCGTAATGATCGAACTTATTATTTTTTTAGCATTTTGATGTCTCATTTTATATTCTCATTGCAATGCAAAAAATACTAAGCTAAATATGTATTTAAAATAAGACTAGAATAAACTTAAATAATAACTAATAATAAGTGTTATGTTCACTTGTGATTAAGGTTTACTTGTTTTCTACCATTTGTTTTGTTTCTTCTCACATTAATTTTTAATTTTGAACAATTTTTTTTCAAGCGTTTTTTCAGTAATTACATTCATCTTGTTTTTAGGTTTAAAAAAAAAAAATCTGGTGCGGGCAACACACGACTTTCACTTACCTCCGTTTTTAGAATCAATTAAAGAATTTTCAAATACAGTTAGAGATAAAAATGAGTGAAACCATTAAATAATTAATTAAATAGAATTTCTATAGAAACGTGTGTTTTATTAAAAAATCTAGTAAATTTTATCTAAAATAATCACCTCCGCTTATTGTCACGGGCTGAGCGACAGGTGTGGATGTAAAAATATATGATCAAAAAAAAAAAAATAATCACTTAGTTTTATCGGCTTTTCATCGCTCTCTACTAACTTTTAAAAGCTTGTGTATGAGATAATATTTTTTCTAAAATCTCAAGCTTTCCAACGGTATATCGTTCATGTACATTACTGTTCTTATGTTCAAAAACAAAAAATTGCATTAAAAAAATATTTTTCAGTTTTCTCCTTTAGTTGTTTTTCAAATTCAAACAACTTTCATATTTAGCTGTTATCAATGCTAACAAGAGAATATGGTTATTTGTATAGTATCTACAAAATTAAAGGTACTTTAGAGCAAGAAGATTAAAAATATCGGCATTTAAGCCCTGTCAGACTATTTTTATCAGAATTAAACCTACAAGATGTTATAGCCTATTAAAGTTTACATTGATATAGCGAGTTTAATCAAAATCGTCGGAAATATTTTCAAAGTGCAAAATGCATGGTATAAAGTGGCTATTATGGTGAGCTCATATTAATGAAAAAGGCTTTTGTAACGTCTCGGGCGTATATTTGTCTTAAATATAAAATTTCAGTTTCATAGGACTTTTTGTTTCCGCCCGGGAGTTACCACACATCCACACGCACACGCACACACACACACACACACACACTTGGTTATTAGGACTCAGGGGACCCTAAAATGTGTATTTCCGTTGAAAACTGGAATTCGAAAATTTTCACGATCGCAATACTTTCCTTACTATATATAGTAAGTGAAAGTAATAATATTGTTTGAATATATCTAGTGCTCACCGAGTCAATATGTACTATTTTATTCTAAAATTTTCCATTATTTCTTGGAGTTGGATTTTTTTATGAGGGGGAGAAGATTTGTCAATGGTATTTCGTGGATATTTAAAAAGTATTATGTCCCTTACAAATATTGTAGTAAACTAAGTTAAAGGACTCTATTTTTTTCTATCATACAAATGGTTATGGAAATATTTCGGGATAAAACTGATGGGTTTTCTACTGTTAAAAAGTTTACGATAAACATTAGAGTTTTTGAAATATTCACGAAAAAAATCCACTTTTCTAGAGTTTTCTTTACTTCTTTCCACAAAACCAAATGCGGGAGGTTTTTTTAAAAGCTATTACGGAAAATTTATAATTTATTAGTATTTTTAGCACTTTCTTATTTCAAACCTAGGGTTAATGTACATAAATGGAACATTTTTGCAAGTATAAAGAGGATGCGCAGTAAATGCAAGTCTGCCAGCTGTCAGACGTTTTGCATCATATTGTACATACCTATGAATGTGACATGTTTTGTTTTTTGTTTATTTATTTATTAACTTCATTGATTTGTATTTATTTTATCTACAACTTTTGTTATTGTATACGTTTATTTAGTTTGGTTTCATTTTATGTAATTTAACATTTCTTTTGTTTATTTTGTAATTATTGTATGAATGGGATCCTTTAGCAATATTATTATTGCCCAGTGTGACAAACTGTAATACATACGAATAAATAAATAAATAAAAAAAATAAAAAAAAAAACGTTCAATAAGTGAAGAAATATCCAAAATCCAGACATGATCAAATAAATTGTCGAAAACGTTACAAGGTCTAGTACTATTCGCAGTTCTTCCCAGCCCGGCGACGTTTATGAAGCGGTATCCTTCGTAACGGTTAATTTTGGTTTGAATTTATTTTTATATTATTAAGTCTCGTGTCAAATCCATCTTATATTTCCTTCCCCAATATTAAACCCCAGTCAAACTCCAAGCCTGCTCAGCTGCAGATTTTCCTCGATGAATTCGGCCTTTGGAGAGAGGGGGACCTTTACGGATTCCTTCCCAGGTAGATCGATAGTCGAGTTCCTCAGGCACCACCAAACCGGCTCAGGATGGCTCCGGCGATATTGCCCGTCCAAGCGAATTTCGATTTAATTTTCGTAAAATTAAGTCATCTTCTCGAAAAGCAATAATTTAGAAATAAAAAACAAAAACAGCTCTTCAGAAAGTACTCGAATTAGTCTGTAAATTTATTGTTGTTTTAAAACCATCCGGAAATATTTTCAAGTGACAGATCTTAAAGAGGATTTTTTTTTGGATACTTATTCAATTTAAAATCACGTAAAGAAATGCCAAATTCATTCTCATTCCCTTCAGGGTACTGGTTACCTTCAAACAGCTGTTTTCAGACTTTTCGAGGTCACGCCCAAACAAAAGACAAACTTCAAGTGCTTCCAAAATACACAAAAACACATATTGATTTTTTTAATATTGTTGAAAATGCCGGGTTTGTAGTGATAATTATCATAATAAACGTTGCTCCAGTTGTAATATGAAGAAATTTTTAAAGTGTTGTCTAAACACGTTTGTGTATCACATCCTATTATATAGCCTATTCTCAAAATAAAATTGTATGTCATTTAAAACTAGAAAAATCTACGTTAGTTCTTTCTTCAGGACTTGCTTAACAGAATTATTTCACCGAATAAAATTTAATTTAAAAGAATATTAAATATTATATGTTTATTCATTTAACGTCACTTTAAAGCTACTGTTGCTAATCGGACGATGCTATAGTGGGGGTCATCAATTTTGTCAATTCTGTTTTAATTAGATAGGGGTCTTTAACTAGAACCTGGCATTACCCAGGCACTGGACCACTATTTTACACCCTCTCCGAAGGACAGCATAACCAAGGATTTTCATTCCCTTTAAAAAATCCAAGAGTCATCAGCAGAATATTTAGAAAAATCAGAAAGTCGTGTACAGCTCGCATCAGATTTTTTCAACACTTTATTTTTTATTCAGCAAATCCAAATACGGATCGATAATTAGAAATATTTATTTTCAATTTCAATAGAAATTACAAAAGTTAAGGAAATAATAACTCTCAAGTGAAAAAGGAAAAATCCTAAGGTCATTCGTCCAATATCTATTCGTAACCTTGAGCATTACCTTCCATAAAGTAGAATATTACTGGGGAAATAGGCTACAGTTATCAGGTTAACAATTGTATGAAAATGTATGTAAATGGGAAAGGAAAGACCAGTAAAATAAAGAAAATTTTAGCTAAAACATTTGAAAGTTATAACTTCAATAATCTCCAAAGCTACAAACACAACAGGGTAATTCTTTTGAGTTTTGACTTGAATAAATACCAAAGGATTGTTCTCGAAAAGTAGGTTATATGACGGAAAAAAGCAAAAGCCAAACTTCCATGAATATTCAAGGATCTCCTTTCCATAAATATACAGTTAACTTCAATAATAGTTTCGAAGACAGAACTAGAAAGTTTAAATATCAATGGGACATTTTTTACACTGTGAAGTTAAATTTAATTCCAAATTCCAATAATCACTAATTAGTTGAACTTCCAATAGTGGAGAATCACGTTCTATTGATCCGGAAAATTCTGGATGTTCGACTAAGAGACCTATTTTTTGACGAAGGAACCCAAGTAAGAAATTCAGAAAGGTTTTGAGACTTGTCTCAAAGAAAACGGGTGTCCCATGTCCAGAACTTGGAAGACTTATGTTCTGTCAAAGGGTCAAACCTCTACGACTGACTGTCCTTTTTACGGTGACAAATGTCATGCCCTGATTTCATGGTTACCTGCAGTTCAATGGAACTAGACAGTACTTATGTCATATTTCAAGTCCATACTTGTTATCACTTTGTGAAGTATTGATTATTTTCAGGCAATATATTCTAAACTGGATTTAAAGAACTTCAACACATGGTTGACAATTTTTTTTAACTTCATTAATTGATGCGCACCAGTCAGCAGTATTGTGAGAACCAGCAAATGGAGAAAAAAAATTACCAAAGTAAAATTGAAGGTTTTCTGTTTTTAGAGGGTTTAGCATTGTCGGTTGGATGATCTACTTCAATTAAATTGCCTAACGGAGCGAAAGTGTAACTAGTATGGTCTATCATTTCCTGCAACTGTTCTTTTTTGCCTACGTGGGTTTATACATTCAGTTGGCAAGTTTCGTTTTTTCCCAGTTACTAAATACAACGCATCACGTAACACTGCGTTGAGGTGGAGTGCATTTCAGATGTAGGTATTACCTTTAAAGTACTATTGTTACTGTGGGACCTCAAGTATTCAATTTTCAATTACGGAAATTAAATTTAGTAAAAAGAATTTACTGAATGAATCGATTAAACGTTCAGCAAGAAATATGGTTAATTATATTTAGCAAACTAATAACTATTATAAATACAAGTATTATATTTTAATGTAAACATTAATGTATATATACATATATAAAATATATACAAATACATAAATATATATACAAATAAAATAAATAATTTTGAATTATTTCAATGAAAATATTAAAATCATTTGTGGGACAGCGGTGGATGGGAAATGATATCAGGAAAATAAACATAAAACAAATTAAGAGCACCCTCAGCTTTGCTGAGAGTTCGTAGCCTTTGTCTGAGTTCTTACTTTGGTCCAGTGTTTTCAATTTATTTCTTTTAAGCAATGGGACAAAATCAATTCAAATTGCGATAAACCCCGGAACTTTCTTTTAATTCTAGATTTACTTCACTGATTTTAGGGATTGTACGACTGACAAAAGACTGGTAATTAGACATCATATCATCCAATAGAAATGTTTTAGTTTAGAAGTGTCTGAAGGTATATTTGGTTAATGAGAGACACTTTGTATTTTAGGTGTAGATACAGTCAAAAAAGTTTTGATACAGGAGTAAACTAAATCCAACTAAATACTAATTTTTGTTGTGATAAGATCCTAAAAACCTTAATCTTATAACATTTACATATTGCAAGTGTTTATTTATTTATTTAAAAAAAATTGAATTAAAATAAATCATTAAATAATTTTAAAATTGTATTGGATTATACGAGTAAATAAGCTATAAGGATTAAACAAACATGTTGAGAAACTATCAGCACTCCAATAGATATTTTAAACCAGAAGGTGTCGATGCTATCTTCTCCTTAGAAGCCTCTGATAATTACCAAGCTATAAGGATCAAACAAACATGTTGAGAAACTATCAGCACTCCAGTAGATATTTTAAACCAGAAGGTGTCGATGCTATCTTCTCCTTAGAAGCCTCTGATAATTACCAAGCTATAAGGATCAAACAAACATGTTGAGAAACTATCAGCACTCCAGTAGATATTTTAAACCAGAAGGTGTCGATGCTATCTTCTCCTTAGAAGCCTCTGATAATTACCAAGCTATAAGGATCAAACAAACATGTTGAGAAACTATCAGCACTCCAGTAGATATTTTAAACCAGAAGGTGTCGATGCTATCTTCTCCTTAGAAGCCTCTGATAATTACCAAGCTATAAGGATTAAACAAACATGTTGAGAAACTATCAGCACTCCAGTAGATATTTTAAACCAGAAGGTGTCGATGCTATCTTCTCCTTAGAAGCCTCTGATAATTACCAAGCTATAAGGATCAAACAAACATGTTGAGAAACTATCAGCACTCCAGTAGATATTTTAAACCAGAAGGTGTCGATGCTATCTTCTCCTTAGAAGCCTCTGATAATTACCAAGCTATAAGGATCAAACAAACATGTTGAGAAACTATCAGCACTCCAGTAGATATTTTAAACCAGAAGGTGTCGATGCTATCTTCTCCTTAGAAGCCTCTGATAATTACCAAGCTATAAGGATCAAACAAACATGTTGAGAAACTATCAGCACTCCAGTAGATATTTTAAACCAGAAGGTGTCGATGCTATCTTCTCCTTAGAAGCCTCTGATAATTACCAAGCTATAAGGATTAAACAAACATGTTGAGAAACTATCAGCACTCCAGTAGATATTTTAAACCAGAAGGTGTCGATGCTATCTTCTCCTTAGAAGCCTCTGATAATTACCAAGCTATAAGGATCAAACAAACATGTTGAGAAACCATCAGCACTCCAGTAGATATTTTAAACCAGAAGGTGTCGATGCTATCTTCTCCTTAGAAGCCTCTGATAATTACCAAGCTATAAGGATCAAACAAACATGTTGAGAAACTATCAGCACTCCAGTAGATATTAAACAAAGGTGTCGATGCTATCTTCCCTTAGAAGCCTCGATAATTACCAAGCTATAGGATAAAAAAATTTGAGAAACACAGCACTCAGTAGATATTAACGAGTGTCGATGCTATCTTCTCCTTAGAAGCCTCTGATAATTACCAAGCTATAAGGATCAAACAAACATGTTGAGAAACTATCAGCACTCCAGTAGATATTTTAAACCAGAAGGTGTCGATGCTATCTTCTCCTTAGAAGCCTCTGATAATTACCAAGCTATAAGGATCAAACAAACATGTTGAGAAACTATCAGCACTCCAGTAGATATTTTAAACCAGAAGGTGTCGATGCTATCTTCTCCTTAGAAGCCTCTGATAATTACCAAGCTATAAGGATAAACAACATGTTGAGAAACTATCAGCACTCCAGTAGATATTTTAAACCAGAAGGTGTCGATGCTATCTTCTCCTTAGAAGCCTCTGATAATTACCAAGCTATAAGGATTAAACAAACATGTTGAGAAACTATCAGCACTCCAGTAGATATTTTAAACCAGAAGGTGTCGATGCTATCTTCTCCTAGAAGCCTCTGATAATTACCAAGCTATAAGGATAAACAAACATGTGAGAAACTATCAGCACTCCAGTAGATATTTTAAACCAGAAGGTGTCGATGCTATCTTCTCCTTAGAAGCCTCTGATAATTACCAAGCTATAAGGATCAAACAAACATGTTGAGAAACTATCAGCACTCAGTGATATTTTAAACCAGAAGGTGTCGATGCTATCTTCTCCTTAGAAGCCTCTGATAATTACCAAGCTATAAGGATAAACAAACATGTTGAGAAACTATCAGCACTCCAGTAGATATTTTAAACCAGAAGGTGTCGATGCTATCTTCTCCTTAGAAGCCTCTGATAATTACCAAGCTATAAGGATCAAACAAACATGTTGAGAAACTATCAGCACTCCAGTAGATATTTTAAACCAGAAGGTGTCGATGCTATCTTCTCCTTAGAAGCCTCTGATAATTACCAAGCATAAGGATAAACAAACATGTTGAGAAACTATCAGCACTCCAGTAATATTTAAACCAGAAGGTGTCGATGCATCTTCTCCTAGAAGCCTCTGAAATTACCAACTATAAGGATCAAACAAACATGTTGAGAAACTATCAGCACTCCATAGATATTTTAAACCAGAAGGTGTCGATGCTATCTTCTCCTTAGAAGCCTCTGATATTACCAAGCTATAAGATAAACAAACATGTTGAGAAACTATCAGCACTCCAGTAGATATTTTAAACCAGAAGGTGTCGATGCTATCTCTCCTTAGAAGCCTCTGATAATTACCAAGCTATAAGGATCAAACAAACATGTTGAGAAACTATCAGCACTCCAGTAATATTTTAAACCAGAAGGTGTCGATGCTATCTTCTCCTTAGAAGCCTCTGATAATTACCAAGCTATAAGGATAAACAAACATGTTGAGAAACTATCAGCACTCCAGTAGATATTTTAAACCAGAAGGTGTCGATGCTATCTTCTCCTTAAAGCCTCTGATAATTACCAAGCTATAAGGATAAACAACATGTTGAGAAACTATCAGCACTCCAGTAGATATTTTAAACCAGAAGGTGTCGATGCTATCTTCTCCTTAGAAGCCTCTGATAATACCAAGCTATAAGGATCAAACAAACATGTTGAGAAACTATCAGCACTCCAGTAGATATTTTAAACCAGAAGGTGTCGATGCATCTTCCTTAGAAGCCTCTGATAATTACCAAGCTAAAGGATCAAACAAACATGTTGAGAAACTATCAGCACTCCAGTAGATATTTTAAACCAGAAGGTGTCGATGCTATCTTCTCCTTAGAAGCTCTGATAATTACAAGCTATAAGGATAAACAAACATGTGAGAAACTATCAGCACTCCAGTAGATATTTTAAACCAGAAGGTGTCGATGCATCTTCTCCTTAGAAGCCTTGATAATTACCAAGCTATAAGGATTAAACAAACATGTTGAGAAACTATCAGCACCCAGTAGATATTTTAAACCAGAAGGTGTCGATGCTATCTTCTCCTTAGAAGCCTCTGATAATTACCAAGCTATAAGGATCAAACAAACATTTGAGAAACTATCAGCACTCCATAGATATTTTAAACCAGAAGGTGTCGATGCTATCTTCTCCTAGAAGCCTCTGATAATTACCAAGCTATAAGGATCAAACAAACATGTTGAGAAACTATCAGCACTCCAGTAGATATTTAAACCAGAAGGTGTCGATGCTATCTTCTCCTTAGAAGCCTCTGATAATTACCAAGCTATAAGGATAAACAAACATGTTGAGAAACTATCAGCACTCCAGTAGATATTTTAAACCAGAAGGTGTCGATGCTATCTTCTCCTTAGAAGCCTCTGATAATACCAAGCTATAAGGATAAACAAACATGTTGAGAAACTATCACACTCCAGTAGATATTTTAAACCAGAAGGTGTCGATGCTATCTTCTCCTTAGAAGCCTCTGATAATTACCAAGCTATAAGGATCAAACAAACATGTGAGAAACTATCAGCACTCCAGTAGATATTTTAAACCAAAGGTGTCGATGCTATCTTCTCCTTAGAAGCCTCTGATAATTACCAAGCTATAAGGATAAACAAACATGTTGAGAAACTATCAGCACTCCAGTAGATATTTTAAACCAGAAGGTGTCGATGCTATCTTCTCCTTAGAAGCCTCTGATAATTACCAAGCTATAAGGATCAAACAAACATGTTGAGAAACTATCAGCACTCCAGTAGATATTTTAAACCAGAAGGTGTCGATGCTATCTTCTCCTTAGAAGCCTCTGATAATTACCAAGCTATAAGGATCAAACAAACATGTTGAGAAACTATCAGCACTCCAGAGATATTTTAAACCAGAAGGTGTCGATGCTATCTTCTCCTTAGAAGCCTCTGATAATTACCAAGCTATAAGGATTCAAACAAACATGTTGAGAAACTATCAGCACTCCAGTAGATATTTTAAACCAGAAGGTGTCGATGCTATCTTCTCCTTAGAAGCCTCTGATAATTACCAAGCTATAAGGATTAAACAAACATGTTGAGAAACTATCAGCACTCCAGTAGATATTTTAAACCAGAAGGTGTCGATGCTATTTCTCCTTAGAAGCCTCTGATAATTACCAAGCTATAAGGATCAAACAAACATGTTGAGAAACTATCAGCACTCCAGTAGATATTTTAAACCAGAAGGTGTCGATGCTATCTTCTCCTTAGAAGCCTCTGATAATTACCAAGCAAAGATTAACAAACAGTTGAAATATCAGCATCTAGATTTAAACCAGAGGTGTGTGCTATCTTCCTTATGAAGCCTCTGATAATTACAAGCTATAAGGATCCAAACAAAACATGTTGAGAAACTATCAGCACTCCAGTAGATATTTTTAAACCAGACAAGTAACAAATAACATCAGCATATATATTACAAAGTTCATGCACTCTCTAGCTCTGATATTACAGTTAAGATAACAACTTAACTATCACACCATATTTAACAAGGTCGATGCTTCTCTAACCTAGCTAAGAAACAAATTTGAGAACTATCAGCCATATTTTAACCAAGTGTCGATGCTATCTTCTCTAACCCTAATACACTATAGGAAACAACTTGAAACATCACTCTAGTTTAACCAAGTGTCGATGCTCTCTCCTAAAGCTGAATTACAGCTAAGATAACAATTAAACTACATCATAATTACAGAAGTGTCTGCACTTCCTAAGCTCGTATCCACTAGATAAAAACATAAAATTCACACCCAATATTAACCAAGTTCGAGTATTCTCTTAACTTGTAATCACATAGGAAACAACTGAAATCAACCCAGTAATTAACAAAGGGCGTCTCTCCTTGACTCTAATACCAGCAAGAAAAAATTTGAAACCCACAGAATATTAACAAGTGTCGACATCTCTCCTTAACCAAATCCAAAGCAACAAGTGGAATACACCAGAGATATTAACAAGTCGATGCTACTTTCCTAGAATGTATTACACAAAGATAACAACATTGAACTATCACATCATAATATTTAACAGAAGTGCGATTTCTCTACTGAATACCACAAGATAACAAACAGTGAAAACTTCACACTCTAATATTTACAAGTGCGTGCTTCTCTTAGAACTTATCCAGCTATAGATAACACATGAGAATTCCACCCAGATTTAACAGAGGGTCATGATTCTAACTTGAATACACTATAACAAAACAGTGAAACACTCAGTAATTTAACCAGAAGTGTCGATGTATTTCTTAACTGAATACACATAAGACAACAAATGTTGAAAATAGCACCTAGATTTAACCAAAGGTCGATGCTACTTCCTTAAGCTTGTATCACATAGGATAACAAAATTGAAAACAGCACTAGAATTAACAAAGGTTCTGCATCTCTTAAGCCTGATAATTCCAACATAGATAACAACATTGAGAAACACCATCATATTTAAACAAAGGTTCATGCATCTCCCTAACTCAATTACCAGCTAAAGGATAACAACTGTTGAAATCCACTCCGAATTTAACAAGTGCGATTTTAGACTTGAAATACAAAAGAAAACTTAAAACCTCATAGTATTTAACAGAAGGTCAGCTATTCCTAGACTTGATAATTACCAAAGTAACAAGTAAAATATCACACTCTAATATTAACAGAAGTCAGCATCCCTGAAGCCCTGTATACCAGCATAGACAACACATGTGAAAACTATCACACCGAGTATTTACAGAGGTCATGCTATCTCCTAGAAGCTCTTATTAGCTAAGATAAACTTGAGAAATCAGCACTCCATAATATTTAACCAGAAGTGCGATCACTTCTCCTGAGCTATATTACCAAGTATAAGGATAAAAAACATGAGAAATTCCACTCCGAGATATTAACCAGAGGGCGAGCTATTCTCTTAACTTGATATTCCAACAAGATAAAATGTAACCCCCCTAATTTAACCAAGGTTGTGCTACTTTCCAACTTGATAACCACATAGATAACAACATTGAGAATCCCGTAGATATTTAAACCAAAGTCATATTTCTTAAACCTGATATACCAGCTTAAGATCAACAACATGTGAATATCAGCCTCAAGATTTACCAGTCGATGATTCCTAGACTTGTATCAAGCTAAAGATAACAACATGTTGAATTCACATCATAGATATTTAACCAGAGGTGTCGATCTTCTTCCTAAACTCTATATACCACTAAGATAACAACTTGGAATACACACTCAGTATTTAACCAGAGTGTCTGCTCTTTCCTTAAAGCCCTGATAATACCAGCTAAGATAACAACGTTGGAAACTATAGCACCAAATATTAACAAGTTTGATTCCTAGACTGAAATTACATAGGAACAATGAAAACTATCGCTCATAATTTAACAAGTGCGAGCTCTTTCCTTAACTGAAATTAAAAAAAAAAAAAAAAAAAAAAAAAAAAAAAAAAAAAAAAAAAAAAAAGTGTGATGCTATCTTCCTTAGAAGCTCAAATTAAACTATAGATTAAAAAAATTTAAATTCAGCACTCCAGAGATATTAACCAGAAGGTGCATCTATCTTCTCCTTAGAACCCGATAATACCAAGCTTAGATTAACAACAGTTAAAACTATCAGCACTCCAGAGATATTTTAAACCAGAAGGTTCGATGCTATCTTCTCCTTAGAAGCCTCTGAAATTCCAAGCTATAAGGATCAAAAACATTTGAGAAACTATAACTCCAGAGTTTTTAACCGAAGGTTCGATGTACTTCCCTTAGAAGCCTTGATAATTCCAAGCTATAGATAAACAAAATGTGAGAACTTCAGACCCATAAATTTTAAACCAAAGGTGTGAGCTATCTCCCTAGAATTTATAAACCAAGTTAAGGATTAAACAAACAGTTAGAACTATAGACTCAGTAGAATTTTAAACCAAAGGTCGATGCATCTTCTCCTTAGAAGCCTCTGAAATTACCAGCTATAAGGATTAAACAAACATGTTAGAAATATAGACTCCAGTAGATATTTTAAACCAGAAGGTGTCATCTATCTTCTCTTGAACCCTATAATACAAGTAAAGATCAAAAACATGTTAGAACTATCACACTCCATAGATATTTTAACAAAGGTGTGATCTATCTCTCCTTAGAAGCTCGATAATTACAAGCTTGGATTAAACAAACATGTTGAGAAACTATCAGCACTCCAGTAGATATTTTAAACCAGAAGGTGTCGATGCTATCTTCTCCTTAGAAGCCTCTGATAATTACCAAGCTATAAGGATCAAACAAACATGTTGAGAAACTATCAGCACTCCAGTAGATATTTTAAACCAGAAGGTGTCGATGCTATCTTCTCCTTAGAAGCCTCTGATAATTACCAAGAATCAAAGAGGAAGCAAGGATTGAAACCTGTGGGTTACATGAGAAATGAAAGAAGTGGTACCTGGTTCTTGCCAAATCAACAACATGTGGAACATTGAGTCCTTAGCGGATGAGTTTATTCCTGACAAAGTGAGGAGCATTGGTGGTTGTAAGGATGGGATACTAGATAAATTAGGTGGTTAGCTGATAAAATTTAATATTGTCGAGTGCATTCTTTGAGACAAACGTCAATATTCACCTTAGTATCGACCTCGTCATTGAGTCACCTGTGGTGTAGTTGCTAGGATAATTTGCGTGCTCAAACCCGGCAGATTGCCCTAGGATTTTTGAAAGGAATAAAAAATCCTTGTTTATGTCGTCCTCCAGGCAGATGAAATGGTGGTCTATGCGATATCCTCCACTCATTAAAAATGAAGATCCTAATTTTTTTTTTTTTAGTAATAACAATTTTTATTGAGAAAATTTTACAATCTGTCCCAATTTGGACATTAATAGTATTGCTGAATGATATCAAACATACTACATTCATACAATATTTACACAAAATAAAATTACAATAAAATATATACACAATAATGAATCAATACAAAAGTCAATAATTCACTTATACCTATATACACATACACACACTCATACATACATCACATTGAGTGGAGAATCTAGCCAGTGCTAGAACTCCAATATATTTACAAAAGGTCGCGAGGCCACTGCCGTTTCAACCTTCTAGGTGGGTTGTATGGATGAGTGGAGCTGGATAGGGATTGAGCTAAAGGATTAGGATGATGAATGAGGTTCTGGTGGAATTTGGAAAATTTGGATGGAATTAGGTCTGAAATAAATGGAACATTAAGGTCGTGGTGCAAGGTATAATTGGAGACATAATAAGGAGCATTTACTATTGTACGGAGGACTTTGGATTGAAAGGATTGAATGCGTTTGATGTTAGAACGTTTAGCTGTCCCCCACAGTTCAAGTCCGTAGGTCCAGATGGGCTTCAGTATTGTCTTGTAGATTAATAATTTGTTTTCAACTGTAAGTTCAGATTTTCTGTTGAGTAGTCGGTATAACTGTCCGAATCGTCGGTTGAGTTCTTGTCTTTTAAGTCTTGTATGTGGGTTCCAAGTCAATCTTTTGTCTAACAGTAAGCCAAGATACCGGACTGTATCTGAGAGAGGAATCGGTAATGAGTTGAAATAAACTGGCGGACAGGATTTTCGTCTAAGAGTAAAAGTTATGTGTTTACATTTGGCTTCGTTCACCTTTACACGCCAGTTATTACACCAGTGTTCGATAAGGAAAAGGTGTCTCTGAAGGTTTAAGGATGCTGTTTCAGGATTGGAACTGGATGATAGGATGGCGGTGTCGTCTGCAAAAGTTGCCAGAAAGGTATCAGGATGTGTAGGAATATCAGCAGTGTAAAGGATGTAGAGGATGGGTCCCAAGACGCTGCCTTGAGGAACACCGGCCTCAACGGGATAAAGGTTAGAAAATTCTTCACCACAGCGAACTCGGAAGGAACGGTTCGAGAGATAGGATCGGAGAATGAGGTATAGGGACTGGGGTAAATGGGTTTTCAGCTTGAAGAGTAATCCAGTGTGCCATACCCGGTCAAAAGCTTGCGCAATGTCCAGAAACGCACCAGAACAATACTCTTTGCATTCAAGAGCTGAGGAAATATGGTCTACAACTCGGAGCCCCTGTTGAACTGTGGAATGCTGAGGACGGAATCCAAACTGATGGGAAGGAAGATTTTGAGATTCTAATATGGGTAGTATACGTTTAAGAAGAAGCCTTTCGAAGATTTTTGAGAGGATGGGGAGTAGACTAATAGGCCTGTAGGATGAAGTGTTGTTGGAAGGTTTACCTGGTTTTAAAAAAAGGATGATGGTGGAATGTTTCCATAACAGAGGAAAATAGGTGGTGCGGAGGATGCAGTTATAAATATAAGTAAGGAATATAATAGCTTTCTGCGGAAGTTGTCGGAGGATCTGGGGAGTAAGGAGATCGTGTCCAGGAGATTTACGGAGAGTCAGTTTTTTGGAGAAGATATTTGACCTCAGAGGGATTAATAGCTTTAGGAGGTAGGGAAAGTGGAATCGGTGACATAAGAAAGTCTTGCACTTTTGCGGTGTGATTGATGTGGGATTCCGGGTGAGGAGTGAATACTTTGGAGAGGTGTGTGGCGAATTCCTCGGCTTTATCTTCATCAGACGCAGCCCAGGAGTCATCACCACGTCGGAGAGGATGGGAAACATGATGGTATTTTAGGATCTTTTTCGTGACATTCCACAGGGAATTATCACGAGCTGATAGAGAGGAGAGGTAGGAATTAAAGGACTGGGAACGGAAGTTCGCCAACTCCCTCTTCAATTGTCTACAATAGAAGTTATAGGAGCGGCGATCTGTTGGGTGTCGGGTGCGCTGCCATAATGATCTTGCTCGGCGTTTGGTGTGGATAAGGTATATAATAGGTTGTGGAAAATGATTTTGGTCTGGATTTATATTGGAGTGTTTAGGAGAGGAAGCAGTCCAGACAGCTTGTTGGATGGCGGTGGTAAAGGAATAGACGGAATTATCTAGGTCATCTTGGGTTTTGAGGGTTACTCTGAGGTCAATATTATCGGTCAGGATTTGGCGGAAAAGGTTCCAGTTGACAGGGCCTCGGATGAATGATGGTGGAATGGGTTTTGGAGTTGGAGTGAGAGATACTTTTAGGATCAGTGGACTATGGTCTGAGGATAGTTCATCAAGGCGAGTTAAAGACAAGTTGAGAGAGCCTAATCCGCTGTGGATAAAGAAGTCGAGGATGTCAGGATTGTGGTTAGGATCGGTTGGCCAGTAGGTAGGGGAGTCAGGAGGCAGGATATTAAAATTTCGGGAGTTGAGTGCAGACAGCAAATTTCGTCCCCGAGAATTCGTGGTTCTGGAACCCCACTGCTGATGCTTGGCGTTTAAGTCTGCACCCAGAATGAAACGATTTCCTAAGGAATCCAGGAAGGATACAAATTCAGAATTGGAAATGGAATGTTTAGGAGGGCAATATGCAGATGTGAGGGTTACCGGAAAGGAAAAAGTCTTGATTACTATGGATGTGGCTTGTAGGAAATCATAGGTGGGAAGTGGGAGTAAATGATGAGAGAGGGATTGGTGGACAATGATAGCAGAACCGGCATGGGCTTTACCGTCTGGGTGGTCAGTACGGTATGTCATGTATTGCGGTATTTTGAAGTACTGTTTAGTCGTTAGTCTTGTTTCAGTTATAAGTGCAACATCGATTGTTTTGTCTTGCAACAACGCTGTCAGTTCGTCAGTATGATTTCTAACACCATTCGCATTCCAAAGGAGAATGGATAAGGAGTTAGGTGAAGTCATTTAAGGATTTTTCAAGGCAGGGATTAGATTCGATACTAGATTTGTAAGGAGTGATATAAGTGGCATAACAAGAGATTTGATTTCGGAGATGAACGATGTCATTAGACTGGTAAGATCTGTGACGTTTGATGGTGGAGGGATATGAGAAATTTGATGTTGAGGAGTTTTTTGAAGATTAGGTAAACTTTGAGGGATAGATTCTTGTACAATAGATTGAGAATGTTGAGGAAAATGTTGTTCCGGCAGTGCCTCGACTTCATGATTCTGGTTACCACCTCCAAGCAAGTGGGCAAATGACACGTTAGAATTTACAAGTTTTGATGGTTCTCTTCTGCTTCTGGTTGGTACAGCTGTTTCATTCGGATCCTGAGGTTTTTGGTATCTGGTTCTGAGTTTCTTGTAGATTTCACATCCCTTGTAGTTAGCCGGGTGGTCCTTGAGGCACAGAGCACATACAGCGGGTGCTGATCTTGATCTTGTACATTCTTCTGTTTTATGCTGTTCACCGCATTTCACACAGCGTGGTATGTGATGGCAATAACTTTTGGTATGACCATATGCCTGACAGTTATGGCACTGGACTATTTCTTTCTTTGTGTAAGGTTTTTCAACTTTTACACGGGTATAGTACAGTCTGCTGAGGTCATAGATTTTTTCGACTCCTGCTGATGGTTCCAAGTCCACGAAGAATAGAGGAAGTGGACTTTTATCTTTTAGAACGTTGGTGACTTGCCTCACTTGGAATCCTAATTCTGTCAGTTCTTCTTTGATTGCTTCAACGGGTGTTGAGGAATGTAGGTTTCTGATTACGACCCTTAATGCTCTCTCTTGGCGCAGCTGATAAGTATGAAAGTCAGCTTTGGTCTCAGTCAGATATTTTACAATCTTTCTGTAGGTTTCAGCAGTAGTCGGAGATATTTTAGTATCATTGGTTCTACTTATACAATAATAACTATTAGGATCTGTTACTTTGTTTAAATGCGCACACATCAGTTTAAAATTTTTAATATTTTTAACAAATATTGGTGGAGGTAGTGGTTCTCTGGGTATAGGAGAAGATTCCATGGTTTCTTTTTCATTTTGGAGGATCTGAAATGGATTCGGTGTAAAAAACGGAGATTCATCAGTTATTCCTTGTGATGATGTGCTGGGCTGTGGTTCAGAACCTAATGAGGTAGCTGACGCGGTCGCTGGTGGAATCATTTTTTTATTTTGTTCACGGCGGGGTCTCTGTTTTGTGGGAGACGAGTTAGAACCTGCAGATCTAGATCTTTTACTTGCAGACTTTGAGGACATGACTTGATGAAAATATCTCATTGATTAATAAAATAATAATAATAAATAAATAATGAGATAAGAATTAAAGATAAAAGAAAGATAATTAAAAGAAAAGCAAGCCCGAGCTTGCCGAGCTAGCGGCAATCAGCTGATCAGTGACCCTTCTTTCACTTTTTCGTGATTGTACAAAGTAAATTATAACTTTGCTTACCGAAACTTCTCCAATATTCACTGCCGTAATATTCCTGAGGTCTAGTGATGTTCTCCAGACTGAATTCTAGCGAATTCCTACTGAAAAAAGCAAAAATCTGAGAGACGATGTAACGTATGACTGTTATCATCGAGCGCATCGAGGCAACACCAAGATCCTAATTAAATAGGCAAAATATAAGAACCGTATTAGCATCATACGATTAGGCACTGTATCATCAAGTGCGTTAAATGAATAAACAACGACCTTGTTCTAAATGGAAATAATAAGACTATAGTTTTAATGATAATATATGTATGCATCTTTTTATTCATATATTAATCAGAATACACCAGCAATAAGAAAAAGATTAATTACTAAGCAATAAGTTGTAATCTATCCACCCAGTGGGTAATAATGTGTGTCCAATAATGTGTTGAAATATCTTGAAAATTATGATATTTTAAGCAGGACTGTTTATTCGTTTAATGTCACTTTTATGATACTATGGCTAATCGGACGATCCTACAGCGGGAGTCCTAAATTTTACCTATCCAGGTTTTATTAGGATAGGGATCTTAAACGAGTAAATGACATCGCACAGGCCCGGGATAACTAAGGATTTTTTATTCCCATTAAAAAATCCTAGGGCCACCAGCAGGTTTGAACCCGCGACCTTTGGCATAGAAAGCTGTTATGCTAGCCACTATGCAATAGGTGACCCCGATATTTAAGCAGTACTTTTTAGGCGAATGCTCTATTTTTACTTTCACTTACCTATATATGAAATAAATAGTAAGGGAAAGTATTGAGTACGTGAAAAGTTTCGAATTCCAATTTTCGACGGAAATACACGTTTTAGGGTCTCCTGAGTCCAAATGACCAAGTCCCGCAAAAATGTCTCTGTGTGTGGTAGCTCCCGGGCGAAAACGAAAAGTTCTATGAAACTGAAATTTCATATTTAAGACAACTATACGTCTGACATGTTACAGAATCTTTTTCATCAAAATCGGCTGACCGGAAGATCTACTAAACGAGTATACCATGCATTTTTCACCTTTTTATGATTTTCTCAAAAACGGCTCTAACGATTTTTATTAAACTCACTACATCGATGTCAAATTTAATGGGATTTAATATGATGTATATTTCATTCTGATAGAAATAGTATGACAGGGCTTAAATGCCGATATTTTAAATTATCTTCCTCTAAAGTACCGTTAATTCTGTGGATTCTATAGAAATAACTATATTTTCTTGTTACCACTGATAAAAAACAAGCAAATATATAAGTTGAACGAATTTGATATCCAACTAAAGGAGAAAACTAAAAAAATATGTTTTAATGCAATTTTTTTTTTTTTTTTAACATAAGAACAGTAATATCATGTATATATTTTAAATTGTCTTCCTTTTAAGTACCGTTAATTTTGCATATTCTATAAAAATAACTATATTATCTTGTTAGCACTGATAATTAACAGTTAAATATGCAAATTGAGCGAATTTGATAAATAAACAAAGGAGATAAATAAAAAAAAAAATGTTTAATGCAATTTTTTGAAGTCGTGTGTAGCCCGCACCAGATTTTTTTTGTTGAGACGCCCCGAGGGAAATTAATTAAAATATGAAAAATGATGGGCCAAAGTCGTACGTATCCATGATTAGAGCAATATTATTTTAGTAGATAAATTATAAAATTGAACAACACAATCCCTATCGTCTACCTAATAAACGCCTATCAATGGGCTAAGGGTCATTTAACCATTAATTTATTCGTTCTTTACAAAGGCATACGTATTAAGTATAATGGGAGAAAATCTCCCTCTCTCCAAAGAATTACTATGACAAATATTTTTGAAATAAAATTCTAGTAATTTAATGTATACTTACTGATTTCAATATTCGCCAGGGACTGCGATAAGTTATCATTCATTAAGAAGGAAGGGATTCAACCTTGGCCCGCCTTATGGACAATCGATCTTCGAATTATCATATGTAATGAAATAAGTTAATAAATTTCAATAAAATAATGTTTTGAACTATTTCCAAGTCGGAAAAATTTTCAACATATCTGCCAGGTAAGGTAACGAGTTAATTTTTACCTAAAGACAGAACGTATGAGGACGCGAGATGTCAAAGAAAAATGTCAGTTGCAAGTTAAATACTTAGACCAAGTCGGACACCCGGATTGTTTCATAAGTTCCGTTAATTCCTCCCTCCTACATACTTCCTAATCATCCAGTCCTACCTCACTAGTATTTTAAGCCAGTATCTTGGGACCCGTTCTCAACAAATGATATCTCAACCGAACTATCCGAACAGTTTATTTTCTACGTATGCTAGATAACAGTTGTGTGTTATCAGAAAATAATGATCCAATTACTGCATCCCAAACTCTCCAATTTCCCATCAGAGAACTAGGACAATGGTCCGAAAATTGGAGGATTAAAATATATTCCAACAAGTCCCATAAATACCCTTTAACCTTCAACGCCAACTTCTAACATTGTCCTTTAATTACACTCCGCTTGTCCTTATTGAGCAGATCCGATACTAAAGACTCCACCTTGAAAATTACAAACGGCTCATTTACATGACTGTCATAAATCCAATCTGGACTTAACGGGTTGAGCTTTAGAGGTCTACTAAACCATCGCATTCTTCTCCTATACAATCCTAAAAATCTACAATCCTTCGTAAAATCCTCAATTCCCCTTACTTATTCTCGAACAAAATCATCAGCAATTATCTTAATTTCCAATGATACTGAGATACCACTCCTTCAATGAAAAACTACATTCCCAATCTAACCCACTAGTTTCACTTTGCTTCCCATTAGATTCCTGATAAAAATTCCTAGCGTCTGAAAATTAGTTAACCGCGATACTTTCTTATCTAGAATGAGTTAGCACTGCAGTGCTGTCAATGGGTAGTTTCTTACACTTTTTTTCACATGATTTGGGAAATTTTAATAAATAATATTGGAACAAAAATATATTTATTTAAATGGATACGTAGCTGGTTTCCACTGCTTTCGAATTTGAAACTGAATATTAATAAAAAAAAGTTGAATTCAAAACAGTTCAAAGTGACTGAACACTAACTTCGGCTTCTAAAGCTAAGTACATGTTTAATTATATTGGAATATCAAAAATATATTGAAAGAAAAAACAGTCCCAAACCAAAAACTTTAACCTAAAATCTTCATTTGTTTTTTTAATAAACTTAAAACTTTATTAACAAATTTTTAGATAACAACGTTCCAGCATAGTATGTCATTATTGGGCAAAACATTTTAAAAATGAATTCAAATTTTTTTTTTTTTAAATAATGCAATTATAAGTATTTGCTATAAAATTTTTAGAATTATAATTAGAATATTTAACAAATTTTATTTATAGTAAATCTTGGTGCCGTATACCAAAACGTTATCAACTTACATTTATCACAAATTTTAACTTACATTTACATTTGATATTTAACAATTTTAACTGTAATTAGGTAATAAATAAATTACTTTTTTTGAGATAAGGTGGTACCGTGGATCCCTCCGGCTCCATTCTTAATTGTATTTAATTAATATTTACAACTGTGTTAAAAACCAAAACAACAACTAAATGATTAATATGCTCGTAAGACATGACAATAGTTAAGAAGAAACTACCCATAGGTAGCACTTTCAATGTCAAATTCCACTTAAAAGGTTACCTTGTTATTTTCAGTCTCTTCGGAGATTTATCTGGAGTATTTAGACATGACATGCTTCAGTCTAGAAGCCTATAGCAATTTTATGGACAAAAAGCTCCAAATATGCGTAATTGATAGTCATTCTAACATAAAACAAGAAACTACAAGTCTTGCAGTCCAGACCGGTTGCATTTTTGGTAAACTTAGGCCTTAAAGAAGGAAAAAAACAGGTTTTTTTCTACAGGTTCTGAGTTCGAATCCCAGTAAAAATATTCCACATTTGATAATACACAAGAAGTTCTATGTTAATAAAATAGCGAGAACCTGCTGGTTTCGAGCAATCTGCATTCGAAGGTGAGAATAGAAGCATGTAGCTATAAACTAATTTATTGCCACATTTCAAGGCAAATATCTTGAGAATGGTAGGCTTTAGCATAAAGTGGTAAGATAAATTACATTATAGGGCTTTAATTTGAGAGGTAATAGAACATCTCAGAAACTTCAAAGAGTTATTATAAACTACTTTATAGTGGATTTAACTAGCACTAATTTTAAATAGGAATATACATCTGTAGGTTTAATAGTTACCAAGGAATGTTGATAACTCGAGTGTAAGATACGGGAAATCGCCAACTCTAATCTTATTTTTAAATATCATAGAAAATACTCCTACGAAGATAAGTATAAAAAATGACTTTATAGTGCATTAAAATGATGTTAATTTGAGTGATATCAGATATCTGTAGGTATAATAGTTACCAAGATAAGCATTTTATAAGCAGGGATTAAAAGAGGTATTTTGTGACTAAGTTTGCAAGTAATGATGAGTTTCTTAGTGACAAAATAAAGGATTTTTTTCGAATGATTTCCGATAGTAAGGATTAGAACATCTGATTTAGTGGATGTTAATAACACGCCGTCACCATCGAGTCAAGTATGGATTAATGAGGCACCTCAAAGAGAGAAACTATGCCTGCTTCGATGAGTTCTATTGCATGGATTCGAATGAATCCACGCAAAATAAATGCTGATATTGTGGCGTTTCATAAGACAGAAAAGTTAGCAATCATTTTGGATCCTACGATAAAATACTTCAGTAATTATTATATAAGTGATAAGTCAATTAAAATTTGAAGTTGTAAAATCTTAAGTTGTTTTTAATGTTTACAATCATTCTTAACATCGATGATTTTTTTTTTCAAATTTTTGTTCGCTATGTGGTTAAAATTAATATATTAAATAAGTTTTCTATAATAACTATAATCTCTAATAACTATAATTATTAAAACGTTAACAGGACCATTCGGTTAAATTAGAGAAAAACAGATAATTATTGTACCCCTGATTAATTTTTTTGTCCTCAGCAATTTCCCAGATTACAGTTAATGAAAACCTGTTATTTCGGTGAACTGTTAGTACCGTGGTAACTTAACTGCTTTACCGTAAGGGCGTTAAAAATGCTTCCATAGCTTTATCTAAAGGGTCGTTGACCGTCTCGGAGCGATTCCAGTGGAACTGAGTACTTCTCGAAACATAAGCCGTAGAGAACTAGAATAAACAAGATATAAACGTAATGAAAAACAAAAGAGATTAAAATTAAATTCAAAATCTAAAGGTTATTGATGAAAAACTGAACATCATACTAAAAAAATGCATTATGTTGCTTCGTCTTTAACCATAAGAAGGTAGAAACGAAATAACTATTTAAATACTTGCAGCGTGAAAATTGAAGATATACTATTTATCATCACTTTTATGTATATGAAATATGTCGTAAGATAAAAAATCAAGTAAAAATATTAGAATTCGAGTTTCCACCGGAAATACACGTTTTAGGGTCCTCTGAAACGAAAACCCAGTAAAAAGGTATGTGGTATCAAGCCAATCACGAACAAAATAAGTTTTATAAAACTAAAATTTCATATTTTAGAAGCGTATATGCCTAAGATGTTTAACCAACTTTTTTAACAAAATCTGCGGCCAAAAGAGTACCTGCTTTTTTTTCGGATATCTCAAAACTGGTTCTAATGATTTTGATTTATGTGTTTTTTTTTTCCAAAAACCGCTCAAGCAATATTGATTGAAATCGCGATATCGATGTGAAATTTAATGGGCCTTAGTATCATGTAGGTTTCATTGTGATTGAAATAGTAGGACAGGGCTTAAATGACGGTATTTTAAATGTTATTAAATTTTTAAATATTTAAATGACGATATGACAGATCTACGGCTGTGCAGGAAGGAGGAAGTGGTACTGGCTCGACTGAGGATTGGCCACACAAGGCTGACCCACCTGATGGCGAGGGGATCACCGCCTCAATGTACCTCCTGTGGGGTTCTCCTCACAGTACCACATATACTGTTGGATTGCTTTTCCTTTGAAGCCGAGCGAAGAGGGATTGGTATGGAGAATGATATTGGGACAATATTACAAAATACCCAGGAGTCAGCCACCAAATTGACGAATTATCTAAAAGACACATCAATATTTTCCAAAATTAAAAAAAAAAAAAGTACCTGTTTTTATTTTATATTAATATATATATATATATATATATATATATATATATATATATATTTATTATTTATTATTTTTTTTTTATTCTTTTCTTATATGTAGTTATCTTATATAATTGTTTGTATTTAACTTAAAATATTATATCTGTATTATTAGTATTATGTATGTTTTAGTGTATTATGTATTTTATTTTATTATGTATTTGTGATTAGTATTTGTATGTATTATTTCGTATTGTATGTATTATTTCGTATATTATGTATAATGTTTGTATTGTATTTTATTATTTATCATGTATGTATTATTATTAGTATATATGTATGTATTATTAGTATATATGTATGTATTATTACTTTTATTATATTGTATCTGCATTATTAGTTCAGGGCTAAAATAACCTTTATGGTTGAAAAGCCTTTATGTTACAAATAAATAAATGACGATATTTACCATTTGCTTCCTCTAAAGTACTTTTCATTTTGAATATTAAGAAAACATTAACCACACCATCCGTTCATTTGCGTTCATAAAGAACGTGTAAATAGATAAAGAGAATGGATTCGATAACCAACTACAAGAAATAAAAAAACAATAAAATTTTTTTATGTATTTTTTTTTTCGAACGTAAGAATAATAATATAGTTAGTTGAATTAAAGCTAAAAATTTGAAACAAAATGTTATCTCATCTACAAAGTTGTGAAATATAGTGTAAAGTGACGAATAGGGCATAAACTTGATTGTTAATTGTAAATAATGTTTATTTTTTCTGTATTATTTAATCTAAAACATATGTTTCCATCGAAACTCAATGTAATGCTTTAAACTATTGTCAAATCTAACTCTATTTAATAGTTATTAAATTTATTTTAACAACCGAGTTAAGTGAAAGTCGCGTTTTTTTTTGTTTATTTATACATTATATCATCATAAAAATCTGAAAAACCTCAACAAACTCACAAACAATTGTTTAAAAATTTTTACTTGAGATGTCTTATTGATTAATTCGGAAGCAATATAGATATTTTCTTATTTTTCCAGAAAATACAAGGAACTAAAACGCGGGTGGGTCAGACGAACTCGAGAAAATCTAGGTCAACCACTCCGCTCCCATCGAGATGGAAAAAGGAAGTAACGCTAACATACTTCCACACCTTAACGATCAAATAACGAACGAAATTTTTTTTTTTTTTTTTTTTAATTACGGTTTTCAAAGCTTTACATTTTTTGGATTACATTAAAAATATCGTTAAATAGAAAAAATGATAGCGTTGATTTTTTACTTTCACTTACTATATATAGTAAGGAAAGTATTGCGATCGTGAAAATTTTCGAATTCCAGTTTTCAACGGAAATACACGTTTTAGGGTCCCCTGAGTCCAAATAACCAAGTCCCGCAAAAAGGTCTGTGTGTGTGTGTGTCTGTGGTAACTCCCGGGCGGAAACGGTAAGTCCTATGAAACTGAAATTTCATATTTAAGACAACTATACGCCCGAGACGTGACAAAACTTTTTTCATCAAAATGAGCAACCAGAAGAGGCACTTTATACCATGCATTTTGCACCTTTTTTCGATTTTCTCAAAAACGGTTCCGACGATTTTGATTAAACTCGCTATATCGATGTAAAATTAAATGGCTTTAATATCATGTAGGTTTTATTTGGATAAAAATGGTCTGACAGGGCTTAAATGCCGATATTTTAAATTTTCTTCCTCTAAAGTACCTTTAATTTTTTAGATTCAATAATAATAACTAGATTATCTTGTTAGCGCTGATGAAAAAGGTAAATATATAAATTGAATAAATTCGATACCCAACTAAAGGAGAAAACAGAAAAAATATTATTTTAATGCAATTTTTCGTTTTTAAACATAAGAGCAGTAATATACATGAATGATATACCGTTGGAAAGCTAAAGATTTTAGAAAAAATATCATCTCATACACAAGCTTTTAGAAGTTAATGGAGAGTGATGAAAAGAAGATAAATCTAACTGATTATTTAAGATAATAATATAATAGATTTTTTAATAAAACACATGTTCCTATATAAATTCAATTTGATTAATTCCTTAATAATCTCACGTATTTTTATCTCTAACTGTATTTGAAAATTCTTTCATTGATTTTAAAAATGGAGGTAAGTGAAAGTCGTGTGTTGCCCGCACCAGATTTTTTATATACTTACGGGTACAGAAGACATTTCAATATTTTAAAAATTAATTATTTAATATTCAGTTCTTGAGTATTTACATCTTGTAAAAAATTTAGTTAAATTGCCAATGTCACTTCAAACACATTGATTCTTAATTTCATATCTTACTAGTCGGGTAACAATGAACAAAAAACAACAAATAAAAGCTCAACACAACGATAAAAGAAAATCATAAAATAAAAATAATAAAATGCACTACTATAACAATTAATTGGTGTGTGGGCCATCACTATTTAAGGAATCAAAGTTCTACACGCTAACACTAAAACATGCTGTTGACTTGGAGTATGTTTTTTATCTTATGTTCATCACTAAGTGCGAATAAAAATTATTTTAAATATTTTTCTTAGTCTTTAGTCAGTTTTTCACAGTAGAGAAGAATGTGGAACAGGCTATTTGTAATAAATTGTTTAAAAAACAAAAGACAGTTTTCTCGTAATTTGAACTTGAATACTTTCTGTTTCATATAAAGTTTCATTAATTCAGGGTCTGAAACTCTTAACTGGCTAACCAATCATAGTTTATTTATGCTGGTTTTATAAGTCAAAAAAGTCTATATTGAAATTGGAAAAAACTCTATACATGTGGTTGATATTAGAGCTCACGGATAGGTGGATATCTGTAGAGATGCTATGATTTTTCAAATTCAATTTGCCATGATTTTTCAATTTTTCCAATTTTCCATCCAATAGCTCATAAGACATTTCAATAAATTAAAAAAATAATTAAATAAAAATAAATCAGGTATGACTTTTGAAGAAAATATTTGGATTCAACATTTTTAATCAATGCATGGTACTAATAATAGTCTTAGGTCAAATTTTAGATGCATTTGGATGTCGTTGTTGGTCTAGGAAGATGCTGGACGGTCCAACGAAATTAATGAGGCGGTAAAGTATAGAACGAACCCGGCCAAAATTGGAAAGTTGAAAGACGTAAAAACCCGGAAAAAAAAAGTTTCTAAGTAGTTTAGGAAACGCTGTCCATGGTCCTATTATGAAATATATAATAATATAATAATAATAATAGGCTTAGCGAACCCTACACAGACTCGTCCAATGTTCACCATTCAAGCCCAAGCTCCCGAGTTCAGCCTTAACGCAATCCTCCCATCTCCGCTTCGGCCAACCTTTCGGACGCCTACCAGTCGGATCAGCAAATGCCAACTTTCTCGGAAACCGCTCGCCATCGAGCCCAACAACTTTACTCGCCCATTTGAGTCTCCGCGATGCAATCAGCTCAATTATATTCACAGGATACAAGTTCCGCAATACCGCGTTGTACAACCTGCTAAACTCCCCAGTGGTCTCATCTCTCTTCGGACCAAATATTTTACGCAGTACCTTATTTTCGAAAACCTTAAGCCGTTGTTCATCCTTCAAAGTAAGCGGCCGCGTTTCACATCCGTAAAGAAACGTTGGAAGAATAATAGTTTTATATGAAATATATAGTAAGCAAAAATATTGCCAAGCACGAATTAAATAAATTGTATAAAACTGAAATTTCATGTTTTAGAAGTGCCTCAGATGTTTAAACAACTTTTTCAACAAAATCTGCGACCAGAAGAACATTACATGCATTTTGCATTTCTTTTTTTTTCGAATTTCACAAAACTGGCTGAAGTGATTTTAATTTACGTTTTTTTTTCCCCTCAAAAACCGCTCATTTTATGGGCCGTGGTTTCATGTAGGTTTTATTGTGATTAAAATAGTATGATAGAGCTTAAATGCCGGTATTTACAATTTTTTTCCACTTAAGTACTTTTGATGTTTTAGATTAAAAAACATTAACAACACCATCTCGTTAGCGTTCCTAAAAAGGTCTAACGAAATAAATGAGGTTGTGAATTGAGACGTTGATTTCCAAAAGGTACTGAAGGAAATTTTTTACATATTCGTATTCTCATAATTTAGTTTTATCAAAATCTTCTATTTGATTTTATCTAATGTACACCTAAGTCCTTTATAAACACAATTTAGAAATATTATTATTTTCTAAAGGAACTAATTACAGTTAATTTCGTTCTAAATTATACCAAAACATCTCATTTCATAACTTTAATATGATATTATTAATATACTAAAAAAAAACAATTCTGAATTTTTATGCGAAAACAATCAAATTAGGTAATTTAATAATATAATAATTAGTGATTTTCGCGTCTCCTGTAAAATTTTCTAGAATGGATACAGTACGTTTTGGAAATCAACGTCTCAATTGTAGAATAAACCCGGTTTGCCAAAATTGGAACATTAAAAACATAAAACCCCGAAAAAAAAGTGTCTGAATAGTTTAGACATCCTATTTATAAAATATATAGCAGGCAAAAATATTGCGACCGTGAAACTATTCGAATTCGAGATTCCCACGGAAATGCGCTTTTTAGGGTCTTGCGGGTCCAAAGAAGAAGTCTTGCAACTGGCTTGAGTGTATCTGGTAAAGCTAGCTCAAATTCAAATAGTAGTAAAAAACCGAAATTTCATGTTTAAAAATTATGCGCCAGGAATGAATAAATAAAAAAAAACAAACAAACGCCTTTAGATCATAAAAAGAAATAAATACCCAAAATAGTACATTTATAAGTTTTATTATAATGGTAATATTGTTATTAAATAAAATACTGAATGAATGAGGAAGTCACTTATTCCCCATACTTTTTTCATTAGTTGGTAATAAATATGGGTCCTCTTCGCATTAAATCTTAAATATTTTAATAACTAAACGGTA
The DNA here is from genome assembly GCA_023052935.1 of Piezodorus guildinii. Taxonomy (NCBI): domain Eukaryota; kingdom Metazoa; phylum Arthropoda; class Insecta; order Hemiptera; family Pentatomidae; genus Piezodorus; species Piezodorus guildinii. Next base: position 40,095,911 of record CM041297.1, on the reverse strand, counting down.
AGTCATGGGATGTTGGCATTCCAGTTTGAACCAAGAGGAACATCTAAAAATAGTTTTAATGACTCAGATGCACAAAGCACACGGCGAGATCTTTGTTATCTGAGTTGTTAGTAGCTTCCTGTTGGCTTTTGAAAAGAAAACACTCCACATACGAAGAAATAAACTTGTTACCATAAAACCAAAACGTTCGACGATAAACAAAGGATGACCTACAAAAGTCAATGCAGTATTCTAAACAAAGAAAAGAAAGAACACTCAAAAACTGTGTATTCTGAAATAAATACATTAAAAAAAAATAAAATGTCTACATTATTGATAAATCCATTCATATACAAGTGGATGATATTCACACAATGTTCAATTTCGGAATACAATACAAAAACATTAAAATACCTAAGATCAATAAAGCAGTTATGGACCACGTGGATATTCTCTTACCTGAAACAAAATAAAACACCACGATATAATAAAATAAATGCAGTAGTATAAAAAAAAAAAAATAAAATAAAATAAAAACGTTTTAAGGGTTAAAAATTTTGTTAAATAAAAAGTCCAATATTTAGCCTGGATAATGCATATACATATAAAAACTTAACGCTAAGTTATAGAATTTTAAAAACACACGCTGAAATTATTCAGGAATACAAAACAGTCGTGGTATGAAAACAAATTTCCTTAAAATTATCCACTAACAATTACACACATGGGATCACCAGTAGCAGGGTGGTGACAGCAATGTCAAAGGTCACGCACAGGTTCAAACCCGCAGGTGGTCCTAGGATTTTTCAATGGGAGTAAAAAATCCTTAGTTATGCTATCCTTCGGAGTGGACGTTAAAAGGTGGTCCCGAGCCAGTGCGATGTCCGGTGCTCGTTAAACATCCTTATCCTAATAAAACCAGAATAGGCAAAATTTAGGACTCCCTGTAGCATCGTCCGATTAGCCATAGAAGCATAAAGTGACGTTAAATAAACAAACAACAAAGAATAAAGAGTTACCTAGTTAGATTTTTTGTTAACTATCGACAAAATTTATACATTTTTATTACTTTAAAATGAGCTAAACAACTGCTAATCCTACAATTGAAAACGACTGTTTTTTGTTTTCAGTTGCGCGACAGACCGTATAGGCCTTGGGCCCAGCGGTGTAATCTGTTGGGAGAACACACTCTCGTTTCTCAATATATCTTATAGGGTAGGATCTTTTTTTTTTCCCCACCTCTACCTCGCCTTTGCAGGCTATACGGGGATTTCTAAGGACGGGGGCTGAGAGTGGGGAATTAATGCCGAGATAAAAGCACCCCCACCATTTAGACGCGAACTCGTAATAATCCTAAACAGAACGACCAGTTTCATATAGACTCGTTTTGAAAACGTGCGTTTGCAACAACTAAGTGACATTTCAATCTGCATTGTAGGTCCTCATCAGATCTGAAGATCAAAGTAATAAAGAATAATAAAATAAATAAGAAATTGAAAATTTTAAAATACTGTTCAATGCCAACTTCTTTCATACTGATAATTTTATCAACAATAAAAATCAAGTATTGATACTTCATCTTGTACTTAAACGTATAGCTTAGAGTATAATACATTATTTGATCCAAATGTATGACTTAGATTTTCCAAATAGTGTTGATTAATACATAGAGAATATTTTTTACCATTTAAAAGTTGTAATAATACAACCCTAAATAATTATTCTTTACCCTCAAATTTAGAATAAAATAAAATGTTTATTCAACTATTCGGAAAATCCTGTTTGATTTTTTTTGTTTTTTAGTGAACAACCCTTCATATGGTGCTGCTTTTCCCAAAGGGATTGAGTCAGGGGAAGGAAATGTGTGTGGTCCCCAGGCTGGTTGTAAATATTCTATGCATCGTCTGTTCTGATTCTGTTAATGGAGGTTTTATTATTTATGTATAAATATGTAGGATTTAAGTTACTGTTAATTTATAATTAAAGATTTCATAAATTGTCAACAAATTAACGAAAATGAATTAAATTAAAAAAAGATGAGAACAATTAAAAAATAAAGTAATTATGTTTTAACGAGTTCTAATTACAACAGCAACATAAAACTTGAAGCCCAAACAAACAACAGCAACATACTATACAGAGATTGAAAAATAAAATAATATAGCAGAAAATATCATTACTTGAAAATGATATTGTCTTGTACAAACTAAAACAACCTAAACAAGAAACTTAATTCCAAATCACAATAATAATGTGACTCCAGCACGTTTTATTTAAATAAAAAAACAAAACAAAAGGACACTGTAATAAAATAAAACATATATTTCATATTCACTTTCAACTTCTCTTTACTACATTATTTTTCAATGTTTCGGTGCTTTGTCCCCATTCTCAAGACAAACAAATCTGGTGCGGGCAACACACGACTTTCACTTACCTCCATATTTAAAATCAATGAAAGAATTTTCAAAAACAGTTAGAGATAAAAATACGTAAAACTATTAAGGAACTAATTAAATTGAATTTATATAGAAACATGTGTTTCTTTAAAAAATCTATCTAAATGAAATATATAGTAAGGAATAGAAAAAAAAAATAAATGCATTGCAATAATATAAATTTTTGAACCTGAGGCATTTGACCGAAACAAACATTTTAGGACTTTAAAGAGACATATACAGATCGAAGGAGAAGAGGGAGAGGGAAAAACTTTCCCTCCCAAAACGATCAATGATAAAAAAATATACTTGTTTAATTATTTTAAAAACAACGTTATAAATTCTATATAACTATAATTTTGTTTGGGTTAAAGACTTTCCTCCCCCATAAAAAAAAAAAAAAAAAAAAAAAAAAAAAAAAAAAAAAAAAAAAAAAATCGCTTTTCTCTTTATCTCCAAAACAGACAAGGTTGCATTGACATTTCAGAAAATAACAGTCCCAATATATACGTATAGAAATAACAGCTTTAGGATTTTCAAAGAGAGTAAAAAATCCATACTGATGGCGGCATTCAGAGGGGACGTAAAAGGTGGTCCGGAACCTGTGCGATGCCAGATAGGCGTTAAAGGTCCCTGTCCTAATTTTTTTATTAAAAATAATATTGCTGTATTGCGAAATAATACAATCTGCCACTATCTAGGGGAATAAGTATTAGAGTTAAAAAAATTCGTTCATTCCATATGTAAAGAGTAAAACAAAATAAAATAAATAAGTAAACTTATATAACAGATGGAAAGAAAAATAAAATATAATCTTGGCCACATTCATACCTATATACAATATTTACATACTGCCACTCGAACTCCGAATCGAACCCCTACACCCAGAAGAAGATGCTGGGGCACAATACTAGGAGTTCCCAGCGCCTCTCAGTCAGCCGCGTCACGGGTTTAATAAGCCAGGGTAGACTGAGTGAGGGCGCTAGAGCCCCACACTCTCAGACATGAATGGAGAAGTTGGCCATTGCCAGCACTCCAGTTGCATATTTATAAGAGATCTCTCGGCCACTGCCGCCACTACGAGGACAGTTATCAGGATGGTTGGTACTAAATAGCGATTGTGCCAGAGGATTAGTAAGAAGAGTAAGTTTCTGGTGGAAGGTATAGAATTTAGATGGGATGAGATCAAGGACATAAGGGATCATGAGGTCATGGTGTAAGGACTTGTTTGTAACACAATAGGGAGCATTGACTATCGTTCTAAGCACTTTGGACTGAAAGGATTGGATACATTTGATGTTCGAAAATTTAGTAATTCCACATAGCTCAATTCCTTAAGCTCACAAAGGTTTGAGAATAGTTTTGTAAATCAGTAGTTTATTTCCAAAGTTGTGATATTCTGTTCAGTAGCCTAGATAACTGTCCTTATCTTCTGTTGAGTTATTGTCTTTTAAGTCGAATATATTAATTCTAGGTTAATATTCCTGTCCTAATTAACCCTGGATAGGCAAAATTTAAGAACCCACTTATCATCGTCCGATTAGCCAAAGTGACGTTAAGTAAACAAAATAAAAATATATTGATTTATATAATAACGTACCTTTGAGAAACGCAAGATTTTTAAAAGATAATTAATTTAATCACACTAGATTTATAATTATTATTATTTTGTTTTGTAGTAAGGAATACATTTAAATAATACCTAAACGTTACATTGAAATAATACCTATGCCGAGAAACACATGGTATATAATAGAAAACAATATATCCTTATACAGCATTTTATAACCATTTACAAGATTTTATTTTATTCTTTTTCATACTTGTGTAAACCATTAAATAAATATTTGGAGAAAACAGTAGAAATCACTAGTAGATATCCATTAATACCCTGAATAAGTATGAAATATCGAGATATTTACAATTGTATAATGCGATCGATAATTCTTACACAACAGATATTTGTGCAATGAGTTTTTTGAACCAGGAAATAATATTGTTATGAACTTATGGGCTCTAAGAAAATGCTTTTCCTTACATCTCAACAATCGTAGAACAAGTAATAGAACAAATATTAGTCAGTCGAGCCATTCGTACAGAAATATTTATTCATAGCTAGAGAAGTCTATTTCAGGAAACTTGTGATTGGAATTGCAAAACTTTGATACGTTGACCTTTGTTGATTGTCAATCATTAATCGTCAGAGGTATTGTGACACAATATTGAGAAATTTTCGCAATGAAAATAAGCTAATGTAAACTTCTTATTCAATTGAATGATATTTAATTATTGGGTAGGATGGATAAGAAACAAAAATCATTTAAACTTAGTAACTTAATTCTTCTGAAATAAAAATAAAACTAGATCACAACAGGCCGAGTCAGCATAAAGTCGAGTGATATAGATCTTTTAAAAATTATTTTATTTATTTACAATTGTTTTTGTTTGAGCTTTAATGTTATTTGCTATCTGCAAATAAAAAAAAAATTGTAATAAGCAAATATGATGACTTCCGAAAGTCGGTTAAAGCAAGGCATCTCTAGGCCACCGCCTCAAAAGTCGTCGGGTGGATTGTAATTGATTGGGAAGCTAATGTTTATAATACAAAGGTAGATGATTAGTAACTGTTTACTTTAAATATATAAACATTCGGAAGAAAACAACAGAGACCTGCAAAATCCTTTATGTATTTCAGAAACTATAAAAACGGACATTTCTAGTGAAACAACCCAATAGTTTTCATTACGTTTATGGATTAATATAATTTATTTAAATTAAAAAAAAAATGCTGCAAATTATTACACAATGGTTTATTTTTTCCAAGTAACTATATTAGGGCATAACTGTTTATACAGCAGCTAATCTTTTCAGTTTTTCTTTATCTTCAGTAATAACTGAGTTTTGGTGGAATTACGATTTTCTCAAAAACGCCTCTAGCGGATTTGATTGAATTCGGTATATCGATTTAAAATTTAATAGGCTTTAATATCATATAGGTTTCATTGTGGCTGAAATAATCTGAAATACCTTAAATGCTGATATTTTAAATTTTCTTCCTCTAAAGTATCTTTAATTTTATAATTTCGAATAAATTTACCATATCCTCATCTAAGCATTGATAAAAAACGACTGAATATGCTTTAAGTTTAGACGAATTTGATTATGTACTAAAGGAGGAATAAGCAAACATATTTTTTAACGTATTTTTTTTTTCGAAGATAAGAACAGTAATATATAAATATGTATTAAAATGTAATTTTAATAAAAATATAAATGTAATAAAAATATAATTTTATTAGACGGATATTTTTACATACTGAAGTCAATACTCCTAATATTCATTCAATAAATATTTATAATTTTATTTTACCTTTCTCTGGTTAAATATACAATTAAATCATTGGTAAATATTGAGGATATATAGTCGACTGTAGAAATTATTATAGGTGGAAATTAATCAGAAGTCAGACTTTTTTTTTTTAATATTTAACAAAAGACTGACTCCTGATTATTCCCACCTATATTAGTTAAGATGAATTAATGGGAATTACATCGGAAGAGCCATTTTATCCCGTGAATTTTGCATTTTTTTATTATTTTCTCAAAAATGGATCTGATTAAACTCGATATATCGATTTAAAATTTGATGGTCATTAATATGATATAGGTTTCATTGTGGCTGAATAGCTTAAATGCCGATATTTTAAATTTTCTTCTTCTAAAGTTAGAGGCATTTTTGATAAAATCGTAAAAGGGTGGCTAAATGCATGGTGTAAAATGGCTTTTCCGGTTCGCCGATTTTAATTTAAAAGTTTCTGTAACGTCTTGGGCTTATATAATATAATAATAATAATAATAATAGGCTTACCGAACCCGAAGGTTCGATGCCGATACCACTAAACTTCGCCTGCACAGACTCGTCCAATGTTCACCGGTCAAGCCCAAGTTCCCGAGATCAGCCTTAATGCAATCCTCCCATCGACGCTTCGGCCTACCTTTCGGACGCCTACCAGTCGGTTCAGCGAATACCAACTTTCTCGGAATCCGTTCCTCACTAAGCCCAACAACTTTACGCGCCCATTTGAGTCTCCGCGATGCTATCAACTCAATTATATTCACAGGGTACAAACTCCGCAATTCCGCGTTGTGCAACCTTCTAAACTCCCCAGTGGCCTCATCTCTCTTCGGACCAAATATTTTACGCAGTACCTTATTCTCGAAAACCTTAAGCCGTTGTTCATCCTTCAAAGTAAGCGGCCACGTTTCGCATCCGTAAAGAACCGTTGGAAGAATAATAGTTTTATAAGTTCTAACCTTTAAGTTTTTAGACAGAAGCCGCGAGCTAAGCAATTTAGCAACCGAATAATAACACGCATTTCCCACCTTTAACCGGGACTTTATTTCTTCCTGGATTTCATTTTTTCTTGTTATCATTGAACCTAAATACTTGAATTTCTCTACGTGTTCAAAAGTATGACCTGAAATATTAATATCATCAAGATCGCCACCATTTCTGCAACTAATCATATATTTCGTCTTATCGGTATTTAATTCGAGACCTATTTGTTTACCGGTTTTTATTAACACACTTGTATTTAGTTGTATAGTTTCCGTGTCTTCACCTAGTAGTACCAAATCATCGGCATACCCCAAAACCGGAATCTTGTCACCCATATGTAAGCCTTTCTCCGTACTCATCACCTTTTCTATAACATATTCTAAGGCTATATTAAACAAAACAGGTGAAAGGGAGTCACCCTGTTTCAAACCCGATCGCACCTCAAATCTCTCGGAGTAATTATGACCGATTCTAACTTTATGAAATGTTTCCGACAAACACATCTCTACTAGGTTTACTAACTTTTTAGGTATCCCCTGTTCAATCATGATGTTATATAGCTTCTGACGGTCTATGGAATCATAAGCCTTTTTAAAATCTATATAAAGTTGATGGACTACACCGTTGTATTCCAGTTTCTTCTCTAATATTTGACGTAAGGAAAATATTTGATCAATAGTCGAGCGATTCCGCCTAAAACCACATTGGTAGTCTCCGATAATTTCCTCAGCGCTTCTCCACACGCTTTGATTAATTCACTCGTGATATTATCATTTCCTGCAGCTTTATACCGTTTTAATTTTCCTATCGCCATTTCAACTTCCTCTTTACTCGGTGCGTCTACCCATGGTTCAGCGCTCTGGTATTCAGAGGGAGGAGATTGATTATTATTTTCCGTATTTAGAATGCCGTCAAAGCGTTGTTTAAATGTATTTAATATCTCAGTCGGATCCGCGATTATGTTGTTATTCGCATCTTTAACCCCATTCAATAGAGGTTCAAATCTTTTACGCGATTTCTTGGGCTTATATATGTAATAAATATGAAATTTCAGTTTAGTACGACTTTTCGTTTCCTTGCTGGACTTGACCTAGAGACCTTTTTAAACGACTTGCTTATTTGGACTCAGAGGACCCCAAAACGTGTATTTCCGTTGAAAACTGGAATTCGAAATTTTTCACGATCGCAATACTTTCCCTTGATATATATTTCATTTATAAGTAAGTGAAGGTAAAAACAAAAACATAATACAACTGAGGAATTTTTTCGAAGAACGTAGAAAGAGACGAACCAAAATCGGTTTATGTCGAGTTGAGAAGAGAGATCTAGGACTGAAGGCGGAACGGATCGAAGAGCAGAGGGTGGAGTTGGCCACATCGGGTTACACAAGGTACCTCCAACCTCCAACCTCACGGCTCCATTCTCAGCTTCATCACTTTTTTGGGAATGGAATTATAATTCCAAGGCAGTAAAAAAAAAATACAACTTAAAATTATTATTTTTACTGAATAATTGACCGAGAGTCCAGCCTAAATTGTCAGAACTTTATCAACGAAAATCTGTCCATTTAGCTAAAAAAAAACTGAGAAAAAAAAAATTAAATAAAAAAAAATATCGATTAAATATTAATTCAAAATTCTTGTGCGCGCGATACACCACTTTCAATCAGCTACTCCGTGTTAAAATCAATTTAAGAATTTTAAAATAAAGATGAAATAAGGTAAATATATAAAGAATGAGTTACATTGAGTTTCGATAGAAACATGTGTTTTATTAAGTAATCTATTATATATTATAGAAAACAATCCAATAGTTTTATCGTTTTTTTATCAATGTCCATTAACAAAAAGACATTTTTTCCTAAATTTTTTAGCTTTACAACGGTATGTTATACATCTATATACATGTTTTACATTGAAAAACACAAAAATTGCACAGAAAGATATTATATAATTATCTTTTCTCCATTAGATGGATATCAAATTCGTTCAACTTATATATGTATCAATTTCTTGTTAATTTTAAAAAGATAATATGGGTTATTTTATAGAATCTACAATATTAGAAGGTACTTAAGAGGAAGATTTTTTTTTAAATATTGGCATTTCAGCCATGTTAAATTATTTGAATCAGAATGAAACCTACATGATAACGAAAGTATTTCGATCAAGAGACATGTCGGAATCCGCGTTTTTTAAAAATTTAAATACATATTCTCAGGAATGTATGCATGTATAGATAGAAAATAATTTTTATAAAGGACTGGGTCCCTTTAGAATAACTGGTTTTTACAGTTAAAATATACAATATGTCTGGCCAATAGATAAGATGAACATAACTAACTGCTATTTACAACAATCGATGAAAATGATGAAGTAGAAAAGAAAAAAAAACTAAGAGGCTCACGAAATTTCTATAAAACAAGTGCAAGACTAGGATGATAAAACTTAATTTTTTTTCAAAATCGACGGAAAAGCCTTTTTAAAGCATTTATTTTATACATTTTTGTCAAAAAAGGCTTTACCTTATAAGCTACTTATAAGGTAATATAAAGGATATACTTAATAAGGTAATATAATACTAATATTATAAGCTATATCTTATCATTATTGAAATGGACTGATAGGGCTTAAAAGCAAACATTAAAAAAAAAAAATAATAACATATAAAATAAAACTATTCATAGTTTCTTTCTTGTCCGCTCAACATTTGTCATAGAAGGGAGAGTGAAGAAAAACGTATAAACTGGAAGTTATTGTAATTGCTAATAACATAAAAATATTATTCCTAAGAAAATCGGAATTTCGTTTTAAGTCAAATTCATAAAGAAAAAATTATATAAAAAACTAAAAAAGGTATTCTCATAGCTGATATCAACACAGAAAAATATTTTTTACAATAAAGTTGCATTCTGCATTAGAAGGTTATAAAGCTTGTCCCTCTGATGTCCAAACCCGAAACACAAAAAATCTTTCTAACTTTATGAAATGGCTAAGGTGCGAACGCACCTTAAGGATGTTAAAATCCTAGGCCTCCGAAATGTGAATCTGCGGTTTCGCTTCCATTTTCCAAGCAATGCCAATTTCCAGCAAACGAAGCGGTGTAGAAATGAGGCCACTGTTTGTACCCTATTGTTTGCCTGCTGACACCACGCTTAAGTACGTTTCGTTCATTTGTATTTCATTTTTTTTAATTAATCGAGAATTTAATTTGTACCTGGAAATAAAGAAATCGGTTTTATCCCGTACATATCTTTCTGGCGTTAATATTTCCAGGTTTTCTGCTTTTTTTCATCATTTAGAATCAAAAAGAATCCATCCGTGCTTCATGTTCATCTGTCCATTCAGTAAACACCAGGTCCCAACCTATAAACATTCTCATAGGTCCGCCTCGTAAAAATCTCTTGTTTTTCATTCGTGCTGCCCTAATTTCACACTCCTTGCCTATCTTTATTCGTAAAGCTCCATTATTAAATTATTTCAAACGTCAATTATTTCTCCACCTCCTGAACTATTAGTCTTTCCAACATATATATAAAATTTTAAGTTAAATATGATAACTATTCATTACCACGAAATCTGTTTTAACTCAATTTTGAAGACTTGAAAAGAACAGATAAAAAGACCATTGAATTGGTCATATAACATTTTAGTTATTCTTAGGAGACTATTAGTCTCAGAATAAAATTTATTGTAATTTTATTTTATATTTATAGAGTCAATTTTATACTTTATGTAACTTTAAGATCAATTCTTACGATTTAGATTTTTGTAATAAAAAAAATCTAAGTATTAGTCTCTTTTATGGCGTCATAAAGTGCTTCTGAATACTTTAACTAACATGGTGCGGATCCCGTATGTGTCTCACACATTTTTTTTTTTTTTTTTTTAACTCAATAACTTTATTTGCACCTGTAAAATAAATACAATAAGCAGATGGGTTCATAAATATGGAAAACATAACATGGTTAGCCATGAGGGAGACAGCACCCAGCGGTGCATCCTCCTGACATTAAGTCAGCGATTTTCATAAAATTTTTTTTAGGTAAAAGTAGACATCAAACCATCAGACTCTGCAAATTATAAGGTGACAATGCTCTCCAGGAGTCGTGTAAAAAAAGGGGGAATATTTGGGCGCGAAAAAGACATGTAATTTATTATCTCTGGTTTTAATGAAGGTAGAAAAATAAGTTTGGTGTTAAAATTACACTATTTTAAAGCCATTAAACTATTTATAATGATGGAGCATAGTTGATATTTGAGAATATTAGATGAGTGAGATGGTTCTGGGTGCGGTCATCAGAAAGAAACACACATTAAAAAGTAGTACTTATTTTAATTGTGCGCCGACGTTTCGGCCTACATTGTGGGCCTTTATAAGGGTGCCTAAGACGGTGTCTAAAGTGACTTCTTGATAAAGTGAAACCCCCCATCCATCCATTTATAAAGTGAACCATCTTCCACATTTAAAATATTTATGTTTTATGTTTTGTAATAACCCTAAAAATAGAAATAATCTCGTCAAAACAATAAGATTCCGTAAAAACTGTGCTCAGATTAAGATTCCATTTTACGAACGAGGAACCGTTTTTAAGGAACCTTTTTTAAAAGTACTGTTTTGACTAGATTTTTTTTTTTTTTTTTAAGGGTTATCAGCCATTTATGAATGCTTTCAAAACTGGATAATTAAAATAAATCCTAACAAATTCCATCAAATTACCTCCACTATACGCCGTAAACCTATGACCCTCTGCCCCACCGCATCCGTTAACAATATCCTACTTAATCCTGTTGAACAGATCCAGTACTTAGGACTCCACCTCGACAAACGCCTAACATGGAATCCTCACACTAGACTGAAACGACAGGAAACTGCTCGTATATACAGATTGCTCGACAAACGCTCAAAACTTCCTATTTAATACAAAAAAACTCATTTATATAACCATCATCGGGCCTATTTGGACCTACGGCATTGAGCTATGGAGGTCCACTAAACCATGAAATTCCTCTCGCATCCAATCCTTGCAATACAAAATCCTTCTACAAATCCTCAATACTCTATACTTTATTATCAATAAAATCATCCATAAAGACCTAAATATTCCATTTGTTGAAGACTTGGCCCGATATAGATATACCTTCATTCATTCCAAACTCCCTGCCCACTCAAACCAGCGTATCCGTGACCTTTCCTCCATATCCATTCCGGACAATACACCGAGGCGCCTTAAAATAAGATGGCCAAGAGACCTCCTACGATAAATTAGACATTGGAGTGCTACCAATGGGTAGATTCTTCATAGGACTACCATGTGTTCTAATCATATATCAATCCTATTTACTTTAAAAAAAAAAAAAAAAAAACCTGTACCACTACAACCCATGAAGGGTCTTTGGCTCAGTAGATATAGAGATTCGTACTGTTTCAAGGCCAACGGTAGTGCAATGAGGTGATTAGGCCTTAATCGTGCTCAGCCGCCAGGTTTTTCCCCAATTAATTTGGGTTCCCACTTTATAGAGGCTGAGTCTGCCCCAGGAGGATCTCCATACCCTAGGGTCGCCCCCCGACTGAATGAACAGAATAAATAATATTCCGCCACAGCCGGGATTCGAACCCAGGACCCGGAGCACAGCAGACTAGCGCTCTATCCACTAGACCACGCCGCTCCCCTCAATCCTATTTACTTGTATTAATTTAATACATTTGTGAATTTCTTTGAATAGGGTAATATTGACCGCAAAGATATTTTTCCACCTTCACTAAAACCAGAGATATGAAAAAAAAAAAGTTTGTCGCCGCGCGAAATTTCTAATTTTTTTACGCGACTGGTGAGGATATGTTGCTAAGTCTAATAGTTTAATTTCTAGCATTACCTAAAAATATTTCTTTAAAATCGGTGAGACAAATCCTCTCCTGGTAAGAAAATTCATGATTTTCATGATGAAAAAAAAAAACTGTAAAGATGTGTCAATGGCAGGAAGAGGCGGCTGGACTGAATTTAGCCCGCCGAAGGAACTGGGTCAATCAGTGTTGCCAACCTTAACGGCCTGGGTCATTATCTGCGCTCCTAGATAGAACACACAGTATCTAACTAAGATCTTGTCTATATAGTCCGTGAGCCAGCAACGAAAAATGTAACCCATTTTACCAAAAATGTTAATATGTTTTATGCGAAGTATTTATCATAGTAAAGCAAAAAATACACGTCTGCCAATTTGAAACGGGATTACATAATGGCGGCCATTCAACAAGGGAATCTCACTCTTTATTAACATAATTATAATAACTATCATGGAACGGCTCATCCTATAAAGATAATCGTTCAAAAGTAAATCATCAAGTATTTAATACGCTTTCATTTGAGTGATAAAAGACATGTTTATGTCTAATATTCAACGATATATAGGTATTACCAAAAATATTAAAAAAAGGCCAGGGTGGAGCGTGTATCGGTACAGAGCTAACTCTTAAGTTCAGTTTTTGAACTGGGTTGTGACCAATAGGTAATTGATTTTCAAGTTGGATTAGCCATGGGATCCACTCTATGGTCGGGAGAGATTCTTAAAGCACAGTCAGGAACTGTGTGTAGATGGACGTCCCACGGTCATATTTTTTTTAAAGAAGCATTGATTCAATGTGATATTATAAAATAATAAAATGAGAATAAAAATTTATACTTTAAGACCATTAGAGTTAATAAAACCTTGGGCAGTTTTTACATCACTTTAATTGGAATACACATATACACATTAGCTAACATCTTGTTGGGAAGCAAGGTGTTGATATAGGAAGGAGCATGGCGTATATCTGATATGAGAGTATTCCAGAAAACAGTATAGATATATATATGTAAGAATCGTATATTTCATATGTAGGTAACTAAAAGTAAATAAATTATTAAAGAATTAATTAAATTTTAATTTCATTAGAAACATGTGTTTTATTAAATAATCTCTTAAATCTTAATCTACAACAATCATTTAGGTTTATCGGCTTTTCATCACTCTCCATTAAAACACACTTACAGAATAGTTTTTCTAAAATCTTTAGCCATCCAACGGTATATTATACATCTATATCACTATTCTTGTGTTCAAAAACACAAAAAGTGAATAAAAAAAAATATGTTGCACTTTTCTCCTTAAGTTGTTTATCAAATTCAATTAGCGTAATATTTAGCCGTTATTTATCAATGCTAATAGGATGATGTGCCTAATCTTTTGCAGTGTAACAATTAAGGTAATTTAGTAGGAAGAAAATTTAAAATATCGCATTCTAAGCCCTGTCAGACTATTTCATTTAGAATGAAACCTAATCATATTAAAGAACATTAAATTTACATATATGTAGCCAGTTTAATACAATCGATAGAGCGTTTTTTGAGAAAATCGTAAAAAGGTGGAAAATGGTATAAAGTGTCAAGTTTCGTACGGCTATAAGTTTTTGCGCTAGACTTGCCACACACGCAATGGTCTTTTTGCGGGACTTTTAGTCTGACTCATTTGGACTCAGAAGACCGTAAAATGTGTTTTTTCAGTGAAAACTCGAATTCGAAAATTTTCACGACAGCAATACTTTCCCTTACTATATATTTCATGTATAGGTAAGTGAAAGTAATATAAGCTGTAATTAGTTAAATGTATCACACTTAATACATCGAAATACTCCTTGATCTTTAACTAAGAATGTATCAAATCGGAATGGAAGGAATACTATGAAATCTATCGAAGGCAAAATGAGTTAATGTGAGTGAGGGAAAGAACAATTTGTGAGTATGAGACCATTAGAGGATAAATATTTTAATTAAGACTTTTGTTTTCTTTTTTTTTTTTAGAGAAAAGATACTGATCACATTTTTGGAGCTATAAAAGTACAATTTAATTCTAATCACCATTATTTAATAAAAGAGCAATTTTATGTTTGTCAGATCATTAAACCGCTCAACTTGTTCCATTTAAAAAAAAGCTCGTGTTTTAAAGGTTCACTCATTCGTTAAGACAAAGAGGAATCAATCCGGCTATCATCAATTGGGGATGTATTGAAGGCAAAGAATTACCACACAATATCAAAATTAATTGATCAACGCGTTGATTTCTATTGTTTTTCTCCACCACATTTATCAATTTAATTTCCTGTTTTTATTTACCAGTAAATTAAATTACATTTTATTATAGGTCGCTGGAAAATGAAGTTTTACATTCAAAATAGTTTTATGTCTGAGATAATACCGCATCTTATTCAAAAACCTGTGGTCAGTTCATATATTCTATTTTAGCATTTAATCGAAAACTTTGAGATTGAGTTAATTGGTAACGTCCATGTATAATAAAATGTCTGTAAAAATAGGTACGTCTCACCTCATTACAATAGTACAGCAGAATCTAAATGGTAAATTTTCAACAAAAAAAACATCACTTCATGTCTTAATTCTGTATTTAAGGAACATTTTATTCTCCTTATTTAAAATAATTAACTATTTCGCACTGTTTAATAAATGAAAAATGAAATACCTGATTTCAATGAAAAAAGAAATATTTTTTCATCTTGATAATTATTTTTTCGTAAATAATAACAGCAATGAAAACCGGTTAAGAAATAGGACTCGAATTAAATACCGATAAGACGAAATATATAATAAGTAGCAGAAACGGTGGCGATCATGGTGATATTGATATATACTTTTGAACGCGTAGAGAAATTCAAGTATATAGATTCAGTGATAACAAGAAAAAAATGAAATCCAGGAGAAATAAAGTCCTGTTTAAAGATGGAAATGCGTGTTATTATTCTATTAGCTCGCGGCTTCTGTCTAAAAACTTAAAGGTTAGAATTTATAAAACTATTATTCTTACGACGGTTCTTTACGGATGTGAAACGTGGAAGCTTACTTTGAATAATGAACAACGGCTTAAGGTTTTGGAAAATAAGATACTGCGAAAAATATTTGGTCCGAAGAGAGATGAGGCCACTGGGGAGTTTAGAACGGAATTGCGGAGCTTGTACCCTGTGGATATAATTGAGTCGATAGAATCGCGGAGACTCAAATGGGCGAGTAAAGTTGTTGGGTTCGGTGAGGAACGGATTCCGAGAAACTTGGTATTCGCTGATCCGACTGGTAGGCGTCCGAAAGGTAGGCCGAAGCGTCGATGGGAGGATTGCATAAAGGCTGATCTCGGGGGCTTGGGCTTGACCGGTGAACATTGGACGAGTCTGTGCAGGCGAAGTTTGGTGGTATCGGCATCGAACCTTCGGGTTCGGTAAGCCTATTATTATTATTACATAATAACAGCAATATAGGCTTATTTTAAACGATACGCCAGTTGTCGTTTTTAGCAGACATAATGAATATGTGAATAGAAAGTATAAAGTAATTTGATAATGGACAAAATAAGCAAAAGGGGAATTTTTTTTTAGTAATGTACAGTAGCTAAAATAGAAGCATAATATACCGTTGGGAAGATTTAAAAAGTAATTATTATCTAGGACATAAAGTTTTTGAAGTTAGAGTCCATTATAATAATTGTTTTTAGTAAAATACAATGTATTTTTTTTAACTTGACGCGCGATGCGCGTAAATATAATATGTATGTATATTTTATATATAATTTTGTTTCTGACAAATTAGCTTTAAATAGATATAAATGCAATAATACTAATAATAAGTTATATATGAGTATAGTTAGCAATGTTATTAAAAGAACGAATTTTCAGTGAAGATCTCAACAATCTTACCTCTTCCCCCCATACTTATCAATTTCAGAGATACCAGGTACACACGAGAAGAAACTATTCATTACTAATCTATAATAACTGACAATAATTCATTGATGACCGCGATATTTTCTGCCATTAAAATTAAAAATTAAAAAAAAACAGACAATAAATCACTTATCTGCCACATCTCGAACATGGAATCCCTCTGTTACAATTTTAGGAGTTTCATGGAATTATTTATTTGTTTATTCACATAAGTCACTTTATGCACCTGTGGCTAATCGGACGAAGCTACAGTGGGAGTCCTAAATTTTCCCTACCCATTATTAATCAGGATACGGATCTTTATATAGTACTTGAAATCGCACAGGCTCGGGACCACCTTTTTACGTTACGAAGGACTGTATAATTACGAATGTTCGTTCACAATAAAAAATCCCAGGAGCATCTTCTTGGTTTGAACCTTCACCCTTATTCATATAAGGCTGTTCTCCTAACCACTACACCACATGTGACCCCTTTAATGGAATTTATCATATTTTTATATTAATTTCCCGATATATTTATAGTCGTTTTCTAGGTAAAACAATCTGGTAGAAGAGAGTACTACAAAACGAAATACCGGTTTTCAAGGTTCCGCGGACCTCTACAGTCCCTTTAAATTGATTTAGAAGTCCGAAAGTTTGTACGTGAATTGAGTTGAATGGGGACTCAACTTTTTTCTTTCACTCCAGGAGTTTTAAAGTGTTTTGTACACCTCTCTAATTCTTCAAGGTCAGTTTGAATATTGAAATTTTAATTGAAATATTAATTGAATTTGAAGAACTTTTTTGAGGTGTTTATTTTTTATTTTTTTATTTTACCCTTATCACATTATATAATTTTAATTTTGTATAGTTAAAAATAAATTGCCTTAGTTCTGCTGCTCACACATTTATAACATCTTTCGTAATAATAAAAGTGGGAGCGGCGTGGTCTAGTGGATAGAGCACTAGTCTGCTGTGCTCCGGGTCCTGGGTTCGAATACCGGCTGTGGCAGAAATATTATTTATTCTGTTAATTCAGTCGGGGGGCGACCCTAGGGTATGGAGATCCTCCTGGGGCAGACCCAGCCACTATAAAGTGGGTACCCAAATTAATTGGGGAAAAACCTGGCGGCTGAGCGTGATTAATGCCTAATCACCTCATTGCACTGCCGTTGGCCTAGAAACAGTACGAATCTGTATATGTACTGAGCCCAAGACCCTTCATGGGTTGTAGTGGTACAGGTTTAGGTTTCGTAATAATAAAACGGATTCAAATAACTGTTTGACAGTATAGTCGAATGATCATTTATACAAAAGAATTTATTCAATGTTCTTTTTTTTTTTTTTTTATAAACTAAAATGACAAAAATGTAAGGATATGATCTTACTTCTTTAATTAACCTTTTGGACAGGTAAAGAATTCAAATAGAAATTATTTTTAAAAAATTTAAACGTGCGAATTTGCCACTGGCCAACTAGTAATATCTAGTACATATAAGTAAGTTTTGGAATACTTGGCATAACTTACAAGACATAATTATTTAATATTATATTAATTTAAGAATATTCTATAGCATTTTTGTAAATAATTAAAAGAAAAAATTGAACCAAGATTTGTATGTGACTCACAACCTCCTGTACTCACACTCGTAGTTGCTAGCATAACAGCTTTCTATGCCAAAGGTCGCGGGTTCAAACCTGCGGGTGACCCTAGGATTTTTTAATGGGAGTAAAAAATCCTTAGTTATGCCGTCCTTTGGAGGGGACGTTAAAAGGTGGTCCCGAGCCTGTGCGATGTCAGGTACTCGTTAAAGATCCCTATCCTAATAAAACCTGGATAGGCAAAATTTAGGACTCCCACTGTAGCATCGTCCGATTAGCCATAGTAGCATAAAGTGACGTTAAACGAATAAACAAATAAACAAACCTCCCCATGGAAAAGATAGCGCTTATCACCATGTGTGTTGCAAGAAGTACATGGCGCCATATGATAACTAATTATTAAAATTACAATTTTTTATTATTTCTATTATTATCATTGAATTCGATCCATTTTTGCCTAATCTATTCGAAAAATATTTAATGTTTTAGTCCATCTGATTAGTACATTATAAGGCAAATATAATATACATAATATTTTTGTCGAAATAGGGGATTTTTGCCACGCTGATTGGACATATTTAAATCAGATTAGTACATTGAAATATCAAAATATATTTTTATTCGTTTTCAAAAAAAAATTATAGCAATACTTTTTACTTTCACTTACCTATGTATGAAATATAAAGTAAGAGAAAGTATTGCGATCGTGAAATTTTTTTAATTCCGGTTTAGCACGTTTTAGGGTCTCCTGTGTCTAAATGACTAAGTCCTGCAAACAGTTATGTGTGTTGTAAGTCTAGCGCAAAAACTAAAAGCTGTACTAAACTGAAATTTCATATTTAAGACAATTATACTCTCGAGAAGTTACAGCAACTTTTTCATCAAAATCAGCAAACCAGAAGAGCCACTTTATACCATGTGATTTGCACCCTTACGATTTTCTCAAAAACGGTTCTAACAATTTTTATTAAACTCCCTACATCGCTGTAAAATGTGATGGGCTTTAATAACATCTAGGTTTCATTCTGACTGAATTTGTCTGACAGGGCTTAAATTCCGATATTCAAAATTTTCCTCCTCTAAAGTATGTTTAATTTTGTAGATTAAAAAAAAAATAGGCACATCATCGTATTAGAATTGATAAACAACGGCTAAATTAACAAGTTGAGCGAACTTGATAAACAACTAAAGGGGGAAAGTGCAAACATATTTTTTAATGCAATTTTTGTATTTTTGAACACAAAAACAGTAAAATAGAAGTATAATATACTGTCGGATAGCTAAAAGTTTTAGAAAAAATATTATCTAATACACACAATTTTAAAAGTTAATGGAGAGTGATAAAAATCCGATATAACTAGCTGATTGTTGTAGATAATAATATACTTTTTATTGAATACTTTTTATTGATACTCATGTTTTTATTGAAATTAAACTTAATTAATTCTTGAACAATTTACTACTTTCACTTACTATGTATTGTAAGGGAAACTATTGCGATCGTGAAAATTTTCGAATTCCAGCTTTCAACGAAAATACACTTTTTAGGGTCCCCTTAGTCCAAATAACCAAGTCCCGCAAAAAGGTCTGTGTGTGTGTGTATAGTAACTCCCGGACGGAAACGGTAAGTCCTATGAAATTGAAATTTCACATTTAAGACAAATATACGTCCGAGACGATACAAAATCTTTTTCATCAAAATAAGCTTACCAGAAGAGCCACTTTATACCATGCATTTTGCACATTTTTTCGATTTTCTCCATAACGGTTCAGACGATTTTGATAAAACTCGCTATATTGGTGTAAAATGTAATGGGCTTTAACATCATGTAGGTTTCATTCTGATTGAAATAGTGAGACAGGACTTAAATGCCGATATTTTCAATTTTCTTTCTCTAAAGTACCTTTAAATTTGTTGATTCGATAAAAATAACTATATTATCTTGTTACCACTGATGAAAAACAGGTAAATATATAAATTGAATGAACTCGATACCAAAATAAAGGAGAAAACAGAAAAAATATTTTTTTTATCTCTAATTGTATTTAAAATTTCTTAAATTGATTTTAACATAGGAGATAACTGAATGTCGTGTGTTGTGAGCAACAGATTTTTTCTTCATAATATCAGCCGAGATTTGAACATCGGAGATAGAGTTGAAATTCGCTGAGATCAATAACCTAGAAACCGTTAAAAATTCACCGCAAGGTTTTTCTGACTGTCGCAATGAAACGGTGGAGTGATTACTTCAGAGCCCAATAGCAAATCCACGGGGCGACGCCCAGGGCCTCAAAAATTTTGTAAATATTTTTTATATCTCTACAGTATTCCTGATTTGTACGTTACTTTTTAGCCACTGAGATCTACTATTGAAAACTAAGTGAACATCGATCGATATATATATTTTTTTTTTGGACTAAAGCCATATTCTACCTGTATTTGATCATCGCATCTAGTAATCATTTAATAATATTGGGCTTAGATTACTCGTAAATTTGATACCGATACGACCAATTAAATTACAACCATCCAAGCCCTAAGCCGTAAGATCAGATCCATCCTCAACCATGATCAGACAGACAATTCTCCAATCTATTTCTTGGACGCCTACAAGTCAGTTAACCTAAAAACATATCTCTGCAAATTGCTCCTTCCTTCAGTTATTTATAAAATTCGTCCTAACTTCATATTTGCCCACTAGTTGTTTATTTATTTATTTATTTTTTTTTTTTTAATTAATTTTTAACCTTTTTTTTTTTCAACTTTCGTATTCAAGCGCTGTAATAATACCTCATTTCCCCTTCATCAATACCTTTTATTTTTTGGGCGGGAAAAGTTAAAAATTTAAGCGACGAAGCCCGAAAACTGAAACGGTGATGATGGGCTGGACCCCAAGGCCCGGTTGCACTGACCGTGTTTAACTTTAACTTTACTAATCTGGATAAGTAAATCACGGGTTAGCAGAAATTCCAATGCACCAATCATAATTAGCCCTAACTCTATGTTAAGTGATGGTGTTAAGTTAATTCACCTTCCTACCTCGATTATCCGATGTCAATGTTACCTTTCTACTGTTACTTTAGCTTTCAAATTTTGTTTGTGTCAGTTTCAGTTTGTTTTTTTCTGAATATTTTCGTGATATTTATCCTAATACACCGAAGAAAAATGAACACAATCTCTTCAGATGAATACTCAACATCAGATAAAGATATAATACAATTGGTAAATATACTTTCTAGGAACAAGCTGTACAAAGTAAGGAGGAATCCATTTGAAATTTAGGATGATGTGGAATTCATAAGAAGGTACAGATTTAGAAAAGAAACAGTGCTAAATATGATTGACAATTTTAATATTAATGATTTTGAATCATATCCTTCATAAAGGAACATCCATAACACCTTCAAACCAGTTACTCTTTGAAACATTGTTTGTGTCATTTTTAGTTTGTTTTTTTCTGAATATTTTCGTTACATTTATCCCAATACACCGAGGAAAAATGATCACAATCTCTTCAGATAAATATTCAACATCAGATGAAGATATAATGCAACTGATATATATATACTTCCTAGGAACAAGCTTTACAAAGTGAGGAGGAATCCCTTTGAAATTTAGGATGATGTGGAATTCATAAGAAGGTATAGATTTCAAAAAGAAACAGTGCTAAATATGATTGACATTTTTAATATTAATGATTTTGCATCATATACTACTTAACCTCAAGAGGTATTATGCTACTAGTAGTTACCAGCAGGTTCTTAGCGACATCATTAATATTGATAAATCTACAGTTTATAGAATTATTCCACGCATAACAGCATTAATAGCCAGGAAGTCCAGTGATTTAATTAAAATGTCCGTAACAGAAGTTGATAAAAACAAACCAGTGTCAGATTTCTACAGGATAAAATGTTTTCTTTGAGTAATTGGTGCGATTGACTGCACTCATATTAAAATCCAGTCTCTAAGTGGAGCTAATACAAAACTATTTTGAAATAGAAAAGGGTGGTTTTCATTAAATATACAAGTAGTGTGCGATGGGAACTTGAAAATCCTGACTCTGTGCATGACAGTTGGATTTTCAATAAAAGTGCATTACGAGTGAGATTTGAGTCAAGAGAATTTGGAGATTTTTGGCTTCTAGGAGATAGTAGTTATGGCTGCAAAACATATTTACTGAAACCAATTTTAAACCCAACAAATGCTGCTGAAGAAAAATCAATTGTCACACAAAAATCAAACAATCATTGAGAGAGTGTTCAGTTTTATGGAAAGAAGATTTCCTTGCCTTGCCAATGGAATTCCAATGGATCCAAAAAAAGCCCTAAATATTATTGTAGCTGTAGCTGTCCTCCACAACATTGCAATAGAAACCCAGGACATCTACAACGTACCAGAACCAGAAGATTACTTTCCTGATGTTGTTTCACCATCAGAAATTATATGTGAAAGTGATATAGCTTTTCACAGAGCACTTGTCGACACAAATTTTTCAAGATGAAAGGAAATGACATAATTTTGTATAAATTGCAATCTGTGTTATTAAATCAATTAACCTTTCCCTCTTTTGTTGTCAAGTGGTAATTTATTTGTTTATATTTATCAATAAAGTCTGATTTTTGTATTTTATTTACATATTTTATTCCCTCTAATTCAGTAAATTGATTAATAATAAAAATAGGTTAATTGGAAGAATGAAAAATGATAATAAATAATTTGTAGGTTTCTAAATCTTCCAAAAACAGTTTATTACAATTAACTTTAAAACGAGCCAACATTTTGAGGGCCTTCCCCATCATCAGGACTCACTAAAATACATCAAAAAATTATCAATTAACATTATAAAATAACTTTTTAAATATTAACTAAAAACATTACCAAAAATATGCATAACAATGTTACAAAAAAATTATATTTACCCGAAATTCATTTAAAATTTTAAAAATTATCCATTTTTGATTAAAATTTTGTCAAAAATTTATGTCATAAAATTGGTTTGTTTTTTAAATTAACACTAAGGAAAAAATACCCATTTAACTGACATATTCTTTGGCCCCTGATGAATTAGGGTCATACTATTTACTGTAGTAAGTATACACTGATTTATTATTAAATATAGGTCACTAAGGTAAGGTTTACAAATTTTAATTTCCCAATTGTAGCAAGAACTGCTTGTGAGAGGTGTTTTCAATCTGTTTTATAATTTATGTTATCTTTTATATTTTTGGTTATATATAGATTAGATTGTTTTTCTATATCCAATATTGTAGGTTTTTCAAAATCAAAATTGTGATTAAGCTGAAGACTGTGTTGTGCAAATGCTGTAGTGTTTATATTTTTACAATTATTGCTGTGTTGTTTGACTATAGTTGTGATCTTTTTAGAGGTTTCTGCTATGTATATCTTATCACAATCTATACAATTTATTTTATAAATAACATTCAGTTTTTCGTGTGGTAAAATCTTTAATGTTTGATAAATGATTACTTAGTTTATTATGGTTATATAGTCCTAATTTTGTCTGTGGTGAATTAAATTCAACAAGCGTTCTCCTAATTTCTTTGGATAGATGAGGTATAAATTGCATTTTTTGATAATGGTATATATTTCTATTTCTTCCACTTATCATGTCTATATTTATCGCATTATTGATATTACCTATAATTGTTTTTTTATTATTTTCATTCTGGTAAAGATCTATTATAATTTTTTGTTTAGGTTTTACTATTTATTCTTCATATTGTCATCAATTTTTGGTTTATTATTGATCAATTTATTGTTATTAACGTTAAGGTTTTTTGTCCTGGGTTCATTTTTAATTTCATTGTACTTGATTTAATTTATTATTTTTTTCGAATACATCTAATAACATTTTATATACTATAGTTTTTATTCCATTTAGATACTCATTGTCTGTCTGGTTTCACAATACAATCCAGCTTCCTTGATATTCAATAGATCTTAAAACGTTTCATTATTAATTCTCAACGGTCAACTAATTATATCCATTATTGTATTAATATATATTAATCGGCAGAGTAAAACAATCATTTCAATATAACCTAACTGTCTCTGTCTAGAGGGTTTGGAGTTGTTAAATACGTCACGAATATGATGACGTCCCGCGCTAACCCATGATAACTAACTCGAATTAAAAATTTGTTGGTGCAAATGGACAAAAACTTTAATCATGATTAGCTTTTAACGCGGGTTAGTTAACAGCAAAAGTTAACTTTAACACAGGCTGTTGGTGCAACCGGGCCCAAGTCAGAATAAAGGACATACTCGTAGATGGTCAGAAAGCATTACCGAAAGGGGTCTCTTAGACCATACAAGAAGCAGAGGAAGATCTACATGAGGTGAAATTATGAAATTATTCACATGGTGGAAACGTACTAGATGAAAGTTATAAAAAAAATTTAAAAATTTTAAGAAACAATAAGTTTTTTTTCTGAATCTCGAAAGAGATATAAAATAATTTTACTGTTCATTTTGAAAATTTTATATTAAAAAAATTAAAAGTTAACAGTTTCAGTTGTTAATTTCGAAAAGGTACTGAAGTACATTTTTTATGTAATTGATATTTTGTCATATTTGCATCTCATCGTTTACTTTTATCAAAATCTTCTATTTGATTTTATCTAATGAACTCTCAAGTCCTTTAAAAACGCGATTTAGAAGTTAGCAGTTATTTTTAAGGGTACTTATTACACATATAGTTTCAATCCAAATCAAACTAAAACATTTCATTCTATAATTTTAATATAGTGTTATTAATATATTAAAAAAACAAAACAATTCTGGACTTTAATCCGAAAATAATCTAATAAGTTTGTTTAATAATTTAGTAATGAGAGAGTTTTGCGCTTCCTGTAAAAGTTCCTTGGAAGGATATAGTACCTTTTAGAAAAGGATATAGTCTCAGTTATCAGTTGTTGTTTTTTTTTATAATATTTGTAATACAATGTTTATATTTGAATTAATATTGTATTATATTTATGTTTATTATAGTTTTTTTTTACCAATACATGTAAGAAAATAAAAATATTTTTATAGCTCAACTGCTTAGTAACTCTTTCAGGAGAGACTTTGGTCATGTAGAATTGTGTCAATACTATTTCATTACATAATTTTATTATACTACTTCTATGAGAAAAATATCTACATGATACCGAAGCCCATTTAACATTGATTGATAGTTTTAATTTTTAAACAAGACCTACATCATACACCATTTTTTGTAAGACTTAGTTGTTTGGACTATCCATGATCGCAATAAAAATTATATATATATAATATATATATATATATATATATATATATATATATATATATATATATATATATTCAAATATAGGTAAATAAAAAATTATTACACAATGGTTTATTATTTCCAAATAACAATATTAGGGTATAACTGTTTTTTTGTTTTGTTTTGTTCTTTGTTCAACCCGTTCTCTTGATCTCGAAAATCTTTTAAATATTTCTCTATCTTCTATAATAACCCATTTTTGGTGAAATTACGTCTATTATATTTTGTTACATGAATATGGATCATTTATTTCTTTATGTGTTTTTTTTTTATCGCTCATTACTAATTATACACTTTATACATACTTTTCTCTTTTATTTATGGGTGAAATTTCAATTTTTTTCTTTTTTCTCTTTTTCATAATTATTCGCGGTTTTTTTTTGGTTTAAAAAACACTAATACATTTTTTCTCTATCTTCAAAAATAACGTAACTACAAGCTTTTACATAAGTGAGATTTCAATTATTTTTTTCATTTTTTTTTTGTTTGTTTTTGTTTATCGCGCTCTTCTGATTCTAAAACTGTATATATACTTTTCTCTATAGTCAAAAGTAACTGAGTTATGAGCGTATTTATGTGTAAAATTTCATTTTTTTTTTTTTTTTTTTTTAATTTTCTCTTTTCTCTTTTACATAATTACACGCGGTTTTTCGTTTAAAAAACAGTGATACATTTTTTATCTATCTTCACAAATAACTGAGTTATTGAACTAAATCACGTATAATCGAACGCTATTTCAAAACTAACCAGCTGATATCAACATCTAGGTGTTAGGATCATTGTTGAATGGACTAGTATTCTTGTGGCGAATTAAAAAAAAAAAACGGTCCAGTAGTTTCGGAGAAATCCAGCGGACGGCGGACAAACGGATTTCTTTTTTAATTAGTTTCCGGATTCTACGCATCTCGAAACGTAAGCTCTCAAATTTTGAGCAGAGGTTATATTTCATTTTTTTTTTTTTTTCGATTACAAAGGTTGATTATTGAAAATAATAAACTAAAATAAATAAATAGGCGTTTAAAATATCAAATACAACTGCACTAAACATACAATTGAATTCCAATCCAAAATCTATTTAGGCCAAGTTCGGATAGACCTACTCAATCAAGCGAAGTCTACCACCCTAATACCCTTCGCATGTATATTTCTTCTCAAAGCGATATCTTCGTAACATCCCCATCCATCATTCTAGAAACGTGTCCGATCCATCCGCGACAAACATATTTCATGAATACAAGTATTGTACTCACTCCTATTTCATTGCAGTAAGCAGATTCGTCGATTTTCTAAATTGATCTACAAATCCCATCATTTTGGAATACAAATAGGAAACCGGAATAAAAATCTAGTCGTAATTTATTCGTACACAACAAAAATCTTTTATTATTTTTTGATTTTGCTACTAGAATGAGATTTCGGAAACCAAAAAAGTTTAAATAAGTAGGAAAAAAACTGAATTTTACTTTAATTAAAATAAAAAACACAACATTCACTTAGTTTTAAAAGATAGGCATTTAAAAACTCTACAAATAATTACACAATGGTTTATTATTTCCAAATAACTATTTTAGGGCATAACTGTTTATTAAGATATTTATAAACAGCTAACCAATATGAAAAGCAATTAATAATTCAAAGAAATGGCTTAAAATGGTCTATCATCACTAATAACCTCAAGACGCTATTTCTCTGATTTCAATTATTCTTATTTTTATTTTTATATAAATAAATTTTGGCATTTATTTATTAATTCGGCTAAATTGATTTTTTTTATTCGTTTTTCAAGTTCTACGTAACTAACGGTAATTTTTTTCTTCTTTGGTCGATTACAAAGATTGATGATTGAAAATAATAAACCAAAAGCATTTATAATAGACTTCTTTAATATTTATTTTTCTTTCCTTTAGATTTACATTCGAATAAAATTTTTCTGATTCAAGGAAATTGTTTCTCAACCATCAATAATAACTGAGATATCAGGGAATCACATCTCTTTTAAGTTGTGGCTTGACCACATAAGATTAATTTTATTATTTTTTTCTAAAAATAATTATTCGCGCTTTATTAGTTAAAAATCCTAATAAGTTTTCTCTACCTTCAAAAATAACTGAGTTGTTGAATTAAATAACTTTTTAAAACTAATAACAGCGTCTAAGAGTTAGAATCATCGTTGAATACCCTGATATTTTTGTGCCAAATTAAAAAAAAAATTGGTCAAGTAGTTTCGGAGATATGCCTCGGACGGCGGACGCCAGACAAACAATTTTTTTTTTTTCGTTTTTTCGGGTTCTACGTATCTTGAAACGTAAGCCGTCAAATTTTTTTTGTTGGACAAATACAACGGTTCATAATTGAAAATAATAAACCAAAATAAGAAATAAATATATATTAAAATAAAAAGTTAAAATTTCAGAAGGACATTTTTACAAACTTTTAAAAAAATTTAAACTTAAAATATTAAAATTAAAAATATTAGTATACAAATACAATTATTACCCACAATAACCATATTTATAGGGGTTACCTGTGGTGTAGTGTAAATTTAATGTCATTATATGCTACTGCGGCTAATCGGACGATGCTATAGAGAGAGTCCTATGTTTTTCTTATCCAGGTTTAATAAGGATAAGGATCTTTAACGAGTATCTGACATCGCACAGGCCCGAGACTACAAGTTTACGTCCCCTCCGAAGGTTGGCATAACCAAGGATATTTTAATTCCATTGAAAAATCCTAGAACCAGGGTTTGAACCTTAGGTATATAAAGATGTTATGCTAGCCACAGGTGATTACACAATACTGTACTAATTACAAGTCTTTATGTAATTCTTATTTATCTTTTCAATTTTGCTTCATTGCTTAAGTTACATTCATCATGAATTATATTATTATAATCATACAGGTTGTAGCGAAAATATAACTCTTGGAATTGATGTATTTCCATACGCAGCTTATCTTTCAGACGTCTAAAGACAATTTTTTTTTTAGTGTCCGTCTTAAGTAAAATATGTGAGACAATCATAATGACTGATCTATTATAACATATTTATGAATAGTGAAAGATGCAACTTAGATGGTACCTCATCAAATTCCACCAATAACTTTAACACTGATGAACAAAAATTATGATTTCATACTTCCTATGAAAATCCTTGAGGAACGCCACTGGAATAATCTAATCCTTCGTTGTATACATAGGTCAACTATTCAGTTATCAATAAGGAATTAAAACTTTCTAAAAATTTCTACACTTATCTTTTCTTTGCATTCGTTTATCCTGATGCATCGAAAAGATATGGTGATTCTTAAAAGGTTACATAACGTTACATTAATGCAACATCACCAGAAAGTATGCAGTTACATCAATGCACCAATAACCATTTTCCTCCCCTGGAAATGTTTTCTAACCGGAAAGATTTTGTAAAATGGAAATGTATTATGTTATATCTGTGCATCAGGGAATAAGTGTCGTAAGTCAAACTGATCTGAATTTTGATTTTACTAACTCGAGGAAAGAGCGGAAGTAATGTGGTTATACTTCGCATATTTCTTCGAGTGTAATTATAGTAAATAAGCTAAATATTTAATGGTAAATATGGATGGACTGTTGAGAAATAAGGAAATTGAATTTCAAAGTATGAAAGTATGTAGATGTAAATGTAGTTTAATAAATATGGTTGTTTTAGAATTTTTACTTTTACTTACCTATATATGAAATATACAGTAAGGGAAAGTATTGCGATCGTGAAAGTTTTCAAATTCCAGTTTTCAACGGAAATACACGTTTAAGGGTCCCCTGAGTCCAAATGAACAAGTCCCGCAAAAATTTCTGTGTGTGTGGTTAAGTCCAGCGTAGGAGTTCTGCGCATGCGCAAGAGTATAGCGGTCATCTTTCAAATCGGCTCTTGGATTTCTTGCTTTTTCAGTTGGATATCACTTCAGAAAAGTCTTGAAAACATCACCAGGCTTCAGGATAACAACAACAGTAAATATTGGAGCAAACAACGGTAAGTTGGGTTACAATTTACACTGTAAAGTGAATGCTGAGTCACCTCTTCATATCAGCTGATTGCCAATAGCTAGGCAAGGCTGGTCTTGCTTAACTTTTCTTAAGTTATTTTTTTTTTCCCCACATCTGGTTATTATTTAATTATTTTCCTTACATGAAATGCGATATTATCATCAAGTAATGTCCTCCAAAGCTTCAACTAAAAGATCTAGATCTAGTGGTTCAATCCCGTCCCCTACGAAACAAAGACCTCGCCGTGATACTAATAAAAGATTACAAGCAACCCCTTCAGGTACTAATTCAGAATCTGAACCACAACCTGGCACATCGTCACAAGGGATGACTGACGAATCGCCGTTTTTCACCCCAAATCCTTTTCAGATTTTGCATAATGAAAAAGAAAACATGGAATCTACTCCTATACCCAGTGAACCACGGCCTCCTCCCATATTTGTCAAAAATATCAGAAATTTCCAGTTGTTGTGTGCGCAATTGAACAAAATTACCGAATCTACCAGCTACTACTGTATGAGTAGAATCAATGATACCAAAATATCTCCTACTACTGCCGAGACATATAGAAAAATAGTGAAATATTTAACTGAAACCAAAGCAGATTTCCATACCTATCAGCTACGCCAAGAGAGAGCTTTAAGGGTAGTAATCAGAAACCTACACCCCTCGACACCAGTTGAAGCAATTAAAGAAGAACTAACGGAGATGGGCTATAAAGTGCGGCAAGTCACTAATGTCCTAAAGGATAAAATTCCTCTACCTCTCTTTTTTGTGGATTTGGAACCAGCAGAAGGAGTTGAAAAAATCTATGACCTCAATAGATTGTACTATACCAGCGTAAGAGTTGAAAAACCTTACATAAAGAAGGAGATAGTTCAGTGCCATAACTGTCAAGCATATGGACATACTAAAAGTTATTGTCATCACATACCTCGATGCGTGAAATGCGGTGAACAGCACAAGTCTGTGGAGTGTACAAAACCAAAATCAACACCAGCTGTATGTGCTCATTGCCTCAAGGACCACCCAGCCAACTATAAAGGATGCCAAATCTATAAGGAACTGAGGACCAGGTTTCAAAAACCTCAAGTACTGGATGAAACAGCAAGACAAGTAAGAAACAGAAGAGAACCCTCAAAACTTATTGATGCCAATGTATCATTTGCCCACCTACTTGGAGGTGGGAATCAAAGTACTGAAGCCGTGGCCCTGCCGGAACTACAGAATGTACCTCAATCCATTCCACATATACCTCTTCCTCAAAATGTAACCAATCCTAAAAATCCTAATCAACCACAAATCTCTCATATCCCTCCTCCTTCAAATGCCACAGACCTTACCAGTTTGATGACATCCTTTATCTCCGAAATTAAATCCCTTGTTATGCCCCTAATATCACTCCTTACAAACCTTGTATCAAATCTCATTCCTGCCTTACAAAAACCATAAATGACCTCACCTAATTCCTTATCCATTCTCCTTTGGAATGCGAATGGTGTTAGAACTCACACTGACGAACTTACAGCCGTACTGCAAGACAAAAACATTGATGTTGCACTCATTACTGAAACTAGACTAACCACTAAACAGTACTTCAAAATACCAGAATACATAACATACCGGACAGACCATCCAGACGGCAAAGCCCATGCCGGTACTGCTGTCATTGTCCGCCGATCCGTCACCCATCACTTACACCCACTTCCCGCCCACGATTACCTACAAGCAACTTCCATTGTAATCAAAACCTTTTCCTTTCCGCTTATCATCGCATCAGCATACTGCCCTCCTAAACATCCTATTTCCTCTGCCCAATTTGGATCCTTCCTCAACTCCTTGGGAAATCACTTCATTTTGGGTGCCGACTTAAACGCTAAGAATCAACAGTGGGGTTCTAGAACCACCAATTCTCGTGGACGGACGTTGCAGTCTGCACTCAACTCCCGACGCTTTCATCTCCTACCTCCCGATTCTCCTACCTACTGGCCGACAGATCCTAACCGTAATCCTGACATCCTCGACTTCTTCATCCACTGCGGATTAGGCTCCCTGAACTATTCCGTAACTCGCCTTGATGAACTATCCTCTGATCATAGTCCATTAATCCTAAATGTATCCATAACTCCTATTCCGAAACCTTTCCCACCGTCATTCATTAGAGGCCCTGTCAACTGGAACCTCTTCCGCGAAATCCTTACCAATGATATTGACCTCAGAGTACCTCTCAAAACCCAAACTGACCTAGATGATGCCGTATTTTCCTTTACAACCACAATTCAACAAGCTGCCTGGACTGCCTCTTCTCCCAAACAATCCCAAAGAATTCCTAACAAAAGCCATTTACCACAACACCTGAAGGACCTCATCAACACCAAACGCCGAGCCAGATCATTATGGCAACGCACCCGCCACCCAGAAGATCGCCGCTCTTACAACTTTCTTTGTAGAAAATTAAAGCGGGAGTTGGCGATATTCCGTTCCCAATCCTACAATTCCTACCTCTCCTCTCTCTCGACTCGTGACAATTCCCTATGGAATGTCACGAAGAGAATTCTAAAATCCCACACCATTTCCCACCCTCTTCGGCGCTGTGATAGTTCCTGGGCTGCTTCTGACAAGGATAAAGTCGAGGAATTCGCGCAGCACCTTTCCAAAGTTTTCACTCCTCATCCTGAGCTCAATCCAACCCATACTGCAACAGTTGAAGAGTTCCTTATGTCACCAATACCACTATCCTTACCACCTAAAGCAGTTAATCCATCTGAGGTTAAATATCTTCTTAAAAAGCTTCCTCTCCGTAAATCCCCAGGATACGACCTCCTTACTCCTCAGATCTTAAGACAACTTCCTCCCAAAGCCATTACATTTCTTGCATATCTCTATAACTGTATCCTACGCACTACCTATTTCCCTCTCATATGGAAACATTCAACTATCATCCTTTTCCTAAAACCAGGCAAACCTTCCCACAACACTTCATCTTACAGACCAATTAGCCTGCTCCCGATCCTCTCCAAAATCTTCGAAAAACTCCTATTAAAACGAATCCTAGCCAAATTTCACAATTTTCCTTCACATCAGTTTGGATTTCGTCCTCAACATTCCACGGTTCACCAAGGACTCCGAGTTGTAGACCACATTTCCTCCGCCCTTGAGTGCAAGGAGTATTGTTCGGGTGCCTTTCTGGACATAGCTCAAGCTTTTGACCGGGTGTGGCACCCGGGACTGCTCTTTAAGCTCAAAACCCATTTACCTCAATCCTTATACCTAATCCTCCGATCCTATTTATCAAACCGCTCCTTCCGAGTTCGCAGTGGTTCCGAATTTTCCAAACATTATACTGTTGAGGCCGGTGTTCCTCAAGGCAGCGTCTTAGGACCCGTCCTCTACATCCTCTACACCGCCGATATTCCTACCGATCCCGATACCTTTCTGGCAACATTTGCTGATGATACCGCCATTTTGTCATCCAATTCCGATCCTGAAGTAGCATCGCTAAATCTCCAAAAGCATCTTTCCCTTGTCGAAGACTGGTGCAATGCTTGGCGCATTAAGGTGAACGAAAGCAAATGCACTCACGTCACATTCACCCTTCGACGCAAATCCTGTCCAACGGTTAATTTCAATTCCATGCCGCTTCCTTCCTCAGACACAGTCCGGTATCTCGGCTTTTTACTAGACAAAAGACTGACGTGGAACCCACATACAAGACTCAAAAGAAAAGAACTCAACCGCAGATTCGGCCAGTTATACAGACTACTAAACAGAAAATCTCATCTTACTGTTGACAACAAATTACTAATATACAAGACAGTACTGAAACCTATATGGACCTACGGACTTGAACTGTGGGGGACAGCTAAACTTTCTAACATCAAACGCATCCAATCCTTCCAATCCAAAGTCCTCCGAACAATAGTTAATGCTCCTTATTACGTTACCAACTGTACCCTACACCATGACCTTAATATTCCGTTTGTTTTAGACCTGGTACCATCCAAATTTTCCAAATTTCATCAGAACCTTACTCATCATCCTAACCCTCTAGCGCAATCCCTATCCAGCACCACCCATCCCTACAATCCTCCCCGAAGATTGAAACGGCAGTGGCCACGAGACCTATTGTAAACATTTAAATTGGAGTTCTGACAATGGTCAGATCCTCCACTCATGTACGGTATGTTTGTGGCTACAGCGCCCTGACTCAGCCTCCACTGGCTCAGACCAGTGATGCGGCTGAGATAGAGGCGCTGGGATCTCTTGGATTCCGCTTTTTCCTCCACAAGTGGAGGGAAAAGCGCTTGCTGGGGTCCCTTAGCAATTGTATATATTGTATATAGTTATGATTGTGGGTAAGATGTTTATTTATTTGCCAACTTTTTATTTATCTCAATAATAGGTTTTTGTTTCGATTTGTTTTGTTTTTTATTTATTATTATTAATTTATTGTATATATATGAATTTATTTATGTTATATTTTATGTAATTTGACCATTATTATTATTTCCTGTATATATAGTATGAATGTGGTCTCTTATCAATATTATTATTGTTCATTTTGTAACAAATTGTAATATATCTCAATAAAGAAATAAAAAAAAAAAAAAGTCCAGCGTGAAAACGATAAGTCCTATAAAACTAAGATTTCATATTTAAGACAACAATAGACCCGAGAAGTTACAGCAACGTTTTCATCAAAATCAGCTGACCAAAAGAGCCACTTCATACAGTGCATTTTGCACCTATTTCCGATTTTCTCGAAAACGGCTCTAACGATTTTGATTAAACCCGCTAGATCGATGTAAAACTGCACGAGCTTTAATATCATGTAGGTTTCATTCTGATTTAAATAGTCTGACAAAGCTTAAATGCCTTAAATTTACTTCCTCTAAAGTACCTTTAATCTTGTAGTTTTTATAAAATTGAACATATCATCTGATTAGCATTGCTAAAAAACATGTAAATATATAAGTTGAACGAAGCCGATAAAACAAATTTATTGTCGTAGATTTAATAAAACACACGTTTCCATTAATATCCAATGTAAATAATTCTTTAACAATTTATTTTTAAAAATTCTTAAATTGATATAAATAACGGTTATAAGTGAAAGTCGTGTGTTGCGCGCACCAGATTTTTAATTATTGTAATCTTGATTTTAATATTTATTGTTGTTTATATTTTGTATCAATTTTGAAAATGAATCATTGATCTTCGAAACGTCAACTGCTATGCAAATGTTACAGTGCGAATAAATAAAAAAATGTGAAAAGAGAATGGTTTTAATTTAAATTATATAAAAAAAGTAAATACAATATATGAGGTATAAAATGAGCAACACAAATATTATTATTGTGCAGTACAAATAAACAATACAATGTTATCTGAAACCTCTTGTTTCTCTAATGTGTATTTAAAATAATGTCACGACTTCAGGCGTTGATAAATAAGATAAAACATGTTGTTAAGCTGTATATTAGATACGATTAAGTAATTTGGAGGATTTGGTTTGGGGAACAGATAAAAAAATAAATAAACAATAATACTAATAAGTAAAACCTATTATTTATATTATATGTTAGTTATTCTTACTTCGATATTTGTTGTGTCCAGACGTTTCGGCCCAACTTCTTGGCCTTTATCATCATGATATGGTAGGATCCTAATTGATATGGTGAAATATTACTAGAATAATGATAAACGCCTAAAATTTGGCACTATAATAATTTTTCTTATTGATCTGATTTTCTTATGAATGCACTCCCAATAAGAATGAAGACCCCTGCTAACATCTCCACCATATTCTACTGTCAGCAATTAATCCATTATTATGTTAAGGAATTAAGAATAATACTAAATAATAAACCATGATGAAATCATCATAATGGTTTATAAGGTTCTTTTTTGTAAAGTTGAGAATTAATATAACCAATATGTTGAAATGATTACCAATTGACAATTAGATAATTGATACTGTAAAAACAATAATTTTGTTTAAGATTACCAATATAATTTTATGTTGAAATTTTTAGGAACATTTTATTAAATATTAATGGGTAGTACAATTCATGAAGATGAAAACGCAGATTATTTCAGAATTATGTCGTATCAAATAATTAAAATATGTTAATTACAAATGTTGACAAACCTCACTTAAAATTAAAACGTAAGCAAAATTGAAACCAATTATTTATGGTTCTATAATTAACCTAATGATGTTATTCCATCTACACTTGTATTTTAATAACTGTTGAAAGAACTTAATAGTATACTAAGTTTGATTAGTTGGCATCACTGTTAAATGTAAACATCATAAAATTCCAGACCAGACCGTTCTTCAGTTTAGCTCGTAATTAACACGTCATATATTAAGATTAAAAAACTATTAATAATAATGTTGAATGATCATTTTAGCACCTAATACGAAATATGTATAACAAGATTAGATACATTATTGTTTTATTTCGAATAAAAATAGAGAAAAAACCAGGACGTTGCAGGTTGAGGTCCCCTGCAAGAACCGCCCGGGCTTCGAGGTCGGCCATTTTGGACAGACCTGACTTCCAGACAGATAGATGGGTCACGACTACCGAGGGCTCCTTCCATTGATTGCTTAATTATTACGCCATAAAACGTAAAATTAAAGTTTATTTTCAACTAATAACAACCTCGAAGCATTAACCAATCATAAAATAAGCAATTAAAGACCGATCATACAGGTGTAATTGAAGAGGTACAGAATATGGTGCAATCGTTATTAGAGGCATTATAAATTATATGAATTTGAAAAAGGCAAATTAAAACAATTAATAATTCAATTCTGTTTTCGTAGCCTGGCCTATTTCCAGAACATCCGGGCGCCTGGCGTTGTAGGCTCTTTCCTCAGATGAAAGAATAAAAATCTAATGACATGTCAAAACTGAAGAATGAGTCTCATTGAATAAATTTTGCAATATTTACAGTAAATGCAACGACAGATTTGTAAGTAAGGCATAGTTAACAAAGAAACATACGGTTTTAAAATAGAATTAGGAAAATAAATGTGGGTAAGACTTATTTTTGATAAAGGCAGAGATAACGAAGTTAAACTCCAATGAAATGTAAATACTTTATGCATTGATTTAAATTTTGGTAATGTTTATAGAGTATGAGAGTGTTAATATATATAGTTTATAACTTCGGGTATATTAATTCAACAAATTTATAAGAACTTATGAATTTAAAATAAATTATACTTAAAATTAATTGACAATATGATTATTACCAAGCATGTTTTAAGGACCATATTGCCTGTATTTTTTTTTAAATGACATCTTTCAAGACAGTTTTGGACAACGTATAAAGGAATACAACCGACGAATCGGACAATAAGTGAACACAACGTGAATAAATAAGTAATCCATACCTTAGCCCAAGAGGGTCGCACTGCCTGCTCTTTGTCGGGATGAGCCCCAAAGCGATCAATACCCTGAAGGCCTGGTGGAATCTCTTCTTCTTCTTTGGTTTCCTCGGACGCGGCTTCCTCTTCAAGAACTCCACGACGGGAGACTCGAGGTCCTCCTGCCACACCCGTTTACCACGTGCCGGCATCCTCCGTAGCCGGCCGCTACCGACAGACTGAGACCCCTAGCATCGCTTTGCGCATGCGCCCTAGTTGCCCCCTCTTTCGCGCAAGGGTCCCTTGTTGAAGTCTTCTCCCCTCGCCCACTTGTGGCTTCTTCAGGTTCCGTCTTTAATAATGTCACTAATGATTACTTTTTTTATTTTCTTGTCAATTCCTTGAGATTTAGGAATGATTGCAGAAAAGATTTGTATTTAGTAATCTATTATAATATTAAAAATAATTTCATGCTTCCCTAACATGAATAAAAAATGATAAAACCAAGTACCACAACAACCCCTTATACGGTGAGAGAAGAGGTAGGTGAAAATTCTTGAGAGTTCACGTAAGTAGCAAATAAAAGGGAAATCATAATATTTTTTTGTGTTATAATAACATCAAATATTACTTTTTAAAAAATCCTACAATATCATTAAATATTATAAAAAAACAAAAACATAAACTTAGATGATAAATTTATATCAAAAAAAACAATTTTATTATTAAAGATCTAAAATTATGAATCAAATTACACTAAACACATTATTATGTTTTTTTTTTTGTTCATATCTATATTCACACTGTGCTGTACAAACGTGAGATCAGACATGGTAGGCATGGGGCTAAACACATTATAAAACAAGTTTTTTAAATTAATAAAAACAATTTTAAGAAACTAAATATCATTTCTAATAAAAGTTAAAAAAAAAAAAATTACTGGTGTTATGGAGAACGACGAAATACGCAAGTACTTGTTAAAGTGTGGAGAAAAATCAAACATTTATTAAAAATAATTTATACACCACTACATCAAACCTACACCATTAGAACATTTAAAAGCTCAATAAATAGAAATAAAAACAGTAAATCAGAATAATTGAGCTGAGCTATTTTATAAACAACAACATTTATGAATCTGAAGTCAATGAAAAATGTTAACGGTAATATAGAATAGAATAGAAATTTTTTTTTTTCAGGTAATTTGTCGAAACAAAACAATTTTTATTTTTTGTAGCCTTACTTACACTTAAGCTCATTCATATTCCACAACAAAATATTCGAAACTTGGTTATTTTTAATTTTTTTTTTTTTTAAATTCTTTTATTGAAATTTACAACTGTACATAGTAGTTACAATAAGAAAATGAGCTATTTACAGAAAATTGGATTGAAAAAGTCTTGAGAATAATCTACCCAGTGGTAGCACTTCAATGGTTATTTGGTCAGCAGGTCTCGAGGCCACCGGCTTTTCAGACGCCTCGGAGGATTATTAGGAATATATGCCGATGAGAGGTTACGGATAAACGGATTTGTATGGGAGGGTGATTTGGAATGAAAGGTGGTGCATCTTTTTTTGGGCAATTTCTGCAACGAATAGGATATTCAGGTCTCTATGGATGAGTTTGTTGGTAAGAAAGTAAGGCGCGTCGAGGATTTGTCGATTGATTTTGGAACGCAAAGATTGGATGCGGGAGGAGTTCGATGGTCTAGTAGATCAACATAGTTCTATGCCATAAGTCCAAATAGGTATAATGATGGTTGTGTAAATGAGTTTTTTGAAGTAAAGAGGGAGTTTTGATCTTTTGCCAAGTAAGTGCTTTAATAGTCGATATCTACGAGCAGTTTCTTGTCTTTTAAGTCTTGTATGAGGATTCCATGTAAGACGTTGGTCAAGATGAAGTCCAATGTTTCGTATTTGTTCTATTAAAGGAAACAACGGGACAGGAAATCATAGGTTTACGTCGTGGAGTGAAGGTGGGATTTATTAGGAGTTATTTTGATTCTCCAATTGTGACACCATTCTGCAATGACGGATACATGGCTCTGTAGGAATCGGGAAGCAACAATAGGATCATTATCGGGATAGCACACAGGTGTCATTAGCGTAAGTAGAGAGGACAGTGCTTGGATGGATAAGGATATCAGCTGTATACACCGTGAATAGGATTGGGCCTAGGATATTATCTTGGGGTACACCTGCTTACTGATTAAATACTGGGGAGCAGGATAGATTATGATTAACTTTAAAGGCTCTATCTGTAAGACAGGAGCAGATCATCAGGAAATAATTCGGAATTTATACTTAGGAGACCTAAGACATCTATTTCATCTATTAATACTTAATGTGGTTATTAACTACGATTAGGTGGTTACTACTTATTTCATGAAACCATAAATGAAAGTAAAATATCTTACATCTAGAGATTCCATTTAAACCATTGACATACTATTATTTATGTAGTGAATTATTTTTTCTAGATTCTGAACTAGCTTCTTGTGGTCACCATTGCTCGCTAAAACAACACATTGCCCCATTTCTATTCACTATTCAAAAATAGGCGATTACTAAATAGAGATTGGTATGTGATTTTTACAACACTCTCGATGAATTTTAATATATCGAACAATATATGAAGATATGTTATGGATCTATTAACAAGGGGAATCTTGCATGATACCACTACACCAGCAGTGCACATTTTCGTGCGTAACCCAAACTCCATCCTCTTTTCTTTTTTTTTTTTTTTCCATTTTTAATCGTATTCTAGTTACAAGATATCTCAATTGTTAAGAATCCTTTCAACGATAATTGGTGACTTGAAATTAGAATTAAACAATAATTTAAACATTACTTAAAATAGGCAAATTTGGCATTAATAATAAAATTAGTCCTTTACATTTATTTTAACAACATGAGATTTG
This sequence comes from Piezodorus guildinii, assembly GCA_023052935.1. Classification (NCBI taxonomy): domain Eukaryota; kingdom Metazoa; phylum Arthropoda; class Insecta; order Hemiptera; family Pentatomidae; genus Piezodorus; species Piezodorus guildinii. The sequence goes on along the minus strand of CM041297.1, from coordinate 40,056,168 downwards.
CAACATAATGTTGTTTGTAAAATCTTGCGTACTTTAGAAAGAATATAACTAGTACGATGCTATAAGCTGGCAACACTGATTCCTATAACCTTCCTCATTACAAGCATTACAAATAACAAATGATCAGAAGTATATGGCCTTATAACGACATTCTGTACAACTTATTTTAGTGTATATTAAACTCTAAAATCTCGTGCTTTCCGTTATACGTTTATATTAATACTCATATTCCAAGATAGATTTTTAGATGGCTTAATTTAAAAAAAAAAATTATTTTCGTATCAAAAGAAAAGCTTGATTTCAATGTATTTTGCTTATAAGCCTTCAGGAAAGAATGTCCTAAATGTTAGTGAAAACCATATCAAAATCATTTTATATGTAAAGAGATTTTGTATATTTAAAAAAAAATAACCATTTCTCATTTTTAGCATTGATAAAAAAAACGGGTTTGGTACTCAAAGAAGAAAAGAGCAAAAATATTTTAAGGTTTTTTTGTTTTTTTTAAAGATAGATGTATATTGAACCATTAGAAATGTTAGTCAATGTAATTTAACTCAACTCTAACTTTATTTAAAGTTTTTTTTTTTAAATATTTTTATTGAAATTTACAACTGTATATTATAATACGACAAGTAAATATGCTGCTTAATGATAAAATACATTAAAAAAACATTAAGAGAGACTGCTTATTAGCAGCACTCTTGTAGTCATTCTAAACAAAAAGGTCTCGAGGCCATCTTCTTTTCAGACGCCTCGCACGATTATCAGGGATCGAAGAGGAAACTAGGATAGAACCTAGTGGTTTAGAGAGGGTATGGAGCTTTGCATGGAAGGATTGACAGTAACATGGGGAACATTAAGGTCTTTGTGGATGAGTTTATCTGTGACAAAGTAAGGAGCGCTGAGGATTATACGAAGATTTTGGATTGTAAGGAATGGTTCGAGAGGAATTCAATGGTTTGGTAGAGACCTATAGCTCAATTCCATAGGTCCAGATAGTTCTCATAATAGTCATGAATCTTTTGTAGTTAAGAGGAAGGTTTGAACGTTTGTCTAGTAAGTGTTGAAATAGCCCTAAACGGCGAGTTAAAAGTTCTTTAATTAATTTTTTCCTTACATTTAAGAGAAAAGTGGCCGTATTATATTATACATCCAAATGATATTAAATATTTTTACAGTATGGTGTAGAGTTAAAAAAGTTAAATAGAGATGTGATTAAAACCTGAATTTAATCACCCATATACGTGAAACCCTCATGAAGTAACATGTTTTAATCGATGCTAATTTTCACTGAACTCATGTCAGTCTTGAAAGTCCTCCTAGCCACGAAGCACCATCCCTGAACAAATGAGATACGAAGCCCACACAGAGCGAGGACCCACCAATACTAACCAATCGATAAGTTGTTAAAGCTCCAGCCAGGACTTCACCGCTTCCCATATTCTGGTAGCTTGATGGAATGTAACTTATACTCTGCAACTTTCAGGAAATAGTGAGAGATACTACAATAATAATCATGTTATAAAAAATATAATAATAAGTAATCTTGATTAACTAAAATCAGTTCAATAAATCGGGGTCACCTGGGGTGAAGTGGCTAGCATAACAGCCATCTATGCCCATGGTCGCGGGCTCGAACCTGGCTGGTGGCCCTAGGATTTTCTAATGAGAGTAAAAAACCTTATTTACCGTCCTTCGGAGGTGACTTAAAAAAGCGGTTCCGAACCTGTGCTCAGGTACTCGTTAAAGATCTCTATCCTAATTTAGAAAAGGGCACAATTTAGGATCCCATTGTGGCATTGTCCAATTAGCCACAGCAGCATTAAGTGACGTTGCCTCAATAAATAAACCAACAGTTAATACATAAATAAATCTCTATACAAATAAAATGATGGAGCTATTCTTGTTTTCGCGAACTTCATCATCCTTCTAAAAAACGGGACGGATTTTTTCACAGTCTTCACTATCATTTATGTGTCCTAAAGGTTTTTAAAAAAAAAACCCCTGCAATGAGGTGATTCGCCGAGATCACGCAGGTTTTTCCCCATATTTTGGTACCCACTTTATAGAGGCTGGGTGTGCCCCAGGAGGGTCTCCATACCCTAGGGTGGCCCCCCGGCTGAAATAACAGAATAAATAATATTCTGTCATAACCGGGATTCGAACCCAGGAACCGGAGCTTAGTAGCCTAGCGCTCTACCCACCAGACCACGCCGCTCCTCCCCTAAAGGTTATAAGTAAAATAAATTCCAATCAAGTTTTTCTTTTGAAGGGAATTAAATCTGTAACCAAGTCATTAAACAATCATTCCTAAAATGTAAGTTGTAATATAGACATATCTGTGGCTCGAGTTATATCAAAAATGAGTTAACTTCATGTATCGCTCCTTTAGACCGTCTCCCACGAGGTGTTAAATTGGTTAACAAAATTTCTTGGTGGAAGAAATTTCAGGTGGAAGGAAAGCTGTATGTTCATATATGTTAATTACTCTATTTTGGGTATTACGTAAAACATTAAGTCGCTCCCCTGTAAAATGAAAGATTTTGACTTGACCACTTAGTCACGACCGCCACAGATATAATATACCGTTGGACAGCGCAAGATTATAGAAAAGTTAATATGGAATAAATGAACTACAAGTTAATAGATAGTTGTAAGTACATAAACTTATGAACATATGTTATTCGTAATGTTATACTAAGAACTAAGGTTATGGTGTTTCAGTGTTGACATCGTATAGTAACGTACTCATAAAAATTATGCTAGCCACTGCAAATGCAATTCATATGACCCTTTATAGATTTATATAATAAAAAGTGTAAGAAACATGTCTCAGACTCCTTTCTAACCTTCCTTCTTATAGCGCAGAAAATGTTTTAGTTGACGTAAATATTCGTGAATTTTTTAACCATTTTATTGCCTACTTAGGTTATGTCTTGTAAGGACCAAGGTCTATCATATGTATGTGTAATCTGTATTAGCTTCATATTTGTCCAGTTAGTCGCTTTTGAGATATTTCCATGTAATCTTTGCGAAAAACGAATTTTTTCGATTTTTGAAAATTCATATACAAAAAAGGATTATTTTTTCAAGATTGAAACTTTTACAGGATGCAGGCTATGACTAAGCTATATAAGAAAAATTGGTGCGCGCAACACACCACTTTCACTTACCTCCATTATTTCTATCAATTCCTAGAACCACCTGTGAGTTTGAACGCGTGACCATAGAACAAGTAATTAACTTATACATACATACACTGCCGGTCAAAAGTTTGAGACCATCTATGGTCTACACCAATTAATCTGTTTTTATGTATTTTTTTGTTGTGTGGCACTTTGGCGTTTGGATTTTTTCTCATTGTGTATTATGTGAGTTACACTACGCAATTCAATGGAAAATCAGTGCACTTCACACAACTTTGACAGTCGAGAAATCGATAAATCAAACTAAGAATAAAATTTATCTTCTAAATTCCCCTAAGGGGATTACTTGACTGTAAATAAAGCTCCAGACACAAAAATTACATTGTTTTTTTCTTTCCTTTTATCACGTTAGACAACTAAGTAATAATTAGTCTTAATCAAATTATTTCTAGTTATTTACTATAAGTCTAAAAGCTTTCGTACACCTAATTAGCAATTCTGTCTATAAATACAAATAAAATAATATTATAAGCTATTTAAGCTATATTTTATTTAGATATCCATAGAGGGTATTCATATATTATTGACGTAAACCATAGATAGTTTCAAACTTTCAACCGGCAGTGTAGGTACATAAATATAGGTTGCACTTATTAAACTTGAATTTTTCTAATTATACAATTATATTGATGCTTGAATTCAAGAACAGTACTATATTGATAAATGATGGTTCTATGACTTAAACGAATTCCCATTCCAAAAAAATAACATCTGGTGAGGGCAACACACGTCTTCCACTTACCGCCGTTGTAAAATCGATTAAAGAATTTTCAAATACAGTTAGACATGAAAATGAGTGAGACTAATAAAGAATTAATTAAATATAATTTCTATAAAAACATGTGCTTTATTAAAAAATCTATTCTATTATTATCTAAACCAACCAGTTAGTTAGTTTGTATGTTTATTTATTTAACGTCACTTTATGCTACAATGGCTAAGTTAATAATTAGTCTTAATCAAATTATTTCTAGTTATTTACTATGGTCAAAGAACTTTCGTACACCTAATTAGCAATTCTGTTTATAAATACAAATAATGGACGATGCTACAGTAAATTATGTCCCAAATTATGCCAATCCAGGTTTTATTAGGATAGGGATCTTTAACGAGTACCTGACATCGCACAGGCTCGGTACCATCTTTTAACGTCCCCTCCGAAGGACGGCATAACTAAGGATTTTTTACTCCCATTAAAAAATTCTAGGTTTGAACCCGTGACCTTTGGCATAGGAGACTGTTATGCTAACCACCCAGCTACAAGTGATCCCCCAATCAGTTAGTTTTATCGACTCTTGGTCACTCTTTATTAACGTTTATAAGATTGTGTATAAGATAATATTTTTTCTAAAATATTTAGCTTTCCAATGGTATATTATACAGATATATTGCTATTCAAAAACAAAAAATGAAATAAAAATATTTTTTTAAGTTTTCCCCTTTAGTTGGATATCGAATTCGTCAAACTTATATATTTCCCAGTTTTTTATCAATGCTAACAAGTTGATGTGGTTATTTTTATAGAATCTACAAAATTAAAGGTAGTTTAGAGGAAGAAAATTTAAAATATCTGCATTTGAGTTCTATCAGACTATTTCAATCAGAATAAAATCTACATGATATTAAAGCCCATATTCACACCGACATAGCGAGTTTAATCAAAATCGTTAGTGCCGTTTTTGAAAAAAATCGTTAAAACTTGCAAAAGGCATGGTATAAAGTGGCTCTTCTGGTTAGCTGATTTTGATCATAAAGTTTAAAAAGTAACATCTCGTGCGTATTGTCTTAAATATGAAATTTCAGTTTCATAGGACTTTTCGTTTTTGCACTGGACTCACCACCACACACACACAAACGGACACAACACAGACCTTTTTGCAGGACTTGGTCATTTAGACTCAGGGGACCCTAAAACGTGTATTTATGTTTAAAACTGGAATTAGAAAATTATTCACGATCGTAATACTTTGCCTTGCTATAGATTTCATAATAGGTAAGTGAGTGTAAAAAAAAAAATCTGGTGCGGGCAACACACGACTTTTACTTACTTCCATTTTTAAAATCAATGAAATAATTTTCAAAAACAGTTTTCAAAAACTATTTAGGAATTAATTCAAATGAATTTATATAGAAACATGTGTTTTATTAAAAAATCTATTATATTATTATCCAAAATAATCAGTTAGTTTTATGTTAATTTCATCACTCTCTATTAACTTTTAAAAGCTTGTGTATGAGATAATATATTTCTAAAATCTTTAGCTTTCCAACGGTATATCATACATGTATATTACTGCTCTTATGTTCAAAAACGAAAAATTGCATTAAAAAAATATTTTTTCTGTCTTCTCCTTTAGTTGGGTATCGAATTTATTCAATTTACATATTTACTTGTTTTTCAACAGCGTTAAAAAGATAATATAGTTATTTTTATTGAATCTACAAAATTAAAGGTACTTTAGAGGAAGAAAATTTAAAATATCGGCATTTAAGCCATGCCACACCATTTTAATCAGAATAAAACCTATATCATATCAAAGCCCATTAATTTTTACATTGCTATAGCGAGTTTAATCAAAATCGTCGGAACCGTTTTTGAGAAAATCGAAAAAAGGTGCAAAATGCATGGTATAAAGTGCCTCTTCTGGTAAGCTCATTTTGATGAAAAAAGTTTTGGTACGTCTCGGGCGTATAGTTGTCTTAATTATGAAATTTCAGTTTTTCGGACTTACCGTTTCCGCCCGGGAGTTACCACACACACACACACAGACCTTTTTGCGGGACTTGGTTATTTGGACTCAGGGGACCCTAAAACGTGTATTTCCGTTGAAAACTGGAATTCGAAAATTTTCACGATCGCAATACTTCCCCTTACTATATATAGTAAGTGAAAGTAAAAACAGTTATGCCTGTTTTTATTGATCAAAATAGTCTCTATTGCTTTTAATACGCTTCTGCGAACATGCAGGCTGCTTTTCCATACCCTCTGAACCGAATTCGGAATCCTCATAATTTATTGAATTGCTGATGTCTTATTTTTTTCAACATCAACGCATAAATTTTATGACTTCCTTCCATTTATTATACGCACTTCGCAGTGTCCGTCACCTTTGACTCAGGGTGAACCACACTGCCAGGAAACAGCAAGCTGAATGACATAAACCAACCCAATGGCTCAAACCATGTGGGAACTGTTATCCTATTGTCTTCGGAACTGGTTCCGTTGTCGCTGTGGGAAAAAATGTGCTATATAAAGAATGTTTCTGACTAATTAGGAGTCCACCTGCGTACTTGTGGATAGGACTAATGTTACTAAATAATGAATAGGGGATATTAAATTTTCTAAATTAAATACAACGAATTAACTAATATTAAAACATGACTGATTTATTTTTCATTATTTAGTTGCCACTACCTTTCAGAGAGTAGGTGACAAAATTAGTTAAATTTTTATAATAGAAATTTAGGAATTAAAATATTTTAGTTGCGCGAAAAAAGAGAAAGGATATTTAATTTGAAGAAACAAACAAAACTCAACAACCATACTTTCAAAATTGGCAAATTCTTAAATAATCACTAAAACCATTTTGGTGGCTTGGCCAGTGAGGTGACTCATTATCAAAAATGTACCAAATATATATGTACATACAATTTACTTAAAACAAAATAAAATCACTTTTATATGAAATTTATTTTACTCAGCTAAACAAAAAATCGATAAAAAGTAAGTTTTTATAAAGATATTAAGAGCTATGTACGCTAAAGTCTCTAATACTCTAAAAGACGTATTTTTCCACATTCACCATATACCAAAATAAAAAAAATATACATTGTAAATAATATTATGTATTATGTAGTATTATTCTGGATCAGATTAGTAGCATAAATGAGAGACAAATCATAAATTAAGCTTATTATTTTTTTTAATTCTATACAAATCAAATTATTTATTTTCGGTTTTGTATTCTACAAAGGATACAATGAGTTGGGATAACTAAAATAAGTAATTTTAAATTTTATTCATAAAATAAGTAATTTTAAATAAAATAAGTATAAAATGTAAATAATAAATAAAATAAGTAATTTTAAATTTTAATCATATATCTAGAAAAAAACGCCATTAATTTTTTCATTAATTGTTCCGTATTTTGTTTCACTTTCATTTCTATTATTTGACATATTTCAATCCAATATGGCCTTTAAAAAATCAATTAAAGGCTTTGAAGTTTCTTGTGAAAAGTGGATATTGAAATTTCCGCTCAAGATCATGGGTAATTTATCTAAGTTCCGATTAAGCAAAACAGACCCTCCTGTTGTTTATATAGAAGTAAATTTTCATTGATAAATTCAATTATTTTCTTTATACTTTGATCAGGTCAGATGTAAATGGCAATCAGTCCATTTTCGGCTTCACATTTTGCAACTCAAATTTCTCCAATAGATGATTCATTAAAACTATATTATTGAGAATTCCTAAATGCTACATCCATCTTTGAAGTTATGATGTTTGTCGTGTCTCTGCTACTTTTATATATGGCTACTCATACAGTTCGGCACTGAGATCGATTAAATTAAGTAATACAATGGAACTTTGGGATATCGTTGTTTTCTTCGTTGTTCAACCTTACTTTAGATAAAAGCAAAATCGTTGAATTTTGAACACCGTCATCAAGAACCAGGATATGTGACAAGACTTAAAAATTAAATGGATATATAGAAATAAAGTCTTTTAACACAGAAGTAATTGTTTGAAGTCTGCTCAGTGATAACCCTTTAAATTCAGTTACAGATGTAGTCTCGAAGAATGTGTGATTGTTTTTTTAAGTTACAATGTGAAGTCCTTCGATGCAAGTTATTTTTGAAAATGCAACGTTTACTAATTTTTGAGAATGTGTTTTTTCATAACACCACCAAGTATCCCGAAATTTCGCCCCGTAACACAAATATTTCTTGAAAAAATATTTTTGCTATTTTCTTTTTCCGCTGGACATTGAATTCGTAATACCGAAGAAAATTTAATCTATCGGCATTAAGGCTCTGACAGATTATTCCAATCAGAACGAAACTTACATCGCATTAAAGCCCATTAAATTTTACATCGATACAGTTCAGTTTAAATAAATAAAATTCAGTTTGTAAGTAAGTTACAGATGTAGACTCCCTTTGGCTGTTAAAGAATGTGTGATTTTTTTTTTAATTTACAATGTTAAGCCCTTCAATGAGAGTTACTCTTGAAAATGCAACGCATACTAATTTTTGAGAATGTGTTTTTTTTCATATTTCCAAGGATCATTCCTTTACCAAACCATTAACACCCAGCTTCCTCCTTATATCCACAGCCTTCTACAATTTAAATCGTCAATCCACTCCCTCGAAACAAGGTCTCGCCATTCTGACCTCTACATTCCTACCCATAGAATAACAACTTTTCTTGTCCGCTCTGCAAATCTCTGGAACTCCCTACCTACTCATATCCGCCATGCTTCATCTCTATTATCATTCAAGTCCCAACTGTTCCAATACCTCCTGTATTCCCAAACAGACGCTCAGCAGCAATGACGTTTTATATCAAACATCAGATTTTGAATGTAAAAAGGAAATATCATTTATTGGTCATACCTACTTAATTTATTAATCTTTTTAAATTTAATTCTGTTCAGCAAATGTATGCAACTGAAGAAGTTTATTTATTTTACTCTTTTGTTTTATTGTATAGATATATTCCTTTTATTTTATTTTATTACTTCTTACACCATTGTAAATAAGAATTAATCATGATCATTTGGTCTTTTGGCCAGATACACTGTATACTTTAATGGTACATATTTGTTGTTCTTAAGGGACTATCTCCCAGAATAAAGATTATTTTCTATTCTATTCTATACATAAACAACTTCATCAAAAGATGCTCCTGGTGACTTGTGAATTGTAACTGTCCATGAAGACACAATTGGAAAATGATTACGCATGGCGTTTATAGTTTTAATATTATTTAGCTGTACGTTAAACGACCTTCTAGCGATTACAACAGCAGTCTTACACATTTTTTGTACCACCATGTATCCCGAAATTTTGCTCCGTAACACAAATATTGCATAAAAAAATATTTTTGCTCTTTTCTTCTTCCGCTGGATATCGAATTCGTAATATCGAAGAAAATTTAAACTATCGGCATTAAGGCTCTGTCAGATTATTTCAATCAGAACGAAGCTTACATCGCATTAAAGCCCATTAAATTTTACATCCTTATACATTAATCAAAATCGTTATAGGTGTTTCTGAGAAAATCATAATAAAATTGCATACTGCCTGGTATAAAGTAGATCTTCCAGGCAGCCGATTTTGAAGAAAATAGAGCTGTAACATATCGGGGGTTTAGTTGTTTCAATATCAAATTTCAGTTTCGTACCACTTTTAGTTTTTGCGTTAGATTTACCACGGTCACACATACCTCGTTGCGGGACTTGTTTATTTGGACTCAGGGTGTTCCTAAAACTTTTATTTCCGATGAAAACTAGGATTCGAACATTTTCACGACCCTTACTATATATTTCATATTATATTTCTACAGTTTCTCACTCATTAAATGACTCACGAAATAAATCAGGATTCGATCCATTTTTTCAAGAATTGTTACTTGTGACGAAAAGTTTGTGTTCTTCATAAAGTAGAAGCACACAAATTTATTGATCAAAGATACTTAAAAAATGGGTTTGGTGAATTTATGAATTATGAGGATTCCGAATTCCATTTAGAGGGTATGGAAAAGCTGTAATCCTGCATTAATTCCAGGACAATCCAATATATTATTGTCATTATTAAATGTTTAATGCAAAAGTGTTTTTACTTATATTTTTAAACATTTTTTTCGAAACATGTTCAAGGGGGCACGACAGTTGGCTGATAATGAAAGACAGACCCCTCCTGAAGGTAGGTTTTTACGCCCATCACTATACGCCCTCTAAAAATAACTATGATGAACTAATGTTATTCCGCTCTGTTTGCTGATATAACTATGGAGTAAAGCTGCAATGAATAAGAAAATATTAATAGCGGTCAACTATTATGTCATTAACTCCGATGGTGCAAGGAAATATGGTAATATTGTTTTCTCTACAAAATTACCATCTTGCCTGGAACAATTATTAGGATTTCTCAAATTAAAAAAATCGAAGGAATGATAATTAAAACTACTTACTACTTATACTAATACGATGAATACTCCAATACTATGAAGAAATATAAAATATTAATAAAGTGATAAATAAGCGAATTATTATTTTTGCGGTATCCGAAATTGTTTTTATGAATGATGAGATGGTTCGGGTGGCGTTAAAAAAAAATATTAGGAAATAGTGAAAAAACATTTACTATTCAACGCATCAACGCACTTTGCGGGTCTTCATCATGGCTTCCGATTCGGCAGTTGGATAATAAATTGTTTATCATAATATCTCTTCTTCTCTCTCTCTCTCTCTCTCTCTATATATATATATATATATATATATATATATATATATATATATATATATATATATATATATAAAATAACGCGATTCTGGTTTCCGGTAACTCCTTACGGTAACTACTTACGGTGTTCACCATAATTTACGACATTATTTTCTGAAGGTCTATAAGTAAAATACATCGAATTCAAGCTTTTCTTTAAAGGGGAAAAATAAATATTCTGTAACCAAGTCATCAAAAAATTATCCTGAAATATAGGTAGTAACATAGGCGTATAATATACCGCTGGAAAGAGGAAGATTTTAGAAAAGTTGTTGTAAGCCCATTAGCTTATGAAAATATTGGGTTGTTTCACATAAAATGTCCGTTTTTATAGTTTCTGAAATACATTAAGGATTTTGCAGGTCTCTGTTCTTTTCTTCCGAATGTTTACATATATAAAGTAAACAGTTACTAATCCTCCACCTTTGTATTATAAACATTAGCTTCCCAATCAATTACCCACTTTTTAGTATACCTCCAAATATGAACATGGAAACAGGCGATTTTCGAGTAATAATTTATGTACGAGTTTAAACTCGGCCATTCAGCAGCTGAGGCCGCTAAGAATATTTGCAAGGCGTTTGGGGAAGGGAGTGCTAATGAACGTACCATTCGCCGTTGGTTTGCTAAGTTTTCAGCTGGGGGATACCGATTTGAAAAACTTGCCCCGAGGAAGACGTCCGTCCGCAATAGACAACGATGTCCTCAAACATACAGTAGAAGGAAACCCCTACCAAACAGTTAAAGGACACTCAGCACAACTAAACGCAAGTGCACCTACCGTTTCCAGACATTTAAAGTGTATTGGGAAAGTAAAAAAGCTCGATACCCGGGTACCTCATGACCTCACTGAGCGGCAACAAGACCCCATGTTTCAAAACATACCGTGCAAAAATTGAAAGAACTGGGCTACGAAGTTCTTCCGCACCCACCTATTCTCCCGAGTTGTCTCCAACAGATTACCACCTGTTCAGGAATTTAGACAACTTCGTCAAAGGAAAACTTTTTGAAAATGATGATCAAGTGAAAAGTGCGTTTTCAGATTTTGTTTCACTTCAAAGCTCAGAGTTTTTCAGTTCGGGGATAAAAAAGTTGGTGTCACGTTGGGAAAAATGTGTAGAAAAAGATGGTAAATACTTCGAATAAAATTATCTTGTTTTCATATCGTATTTTTAATAAAAATCCTATACCTTGAAAACGGACATTTCATGTGACACAACCCAATATGTTATTAGCAAAGAGGGAGGTTATAATAGTTAAACATACCGAATCGTGCAAGTTATACTATTCCATTTGGTAAGCAAGATTTTAGAAACAATATTACGTACCGAATTGTAATAAATGGTAAGTTGTTATAAATCTATGAACTAAGATTCTTATGGATTGTTTCAAATTTAATACTATTTCATGAAAACGGATGTTTCACTGTAAAATACTAAGGATTCCCATGGAAAATTAATTTGACTCTTAAAATGTAATTTACATAGTTCATTTAAAATATAAAATAATAATAAACCGAATAAAACAGGAACCATTCTTATTTCTGTACTTTTTGAATACATACATAGCAATAAAGTTTTCTTTATACGGAAAAATTATTTTTTTAGTTTTCTGTGCTTCACTTAATAAACAACAAAAAACTTAATTTATTTTGATTTATTTTTTCATTTCTGCCGATGATTAAATATAATAATGAATGGACGTTATATAATAAACATATTTTCTAGCTAATTGTACTTTTCGTTGGGATTTTACGATAAACGAAAACTACCAAAGCGATAAACTCTGAAGCCGTCAGACCGAGATTTTTAAACATGAATGACATCTCATTCAAATTGCACCCGTACGAAGTAGGGACGGGTACATTAGTTATATAATGTTATGAATTGTATAATATTTGACCGAACCATTTCATCTTCATATTATACTCATGTGTGACGTCAAGAATAAATAAAACTCCTGCAAACAAGCTAAATTCTCTTAATATAATAATTGATTTTTTCAAGTTGTATTTATTGTATGGATTTTTTTTCTTGACTGAAAGATTATTTGTGAAACTCTTTACCAATCCTAATAAGACTCTTAGTAGTTCTAACGCTTTTTGAAAATAATTAGTCCAAGTTAGAAGGAGAGGGGTGCATGTATTGAGGAAATCTATAATGACCTACTTTTTTTTATATCACTTTTTTGGACTCTGGGAACTCATATAAAAAATCTTACTTGTTTACCATACTTATGGTTTGGGAGATTTAATTTAGCCTTTACCTACTTTACCTGAAGAATATCAGGTCGGAAATTTAGAAATACAAAAAACAGCTAATTTTAAAAACAATTTTGAATGTTAAATAGTTGACCGTGAAATGAATATGATAAGGTCATTCGAGTGGCGTACAGTGGAAAATATAGGTGGACAAAATTCTGAAATTTGTCAATATCTAACTTTTGGGGTCCAAGATTACGAAAATACAATCTAATTAATTTTTTGACAAGATTGGCGAGCGCAGCGGTCAAAAATTAAATTTATTTGCTGAAATCTAAAACTTTTCTACATTTAACGTTTAAAGTCCCAGAATACAGGAAAAATAATACAAAAAATCTCATTATCGGCTCGAAGTAGCGTAAACCGGCTAATAGATGTATTTTAAATCATTTAGGAAACTCTTCAAATTATAGATGAAAATGTATGTATCACCCAAAACGCAAAAATTCATTGCAAAATTTAAAGACTGGAAGGATTGATGAACCAATCATAGTGTTAACTTGGGGGTTATATAGTTTTTCTTTATTGAATAGAGGCATACATTTACAAATTAGTAAATTAACTCTACAGGTAGATTGCAATGTATATTCAATAACGAGTGTGGAAGTATAATGTCTTACCTACCTCAGCAATGTCCATTGTCAAATAAAAGCAAAAAGACTTTGCGCTATACACATCTTGAACATAATAAATGACCATTGAATAAAGATAATCGGTTATTAATCCATTGCCGGTTATTAGGAACTTGTGTAAACAGGGATGATTCACTCATATACTTTTTATTTGTCAACACGGCATGGTGGGAAATATTAGTATTAAGCGTCTTACCAAGTAATAATCAACAGGTCACGAATCAGAAATTCCAAATTTTTACTTGAATTTTGTCCACCTAGACTTTGCCGTGTGTGTGGCGGTCAAAAAATGATTAGGAAATAGTGAAAACTATTTATTATTCAACATTTTGACCCACGTTGTGGGTCTTCATCAGGGCTTGCAGGCAACCTTCGTGCAACCTCTGTAACCTCCATAGTCTTTACATTAGTAAGTACGGTGAATAACCAAGATTTTTCATACGAGTTCCCAGAGTCTAAAAAAGGGATTAAATGTTTTTAAATTCATATAAAAAAAAATGCAGTCAGCTATTTAAAAATTGTTTTTAAAATTAGCTGTTTTGTATATTTCTAAATTGCCGACCTGATATACTTCAATTGAACTACGTAAGGGATAAATGAATTTCCCCAAACCAGAAGTGTGGTAAACAAGTAAGATTTTTATACGAGTTTTATAAGAGTTCCCTGAGTCAAAAAAGTAATACGAAAAAAAAGTCATAGATTTCTCCAATCCATGACACCCCTCTCCTTCAAACTCGATTAATTATTCTTAAAAAAAAATTACTCGTGGTAAAGATTTTCACAAACAATTTTTCGGTCCAGAAAAAAAAATCCATTCATTCTTGACGTCACATATAAGAATAATATTAAGGATGAGATGGTTCTGGTGAAGGTCAAATAAATATTAAATAATAAAAAACTATTTATTATCCAACGATGACGATTCATTATTCCAACTACACTGCAAGAGCTGGGGTCAAAAAATGCGTATTATAAGAAGAAAATTTTCCACCTTAAAATAGTCGGATTAAAAAATGGCAGCCACCCAAAACGGTAAATCCAGGAAATGACCTCTTTTTAACAAAATAAAAGTAAATATCACAGAAACCAAGCATTATACGAAAATACTCATTATAAAATAAATTAATGGACAATAAATAAGCTATGATTCGAGAGCTGATAGACGTCTGCAGGTTTTATAGGTATCAAGATATCTTTGTCCACATAATATATTGTGTTATAACTACGAAAATTGATCAAATGTTTACGTTATGGAGGTAAATATTACAAAAACCAAGCATTGTAAAAAAATAGTCATTATGGTATAATTTAATGGACATTGAATAAGCTATAGTTTCAGACCTGATAGACGTCTGTAGGTGGTATAGGTAGACCGTGATATCTTTTTTCCGTACAATAATTTGTGTCCAAAATAGAGGAATTGATCGACCTTTAACAGTGTTCAGCACGAAACTGCCAATTTTATCAAACTACTCCTAATAATAAAAATTAACAAGAGTCTAATAAGCTTTAATACGAGAGTTGACAAGCAGCTATAGGTCTTATAGGTAGCGAGATATCTTTGTCCATGTGATACATTGTGTCCTAAATACAGGAATTGACCTCATTTTAACATTATGAAGGTAAATGTTACAGAAACAAGGCATTATACGAAAGTATTTATTCAATATACAATAATTTATATTATAATGTATATTTTTGTATAGTGCTTGATGTCTGTAATATTTACCTTTATAATGTAAAACTGAGGTCAATACCTGGATTTGGATGGCCGCCATTTTTGATGCCGACCAGTTTGATGGGGCAGACAAAAAAAATGTACAAGTTGGCTAAAATGTAAAAATAACATTGAAAATTGTCTTCTTATATAATACGCATTTTTCGGCCCAATGATTCTTGCCTGGAATCCCTGATAAATACCCGCAATAATATACATTTTTTCACTACTTCCTAATCCTTTTTTGAAGCCATCCGAACCATCTCATCATTCATAAAAACAATTTTGGTAACCGAAAGAATTGTGTAGCTTATTTATCACTTTATTAATATTTTATATTTCCTTTGGAGTAGTCATCGTAAATATAGGCAAATAGTAAGTAGTTGAAATTGGCTTTTCTAGAATTTATTTTTTGTGAAATCCTACTAATAGTGCAAGCCAAGATGTTAATTTGGTTTTCTCCACAAAACTTCCATCTTTCCTTGCATCATCGAAGTTAATAAAATAATAGTTGACCGTTATTAATGTTTTAGTTATTTATTGCAACTCCATAACTATAGCGGCAAATAGAACCTACGTCCAGGGAGGTTCTGGCTCCAATTATCAGGCCACTGCCATGTTTCGAAAAATATATTTAAAAAAATTAAATAAAAACACTCGTGCATTAACCATTTAATAATGACAATAATATATTGGTTTTTTCTGAAAGTGATAAAAAACTTTTTAAAAAAAACAAACTTACTTATAAAATATCTAATAAAATTGGTAAAAAAAAAAACCTTTTCCACTACAACCCATGAAGAGTTTTAGGCTCAGTACATGTAGAGATTCGTACTATTTCTTGGCCAACGGCAGTGCAATGTGGTGGTTCGGCCGAGATCACGCTCAGCCGCCAGGTTTCCCCCCTTTTTGGGGTACCCACTTTATTGAGGCCGGGTGAGCCCCAGGAGGGTCTCCATACCCTAGGGTCGTTCCCCAGCTGAAATAACAGAATAAATAATATTCCGCCATAGCCGGGGTTCGAACCAAGGACCCGGAGCACAGTAGACAAGCGCTCTACCCACTAGACCACGCCGCTCCCATAAAATTGGTATAGAGTTTCAAAAACAATCTTTCTGTTCAGAGAATCAAATCCATATAATATGTAATATTAATTGAAACCTTAAGGCCCGGTTGCACCTACCGTGTTTAACTTTAACTTTACTAATCTGGATAAGTAAATCACGGGTTAGCAGAAATTCCATTGCACCAATCATAATTAGCCCTAACTCTATGTTAAGTGATGGTGTTAAGTTAATTCACCTTCCTACCTCGATTATCCGATGTCAATGTTACCTTTCTACTGTTACTTTAGCTTTCAAACATTGTCTGTGTCAGTTTCAGTTTGTTTTTTTCTGAATATTTTCGTGATATTTATCCTAATACACCGAAGAAAAATGAACACAATCTCTTCAGATGAATACTCAACATCAGATAAAGATATAATACTATTGGTAAATGTACTTTCTAGGGACAAGCTTTACAAAGTAAGGAGGAATCCATTTGAAATTTATGATGATGTGGAATTCATAAGAAGGTACAGATTTAGAAAAGAAACAGTGCTAAATATGATTGACAATTTTAATATTAATGATTTTGAATCATATCCTACAAACAGGAACATCCATAACACCTTCAAACCAGTTACTCTTTGAAACATTGTGTGTGTCAGTTTTAGTTTGTTTTTTTCTGAATATTTTCGTAACATTTATCCCAATACACCGAGGAAAAATGAACACAATCTCTTCAGATAAATATTCAACATCAGATGAAGATATAATGCTACTGATATATATACTTCCTAGGAACAAGCTTTACAAAGTAAGGAGGAATTCCATTGAAATTTAGGATGATTTGGAATTCATAAGAAGGTATAGATTTCAAAAAGAAACAGTGCTAAATATGATTGACATTTTTAATATTAATGATTTTGCATCATATTCTACTTAACCTCAAGAGGTATTATGCTACTAGTAGTTACCAGCAGGTTCTTAGCGACATCATTAATATTGATAAATCTACAGTTTATAGAATTATTCCACGCATAACAGCATTAATAGCCAGGAAGTCAAGTGATTTAATTAAAATGTCCGTAACAGAAGTTGATAAAAACAAAACAGTGTCAGATTTCTACAGGATAAAATGTTTTCTTTGAGTAATTGGTGCGATTGACTGCACTCATATTAAAATCCAGTCTCTAAGTGAAGCTAATACAAAACTATTTTGAAATAGAAAAGGGTGGTTTTCATTAAATATACAAGTAGTGTGCGATGGGAACTTGAAAATCCTGACTCTGTGCATGACAGTTGGATTTTCAATTAAAGTGCATTACGAGTGAGATTTGAGTCAAGAGAATTTGGAGATGTTTGGCTTCTAGGAGATAGTAGTTATGGCTGCAAAACATATTTACTGACACCAATTTTAAACCCAACAAATGCTGCTGAAGAAAAATCAATTGTCACACAAAAATCAAACAATCATTGAGAGAGCGTTCAGGTTTATGGAAAGAAGATTTCCTTGCCTTGCCAATGGAATTCGAATGGATCCAAAAAAAGCCCTAAATATTATTGTAGCTGTAGCTGTCTTCCACAACATTGCAATAGAAACCCAGGACATCTACAACGTACCAGAACCAGAAGATTACTTTCCTGATGTTTCACCATCAGAAATTATATGTGAAAGTGATATAGCTTTTCACAGAGCACTTGTCGACACAAATTTTTCAAGATGAAAGGAAATGACATAATTTTGTACAAATTGCAATCTGTGTTATTAAATCAATTAACCTTTCCCTCTTTTGTTGTCAAGTGGTAATTTATTTGTTTATATTTATCAATAAAGTCTGATTTTTGTATTTTATTTACATTTTTTTTTCCTCTAATTTAGTAAATTGATTAATAATAAAAATAGGTTAATTGGAAGAATGAAAAATGATAATAAATAATTTGTAGGTTTCTAAATCTTCCAAATACAGTTTATTACAATTAACTTTAAAACGAGCCAACATTTCGAGGGCCTTCCCCATCATCAGGACTCACTAAATACATCAAAAAATTATCAATTAACATTATAAAATAACTTTTTAAATATTAACTAAAAACATTACCAAAAATATGCATAACAATGTTACAAAAAAATTATATTTACCCGAAATTCATTTAAAATTTAAAAAATTATCCATTTTTGATTAAAATTTTGTCAAAAATTTATGTCATAAAATTGGTTTGTTTTTTAAATTAACACTAAGGAAAAAATACCCATTTAACTGACATATTCTTTGGCTCCTGATGAATTAGGGTCATACTATTTACTGTAGTAAGTATACACTGATTTATTATTAAATATAGGTCACTAAGGTAAGGTTTACAAATTTTAATATCACAATTGTAGCAAGAACTGCTTGTGAGAGGTGTTTTCAATCTGTTTTATAATTTATGGTATCTTTTATATTTTTGTTTATATATAGATTCGATTGTTTTTCTATATCCAATATTGTAGGTTTTTCAAAATCAAAATTGTGATTAAGCTGAAGACTGTGTTGTGCAAAGGCTGTAGTGTTTATATTTTTACAATTATTGCTGTGTTTTTTGACTCTAGTTGTGATCTTTTTAGATGTTTCTCCTATGTATATTTTATCACAATCTATACAATTTATTTTATAAATAACATTCAGTTTTTCGAGTGGTAAAATCTTTAATGTTTGATAAATGATTACTTAGTTTATTATGGTTATAAAGTCATAATTTTGTCCGTGGTGAATTAAATTCAACAAGTGTTCTCTTAAATTCTTTGGATAGATGAGGTATGAATTGCATTTTTTGATAATGGTATATATTTCTATTTCTTCCACTTATTATCTCTATATTTATCGCATTATTGATATTACCTATAATTGTTTTTTTATTATTTTCATTCTGGTAAAGATCTGTTATAGTTTTTTGTTTAGGTTTTACTATTTATTGTTCATATTGTCATCAATTTTTGGTTTATTATTGATCAATTTATTGTTATTAATGTTAAGGTTTTTTGTCCTGAGTTCATTTTTAATTTCATTGTACTTAATTTAATTTATTATTTTTTTCGAATACATCTAATAACATTTTATATACTATAGTTTTTATTCCATTTAGATACTCATTGTCTGTCTGGTTTCACAATACAATCCAGCTTCCTTGATATTCAATAGATCTTAAAATGTTTCATTATTAATTCTCAACGGTCAACTAATTATATCCATTATTGTATTAATATATATTAATCGGCAGAGTAAAACAATCATTTCAATATAACCTAACTGTCTCTGTCTAGAGGGTTTGGAGTTGTTAAATACGTCACGAATATGATGACGTCCCGCGCTAACCCATGTTAACTAACTCGAATTAAAAATTTGTTGGTGCAAATGGACAAAAACTTTAATCATGATTAGCTTTTAACCCGGGTTAGTTAACAGCAAAAGTTAACTTTAACACAGGCTGTTGGTGCAACCGGGCCTAAGAGATCAGCTTGTATCAGGGGGTTTTATAGAACATTTACGTCACAGCGCGTATTCACATTTACCAAGTCTAGATAAATGTTAAGGTGGAGGAGATAATTCGGCAACGCTTGCCAATCTTGAGACCGATCCATATGTTTGCTAAAAGCGCTTGGTAGTATAATTAATCTAATATATGAATATCTTGGGCATAAACAACAAAACAACCTAAAACTCCAAATTTTCATCCTCCTTCCTCTCGATACGATTTTATTATTTTTGTATGAATAATCTCCAAATAATTTAACTTTCGTTCATATTACAAAATCTGGTGTGGGAAACACACGCCTTTCACTTACTTCTTCTGTTAAAATCAAATAAAACACTATTTATGGTATGATATGATATGATGGCCTCTCGATGATGCTAGAGAAACGATTAAAGTTAATTATGAACTGTTTTTTAAGATTTGTCTTTGGCACATCGAGGCGGTCTCATGTATCCCATCTCTATACCGAATCAAAATGGCTCTTTCCTCTTACCCGTAGGCAATATTTCCTTGGATCTTTCCTATACCAAACCATTAATTCACAACACCCTCCATATATCTACGATCTCCTACAGTTCAAACCCACAATTCACCCACTAGAGACTAGATCCCGTTTTTCCAACCTTTATATCACTTCCCACAGAACAAAAAAATACGAATGCTCCTTTCTGGCCCGTTCTACTAGTTTCTGGAATTCCCTTCCATCAAACATCCGCCATGCTCCTTCCCTTTCTACATTTAAATTCCTTCTTTTCCAGCACCTTCTAACATCCCAAAATGACGCTGCCTGACATATATTTTAAATATGAAATATATTTTTTTCCTTTGTTCAATCTTTACATTATTTGTTAACGTTTTTTTATATCGTTATTTTTGTTACTAAAAGATTTCATTTCTTATATTTGTATTTTTTATTTTTATTTATGTTTTAATTGTATTATCCTTTCATTAATTCTTGGTCTAATATAGATCCTTTATTATTTCAGAGTTAATGTTATTTTAAGAATACTAAGTATTAGTACAATGTTACTAATTATTTTCGTTTTATTTAATTTTTTTTTTTTTTTTTTGTTTCTTTTTTAATTTGGATTCTGTTATCAACTCATATATTTCTCATTTTTTTCTAACATATATTAGCTTCTGAAGATTGTTTTTATTTTATTTATTTTGTGTTTTATACTAATTCATCAATTATTGTAAATAGTAGTTAATCATGTTCATCTTGTCTGTTGGCCAGACATATTGTATATTTAAACTGTACAAAGCTGTTATTCTAAAGGGACCCAGTCCCAGAATAAAAATTATTTTCTATCTATCTATCTATCTATTTAAAACAATTAAAAAGTTAATTTAAATAAAAAGTTTATTCAGTTCTGTTTCAAACACATAATTTAGATTAAATAATATAACAATATGAAATTGTCATGTATAATAATCGGTAATAAGTTAAAGACACATTCGTCACTTTACATTACCTTTTCTAATTTGTATATAGGATAACATTTTTTTTTAAATGTTAAGTTTTCCAACGGTATATTATACAGCTATGTTACTCTTCTTATGTTAAAAAAAAACAAAAACAAAAAAACTACTTTAAAAATACAATTTTTGCTTTTTTCTTCTTCAATTGTTTATCAAATTCATTGAACTTTTATGTTATACAGGTCCCACACACACTTACAATGCATCTGTTATTTTTTTATTTAACTACCAAAATATTCACTAGAAATAATTAGTATTGAAGAACAACCTTTGCTGGTTCAGCTAGTGAATCTATATATTTTTAATACGTTTAATATATTTCATTTCTTTTAACATATTTAGTTCTAGATCATGGAGGAAACCACAATTCAGGACTCACTATGAACCAACCACCAACCATTTTAATCCTATTTTGTCAACTTCAAGGCCTACGATAGATATTAGGGATGTGGCTTTGGACATTTTGTCTGATTCATTATTTTTAACCATGTTTATACGCAGTTGCTTAAGCATACTGTTGTTTACCTTACAATAGTTTATCCATACTAAAATAAAAAGCAAAAACAATTTTATAACTATATATTAATCAATAACTAATCGAAAATCTAAAGAACGGTTGCTTGCCTCTGGTTAACTTTGTTTTTTCTACTGAATTGTAACAATAACTTATTATAACATGTCAAATAGGGATGCAACATAGGATGTATGGAGAGGTGTCAAAAATTACTTAGGGAATAAGTAACATGTTAATGTTATCTATACTTTTATTACACTATCTTTCTCTTTTTTATTCCTTCCAGATTGATACGATAAGCTCTAAATTCATAAAAAATCTTTCAAGCTGATGAGCCACTCGAATTCCAGCTTTAAAATAAAAGTATTTAAAAAAATAAAATAAATTTAAAAGGATTTAAAAAAATAAAAGTATTTTTATTAAATCAGTATAAAAGAAAGCCTTTAAGATGTACCGTTTGTTTCTTAATTAAAAATAAAATAAAAATAAAAAGAGAAAACGCAGTTTTAAGAAGACTTCTGCAATCTTTGTTGTTTTACGACAAATATTGAACTTTATAACTTTTGTTTCATCTTCTTCATCAAGAAATCTTTTAAATTAATACGAAATAAATGTTAAAAAATAAATATTATCAATAACTTTTAAGATCTTGATATATAAATCGTTCAAACAAACCAGCTTCTGGAATTAAAATCCATGAATAATGTACCATTTTTTATGAAACAATAATATCCAACTTTTCGGCCTTTAGTTAAAATTAATTTTACGTTATTTTAAACAGTCATTTAAAGAATCCTAGGATAAAGGAAAACTATCAACCTCCGAAGTTGTAATTTTCACTATTAACATTCTACTAATGTAGTTGTGGGAGAGTGAAAAATACACAATCGTAGTGAATTTATTTAATTTTATATACAATATACCAGATGTGACATCAACTTTAAAACAGAAGAATTTTTTATTAATACTTCGCAGTTTAAAGAGACGTTTTCATTGGTGATTCAATGCTACATGACCATTATCACTGCACACAGTGATCAACACAAAATAGAATGCATATTACAAATCAACAAAAAATAACGAAAATTTACTTGATTTCAGTGTCATAACACTAGATCCCTTAAATGGTGATGGTCTACAGACCGAGTGTTATAATGGAGTTGAGTTAATAAAGTCCATTATTATTTTTTTTTGTATCGTTGTTTTAGTTATAATTTAATGATATCCGAGCATATACGATCAAAATTTCTGACTCATAACAATTGAAAATATTCATTTAAATTTGTACAAGATGTAAACCTTTAACAAATAAGTATAATTTAATTAATGAATTGCAAAAAAAAAAAAAAAAAATAATAAAAAAAAAAAAAAATGACTTACGGATTTAATTATTTAAGTGCGCTAATTATAGAGGCAGTGGTAGCCGGAAGTGTAAGGTATCAACTTAACAGTCTCGAGTCAAACGCCAGTGGTTCGAATCCGGCGCTTTTGTTTCACCTACTTTTCTCCACTCGGTCCAGAATAAGTTGATAACCTGAAGGATAACCTATTCGGCAAAATTATATTTTCTAAACATATTAAACGCCAAATTACAGAATCTAACTTAATTGTATAAAATATTAAAAGAAGATCCGATCAATCGTGCAAGAAGGTGTTCCAACCAGCCATGCACTCCTCCACATCGGGACCGAAGACCTTCAGAAGTCGTGGAACCAGGAAAGAAGCTACAGACCTGGCTAGATCGATCGATCTCACGCAGGCGCTACCTCTGGAGATTTCTACAGGCGACCTCGCTCTTTTTGCGTAGAAGGAGTAAACAGGTCATCGGTTATGATTGGGTTGTCCGGAAAATAATGCAGTTTTGAAAAAAGAAACGAAAAATGTATATCTGTTCTTATAGATCTAATAAGTCTGTATTTCTTTCAATATATTTCTTCTAACGAGTTAGCATCTTTTCTATACCCTCGGAATATCATTTGGAATCCTTAGAATTTATATGTTCAAAAACCCACCTTCTCAGGGTAGGTTAAATTAATACATTTTACATTTTGTAAAAAGTGTTCTAGGCGTCTAAAAAGATGGTAATCAGTTGGTGAGGGATCCGGAGAGCTGGAGGGTGTGGCAGAAATACATCTTTGTAGTTTCGGCAAATAATTGAGGCACAAATTTCATAATGCTGTTTTGGGTGACCATTTTATAAGTGAAGAAACAATATTTTCTAGATCGTTCCCCTTTCCAGTAACTCGAGTTGGTCACCAACGGTCGATTTGGTTACATCGAGTTTCCCTGCAAGTTCTCGAACGGTTGTCACTAACCAAAGCTCACAGAGCATCGTTATCAAGTGAAGTCCTACTATGACTTCCTTTGTCATCTAGACTGAAATCTCCCTCAAGTAAAATTTTGAACCTCCGTTGAACGGAGTACACACTAACATTGTCCTCGTCTCAAACTTCGTTTTAGTTTGACATATAACTCATTATTTAGGGAATTATTTCCAAGTAGTGAAATGTATTACATACAGGTTGTTTAAGCCTCAACATTATATATATGTATATCTTTTTTTCACCTATATATTTTGTTGGAAATTAAAAATTAAAATAGTTTTTTTTTATGAGGAAAATATTTTTTTTGTTAGTTTACATGTTATATTTACGTCTTCTAGTATTTATATTCAATAGTGTAGTTAGGGATTAGCCAGATAACAGTGCCCCCTTGCCCTCGAGCCAGTACCGATCGCACCAGTAAGCGGAGAGCACGCTTCTCTCGTTTGGCATCTTCAAACCATCTTTGACCAGGACTTCGTCTCATCATTTTGAAGATAACCAACCGTCCTTCCAGTGGATCACAATCGCCTACCCGTCGTGCGGAACCAAAGAAAATATGGTCAGATAACTATCCTATATATTTTTTCTCATTATATTTATCCATTTTTTTGTACCATTAGTAGTAATACTAACATACTAACTCAATTTGAGAACTTATTTTTTTTACAGTTAGGTTAATAGAAGATTTTTTTTATTTTTTTATAAATCAAATGGTTTTTATATTTTTTTTTTGTAAATTTTCCTCATATTTTTTTTATTAAATTTTTATTTATTTTGTTTGCTTTCAATTTTATCTTTTTATTTAATATTACCCTTTTCTTTTTTTTTTTAATGATTAAGTACTCAAGACCAGCTCTTTTCGAAACGGTATCGAGCCTACATTCTTTTATTTCGTTTTAATGTCACTCATCCCAACACAGGTAAAGATATTGGTAAATTAACATTTTCTTTTGGATGAGGACTAATAAGTGTTGACATTCATACGAAGGATTGATCCCGAAGACTAGTCCGTAGTTTATTTTATAGTAGGGGATTTAAAGAAAAATCTAAAATCCTGCATCATTTTTCCAGACAACCCAATATCAATAATGGAAAAATTCTTAATAAATACACATGTTAAAATAGAGACTAGTTAAGCATACCTACAATTAAACAACCCGTTATTACAAATAAATTATATACATTGTTATGTTAATGCATAGGAATTTAAGGTTTACAGGAAGAAATTAATATATATTAATTTCTAGCTATAGAAATTGATATAGCGAATTTAATCAAAATCGTTAGAGCCGTTTTAGAGAAAATCGTAAAAAGATGCAAACTTGCATGATATAAAGTGGCTCTTCTGGTAAGCTGATTTTGATGAAAAAGTTGCTGTAACATCTCGGGCGTATAGTTGTCTCAAAAATGAAATTTCAGTTTCATAGGACTTTTGTTTTCGCGCGGGACTTACCACACTAACACAGACACACAAAAGTTTTTGCGGGACTAGGTCATTTGGACTCAGGGGACCCTAAAATGTGGATTTCCGTTGAAATCTTTAATTCGAAAATTTTTACGGCCGCAATACTTTCCCTTTAATAGGTAAGTGAAAGTAAAAAGTAGGATTTTGGTTAGCAATGATTGGACAAGAGAGGTATTTGATAGTTTAATAGACCCCCATAGCTCAATGCCTTAGGTCGTAGGTCCAAATAGGCCTGATAATGGTTATATAAATGAGTTTTCTTTTTAAATAGGAATTTTTGAGCGTTTGTCGAGTAAGCGTTGAAGTAATCTGTATCTTCCAGCAGTTTCCTGTTTTTTTAATGTAGTAGGTATGAGGATTCTATGTTAGGGTAATTAAATTATAGAAGTATGAAGTTATTAACTCAATTTATTTACCCATCAATGTCTATTTTACATATTTATATTCTCGAATTCAGTATATAAAATCTTGTTTTTAATGTTATCATTTTTTAAAATTATGTATATAATTTTTTTTCTATATAATTTACTAGTACTTTCACATTTGTATGTTGCTATATACTCATTGTATTCCTTTTGTATCTTTTTACCAGATTGTCGAGACGTTGTCGGACGGTTAACAGTTGAAAACTATTTAGTTTTTTTTTTTTTTTCACTGACCACCACTAGGACTAATTTCTTCTATAACTCTTTTCGATAAACTATCAATATCCATTATAATCTAAGGATTAGTAACCAAAGCGACCCAAAATCATATGGTGTAGATTCGAATTCCGTCTGGGCGAATTGAAATAGTTTCATCTTCCCACTTATATTAGAATAAAATAAAATGGTTAAGTTTGGGATGAACATTCTCGTTTGCCGGTTTGGTTAGGACATTAAACATCGACAAAAACAAAGAAAATTACAATGTCTGTGCAAACAGGTCGCATTTTCAGTGACCGTTCTCATGTGATCTAAAACCACATTTTTTAAAAGGAGACTTTTCTTAGTTCTCTTATGTAAAGGTGAGCTTCAAGGAACAACATATTTTTCCGAGGTTGTTATGAGATCAGATTTAATGTTATTCTTCTAAAGAATCCAAAATAATAACATAACACATTAACTAGTATTAAAATGATTATTATGGAAAGAAAAAACGTGAAAATCTCTCTAAATATAAAATTATAACGCGATTTTGGTTTCCTTCTAAACCACAAGACGGATTTTGACGCGGTTTTCATTCAAGCCATTGTTTCATAAAGGTTTGTAAGTATAATTCATTTAAATTAAGCTTTTCTTTAAACAGGAAAAATAATTTTTCTGTAATTAAGTCATGAAAAAAGTGTGGTATTCCTGAAATATGAGTAGTATACTCGTTTATAACATAGACGTATGATATAGTTATAACATAGTAGTCTAATATAACATTGACGTATAATATACCGTTGAAAAGCGGAAGATTGAAAAAAGTTAAGATGCAATAAAATAAATCTATAAACTAACATTCTTATTAATTATTTCAAATTTAATACTATTTCATGAAAACTAAATGGGGTTCCTATGGAGACTTAATTTAATTTAAATTTAAATAATTCATTTGAAACATAATGTAGTAACAAACCAAATTAAATCAGGGCCGTTCTTATTTAATAATAATAATTTCTTTATTTATTCTGGGACAAGTCCCTTTAGAATAATACAATATACACTAATGAGAGAATTAAAGTCGTAGAGAAAGATTAAAAAAATAGAAATATACAACGCATAATGAGTAAAAAAGAAACAAGAAAAATGATAAAAATAAATTATAAGAGTTGATTAAAGAATATAATAAATAAATAATTATCATGTTTTCATACATAACCTAGACTAAAAAATAAAATAAAATTCTTACTTAGTTAAAAAAATAAAAAACACTTTTTCTATTTACATATTTTCATGAAACTGGATCATTCAGGATTGTTTGGAAATTGAATGGACAGAAGGTAATGGAATAGACGAGATTTAAAAGTGGGAAGGGTGGCAGAATTACGGATATCAGAAGGAATAGAGTTCCATATGGAAGAGGATCGGATTAAGAAAGATCTGTCGAAAGCTGCAGTGGGATCGGATAACTTGATAGAGGAAGAAAGCCAGGAAGTATTTTCGACGGTAGGAAGGATAGAGCCAC
The DNA here is from genome assembly GCA_023052935.1 of Piezodorus guildinii. Classification (NCBI taxonomy): domain Eukaryota; kingdom Metazoa; phylum Arthropoda; class Insecta; order Hemiptera; family Pentatomidae; genus Piezodorus; species Piezodorus guildinii. The sequence goes on along the minus strand of CM041297.1, from coordinate 40,028,349 downwards.
TTAAACTCTTCGTAGAATCGAGTTACAGAGGTGTCCCTGGAGATCCCAAAGATGAATCGAATGAAGCAATTAAATAACCGTTTTAGTTTTTCTTCAAGATCTCAAGAGACACCCCCATACATCGTACAGCAATTGTCAAAGTGGGGAAATATCAGGGAGGAGATCAGAAGCTTACGGGTTTCGAGAGGAAAGAAGTCACGGAGTCCATTTAATCGCTTTAAAGTGATGAAAGAGCGGCGGGGGATGTCAGAAATGTGGTTTTTCCAAGAGAGGTTTTGGTCGAAGGTTATTCCAAGGTTTTTGATAGATTGATGGAATTGTATCGGATTATTATTCAGAAAAAGGGTAGGAATTGGAGAGAGATTTTTAAGAAGGGTACTAGAACCTATTACAATAGCCTTAGTCTTTTCGGCATTCAGCTTTAGTTTACTTATGTGGATTTTTTTTATGTATCTTTTCATCTCTTCTCTTTATATACAAAATGCCACGATTCCTGGTTTCCGTGAACTCTTTTCTTTTTAAACGGGAAAAATCAATTTTCTGTAACCAAGTCATCAAAACATTATTCCTGAAATATTAGCCATTTATAATAATATACCATTGGAAAGAGCAAAATTTGAGTAAGGTTAACAAGCAATTAAATAAATCGTACAAGTTAATATAAAGTTGTTGTAAGTCAATAAACTTTTGACCATATGTTATTGGTAATGAGGGAGGTTATAATAGTTAAATGTACAGGATCGTGCCAGTTATATTCTTCCATTTAGTGCGCAAGATTTTAGAAACAATATTACGTGCCGAATAATTTCAAATTTAATACTATGTCATGAAAGCAGATGTTATTTCACTGTTAGCTAAGTGGAATTCCTATGGAAACTTAATTTAACTTTTAAAATGTAATTTAAATAGTTCATTTGAAACATAAAATAGTAATAAACCAAATAAAATAGGAACCTTTGTTATTTGTGTAGTTTTTGAACACATATATAGAAATAACGTTTTCTATATAGAGAAAAATTAAATTTTCTGTTATCTGTGCTTCACTTCAAAAATAACAAACAAATAAACTTAACTAATTTTGATTTACGTTTTTCATTTCTGCCTATGATTTAAATAATAATGAATAGACCTTATAAAATAAACAGGTTTTCTTGATAATTGTACTTTTTGTTATGATAAACTAAAACTTCCAAAGCAATAAACTCTAAATCGGTCAGACAGAGATTTTTTAACATAAATGACACCTAATTCAAATTGCATCAGTGGGAAGCAGGGGCAGGTCTACTAGTTAATTATATTATTGTTGTTTCATATTTCCTTATGGCTGTATTTCTGATCCCAGATGTGTTTTTAGGATGTCGCTACAAGAACTGAAAGGCAAGAAATAGGATGGGAAGTTTCTTCGAAGCTACCAGTGAATCAATGGATAGCCTTGCAAAAGGAAGAAGAGCCGTGGGAAATATTTTCCCACGATCGATCCACAGTCAACAGCAGCATCATACCGGGCTATTGCATCTCCCAGTTCGTTGCACATGGAAAGAAGATTGACCCATTAAGCCTCGGTTACTTTGTACTTGAGATTGTAGAGCACAACGTCGGAGCTTCGTCTGTGAGGCATTGAGAGAGAATAATGTGTACGTTCTATATCTTTAGCGATTCTTCTTTTTTATTTATTAAAATAAAATACATATTTATATATATATACAATAAATTTTAGTTCTATAAATATTAAACAACTAGCTGACCCGGCAAACATAGTTCTACCATATAAATCATTTCTACTGAATATTTTGGTTTTTTAATATCTGGTGCGCGCAACACACGACTTTAACTTAACTCCATTATTTATATCAATTTAAGAATTTTTAAACAAATTTAGAAACGAAAATAAATTGTTAAAGAATTATTTAGAGATCACTTGTAGCTGGGTGGTTAGCATAACAGCCTCCTATGCCAAAGTCATGGGTATTTTCGGTATAAAAAGGAGTAATTTTATTACTATTGTGCATTGTGAAGAAAAAAAAAATGTCATGTTCATTTAACTATATTAATATTACCTACTACTTGACAAAAGACTGATGTGGAACCCACATACAAGACTTAAAAGAAAAGAACTCAATCGACGATTCGGACAATTATACAGATTATTAAACAGAAAATCTGAACTTACAGTTGACAACAAATTATTAATTTATAAGACAATACTGAAACCCATCTGGACCTACGGACTTGAACTATGGGGGACAGCTAAACGTTCTAACATCAAACACATTCAATCCTTTCAATCTAAAGTCCTCCGAATAATAGTAAATGCTCCTTATTATGTCTCTAGCTATACCTTGCACCACGACCTTAATGTTCCATTTATTTCAGACCTAATTCCATCCAAATTTTCCAAATTCCACCAGAACCTCATTCATCATCCTAATCGTCTAGCACGATCCCTATCCAGCTCCACTCATCCATACAACCCACCCAGAAGGTTGAAACGGCAGTGGCCCTGAGATATTTTGTAAATTGCTGGAGTTCTGACACTGGTCAGATTTTCCTCTCAAGTGCGGTGTGATTGTGGCTATGGCGCCCTTACTTAGCTTCCGCTGGATCTCACTAGTGATGCGGCTAAGAGAGGCGCTGGGATCCTTTGGACTTTGCCCCGTCCTGTGTTCCCTAACTGATTATAAATATTGTACATACGTATAAATGTGACATGTTTTGTGTATTTATTTGTTAACTTCATTTATTTGTATTTATTTTGTCTACAAATTTTGTTATTGTATACGTTTATTTAGTTTGGTTTCATTTTATGTGTTTCCTTTTTGTTTACATTGTAAATATTGTATGAATGTGATCCTTTAGCGATATTATTATTGTCCATTGAGACAAATTGTAATACATACGAATAAAAAAAAAAAAAAAAAAAAAAAAAAAAATATATATATATATATATATATATATATATATATATATATATATATAATCGTCATTGCCTTTAAGTAACTAGACTCTATTTATAAGGGTATTTTCCCCCAAAACAAATAAATCTATCTTTCTTTCTATCTATTTCTGGTCCCGAGCCTGTGCGATGTCAGGTACTCGTTAAAGATCCCTATCCTAATAAAACCTGGCTAGGCAAAATTAAGGACTCCCACGGTAGCATCGTCCTATTAGCCATAGTAGCATAATGTGACATTAAGTAAATAAATAAACAATCTATCTATTTAATTTTGTTCCAATGCATACAAACGTGCCTTTTATAACGTAAAAAACTAAACATAAAAAGTTATTAATGTATTAATGTATTATGTGAACAATTCTAGATTTCAATGCAAAAATAATCAGGTACACTCATTCATACTAAATATTTTTTAAATGAAAAAAATGTTGAAATTCACCGTCTTAATTTTAAGATGCATCCGACTAACAGCGACCTATAGTTCAATTTCAGTTGGAGTTAATCGTTCTATAAATAATAGACTAACGATATAGTGACCGCGATTTAAATAAATTATTAAAGATAATCGGAGATAGTACATGCAAGATCCAAGCTCTATAAACCGACTACAATCCGCGAAATATTGTAAGCTGGGATTTACTAAAATTTTGAAATATAGTAAGAAATAATTAATTTCCATCAAATACCACACGAAATTCAATATATGTGTACAAGAGAGTGATTTTAGTAACACGCCAAGGCTTACCAAATATATCTCATTAAGTTTAAAATAATTTTCCAATGTCACTCGCGGACCACTTATTTAATCTAAATCAAATGCTTCCAACGAGACTGAATATACTTTTTAATTAAATTAAAGATTTAAAAAAAAAGTTTAATTTAAATTAAAGTTTTTCAACTTTAAGATATGTAATAGTTCTTAAATTGATATTATCAGTCGAAGTAAGTGAAAGTTATACGTTGCCCGCACCAGATTTTTGTAATACGAACGAAAGTTAAATTATTTGGATATTTTTTATAAGAAAATACCATAATCGCGATTAAAAAATGCGGGGGTTGGGGAAGAAGGGCGAAAATTTGGGGTTATAGGTATTTTATTATGCCACGAAAAAAAAAAAAAACCTGTAACCGAATCCGATGATAACAATTTTTGGCAAAAAAATAGCGCAGTTTAATGAGTAGGTATTCTAAATGGGTTACATTTGGTTTGCATGTGTATTGCACACGCCATAGGTGCAAGATGCATCACGCCATTGGTTCAGTTCGGTATCATTCGTTCGCCTCAATACAGGTATTTTTGTTTTGTCGGTGCTTTATATGTATTATTATTTATCGTTAGGTGTGATTTGCGCATAAAATATTTTGGGTTAGAACCTTCAAGGATAAATTTGGTAGACAAGACAAAATGAGTAACTGTAGTGGCAGCCACTCGGATCCACTGGAGGAAATGGGAAAAAAATTAATTAGTAACATAAATTTACTTCTTATTTACCTTTCAAATGTATTATTTATTATTAAAATATTATTCAATTTCTTTTTGAAGTTTCGGGGTCTACCCCATCATTAAGACTTTTCATTTATGGTGAATAAATAAAACAAAGTGGCAATTAAAAAAGCAGCCTGCACTTCTACAACCCAGGGTCTTAGGCCCAGTACATACAGAGATTATTTCTGTTTCTAGGCCAACGGCCGGGATATGAGGTTTTCCCACTTTTTTGGGTATCCAATTTATAGAGGCTGGGTTTGCCCTAGGAGGGTCTCCGTACCCGAGGACCGCCCTCCGCCTGAACTAACAGAATAAATAGTATTCTGCCACAAACGGGATTCGAACACAGGATCCGGAGAGCAGTAGGCTAGTGAGTGCTCTAAACACTAGACCACGCCGCTCCTCATGAAATTAAAATTAATAAAATAATGTTTACAATTAAAAATCAAATATTTCTTTTTGTGTATAAATTTTTATAAATATGTTTCATTTAATAACATCCCCTGCCTTAATTTAATTTAATAACATCTGTGGAAAGTACCGTAGATGTTAGGCGCAAAGGTAATGCCTAAACTTAAACCGTATACACAGCTGCTATAAAACTATTACATTACTGGCTGAGCACTCAGCATGCTAAATGTTTTAACTGTAAACAAAAAAAAAAGTTGTATGAATTTGAATCTTTCTTTTATAGCTCTATTCATTTACAATAAATGGAATGTCCTGAAGATGAGGTAGACCTCGAAACGTCGAAAGGAATTTGTATAATAATTTGGAAAAATAAATCAGTCTTTATTACAGTATAGTGCTGATTCTCGAGAATTGCTGTGTAATAATAAGCCTGTTTGGTTTAATTTATGTTGGGCAGAGCAGTAAGTCAAACCTACCCCCTTCCTCTTCCAAAACAAAACCTTTTCGCTTAAACTGCAAAAGTTTCCGATAAAAAAAAAAAAAAAATGCCCCCTGGATCTTGGTTAGTGGTATGAGTGAGTAGCTGAGCGGTTCGATCCCCGCGGGTTGAAGTCTCCCGGAGTTGGGTCACTGGTGTGGGGCGGCACCACTCGGAAAATCAATATGGCTAAGAAGAGGGTGCTGCCCGAACCCTTTTGGGGTGTGTCATGGTTATTGTCTATAGCAGTTAGTCCAGGGTCTCCTCATTCTTTTAGATTTAAATATAGCTCTCGATACTGCATGACGGCTTCGGATCAATCGTCCCGAATATGAGAGTCAAACTCCGGAAATAACCTCTAATCAAACTTTCGAAATCGATAATACAACACATGGCACCATCATCGCGCGATGGTTTAAAAGCATATTTTAACGTTCTAAAAATCAATATTTGAGAGACTGGAATTTTTTATTCTAATCAGAACTCATTAGGCATGGAATATAGTCCAGCAACGGATCTAAAAGCAGTTATTTTAGGGAGAGATAGAGGTAACATTTATTATTTGAAGAAGGAAAGGGAAATTGTTATAATAAATAATATACTAAGTAGATCTATTTAAAAATATATCTCTGGTATTTATATCTTCATGTTATAACATATGTCACGGTCTTTTGTGTTTCTTGCATATTTTATATGATATTTGCAGATTTTATATGTTTCTGTTCCAGATGGAAAAATATTCTGTTCGACCTACGAGTTTCATAATTGAGACGTTGATTTCCAAAAGGTACTATATCCATTCTAGGAAATTTTACAGGAAGCGCGAAAATCTCTCATTACTATATTATTAAAATGGCTAATTTGGGTCTTTTTGCCTTAAAATTTAGAATTATTTTTTTACTATAATAATAAAATCATATTAAAGTTATGAAATGAATTTTTTTAGAATGATTTGGAACGAAAATAAATGCGTAATTAGTACTTTCAGAAAATGACCGCATTTCTAAATCGCGTTTTTTAAGGACTTGAGAATTCATTAGATAACATCAAATAGAATATTTAGATAACACTAAATGATGAGAATACAAATATGTGAAAAAATCGATTTCGTAAAAAATGTCCTTTAGTACCTTTTGGAAATCAACGTCTCAATTGTCGAAATAGAATAACTTTTTTTTTAATTACAAACACGAATTATAAGTATAAAACTACCAATTGTTCTAATAATATACCATCATATACTACAATTTAAAAAAAAAAAAAAAAAAGCTTATCGAAGTCTAAATTTTTATTAGAAACCAGTGACCAGTGCCATTCAAACCCAACTAAGTAAGTTAGGCATAGATAAAAGTATTTTTTTTAAATTGAACTGAGGAAAAATATTACTGAAACGGTTTTATTTAAGACCGCGCTACACGGTGAGAGAAAAGGTAGGTGAAAATTCGTGAAAGTTAGTGCTTTTGAGAGTTCACGAAAGTAGGGGAGGATAAGGAAGGCATATTTTTAAAAAAATGAATTCCAATAACAACAAATATTAATTTTGAAAAAAAAATCCTATATCAATATTATGAAAAAAAAAATTAATGATAAAGTTATATAAAAACAAACAATTGTAATATGCACATTATGAAAACATGTTTTTTAAAATATAGAATCTCCATTTTAAGAGGTTAAAATTTATTTATAATAGAAAATACGGTTGTTTTAATATAATACGTTGAAAGTGCGTGAGAGTGTATGATGATTCATACAAACATTTACATATATTACTATCCCTACTCTCGCCGTGTAGCTCAACGTAAAATCAGGTTTGATATTTTTTTTTTTAAATAGAAAGATAGATGGATAGATAGAAAACTGTATTTCTTTAAGCATATTACAACAAAAAACAAATATTACAGATATAGAAAAACATTTGTAGAACTATGGTCTTTTAGATCGTCAGCCCGGAGCCGATCTGTAAAGTTTTACAAAATTATATAATAGTCAAACAGGTTACTTCCTTATTCTATTCAACTTCTAACTGCATTAACTTATAAATAAAACAACAGTAAAAAAATAACAATAATCAATCATATCAATAATATTACACATTAGAAAGTTTTTTAATTATAATTAAATTCCATTTTTAAATTACATCTACCCTTAAGGGTCATTGACACTTTCTAATTTTTTAATCTCTAGTGATAGTCTGATTATTTTAAGAACTTAAATATGAATAGTTTGCCTATTTAATACTAAGTATTTTTCTTTTAAAGTATAACGAATATAACGAAAGTCATATAGTTAATTTTGTTTTAGCTCAGAAAATTTTATAATATGCATACTGTAATTAATTAAATATTAATAATCGATTTAGCGAATCCCAAGGTTCGATGGCGATACCACCATTTTTTTTCAGCCCAAATCCACCGTCTAAGTCCTAGCCACCAAGACACTATTAACCTCTTTTAATTTATATTTATATTATTTCATATTTAAATATAACAAAACGCTGCAAATTATTACAAAGTAGTTTATTATTTCTAAATAACTATATAAGAGTACAACTGTATACAGGCAATTAACTAATATACAAATAATAAGTAATTCAAAGAAAATGGCATATCACCACTGCTAATTTCAAAATGCTATATCTCTTCTGTTTTTGAACCGATTTCAATGATTCTCGTTTTTGTCTTGTATGAAATTTAATTCTCTATGTTAAAAAACCGGCGGCTGAGCGTGATCAAGGACTTATCACCTCATTGCACGGCCGTTGTCCTGGAAACAGTACGAATCTCTATATGTACTGAGCCCAAGACTCTTTATGAGTTATAGAGGTAGAGTTTTTTTTTTTTTTTTTTTTTTTTTTTTTTTTTTTTTTTTTTTTTTTTTTTTTTTTTTTTTTAGTCTAAGAACCTTAAATTTTGGGTATTTATTTATTAATTAGGAAAAACAGATATATTATTTTATTTGGGTTCTAGGTAGAGATCAACTTCTTTTTGTTTGGTTTTAGGGCTTACAACAGCTTGGTCACCAACGCCCGAACTTTTTCTTTTTTTTCCTGTTTATCGCGCTTTACTGATTCCAATCCATCTTCTAAAATAACTAAGTTCGGGGCGTATTTATGGGTAAAATTACTGGTTAAAAAACACTCATACACTTTCTTCTCTATCTTCAAAAATAGCTGGGTTATTGAATTAAATAAATTTTAATCGGCCGCCATTTTAAAAATTACCAGCTGATATCAACTGGTATTAGGATCATCGTTGGATGTCCTAGTACTTTTGTGGCGAAATTAAAAAAAAAATGGTCAAATAGTTTCGGATAAATTATTTTTTATTCATTATTCGGTTTCTACGTATCATGAAACGTAAGCCCTTACAATTTTGAGGGAAGGTAATTTTTTAATTTTTTCGGTCGATTACAAAAGTTCATTATAGAAAATAATAAACCAAAATGAAGCATTATTAAACTCATGACAAAAAAAAAATCAAAGGAAACTTTGTTTTATAAGACCGATGATTCACAGGCATACATAAGTTATGACCAAAATCATTTCATAAAGCTTTAATTTTGTTTGTTCATATTTCGCTTTATTTTGTTGACATTTTTATTCGTGAGTGATGAGATGATCAGAGAGAAATTATATCTATGAACAAGCCCCCAATTTCAGTGACGTAACTAGTACATTTTTTACTCTTTTCTAAAAAAAAAACGGCTGTTGTGATTTTGATTAATCTCGCTATATCGATGCAAATTTTAGCGAGATTTATTATCATGTAAGGTTTCATTCTGATTGAAATAGTCTGACAGGGTTAAAATACCGATATTTTGAATTGTCTTTTTCTTCTTATTTCCTTAATTTTATAGATTCGAAAAAATTAACCACATCATTTATAAAGAACGGGTAAATAAAAAAGTTGATCGAATTCGATATCCAACTAAAGGAGAAAAGAGAAAATATAGTTATTAATGCAATTTTTGTGTTTTGGAACATAAGAACAGTAACATAGGTGCATAATATACCGTAGGAAGGCTAAATATTTTAGAGATAATGTTATCTTATACCCAAAATTGTAAAAGTTAATGTACAGTGATCAAAAACCGATAAAACTGACTGATTGTTGTATATAATGATAGATTATTTAATAAAACGTATGTTCCTATCGAAACTCGATGTAACTCATTATTTTAATCTTTATTTAAAAATTCTTAAATTGATTTTAACATGAGAGGCAAGTGAAAATCGTGCGTTGCGCGCACCAGATTTTTTCCATTTCCAATGAACATAGCCGTCGAGAGAGAACTAAGCACATGGCCTTCCTAACCGAGAGAAGATGCCGACTTGGAGCTGTGGACAATTAGTGCTGTGTGCAGGATATGACTCAGGGCGATCGATCTCTTGCCAGCTGTCCGCCCGCGTGAGTGTATACTGTATGTCGTTCGACCTGTCTTGAAGAACAGTCCCGAAACAATAAACAGTAACATTTACATCAAAACATAATAAGAAATATCTGTGGATGAAAGGAAATTATTGAGTATGGGAAAAATATCCATTTGATTCATGATACCAAAGCCAACAACAAACTGCGTAAATATTTCAATTTCAATAGTGAACCTTTGTAATCGAACAAAAAAAAAAAAAAAAAAAAAAAAAAAAAATACAATTCAGGCATTAACAGGGACTAGAAGTGAAAACCTTTTTTTTTTAATTCTCTATTTGAGCTGGAATTTTGTTGGAAAGAGGAGTACGTTCATTGAAGTAGATTATGTTGATAAAGCGTGTTTTTTTTTATTATTTTTTCATTTAATTGTAAAAAATCACCACCTTGAAGAGACGTATCATCTTGAAGAATGTCATGGTAATCTGTATGTGACTGTAGACTGTGTGATTTGGAGGTACACATAGCACATTTTTTTTATGGACCTGTCATTGTATCTAGGAAATTCAGACACTTAAGAATAAGCCTTATAGTTGTTTCACAGAGATGACCTCAGTTTCTCTCCCAAGTAAACAAAAAACATATGTTTTAGTATGTTTAAATGTTTTCATGTAATGTTTAATGTTTTGATAATATTTACAAATATTGATATTCTAGAGTCAAGAGAAATAAGATATTCATTATATTAACTTCATATATAGTAAGAGGTAAGTTCTAAAACATAATTTATCTTCCATGCCTTACTCATTTCATTTGCAACTGATTTTAATTCAATTAAATACTGAAATAAAGTGTTATAAATATCGATATTTTTGTGCCGATATTACACCGGTATCGATAACGTTTACGGAAATTGATATCGTTATCTTATCTCTAATAGACAGGTATACACAGAGCGCATGCGCCAGTCTAGAGCATGTTGGTGACGTTACAATGGTTATAAAATCAAAGCTTTTACCCCTGCCAAAAATCGCATAAGAAGTTTTCACTTCAAAAATTCTAATTATGCAATTAGGGTCTGTCAAACTATTTCAATGATGTTGAAATCTCTCTGATATCATTGAGAATTTAACCAGGCATTGATGTAACAAGATTTCACTTTAAAAAAAAAAAAAAAAAAAAAAAAAAAAACTTCCCAAATTTTGAGTGCTTATGTTTCAAGATATCTAGAGCCCGAATAACGTACAACTTACTGGACCAATTGTTCGAAATTGGGCACAAAAAGACCAGTGCATCCAATATCCTATCACCAAGTAGACCAAGATATCAGCCGCTTATTTTTAAAATGGCGGCCGATTAGAAATGATTTAATTATGAAAAATAAAATTTAAATTTTACCCACAACTCAGTTTTCTGTTGTTAATGCTATTCGATAGAGCATTACAATTTACAAAAAAACAAGAATCAGAGAAATCGGTTTAGAAATAGAAGAGATATAGCGTTTTGAAATTAGCAGTGGTGATTGGCCACGTTCCTTTGAATTATTTATTGCTTTTTATATCAGTTAATTGCCTGTAAACAGTTATTTCCTAATATAGTTATTTGGTAATAATAAACCATTGTGTAATAATTTGCAGCGTTTGGTTTAGTAAAATATCTCTGGTAGGGATGACTTGTAGCTGGGTGGCTAGCATAACAGCCTCCTATGCCAAAGGTATAAAGTGCAATAGTAGCATAAAGTGGCGTTAAATATTGGGTTGTGTCACATAAAATGTCCGTTTTCAAGGTAAAGGATATTTACTAAAAATACGATATGAAAACTAGTTAATTTTATTCGAAGTATTTACCTTCTTTTTCTACACATTTTTCCCAACGTGACACCAACTTTTTTATCCCCGAACTGAAAAACTCTGAGCTTCGAAGTGAAACAAAATCTGAAAACGCACTTTTCACTTGATCATCATTTTCAAAAAGTTTTCCTTTGACGAAGTTGTCTAAATTCCTGAACAGGTGGTAATCTGTTGGAGACAAGTCGGGAGAATATGGGGTGCGGAAGAACTTCGTAGCCCAGTTCTTTCAATTTTTGCACTGTATTTTTGAAACATGGGGTCTTGCTGCCGCTCAGTGAGATCATGAGGTACGGCTTTTACTTCCAATACACTTTAATGTCTGGAAGGGTAGATGCACTTGCATTTAGTTGTGCTGAGAGTCCTTTAACTGTTTGGTAGTGGTTTTCCTTCTACTGTATGTTTGAGAGTTGTCTATTACGGACGGAGGTCTTCCTCGGAGCAAGTTTTCCAAGTCGGTATCTGAAAACTTGGCAAACCAACGGCGAATGGTACGTTCATTAACACTGCCTTCCCCAAACGCCTTGCAAATATTTCTAGCGGCCTCAGCAGCTGAATGGCCGAGTTTAAACTCGTACAAAAATATTACTCGAAAATCGCGTGTTTCCATGTTCACATTTGGAGGTATACTAAAAAGTGGGTAATTGATTGGGAAGCTAATGTTTATAATACAATGGTAGACGATTAGTAATCGTTTACTTTAAATATGTAAACATTCGTAAACAAAAATATCTCTGGTTAGACGCATGATTCTATGTACCTTATAACACGTGATTCTCAAAAAAAAAAAAAAAAATAAATAATAAAATAATAATACTAATACTAGGACCAAGAAAACAGAAGATGGATACAGAAGCAAAGCAAGAAAACAACAGAAAAAATTCGCCAACGATCGAGACAGACATCAGAGAAAGAAGACTGAAATTCTATGGGCACATACAAAGACTACCTGAAACAAGACTGACACAACAAATACACGAAGCAACAGCAACACTCAAAAGCACTACGAACTGGATCAAACAGACACGAGAAACTTACGAAGAGCAGACATAAGACAAGAGGAAATCCAAGACAGAAACATATTTAAAAAAAAAAAAACAACTCTAGAGCAAAACAATCAGAAACCATACAGACCCAAATGGTCTGCAGAAAGAAAAGAGAAGTTCAGCCAAAGAATGAGACAATACTGGCAAGACAAAAAGAACAAGAAATAAGAAAATTGAGACATAAGTGCTTAGCGCCTTCCTTTTAGGGAGACATCGCACTAATAATAACAATAATAATAATACAAAATTAATGGAAGCATATTATGCTTATAACGCAAATTGAATAGAACTTCCTGATTTTGAAAAATAGAAAGAAGATAAAAAAACTTTTAACAATTCTTAGTTGAAAAAACTAATTATAAATTATTTCAAAATTAAGTTATATTTTACGTGTTAAAAGTTTTGTAATTGGTAGTAGTGTCACTGAACTTAGACAGAAAGATGTAAAAATGTCTTGCCATCAAATTAATTTAGTGACTAAAGTCGTTCAAACAATACGACATTTTTCTCTCAATGCCAATCCTTATGTCATGAATTAAAATACTAAGGCTGAAAGAATCACTTGCGACTCATCCAAACGCAATACTGGCAGTTTTTTTTTTCTTGATGTTAACGTTCTTTCCTACTCCAATTATGTCAAACAGAAGTGTTATCCAACAGATAACCAAACTATTCAAAATAGTGTAGGAATTGACAATCTGAGATTTATTACCTGGGACCGCCAGGAAACAAAGTTCTACCCATCCAGGATTCCTGTATAGTGAGTATACAAATTGGGGAAAAACCTGGGGTTGACATAACATTAGCCAAATCGCTACTTGGCATTATCGTTGGTAGAGCGTGACTGTGTCCCAAGGAAATTTTTTTCTTCAGGAAGGAATAATAATTATCCTTACCCACTCATTTTTCTACTTTACCTAGCGATATTTATTAAATACACAAAATGGAGCATAGCAATTCTCTCAGTAAAGAAACATTTTTTTATTTTTTGCTCATTTGATTTTATGTTTTTACATTGTACCACCACAGGATCTCCAATACTTCGCATCGATTTCAATGGCGTAATCGCCACTTCAAAGTCATCGTTTATTGTTTTTCACCCCTACCTCGCCTATTTAAGCTATGCTGGGGTGAGGGGAAGGCGGATTTATATTAAAGTTAAAAGCGACCGACAACGAGACATGATTTTATTTACGTAATTATTTTATCGCAAGTTTCATGCAACGCGCGTTACAACTCGGAACGCCGCCACAAGATCTGCTAATACTAAACCCGACACTCAGCTTGTCTCAGTACAACGCAACTCATCCACACTGCCTAACAGCTTTTAAATCTCGGGAATAAAACTGGGTTCAAGTAATATTATTAGGATTATAGAGATCAAATGAGGAACAATCATTTATATTCAGACATCTTTAATAAACAAAGAGAAAGGGACTGCCCAAGAACACGGTAGGAAGACTAGGAAGCTTTTACAGATGTAGAAGAGCAGCAGAGGTGGTCTGTCAGCGCAGAGAAGCATTGTCAGGGAGCCAACTAAGCAAGCCAATTATTTTCTGACATAAATGATATACCCACTCGTCATATCTGAATTCAGTCGTTAAAAAATAATCTCGGTTTCAGATGAAATGCCTGTTAGATATTGATAGCGCTCATTTCCTTGTCTCGTTAGTGTCCACGCCTGATGGGTTTCACCTTTCACTTTACCAGGAGCAACGCGACAGTGCATCACAGCTTCGGAAATGTGGAAATGTTTGGTAGTGTTCATCTTGATAACTTTACATTGTTATGCAGATTATAGCAATAAGGCGGTGAGCATTTTATTAATATTTCATTTTTAAGTCTTAATATAAAAAAAAGGATAAAAACATCATCTGTTAATACTTTACCACGCCTTGGGTCAGGGGTGAAGGCGGGGGACCAATGCCAGAGTTATAACCCTTCTCACTCTCACGGGCATCAAGAAGCAAACTCGTGATTATTTTATCCCGACGTGGCTGAGAACGCACATTAATCCACTAAGCCATTATATAAAATATATAGTAAGGGAAAGTATTTCAAGTATACGCCTTTTAGGGTCCTCTGAGTCCAAATAAGTCCCACAAAATATCCTTGTAGTAAGTACAGCGGGAAAACCAATAGTCGTACGAAACTGAAATTTCATATTTAAGACAACTAGGTATATGCCAGGGATGTTACAGCAACTTTTTCACGAAAGACAACGAAGCAGAACTGTTACTTTATTCCTTGCATTTTGCAAATTTTTATAATCATCTCAAAAACGGCTCTCATGATTTTCATTAAACTCGCTGTATTGATGTAATGTTTTATTCAGATTGAACTGGGACAGGGTTTAAATGCCAATTTTTCAAAATGTCTTCCTCTAAAATACTTTTTTGTTAATTGCAATTAATTAACCATTTTAACATTGAAACAAAAATAACTAAATATAACATATGAAAGTAATTGGAAATTAACTCTAGAAGAAATCAACAACAGAAATATTTTTCCAGGTTATTTTTTCTTATCTGCAAAGAAGAATATTTAGTATAGAGGTACATATTTGAAACCTAAAAATTTTAGAAAAAATAGTAAGCTACCATATAAAGTTGAGAAGGTGATACAGTGTTGCAAAAGGGCATACACATAACTGATTATAGCAAATAATAATTTCGATTGCTATATTAGGGGTACTCACTACGTTTGCTATAGCATGCTATTTGTGCTATTGTGCTAAATCCATCAATTTTATACAGGAAATTATTAAAGTTATAGAGTATTAGGCAGTGGAATAAAAGAACCTTGTACTAGACAGCTTGTTTATTACTGCTATATATACAAACAACATGGCGCAGGGGACGCTACCAACTGGACTGTACGTTGTTGGGCTGCTGTACACCTAGGTGGAAGTTCAGTGCCACAACTATCTTTACATATACAATCGATATTTAACACACCCCCTCAATTGAATGTTTTCAAATATATACATACACAAGTAAATATTCAATTGTATCTCACATACAAAACAAGTAAAAATATTATTCTACTACAAACGTCTACACCACAAAACAAGTAAAAATATTATTCTATTACAAAATTTTATACAACAAAACAAGTAAAAATATTATATTATTATAAAATTCTACACAACAAAACAAGTAAAAATATTATCCTATTACAAAATTTTATACAACAATTTTAGCACAATATATATAAATGACATTAATATATTAATTAATTAAAGCCTTCCGAAAAATTTGAAACTTATCAAAGGCAAGTGGTTTTGTGAACAAATCTGCCACATTGCGGTCAGAATTGATGTGTTCCACAGATATTATTTCTTTGGAAATAAGATCTTTAACAAAATGGAATTTTATATCAATGTGTTTAGCTCGTTTAGAGTTTTCACAATTCTTTATAAAAGCTATAGCACTAGTGTTATCCACCAACAGTTTTCCACTTAATGTTTCACCACTAAACTCACTAATTATACCACTTAAACTCACAATTTCCTGTGATGTTTGTTCTTCAAACCCTCTTGCTACCAATCTGGCCTTTTTGATTCCATCTTCCTTCACTGTGAAAACCCATTTAGTTGTGATTGGGACACTTCCATTCGGTGCTTCCTCTTCAGACCAAGTGTTCATCTTCTCATGAGCTTTTAATTCTTTAATAATGGCTTCCTGCCATTCCTCTTTTTTATTAGCATCCTCATAAGATGATGGAACTCCATCTGATCGGCTTACCATACAGTATGCATTATATAACTCATAATCATTTAGGAAATGAGGTTTTGGCCGGTTTCTCTGAGGTCTAGAAGTTTCTTCTGAATGCTCTGGATTGGATTCTTCATTCTGAAGTCTTGAAGGGTTTTCTGACTGCTCTGGATTACAATCATTCTGAGGTCTAGAAGTTTCTTCTGGCTGCTCTGAAATATTAGTGTTATTCTCTTCACCATTTTTCCTTCCCTCTTCATAGCTTCCACCACTATTATGATAGACAATAGGTACATTTTTAACTTCTTTATAGGGCATTTGGCTCTCCTCGAATATCACATCTCTAGATCTAATAACTTTCTGCTCGTCTGGCAACCAAATCCTATACCCACCACCACAATAACCAACCATCACCCCCTCCTTGCTTCTGGGATCCAATTTGGAACCTTTAGGAAGAATGGTAGGCCATGCTCGGCAACCAAATATACGAAGTTTAGACAGATCATTTCTACCATTCCATTTTAATGAGGGAGTTTCACCTTTATTTAAGGCTGAAGTAGGTGACCTATTCAGTTCATAAGCAGAACATCGAGCTGCTTCCCCCCACAAGAACTTGGGGATACCGGAATCTGATACCTTAGTACGCATCATGTCTAATAGTGTCCTATTCATTCTTTCACTCTTTCCGTTCATTTGAGGGCTATATGGCAATGAATATTCTAATTTTATACCTTTATCTGAACAATATTTTTGAAAAAATTTATACGTAAATTCTCCTCCATTATCTAAACGTAGCCTTTTCACTGGGACACCCTGCTGCCTTTCTAGTTCCGCTATATAATCCATCAGGTTTGTTTCAGCTTCGCTCTTCATATGGAGAAGTTTGACATGCACAAAATGAGTGAAGTCATCCAAAATCACCTGCATATACCTATGTCCTTCAACTGATTCAGGATTGAAAGGACCACATATATCAGAGTGAATTAATTCACCAACCTTTGATGTGCGTTTCCTATTATTTGAAAAGGGTTGTCTAGTAGCTTTACCTTCAATGCATGCCGAACACTTCTTGTCACTATAGGGTAATCCTAAACTTTTGAGTCCATGCCGATTCAAATGTCCTAGACGTTTATGCCATAAATCTCCATCCGTAGCACTTGTAATGTTGCACTTGACTTGATTATCACTGGGATCATCAAAAGTAAATATGTACAATCCATTCACTCGTGGACAACTCAGCTCAAAATTTCTTCCGCAGATTTTCATCTCCTTTGAGTCTGTAATCACTTTTAAGCCTTTTGAGGTAACTGCACTCACTGATAATAAATTATGTTTTAACCCTGGAACTATTAAACCTTTAATGTTTACAACCTTACCTTGAGAGGTTACTCTTAAGGTACCTTCTTTTCTAGTAAACATTTTATCACCATTAGCTATATGTATGGCGACATCATGATCAAGATTACAAACATTTGACAAAAGGGGTTCCAATTCTGCCTTAAAAAGATGGTTACTCGCACCTGAATCGACTAAAAACACATTGTTAGATGATGGTTTAATATTACCGCAATTTAGGGCCACCATTACAACTTCTTCTTCTACATCTGCCGTATTTCCCTGGATTGTTCCTCTTCTTTTCCCACGAAAGCTTCTATTATAAGATTTACTTCCACGGTTCTGCTTATTTTTGGGACATTGTGCCTTGAAATGTCTTTTATCCCCACATATAAAGCAACCACTCTGTGCTTTAAATGATACTTCTGATGATGATGCACAAGCTGATGACTTTGACTTTAACTTGGTATCTGTATCTAGAAGTCTGGCTCGCACAAAATCCATTTGGACTTCTAAATTAGTTTCTAGAGCTGTCACAACTGTGTTGAACTCATCTGGTAAAGACATCAACAGGTGACATACCTTGTCTGACTCCCCTAGAACTGTGCCTTGTTCTTGAAGGTTTCGGATAATGGTATCAAATGCCAAAAAATGTTCTTCCATATTTCCATGAAGAGAATATTTCAGGCCCATCAACTTCCTGTACCAAGTCAATTTTGAAAAAGAGGTAGATCTGACAAAAACCTTTTTTAAAGCATTTATCATTTCCTTGGAAGTTTGGCAATCCATGATTATTTCCAGATGTTTATCTGAAATGCCTTGGATAATGATGGACTTTGCCTTCGAGTCCTTAATGAGAAATTCCCTTTTCTCAGCACTAGAGGTAGGAGGATCTGCTTCCAACACATCTTTTACCTGTTCTCTTTCCAAAATAGATGACATTCTGAAAAACCAGCTGTTAAAACTTGTTCCGACGAGTACTGGAACTCTTGAAGTAGTAACTGACGCCATAGTACCGGTAAACAAAATTCACTAATAAAATAATATCACTTCGCGACTACGCGTTGACACTATACACAAATACTATGCTCTGCACAACAATACTCTGGGCCCATAACCTATTAAAGTTATAGAGTATTAGGCAGTGGAATAAAAGAACCTTGTACTAGACAGCTTGTTTATTACTGCTATATATACAAACAACATGGCGCAGGGGACGCTACCAACTGGACTGTACGTTGTTGGGCTGCTGTACACCTAGGTGGAAGTTCAGTGCCACAACTATCTTTACATATACAATCGATATTTAACAGAAATAACTGTAGAAACTCGACGGGTTCAGCAAAATAACACAAATAGCATGCTATAGCAAACGTAGTGAGTACCCCTATTATTTAGTCTAAAATAAATGTTTCAAACAAAGCATTATTATTCTTTTATCCAGTTTACGCTTATTTCAATCTTGATTTCAAAAAAAGAGATGAGTGAAAGTCGTGTGTTGCATGCACCAGATTTTTAAAAATATGAATTCTGTTAGATTGTTCAATTATATTTTATCATGGAAATATAGTTATATTGAAATTCATACCAAATTTATGTAGGGTGAGTATATTATGGTTTCCATCTTTGCCGTATTAACCGATGTGTTACTTCTGGCTTTAAGAATTACAAAATTCAAACAGATAAAAGTGTCTCTTAAATACTTTAGGCTATTTGTCTCTCATATGGTAAAACACTTTAATACATGGATACAAATTAAAGTTTAGCATAGGGTAGGACTAAATCAGTAAGGTTCGAACACAAATTTATTTTCATGAACCAAATTTTCCAACTTCTGCGAATCTCAATGACGTAGAAACAACATCACTTGAAGAAAGGAAATATTTCACATTTAAAAATGTTATTAATAGGCAAGTTAACACAAAAATATAATCTAAGAAAGACAGATTAGATCATCACTTATATCACAGTAACAGAAGAAGAGAAAGGGAGATTTTATTAGATGTTTCGTTTGTTACTATAAAAAATTAATATTTTTGCTTTGCCACCCATTATTCTTTTACAACCATAATCTAAACAACTTACACCTGAAAATTCATTATAATATAATTATTACTTATAAAATAATAGGCTATATACTGCTTTTGAGCAAGTATTTATGAAGTATTGTAGAAAAATTTCTTATCTGATTAAAAATGAGAATGAGCAAAATAAGAGGTAAATATTTGAGCAGTTACAAATTTTAAAAACTAATAAACCTGCTTAAAATAATTTTTTTAATAATTTATTCCTCCAATTTTTTAAACCTGACAAAAAAATAAATATTGTCTTTTTTTATAGGAGTTGTATTGAAGTCATCAATAGAGAAAAGCTGTGAGTAGTTAGGATTTTGAAATATCATAAAATGAAAAATGATACTTTTCAAAATAATTGGAGGGGCAAGGGATAAATGTTTTTAAGCATCTCAAGAGCTTAATATTATTTTTAAATGTTTGATACAAATAGGTTTTGTGTTAATTAAATAACACCAGCAAATACAGCTTCGTAGGAATCCTACACAGGCTAGTATGTATACTTTTTTTATTTGCAGGGTCCTTTTGATGTGATATTCCGCCATATACAGGTATGTAAAGAAGCTGGGACAAGTGATGTAATAATGGATGTAAAAATCAAGAAACTCAACAGGGAAACTACTGCCATTGATGGCAATATGACATTAACAATACCCTTTGATGATGATATTACGGTAACTATTATATTAAATAGTTATTTTAAGAGACAATAATGAGGAATTACTAAACTTATTGACATCTTCAAAATTATTTCTAATATACATCTATATTAAACTACAGATTGTTTTGAGTTTTTTTTTTTTATCTTCTTCTTCTTTAGCCACCTTTCCTACCACATAGCAGTATGAGGGAATCACATGTAGAGTCAGATCTAGGCATCTCTTTCTTATATCTGTTCTCTCATTGAACTGCAGTCAATTTTCCATTTCCTTCAGCCCTTCTTCATTCCTTCATCCTCAGTCTTCATTTGTCTTTCTCTAGGCATCCTTATTTTCATTACTACTTTGTTACATCGCTCTTGTCATGCGTTCCTCTGACATTCCTTAAACAAGGCCAAACCACCTCAGCTTCTTTCTCTAATAAAATAATATCCTCGGCTGGTCTTGCATCAAAGTTGGTTCTTATTATGGCATTTATAATTTTTTCCCACTTCATCTTGCCCTCCATAATCAATAGTACATCTCCAAAGTCTGAAATTGGCTTTTCTACTTGGTGGTGAGAGTTCAAAATTTGCAGGAATATGACCATATTGGTAGTAGCATGCTGAGCCTGAATCCAGCGAAAACAAAGGCAATACTTATTGGATCTAAACCTTCCCTCCATCCACTTCCTTATTACCCATTACCCTTTCTCGATAAAACTCCTATCCAATTGCAAAAATCCATAAAATCTAGGAGTTATGTTTGATCTACACTTGAACACAGAGTAACCATATTTCCAAAATTACCAGAAAATTCATCTCTATCCTCAAACAGCTCCTACGTTTCTGTGACTCTTTTCCTAGAAGTAGCCGTCATCTCTTAGTATTCTCTCATTCTCTCCCCACTTTAACTATGGATGCCTAGTATATGGCGGACTCAATGGCAAAAACCATGTATGGCCTCTCTAGAAAGTCACACGTCTCTCACTGGTATTCTGGTCAAAGATGGCTCTATCCCGAATCCCAATTCCTATTCCAATCCTTGTGAACCAGAAAACCCTCCTATATCTTTGACCTCCTTACTCCACACTCTCCTTTGCAAACCCTAAATACTAGATTCCAACCCATCGATCTATGCCTATCCTCTAATGGAACAGCATCCTATGAAAAGTCTTTCATCATCCGTGCTACCATTCTTTGGAACTTTTTACCCATCTCCCTCCAAAAAGTGTCATCCCTAACCACATTCTAACACCAATTATTTAAACACCTTCTCAAAGATCAGTCTTCCGCAAATATGTGATAAATCTAGACTTTGATAATACTAAACTAAACTCATTTGTTTTTGTTTTTTGCATCTTTTATTCATATTAACTTATATAATTTAATTGACTAAATAATTATATATCAAATGAAGCCAGACAAATTGGACTTTTTCTGTTCACTATTTATTACTTTTAGGGGACGAAATGTCCCAGAATAAAAATTATTTTTATTACATTTCATACAGCATGGTTGTTTGAAGACCTCTTGTAAACCTATAAATCCCCTTTCATAGATTTGTTAAATTTTATCCAAAAAATTAACAAATCTTGAAGTGTTTTTAATGTCTTCGAACATCTGAAGTATTCTGAGATTTTGAAAATTATGTGATCACCTTTACAATTACCTTTCTATAGATAATGTTGGAGAAAATTTGAATTTAAATGTTACTCAGCAGTTCAAATATCAAATTTATATGTAGTATCTGAGTGTATTTGAATTAATGTAACTATATTTTCAGTCCATACTAAAGTTATCACAGCTCACTAATGGTGGATACAAAGAAAATTCATATACACAAGTTGTGAAGAAGTCATGTAATACAATGTTTAATCTTCTCCCGGTTATGACAAGAGAAATTTGGAAGGCAGGAAAATTTGGAAAGGGATGCCCTGTAAAACCTGTAAGTATCCATGTATGAAGACTCATGTTATTATAGAACCTAGCAAAGTAAATGTAAAAAAATAAATTGATAAAATTAGATAATGGAGAAGTTGGTTGTACAAATAAAAACACACATTGATAAGAAAAACTTATTTTATTTGTGTACCTTGTACCAATGCCTTATATGCATACAAATAAAATATGTTTTTCTTATTTGTGTGTTTTCTTGGTGATCACACCCCGACCTACTTCTCCATCATATAAACTCAACAGTCAACAAAAATCCATTAATAAAATTAGACCTAAATTCAATATTTTAAGTGGGTTGTAAAAAAGTTTGTAATTTTTCAATTTTTCAATTTGATTCTCTCTTTGTTTAATCCCATCAATAATGTTTATATATTCTAAAAAGAGATTAGTTAAGTGATTCCTTATCTTTAAGTGGTATTTTGCTTGATCAAAATGTAAGAGAAAAACAAATTCATTTTCGTCATTTAATGATTTTATATTTCCAAAAAGGGAAATCTGCTGGTCAGACAGCTAAGAAAATTTGCAGTGTATACTGCGATGATGCCTTAGAAGAAAGCAACGTCTGTAAGTGATTTGCTTAGTTCATAACAGGAAATTCGGACGTGGAAGACGCAAAGCGCTCGGGTCGTCCTTAAACTGTTGATGATGACCAAATTCCAAAAATTACCTGAAAGATGGCAATATGTAATAAATCAAAATGGGTCATATACGAGAATAATTGATTAAAACTATTTACAAGAATGTTTTTATTGAAATCACCAATAAAAAACGCTACAAACTTATTTCACAACCCAATACATAAGGAACTGTATAATTCAATATTTTTAAATAAAGGAACTGTTTATCATTCTTAGTGAAACTAATGTTTAAGAATAAAAAGTATTAAAAAAAAAAA
This sequence comes from Piezodorus guildinii, assembly GCA_023052935.1. NCBI lineage: Eukaryota > Metazoa > Arthropoda > Insecta > Hemiptera > Pentatomidae > Piezodorus > Piezodorus guildinii. Next base: position 40,005,147 of record CM041297.1, on the reverse strand, counting down.
AAAAATTAAATCAATAATTTATTTTATTTTTTGCCCTGCCCTGACTGTTAGGCAATACGGGTGTTGCAGCATTGGGATGTTAAGCATGACTGCTTAACAGCCCAATGCTGCCATTAAATCAATAAAAAATCAGTTATTACTTTAGCTGATTTAAAGGCACACAAATTGAGTTTTTCTTATCGGTTTATTTTCTTGATAACCGCACCTCCAACCAACTTCTCTATCAATGAAACTCAATGGTCAACAACAACTCCATTAATAAAATTAGAGCTATAATTCAATAATTCATATGATTAAATATTTCTTTTTATCATTCTTAGGGCAATTAAGGTTTCAGAATAAAAATTAATTTTAAAATCAGTTATCATTTTGGCCGTCTTACAAAATTAATCAGTCAATAAAAAAAAATTAAAAAAATTGGAATTAGTAAATGATAACTAACCATAACATTTATTGAACAGGGCATTTGTTTGCTAAGAAATAAAATAAAATTCATTAAAGAACACCATAGGGACAAATAACCCTAAATGTATCAGGAATAAAATAGTTTAATTTCTGTAATTTATTATAATCTAACAACTCTCATTTCATTTTCTACTACTCGGCAAACGTTTTTTTAATCATATTTTATTCTATTTTTATATTAAAAAAAAAAAAAAATCTGGGCATCTAATTGTTTGTGAAGGTTTTATATTGCATCCATTTTACCATTCTACTACTCGGCAAAAGTTTTTTTATTATATTTCATATATTATTTTTGAAAATAAAAATAACCTGAGTTAATAATGTAACAGTACAACTCATGAAGAGTCTTAACTTCGGTATATATAGAGATTTGAACAGTTTCTAAGACAATGGTCATGCAATGAGGTGATTAGACCGATATCACAGACAGCCATCAGGTTTTTTCCAGTTGTGTCTGGGTACCCGCTTTAGAGAGTCTTGGTGTACCTCAGCAGCAATCCCTACACCAGAGATATTGATCATCCCCTATTGCTGAAATAGAATAAATAATTATTCTGCCAAAGCTGGGGTTCGAACCAAGACTTTATTACTCCTATTCCTTACATTTATTTCTATTACTTATATATATGTATAAGCACTTATGTATACATAAATGTATATATAAACATACAATATTTTGTCATATCATTCATAAATTCTCATTATGATATTTCTATTTTTTAAACTTTAATAAACACCAACATAGTGGATTGAATCATTGAGAATTAAATTATTCATAGCTATTATATTTTATTTTGCAAAGTTTATTATTATTATTAAGAGTTCATTATTAATATTTTGAAATTATATTCCAGGGAACTTATCATATATACAACTACACAACCAAAGAGAATATTAACATTGTACCTATTTTTTTTTACAACAAATACAAAGCAGAAATAATATATTACAAAGGTGGAAGAAGAGTAGGCTGTATGGAAATATTTGCCGAAATAGTTCCTAAAAGACCGCATTCGGGAAAAGGAAGTAAGAGACAGAGAAAGAGATCATAAAATTTGGAAAATCCACATAATAAGTCAAGAACTGATTATTGTACTGCTATTAATAATTGTTTTATGCACAAGTAAAGCTGCTTTAGAACTATATAAGAAATATAATTTATAATGTAATTTTTGGGCAAAATATTTATAAATGATTAAAGTTACAAACAAATTTCAAAACCTTAGTTATTTTATTTACCTTTGTTCAAAACCTCTTATATATTAAATATAATCATTATTAAGATTATATATTTCTGAACAGCAGTGGATCTATACTTTGCCTCCACTTTGTCCAGTGAAAAACAATAATATTTTGGAAACCTTCCCAGTTAAGAGGTTCAAATTTTATTGCTAAAGGAAATGGCTAGTTAAGTCTGATTAATGATGAAAAGATCAATTTTCTGTCATTACTACAATTACAGAATTAACTGTTTGCAATATATCAAGCTTTGGAGCTAAACAAGTCTATAGATATCAAGTACTTACTCATAGTAACAGACTCACCAAGATCATTAAATGCAATCACTAATACAACATGAAAAATTTCCTAGTAAGGAGTATAAATAATTAAATTTGGCAATTGCAAGAATATTTGAGTAAAAAAGTCGTACTTGCATGAGTTCCATCACATTGCGGTATTGCAGGTAACAAAGTCACCAATAAAAAAGCAAACAGGGCTAGGCTAAATGAAGATGAAAACATTGCAAGTTCCAATTAAAGATTGGAAGAGACAATGCAAGCAGTCCATCACAAACAAGTGGCAAACAAAATGGAAAACTTCATCTGCTAAACTGATAGAGCAGAAAATATCTCCTTAGACCACCTCACACACAAAAAAAAATAGAAAGGAAGAGGTAGTGCTAGCAAGGCTGACAAAAATGACAATGAGGCACACCAACTGTCAAGTAAGAGTGAACAGAGAACTATCGAAGCCCTTGGAAATAAGGAATGCATTGAGACAAGGAGATGCGCTGGCCCCCCTGCTATTCAACTTGGTGCTTGATTTGGTTATTAAGAAAATTAATGTAGTGGGTAATAGCACAATCTTCAACAAATCACTGCAATTAATGGCCTATGCAGATGATGTTGTAATACTGGGAAGAAACTGACAGTCAATCGAAGAGGCATTTGCTAACTTGAAAAGTGAGGCAGGAAAAGCTGGTCTCGAAATAGATACCAGCAAAACAAAACTGATGATTGTGCGAAGAATGAGGCAGCAATACCCACCTTATTATAACTGAAATGGGGAAAACACTGAAGTAGTGTCAACGTTCCCATACTTGGGGTCATTAATGACTAACGAAGCAGATGAAACAGAAGAGGTCAATACAAAGCCTGATAAGAAATAACTTAATCTCACACCAAAATAAGGTCAGAATATCCAAAACCCTTATCAGGCCAGCTTTTAGTTACGGGGGCAAATGCTGGACAATGAATAAGGTGACTTGTGACAGGCTCGACAGATTTGAGAGGAGAATGTTGTGAGGAATTTTTGGGGAAGTGGGAAGAATAATGAGGTCTATGATATATATAGTGATCTGTCTCTATCAAATTTCATCAGAATCGGTAGGCTGAAATGGTTAGGTCATGTCAACCGAATGAATGAAGACAGGCAGATTAAAAAAGTATGTTAAGAAAAGATCTTCAGCACTAGAGCAAAGGCCAGACCAAGATCCCGATGGAGGGAGAAGGTGGAAGACAACATGCGATGGGCGGGAATTCGTTTGGTGGAGGACAGAGCCCTGTGGTAACAGATGTTGAAGCAGGCCAAGGACCACTTTGGTTTTCAGCGCCAGGAAAATAAGAAGGAGAATGCATAAAGATAACAAATTCATCAACTATTCTGCATTAATGGAGAATGGAGACATCAAAATAACATGGATCTGAATGATTTGTGCACAGAGAAGAATATCATCTCAGTGATTTAAATAGAAATGCTAAAAGGATCATGTTGCATGGAGAAATGTAGATTTTGATTCTACAAAGATTTTAACTAAGCCATAGAGTAGGAAGACCGAGACTGCGGAATTTTTAATGGTCGATTTTGGTAAGAATAGTTTGGTAGCCTGTCCTGTATGCAATTACTGAAGAGGAAGGGACATAATTCTCCAGATTTGCATGAAAGAAAAATCATGTATTACATAGATCAGTTTCTAAAGTTTTAGGTGATACATAACTTTATTTTATTGATACACTCATAAAAAATTCTCAATTTATCGGAGGATCAATATCATTTAACACATTGCACTATTTAATAAAATGTTAAATAGTCTTCAACTTATGGCTTTTGAAGCCTAATGATGAATTTTTAATTTGTGTAAAAAAAATTAAAGGAATGTAAAATAATGCTGATTAATTTCTTAAATTGTTGCATGAACAGAATATTTTTAGGATAGGATGAAAGAAAAGGTAAATAATTAATAAATAAAGTTTTTTGAATTTAGGAAATATAGCGTTAGGAACTTATAAAAATCTAAAAATAGGGGTTCCATACAAATCTTAAAGCTGTCTTATTTTGACACAAGTTTGATTGTGAGCTTATTATGATATTTAATAGATAAAATGATATCAAATTAAAATCATAAGAAATATATATTAATGATTGCATCCAATATTGATACATTATAGATTATACATACACTATACATTATACACACAAGAATCTATGATCGACTGTTAAAATTATAAAAGGTGGGAATAATGAGTCGGTAAACAATATTAAAATGTTGTTTATCAGGCTTATTCCAAATTATTTCCACCAACTGTAATAGATAAAATTCATTCGAAAATGTATGTGTAGTAAACAGTAATAAGCCATAGTAAATCTAAAAATAAAACTATCACTCACCAGTAGTATTTTCGGCCTGAAATCAAAAACCAAAATAATTAATCAAGATATAAAAATGAATATATTAAATTAAATAAATTTGAAAAAGTTAAATTCAACTTTCTGCTTACATTGCAAACAGGTGCTCCATCTTTTCTGATGCTGAAGAAATTTCTAATATTAAAACAAGTGTAATAAGAGAAAACTACTACATCGGTTTGGGTTTCACTTAATAGATCTTTAAAAAGATCTACAAAAGAATTTATTTCTTCGCAAAATTAAAAAAAATGCTTAAAAGAATTACACACAGTACAAAATACTAACGTAAAAAGCACTAAAATCACAAACTAAACATATCATTATCCATGCCATTAAGAATAAAATAATGCATTTATATACTGACCTATTTTATTTTGGCTCTAATTAAGTTTTACAGTGGCGCAATTTTAACAAAATGAAAATGTGTCAGAATTAAGCAGTGCTATTTATAAACAATTTTCAAAAAATAATTAGATTAATTCAAAACAATTATAATATATAATAAAACGGGTGAGAGATTTTTTAAATTATTGATGTTTAAGAATACCAAGAAAGGAAAACTATTACGATACTACGATCGAAGGGGGGCAGAAAGTTTCGCAAATAAGTTCGGGTTCTTGAAAATCGTACACTAACAATGCGTACTTGCACCCATTTTAAATTATTGATGATTTTAATAAAACGGGCATTGACGATTGTTATTAATGTTGATATTGAAAAAATTCCAAACTACACCGGTATATTTTTACCCTTAATAACATTTCTATTTAAATTCCATATTTACTAACTAGAATAAATACCGTGCATTTTAAAGTGAAGATTCTAGATGTACAGGAATTTGATATGAAGAAAACTTGAATTAATGATGACTACAGAGTTTAAAAAAAACAGTTAGTTTTTGAACAACGGGAGAAAAATTGTGGAATTCTTCTCAGGCAGGTTATTAAACTCAATATTAAAACAGACAAGACGCTAGGAATGATGGGCGCATGCAGGATTTTCGATAGAGATGGGCAAGTTGGTCGAAAATATAAATTATTTTTTTTCAAACATGGTCTTCACGCATATTAATTTGAAAGTTAAGTACGTGCTTAGAAGTAAAAACAATCTCTAATTACAACTTTTACCCTGATACCTTATTATTTTATTTTTAAAAATAATTTTTATTTGTCCCACCAACTTTTAGGAGGGGAGGAAGCCTCTCCCCCAGGCCACTCCTATAAGGGTAAAAGAAGAAATTCTGGCATTGCTTAGCAACCTTGAGTCCATGTTGGCTCTTCGAATTTCACCTTGGCTCATCAAAATTTATTTATTAACATGGTCTCACCTTCCTCCATCAATGGCTAGAACTATCTTGTTTGTCTTTATAGTTGTTATATTTACAGCTGTATTGATTAATACATCCAGTAAATTAGCTGTTAGATAAATCACATGAAGAGAAACTGCCCATTGGCAGCACTCCAATAGGTAATCTAAACTAGAAGGTCTCGAGATCGTCTTCTTTCCAGACGCCACGGAGGATTGTCAGGACTGGAAGAGGAAGCTAGGATTGAAACTAGTGGGTTAGAGTGGAAGTGGAGTTTGTCATGGAAGGATTGATACCTGGTTTGGGCCAAATCAGCTTCATAAATTATATTAAGGTCTTTATGGAAGAGCTTATTCGTGACAAAGTAAGGAGCGTTGAGAATTTTTCGAAGGATTTTGGATTGTAAGGATTGAAGACGGGAAGAATTTGATGGTTTAGCGGAGCCCCAAAGCTCAACCCCGTAAGTCCAGATAGGCCTTATGATGGACATGTAGATGAGCCTTTTGTAGTTGAGTGGAAGGTTAGAGCGTCTGTCTATGGTAGGGCAGGATGTCATAGGTTTACGACGAAGGGTATAGGTTATTTGGTGGGATTTGTTAGAATTTATTTTAATTTGCCAATTTTGACACCATACCTCAAGGTTTCTGATAGGGGATTGGAGAGTTTGAGAGGCAATAGATGGATCGTTTGTGACTGATAACACACATGTCATTAGCATAGGTAGAAAGGAAGGTGTTAGGATACCCGTTGTATAAACTGTGTAAAGAATTGGTCCAAGGATACTGCCTTGAGGAACACCAGTAGACTGAGTAAAAATGGACGTATAGGAACTATTGCTACGTATTTTAAAGGATCCGTCAGAGAGGTAAGTCTGAAAAATGAGGAAGTAAGTAGAAGGCAGGAATTTGTGGAGTTTGTACAGCAGTCCTGGGTGCCAGACTCAGTCAAAGGCCTGTTCTATGTCGAGAGAGGCTCCCATGCAGTACAATCCGCGCTCCAATGTAGAAAAGACTACATCCACCTCACATTGCTGGATAGTGGAGTAGGAAAACACAAAATAAAATATAAAATTGTAAAATTAAAATGGATTTTATTCATTTCCGTTTAGATATGAAAATTGTAACATTAACTACTGTTTTTTTTTTTTTTTTTTTTTTTTTTTTTTGCCGGCTAATCAAATGCACTGCAGCCAATTTAGGCTTATTGTGCGCCGTCCAATATACTGTTAATACAGGGCTAGCGCCTTGGTGAATCTGACTAACCTGTGGGGGTTAATCAGTTCACGCAACTTGGGATCAGGGATATGGTCGACACCAAAATGGTAAAACCGTGTCCTAGCAATCTCTGGGCAACTGCATATCAAATGAAATGCAGTTTCATCCTCCTTCTTGCAGAATCTGCAAGTCGGTGAGGCCACCAAACCCATATTGTGGAGATGCTTATTAAGTTGACAGTGTCCAGTATATAGTCCTGTTACCCTCCTTAGGGTTGTCCTGTCCATAGAGAGTAGAATATGACTTCTCTCTTTGCAGGGTCCATCCAGAAACATCTTGGAGTGATGCTGCTTGTCGGTATTCCTCCAGTATTGCCTGGATCTATTATCAGCAGCAGCCTTAATCAGTCCTTTGGCTTTGCTGAGGCTAATTCCACACACAGGTTCAGGTTTGGGGGGTAGCTGGGCAGAACCCCTCCTCGCGAGGCTATCAGCCCTCTCATTCCCTAAGATGCCTGAGTGACCAGGCACCCAATATACCCGGACTTTATTTAGCAGGGAAAGCATATTTAGATTGTTTTTTGCATTCCTCTACTAGTTTGGACCGTGTTATATAACTACCCAAAGCTCCAATAGCAGCTTGACTATCGGTATGGATAGTTATCTGTCTGTCTCTCATCCCTTCTGAAATTAAGGTTTGAGCACAGATATTGATAGCCATTACTTCAGCCTGGAAGACTGAGGTATGCTTACCAAGAGAAATGGACAACCCTTCCTCAGGTTTATCCATTCTCCATATTCCAGCACCTGAGCCTAGCTCTGTCATGGATCCATCTGTATAACAGTTGACTCCATTGCACGGTTTGTGCGAGTCAGTCCTGTTAATCATTGCACAGTAAAGTGTGTCCTTGTATTTCTTTACTTGAAGATCGGAATGCATGGCAAGCACCGAATCTTCATCAATCCTTCTGAACAAGTTGCCATGGCCCCGGTAAACCAAAGAGCTGGATCTTGTTCCTAACTTAGAGAGCCTATAGGCTGTGTTAAGTGCTTGAGTTTCTACTGCTATGTGTAATGGTGTTAGGTTGAGTAAAACTTCCATTGAAGCAGTCGGGGTTGTACTCATAGCTCCGGTTGTCATAAGGCATGCCAGTCTTTGCAGCTTCCCAAGCTGCAGCAAGGATTTACATGTATTTGCCTTATGCCACCACACAATAGCTGCATATAGGACCATCGGTCTTATAACTGTTTTATATATCCAGAAGACCACATTCGGTTTGAGGCCCCATGTTTTTCCAACAGCCCCTTTACATGCAAAGAGGCACTTAAGTGCCCTTATTAGAGTTCTTCCATTGGGAAGCTTCTCTACATGTGTTTCAAGCCTTTTTTTTATGTTTCATTCAAATTTACTTGTTGTATTACTTGTTATACAGTTGTAAATTCCAATAAATAAATATATAAAGTGCCCTTGTACAGGTTTTATCAATGTGGCTGTTCCATTTTAATTTACTATCAAGAGTAATTCCTAGATGTTTAACTTCACTACAGATATTGACCTCAGCCTCACCAAGGTGGGGTGGTCTGATGGTTATATTTCTTTTGTTAGTGAAGATACAGAGATTGACCTTCTGAGGGTTGATGCTTAGACCATTCGTCTGACACCATTCCCTAAGAAGTTTCATGGTTGTTTTGAGCAGATCCGATATGGTTTCCGGAAACTTGCCTTCAATTAGCACAGCGATATCATCAGCGTATCCCTGTGCATAGAAACCTGCATTACTCAGGATTGTCAGCAACGAGTCGACGACCAGACACCACAGAAGTGGAGATAGCACGCCCCCTTGCGGACATCCTCCTCTCGGTCTAATCCACAATCTGGAGTGTCCCAGTTCGGATGTGAGCATCCTTCCCTCCAGCATGGCATTAATCCATCCGGAGATTAATCCTCCCACTCCTCTCCTTTCTAAGGCTAATGCCATAGTGTCATAAGGAGTTCGGTCAAAGGCACCCTCTATGTCAACAAAGATGCCTGCCACAATATCTTTGTTAATCAGAGTTTTCTCAATCCTGGAGACCAGGAAGTGTAAGGCAGTCTCACAGGATTTGCCAGGCTGATAAGCATATTGAGCACTATGTAGTGGTTTATCAGCCAGTATATTGTCTCTAATATGTCTGTCAATAATCTTTTCCAGTGTCTTCAATAGGAAAGATGTCAGACATATAGGCCTATACGCCTTGGGATGGTCATAGGAGGCCTTCCCAGGTTTAGGTATATATCGTACTTTAGCCACATTCCACCTATCAGGTATGTGGTTAAGTGCTAAACTACCTCTCAGTAAAACAAGGAGGTGGGATCGCAGCACCTCAAAGCCCTTTTGAAGTAGAGCTGGAAAAATTCCATCAGTGCTGGCTGATTTGAATGGGGCAAATGATTTAACTGCCCATTCTAGTCTCCCAGAATTGACTATTCTGTTAGCTTCTGCCCACCTATCTGAATTAATAGTATTTTTTTCCGAGGTGGGATTGTTTGGCTCCTCATCCATCAGCTCGCAGCCAGGGAAGTGTGCTCTAGCCAGTGCCTTCAGGGTGCCAATCTCTGAATCGGTATGGCCCCCTTCCGCACTGATGGCACCCATAGCTCCCTGGCCCGGCCTTTTGGATAGGATTCTATTTACTCTAAAAGTAGAGGATGTGTCATTGATGTCGTTGCAAAAATTCCTCCATGCCCCTCTCTTAGCTTTCCTAATGGCTTTATTGTAGTCGGTCAGTGCTTGCTTATAGGCATTCCAACTACCTGTACTTTTGGCTTTATTGAAGAGTTTCCTAGTAGAAGCTCTCAGCTTGCCAAGTTCACTATTCCACCAGGTAACGTTCCTGTTGGACTTGACAGTACACACTCTATTGTTATCAGTGTAGGATTTCATTATTGCCTCAGTAAGTGATACATTAAGGCAGTCCAGTTGCCATTTGTCTCTAATTGATTTAGGACACTGTCTTATTTCTTGTTCGAGTTGGGTGCAGTAGGAACCCCAGTCAGTGAGTTTGGGGTTCCTGTACACCGTCTCAAACATGTCGTTGACATCTATGTCAAATCTGATATATTTGTGATCTGAACATGACTCCTCAAGAGAGACATGCCAGTCCTTAATGAAATCGTTCGCACAATTAGTGCTTAGTGTTATGTCAATGACCTCTGATCTATTTTTGTTGACAAATGTGGCAGTATTGCCCTTGTTGTGGATTTCAAGATCATTGCTTAAGATAAACTCTAATAGAGACTCACCTCTCTGGTTGTTATTTGTACTGCCCCAGAGTCTGTGGTGAGCGTTGGCGTCCAATGATGCTATCAGGGCGCCTTCGCCTTCCATCCCGGCAACTAGCCTTCTGAGAGCCTCAGTGGGGATGTCCTCTTCATAAGGAAGGTACACGGCGCAAACTGTGATCTCCCTTCTGTTATTACCCTCAAGGAGGGTCACTTTTGCTGCTGTCAGATCCCTGCAACAGAATTGCCACAAGGGTAATATCTTTAGGTTGTTTTTGTACAGTATACAGGTCCTGGAGCGCATGGGTACAGCTATTACACTGTAGCCCCCATCTCCAGCCCCTTTACACTGTCTTTAAAAAGGTAAGGTTCTTGTATTAGAATAATATCAATATTCTTACCTCTTACATACTGCTGTAGGGCACCACATGCCGCAATGCAGTGATGCAGGTTGATCTGCATCAACCGCAACACTATTACTGCTTTTTGGTCTTGCGGGGGTCACACACCGGCGGGCGCCGAGGGACGCCGCCATCACCGGTCCTCCCAGAGGTACCCGGATCAGCGGGCCCCCCGGATCCAACCGAGGCGCCAACCCCGTACGGTCGCCGAGGAGCCATGCCCTCACCAGTCCTCCCAGTGGAGGTACCTGGATCAGCATGCCCCCCGAACCCCGCCGAAGAGCCAGTTCCAGACTACTGTTTGGTTCAAAATAACAGATTAAGCTTTGAGAAGTTGCATTCTAGTTTCTATTCAGTGTTTTTAGCTAAAATATTTCTTCTTTTTTTTTTTTTTACCAATGTATAAACACTTGACATATAAAAAAAAAATAAATAAATAAAATAAAAATGAAATTAAACAAAAATAAAGAAGGATTTTAAAAATACGCCAATGTATAAATGCCGATACAATATAACATAAGAATCTAAAGTTTTATGAGAAAACAAGACACAAGGAGGCCTGTCATTTGCAGGAAAAAAAAGCGGAATAATCTATGCTTAATATTCCATATAATTCTTCATAAAACTAATAATTTAATAAATAAAATAATCAAAATATCATGAATGCCATAAAAAGAGAGAGTAACATGGGAAATGTGATAAGGGGATTATAATGTGACAAAAGGAACATGTTATCTGCGTACCAATTGACTGCTTTCCATTCTAGATAAACATTATAGCTGTGATTACTTCCATGAGTATATATGAACATGGTAATTAGATTTTAAGATCTATCGATAAGAATAAAAGTAATTTTATGATCTGATCATGTGAACTACCAGAGTAAGTTACCTATATATTCTCTGATTTTAAAGTTTTCTGAAGATTTGAGGTATTTATAATTATTTCTAGATTTTTTATTAATTTCTCTCGAGTCATCTTAATAACCCATTGTTGAGAAATCTAACACAATTGTACATTAATTTTACATCCTTATTCTGCAATGTATATACATTGGGAAATGTATTGGACTGATGAAATTTTGTGGAAAGAAAAATAGATTAAAACGAAAATTGTTACTGGAACTTTTAATTTTCTTTACTTACTGTAAAACTTTGTCATGTATAATACACTAATTTTATTGTTCATCTTATCCTGCTTATTACCTGTTTTTGCTCAGGTATTTATATTTTACAAAAAACATGGATTTATTATTATTATTGATTGGCTTTGATTAATTAGATTTGGTTTTATTAATTATTTTTCAGCGATTTCTAAATCAACAGCAATGCAGTAAGTAACAACTTTATCCTGCGTATTTCTGCATTGGAATGTTAGGAATATTAAGCTTTAAATATGATGGTAATTGCTTGGTCTGAATATTAATACGTTAAAGAATCCAGTTGAGTTTGAATATATGAAACATTAAGAATATTTATTATAATTAACATTACAAACATAAGAATAAAAAATAAAATTGTGAATTGTTTTCAATAAGACATACTTTAATTTTAATAAAAGAGTAACAATTTTGTTACCCACAACTGATGTTTCATACAACACAACCAGGATTTACTGAGAATAAATGAAATTAAAAGAGATATTTATTAACATTAAGGGAGCGGCGTGGTCTAGTAGATAGAGAACTAGTCTTCAGTTCTCTGGGTCCTGGGTTCGAATCCCGGCTGTGGCAGTATATTATTTATTCTGTTAATCCAGGCGGGGGGCAACCCTAGGGTATGGAGACCCTCCTGGAGCAGACCCAGCCTCTTTAAAGTGGGTACCCAAAACAATTGGGGAAAAACATTGTGGCTGAGCATGATCAAGGCCTAATCACCTCATTGCACTGCCATTGGCCTAGAAACAGTACGAACCTCTATATGTACTGAGCCCAAGGCCTATCATGGGTTGTAGTTGTACAGGGTTTTTTTTTTTGTTTTTTTTTATCTTTATTTTAGTAATTTATTTTATATCATAATCATATAAAATGAAAGTTTTATTATTTTTGGCGTAAAACTATATAAGTTCTTATCTCTTTTTGTTCTTTTCTTCAGAACACCTTGATAATAATAATCAAAATTATTTTATTGAATTATAGAATTAAATTAATCAAAACTATTTGCACTTCATAAAAATTCTACTTTTAACATTTTAAAATTATTTTTTAAGTTCTGATTTAGATATTTAAAATTAAATTAAATCAATATAGTGTGTGGTACTGGACCATATAATACAAGAAAGACAAGACTGGTTGGTGGAGAAACAGTAGATAAAAGTGATTTTCCATGGTTTGCCAATCTCTTCTATCATCATGAATACTTGTGCGGAGGTACTATCATCAATGATCTATTCATCCTTACAGCAGGTCATTGCATAATGTGAGTATATATATTTTATTGAATATTTAAGTCATGTTTAAGAAAAGCTAAAAATATATTTATCTTTGTCTTAGAAATGATCCAAAATCAATGTTTGTAATTGTTGGAAACTTGGAAATCATACCTGGAAATTACACCAACCAGCTGAGAATAAATTATACAACTCTGCATCCAAACTATGAAAGTAATAACCATCATGATATCTATGATATAGGTTTGGTGCGTCTTACCAAGCGATTGAACTTCATTCCTGGAAAGGTGTGGCCAGTTTGTCTACCATACCATGGTAATAGATTAAAACTGCCTCTTTGAACCTATTTTGATAATGATTATCTTTAAATTCATCTTCTTTAAAATAAATATGCCTACAACTGTATTTTGTATTGTTAAATAGTAACTAATTTATACACCTAGGAACTAATGCTTCCTTGACACTGTAAGATAATGTTACTTACTTAATTAATAGAGTCCTCTTTATCGCCGAGCAGTGTGAGGTCCTATCTTATAGAGACCGACCCAAAGTTTTTATCCTGTGCCAGCTGTCTTCTTCTTTTTCAATTGATTCCTCTCTTCTTCAAGGCCTCCTTTACTCCTTCCTCTCAGGCTTTTCTTGTGGTTACTTCCGCTCCACTCTAACCTCGTGAGTAGCCCTGGCTATTCTGTCCTCGGCCACTCGCGAGATGTGTCCAAACCACCTAAGCTGTTTCTCTTCAATAACTTCTTCAGCTGGCCTCAGGTCCAGGTTCGCTCTTATTGTTGAGTTTCTCACTCTATCCCTTCTTGTTTTCACCTCAATATTTCTATGATAGCATTTCCTTAGCTTGTATTTGGCTCTTATGTTTGGTAGTGAGGGTCCAAGACTTACTTACAAATGTTAGAATGAGGAGGAATATGTTTCTGAAGACTACCTTTTTAGTGGCCTTTGAAACTTTCTTCTTGTCAAGAGTCCTGAGAAAATAATCTTCTGGTCGTTTTCAATCTCTCTCCGATGTCTCTGCTGATCCGTTCATATTCATTGAGGTGGGCCCTCAGGTACTTAAAGTCCGCAAACTGTTCCAAATGGATTCCGTTCAGCCTAATGATTCGGTCCCCATGGTCACTCCTTTTTCTGATCCTCATAAATTTAGCTTTGGAGATATTTATTTTCTTATTTATGATCTTAAGTTTCTCTTGAAGGATCTTCCGGTTAAACTGGTGGTTGGGAAAATTGAGACGTTGATTTCCAAAAGGTACTATATCCATTTTAGGAAATTTTACAGGAAGCGCGAAAATCTCTCATTACTATATTATTAAATAAGCTAATTTGGGTCTTTTTGCATTAAAATTTAGAATTATTTTTTTACTATAATAATAACATCATATTAAAGTTATAAAATGAATTTTTTTAGAATGATTTCGAACGAAAATAAATGCGTAATTAGTACAATAAGAAAAGACCCGTATTTCTAAATAGCATTTTTAAGGACTTGAGAGTTCATTAGATAACATCAAATAGAGTATTTAGATAAAACTAAATGATGAGAATACTAATATGTAAAAAAATCACTATCGTAAAATGTCCTTTAGTACCTTTTGGAAATCAACGTCTCAATTGTTCACAAACACCACCATGTCATCAGTGAACGCAAGTACTCTGTTCTGAACACCCAGGAGGTTCCTGTGTCCGAGATGGTGTGGTCTGATTTCCTGTTTTGCTCACTTCAGGGCTGTATCCAACACTAGGATAACATAGATAATGTTAAAAAAATTAATATGTTAAAATGACAGTTTGTCCTATAATACTTTAAAAAATAAAATAAGCATTATAATGTTAATAATAGCGATTTAATTGAAAAATTAGAATATATCTCTATATAAAAATTAAAAGTTAATGATCATTTAAATATCAGTAACTAAATTAAATGTATCTTATAAGTAATTTAACACTTGTAAGTGTCATCAACAAATTTATTTATTTTTAAATCTAAAAAACTATACATAATGGTCGCAATAATGACTTTAATTAATTTACTCTGTGAATTCACATATGGTACACTGTCTCCTATTCAGTTTAATAGGTTGCAAGAAACTAAAAGCAATGGTTACCCATAAAAATATGACAAACACTTTTGCACTGTGAGTTTGTTTCATTATGATAATGTTACATAATATTACTTACCTCTTATTATAGTAAATTATATTTATGAAACATGATAAACTTAAATTCAAAGTAAAAGCACCATATATAAAGCATTTTTATAAATTTCTTCATTATCATAATTTTTGTAAGATTATTCGGATTATAAATGGTTTAATAAATCAGTTATTATTAGCTATAAATAACTATAAAGCTTTAAAATACAACTTAAATAAATAATGCTAATGATAAAGAATTTAATATTTTTTGACAGACACTATTTTGTCAAATGTGGATGGAACAATTATAGCCAGTGAATGGAAATTTATAAGAAACTATAAAGTTGGCTTGGTTAAAAAAGGTACAGTAAATATATTAAATACAGTGGCCTGCCAAAAGTCTGGTACTGCAAGCTTTATTACGACAAGTTACAGTCAAATAATATGCGCAAGAGGTTATGAAGATGATGCTTGTCAGGTGAGGAAATAAATATTTATTAAAATTTTATTTAGATGGTTAATCTTTCAGAGTTATTACCAATTTGAAACATTTCTATAAATTTAAGATGTTGTGTTTATCTTTCTTTTTATTTCTGTGAAATTTAAATATATACATATAATAAAATGAAAAATATATATAATAATAATAATAAAAATAAAGGGAGATGGAATATCCCTGGTACTATTCAATATATTACTGGATAGGATAATGAGAGAGCTGTGGAAAAAAAACGACTCCAGAGCGGTCCTAGGTACGAAGAAGGACTATGTAAAAGTAATGTATCTTGCCCATGCAGACAACTTTGCCCTCTTTGCGGAAACAGAGGAAGAGGCAGTTGCTCAGATAAATACCCTCTCAAGGATAGCTAGGAAAACGGGCCTACAAATCTCCTCTGAAAAGACAGAATTAATGATCACGGATTCAAAATACAAGAAGAAGACGGTCGACACCGTATGTGGAAGGATAAGGGTAACCCCAAAATTCAGATACCTAGGAGAAGTCATCTGCAATAACAGATCGGACCGAGAAAGCTTTAAAGGAAAAGTCATGAAATTAGAGAGCTTGTTCCGACCTTAGGAACCCTTTACTAAAGCCAATTTAATAAAGCCATAGTTCAAATCCATGATATTTTGTGAGACAGAGACCTCCTGCCTCCCTAGTGTAGAAAATTTTCTGAAGGTGGAAAAAAAAATACTTAGGAAAATCCAAAAAGACACCCAAAGGATACAGGTTAAAGTCCAAAAAATAAATATATACTAACAACAAAAGTTTGGAGACTGACATCAGGGTAAGAAGATTTAAATTATATGGGCACATGATGAGGATGAGCCCTGAAAGGTTAAACTGGAAAATCTTCTGACGATTCCTCCAGTGCAAGAACACAACTGGTTATTTCAAGCAGATCAGGGATGACATGGATTCAGCAGGACTGAAGGATTCAGAATGTCAGGATAGAGAAACGCCCAAAAAGGGGTTAAGCATGGTCGGAGGAAAGGAAGCGCAAACATGCAGAGCTCATAAGGGAAGTATGGAAAAATAAGGAAGAAAACCTGAACATGATATTCGCGAGGTCTTTAAGGCCTTTTTGTACTCAAAAAATAAAATAAATATATACATATTTCTTTTTTCTGCCATTGGTCAATGGTCTGTACATTGATTAACTCTTCAATGAGCGAGCAATTTTTTTTTTCCTTCATTTTTTTTTAAAGAAAATTTATTTTTAAATTTAAATTAAGGGTTAAAAAAACATTTTAAAAAAATTTTAAAAAAATTTAATTTTAAAAAGCCCTTTTTTTTTAAAACCCTTTGAAAAAAAAAAATTTTAAAATTTTTATTTTTAATAAAAAATTTCCCGGGGTTAAAAACCAAAAAAATTTTAAAATTTAAAATTTTTGGGAATTTTAAAAAAAAAAAAAAAATTTTTAAAAATTTTTAACCCTTTTTCCCTTAAAAGAAAAAAACCCCCCAAAAATTTTTTAAATTAAACCAAACAAAAAAATTTCTTTTTAAAAAAAAATTTTAAAAAAATTTTCCCCAAAACGTTTTTTTTAAAACAAATTTATTTTTTAAAAAATTTAATTTTTTTTAAAAAAATTTTTAAAATTTTTTTTAAAAAAAAAAATTTTTTTAAAAGAAAGGGAAAATTTGAAATTTAAAATTTAAAGGGGAAACCCCAAATTTTTTTTTTTAAAAAATTAAAAAAATAAAATTTTTTTAAAATTTTAAAAAAATTAAATTTAAATACAATTTAAAAAAAACAGGTTTTTAAAAACCCCCCAAAAAAACAAAAATTTTTAAAATTTGGGGGAAAAATTTTTAAAAAAAATTTTTTTAAAAATAAATGAAATTTTTTTTATTAAAAAATTTTTTTTAAAAAACCGTTTTTTTACTTTTTTCCTTTTTAAAATTTTAAAATTTTTGCAAATTTTTAAAAAAATTTTAAAAAATGAAATTTTTAAATTTTTATTTTTTTAAAAAAAAAATAAAAAAAAATTTTTAAATTTTTAAATTTTTTTTGTTTGTAATTTTTTTTTTTAAAATTTTTAAAAAATTTTTTTTGCCCCTATTTTTTTTGGGAAAAAAAAATTTTGGGAAACCCCCGGGAAATTTCAAAAAAAAAAATTTTTAAAAAAATTTAATTTTAAATTTTTAAAATAAAAAAAAAAAAAATTGTGGGAAAATTTAAATTTTTCCCCGTTTTAAAATAAAATTTTTTTTTTAAACTTTTTTTTTTTTAAAAGAAAATTCCCCCCTTTTTTTCCCCCCCGGTTTTTTCCCCCAAAAAAAGACCAAAATTTTAAAATTTGTTTAAATTTTTGAAAAATTAGGGTTTTCAATTGAAATTTTTAAAAAAACCAAATTTTTTTATATTTTTCTAACCCTTTAAAACCCCATTTTAGCAAAAAATTTTTTTTTTTTAAAAAATTTTAAAAAAAATTAAAAAATCCTATGGGGGTTTTTTTAAAGGGGGGGGGAAAAAAAAAAATGGGTTTCCCAATTTTTTTAGTGAAAACCCCAAAAATTTTAAACAAATTTTCCCAATTTTTTTAAAAAAAAACCCCAAAATTTTTTTTATTTTTTTTCCCCCTTTTGGGGGTACTTTTGGGTTTTTTTTTAAAGGAATTTTTTAAAAGTAAATGTTTTTAAAAAAATTATAAAATTTTAATTTTATAATTTTTTAAAAAATTTTTTTAGCTTTTAAATTTTTTTATTTTTAAAATAATTTTATTGGATTATATATAAAAAATTTTTATAAAACAAAATAAAATATTTTAAAAATTTTTATAAAAAAATTATTAACAATTTATAGAATGGTTATTAAATTTTTTAAAATTAAATTTATTGGTCCTAAAATTGAAAATTATAAACAATTTAAAAAGCATAAGCCAATAAAAATGTATTGCGTTGACCAATGTTTTAATTACTCTATTAATTTAATCAGATGCTCAGCATAATTAAAAAGTATAAATGAATAAAAGATTAGTATTAATATATAATTAGGCAAATTCATAAGTTAGAAATGGGTTCAAATTCTTATTCGATGTATTATTTAATAAAAGAGATAAATATACGTTTGTATTAGAAAAAGAGATTTAACAATTTATGAATGGGTAATAACCAATTTCTAAGATATAGATAACCAGTCGATTCCTTATCTATATATTTTATCTTCACGCATGCTAAATATGTAAATTTATCTAATTTATATCATTTTACCTATAAATGTATAGTAGCTTGCATACAGATTACAAGTTGAATCAAATATTTAATATTGTTAATTGGTAATTATTATAACTTTGAAGTTTATTCTTTACGGGCAGATGCATTGCGTAATTCTGGTGATTACATTAGGTAACACATTTTATTAATTATTCGTGTGAATAGAAATCCCATAAATTGTAGTATTCAACTATATTTGTATTTTTTGAAACTATACAGTATCTGGTCTAAAGCAACGTACAGAGTTTAGTTTCCTACATTATGGTAATATAGCAAAAGATATTTAAAAGTTAAATAATGTTTACCATTGAAAATATTAATATTTATTAAAGGATAATGTAATTAAAACTTCTTTCAATTTGACTAAAGAACTGATTATTTTTGATTATTTGATTAAGAATAAACAAATATTACATTAAATCTCAGATTCAGCAGATTTTTATCATTTATTAATTATTATAAAGATTGTATAAATTTTCAACCTTGATGAAAATGATATTTCTTGAAACGAATGAGATCAAGACTTACTAGGAAACTATTGTTGAAATATGAAATACTTATTGACTGATAATAAACTTTAATACATTCTAACTTAAACAAACCATATTAGAATATTAATTATTAAAAATATATCAGAATTAAAGAAAATTAATTTTATAGAATCAAAATCAGAAGTAAACACAGCAATATGAAAATCAAGAATCGAAATATATAACACTATTAAAAAGAAATTGTTAAATTAATTAAATTAAAGAACGTTGTACTCACTATTTATTAAATTAGATATGAAAGAATTCATAAAGAATTTATCGAGTTTTCACACGAATAATTATTATGGTGGTAAAACATTCCAAAGGAGCTGAGTAATAGCTATGAAAACAAAAGTTTACAATGATTGAATCTTATCATTATTTAAATATTATATAACAATCTGAAGAATTCTTGTAAAGCTATGATTTATCTAAAACTAAACAGATTTTATATAAGCCAACTTAGTTTTGACCTGGCTGGTCTGCCATTAATAAATGATATTGATAATTCAGGACGACACTTAGGAGTAAAAAGTGATTCTATCACATTTCCAATAAATACAAAACTAAACATAATTTAACATGAACCATAAAATTGCTCGAATTTAATATGTATAACGCAGTTTAATTCACCATTGAGGCAAGGCTACACTGGCTAGGTATCAATGATCAGAATAAAGATATTTATGAAAACTTTACATTTTGAGTTAATAGACTAACGATGAAATTTTGATACTTTACCATACATGTAACTCTCCATCATCAGGAATAGTCTGAATCCTAGTTTTTTTCTTGAAAGTAGGAAGAATCTATAAATAACAATATTTGAAGAGTGATATTAATATGAATGTCACACAACATGTGCATATACTCGAACATTTTTGTATTTAATCTTTTGATGTATTAATACTACCTTTATAGGATCTATAAGATATCATAATACTAAGAATTTCAGAAAATCATAACCCAAATTGTTTTTTATGAATTCATTATCTTTAAATGATTATGATATATTAATGGTTTTATAATAAAATTTCAGATTTTACAATAACGAGACATATATGTAAAATTGGCGAAATTAAATCTATTTATTATCGGCATTTAAGAACCATTTGATAATTTATTCCTGCAAATCAGAATTAAAGTTCTACTACATGGATACTTAAATTTAAGATTTGTGTTACCTAACCGAGAGATATTAACTTAAGATCTTCAATATGGAGAGTAATATAGATTAGCATACAGATTACTCATATGTTGAGTCGATTCAAATTTCAATCCTGTCTCAAAATATTTAACTAAATCTTTTCTGGACAAGCGTACTATTTTATCTTTGGGTAAGTTATCCTATATATTATTGTAAACTTGTTACGTACGATATAAATTAAGTATTTAATCTGCGATTATAATTAATGAGTACGTAAACTTGAGCTTTAATTTAAACGGGCAGAGCTCGATCATTATCCTAATTTATAATGTAATTTCCACAAATGTAAAATGTCGTATAGTTTACTAGGACAAGCTTTAAAACGTTAATTAACGAATTTAATGAATATGCAAGATTTACTGTATATTTTAATTAAAAATCTTAAGATTGTAAATAATTATATCAAGTTACGTGCGGATTTGTCGTGTTGAATGTTTGCAATTACAATAAAATAATATGAAACTTAATCATATGACGTCATCAGAACTACATTAAAAATTAAAATAATTCTTTGATGAAAATTGGAATACAAACATAGATAAGTTAAACACATTTGAATATTTTGATGAAAAAACTTACTGAACCCATTGAAATAAATTGTTGAAACATCGAATAGTTAAAACAATCAATTAGACAAGACATTTTACAGATAGAATTAAAAAGTATATTGTATTATAATAATTTTTGAAAACATGTATCCTGTCACATAAGAACATTTTAACCTCTATTAGTCAAAGTTGTAAAACTAATACTTTGGTAAAGTATATGAATCGTAGAACCATATACTCCTTCAATGTAAACAATGAAATAGAAAACAAACATATTACAATTAAAGATTCTTCGGAGAATAAGAGAAGAATTTTATATCATTAAAAATTCACAAAATTATTAGTGAGATTGAATTAATAACCGTAAAATGAAATCTATACTAGTAGTCTCAATATCGAATTAAACTCCATAATGTACAATTTTTAAATAATAATTTGAACATGCTTTCAAGTAATCAAAAAGTATTAACGTTTGGTGCACATAATAATATTATAATAAATAAGCATTAGTTAGATTAAATCAACTGTATATGAACATTAGCATTGGATAAATATGGTTATCACACCATTTCAATTTAGCAGAAGACATATGAAAATTATTGAGCATTAACGCAGAATTTAATGATAAATAGTATAAAGTCCATAACTTTATTATCAATTTCTTAAGTTATTGAAGGAGAAATAAAAAGCATAAAGAGAGATAAAGGCATAGGGCTTATGTAACAGTTACACGATTTATAGAAATGGACTTATGATACCGTTCTTGGATTTACTTAAACTCAGCATTTGTTACCTACTAGTATACAAGAGAAATCTATAGAAATTTGTTCATCAAAATCGTCCAAAGTTTAATATGAGATCACTTTCAGTGTTCAAATTCTTACAACTCGAAATGAAAATTATTCTAATAATTATACATTGTATTTAGATATTAAATAAATGGAGTACAATGATTTAATATTTAAAATTGTTTCAAATTAAATCAGAATATCGATTCAGATTTGATCTTTTATATGTGAAATGCAGTTTAAACATTGTTTAGAAAGTTAAGGAGCTAAAACTGATATAATATAGAAAACTTGGATAAAGTATCAAAATCAATGGATTTTTGTTGAAGAATGATAAGATTAATCAATAACTCAGGACAACTATGATAACAATTTTTATAATGACATAAATTATAAACTGATTCATTCAAACTTTACTAGTCCTTTGAATCACTAAGACATTGAAAACGCAAATCATAAAACATTTTAAGAAAAGACTTTTTCATAAATCAATATAGAAATATTTATTAAACAATAATAGTAATTCGATATAAAAATGTCAATGAAAACACTCTAATATATTAAATTATATTGAATCCAACTGATTAAGCTGACTGAAATGTCGAAAATCACAAATGATTTATTGAATTAAATCAAATAGTAAGTTAAATATCGAAACAAAATTATCGGACAATACCACTATTAAAGCAAAGAGATATTGAATGGGATACCAATTTAAAAAATGTTAAGAATATTCATGAAATATTACCATTGAATACTGAAACTTCTGTTAAATGGATTTCACAAAAACCAACGTATTAAGAAAATTAGAAAATAATAATCAGATTTAATTTTACAGCAATATTCAATCGTAATTAAACAACCATTTGTTATAAATTCCCATCTAATCATGAACAATTAGGCAATAGAGAAATGTGTAACAGTATGTAAGATAAGAACTTGTCAGCCCCAGAAAAATGTACGAATGAAGTGAGTTTTCTTCAAAACAATTTTATACAATGTAGCACTGAATCCTATGGCAATGGAATAAGTTTAATGCTTCTGAGAAAAATTTTTTTTATATTAAGACCAAATCTTTGGGAATATTTAAGGAACAAAAAAAAGAAAAGAATTTTTTTAAGGGAAAATTAAATTTTAGAAAAGAATATACCAAAAAATACCATTAAGGAAAAGGGTAAAAAATCCCGACTTTTATCCCGTTTACCCTTTAAGAAAAAAAAAAATTAACCAGTTTTTTGTTTTTTTTTCAAAAAAATTTCCTAAAATTTTTCCAAGAAATCGTTTGATTTATTTAAGAAATGGGAATGAAAAACCCCAAGGGAATAGAACAAAAAAACCTTAGTAAAAAAATTAAATAATGTGAAAACATAGAAGAAAAAAAAATGGTGAAAAACCAAAAAAAATTCAAATGTTTTATCTTTTTTCCAAACGCAGCCCCCACGAACCCCGTTTAAAAATTTAATTTATGTTTAATTCTAAATAAATTTTGCGAAAAAAAAAATTAATAAAAAGGGGACCCGGAAAAATTAAGGAAAAAAATATTCAAAATAAGAAAAAAAAACAATTGTTTTATTTTTAAATTTATTGGGCCTTTAAATCTGAAAAAATTTTTGAAATGAAAAAAAATTTTAATTTTTAAGGGACCAAATATATAATTACGGCATTATGGCTCACCCTATAGATTCTATAGAAATTTGAAAAAATTTGGGTTATAATCATTTTTTAATAAATTGGGATCACCCCAAAAAGGAAAATTTTTTTTCCCAAAATAAATTTAAAATATTATTAAACATTCCAATGAAAAACAGGAAAACCAGAAATTACATCCTTGATTTCATATCGCCGAATAACAAGGTTAAATAAAACTATTTTTTTTTTAAAAACAAATTTTTTCCCAATAGAAAGTCAAAACCCCAGAAATTATTAAAAAATTTGAAAATTAAAAGGAAAAATGAAAACCTTAAAAAAAAAATTTAAAAAATTACCCAAGGAAAAAACCCTTTACAAATTTAAGATTTTATTTTCCCCCCCCAAAAAACAGGGTAATTTTTAAAACCATTTATTTAATGGGTTAATTTTTTAAAAAAAATATTTTTTTTTCCAAACGAAAAAATTTCCATAAAATTTTTTAAAAAATTTTAGATTTTTTCCAAAAAAAAAAAAATTTGTAAACAAGAAGAAGTTTTCAAAAAAAATACTTTTTTAAAGTTTTTTAAACTACCTTAAATATTAAATTACATTATACCCCCCAATACCCTAACTTTTTGGTTTGTTAAAGGGCTATCCGTTATTAAAAATTTTAGGGAATTTTAAAAAATTTTGAAAAAAAAGTTGAAAAGTGGAAGTAATTGGGCAAGACAAGATTTTAAAATTTCCCCTTAATCAAGAAAATGCCCTACAAATTTAACTTTTCTGTTTTCCAATGAAACTTAAAATGATCCCCAAAAATGAATATATTGTCATGAGAAATGGGAAAAATAAAGCGCTTTTCGAAAAAATAAAAAAGGTATAAACAAAATAAAAAAAAAAAATTTGGCCCAAGTTAAAGGGAAAATAAAGGGGAAGACATAAAACCCCGGGGAAAATTTTTTTGTATAAAAAGGGAACAACAAAAAAGAAAATAGATCAAATAGAAAAAAAAGTATGTTGAAAAAGTTTCCCAAAATAAAAATTTAAAAGGTAGAAAGAAAAAACTCCACCCTGATCAAGTCAAACGACCGAAAAAGGTCACTAAGAAAAAGAAATCAAATAATAATAATAATAAACCTAGTACAAGTCAAAAAAACCCAGAAATAACTGATGAAGATATTGAGAATGTCATAAAAGAAATAGAAACGTCTAATGTTACAGGAGTCAGCCAAGATGACTTTGAGTTCGACGACGAATTGTTTCAAGTATCTTCTGATCGCAGCGCTTACGGTTCAGATACAGACCCTGCTAATACAAGATTTATCTGACGGACCAGGAGCATCCATCGTACAAATTAATCCATCCTTTATAATTGAAGATTGGTACACATTTTTACATTATAAGAATCTTACAAATTTAACAAGAGAAATTCAAACCCTTAAGATTAGCATTGACGTATTAACAATTAGTAATGAATATAAAACTTTGCATAATATTATTGAACAAAAATATAACAAGATATTAGAAAAAATTAATCATATTGTAAATATAAATCGGAATAACCGATCAAAAAGAGGTTTAATTAACGGACTAGGCAATGCTATTAGTTGGCTCACCGGCAATATGGACGCCGATGACAAAGAAAAGTATGATAATATTTTAAATAAAATCGAGAGAAATATGTATCACATAGAGCATAATGAAAATGTTAGATTAGGATTAAATAAAGAATTAACATCTAAACTTAATAAAGAAATAATTGTTTTAAATAAATATAAGGATAGTATAGAAAAAATAAATAATTTTACAGATTTAGCTCTTACTAAGTTAATGTATCATGATTTATTAGCCGTATTAGATTTAGTAGAAAATCAATTAAATGATATAGAATTTTCCTTAGAACAATGTAAATTAGGAATTACCCATCCAAGCATATTAACGACTAGAGAACTAGAACAATTAAACATACCGTTCGGAGAACCAATCACAGAAAATGTAGAATTAAACTGGTTACTTAGCTCCACATTTTGTTCCCTATCAGATACAGGATTAATTTATTATTTTATTAAAATCCCTTTGAAATCATTGCCAAAAACAACTTATTATGCTATGTCATATCCAGTTACAAGGAATAATAAAGTCATTACTCTAAAGATTAAAGAACAACTAATCATTAGATTTAAAAATTCGTTTTACAATGGAAATTGTATTAAATTCAATAATCATCATTACTGTAAAGACATGATAGAGATTAAGGACAAATGTATTTTAGAATTATGTAAGAATATAGAATTAAATGATTGTAAAGCTGTAGAAATAAGAACAAACCCTATAATCAAACTTATACCCACATTACACCAATATTTAACCTTTAATATTAGCAATGTAACAACTAGTGTAACAAACACACAAATGTATCATCTACCATCTACTAGCCTCCTTAATCTTAATGAAAAAGAGAAATTTGTAAATATAAATGTACCACTTTCTTATGTTGACAATGTAAATATTCCTTTTATTTCCTATCATTCTGTTAATAATAAAACTATTGTATCAACAAATTTTACTTTTGAGGAATTACAACAAATAGACTTAAGTAATATAGAAATAGAAGAATTAGAACCTTATGATATAACTGTATCCCAATTTATTTCTTATATATTTTATGTAATATGTTTATATCTTTTATGCTATAATCTTTATCGTCAGTATTGTAAACTGGAATTACTGTGTTCTAATCCTTCAAATGATAATCCAAGTACCCATCCTCAACCACCTGAATGTTTTGATGGCAGAGCCAGAGCTTGGTTTCAATATTTACAGAATAGACAAACCGTCCCAAATCCTTAAATTTAGAGTTCAGTGGGCTTCACTCTCATAAGGACGGAGGAGTCACGCCACCATGAGGCCATAGTGCACCTGCAGATCACACCATATTCCTTGAATCTTATTCAGCAGTCCTATTAACCTTTATATACCCTGTCCCTTCTCCCAGGGATCACTCTCTTCAAGTCCTCGCAGTAATTACGGTACGTAATCTATGTCAGATCTAGTATAGCCATATTGTTATTATCAAGATTGTCATTATTGTCTTTTAAAGTGTTATTATCGATATTTTGTAACTTTTGAATAAATAAAATATTTTTTTTTACAATAACGAGCACGAACACCAAAATTGTATAATCAGTAACGAACCTTTGGGAACGCAGCTACTGAGCCTAGTATCCAATAAATACGAAAAAGTTATAATAAACCCATATTTGAGCGAGCGCGATTACAATTAATAGTATAATCGGTAACGAACCTTTGGGAACGTAGCTACTTAGCCTTGTATCCAATAAATACTAAAAAGTTACAATAAACCCATATTTGAGCGAGAACGATTAAAATTAGTGGTATGATCGGTAACGAACTTTTGGGAACGCAACTACTTAGCCTTGTATCCAATAAATACGAAAAAGTTATAATAAACCCATATTTGAGTGAGCGCGATTAAAATTAATATTATAATCGGTAACGAACCTTGGGGAAGCAGCTACTGATCCTAGTATCCATTAAATTACGAAAAAGTTATAATAAACCCATATTTGAGCGAGGGCGATAAAAATTAATAGCATAATCGGTAACGAACCTTTGGGAACCCAGCTACCGAGCCTGGTATCCAATAAATACTAAAAAGTTACAATAAACCCATATTTGAGCGAGAACGATTAAAATTAATTGTATAATCGGTAATGAACCTTTGGGAACGCAACTACTTAGCCTTGTATCCAATAAATACGAAAAAGTTAAAATGAAATTCCAAGTGTAAAAAAACATAATAATAGGCCCCGATATCGATTTTATCTGAAGAGTTTACAATTATCTATAAACCCACCATGTTAATAATAATAAATTACCCTTATCAATTTTTTAACGAAAAGTTTAAAATAATCGACAATATGAAAAAAAAGATGGCTTAAAGAAATTATTAATATAAATTAACTTAATAGATGTATGTAATATAATCTATTCTGGCCACCTCATATAAAAAAGTAATCAAGTACTCAAGTAATCAAGTACTCAAAAGTACGAAAATTTTGATTACAGAGGAAACTAGAAAGTAATCAGGAGGAAAGCTGAGTAGTTTTTGTAATCAGCAGCGAGCATCATTTGATTACAGTAATTAGTACTCAAATTTTTTGAGTAGTTGCCCATCACTATTTTCCTACTCATAGGATTAAAACTTATGATCGTTCCTTCCTTGTCCGCTCCTCTAATTTCTGGAATTCTCTAACTACTCATATCCACCATGCTGCTTCCCTCTCCTCATTCAAATTCCAACTTTTCCACTATCTTTTATTATCCCAAAAAGACGCTTAGAAACTGTGACATTTATATTCCTGACATGACACTTTGAAAGAAGAAGAATTTTTGTTCATTGCCTATATTTA
This sequence comes from Piezodorus guildinii, assembly GCA_023052935.1. Taxonomy (NCBI): domain Eukaryota; kingdom Metazoa; phylum Arthropoda; class Insecta; order Hemiptera; family Pentatomidae; genus Piezodorus; species Piezodorus guildinii. Next base: position 39,977,206 of record CM041297.1, on the reverse strand, counting down.
AATGCTGTTACATATTAATTTATTTTTAATTCCGTTCAACAAAATATTTTCTAAGAATTGTTTTTATTTTCATTTTATCATTGTGTATATATATTTTTTGATATATGATGTATATGCGTTTATGATATGCACACGTATCATTAACCCATAATTGTAATTAGTTATTAATTATGTTCCTTCTGTCTGTTGGCCAAACATTTATATTTCCATATACTGTACAAACCTGTTATTCTTACTGGACCTAGTCCCAGAATAATTTTTTTTTCTATTTCTATTTCTATTCCCACTACACATATAAATTATATTTTATTAATGTACTAAATATGAATTATAGTTAAACTATTTAGACTCGCTGGCCATTATCTCTCCTCATTAATATGGTAGCGGAGTAAAACGATGTTTATTATTGCCATTTATCTATTTTCCGACATCAATGCTTCTCTTCCATGATGACAACCTTTTGCGCAGTTTTCCGTCATCATTCTATAACAACTACAGCGAGCATACAGATTTCAAGTATAGATCGGGTACTTTGTGATGAGATGCTGAAAATTAGTTGTTTTAAGGACAACATAAGTTGGTTTCAGTCCATTCAAAATTGTGGATAAAAATGGTCTTAACCTTCTTGATAGCGGATTTGTATCAGAATCTAAAAGTATATCAATTATGTGTATTACATAAATTTAGTATCAACCCAAGCCTAATTAATAAAAAGAGTTAAAATAAAACAAATTCTGACTTGATTACGATTTTTATTTTTTGGATGAGCGTAAGAGGGAGGGGGGTCTCTGCCTTTTATTGGAACGTGAAGAAAAGTTTAAGTATTTGCCAACTTTAGTTAAGTCAAACAGGCGTATTATATTACCGTAACTCACCACTTTCATTGATCCTAAACAGTAAATATTATGTTTCATACAATGGTACTGTAAATAAAACTATTACCTGTTTATTTTTTTCTCAGTGGTGATTTGTGAATTTGGAAGTTCTCTCTTTTGCCTTATCCTTTCATGGATCCACCAACTGTCTTACTATAAACTTAGATTAATTATGCTGAGAATCTGATAAACGTTAATTTTTGAGTAAGTTGGCTTAAGACTCCTGTCATACATCTTAATACTCAGAATCCATTTTAAGTTTAACTTAAAATATAATCGGTTTTAACGTGCTTTTTAATTCTATAAATAACTGAAAATAATTGTTTTCTTAGTATTCTATGTGTATAACATCAGGTTTTCACTTTATTTTCTTAATAATGATCTAACTAACTAGATTAAATATGTATTCAACTTGCAGTCTAGTGCGCCTGAAACCAAGAACTGAAAATTAGGTATGTACCAATAAAAATTAACCTTATTTGAATGGCGTTATTGCTTTTAGGTTTCTCTTGGTTCTAATAAAATTTGTTTTGTTTTTTAATTTTCGTTTGTTCAAACTTGAAAATATTTTCAAGGTTCAAAATCTTATTTATGGGTCTCCTCAATTCCATGGATGAATTAAAAATATAATTAATCCATGATAAATTATATTAATATTAATCAGTATAGTTAAGGAATCAATAGATCTGAGAATTGTTGAAATCATTGCTACGATACTACTAGTAGTTTTTGTAATGATTTCTGGATTTAAGCCAGACTTAGTGATATATGCGCATGTATATATATGTACATATATATTATATTATATTTAAAATTTGACCTTAAAGTGCAATCTTGTGATAGAATGTCATAAATTTCGGTTCCATGTCATTATTCTCAGAGAAATACATAAAAAGCTTGTATTCCTATCTTTACTTCAAAGTATGTGATCTCAAAGAAGTTTCAAATTGCTTAAATCATATTACATATGTAAGGTGGCTGAAAAATAAACGTTCTTTTTAAAACCAAAAATGATTATGGATAAACGTGTATGTATGAATGTATTTATTTGGTTGACATGGTTTGGAAATGAAACAGTTATCTTCTGGTATTACTTGTGTAACTAACTATTATGCATATCTTAATCTATACAGATGATATTTTAACTGTGTCCTCTTTGCTGTTTCTATTTTCATTTATTTAATGCTCCACCATTATCTATAAATATTCATTGATGTTTTTAATTTTGTAACTATTTCATCATTCACCTGATTATGTAATGCCGACATGAGCTCCAATAACATTCAGTTTGCTTAGCTGAATAATTTACTATTATTTTGTTGTATTCAAAGTCATATTTTCCTCTCTGGGTTTTTTTTATTTAAGATTTTGTTAAAAAAAAAAAAAAAATCATAAATCCTGATGATTTTCCTTGAGCCTGGAATATGCTGCTACCTTCAGAGCAAACTAGGAACTTAAACTTACATTGGGTCAAAAAAGTATTGGCACACCCTGTTTTTTCCATTTAATTCTTAAAGTATATAACTTATTAATGAGTAATAAATTTTATTTTTTATTGACGTTAAAAACCATTGATATAGCCCCAAAAAAATTGAAATAATTAAGGTAGAAACGAATGAGTAAAATAAATTGTAAAAATGTAAGTAAAAAAAGTATTGGCACAGCCATTTATTAATATATATCCTATTTAAGTAAATAAAATTCATTAATAATTTGTTATTATTACTTTGACATCAATTATAGCTTCTAATCTTCTTTGCATTGTAGAAAGCAAGATTTTCCGTGACCTCAGGTCCTATTTTTTCTCATTCCTCTAACAACACATCTTTTAACACATTTTTTTAAGACATTTTGTGTTTTCATACCTTCAAATCCGAAATATACCATAAATGTTCAATGGGATTTATATCCGGAGACTGAGGGGGTGATTTAAATTGTCTCTGTACATTGTACAATAACCATTCCTTTGTTTTACTGGCTGTCTGCTTAGGATCATTGTCTTGCTGAAATATAAGCGTATTCTCCAGTCCTTATTTTTCAGCACTGGAAAGCAGATTATGTCGCAACATGTCTACATACCCTGTAGCATACTTTCAACGAAGCATAACTTTCCAACACCATTCGATGTCATGCAGCCCCAAACCATTACATTGCCGGCTATAAAAGGTGTGAAAAATGTGTTAAAAGATGTGTTGTTAGAGGAATGAGAAAAAATAGGACCTGAGGTCACGGAAAATCTTGTTTCTACGATGCAAAGAAGATTAGAAGCTATAATTGATGTCAAAGTAATAATAACAAATTATTAATGAATTTTATATACTTAAATAGGATACTTTTATTATTAATAAATGGCTGTGCCAATACTTTTTTGACTTACATTTTTACAATTTATTTTACTCATTCCTTTCTACCTTAATTTTTTTTAGGCTATATCAATGGTTTTTAATGTCTATTCAAAAATAAAATTTATTACTCTGCTACTATTAAAAAATTATAATTTATTACTGGAAAAAACACGGGTGTGCCAATACTTTTTTGACCCACTGTATACAGCAAAAATAAAAATTTGGCATGTATTGGTAAAGTTAAATTAAATTTGAGTAGTTTTCTCAACTTTTAAGGAAAGACAATGTTATATTATTGGATAAAATATTAAATATTTAATAAGTAAAATTTCTTGGAAGATATTTAAAAAATCTTCTATGTGTATCACTCATTTTATAACTATTTCTGTTTCCAAAAGTCTATGTTTAGTTTCCTTGGTAACAATGATTTTCCATTGAATAATATAACTATTTAAATTAATATAACTATAGAAATCTTCCACCATCACCTAAGTTTATGTCTGACTATCCAATACCTCCTCCAACCTTATCAGTTGGATAGTATTTTTTCTCATATCTTTAGCTTTCCAACAGCTTTTTAAAATACATATTTATTAATACTCTTATCTTATTTATGAAAAAAGTTGTTCAAACTTGTGAAAATATTTCTCACTTTTTATTATAACCATCAATGAGGATGTGTAATTACACCAAATTAACTTAATTAAAGATACTCAAAAGAACAAATTTAAAAATTTGAAAGTTAAGCTCTTTCAGACTATTTCAATAAAAATAAGAACAAGCTTTTCAAAAACATTAAATTACAAATTATTTATCAAGTCTAATGAATATTGCTGTAGCCATTTAAGGGAAAATAACAACAACAAAAAAGTGTAACATTGATGATATATAAAGATAGTAATGATATTGTTTAAAAAAAAAGTGATTGTAATTTAATTTTTATTTTACAAGGGTATTTTTTAGTTAAAGTGATTTTTGAATATGCACTTATACATTTTTCAACATATAAATAAAAAAAAAAATAAAAAAATAAATATAATATATATATATATATATTATATATATATATATATATATTGATGTGGGCTACAGGGGGGTGAGAAATGAACTACAATTTACAAAGTACAAATATTTATTAAATACTAAATCTACAAATACAAAGGCTTACAATAATACTTGAATTACTAACTTAACTAAATGTAAAACAATAATTATCTCATTCAGTGTTCAGCATTAGAAGAGAGAAGACGTCCCTCTAGTTGCTCCACGACCAGCTAAGATTTTATAATTTCATACTATTACATTTATATTTTAGCTAATCACATTTATCTCATGTTATTTTATTTTTTAAGTTAAAACTATAAAGTGGTTTTTCTTTTTATTAATTTGTTCTTACTTCTAAATTTTATATTTTGTATTTTTTATTTCATTAATTTATTTTATTTTCTGCTCTTTTATATATTTATTGGGCAAATAAAATTCTATGGAGGATCTTATAGACCTAAATAGCCCTAAAACTAAAAGAAAACGAGTCCGAGTTCGCCTAAAAATTGAAAATGGGCATATTGATAGCGCTGTACCCATTAGTCCCACTTTCCTTATAATAGAAAGAACGGATGATGAATCTTTTCAAAAAGTTTCACCCTTTCTTATAAATAAATTTCTGTCAGGATTAGTAGGAGACCTAAAAAATGTTAAAAAACTTAGAAATGGTTCTCTTCTTATTGAAACCAAAACTTCGAAACAATCAGAAAACTTGTTAAAATGTAAGAATTTCGGAGGACAGTTTCCTATTCAGGTAACCCCACATAGGACTTTAAATTATAGTAAAGGAGTAATAAAGTGTTACGATCTCCAATTTTTGGAAATAGACGAAATTAAAAAGGAATTGTCCGCAAAAATCATTGATATAACTAGGATAAAAATTTAAAAAAATGGTGAGGAAATAATGACAAACTCATATATCGTTACCTTCCCGACCCCTCAAATTCCTGAGACATTGAACATAGGTTATTTTGCGGTCAAGGTACTCAGCTTTAATCCTTCTCCCCAACGTTGTTTTAATTGTTTAGGATTTTCTCATCCTACTAATGTTTGTAAACAACAAGCAAAATGCATCCAATGCGGGGAATTAAAGCATGCTGATAACGGTCGGTGTACATTGCCTGCCAGGTGTGCCAACTGTGGCGGGAATCATAACGCACTAGATCGTACGTGCCCCATTTTTAAAATCCACAAAGAAATAAAAAGCATACAGACAATGAATAGAATTCCGTTCAATCAAGCAAAAAAAATATATCTAGAAAAAAACCCAATTCAATTCACCAAATCATTTTCCGAAATTACAAAACAACAATCAACCACGACTAAAGATATTGGTATTCAAACCGATTTCACATTTAATTTTACAGAAAACATTAAAAAAAACGATGATAATGTTAAAACTAATCCTTCATTAACCTCTAATCCCTCACCAGGAGTGGCCGCCCCTTCGCCTCCACGGCCGCCCCCCTTCCGCCTCCACGCGCCCCCCTTCGCCCCCGGCCGCCCCCCTTCGCTCACGCGCCCCCTTCGCTCCCGGGCCGCCCCCCTTCCGCCTCCCCGGCCCCCCCCTTCGCCTCCACGGCCGCCCTTCCTCCCCGGCTACCCCCTCTCCTTATCATCCTCCCAAGAGACCCCTGTCCTGTTCGAGGTCGGTCTCGCTCCGCGTCCAGGACTAGAACTGATCCCCTCCCCTCCTCTTCTATTCCCCCTCCTTCTCCAGTCCTCCCCTCTCCTCTGCTCCCTGTCTCTTCTGATCCGGGACCTTCCGGTATCTGTGTTTTAAACACAGAAGTAGATCCGGAAGGAGAATTTATCATCGTATATCCTAAAAAACAGGGCAACCGAAAATCTAAAAAAAATTAATGACTTACGAAACGTTCACAAATTTCGATAAAAATAACACTATCACCACTAACTTTTTCAATTTCATTGCTGGCCCCGACTCGTTTATATCTATTAGAAAATATAAATCTATTTCCACAAAGAACAATATACACCAACATTACAACAATAACAGTAATCGTACAAATTTTACACTTCACTTCTCTCGAAACATCTTCTTATCAATACCTAGCATAAACATAAACATAACTAAACCGTTCGCTTCTGCACTTGTAAACAATCTTCCTGCTTTACATTCTTCTCATTATTACGTCTATAGATCTTATTTTTTTATTAATCACCGACAATCTCTTGTTTATGTGTACGGTAGTGTTTATAATGGCCATTTGAAAATATTTTTAGCCACATATCTATTTACTGTATTTTTTATCTTCTCCCTTTCAAAAACAAATGAAACTGGCAGCTATATATTAACAATTCTTTCCGACTGTAAGTACATCCATTCCGATGATGCTGACCGATATATCAAAGTGTCTTTCAAAGGTAAATATATTCTAGCACAAAATATAACTATTACACATCTAATTTTATTTTTTCTAATATATTTTTTCGATTTTCTCTTGACATATGAAGATATATGTATTATTTCCTCTCTCATGTGTAACTGTCATTTCCATATATTTAAATTTACCACTATCAATACTACTTATTTGTTTAATTCTACTCTATCTTACCTGTTTATTTATTGAATTCTATATGCTATAAACTATTATTTTTTTAATTACTCGTCATATTTTGTTTTATTAATTTTTTCTCTTCAACTTATCATTATGGTTATATTGCCTCCTGAATTTTTAACTGTTAGTTGCCTATTAACAATTCTTTCCGACCGGAAATGCATCCGTTTCGATGATGCTGACCAATCTATCAAATTATCTTTCAAAAGTAAATATATTCCAGCACAAAATATAATTATTACACATCTTCTTTTATCTTTTCTAATTTATTTTTTAGTCTCCTTATTAACATATGAAGATATATTTTTAATTTCCTCTCTCATGTGTTGCTTTCATTTCCATATATTTAAATTTACCATTACCACCGCTACTTTTTTGTTTAATTCTACTTTCTCTTATCCGTTTATTTATATAATTCTAATTACTATAAATAATTATTTTTTTAGTTACCAGTCGTATCTTGTTTTATTTAATTCTTCTTTTGCACTTCTCTTTATGTTTATATTGCCTCCTGACATTTTAATCTCTTTCGATCATATCTCTCAAAATGGCGATACTTCAATGGAACTGCAATGGCTTAAGATCTCATTTCAATGACTTAAAAATTTTAATTCACGATAATGAGGCAACTGTCATTGCTCTTCAAGAGACAATGCTAAAAACAACGGACCCCTTTTCTCTAAAAAATTTCGAAATATACCGAAAAGACGGACCAAATCAGAACCATGGTCACCACGGTGTCCTCATAGCCGTGCACAAATCCGTTTACTCCGAATCGATCCCTCTCAACTCCCGGCTACAAACCGTAGCCGTTAGAGTACATCGAGACTTTCCGTTAACTATATGTACTATATACCTCCCACAGGATCCTACAATAGACACCAATCAACTCTTGGATATTTATACCCAATTACCTCGTCCTGTTCTTTTTGTTGGAGACATGAACGGACACAATCCTCTTTGGGGTTCTCCAAATATGAATATCCGGGGTAAAATAATAGAAAACTTTCTAGACACTTCTAATCTCCTACTTCTCAACTCCGGTGACCCTACCTTCCTAAGTTCCAGCTATGGGACATATTCAGCTCTTGATCTGTCCCTCTGTTCCCCTTCCCTATATAACGACGTAGACTGGACCGTCTTGCCCGATCTACATGGTAGTGACCATTTTCCCTTGCTGATTAAAATGAAACATGTTAAACCTACTCGTATAACTCCGAAATGGATGCTCCATAGAGCGGACTGGGATCTCTTTGCCTCCTTAGCTTCGGCACCTCGAACCCCTCCTCATGAATTGATTATTGATGAGGGTTGTTCAACTATCACTAATACGATCATTCGTGCAGCTAAAGAATCGATACCAATGTCTTCTGACTCACCAAGAAGACCACCCGTACCTTGGTTTAACGATGCTTGCAGGGAAGCGATCAGAGATCGTCGAAAAGCGTACAAAAAATTCCAAAAATGTATGACATCAGAAAATCTCGTAGAATATAAGAGGCAGAGAGCTCTTTGCCGAAGAATAATCAATCTGAGCAAAAGCGAATCATGGAAAAAATATATAAGCTCCATTAATTCGTCAACGACGTCAACTCAAATCTGGAAAAAAATTCGTAAGATCACTAAATCCTCTTCGTCAACACGTTACACCATCCTCATCAATGGACAACTCTCCGACGATCCTAAAACCGTCGTAGATGCTTTTGGCAATTTCTTTTCTGAAATCTACACCTCTGGCTCAAGCAATAACGATTGTGAAGTCATAGATTATGTAAATAGAAGTATACATGATGACTCCACCGATTATAATATCCCGTTCTCAAAGTGGGAACTAAAAAATACTTTGTCCTCCGTTAAAGGATCCACTCCTGGCCCCGATCTGGTCCATTATGACATGATTAAATTAAACATCTATCGACTTAGCAATACGCTTACATGGCTGCTTAATTATTATAATCATGTTTGGTCCACGGGACAATTTCCGAATTTCTGGCGTCACTCATTTGTCATCCCTATTCCAAAAAGTGAAAAAGATAAGCGTTTACTCAACAGCTATCGCCCCATATTCCTCACTAGTTGTTTGAGCAAAATTATGGAGCGTATGGTAAACAAAAGACTGATGTGGACGATAGAAAACAACAATTTGCTTCAACCATTTCAATCTGGATTCCGCAAAGGCCGCTGCACAGTTGATCACCTAGTCACACTAGAAACCGAAATCCAATACGCCTTTATCAATTCCCAGCAACTAATAGCCATATTCTTCGACATGACTAAAGCTTTTGATAACATTAACCATTCAGTGATCCTCAGCAAACTCTCGTCCAATGGGATACATGGTCATCTGTTCCATTACATACAGGAATTCCTTCAACATCGTTTCTTTAGAATCAGGATAGGATGCGAACTGTCTGCGAACCAAGAACAGATTAAAAGAGTCCCACAAGGCTGTGTGCTTAGTCCGACTTTGTTTTGCATCGCTATCAACGAACTGGGGCTCAACCTACCTCGAGGTGTCAAACCGATGCTGTTCGCAGATGATTTCGCCATTGCCTGCCGTTCTGGGAACGTTACTACTATACAGCACAAGCTACAAGACGCTATTAATCGCATCAACAACTGGTCACATTCCATTGATCTCGAATTCTCCTCCGAAAAAACCAGAGCTCTCATTTCAGCAGGAAAAGAAATATCCCACCTCCCTACACTTTACCTCGGAAATTCTCCCATTCTTTATACAAATAGTCATAAATTTTTGGGGTTGACGTTCGATAAAAGACTATCATGGGAACCACATGTTTCAGCACTTAAATCGGCTACAACAAAAAAAACTTTCTATATTAAGATACCTTAGCAATACTTCCTGGGGATCCGATCGCTCTACGATGTTTAAGATCTACCAACATTTAGTTTGTTCCAAATTAGATCATGCATGCTTTGTTTATGGATCGGCTCGTTTTCGTACTCTAAATAAGCCTAGATACAGTGCACCATATGGGCATCAGAAACGCAACCGGGGCTTCCGAACAAGCCCAGTTCTTAGTTTATGCGTCGAAGCAGGTATACCTCCCTTTTATTTCGAAGAAAAAAACTAGCTGTGAACTATATATCGAAACTAATTCTCCAACCTGATCATCCTACCCATAGCTCCATATTTAAACCAAAATTCACAAATGCTTTTAGAAACAAACCTAACTCAACCCTCCCTTTAACAGAAAGAATGTCTTCCGCCATCGATTTCCTTAAAAGCTTACCTATCTGCAAACCAGAACCTCTAAACCCTCCGTGGCTTCACAACCCCCCAATATTATGCTTGACTTGTCTCGATTACTCAAAACCAATACCTCCCCTTCCGAATACAAAAATGAATTTACCACTCTGCTCCATACTCTTCCGGATACCTTTTTAATCTATACAGATGGATCAAAATCAGAAGAATCTACTGCCTGCTCATTCGTTACACACAACTCGACACACAAAATAAAATTACATAAATTATGTAACATTTATACTGCAGAGCTTCAAGCAATAGTTTCAGCTTTACACTACGCTATGTCAGTTCCCTCACACTCAATTACCATAGTTACCGACTCACTGAGTGCCTTGAAAGGTTTACATAGCATGTACTCTCCCCAACCTCTCGTCCTAAAGATACACCGATATATCCATATGCTCCAAGAATTAGAAAAGACAGTATGCTTTATTTGGATCCCAAGCAATGTGGGGATAGTTGGTAATGAGCTGGCGGATAGGGCCGCCAAACAGGCGCTCACCCTCCCGGGTCAAGGCATACCTATCCTAACACCGCGAGATATGTCTCAGCCGCTCCGAAAGGAAATATCGGCTGCCTGGCAGTCCATGTGGGACGAGAGTCCTGCTAGTAAACTGAAAGTCGTCAAAACAAAAGTGGGGCCTTGGTCCTCATCATGTCGCTCAAGCCGCAGAGAGGAAGTTATCCTGGCAAGATTAAGGATTGGCCACACTAACATGACCCATCTTCATCTCATTACCAAGCAGCCACCTCTAAGTGCCCACATTGTAACAATATCCTGACTGTAGGCCACATTTTAGAAGAATGCCTTTCTTATAGGACAGGTTTAAACAAATTTGGGCTTATACCTAATATATCCTTCATACTCTCCGATAATGAAAACAACATCTCGGCGCTGTTCAGGTTTCTTAAGAAACACCTACTATTTAATAAAATATAGTCTTTTAATTTAACTTATTTTTATTTTATTTATTTTTTTAAGTATTTATTTATTTTTTTTACTATTTTATCTAATTATTATACGTCTAGTTTATTAGTTTTGATTTATTTATTCATTTATACTTAAAGAGAACTATAGGCGTTTATGACCCCTGGGTTTTACGCCTCAAAGCCCCAACAACAACAACAACAACAATAATTATCTTAATATTTAATCTAGGCCTATTTCTGTTTAACCACTAAAGTTGTACAAATAAAATCAGGTATTTCTAATAGCTAAACTACTTACATGAATTATTCTAAAACTTACAACTATAAATTATATATAACCTACAGTCTTCTAATTTCCTACTGACTGGTTATCACAAGACTGACACACACAATTTTACTACACTGTCACACTGCCACGAATTATCCACTGTCACAATTCACTGCCACTGATACATCATCTTGTTGAGCCAGATTAAGACTGACTCTCTCAGGCTTAGTGGACCGGTATTTGTACCACTACAGAAGATCCTAGACAAAGAGAGGTGGGCAGGTAAACGCAGGGAGGCGGATGGGCCGTTCTAGGTACTTTGAGGACCGTCCAGATCTCTGGTCTCTAGCCAAATCCGGACCCCTCTAGGCGTAGTCTACCTGTCATTGTCCTGACTGTAACACTATATATATATACATATAATTTGTTCTACCATACATATAAGTAGACAAGCAATACTTAACTTACTGCAGGTAAAAGTACCTATAAGAAAATAATCATCAGCTGGCAGATTAATTATAAGAATATGGTTATATTTGGTAAAACTAAATGCTTAAAAGTTTATTATTGATGAATTTGGCATTCCTTATACTGTTTTGTTATTGATTTAAAATTAAAAATACTGGTATGAAGGATGGTCGTCAAAAGGGATTAGGAAATAAGAGAAAAAATATTTATTAACCAACATTTTGACCCCACGTTATAACGCTCTTCATCAGGGATAAAAAATAACAAGACAGACTAGGTGTTTAATAAATTACATAGCAATTTAACAGAAAATAACAAATAAATTAACAGAAATATAAATTACAAATACGAGTTTGAACGAAAATACTAGACCCAAAAATAAAGTAATAAAAACTATTAGAGAAATGAATTAATATATCAACACGAGTTAATAGAGAATTTAAAAATAAGTAATGAATAAGTTAAAAAAGTGTATTCGGTAATATGAAGTGCTTCGGCTCACTTAACAAATAACAAATGCCACATTAAAAAAACAGATAATAAAATAGAAATTAAAATAAATAATAAAAGTATTGTAAACAGAAAATAATATAAAATATGAAAATATAAATGAATGAAAACAACCGGAATTTTCATAAAATTTTTTTATAAACAGATTGTAAATATTTTAAGTGATAAATGAATTCTAAATTTTGATAATGTTTGTTATTGTTTGTATGGTTGCTTATATATTTATTGAATTGTATTTTAGATGATTTTTAAAGATCTGAAGATGAGGCATAAGAAGTACCTCGAAACGTAACAGTTTTATAATTATAGTTTATATATGTTATGATAAATAAATATATAAATAAAAAGAAGAGATTATTCCGAATAATACATTCATAATTAAAATTAATAAGTCTAATAGCAAAATATAGAATGATAATGCTTTCTAGATAATTTATTTTTATTTTTTTCATTCTAGGGTTAATTATATTTTTTTCTAGGTGTAAACTAACAATTAACTTTTCCTTCTATTGTATTTATATTGAGTTTTTTTTTTAATTGGATATCGCTACAGTCGGAGTCCTGAATTTCGCCTATTTAGGTTTAATTAGGATATGGATCCTCAAGGATATCCTGACATCACACCGGTCCAGAACCATTTTTTTATGCATCCTCCATAGGAAGGAGTAACCATAGATCTTTTACTCCTTTAAAAAAATTCTTGAGCCATATGTTTTTTTTTATTTCAATTACCTATATGTAGAATATATAGTAAGGACAAATATTGCGGCCTTGAAAATTTTTGAATTAGAGGTTTTACCTATAATACATGTTTTAGAGTCTCCTGAGTCCAAAAGACCATGTCCAGCAGAAAGCTGTGTCTGCCTGTATATGTTAAGTCCAGCTCGAAAACGATAAGTTCTATAATACTGAAATTTCATATTTTAGCAGTGTATAAGCCTGAAATGTAACAGAAACTTTTTCAACTAAATTGCCACTTTCACTAAGAGCCACTTTATACTAGGCATTTTTTCATTTTTTGCGATTTTTTTGTCTGAAAGTTGTCTTTCTCAGAAATACCTTTCATTTTTACAGATTCGAAACAAATTAATCATATCATCTTGTTAGCATTAATAAAAATCTGGTAAATATATAAGTTTAATGAATTTTATAACCCAAAAAAAAAAAGAAGAGAAAAGAGCAAACATATTACATAAATCTATATCATACCATTGGAAAGCCAAAAATTTTAGAAAAAATACTATCTTATACACAAAGATGTAAAAGGTAATGGAGAGTAATAAAAAGTGGATAAAACTAAGTGATTGTTGTCGATAATCATATCATATATTATTTAATGATGACATGATTCCATCTAAACTTAATGTAATTTTTAAAACTTTGTTTATCTCTTTATTTAAAAGTTCTTAAATTGATTTACACGAAGCAGTATTCTACATCCACTTTCAAGGACTGCATCACCCTGTTACAACTAATTCAGTACAGACAAGAGACAAATTGTATCCCATATGGATGGGTACCTGTACCAGAATAAGTCTACTGTTCTAAAAGATGCCCTTGCCTCTGGGTTTTCTATGATTTATTAAACTTTGACTCTTTATAGTAGTCACGGATTAAATATTACCATGGAAGCTAAAGCGGACAATGATAGAACCATACGAAATAATTACTAATTATCATTAACTGTTAAGAAACATAATCCATAAAATCTAAAATTAACGCTAGAACAGAGGGGTAAAGCGAGACGTAGGAAGGAATATTGTACTACTAATGACCTTCCGAAATAAGGTTTAAAGGGGATTTGTTTGAGGGAGGTATATAAGGGTGCATTATTGGTAACGGCATTTAACTTTCCCGTTCTCCAAGCCTTTTATTTATTGAAGGCAGTAGATAGCACCGTTAAGGCGGCTGTTTATGAATATTATATAATACGCGATGTAAGCAGAGGGTTATACAATCCAATTGGTACACCACCTGTGGAACGGCTATGATATTCTCTGAGTTAGCTCCACTCTCAATCGGATTATTTTGGCAGCCCTGGTCCGGTACACGTTCCATTACGCTAACCCTATCGACACAAGTTGGGATCGATTCGCGTCCAATTCGATAATAAACTGTCTCGCTAACTTTCCCGGTTCGCTACATTACTTTAAGACCATATTAAGGGCCCTCGTCTGCGCTCGCTTCCACAAGTGGATACCTTGTCTGGCAGCGTTTTGATACCTTCATGAATTTATAAAATGGTTACAGTAATGGAATATTAATACTTAATCAGATTTTTCAAAATCGCGAAAGAGTATACGAGAAAGAGTATATATATATACTGAAAGAGTATATATATATACTGTACTTTTTGAGAACTTTTATTTATTTATTTCGCACTACCTTGTTTTATGGCAACACTGGTATTGGTAGAATTGTATGGATGGGATGCATGTTTTAGCTTTAGCATTCTTTCAATGATTATTTCAGTTAAATTTAATGGCCTCTTCTCAGTCTCTTCCACTCCAGCTTCATCTTCATTCTCTCCTCTTGAAGGTGATCTACCATGATTCGGTCCAGCCCTTCATATGTAGAAAACTTCCTGGCCCATTTACTTTTTCCATCCGTAAATAAACGTTCGGAAGGGCGAATAGTTTGCTTCAGACGGCAGCTCAGGAAGATCTGTCTCTGAGAGGACCCAGAGTCCACACTCTCTCAGTATTTGGACTTCAGCTGAGCCACAGGGGATCTATGACTTTCCTAAAACTACGTAGCTTACTTCGAAAAGATGAATGAACGAATCATCCCGCAGGAGAAGGTCGAGAGGAACCCCTCCTACTAGAACTTGAACTACTTCATGAGACTAGCCAGCCTGCGGTTCAGCTGTTGTATGATGTTAATGAAGCACGCAGGGGACTTGTACCTCAGAATAACGGTATATCAAGACCGTTCAAGGCTAAGGTGACCCAATTTCCTATGTATTCCAAGTGAGGGGCTATGTTAAATCTACTTCCAAGACGTATACTTGATAGGTAATTACTTCTTCTTTTTATATTGGCACATAGCTATCCTTGGAATGCTCAACCAGCCTTTCCCATTGTGCTCTATCTTCTGCCATTGTTATACTTATTCATAGCTTTCGAAGGTTACCGCTTACGTTGTCCCGCCATCTGGTCTTAGATCTTCCTAAGACTACTAAGACTTGGTAACTACTTCACTTAGACGTATTCTAGTACAGGTGTCTTGGATGTGCCCTATCCATGTCTTAAGTCTTAGTTGTTACCGGTTAAGAGTTTCTGTTGCGGCTATTTTCAATTTTTTCTTCTGGCACAATCTTTATACCAGGTTGGCGATTCTTCCGCTTTTATTGCTGCTCTGCTGTTAAATGCCACAACAGCCGTCAGACCATAGACATATGCTATGGCAGAACTATATATCCTACAGAAACACACAAAGCTGTTTTCAACGTGATTTCACCCCAATCACTTCCTTCCACGACCTTAGAAAGCGTAAGTATCTTTATATGCCATGAACCCAAGATAATGAATGGTAGGGGTAGATGTTTTCCCTGTTTATTATACGCATCTTTATAAGACATTGTTAAAAATTAGCTCATTATTATTATTATTATTTTTTTTTAATGAATAATGGTCATTTAATTTAATTTAAAAGTAACTTCTCCATCATGTAATTTTCTGTAGTATTATGTTGTGCTGCCTTCTCTGGTTCAGTGAGATTGAACTTTGAAATGGATATTCCTTACTATCGATAACTTAACACTGTACTACTAATATTAGTTGATTTTTACTTTCACTTACTATATATAGTAAGGGGAAGTATTGCGATCGTGAAAATTTTCGAATTCCAGTTTTCAACGGAAATACACGTTTTAGGGTCCCCTGAATCCAAATAACCAAGTCCCGCAAAAAGGTCTGTGTTTTTTTTTTTTTTTTTTTTTTTTTTTTTTTTTTTTTTAAGGTAGGGGAAAAATCTTTCATAGACGATGTGTGGCTATACAAGCCCACAACAGTGAGAGATTCCTACTCACTAAAAAAACACCTCCCTATTCGCCTTCACCACCCCACGGAACTGCCGGCATTACTTCGCGGGGGGCAGTATGGCTATGTGCCTACTTCAGTAATGGACATCTTTATATAATTTAACTTACAAGCCTTACCTTAGCCGCATATTCTGCCACAGCATTCCAGTTCTCCTCTTTGGTCATCATTAGGTTGACCAAGTTTTCTGGAATAGCCTTCTCTCCAAGAATGCTGTCTAGTTCATCCTTTTCTTGGGCGAAAATTGGGCAATGAAAGAATGCATGCTCCACTGTTTGGTCCTCAAATAGGCAACTTGGACACGATGGTTCATCCTCTATTTTAAAACGAGCTAAATAAGATTTTAGGCAGCCATGCCCTGTAAAGAGTTGGGTGAGGTAGAAGTCTACATCTCCGTGCTTCCTATAAATCCATGTAGCTACGTCAGGAACTAGACGGTAGGTCCATCATCCATTGGATGAGGCATTCCAACGTCTCTGCCATTTGTCAATCGTCTGAGACCTCTCTTCGTTTGCAACCGTCGCCCAATGAGCATTTAGATCTTGCCTTCTTCGAAAAATTCGTTCGCGTTCCTCAGCCAAAAGATCAATAGGAGGCATACTGGCGATAACACACACTGCGTCATAGGAGACCGTCCGGAAAGCACGACAAACCCGAAGAGCACTAATTCTGTGCACACTAATGGCCTTTCTAATGTATGTTTTCTTCTGCACGGCTTCCGTCCAGATTGGTGATGCGTATAAAAGGTCTGTGTGTGTGTGTGTGTGGTAACTCCCGGGCGGAAACGGTAAGTCCTATGAAACTGAAATTTCATATTTATAAGACAACTATACGCCCGAGACGTGGTAAAACTTTTTTCATCAAAATGAGCTTACCAGAAGAGGCACTTTATACCATGTATTTTGCACCTTTTTTCGATTTTCTCGAAAACGGTTCCAACGATTTTGATTAAACTCGCTATATCGAAGTAAAATTTAATGGGCTTTAATATCATGTAGGCTTTAATATATTATTCTGATTAAAATGGTCTGACAGGGCTTAAATGCCGATATTTTAAATTTTCTTACCCTAAAGTACCTTTAATTTTGTAGATTCAATAAAAATAACTATATTATCTTGTTAACGCTGATGAAAAACCGGTAAATATGTAAATTGAATAAATTCGATACCCAACTAAAGGAGAAAACAGAAAAAATATTTTTTAAATGCAATTTTTCATTTTTGAACATAAGAGCAGTAATATACATGTATGATATACCGTTGGAAAGCTAAAGATTTTAGAAAAAATATTATCTCAATATTACAAATATTACACAAGCTTCTAAAAGTTAATAGAGAGTGATGAAATGAACATAAAACTAACTGATTATTTTAGATAATAATACAATAGATTTTTGAATAAAACACATGTTTCTATATAAATTCAATTTAATTAATTCCTTAATAGTTTCACGTATTTTTATCTCCAACTGTTTTTGAAAATTCTTTCATTGATTTTAAAAATGGAGGTAAGTGAAAGTCGTGTGTTGCCCGCTCCAGATTTTTATGATTATACTGGCAGAAGAAAACCTTTATAATAATGAAACAAATTATTAATAAATAATCACATGTGAGGATTTCATCTTGGTTATATTAACTGTCCTACCTTGAGAACTTATAAGGGAACTACCCCGTGTACTTTGAGTATTTTTGAACGTTGATTTGGAATAGGAAGAAAACAAAAACAAGAAAAAAACAGACAGTTTTTTTGGGGTGCCCCACATTATTTGTTCATTAATCAATTCCAATGAAACTAAGCCGGGCTTCGCAATATCTATTCCTGCTGTTTGGTGATCGTTGTGCTCGATGAAGCCAATTCAAGTGACCCTAAATAAGACCAAACACTTCTATTGGATTGATCCTTGATGGTTGGTGTTCCCCCGCGTTCTATTCTTGTCAAAGATGGGAAGGCGGTTAAGACTTTAGGGCTAATTTGCGCCTTTCTATTTTACCGCCTTACAACCACTTAACACCATGCCTAAAGTAGGTAGTAATAAGTGTTTCATTCAGTAATGCGTTTGTTTTAAATGTTTTATTATTATCAAGGATGTATTGTTTAAAAATAAATTGAGAGTTAAATCCAGGAGAAAACATCAATACCGAATCGTATTGTAACCAAATGAATACAATGTATCAGAAATCGGCTATAGTGAAGCCATATTTGGTCGAATGTAAGGAGCATATTTTGTCGCGTTACACGTGACGGGGTCACCTGTGGGGTAGAGGCGATCATAACATCCTTATATGCCCAAGAACGCGGGTTCAAATCTAGCAGGTGGTCCTATAATGTTTGGATGGGGGTAAAAAATCTTTAGTTATACAGTCCTTCGGAGTGGACGTAAAAAGGAGGCCTGTAGATGTTAAATTGCCCTATCTTAATTAAACATAAATAGGCAAAATATTGTACTCCTACTGTAGCATCATCCGATTAGCCACAGGATCATAAAGTGACGTTAAATGAATAAACAAACCTCACATGAGACGTGACAAAAAATGTTTGAGCTTGGATATAATGAAAAATTTGACATGAGACTCAAGAGACTAATTAATTGTCTTATTAGATTCAGAAGTGGCATTCTCAGACACTTCTATGCTTCTAGTAGGTACTCTGAGTTAAAGTAGCACTTCTTTCCATCGAAAATACATTCTTGGATTCTGTCTTTTCCGATTCAAAACAAGAACCTTCTTATATACTCGATATGCTCACAAAATGCTCCTCTGTCTATTCACTAAATGCGAGATCATAACCTAGGGATCTTTAACGAGTACCTGACATCGCACAGGCTCGGGACCACCTTTTAACGTACCCTCCAAAGGACGGCATAACTAAGGGTTTTTTACGCCCATTAAAAAATCCTAGGGCTACCTGCGGGTTTGAACTCGGAACCTTGGGCATTATGCTAGGAGGCTGTTATGCTAACCACCATTCCACAGGTAAACCCTACAAACCTTGATCTGCCTCCTTCAAAAAGTCTTTTCTCATTTGTGCTACCCTGTTTTGGAATTCATTGCCCATATCCATTCTTAAATCCTTATCTTTAACTACTTTTAAACACCAATTATTTCTCCATCTTCTAAACTATAAATCTTCCCAATATTTTTCATACTTAAAGCTATTGATAAAAACTACTCATTGTTAAGAAATCTGATCCATTTTTGTATTGAAGTCTTGAAAGACCAGACGAATATAATTTACATTGTACTTTTTAGTCATTCTTAGGGGACTGTTTCTTGCTAGATTAAAATTTATTTTCATTTCATTTCATATGAACCTCTGCCAATATCCGTTCTTCTCTCTGGGTCTCTCGCCTACGGATTATCATTTTATAATTTTTGTAGACACCTTGTCCAGTATTTACGAGAAAAAAGGAATTAGGGAACCCGGCTTTTTGGATTCGAATCCCTCCTCCCGCCATTTCTCGTCGCCGGATCGAGAATTGAAGATTCCTTTGAAGATAAGATAAATGATGCAATCGAAGCGAGCAGAGAGGTAGGAACGGGCCTGGTGGGTTGACCAGCCTTTGATTACCTCCGCTCCAACTGAATAATTGATACTCGTTCCTGAATGGTAGGGGAGGCCATCGCCTTTTAGATTAATGGCGGCCAATAACCTTTGCGTTGAGTAATGGTTACTCCGCCTCCGTGGATATTGTAATTATTTCTTTATCCAGTTTCAATTTAAATCTAATACTAAGCGCTTAATTGACCAAGCATCAGCAGAAGTTTCTTTGCCTTTCTTAAAATATCATTATTTAGCTCCTTCGGAATTAACCTTTGCTAAGTCCATGGTAAATAATTAAATAAAAATCAATTGAATTAGACATTATGAAGTCCCACCCCTTCATTCGAGTATAGAATTAAATATATCATGTTTACTGGATTTAAAGGGAAGAGGTATCGTAGTTTCCCCCACCCCTAGGGAGCCAACGTATCCTACACACGGTTCACGTCCGTCTTTTACGTTTTACTGATTTATTTATAACTTATCGTGTTTGATTTTGATTTGGCTGTCTGATGTTAATTATTAATAAAACTATATTTAATAGAACTGGTTTATTTGAATTGAACATTTAACGAAATTACAACTCATTTGTTTGTTTATTTATTTAACGTCCCTATATGCTGCTGTGGCTAATCGGACTAATACTACAGTGGGAGTCCTAAATTTCGCCTCTCCATATTTAATTGGGGTAGGGATCTTTAATGACTACCTGACATCGCACCACCTTTTTTCGTCCCTTCTGAAGGACGGCAAAACTAAGGATTTTTTATCCCCATTAAAAAATCCTTGAACCACCTGCGGGTTTGAATCCGTGACTTTTGGCATAGAAGGCTGTTATGCTAGCTACTGTGCAACAGATGATACCTACTGCTCATTTAAAAACTCTAAAACATATAATTTTAACATTAACATGTCAGTCAGTCTTGTCGCATTCAGCATCTTGTCACATGTCCGTAAAAGGCAATTCATCTTTTTCCGGATGATATCTGTAACCTCCTCTACGTGGGTGTATAATTCATCATCATAATTCGAAATTTTGGTCTTTGCGCCCCAGCCTGACTCCGATTTGAATTCCTTTGTTACTCAGTCCTTTTCGCCATTACCGGGTGACCTTCTGAAGGATACATTTGAAAATTAGGAGTGATAGTCAACCCTATTTTTGATTTCAAAGGCGTCTGAAATCTCCGCCCTGAACTTCACTTTCTAAGTATTGTTGGTCAACGTTTGTTTTATGATGATTCTATTTTTTTTTTTGTCCAAATAATATCTTCTTCTTCTTTTGCATCACCCTGTAGTGCCTTTCAGCGTAGGGGAGCGTTTAGCCAGGATTGCCAATGTTCCCTGTTGTATGCTAGATTTCTGGCTTGGCGAATATTTTTATTTCGTTTCTTGCATAAACGGTCTACGTACTCCAGGTACGACATTCTTGGTCGGCCACGGGGTCTTTTACCAATGGGAATATAGTCCATGATTTTCAATGGATCTCTGTGTCCCTCCATCCGGACAACATGTCCAAACCACTTAAGCTGCCGAGTTTCCAGGACATCCTTCATTGAGGGAACTCCTAACTCCTCTCTGATCCGATCATTGCGGATGCAGTCCCGTCTTGTTCTCCCTGCGATTCTTCGGAGAAATCTCATCTCCGCAGCAATGACTTTGCTCTCCAGTCTGCTAGTCATCGCCCAGCTTTCTGCACCATAAAGGAGTATAGGAAGGTACACCGCCTTAAAGATGTGCAGTTTCACATTTCTGCTGACTTCTCTCTTCCCGATCACTGTATTGCAGATCTGGTAGTATACAGCGTTGGCCTTGCTTATCCTGTTCACTATTTCTGAGTCTACTTTCCCAGATCTATGCATAACAGTGCCGAGGTAGGTGAAATCTGACACCTCTTCCATCGCCTCTGCATTGCAGTATACCAAAACATCTTCCTGTACCCTTCCGACCTGTAAGATCTTACTCTTGCTGGTACTGATGGTCATGCCCTTCCTGCGGAGCTCTTCATTCCATTCGTCAACTGCTTGCTGCAATTTCTCTAAAGAATCTGTAATCAGGACAATATCGTCCGCATACAGGAGAAGCTGTATCACGACTGGAAGCAGATTCCTTCGCCCTAGGAAAGTCCTTTCTGTTCGCCTTTTGCAGATTGCAGCTATTTCATCCATATATAATGTGAATAGCAATGGGCTTAAGCTATCCCCTTGTTTAACCCCTCTAGCTATGCTAAAATGGTCAGATTCCTGCCCATTTAGTCTCACTATACCCTTTGGATCTTGGTATATGGATTTTATAGCTTCCACCAGGCTTCTTTGAACATTCTTGGCTCTTAGTGTTTCCCATATTTCGTTTCTTGGGATCGAGTCAAATGCACCTTGAAGGTCTAGGAAGGCAAGGTACAAATTTTTATCATGATCCCATGATTTTTGCATAATATTCCTAAGGGTGAAAATATGGTCCTGCGTCTGACGTCCTGGTCTGAATCCAGCTTGCTCCTCTCCATAAACGGCTCAACTAGAGGTTTCAGTCTATTATGCAGGATGGTTGTATACAACTTGTATACCACTGGAGACAGGCATATAGGTCTGTAGTTGGAGCATTCAGCCTGGCTGCCTTTTTTATGTATGGATATCACATTATATTCCCATTCTGTAGGGATCTTTTTCTCATCCCAGGCTTTTTGAAAAAGTATTTGGAGAGACTTCATTAACTCCATTCCACCATACTTAACAAACTCTCCAACTATAGTATCCCGTCCTGGAGCTTTTCCTGTCTTGATCTTTTCGATAGCTAGCTCGAATAATATCTAAACTGTATATTATTAAAATTTTAATTTTTTCTTTTATACATTTTATTTTTAAAAGATTAGAGGTATTGTAAATTTATTTTTATGCCCAAACTGTATATTTTATGCTATATGTGCTTGAAAAAGTCCCTCCGGGACTGGGATTCGAATTCACAATCTTTGGCGTGCTTGACTGGCGTGCTAGCCAAACCTCCATGGGCTCAGAACTATTTTATCATTAATTAATCAATCTTCTGATTGAATTAGTTGGATGATTGCTTTATTTTTCTGAATTACATAGGAAAACAAAAAATCATTAAAATGATTCTAGACCATTTTATATTATGTTCAATCTTTAAGTCTTCTCCCTCAATACTTTATGGGAGCTTCTCGACTATCATTTCCTTTCTTGCAATCTCCTCCAGGAGTTGAATTATTTCTCCAGAAGCTGAAATAAAGGAGTCATCTCCTGCATATTAATCTACAGGGCTTGAATGTCACTATGAAGTTGGTAGTCAACGGACCGTGTTCTCAACGTTTTCATTCAGCGGATTAGGAAGATTTGTCATAAGAATTTCATAAGTCTTGTCGTAAATAAACATTTATATCGTTTGTTTTATTATTGGAAATTTTAATATAATTATATGTTAAATTTAAGAAATAAAAAAAATTGAATTTCACTTGTTAAAATCAGTTAAAAAACTGTTAAAAACTATAATCATTTAATTGTATGCCCTGTTACCTTCCACAACTTTGATAAAAGATAACCTTTAGATTAAATTTGATAAATCTCAAATCTTTAGCCTTCCAACGGTGTATTTGTTTGCCCTTTTCTCCATTTATCCATACTAATAAAATGATATGGTTAATTTTTTGGAATTTACAAAATTAAAGGTTTTTAGAGGGAAAAATTTTGAATATCGGCATTTAAGCCCTGTCATAATTTTCAAATCAGATCGAATGATGAATCATGATATTAAACTCCATTAAATTTGACATCAATATAGCGAGTTTAATCAAAATCGTTAGAGCCGTTTTTGAGAAAATCGTAAAAAGGTGAAAAATAGTTGCTATAAAGTGGCCCTCCTGGATTGCTGATTTTGTTGATAAAGTTGCTGTAACATCTCAGAGATAAATGCTCTGCTAAAAACATGAAATTTCAGTTTTACAAAACTAATTGTTTTGGAGGTAGACTTGCCAAATATGCACACATAGACAGACCATGTTGCGGGACTTGGTTATTTGGTTTCAGAGGATCCTAAATAGTGTATTTCGGATAAAATCTCAATTTCGGAAATTTTCACAATCGCAATACTTCCCTTTACTACAATATATAAAGTTCTGCCCGACTTTCAGGAATCTGGGAGTAACCTTCGACCAAAATCTATCCCTTAAAAATCATATTTCCGAAATCTCCAGTCGTATCTTTTCAACTTTAAAGCGACTGTATTCCCTCCGTCACCTATTTCCGCATGAAACCCTAAAACTCCTCGTTAGCTCTTTAATATATCCCTACTTCGACACTTGCTGCACGGTATACAAAGGTATTTCTGGGGATCTCAGAAGATGAAGTAAAAATAAAAAGCTAAATTAATTGCTTTGTCCGATTCATCTTCGGGGTCCTTAGGTACACCTCCGTATCCCAATTTTATGGCGAGTTGAAGTGGCTTTACCTTTCCTATCGTCGCAGGTATTTCCTTGCTTCCTTCCTTCACCAAGTTATCCAATCCCGCCGCCCATCATACATTTTTGATCACCTACAATTCAAATCTTCTGTCCATCCCCGTTGTACACGCTCCAGGCCTTCAGATTTATACAGTACGGTCCACCGAACTGCACATTTCAACAGATCCTTTCTCATTCGACCCTCAATCCTATGAAATTCTATTCCTCCTTCCATCTGTCACTCCAACTCTCTTTCTACCTCCAAACACACTGCATGTTTAATCACCCCAGTTCATGAGTATCCAGGCTGAATAGAATTGTAAATAAGCTTTTTTATTTTGTTGTTGTTTTCTTCTCATTTAAATATGTCGATAGAGTGTCATGGCGGCAACTGAAGTTATACCTTAATATAGCTCTCTGTTTATCCTGTGAATTCTCTTAGTATTACCTAATGTTTTGTTCCCAACGCTTGTAAACAATGAGTGTTTGTGATTGAGAACACACTGCAACTACATTTGTTAGACGGGTCCTGTCCCGCTTCCTGCTCAGCACTGGCCATCATTAAGCAGTAGCAGCTCTCTTATCATCGCTTCGATAGCTCAGTTGTTCCGTGCACAACACCAGCGCTCAGACTCGCCTCTGCTGGTCCCGAAAAATGGGTGAATCTTCGGGAATGGAAACGGACGAAGAGACGCTTTCTCAGAAGTCAGCGAAACTGACTCCCAATATTTAAAACGTAGAACTCTCCAGAAACGTCAACGTAACATTGTTCCAGGGGGATCTGGAGGATCACCAAATAAAAAAAAAAAAATAAAAATAGTAAAAAACAAGCCACAGCACCTATCACCCGTAGTAAATCCATAGTCGAATTACCCGGTCCTTCACAAGAAACTACCTCAGCCACACAAATCACACCTACTATTCCTACGAGCAATAAATTTGCAGCCCTCTCAAATATTCAAACTGAAGCCACAAAACCAAGCCATTCAGAGCCTGAACCTCCGCCAATTTTTGTTACTCACATCACGAACTTTGTCGCCTTCGCCAATGAAATATCTCGATTAATCGGACAAACTAATTTCAAATGTTTTTCCCGATTAAAAGACGTAAAAATAAATACGACCACCAAGGAAAACTACAAAAAATTAGTCTCTCACTTAACTGAAAAAAAATATGACTTCCACTGCTACCAACTTAAGGAGGATAAGTCGTATAGGGTAGTTCTGAGGGGACTTCACTCTACTACTTCCACTTCAGCCATCAAACATGACATAGAAGAGCTGGGCCATAATGTTAGGCAGATTACTAATGTACTGCACCAGATAGAAAAATATCCTTTGCCTCTGTTTTTTGTCGACTTAGAACCAGCAGCCAACAATATCGACATATTTCAAGTCACTAGGCTAGTATATTCATGCATACGTTTCGAAGAGCCGAAGCAAAGAACAGACATTGTACAATGCGCCAAGTGTCAGACCCTTGGCCACACAAAAGCTTATTGCCACCATCAGGACAGATGTATTAAATGTGCTGGACCACATGCGTCCAATACATGCCAGAAACCAAGAGACACTCCAGCAATATGTGCACTATGTGGTGAAGGGCACCCGGCCAATTATAAAGGTTGTGTAGTCTACAAAACCATGCAGCGTCGAAAACATTTAAATAATACATTTAAATTGCACAATAGCAACGTTTCTCAATACCAAGGCCCTTCGGCGAAGAATGATAGAGCTACCTCTGGAAACCAACTGACCAACGAAGATCCACGTCCGACGACCTCCAACATAAAGATCAAAACGTTCTCCAATGTTGCCAGAAAACCAGAAGCTTCACTTAACAGTAATCAACAACTTCAGCCTCAACCATCCCATCATCTTCCTCAGCCTCAACCTCTCTATCATCACCCACAGCCTCTACCATTCCATCATCAGCCTCAGAATTCCCTACCACAGTCCCAGACTTCCCAACCCCTTCAAAACACACCTAGGAAAGAGTTTCCCACCAAAATTTCCCACGGGATCAGTTACCACCCCAGATCAATTCCAAAATACAATATCCTTCCCAGCCTGCCTCCCAAGTAATTCCACCCCCAGCAGCTCCGTCAAACATTGAACCTCCTCAGCAACCCCGACGGACTGCCCAATCTCTTAATAGACAGCCTAATCCTATAATCAAAGAAGCTTCCAACTACTCCTATCCTTCACAAAATACATCCGAAATTACATCAATCCTTTCATCCTTCCTTTTAGATCTTCAAAATACAATAAGACCTCTTATTACCCTCCTCACCAGACTCCTCTCTGAAGTTCCTTTCCATATCCCACAATGAACAAAAACTCCCTAGCCATTCTTTTGTGGAATGCAAATGGCCTACTTAACCACCGTGACGAACTTGACCTATTTCTACATGACAATAACATAGATATTGCACTTTTGACTGAAACTCACTTCACTCAACGATCACATTTTTATGTACGTGACTACATTACTTACAGATCGGACCACCCAGACAACACTTCACATGCTGGTTCTTGTATACTTGTAAATAAATCCTTACCCCATTCCCTTATTCCTTCTACTCCAACTGACACCATACAATCCACCTCAGTAAACATTACAACCCGTCCTTACCATTTAACGTTCTCAGCTGTATACTGTCCTCCTGGCAATGCCCTTTCATACAACCATTTGATTCCTTATTTCGTTCCCTCGGACCGCGCTTTATAGCTGGAGGTGACTACAACGCTAAACACCAACGATGGGGTTGTCGATCATCCAATCCCCGTGGTAATGTCCTTTCTCATGTCTCAAGATCCAACTCTTACTCAATTCTTTCACCCATGAATCCCACATACTGGCCAACATCCCGCAAAAAACGTCCAGATATCCTCGATATATTTGTCACGTCTCAGATTTCCTCCTCCCAAGCAATCATCAAGACCTTGGACGACCTTTCATCAGATCATAGTCCAGTTCTGCTTTTATTACATTCAAATTTCGCTCCAATACCTTCCTCTCCTAAACTGATTACAGGACGAATCAACTGGGACAGATTTCGACATGATTTGGACAATAAATTGGACTTGAAAATTCCTCTCAAGACAACAAATGACATTGACAGAGCAGTAGAAACACTTAAAACATCAATACAGACCAGTTTAAAAGATAATACATCAAACAGAACTACAATCAATACAAAACAGACTAACTTGCCACCTCACCTTTGCATGTTATTAAGGGAAAAACGTAGAGCAAGAGTGAAGTGGCATAAGACTAGATACCCATCCGATAAAACTCATTATACTAAACTGACTAACAAACTAAAATCAGAAATAAAAAAATTCAAAATACAAAATTTACTCAATTTTACCGAAAATCTCAACACTACTGACAAAACATTATGGACTACCACTAAGAAGCTACTCAAATTTAAAGACTTCAATCATCCACTCCTTACCGAATCCCAAAGATGGACAAGATCAGACGAGGAAAAAGCCCAGCTTTTTGGTCAGCACCTCCTTAAAACTTTTATTCCACACCCGGATATCCTTAATCCCGATCACCTTGAGTGTATTGAAGCAGAACTAACTATTCCTCTTCAAATGTCTCTTCCACCTAAAGCTTTCCATCCTTCTGAAATTTCCAGCATTATTCATAGTCTGTCATCCCGCAAAGCTCCAGGGCCCGATCTAATCACATCCCAAATTTTAAAACTCCTTTCACGGAAAGCCACTATTCCTTATTACATTTATTTTTTATACATACTCCGTACAACATATTTTCCTGACTCCTGGAAATTATCCACAGTAAAAATGATACATAAACCCAAAAAGCCACCAGAATATCCGTCCTCTTACCGCCCCATCTCTCTTTTATGCATCATGGGAAAAATCCTTGAAAAACTGCTTCTAAAACGTATCTATCCCATCCTTGATTCCAATAATATTATCCCCGATCATCAGTTTGGCTTTCGAACATCCCACTCCACTATCCAGCAATGTCATCGTGTGGTGGATGTGGTCTCCTCCTCTTTGGAGCGCGGATTGTACTGCACTGGAGCCTTTCTTGACGTAGAACAGGCCTTTGACCGAGTCTGGCACCCAGGACTGCTTTACAAACTCCGAAAATTCCTTCCGCCAACTTACTTCCTCATCATCCAGTCCTATCTCACTGACAGATCCTTCCAAATAAATCACAAGTGCTCCTATTCATCCCTTTTTGTTCAGTCCGCTGGCGTCCCACAAGGCAGTATCCTCGGACCCATTCTCTTCACAGTCTATACAGCTGACATCCCAACCAATCCTAACACTTTCCTCTCTACGTATGCTGATGACACTTGTGTGTTATCAGTCAATAACGATCCTACTATTGCCTCTCAAACCCTGCAATCCCACATCAGAGACCTTCAGGTATGGTGTCAGAACTGGAGAATTAAAATAAATTCAGAAAAATCCCACCAAATAACCTTTACCCTCCGTCGTAAACCTATGACATCCTGCCCTACAGTATCCTTCAATAACATTCCGCTCGTTCCAGTTGAACAGATCCGCTACCTAGGGCTTCTACTTGACAAACGTTTAACATGGAATCCGCACACTAGACTGAAACGACAAGAAACTGCTCGTCGCTTTCGATTACTTCAACACTTACTTGACAAACGCTCAAAACTTCCACTTAACTACAAAAGACTCCTCTACATGACTATCATTAGGCCTATATGGACTTACGGAGTTGAGCTTTGGGGCTCTACTAAACCTTCAAATTCTTCCCGAATCCAATCCTTACAATCCAAAATCCTTCGTAAAATCCTCAATGCTCCTTACTTTGTCACAAATAAGCTCATCCATAAAGACCTAAATATTCCATTTGTTGCTGATCTAGCCCGAACCAGATATCACTCCTTCCATAACAAACTCTTCTCCCACTCTAACCCACTAGTTGCAATCCTTGCTTCCTCTTCCATTCCTGACAATCCTCCGAGGCGTCTGAAAAGAAGATGGCCCCGAGACCTTCTAGTTTAGAAAAGTTACAGGAGTGCTGCCATTGGGTAGTTCTTCTTCAAGTCTGTATCACGCTATTTATCTTTTATCATCTACACATTTACTTGTTGTATTTTGAAGTACAGTTGTAAATTTCCAATAAATGATGTTATAAAAAAAAAAAAAAAAAAATATGTCTATTTTATATCAGTAATTATTAACTTGTTTATATGTATTTAATTTACTCTAAGACTTTGAAGCACATTTTGCACATTCTGTATATTTTATTATAAAGGGGCATGTCCCAGGATAATAAAGAATTTATTTATTATATGTTTCATAAATAGGTAAGTGAAAGTAAAATGAAAAGAAATTATAATTTCAATTTCTCGTCTAAGTATTAGATAATGGGGGAGGGAGGGGTCACCTGTTGTGTATTGAACTATGCAATAACAGAGCGAAATACCCAAAATCGTGGGTTTCGATAGTCCAGGATTTTTTTTTTCAATTGGGGGACTGGGCAGTTTGGGTTAGCGCGCCTTGCTTTGTTCCTCCGCGACCATAGATAACCAGAAACTTGAAACAAAAATAATTAAATTTATATTCCGCCCTCACCTCCTGGCCCGTATAGGTTTCAAAGGCGAGGTAGGGGTGGACAAAAAGGAAAAAAGGTCCAGGATTTATTTAAGGAACTGAAAACTCATTTGTTATGCCATTCTTCGAAGGGGACGTAAAATGATGGTCCCGTGCCTGTGCGATGTCAGGTAATCCTTAAAGATAACCTAATTAAACCTGGATAAGCCAAGTTTATAACTCCCACTGTAGCATCGCCCGATTAGTCACAGTGGCATAAAGTAACTTTAAATGAATAAACAAACGAAGTATTAAACAATATCAAAATGTTGAATATGTTTTTCAATATTAAATATAATTATAATTTAAAGTAGTGAAAAAAATATGAAGGAAAAAAAATTAAAAAAATTGCAGAATACTTTTCCTTCCAAAAGCCATTTGCTGACAGCTACTATCACAGTCTGTCATGCTTTGACGTATACAAGCTAAGCTTTAATTTGTTCTTTTTGTGACACTGTATCTGAAATTTTATTTCCCAACTATCCAAAGTAGAGGAATTCCATTGTAACATTTATACAAAAGTTTTCAAGACTCTAGTTTTCAAATAGTAATATCCTATATTGGATTAGTATTGTGTATTTTAAAGATTTAATAGTAATAACCTTATGCTGTTTAATATTCACTTTTGTTTGTAATCAATACAGAACGAACTGTATTTAGTAATTCTTTTTATTTTAATGATCAGCAATTATTTGAAGATTCATGTATTAAACAAATACATACAATATGAAATATTTATTTATAATATAATATATTAGTAATTTGAAACATAAAATATTTTAAAGTTAGTATAATCATAATTGATAATTATACTAACTTTAAAATATAATAATCCTTATAATTTAATATAATAGTCTTGAATAACGATTGCTTTGATAGAGTAGCTCTAAAAAAAATAGTAACAGCAGCGAAAATAAAAGAAACTGCAGTCAGGTATTTAAGGTTGTTACATATCTGCTCAAAAAGGATCTCTCAAAAGGATACCTTCAATTCTGTATATTTTGAGAATTAATTATCTTTTTTTCAATCTTAGTGATAAAAAAAAAAGCAATTAAGTAATATGAAAAGCACTAATTCAAAGTATCATATAACACAACCACTGATTTCAAATCGCAATATCTAAGCTAGTTGTTAACCAAATTAAATGATTCTTTTTTCATTTGGTCCAAGATGGTATTTATTTATTTGGTGAAACGGATTTTTTTTTTATTAGTTATTCGGATTCTACGCATCTTGAAACGTAAGCTCTTAAATTTTGAGGAGGGGTTATTATTATTTTTTTTGGTCGATTACAAACGTTCGTTATTGAAAATAATAAATCAAAAGCATTTATTGGAAGGAATTAGTCCGGGTGGCGGTCATTAAATGAAACAACTAAATAGTTTCAACTATTTATTGTTTGTCAATTAGTATATTTTACAATGTTCCATTATTATTTTTTCCACCCTGTTATCTTTGGATACCTTTACCAGAATTAGGGATAATTAAGTTGGGAAGTACAGTCAGTTTTTCTCCATATACATCTTCCAGCACTGTTCTTACTATTATATAGGTGATATTTCAAGAATTAAATTAGAATTTTTTTTTTATCCTGTATCATTATTATAATCATAAGTTAAATTTCATTGATTCTTTGTATGGTAGTATTAAGAATTTTAGTCATTGTTGTTAGACCCTGTCCATAAATCGATACGTACTTTCCATTCTACCTTTTTTCCTACGTATTTTCCATCCTACCTACCCCCCATCTACCAAACCTAGTTTCTATTCTCCCACCATGCGGTACGTATCTCCACTCTACTTTATATTTTTATATTTCATATTTCATGTAAATTATTGATACCTGTGTAAATTTTGTTTAGTGAACATTTTTATTTTTTCTGTATAACACTTTTAATTATTGTACTATGGTCATTGTATTTTAATTAAGTTTTTTACATATACAGTTCTTCTGTTATATTTTAATATTCTTTTGTATCTTTTTAGCCCTGATGATGACCCACAAAGGGGGTCGAAACGTTGGCAAAACAATAAATAGTTGAAACTGTTTAGTTGTTTCATTTAATGACCGCCACCCGGGCTAATTCCTTCCAGTACTTCTCAACGGTCAACTAATTACATCCACAAAAGCATTTATACAGGACTGCGTTACTATTTCCTTTTCTTTTCTTTGGATTTTCATTTAAATAAAATTTCCTGATTCCAGAAAACCTTACATTTTGTCTTTATCAGCAATAATAACCGAGTTATCAGGGAATTACATCTCTAATAAGTTATGGCTTGACTATATAAGATGATTTTTTTATTTTATTTTTTTTTTTGCACTTGGTTCATCGCGTTTTCTTGATCACGAAAATCTTTTCGATTTTTCTCTATCTTCACTAATAACCGATTTTTTGGTGTAATTACATCTATCAAAATCTGTTACTTGATTATACATATGAATTTTTTTTTAATTTTATTTATCGCGCTTTACTGATTCTAAAACCCTTAACACACTTTACTCTATCTTCAAACATAACTGAGTTATAAGCGTATTTTTAATATTTGGTTCAATCAATTCTGATATTAAAATTTAATAATCAAATTTAACCCAAAAGTAAAAAAAAAATGCGATTTAATGCAATACAAATAAAAAAAAGTGCAATTTAGCCCAAAAAGGACAAAACGTGCAAAATAAAATTGTAATATGTTATTCCCTAATACATGAAGGCTATAGCTGTTCGGGTTCGGAGCTGATACTAGCAAGTAAATAAAACGTGCAAAATCATGGAAATCCGGTCTCTATTTATGACCTATACCTATCCTTTGTAAGTCTTTATTATTCAGTTGATGCTAATAAGAAAACTCAAAGGATTTTGCATTAATATCATATTTATAAAAACAATATTTTCAACAAATATTAAATAAATAATATAATAAAATAAATGTTATAAGCGGAATAATCTGAAAGTAGGACATTTATAACTAAAAATATAGTTCATAACTAGTTTTATTACTTTTCGATTAATTTGAAATATATTAATAAAATTGCAATGGATTATCAGCTGTGAAAGTTATCAATTTATTAAGATTATATAATAGGAGAGGGAGGAGTGAGGTAGCATCTGTGATACAAACTTCAGAGGAATCCATCAATCCAAGTTAGCTCACTTTTAAAGTTATTCTTTAACAATTCATAACAGAATGCGAAAGTTAAGGAAAGCTTTCACTGAAATTTGTTTACGTTCAGGAAAGTTGACATTTTCGATCCATGATTTAATAAAATAAATATAATTTATCGCGGTTGTTGGCTAGCAACGCAGAAATAACAACTTTTTTTTTTCTTTTAATGTAGTTTTGAGTTAGGAGAGTGAGAAAGTTTATTAATAAATGCAATTACAAGTTAGTATTTTTATTTAAAGGAAATTTGTGTGGCCTACGTTAGATTCCTAATTTAAGGTATTGTCTGAATATTGCATTATGGTTTTATTTTTTTGTAATTATTCGAGACATAATTCTTTATATATTTTCGTTCGGTTAAGACGACATGATTAGCAAGATTTTAACATCATAATGATCACAGTACTAATACACATAAGGAAAACAAATGTCCAAAATGTGGCATACATTTTAAAACCTTATATATAATAAAAATATTCAGTAAATCATGAAAAAATAAACAATTTCGCTTTATAATGAAAAACGCTGCAAATTATTACACAATGGTTTATTATTTCCAAATAACAATATTAGAGTATAACTGTTTATATGGCTGTTGATAGGCAATTAAGTAATATGAAAAGCACTAATTCAAAGCATCATATCATACATAACACTACCACTGATTTCAAAACGCAAAATCTAAGCTAGTTGTAGACCAAATTCAATGATTCTTTTTTCATTTGGTCCAAACGTTAATTCTCTATTTATTCATTTATTTATTAGGAGAATAATGAATATTCGTTATTCGGATTCTACGCATCTTGAAGCGTAAGCTCTCAAATTTTGAGCGGGGTATTTTTTTTTTTTTGGCCGATTATAAAGGTTGATTCTTGAAAATAATAAACCAAAAGCATTTATACAGGACTGCGTTACTATTTCCTTTTATTTTCTTTCGATTTTCATTCAAATAAAATTTCCTGATTCCAGAAAACCTTACATTCACTCTTTATCATCAATAATAACGAGTTATCCGGGAATCACATCTCTAATAAGTTATGGCTTGACTATATAAGATGATTTTTTAATTTTTTTTTTGCACTTTGTTCATCTAGTTGTCTTGATCACGAAAATCGTTTCGATTTTTCCCTATCTTCGCTAATAACCGATTTTTTGGTGTAACTACATCTATTATAATCTGTTACTTGATTATACATATAAAGTTTTTTATTATATTTTATTTTATTATTTTTTATTTATCGCGCTTTACTGATTCTAAAACGCTATAATCAATTTTCTATATCTTCAAAAATAACTGAGTCATAAGCGTATTTATGTGTTCAATTTTAATTTTTGGTTTTTCTTTTTTTTTTCTCTTTTATGTAATTATTCGCGGTTTTTGGTTGAAAAAACAATAATGAATTTTGTTTCTATCTTCGAGAATAACGTAGTTACAAGCGTATATACAGACGAGAATTCTTTTTATTTTATTTTTTTTTATTTATTTATTTTATTTTTGTTGTTGTCCACTTTACTGATTCTAAAACTATATACATACTTTTCTCTATCGTCAAAAATAACTGATGTGTGAGCGTATTTATTATGGGTAAAATTTCAATTTTTTTCTTTTCTTTTTTCAATTTTATAAAATTATTGGCGGCCTTTGGGTTAAAAAACACTAATACATTTTTTTTTCTATCTTCAAAAATAACTGAGTTATTGAACTGAAGAATAACTGAGTTATGCGGATTCTACGCATCTTGAAACGTAAGCTCTTAAATGTTGAGCAGGGGTAATTTTTTTTTTTTTTTGATTATTGATAATAATTAACCAAAAACAAAACAAATATAAAGTCAATCCTTTTCTTTTATCATAAAGATAAATTGTTTATTTTTATTTCTGTATATATTGTTATTTAATATTTGTAAATTAATATTAATATTTATTTGTATATTTCATTTAATTCTCGTCAATTCTAATTAGTCGAATCACGGAATACGCTGAGGAAATTATCGGAGATCACCAATGTGGTTTTAGGCGGAATCGCTCGACTATTGACCAAATATTTTCCTTACGTCAAATATTAGAGAAAAAATTGGAATACAACGGTGTAGTCCATCAACTTTATATCGATTTTAAAAAGGCTTATGATTCAATAGACCGTCAGAAGCTATATAATATCATGATTGAACAGGGAATACCTAGAAAGTTAGTAAACCTAGTAGAGATGTGTTTGTCGGAAACATTCCATAAAGTTAGAATCGGTCATAATTACTCCGAGAGATTTGAGGTGCGATCGGGTTTGAAACAGGGTGACTCCCTTTCACCTGTGTTATTTAATTTAGCTTTAGAATATGTCATAGAAAAGGTGATGTGTACCGAGAAAGGCTTAAATATGGGTGACAAGATTCCGGTTTAGGGGTATGCCGATGATCTGGTACTGCTAGGTGAAGACACGGAAACCATACAACTAAATACAAGTGTGTTAATAAAAACCGGTAAAGAAATAGGACTCGAATTAAATACCGATAAGACGAAGCAGAGATATGATTAGTAGCAGAAACGGTGTCGATCTTGGTGATATTGATGTATCAGGTCATACTTTTGAACACGTAGAGAAATTCAAGTATTTAGGTTCAATTATAACTAGAAAAAATGAAATCCAGGAAGAAATAAAGTCCCGGTTAAAGGTGAGAAATGCGTGTTATTATTCAGTTGCTAAGTTACTTAGTTCGCGACTTCTATCTAAAAACTTAAAAATTAGAATTTATAAAACTATTATTCTTCCAACGGTTCTTTACGGATGTGAAACGTGGCCGCTTACTTTGAAGGATGAACAACGGCTTAAGGTTTTCGAAAATAAGGTATTGCGTAAAATATTTGGTCCAAAGAGAGATGAGGCCACTGGGGAGTTCAGAAGGTTGCACAACGCGGAATTGCGGAACTTGCATCCTGTGAATATAATTGAGCTGATTGCATCGCGGAGACTCAAATTGGGCGAGTAAAGTTGTTGGGCTCGATGACGAGCGGATTCCGAGAAAGTTGGTATTTGCTGATCCGACTAGTAGGCGTCCGAAAGGTAGGCCGAAGCGGAGATGGGAGGATTGCGTTAAGGCTGATCTCGAGAGCTTGGGCTTGAATGGTGAGCATTGGACGAGTCTGTGTAGGCGGAATTTGGTGGTATCGGCATCGAACCTTCGGGTTCGCTAAGCCTATTATTATTATTATATTTCATTTAATATTTATTTTTTGTTTACATTTAATTGTATTTTAACTCTGTAAAAATATTATCCGTCATTGAATTTATTTCTCTTTTTTCTTTTTATTTTGTTTTTTTATCATAAAGATAATTTTTTTTTTTTCATGATTTGCTGATTTTTTTATTACATTTAAAGTTTTAAAATGTAAGCATGTTATAAAAAAATTAATAATTTCTCAAAAATAATCAGGCAAAAAAGAAAAATTAATACATTTTTACTTTCACTTACAATATATAGTAAGGGAAAGTATTGCGATCGTGAAAATTTTGGAATTTCAGTTTTCAACGGAAATACACATTTTAGGGTCACCGCAAAAAGGTCTGTGTGTGTAGTAACTCCCGGGCAGAGTTACTACACGATTAAGTCCTAAGAAACTAAAATTTCATATTTAAGACAAATAAACGCCCGAGACGTTACAAAACTTTTTTCAACAAAATGAGCTTATCAGAAGAGCCACTTTATATAATGCATTTTGCACCTTTTTTCGATTTTCTTGAAAACAGCTCCGACGATTTTGATCAAACTCGCTATATCGATGTCAAATTTAATGGGCTTTAATATCATGTAGGTTTCATTCTGATTAAAATGGTCTGACAGGGCTTAAATGCCGATATTTTAACCTTTCATTTTGTTGATTCTATAAAAATAACTATATTATCTTGTTACCACTGATGAAAAACAGCTATATATGCAAGTTGAGCGAATTTGAAAAGCAACTAAAGGAGAAAACTGAAAAAAAATATTTTTTTAAGGCAATTTTTTGTTTTTGAACATAAGAACAGTACTATACATGTATGATATACCGTTGGAAAGCTAAAGATTTTAGAAAAAATATCATCTTATACTCAACATTTTAAAAGTTAATAGAGGAGAGTGATGAAAAGTATTAGGAATTAATAAACAAATTATTTAAAAAAAAAAGATTTATTTTATTCTTAAAACATACATCATTCAGTGACAGTATTATATACAATAAATTCACATTTAAGGATAACACACCTATTTATACTTACTGATTGTACCTATATGCGTGACAAACACATTATATTATATTTATACATAGAATTAATAACAATTATTTTGTACGAAATATTTTATTTGGTACACATTCCACAACGATATAAAATCCATATAGATACACAATAAATAGGAATAAACAAAACGATAATTTTTTTTTATATAAACAAATATATAACTTTACACATTTACAAGGGGGGAATAGGTAATTAATTATATTTATAAACTCCTATATATTTTTATAAAGAGACCCTGTACTTCTAGATAATTTAGCCAGAAAATTCCACTACTTGTGTGATGATTGACATGTTAGGGATTTTGCACAATTTAGTTCCCGTACATAGAAAAAAAATTTCGAGTGCGCAAAAATAAGACTACTGCACACATACTTAGGAGATATACATATATATATATATTTTTTAGTTTAAAATTATATTTATGTTTTTAATTAGTTATAATTTTACACTTTTTTTTTTTTCTCTTAAAGCCTTAAGGTATATTTTATCCATTATTACTAGACATCCTTAACCTAATAAACTCTAGACAAACCTAAACAAAAAATGGGTTATATTATACTTTTTTTAAATTATAAATTGTTAAAAAATATAAAATTCTTGATTAAAAACGAATGACTAGATTGATAGTAGTATAAAATCTTATATCCCTCTAACTTTTATCACGTGGGTCAACCTAACTTATTTTGGTTTATCCCATCTATTTTGTTCTTATTCGATTAAATTTAAATTAAATATATTTTGCCATATTTTCCATAACTTTAAATGCACAGTTTCACAATATGTCGGACATGTAGGATTCCTTAACAAAATAATAGTTTGGTTTTGTCCAATTTTATTAATAAATATTTGTGGTAATAATTGATATATGTATTAATTAGTACAGGTAGCAAGGTAATTATTGATTAAACTGATGAAAACATATATAATTTTAATTACTAATAAGTTAGTTAATCATTAGGAAAGAAACAAAGGGGGGATTGTTGGAAGAGCTTTGAAAATAAAACTGCATTTTCTATTTGCAGTCTGATTTAATTTTATCATCTATGGAATTTTTGTAGAATTTAGTTTCGTTTTTTATAATTAATTTGAAGTTGTAAGCTGAAATTATACTAGAAATATCTGACTTTGGGTCGTACAAATATATTTAAAAAAAGTCTTATGAGTTTATGATTAAAAAAAAAAAAAATGAACAACTACTTTTTGTTTGGTTGATACTTTAAAGAAAATGTAGTTCACAAGATAGAAGCAATATTATTGCAATATTTTTCAAAGATAGATTTTCTATATTATCAATTTTAATTAGTTCAGATTTTTAGATTCCTTAGAAGTTTAATAATTATAAATTATTGCTTTTGGTTTATTGCCAGTTTTTGATTTCCTCTAAATAATATTTGTGTTCACCTTTTAAATGTCTGTACTTGTTTTTTTATAATTGAAGTGTTGCGGTACAAACCTTGAAAATTGAAGATAGCAAAAAATGTTCACTTTATGCTAGATATAAATATAATGATAATCATTGGTTTTATTTAATTGTCTTTGGGAAGAGAGTGACCCCCAAAATATTATGAAATAAATAAAATTTGGAAGCAATCCCACAAAATTTGAAACACAAATATTTTCTATTAAAAAAAAAATCATGAAAATAGATGGTCTTGAGAGAGACTTCATATAAATAGATATTTAAATTTAAATACAGTTGAGAATGTTCAGTATAGGATGGGGTACAGTATTTAAACAGCTGCAAAGGGAAAGGTAATAACTGCTCTATAGAAATGGTTCTGAAGTTGGGTGACTGACTCTCTTCCAAGCTGCTCCTATACTCACTGAAGTATGTCACAGTACACCAATCAGCCAAGGATTTACTAGGTCTAGAAAAAGAGAAAAAAATTCAAAACATATATATTTGAAAATACAATGAAATATTTGCATTATATTATAATTACATACGTAAAGATAAAAAAAAAACTCAGCTTAACATTATGTAATATATCTATATATCTTAGCAATAAAACAGAGAAAAATAAATAAATGTATGATTGGAAACAAAAATGAAAATTTTAAACACTTGGTTTAAATGTCATTATCAGAGAACACATTCCATTGGAACTTGCTTGATTGGATATGCCAAATTCATTTCTTTTTGACATTATTTGTATTTATTTTAATCTTGTTTGATTTGCAAGAAATAGACAAAAAAGCTAATTGTATCATAAAGGAATTAAAACTGAACTTTAACACAAACAAAAGTATTGGGTTGTGTCACATGAAATGTCCGTTTTCAAGGTAAAGGATTTTTATTAAAAATACGATATGAAAACAAGAAAATTTTATTCGATGTATTTACCTTCTTTTTCTACACATTTTTCCCAACGTGACACAAACTTTTTTATCCCCGAACTGAGAAACTCTGAGCTTTGAAGTGAAACAAAATCTGAAAACGCACTTTTCACTTGATCATCATTTTCAAAAAGTTTTCCTTTGACGAAGTTGTCTAAATTCCTGAACAGGTGGTAATCTGTTGGAGACAAGTCGGGAGAATATGGTGGGTGCGGAAGAACTTCGTAGCCCAGTTCTTTCAATTTTTGCACGGTATGTTTTGAAACATGGGGTCTTGTTACCGCTCAGTGAGGTCATGAGGTACCCATGTATGGAGCTTTTTTACTTTCCCAATACACTTTAAATCTCTGGAAACGGTGGATGCACTTGCATTTAGTTGTGCTGAGAGTCCTTTAACTGTTTAGTAGGGGTTTCCTTCTACTGTATGTTTGAGGACATCGTTGTCTATTAAGGACGGAGGTCTTCCTCGGGGCAAGTTTTCTAAATCGGTATCCCCAGCTGAAAACTTAGAAAACCAACGGCGAATGGTCCGTTCATTAACAATCCCTTCTCCAAACGCCTTACAAATAATTCTAGCGGCATCAGCTGCTGAATGGCTGAGTTTAAACTCGTACAAAAATATTACCCGAAAATTGCGTGTTTCCATGTTCATATTTGGAGGTATATTAAAAAGTGGGTTGATTGGGAAGCTAATGTTTATAATACAAAGGTAGTGGAATAGTAACTGTTTACTTTAAATATGTAAACATTCGGAAGAAAACATCAGAGACCTGCAAAATCCTTTATGTATTTCAGAACCTATAAAAACGGACTTTTTAAGTGAAACAACCCGATATAAATACATTTGTTAAATTCACAGAAAGAATAAGTAAAAGTTCAAAACAAATTTCATAATTACAATTCTTATTATAGTGCCAAAAATAAATAAAAGGTCCTTTGAATATTAGCTTTATTTATGAAGAATAAACAATAAATCTAGTTAACCAACCAGGAAATATAAGGGAGAATAGGGAAATATACATAACTTGGTAATTAATATAATAAAGACGTTAGTTATGAGTAATGTCATACGAGGAAGATTATGATGACTGTTATTAAGCGTTATCTTCTTCCATAAAGTTCTATATCCACGATTCATTCCAAAAAGTATTATATCCATATTATATTGTTATAAAGTCACGGAAAAAGTGCAATAATTTGGAAAAACAAGTTTTTAACACAGTAAAAAAAATAATCAACTAAATTGGTACAATAACAAATAAATGACAGAGTTTTGCGTTTTCTGTAAAATCGTCTAATGTGGATATAGTACCTTTTGGAACTCAACGTCTCAATTCATTCAGTGTTGTTTAAATTTCTCCCTATATATGTGTTCAATAGTCTGATTGGCAAATTATAGCTAGTCATTAAGAAAAACCTGATTATTTACTAATTATATTTAATCATGCATCTTGAAATAAGATAAAGAATGAAGAATATAGGGTTGCTTCGAGAATGATGATTACATATATACTAATTGGAAGAGGAGGGATGCACCCCTTGTTATCCCGAATGGACTCCCCCTCTCCCGATCTAAAGGAGCACGCAGAGGATCTGAGCGAAGGGACCAATAAGCTTTCCGATCGGGGCTCATTATCACTAATAGGCTTCGTTCTCCTTCGAGTGGAGGCTGGATGGTTAACTGAGTCTCTAGCGACTGTATCCATGTCTGTGGTCTGGGGAAATCCGTTCCGCATGTGGCTTGAAATTTCATTCAATCCATATTTTGGCGTTTGGGGTTTTAGAAAGCTTTCAAATCGATCGCCTTTTAATCGCTATAGATTTTTCTGCTGCATTATTAGATAAACAAGAATTTCAGCGAATATTATGTGTAGTATCCATCAATATCCACAAAGAAGAAGTTCAATAAGAACTCTTCTACTAATCTTGGAAATATATATGCAGAAAAGAGGTAGTATTTTTAGGCTAATTTTTAAAGACTTTCTTATTTCGTTTATCAATCAAAGTAAGCTAAATAAAGATATAATTAACGAATACAATGAATGATGAAGGTAACGACAGTTCATGGATCCGCGTCATATATTATTTTATTTAAAAAAGAACTTATAGTTTATCAGAATTATAAAATAGATTCTAATGAAGTTAAATATTCGTGTCTAACACCCATATATCTGGGTCCCTCGCTATACCAAAATAAAATGATTGCAATCAAGTTTTATCTTTTAAAGATAAAACTGTGAAAGTTGGAACTTAAGTGCAAAACTATAAACTCAATGCGAATCGAAATTGTAAGTTTGAATCATTTCCGTAGGTCCCGTCGCCCTTTCCGCCTTTACCATTAACAGGACTAGTAGAATCCTAATTGAGTGGTGCCCCGTAATATCGTATCGCCCAAGGTGGGTTTCTTAAATTTTTATTATTGATGGAGGCGGCAGATGAAATGGGACTGTGCATCAAAAGGAAGAGAAGACTAGATACATGAGGACTGGTGAATCTACAAACAATGGAATCCAGGAGTTTGTGGAAATGGGTCCTTATAAATTTCAGAGAGTGGATAGTTTCACTTATCTAGGGAGTATTGTAAACGCTTCTAGTGATGCGTCTCTCGAAATAAAGAAAATAATATCCAATGCCAAAAGATGCTATTTTGTGTTGCGAAGACATCTGGGGAGCTCATTTTTATCTAGGCAAACTAAAATAATGTTGTATAAGACCTTCATTAGGCCAGTATTGACGTCTGCCTCTGAAACATAGACCGTATCAAAGACCAAAGAATAAGACATAGCGGTCTTTGAAAGAATGATATTACGGAGGATTTTCGGAGGAATTAGTGTGAAGGGCCAATGGAGAAGACGTACCAACAGAGAAGTGTACGAAATATTGGGGGGGCCTGATATAGTTTCCTGGATGAAGATGAACAGACTCAGATGGGCCGGACATGTGGCGAGAATGAATAACAAGGATCCTGTTAAGAGATTGCTCCAGGGAAAGGTAGACCGTAGCAGAGGAAGAGGGCGACCGAGACTGCTATGGTCAGGTGCTGTGGAGCAAGATGCGAGGAATATCTTGAACGTCCGTGACTGGAGGGCAACTGCACTAGATAGTTGACAGCAGGCGAAGGCTCCTTGAGGAGACTAAGACCCACATACGGTTGTAATGTCGTGAATTAAATAATTAAGGTGGGTTTCTGCCACAATTTCTTTTTTTTCTCTTGACCTTGGATTTTCTATTGGCCATGGACAACTATATGGTATTTGTCATATACCGCTGAACCAGGATATAGCACATTCAAAGATCAACACTCTAATCTTAGCAGCAAAATATTGATTAAACAATGTCTTAATGAAGGGGTTAGTCACAGAAATGTTAAACAGAATCCTACCGAAGTACACGTCTAAGTCTAGATACTGAGATATCTTAGACCTTTTCGTCGGACTCCGCTTGAGGCTGTGGCTCCGAAACCTGCTGCTGCTGTTCGGCGACCCTGGCCATGTCCTCCATCGTCGTGGCCCTGACCACCGAGTTGTTGAGGTGGATCTCGACGGCGGACGAGGCGTTGGAGGCCGCGGTCGTCCTCTGCCTGCTCACCCTGTTCCCTGGACCTCTAGAGGGCAGTGCCAGGACGATCTGATGGCAGCACGACTCCAGGGTCTTCTTGAACGCCGCTCGGAACTCCCTGTTGAAGTAGGCGTAGATGATGGGGTTGAGGGCAGAGTTGAAGTAGCCCACCCAGAAGACTGTGGCCACCACCATGTGAGGGCAGGAACACACGTCGTGCCCGCACAGGGATGTGATGACGTACCTGAAAATTGTAACCATTATATTAAATATATATATAAAGCTGATTATTGATTAATAACGTTTAATAGATTTAATGGGATAGCAGTAAATAGTAATAAAACTGTTTAAGAACAATTTTTATACATCCATCATCCTTTGAATATTATTTTTTAATAATACCTCTGTCTTTACCAACACATCAATCTATATTTTAATTCTTAACTTTATATTAGGTTTTTCTA
Organism: Piezodorus guildinii; assembly: GCA_023052935.1. Lineage (NCBI taxonomy): Eukaryota > Metazoa > Arthropoda > Insecta > Hemiptera > Pentatomidae > Piezodorus > Piezodorus guildinii. The sequence continues at coordinate 39,933,479 of CM041297.1, read as the reverse complement.
CACTTACAAATCTCTTAGAGTTAACAAAAAGTTTTTTATTTCATGTAATTTTTTCTTATATATTTGTACATTATCTTTAGTCATTATCTGGTCTGTATAGCTCTCATTAGTATACCTTTATCATTGTAATTTAATTAATTGATTTCTTTACACATCTAGTTCATTTTATGTTATAATATTGACATTATCTAGCGCAATAGTTATTTTTAAAAAAAATAGTATTATTAATCTTATTTTAAATGTATCCTTTTTGTATCTTTTTAGCCCTGATGATGACCCACAATGGGGGTCGAAACGTTGGCAAACAATAAAATAGTTGAAACTATTCAGTTGTTTCATTTAATGACCGCCACCCGGACTATTCCTTTAGTAATTCTCAACGGTCAACTAATTATATCTACAATAATTCTTTAATGGTTTCACTCATTTTTATCTCTAACTGTATTTTTAAATTTTTTAATCGATTATAAAAACGGAGTTAAGTGAAAGCCGTGTGTTGCCCGTAGCAGATTTTTTTTACAGATAATTCACATTTAATTTCATATGTATATTGTTTTGATTTCATGAGAATATTGAAATTTTGTACGTCATATAGATGTAACTCTTTTCCACACCATAACTTAATTATTTACCTTTTATTAAACTTTTAAGTATTTTCTTGTGCTCTTTTGTTTATAATTATTATAACTATTGTTCCAGCTTTTTTCTAATTATCAGTATAATTTATTTTACTTATCATATTTATGTATTGTATCTTACAACAATTTTTTTATTTTTTGTTTTATAGCCCTGACGAAGGCCTAAAATTTAGCCCGAAACGTTGACACATATAAATAAGGTTTTCTACTTGATTAAGTGCTTTTACGACTGCACCCGGAATCAACTTCTCCCCAGTTCATATATACTGTCAACCATTTTTACATCATTATATTATATTATGAATTAATGTTATTATCTAAAAAGACTATTTGAGTAAAAATATCGAACCTCCTCATTAAAAGCTGAGAACCGCGATTAACAAATTCGCGCCAACTCTGCTCCTAATATAGCATTCGCTCTGATATCGGGAGCCATCAATATGGAAATGATCTATTCAATTTTGATGAAGTTTCCATCTTATACTCTGTTTATTTATTAGCATTAGTCAATTAGCATGTTACATAATCAAAGTTAACATTATTTATACTGAAGGTGAATAGTAGTAAGTTATAATTAGCTATTCTGTTATATGTACAAGTTCTAAAACCGCAATTAATTGTAGTGTTGCTACTCCTCTTGATGTAAGGTGAAAATCCGTCTCAAGCCTAAATATATAAGAAAAGGAAAAAGCGTAAGGTTTGAGATGGCAATCGTTGTTTAACACTGGGATCGTGAGGCTCAACCAGTCTCCATTATGTTAGTATCCGACAATATGGAAAGAATCTGGTAGTGGGTGAGTGTGAACTCCGCCTACCATAGCCGTTTGCTTAACAAACATTACAGACCCTTACAATTTACTAGACCCATGACCGTTAATGGGATCTTGTTGTACAAGTTTATATTTATTTAAAATTATTATAATCATTTATGTATTTAAAAATTAAATATGTCATTTTAATTTTAACACCCTTTTACTCCCTTTCATGGACCTCCTATCCGGACATGAAGCTTCTGGTTGTAAGCATCCACTTACACTAGGTAATTTGCACATTTTTAAAATTAATTAGTTATTGTTCATATTTATAAATTATATTTTAATCATCTTAATTGAATTTTAACAATAATGAACATATTACATCAACCGATTCCTTTTATATTTCATTTTTGTAGTGGAATTATTTTAATTGTTCTTTTTTTTTCATGTTTAATTTTTAAATTGTTTTTATCTATTTTTAGGAATCTAACGTTAATCTTATAGATTATTAACATTTTTAACTGCATAAATTTTATTTTATTATTATACTTTTGTATTGTTATATAATTTTCATGATAAAATTGTGAGATTGATTATTTTTAATTGAACGATATTTTCTACTAGCAGATAAAATTGTTCCTTTGCACCTGAAGATGGCATTTAGCCGAAACGTTGCGCGATAATTTTTAATAAAAGAGTGGTGAAGTTGTAAATCAGTCTCAAATTTTATTCACAGAATTTGACCTCCACCTTAATTAATATACACCTTATTAGTTTATATTTATTTTTTACGAAAGATTTAAATGTACCTTCCTCTGTTACAATTCGAAAAAAAAAAAAAAGCGATGGAAATATTAATTAAATTTACCAGATTTATTTATATTATTTGATAAAATTTTATGGTTTTGAACGAACATTGACGAAAGTTCATATGTTTTCTCTAACCATAACGAAGTGTTTTTATTAAATCGTTTTGTAAATTTTCTTTCAAATAACATAGTTAGGGAAGTTGTAATTCGAATTGACAGTTTTGATCATTTTTAATAATGATCTGTTTTCAGTGGAGAAGGGATCTTAAAGGCCTTCCATTGGCTTGCTGGATCAGAAACAAAAAACTGGATCATTGCTGCAGACTCTAGGAGTGTATTGGAAGACCTAGAAAATACGTGGCCCATTAATCCCATCATTGTAGTCTTTATCTGGGTTCCAGCATGTTATGGTATTCCAGGCAACGAAGAAGCAGACAGAGCCGCTAGCTTGGCCAGAAAAGGCAACAAATCTAAAAGCGCAGTACTGATAGTACTCAAAGCAGAAGATTGGATCAGCCAATTGAAGAAAAATCTCCTCAAAAACTGGGAAACAATGTGGAAAACAGGGCAATATAAACTTTTGGGATGTAAAAAAATACACCAAAAAATGTCTTGGTCCATTTTCGGCACTAGAATTTACTGAAAAGAGTAAATAATTTTATGCCGGCTTCGTATTGGACACTGTCAGTTTACCCAGGGTTACCTTTTGAGGTATCTGCACGCACCCACCTGCGAATATTGTAACAACGTTCCACAAACTGTCCATCTATTGTTAGAGTGTCCCCTATTCGAATCAACAAGTCGAAAAATTAAACTTACAGAAACCCTAAAAGATGTATTGAATGATGACAAAGACAGAGTAAAAAAAGTTACTAAGCTACATACAAAAATTAAATACTACAACCAAATCTAGCAAACTATATTTGCCAACGACCCTGTAGGGTAGAGGCCAATAAAAAATAAAAATAAAGAAACATAATAATAAACTTTTATAATCAACCAAAAACTAAAAAAAACCTCTCTCTCACTTCAAAATTTGAGCTCTTACGTTTCAACATATGTAGAATGCGAATGACAAATAACGAGCTCTAGAATCAACTTCTCCCCGACATAAGGTATCATATGTTAATATTAAGTTAGTCAGACGTTGATAGAGTTTCAAAGCAGAACATCCATATTCCTTAGAGGGAACGAATATAGCGTGTGTGGTGATAAAGGCTCGGCTTCCTAAAGAGCTGTCTTCCAGTCGAAGGCAGAAACCAAACACCGCCCCGGCAAATCTAATCATCTTTATAAATGGAGAGGAGAGGCGCTGATTTTTGCCTGAAGCCCTCCCTCCTCTCCTACCTCCTTCCCCTAAAATTATTACAGATTGGATTTTTTCGGGAGGCGGAGGGTCGAGATCAAAGAGGCATCCTTAATGATATTTACTTGGAAACCTCTTCCCATTCAGGCATCCACTTTATTAAAGATAAATTAACAGAAATCGCTATGAACGCCATGATACCAGGAGGGAAATTATTGCCGAATTTCTACGGAACCGGCTATAGGAAGTTACTTGACACCCGATAAACACAATTCGTTTGCCATTTTTTGACCTGTTCTCCCTTCTTTGGCTGAACTGACTTCTCCACTTGGCCAAGCTCATAGTGAACTGTAGTACTAAAATGAAATGAAAAATTTCTTTATTATGGGACCAAGTCCCCTTAGAACAAGAACAATGAAAAACAAAAAGCATATTGTCTTGTTACTTTTAAATAAAATATTTTAACATTAAAATACATCTATAAATTTTTGTATAGTTATGTACACGTAGAGCACGCACTTATATATATACATATTCATACTATTAATACCTATGTTTGCAATGGAACGGAAGATTGAGATTCGAGTAGAGAATAGAAGAGTTGATGTTTGAAAGAAGAAAGAGAGGTGGTTTTACGGATAGAGATAGGCATGGAATTCAAAAATAATGAGCGAACGAGAAAGGATTTGTGGAAGGGCGCAGCTTTATTTTTTCTTTATTTTTTTTCTTCATGAATATCATTATGTGTGGTTCGCCATACATATCCAATAGTTCCTGATTTTTTTCCTGGACAGCCATTGTCCCGATTCGTTTATTAGACCATATATTATTTTAAGTACCTTTCTCTCCCATACTCTTGTGATTTTTTCAAGTTCTTGGGTTAAGACCCACGTTTCGCTGTCATATGTAACCTAGGCCTGACTATTGTCCAATATATTATTAATTTGGCTATAAATGGCAAGAATACGGTGGCTTGGCCACATAGAAAGAATGCCAGAATATCTCCTACCAAAAGACTCCTAAACCAATTTCCAGAAGAAAGGCGAATGCAAGGAAGACCTGAGAAAGGTGTGAAGAGATGGAGGAGACATGCGACTGACAGAGGCGATTGGATGAGGATAATGCCAGGGGTCAAAGTCCTATAGGGGCTGTAGAGCCGATGTATAGGTAGATAGATATACGCAGTTCTATGTGAAGGGGAATAGATATTAATTGATTGAGTTCTGGTATTCAACGTATGGCTATCAGAGCGAAGGGTGAGGAGTTCAGTTATATAGGAAGGTTTTCTGAGGTATGAAATAGGTAAGAACCATGGAACTATTGCCGAACAAAAAGATAAACCAACTTTAACTCGGTGTAACAGCCAGAAACATGGTCACGTCTACGTGCTCCAAAAATAATTCTAATAAAGCAATTCATTAGACGTTTTAATTTTATTTCCAGTTCATCGGTAAGTCCTCCATACACCAGGCAACCATAATCGAAATTGGGGAAGATAACAGAGGAAACAATTAGCTGACGGGTTTTTAAAGGTAAGGAATCACGGAATCTATAGAGCTGTTCTGTGGTCACTTAAGCCCATAACTACTAAAGATGGAAGCCTTAATAATTAAATTACCTCTATTTAATTCAATGTAATTTAATGTCAATCGAATATTCATCAGATGTACTATTACTTAAGAGTGGTGTCAAGATAGAAGTTATCCCCACCACCAGGAGGAATAAAAATTCTGGTAACATTACATAAATTAATAGATATACAGTAACATCCTAAAAGTGCATTAGGATACAGTAAAAAAGGAAAAAAAAAACAAGAGATTTTTAGCATTTCATAATTAGTGTACGACGGCGCCCACCTTTGACCATTATAAACTCCCGCTTTACCTATAACATATGTTCTTAAGTTTAAAGGCTTACAGTCACTTTATATTAACTTTTACGTTTTCCTTTATTTCATATTAACTTTTCTAGAATCTTGCGTTTTCCAACGGCATATTATACGTCTATATCACTGGTTATATTTCAGGTATAATTTTATGATAACTTACAAAAAAATTTATATCAATTACTATTATAGAAGAGTTATTTAAGTTATGAATATATTATTCGGAACAGTCTTCCGAATAATATATACAAAAAATTTATTTTTCCCGTTTAAAGTTTAAATTGCATTGTATTTTACTTTTGACCTCTCGGAAAGTATCCTCTAAATGATAGTAAAAACCGTATCAAAATCCGTCCAGTGGTTTAGAACCAAGAATCGCGGTAGTAAAATACATCGTAATTTATTTTGCTTAATCGGGAAAAATAAATTTTCTGTAACAAAGTTATCAAAAAATTATTCCTGAAATATAATCAGTAATATAGACGTTATTAACCGTTGGAAAGCGCAAGATTTTAGAAAGGTTAATATGAAATAAAAGAAAACGTAAAAGTTAATATAAAGTTGTTGTAAGCTTATAAACTTATAAACATATGTTATTGGTAAAGCGGGAGGTTATAATGGTCAAAGGTGGGCACCGTCGTACAGGTTCGTGCAAGTTATATTCTTCCAACCAGAACGCAACGTTTTAGAAACAATATTAATTGCGGTAAAGTAACTAAGTTCTTAACATAAGTGGTGAGTTGTTATAAATCTATAAACTAACATTTTTACTAATTATTTAAACTTACAATTTACAGTGAGTGTCAAAAGTATTCGGAATTCGTATTTCTTTTCGTTTAATTATTATATTCCACAACTATTAATTTATCTAATTATTTTTCACTACCAAATCTTTAAAAGAGACTCCCATAAAGGAAAATCACTGACCAGATAACCGAAAAGTATATTGTTTTTAAAAATATCCGATCAATAATGTAAAATTACAAGATCGTTCAGTGTCAAAAGTATTCGGAAATCGTAATATCCTGTTGTTTATTGGTTTCAAATTTTAACATTCTCACCAATCTTCGACATAATTTTATGTTCTAAACAATTCTCCTCTCTCATGTTATATATATCCAACCATTAAATTTTTTATTTTTTTTTTTAAATTAGGTCCTAAAATAAAAACGTAACGATCGTACAACGCCCTCGAATAATTTTTAACACGTTCACACGTTAACACTAAAGAGAAATAGTTGAGAAGTTGAAAAAAATTGATGAGAATATATGGATGGCTATGTATCGTGCAGATAATACAATAATAAAACATAAAAGAAAAAAAGTAAGCGTCCAAAAAAATATTAAATGTTAAAACTGAAAGACTGATTATTCATCAAATAAGAAAACAATATCTCAAATGAGTAAACCTTAGCTTATTTATGAATTTTTCAGAGCTTCTGGATCCACAATAAATTTTTCAACTGTTCGCCGCGTTCTAAAAACATTTAATAAGCCGCGTTCTAAAAATTCATAAATAAGCTAAGGTTTACTCATTTGAGATATTGTTTTCTTATTTGATGAATAATCAGTCTTTCAGTTTTAACATTTAATATTTTTTTGGACGCTTACTTTTTTTCTTTTATGTTTTATTATTGTATTATCTAAAATGACTCCCATTCTAAAATAAATGGTTCTTATGAAAAGATTATGGTTTGGAGGAAACCAAATAAAGAATTTAGTATGCCATAGTAAAACACCTTGAGCGGTCAGTGATATTTACGTGCGTTTTTCTTATGATAACATTGGATTCATGGACAGAATTATTGATAGGTTTGTGTATTTTTTAAGTATGAAAAGCCAGAATTAAAAGTAGAAGAAAAATTAGGAATAAATCAAATTATTAACCTACGCGCGACTGTGACTCTAGACATATATACGTTATTTATTTATATTTAGTTGCTGCAAAATTTTCAAAAAGTTGCTCGAAATCCCTCTTCCATTATTTCTTTCAAATTTAATTAACTATTTTTGGATCTTGCTAAAAAGGAAAATCGGAAAATACTATATTCGAAATGAAAATGGCCTCAAGATACAATAAGTGTTGGAGTGCGGTAATATTTCACATTAAACAATTAATTAATTAGCAAGATCAATTCCTAGTTGGCTAAAATCTATAATTATACAAAAGTTTTTACCAACAGGATGTTTATTTATGATCACTGCACTAATATAACAAGGAAACCACGAAATTCCGAATACTTTTGACACCATTAACATACAATATTTTTAATAATTTCGTAAATAAACGTTCAATACGTTAATAATAAAATGATTGTTGTCGTAATTTTTGACATTATCTATTGTATACCTTCTTTCTAACATTATAAAGTAGTTAATAACTCTTTAAAAACATAAAAAATAAGTTTAAAACAAGTGAATTACAGAATAGTAGTGAATTCCGAATACTTTTGACACTCACTGTATTTTCTCGCCAATTGCACTTTCCGTTACGACAAACTAAAACTCCCAAAGCGATTAACTCTAAATCATTCAGACAAAGATTGTTTAAACATCATACATACATACATACATATATACATGTTAAAATCAGCGTAATATTGGATGCTTAATAATTCCCTGTTGGTTAAGTCTTCATTGTTTAAATTTGAAATTTTCTAATAACCCCATTTATAAACTTAAGATTGATTGTTACTAATGTGCCTAATGGGTTCAGATCGAAAAAGTTGCCAATACTTTTTTTAGGAGGAGGGTAGGAGGGGAAGGTCGAGACCCATTGTACTTAATGGGCGGTACAGAACAGTACCTGAGATTCCATATTCCACTAAGATCTGAAGAACAGACAGAATGGGAGTAGAGGACCTGATGTATAATTCAGCCAGAGCTGGAGAGGACTGCCTGCCCTCCACGGAAATATTAAGACAGATCGGGATTTTTGTCTTCATTGATTTCCACTCCACGGTCCCTTCTTGGCCTAGTTAGGGGATCAAATCGCTGACCCCCATAAACTTGAGAGTGACATATGGTTTATAAAAAATAGGCAATTTTTTTTTAGGAGGGCTATCACAATAACTTTTTTTCTTTGACAAATAAGAATAAAGGCAGCGCTAAACGGTGAGAAATAGGGTATGTGTAGGTGAGGTGAAAGCAAATCTAAAGTAGCAGGAGAGGGAGAAGGCTTATTTAAAAAAAAAAAAAAAAAATAGATAATGACATCAAATATTACTTTTAGAAAAATCCTATAACATCATTACTACTCTGAGAGAGGCCACTTTGGTAAGGGATGCTGTGGACTGTATAAAAAAGCTGAAATGGGAATGGGCTGGACATTTAATGCGAATAAAGGACCCCAGGTGGAGCAAGACAGTTACCGAATGGACACCTCTCGGAAAGAAAAGCGAGCAAGGAGGACAACTCAAGAGATGGTGAGATAAAATTAAAAAACAAGAAGGAATATCTTGGCACAGAAAAACAGAAGACCGGAAATATTAGGAATCAAAATGCCAAGAAATTGAAAAACAAGCAGCGAACTCATAACCCAGAAGGTACAGCTGGTCACCGATCAAGACCATTCCTCCTTCAGGAGAGGCCTACACATCAGTAGAAAATCATTTTGTTTTTATTTATTTAAACATAACATTTTTATTTAAACTAGTTTTTTTTTTGCAATTTTATTAAAAAATGTCTTAGCAATTTTATTAAAAAGTTGTATACAATAAGTTGTTTCTTTTTTCTAGTAAATTGTAGGTCTTCATCAGACACCTTAAGGTAAAGCAGTTAGGGAAAGTCTCTAGTTCTTTTAAAGTTTCTTTCTAGACCATTACACGGAATATGTTGGATTGGATAATTCACATTTCTAAAGTTGAGAAAAGTCATTGAACTTTTTATTTTCTCTATAATCGACTAAAGAGCAGGACTTACCAGAGGAAGAAGGGAAGCCAGCAGGCGAGGAACGCAGACATGATGATGCCTAGGGTCCTGGCCGCCTTGCGCTCCCTCTTCATCTTGCTGGTGGTGGCCAGCGGCCTCAGGGTCTCCGGGCTGCCCACGTTCACACCGGCCGCTATCCCGTTGATCTGCAGGTGCTTGTTGAGGAGTGCTGTCGCCACCTTACTCCTGCAAGTCAAAACTTACTATTAGATTAATCATGCATGAAACTGAGTGTGGAAACATGCCTCATTAACTTTAGGTAACACGCCAGAGATGCTTTCTCAATATTCAAGTCAAAGCATATCTATACATAAGTTATACTATCCCATGTTCAACACGACTGCGGAAGGTGCACCGACTATCCTACTTACCTTGTATCTGCCTACAGTAGTCTGTTGACTAATGATTTCCAAATCTGTGTTTACAGGCGCCTTTACCATCTTGGGAAATCATATTTCTTTGGCATGCTCATGGTTCCTTGTCCTTTGGTTCTAAGAAGTTCTTGAGTGTTGCAAAGTGTATTTACATTTCACACTGATCCAGTAATTGTATTCCAACACAAAAAATGTAAAAGGTTCATTCCATGCATATTCGGTACCTCTAGACCGTCACATGTATCCCATCTCTATGATGAGTCAAATTAGCTATTTCCCTCGATTCGAAGGCAATATTTCCTTGGTTCCTTTCTCTATCAAGTCATCCGCTCCCACCACCCTTCTTACGTTAATAGTCTCATCTCTCTACCTCTATACTCATGCCCATAAAACCAGTAAATTTGAATGTTCCGAACCAATAAATTCGGGCTAAGGACAGGTCCACTTTTTTCTGGAATATTCTCCCATCAAGCATCCGTCATGCTCCTTCCCAATCTTCATTCAATACCTTCCTTTTTCAAAACCTTCTTGCTTCCCAACCAGATGCCAACTAACTTGAGTATAGCGATTAAAGTGAGGTGAAAAATGCCTACACTTCATGAGATAAATGATAGAAAAGTTCATTTTCATTTCATTTTTATTTGTAATTATTCTAATGTTTTTTGGTTTGTTAATTCTATATTACATTTAGATATTATTTTATTATTTTCAATTTTATTTTTTATTTATTTATCTTTTTATCATTTAAAACAATTGAATATATTTATTAATAGTAATCATTAATGTTACTATTTTTTTTTTAATGTGTTCTTTGAGCAGTTATAATCCTTATTTTTCCTATACATGTATGTACATGTTCTTTAGGAATCTAATCCCAGAATAAAGTTTTCTTTTTCCTTTATTCATTTATTAATATTCATCCAAAAACTACAACATCTCAGATGTTCATTAAACGTGGCCCGATATATCCTTTTATGTAGTTAGGATGATATACAAAATTTTTATTTTTCATTTTAACTCGTTTTCAATTTAGAGCCACCCAAATTTTGGCGATTCCATAAACTCTGCTTTCCTAGAGAAACTGGCTTGTACAGGAAAGGAATACAATTGTACTATTGTTATTTTTCAATCGAACAGTATGAAGGATTTAGATTATATGAAAAAGACTATAGTTATTTATTTTATTTAAAATAAAATACACCAATAATTTAGAAAAAAATTATGATGTATAAAAAAGGAAAGAAAAACGAACAGTTAAAAGAAATTATTATGAACCCAAGATCGAAAAAAATACAAATTTCATAATACGTAACATTAAATTAGTTACCAGGAGCAATAATAAAAATGGCGGGAGTTTACCTGCTTAATATATATTAAAAAAAATTGTTTTGAATGAATAATTTTACTTAAATTATGAACTTTTAAGAAAAAAAATATTATAAACCAAGTCAATTAGGGATCACTTGTACCTGGGTGGTTAGCATAACAGCCTCCTATGCCAAAGGTCACGGGTTCAAACCCCCAAGTAGTCCTAGGATTTTTTAATGGGAGTAAGAAATACTTAGTTATGACGTCCTTCGGAGGGGACGTTAAAAGGTGGTCTGTGCGATGTCCGGTACTCGTTAAAGATCCCTATCCTAATAAAACCTGAGTAGTCAAAATTTAGGACTCCCTAGTAGCATCGTCCGATTACTCACAGCAGCATAAAGTTACGTTAAATAAATAAATAAACAAACAAACCAAGTCAATTAGTTAAGCAAAAGAATGTATTTTTCTTATGATGACACTAGCTACAATATATAATAACAATAAAAATAATGCGATTTCATCGGCTTAACAAATACAATAATTATAATTTTATTTATCATCCTAACTATACAGAAGGATCCTAAAATGTCATTGTTTTAAGTTATCTTTATGTAAACAAATAACAATAAGCAATAGTTTCTGTATCGATAGCACGCATGCGATAGTAAAGATAAGCTCAATTGACATGATTCAGCTATATCTCGGTTTATATGTTTGATGTAAATTCCGAAAGAAACAATTGTATACACGCGACGTAGTGTTATTAGATTACCACCCATAACCTGTATCTTTGCTGGAATCTCATCTTTATGTTCTTGGTGCCCTACAATCAATTGCGCATTATTTATACAATTTTAAATTTATAAGTTAGAAAACTTAACCTTCAATCTTATGACCGTAATAAAATTATCTTTTATTGATGCAGCTTTAATGAAACGTGGGGTCTTTTTTGCTTTCACTTACTATATATATAGTAAGGGGAAGTATTGCGATCGGGAAAATTTTCGAATTCCTTTTTTCAATGGAAATACACGTTTTAGGGTCCCCTGAGTCCAAATAACCAAGTCCCGCAAAAAGGTCTGTGTGTGTGTGTGTGGTAACTCCCGGGCGGAAACGGTAAGTCCTATGAAACTGAAATTTCATATTTAAGACAACTATACGCCCGAGACGAGACAAAACTTTTTTCATCAAAATGAGCTTACCAGAAGAGGCACTGTACACTATGTATTTTGCACCTTTTTTCGATTTTCTTGAAAAGGGTTCTGACGATTTTGATTAAACTCGCTATATCGATGTAAAATTTAATGGGCTTTAATATCATGTAAGTTTTATTCTGATTAAAATGGTCTCTTAAAGGGCTTAAATGCCGATATTTTAAATTTTCTTCCCCTAAAGTACCATTAATTTTGTAGATTTAATAAAAATAACTATATTATCTTGTTAACGCTGATGAAAAACAGGTAAATATATAAATTGAATAAATTCGATACCCAACTAAAGGAGAAAAATGAAAAAATATTTTTTTAATGCAGTTTTTCGTTTTTGAACATAAGAGCAGTAATACACATGTATGATATACCGTTGGAAAGCTAAAGATTTTAGAAAAATATTATCTCATACACAAGTCAATAGAGAGTGATGAAATAGACATAAAATTAATTGATTATTTTAGATAATAATATAATAGATTTTTCAATAAAACACATGTTTCTATAGAAATTCCATTTAACTAATTCTTTAATGGTTTCGCTCAATTTTTATTTCTTACTGCATTTGAAAATTCTTTAATCGATTCTAAAAACGGAGGTAACTGAAAGTCGTGTGTTGCCCGCACCAGATTTTTTACTTTATCTAAAACAGTCACTCTTTAGAATAACGTCATATCTTGTCATATTAACAGGTGTTGCTAGGCTGTATGAATTTCATACATGAAGGAGGTCACCTGGCTAATACCTACTAGATTTTAAGAAACGTTAATGAAGGTATGAAATATTACATAAAACACGGAAATATAGAAGAGGACACTACATAATAATTGTATGCCATATTTGTCACTTTACCGTTTACCCTTTACAAATATGAGTAATTCTCTTAAATCAATAAAATTCAAGGTACTATAGGGAAAGACAATTTAAAATATCGGCATTTAAGCACTACCTGACCTAATAAAATTGAAACCTAAATGATATTAAAGTCAAATAAATTTTACAGCAATATGGAGTTAATCAAAATCGTTAGATCTGTTTTTGAGAATATCGTAAAAAGGTGCAAAATGCATGGTATAAAGTAGCACTTCCGGTCAGCGCATTTTTGTGAAAAAGTTGCTGTAACATAGTTGTCTTAAATATGAAATTTAAGTTTAGTAGGTTTTCTTTTCGCGCTTGACTTACCACACACGCACACACAGAACTTTTTTGGGACTTGGGTATTTGTACTTATAGGATCCTAAAACGTGTATTTCTGTTGAAAATTGGAGTTCGAAATTTGCACGATCGCAATACTTTCCTTACTATATGTTTCATCTATTGACAAGTGAAAGTAAAAAAAAACTGTTAAAACATTATCTACATGAATTAAATTTGGAATTCATTAAAATTTTATATTTAAGCCAAACAAGTAATTAAATAAAATTAATTTGATATTTTCATTCAATAGAAGGGCATCTATTCAAGCGTTAAAAATTAATTAGGTAAAATGTTTATAATTCAAATTATCGAACAATCGAAGCTAGTAGTCAAGCAGTAAAGTAAAACAAACGTTCTAGGAAATTCACAGATGAACAATATCACTAAATGGTTAACTCGATTGGTAAACTTGCGCTTTCAGCGGGTTGAACAGGTTCGCTGATTCTGTTATTCTGTAGTTTGCCAAGTCTAGTATGGTCAGAAACATAATTAAATATAAATATTATGCAACTTTAGCTTTTAATAGTATAGGAATAGCAATCATTATCAGAAAAAGTACAAAAGACAAAAAGATATAACTACATGTTTAGTATGGTTTCCTCTTTAAGCACATGATTAGAATGTAAAGTTGTGTAAAAATCATAAACTCCTAAACCTTTTTAAAACGATCTTTGTCCTCGGTTGGAGTGAAATTCTTAACTCATGCATAGTTTTTAGTCTTCTGAAAAATTTATACCTTAATCCCAAATATTTTTTTATTTATAGTTTTATTTTGTTTTTGTGTTTAAAGATACTTTAATAATAAAAATTAGAAATAATAAGTTAATATTAAATATTTAGGGACTGAATGGTCAGGAAATGATTGAACAGAGCTTACGTGAAATGAGTTTAGAGCGACGGTAGTGAGTTCTGTAGAAGAGAGGATCGGATAAGGAAAGATTTATCGAATATTAGGAATCGGTGGATAGTTGTATACAATCTACCGAATGGATATTACTATTTGCAGAGGAATTGAATTCGAGGAGATGGAAATGTATAATGCATTTGAGACTGTAAGATCTGGATGAAGAAATTCTGCTAATGAATATTGGTGCAATATTTGCGACAATACGTGGAGCCACTAGAGCTCTTCATAGAAACTGACTATAGAGGCATCCCTCGGATCAAGAAATGAATAGTATGAAGTAATTAGTCTGAGTTTTGATATGTATCTTATATATCTTTGGCTCATACGTTTCATCTTTGGGATAATTAATTCTGGCTCTAGATTCTACGAAGAGATGAGCTGGCTTTTCTACCTTTGCAAGTACTTCCTGGCATCCATGTTTTCTTATCCCGCCGCACATCTTACACCTCAAATCCTCAGCGTTCAAACCTGTACATAACGCCCCATCGAACCGCGTCTTTCGGCAGATCCTTGATAATCCGTTCCTCGGCAGTAAGGAAATCTATTCCTTCTTATTTTCATCACTCCTATACTTTTTCGACCTTTCAATATGCTCTATCACTTCCTATTTATCCAATGCCCATAGAACCTTCAATAGATTTTCTGATTTCAATAAATAAATAAAACATAGAGGGACGTTTGTTTATTCATTATATTTTATTTTGTGGTATTTTTGGAGATTTGACCATATTAGTTTATCAAAAATTTTACAATCATTGTAAATTTATTATGATTATAATTGTATATACGTACATATTTTTGTATATATTGTTTCTATTTTTTTTTTTGACGCAACGGCCTTATAGACTACGCGGATATCATTCTCTCGCAACTTTGCCCACACTTTCACACATTATTTGATTATATTATTATTATCCTAAATTATTATTAGAAGCTATCTCTTAATTTACAACAATTATTCATACTTATTTGTCATTCATATCAACAAAAAGAAAGAGAGATATTTTAATGTTATCTTTTAATTTGAAGGGACAAGTCCCAAAATAAATAAAGAATTTATAATTTAATATATAAAATGACCGTGTCACTGTTTTAGTTACCATACTCTTCCGAAACGGCTCTACCGATTTTCATGAAATTTTATATGCATATTCCATAGGTCTGAGAGACGACTATTTTTCATACTTCTAAGTGATAATGGTTGTCCACCCTAGCATTTTTTCTTATTTTTTTGGAAAATTTAAGAAAAAAAAAATTATAATGTGGCATGCATATTCAATAGCTCTGAGAATCGGCTACTTTCTATTTTTCATACCCCTAAGTGATAAGTGTTGTCCATCCCTGACATTTTTTCTACTTTTTTTGGACAATTTATTTTTTTATGAAATATTATTTAAAAAAAGGCATTAAAAAATACATACAACCCTAAATTGTCATCATTCTGTCACCAACCCCTATTTTTTAATAGTGGTTTTAGTATTTTAATAAGTTTTCATTCCGTAGTAGTAGTACCGTTTTCAAATATCATTTTACTATCTCAGTGTAACTCATGTTTTTCACACGGACAATTTATGCTCCCGAGTGGGTAAACCATTGAGTTTGTTTGTGTTAGCTAAAGATGGGCTAACAAAAATATTTTAAACGCTATATCATTAAGAGATTGATGTTGTTTGTTAGTGTTTCTGTCGTAATTAATTTATGATATATATATATATATATAATATATATATATTATATATATATATATGTAATTTTAAGGAATAAATGTAAAACATTAATGTTGGGTGTTTTGTTATTTTTATATTCCCGCATCGTTCACATTTTCGATTCCATCATCGTTTTTTCTACACTAGAAATTTCCCAGAAATAATTAATACTTCAAAATAACGTTTGCCGGGTCAGCTCGTTATTTTATAGATTATGTGGAAGCACGTGTTTCAATCATTCCATTCTATCATTCCACCATTCTATTCCATTTAATTATGAAAATACTTTAGTCATATTTACTTCTTTATTTACATATTTTAGTAGCAATTATTGTCAATGCTTAAATAGAGGTAGTGATTAACAGGTGTCTTGAAGACTTATTATGTGTGCAAAAACGGTAGGGGCACAAGTACAAAAAAGATCATTTCCAGAATCATTATACTGGCATAATCATAACTTAGTGATCTTCCATGAACTTCTGATGGGTCTTAACGAAATAACAAAAAAAATAAAGTAAAAGTTATCTAAAATTTAAAACAACTCAATAATTTAATAGGTCATCAAGATACCTAAGCCTTTCCCAGAATAAGCAAATTCCTGGAGCAGTAGAGCTTGGTAAACAACTTGATTAAACGGTATCCACCGTCGGTATAGCCCGCCCGTGTATCATCAGGCTTTATAGGGATACCATAACAGCAAATATTAGCCATCTTTGGTTTTCGATATTGAAGGCCTTGCCTAAATCAAACCGCCGTTCGACAAGGTTAAAGTTTAATAAATGGTAGCACGAGTATTGATGAAGAGTCAGTCGATATGGATTATTCATACCAGTGGCGGGTCCTTAGGAGTCGAAGGGAAATATCTCTCCTACAAAATTACCACTAATAAAAATAAAAATGTGGATAATTTAGAATACATCTACTAGTAAGTATAGTCTGGATTTACCGTGAAATTATCAATGAATATTTATATTATGGGTGATAATATTCCGGTTTTGGGGTATGCCGATGGTTTGGTACTGCTAGGTGAAGACACGGAAACCATATAACTAAATACAAGTGTGATAATAAAACCCTGTAAAGAAATAGGACTCGAATTAAATACCGATAAGACGAAATATATGATTAATAGCAGAGGCGGTGGCGATCTTGGTGATATTAATATTTCAGGGCATACTTTTGAACACGTTAAGAAATTCAAGTATTTAGGTTCAATAATATAAAGAAAAAATGAAATCCATGAAGAAATAAAGTCCCGGTTAAAGGTGGGAAAGGCGTGTAATTATCCAGTTGCTAATTACTTAGCTCGCGGCTTCTGTCTAAAAACTTAAAGGTTAGAATTTATAAAGCTATTATTTCTTACGGATGTGAAACGTGGCCGCTTACTTTGAAGGATGAACAGCGGCTTAAGGTAGTGCGTAAAATATTTGGTCCGAAGAAAGATGAGACTGGGGAGTTTAGAAGGTTGCACAAAGCGTTACTGGCGGAGCTTGTACCCTGTGAATATAATTGAGTTCATAGCATCGCGGAGACTCAGTTGGGCTCGGTGAGGAACGGATTCCGAGAAATTTGGTATTCGCTGATCCGAATGATAGGCGTCCGAAAGGTTGACCGAAGCGTCGATGGGAGGATTGTGTTAAGGCTGATCTCTGGGGGCTTGAGCTTGAACGGTGAACATTAGACGAGTCTATGCAGGCGGAGTTTGGTGGTATCGGCATTGAACTTGAACGGGTTCGGTAAGTGCATTATTATTACGATATTATATTGATTTACACTTGCCAACAATAAAAGGACAATCAGTAAATGTGCCTAGGAATAAGGATGATGACATGTGGATTAGAACCAGCATTCCTTCCGATGAATGATTTGCAAGCTGAAATTCATAGCAAGATTATATCCGAATATTAATGCTATTTTTGACTACTGGACCATTACTTGAAACACAAAGTGCAATAGTACTAGACGCCGGTATGACTGGTTCTCACTTACGCCTTCCGAATGGCCATCACCCAGTTCGCAGGAAGTACTTGTTCAGCGGTCCGAGTGGAGAACATTAAGGAGAATTTATGGACCAGTTTGTAACAATGAACTCTGGATGATTAGGACGAATGCTGAGTTAACAAGACTTTACAAGAACTTAGACATAGTAAGGGTGATTAAATTTGGCTTCGGTGGGTATGTCATATAAGTAGAATCGCCTAGAGTCAGATTCCTAGGATGGTCCAAGATGAAAAGATTTATGGAGCAAGGAGAGTGGGAATAACTTAGCTGGGGTGGATAGATGGAGTGGCATCGGATGCCAGGTCCATCTTGAAGATCCGCGATTGGAGTGCGGTCGCAACCAACAGAGAAGACTGGCGTAAAAGCTGCAGGAGACATAACCAATTATTTATTACTCTAGTTTAGTATAATTATTGAACGTATGATGATATAAGGGGAGCTGCTCATTATACTGGAACTGTATACAGGGGAACTGCTCTCCGGGTCCTGGGTTCGAATACCGGCTATGGCAGAACATTATTTATTCTGTTGATTCAGCCAGAGAGCGACCTCAGGGTATGGAGATCTTCTTGGGGCAGACTCAGCGATCAATACCTAATCACCTCATTGCACGGCCGTTGGTCTAGAAACAGTACAAATCTCTATATATACTGAGCCCAAGACCCTTCATGGGTTGTAGCGGTACAGGTTTTATATAATAATATAATAATTATTAGTTTAATAATATAATACCATTAAAATCTTTAATATTTTTTGTTTGTTTTTTAACACGAACATTATTTGCACAGTCCGACGGTTTGGTCTTTCGACTTGTATAAGTAGAATCACAATAAATGTCAACAGAGTATCAATCAATTACTGGATAATTGTGACGATCGGTCCCCAGATTCATTTATTTATTATCAATTCGGTAAAAGTGTGTTACAAATAAAAATGGGGGTTTTTCAAAGGAAGACTCTCCAAAAAATTATAATCCCCTTCTAGAAGTGTTGACAATTACTTAGAACAATTTTAGTTAGTAAAGTAAGTTTGAGTTTTGTAATATAAGCCCCTGTTTAATTGCAAGATTGATCTTATCAAGAACTTAGAACCAGTAATGAACTGTAAAATGAGGAGAAAGTCGAGTCTTAATCTTTCCTACATTAAAAGTTCCCGCACATGGTGAGGTCACACGGACTATCTTCAAGTTGAATGTTTGGAATTGTTGATACGTAGCTGAGCTGGAATACTGCGGCGTGGAAGACAAACGGGAGACCGCCGTGTTCATTATAACTTGCGATCCCACTTATCTTGCTCTTTGTTTGCCGGTGAAGACTTTGCTCAAACAGTTTCGGCCGCTGGCTGGGCAAGTTTTGATTGCTGTGGGGGCAGTTCCCTCGTCATCCTATTGCCAATCTTTCTCACAATGTTTGTTAGGTTGTTCTTTTTTATCGAACATGTTGCTGATGATTTTATGAAAGTTTGTTCAAACGATTAATTTGTTTAACTGTTAGCCTCTAATTATATTTGTTTTATTATTTTCAATAGTGAAACTTTTTAATAGACTAAGAAAAAAAATAGAATAATTTCTCTCTTCCCATAAAATTTGCATATCCAGGTTTAATATATAGAAAAGGATAAATATCTAAGTTTTTATTCGTCGTTTGGGGGTTGCGTTCCCGTTATCCAGGAATGCTATTTCATTAAAAATATATATCTGGGTGCTGTCAACAATATAACACTCACTACCTTCGGGTAATAGGACAATCTGTGACATGTGTACATATCATATTTGTATTTGTATTTTGTGTAAAAAAAAAATTATTGTGCATGAAAAAAAAAATATATACACACACACACACTATATATATATATATATATATATATATATATATATATATATATAAAACACTCAAAATAAACTTTTACTTAAATATCATTTTATTGTTCTTAAGAGCTTATATGTTTTGAACACTGAGCTGTTATTATGTAAAAATACATTGTGAGTGTTTTATTTATAGATTAATAGCAGTCTGTTTTGTGTTTTCATGAAATATTGACAAGTCTTGATAATAATAGAGACTTAAAACAGATTTGGTAACGAATATATACGTTTTAGATGAAAAAATGTTTTTTTTATGGAAGTTAATAGTGCTCAATTTAATTAATATTACCACTTCCTAATGTAAAGGAAACTAAATAGAAAATAAATACATAATCTATATTTAAAGGGTCACCTGTAGTTTAGTGGCTAGCATAACATACTTATATACCTAAGAATTGCGGGTTCGACCCAGCAGATGGCCCTACGATTTTTTGAAGAGAGTAATACATCCTTGATTATGCCTCCTTCGGAAATGGATGTAAAATAGGGGTCCCGAACCTGTGAGAACAACTTAAAGATCCCTATACTAATTAAAACTGGATAGGAAAAATTTAGGTCTCCTCAATGTACCTTCGTCCGATTAGCCACAGTAGCATAAAAGTAAATTAAATAAATAAAAGAAAGAATTTATTATCATGAATAACCCTTAATATATTCAATTCCAAAAGGACTTATATATTATCTACGATTAGTATTAGATGCCCTATCAACGTATCTATGGAATGAATTATGTTTTCTTTAAAAGTGTAGAATAATTTTATGGCAAGTTGTAGTGGCTTTACTTACCTCCTACAATTCAAATTCTCTGTCCATCCTCGTTGTACACACTCCAGGCCTTCAGATTTATTTAGTACGGCCCACCGAACTGCACATTTCGACTGATCCTTTCTCATTCGATCCTCGATCCTATGAAATTCTGCCCTTCCTTCCATCCGTCACTCCAACTCTCTTTCTACCTTCAAATCCCGCATATTTAATCACTTAATGAATATCAAGGCTCAATAGAATTGTAAATAAGTTTTTATTTTGTCGTTGTTTTTGTTTTCTTCTCATTTGAATATGTCTATTTATATAAAATTATTAGCTCGTTAACATGTATTTAATTTACTCCAAGACTCCAAAGTACATTTTGTACATTCTGTATTTTTTATTCTAAAGGCACATGTCCCAGGATAATAAAGAATTTATTTATTTAAAATAAAGTCGCCTATTTTGAAAAAATGAAGATTTCAACTTTTTTGAATGTTCATTTCTTTTAGATATCAAATAATTTAATTTATAATATTTTATTTAATAAGAAAAATATGTTTGTCTTTGAAAAGGGAAGCAATTGATAACCTGCAACACATAATTTCGAACATGTGAGTACAATACACGATTCGTGTGTCATTCCAAATCATTGCACTGCATATTATTTATAATTGGCCCTTAATAACAATGATGATGCCGATAATAGTTTCTCATTGTGCCCCCAGATGGCACCGTTGGCCAGAGACTAAAGGGCTGTAGTTATCCCGACTGGTCCCCCGAAGTTCCTTTAGGACGAGACAGCGCCCTTTGTTTTCCTCCGTTTTTTTCCAGCTATTGTTCCCTTTTCCAATTTCCTCCCAGACCGCCAGCCCTTATCCCTCCCCCTCCTGGTCACTAATCCCTTTTTCCGAGCCAGGGCTCTCATCTGCTTATTGCTTCGGCCAGTCTACAGGGCAAACAGTTTCATCAATTTCAGTTACAGAGCGTCCAGTCTAGCAGCAGTGTTCAAACATGATTAATTCCATATGTATATCGATTGGACGTCCAAGACTGATTGTAGATCAAAAGTCCTTTCAGAATTCAATATTTTAAGGATATTCCATATTAATAATTTAATGGGAGTTATTAGTGAAAAGTAAATAGCTATTAAGAAAATAATCTGGTGCGAGCCACATACGACTTTCACTTACCTCGACTGTTAAAACAAATTTATAAACTATATAATATACTTCAATTTAAAAAATATTGCAAGTTGATTTTAATAAAACTTGTATTAATTTTCGTTGGAAACATATGATTTAGATTAAATAATATAACTATATTAAATTGTTAATCAGCAATAAGTTGATACCCTATTCGTCACTTCATATTACCTTTTACAACTTTGTGTATCAGATAATATTTTTTCTTAAATCTTTTTCTTTCCAACGGTATATTATACGTCAGTATTACTGTTCTTATTATCAAAATAACAAAAATTACATAAAAAATAGTTTTGCTGTTTTATTCTTTTGTTAGCCATCAAATTCGTCCCAATCGTATATTTAGCCGTTGCTCATCAATATCATTTAGATGATTTGGTTAAATTTTGAAATGTACAAAATTAAAGGTACTTTAAAGGAAAAAAATATCGGCTTTAAGCGCTGTCAGACTATTTTAATCAGAATGAAACCTACATGATATTAAAGCCCATTAAATTTTACATCAAAATAGCGAGCTTAATTAAAACCGTTAGAGCCGTTTTTGAAAAAAATCAACTTGCAAAATGCATGGTATTAAGAGGGGTTTCTGGTAAGCCGATTTTGATGAAAAATCTGCTGTAACATCTAGCTCGTATAGTTGTCTTAAATATGAAATTTCAGTTTCGTACGACTTTTCGATATTCCTGTTTGCCCTAATACCTTCCTAGCAACGTACGCTGATTACACAGCCATCCTATCCTCTCACTTAGATCCCGATATTGCATCCATAGGCCTCCAAACGCACCTTCCTCAAATTGAAGATTGGTAAAACAAGTGGAGAATCAAAATCAATCAATCCAAGTGCAAACATACCACCTTTACCCTTCGAAGACAATCCTTCCCTCCAGTTCTCTTAAACTCCATTCCGCTCTCTTTCTCTGACACAGTCCGGTATCTTGGCTTCCTTCTAGACAAAAGACTAACTTGGAACCCGCATACTAGACTCAAACGACAAGAACTTAATCGACGATTTGGCCAATTATACAGACTACTGAACAGAAATTCTAAACTATGCATAGAAAACAAACTGCTAATATACAAGACAGTACTGAAACCTATCTGTATCTACGGACTTAAACTGTGGGGGACCGCCTAATTTTCTAACATCAAACGCATTCAATCCTTCCAATCCAAAGTCCTCCTCCATAGTCAATGCTCCTTATTATGTCACCAACCTTACCTTACACCGCGACCTAAATATTCCATTTATTTTAGACCTTATACCATCAAAATTCTTTAAATTCCATCAGAGCCTTATCCATCACCGTAATCCCCTAGCTCAATCCTTATCCAGCTTCACACATCCTTACCACCCCCCTAGAAGGTTGAAACGGCAGTGGCCTCCAGATCTCTTTTAACAGGTATATTGGAGTTCTAGCATTGGCTAGATTCTCCACTCACGTGCTGTATGCTCGAGGATTGTGTATAGGTATGACTGACTTTTGTATATATTTTTATTGATTTTGCTTTGTATAATATTTTTTTATTTATTAATTGATATTTACAACTGTATAGGAAAAAATACAAGTAAATGGGAAAAAAAAGAAGTAACAATTGGCTTGATAAAGGCTTGTGAAGAAGCTACCCAGCGGTAGCACTTCAATGTTTATGTCATTAGCAGGTCTCGAGGCCACCGTCTTTTCAGGCGCCTCCGAGGATTATCGGGAATAGATAGAGATGAGAGGATACGGACAAGCGGGTTTGAGTGGGCTGGTAGTTTGTAATTAAAGGAGGTATATCTAGTTCTGGCTAAGTCTGCAACTAACGGAATATTCAGGCCTTTATGGATTGTTTTATTAGTGACAAAATATTTAGGATCTTTCGGAGGATTTTGGATTGCAAGGATTGGATGCGAAGGAATTTGATGGCTTGGTGGATCCCCATAGCTCAATACCATATGTCCAAATAGGTCTTATAATGGCTATATAAATTAGTTTTTTGTAGTAGATTGAAATCTTTGAACGTTTGTCAAGTAAGTGTTGTAACAATCGGTATCTGCGAGCAGTTTCTTGTCTTTTCAGTCTGGTGTTAGAATTCCAAGTTAGATGTTTGTCAAGATGGAGTCCTAGGTAGCGGATCTGTTCAACAGGAATTAGTGGGGTGTTACTAAAGGATACAGTGGGGCAGGAGGTCATAGGTTTGCGACGAAGGGTAAA
Organism: Piezodorus guildinii; assembly: GCA_023052935.1. Taxonomy (NCBI): domain Eukaryota; kingdom Metazoa; phylum Arthropoda; class Insecta; order Hemiptera; family Pentatomidae; genus Piezodorus; species Piezodorus guildinii. Next base: position 39,909,444 of record CM041297.1, on the reverse strand, counting down.
CGTGATTTGATGGGATTTGTTAGTATTGATTTTAATTCTTCATTTCTGACACCACTCTTCAATGGAGTCGATGTGTGACTGAAGGTTTTGAGATGCGACAGTTGGATCATTGTTTACTGATAACACACATGTGTTATCAGTATACGTAGTGAGGACAGTGCTAGGATGGATGGGGATATCAGCTGTATATACCGTATAAAGGATGGGACCCAGGATACTACCTTGAGGTACTCCGGCGGGCTGAGTAAATAAGAATGAGTAAGAAAGGTTATGGTTAACTTTAAAGGCTCTATCAGTGAGGTAGAAACGAATTAAAGGGAACGAAGTTTGTATAGTAGACCTGGATGCCAAACTCGATCAAAAGCCTGTTCCACATCGAGAAAGGCTCCAGCGCAATTCATTCCGCGCTCCAATGTGGAAGATATAACATCCACCACTCGGTGACACTGCTGTATAGTAGAATGGGATGTCCGAAATCCAAACTGGTGGTCAGGAATCACGTGGTTGGATTCGAGGATTGGGTATAAACGTTTGAGGAGAAGTTTTTCGAGAATTTTGCCCAGAATGGGCAAAAGAGAGATAGGACGGTAAGAGGATGGATTTTCAAGTGGCTTTTTGGGTTTAGGAATCATTTTGATAATGGACAGTTTCCAAGGGTCTGGAAAATACGTAGAACGGAGAGTTGCATTATATATATATATATATATATATATATATATATATAGAGGTGAGGAAAAATATGGCTTTTTTGGGGAGCTGTTTTAGAATGTGGGATGTAATCAGATCATGGCCAGGTGCTTTTTTAAAAGGTAAATTTTTAATAATGTTGCTTACTTCTGATGGATGAAAGGCTTTAGGAGGAAGGGACATTTGGAGAGGAATAGTGAGTTCTGCTTCAACACTGTCGATGTGGTTTGGGTCAAGGATGTCAGGGTGTGGGTTAAATGTTTTGGATATGTGTTCTCCGAATAGCTGTGATTTTTCTTCATCGGATCTTGTCCAGGACTTTGATTCGGTAAGGAGTGGATGATTAAAGGTATAATATTTTAATTGATTTTTTTTGTATAATATTTTTATTGATTTTGTTTTGTATAATATTTTTACTGATTTTTTTTTGTATAATATTTTTATTGATTTTGTTTTGTATAATATTTGTATTGATTTTTTTTGTATATATGTATATTGTATTATTATTATATAAATTTATTGTTTTGTATATATCGTGTGAATTTAGTATGAATGTTGTACTTTATCACTATTAAAAATGTCATAAATTGGACTGATTGTAATATTACTTAATAAAGAACAGTTTCTCTCTCTCTCTCGAACGATTTTGCGCTAGACTTACCACACACACACAGACACTCTCCCACACACACAGATACCTTATTGCAGGACTTGGTTATTTAGACTCAGGGGACTCTAAAACGTGTATTTCCGGCGAAAACTGGAATTCGAATATTTTCACGATCGCAATACTTTCCCTTAATATATATTTCATATATAGGTGAGTGAAAGTAAAATTAATTAAGATAATTTGAAAATCCTGTACCCCTAAAACCCATGAAGGGTGGTAAGGGGGCTTATTATATATCGAGTTCGTTCTGTTTATATTGCATCGCAACACTCCAGAGCTTTCTAACATGACTTTAATTTTCATTTTTAACTTAATCGCCATCTCACACAATATCAAGTTATTACAATATAAGTTTTACTTTAATCGTGGGTAAAGGTTACTCGTAAAGTTTTTTTTTTCTTTTTGTGGAAACAATTGAACATTATAGTTACAAAAAAGCGTTTTTAAATAAAACTTGATAAAATGACTGGACAAATCTAAAAAAAAAAGGTGAAATCCATCGTTTCAACGAACTTATGGATCCACCCAATAGAAATCCGTAATAATAATAACAATAATAGGCTTACCGAACCCGAAGGTTCGATGCCGATACCACCAAACTTCCCCTGCACAGGCTCGTCCAATGTTCGGCTTCAGCCTACCTTTCGGACGTCTACCAGTCGGTTCAGTGAGTACCAACTTTCTCGGAATCCGTTCCTCACCGAGCCCAACAACTTAACTCGCCCATTTGCATCTCCACGATGCTATCAATTTAATTATATTCACAGGGTACAAACTCCGCAATTTCGCGTTGTGCAACCTCCTAAACTCCTCAGTGGCCTCATCTCTCTTCGGAACAAATATTTTACGCAGGACCTTATTTCTGAAAACCTTAAGCTGTTGTTCATCCTTCAAAGTAAGTGGCCACGTTTCACATCCGTAAAGAACCGTCGGTAGAATAATAGTTTTATGAATTCTAACCTTTACGTTTTTAGACAGACGCCGCGAGCTAAGTAACTTAGCAATTGAATAATAGCACGCATTTCCCACCTTTAACCGGGACTTTATTTCTTCATGGATTTCATTTTTTCTAGTTATAATTGAACCTAAATACTTGAATTTCTCTACGTGTTCAAATGTTTGCCCTGATACATCAATATCACTAAGATCGCCATCGTTTCTGCTACTAATCATATTTTTCATCTTATCGGTATTCATTTCGAGTCCTATTTCTTTACCGGTTTTTATTAACACACTTGTATTTAGTTGTATGGTTTCCGTGTCTTCATCTAGCAGTACCAAATCATCGGCATACCCTAAAACCGAAATCTTATCACCCATATTTAAACCTTTCTTGGTACACGTCACTTTTTCTATGACAATAGAAACCCGTAAAAAAAAAAAATTTTGTTTCGTCATAGAACTCGAAGATAGACGCGATGGCTCCGACTTGGAAAGATATTATTCTATCCAGGTTCAGCCAAAGCCAGTTTTGATGTATAAAATTGAAAAATGTTATCAGTTAGCGGGGAGTGGAATGATATATCATTCTGTAATCGAGCGCTTGCTGGGGACCTCTTGCCCATCACTCATTCAGTACACTGGCAACGCCCATTCATCAGGATCAGTCCCAGCTAGAGGTAGGTCCTCAGGGGATTCTGCTTTTCATATAACATTAAAGTCATGTCATAAAAGTTCATTATACACATAAACAGGGTACATAAATATTATTTATTTATTATTAGGTTCCTTTAATTAAAATGATCCTTTTCATTCAACTTATTTTATTTTCTTATTTTTTTGTCCCTACGTTTCGGCTCTTTGCCATTCTCAAGGGATCTACAAAAAACATTTATTTTAAAATTAAAAGATACACAACATTATTTTTTTAAAATTGTTATAAATCAATTTACATACCTCTTTATACTCCTTTATACACTCTATACAATATATAGATATATATTTTGTCATAATTGAGTAAAATAAAAATTAAAACTATTATAGGCTGACCAGCCCTGTCCTGGTTTTATTTTACTCAATTATGACAAAATATATATCTATATATTGTATAGAGTGTATAAAGGAGTATAAAGAGGTATGTAAATTGATTTATAACAATTTTAAAAAAATAATGTTGTGTATCTTTTAATTTTAAAATAAATGTTTTTTGTAGATCCCTTGAGAATGGCAAAGAGCCGAAACGTAGGGACAAAAAAATAAGAAAATAAAATAAGTTGAATGAAAAGGATCATTTTAATTAAAGGAACCTAATAATACAATTATTCATTCAAACTAATCTTAATTATAATAATAATTATTTATTTATAAAGTTTATTCTATATGTATTCTATATTATATGTAAGGGAAAGTATTGCGATCGAGAAAATTCGAGTTTTCCTCGGAAATATACGATTTAAGGTCCCGTGAGTCCAAATGACCATGTCCCGCAAAATGGTATGTGTGTGTGTGTGTGGTAAGTTTACCGCGAAAATGAAATGTATGAAACTGATATTTCACATTTAAGACAACTATGCGCCTGAGATGTTATAGTGTGTTTTTCATCAAAATCAGCAAACGAGAAGAGCCACTTTATACCATGAATTTTGGAACTTTTTACGATTTCCTTCAAAACGGCTCAAACGATTTTGATTTAACTCCCTATATTTCTGATTTGTATATAGCGCCCCATCGAACAGTAGCTTTCGAAAGATCTTTCATCTTTCATATTCCTTCTGATATCCGTAATCTACTACCCTTCGGACTTTTACATCTCATCTATTCCATTACCTCCTATCCATTCAATTTCCAAACAATCCTGACTGATCCAGTTTCCATGAAAATGTGTAAAAAAAAAAAAAAAATAAAAAAAAAAAAATTAGGAAAAGTTAAAGAAATGTTTCTTATTTTGTTAGCTAGGTAAAAATTTCATTTTATTTTTTAGTCTAGGTTATGAAGACATGTTATTTATTAATATATTATATTCTTTAAGCATCACTTATACTTTTGTACAAATATTTTTAGAGCCATTAGTTTTCGAAGATATATACTGGTTTATAATTTTTTTTATTTTTGTCATTTCTCTTATTGCTTTTTCTTTTTTTTAATCTTACTCTAAGACAGTAATTCTCTCGTTATTGTATATCGTATTATTCTAAAGAGACTTGCCTCAGAATAAATAGAGAAATTATTATTATTATATTGATGTAAAGTATTATGTACTTTAATATCATGCAGGTTTTATTCTGATTGTAATAGTCTAAAAGGGCTTAAATGTCGATATTTTTAATTTTCTTTCTCTAAAGTACCTTCAATTTTGAAGATTCTATAAAAACAACCAAAAAGCTTTTTTAGCATTGATAAAAAACGGATAAATATATATGTTGATCAAATTCAATATCCAACTAAAGGAGAAAAGCGGAAAAATGTGTTGTTTTTTTTTGTATACAATTTTTGTGTTTTTGAACATTTCATCAAAATCAGCTAACCAGGAGAGCCATTTTATACCATGCATTTTGGACCTTTTTACGATTTCCTCCAAAACGGCTCTAATGATTTTGATTTAACTCCCTATATTTCTGATTTGTATATTGCGCCCCATCGAACCGCAGCTTTCGACCGATCTTTCATATTCCTTCTGATATCCGTAATCTACTACCCTTCCGACTTTCCATTCAATTTCCAAACAATCCTGACTGATCCAGTTTCCATGACAATGTGTAAATAGAAAAAGTTAAAGAAGTGTCTATTAAATTGTTGTTGTTTTGTTTTTTAACTAAGTAAGTATTTTATTTTATTTTTTAGTCTAGGATATATATGGAAAAATAATAATTATTTATATTATATTCTTTAATCATCAATTATATTTTCTTACAAATATTTTTACAGCCATCCTTTTTCGAAGATGTATACTGGTTTATAATTTTTTTTATTTTTGTCATTTCTCTTATTGTTTCTTTTTTACTTATTATTCAGTGTATATTTCTTTTTTATTTTTTCTAATCTTACTCTAAGACAGTAATTCTCTCATTATTGTATATCATATTATTCTAAAGAGACTTGTCCCAGAATAAATAAAGAAATTATTATTATATCGATGTAAAGTATTATGTGCTTTAATATAGTGCAGGTTTCATTCTGATTGAAATAGTCTAAAAGGGATTAAATGTCGATATTTTTAATTTTCTTTCTCAAAACTACCTTTAATTTTGTAGATTCTAAAAAAATAACCATAAAGCTTTTTTAGCATTAATAAAAAACGGATAAATATATATTTTGTTTAAATTCGATATCTAACTAAAAGAGAAAAGCGGAAAAATGTTTTGTTTTGTTTATACAATTTTTGTGTTTTAGAACATAAACACAGTAATGTAGATGTATAATTGTATTTTATATTAAACAAAAAAAAAAAAATATATAAATATTTAGTTGAAAAACTCATTTCTTTTAATATACTTTTTTATACACCCTAATACCAATTTTTAAATTAAAATAGAAATGGGGTACTGGGGTGTTATTGGTTATTAGTTATTAAATTATTGGCCATTTTCCTTGAATATAAATTTACGTTATTGCTGGATCTTTGATTAATTTATTGTAATACACATACGTTAATTATCTACACAGCAATATTAATATTAATATTTACTCTGTTATGTATTGTTATCAACAATTACTTATAAATAATAAACCATTGTGCAATAATTTGCAGCGTTTTAATTTTTAAAGGCCACTTAATTGACTAAACCATAAATGGAAAATTGATGACTACTTTGAAACTTTGTGCAATCGAATACGAGTTTTAGGAAAATTTAACTTATAATGGAATTAGATGAACTCATTGTTATCACAGAGTTAAAATTAGCCTTTTGATTAAGCTTAAATACGACTCAACTGAAAGAAACAAAAAAAAAAGGAAAGATAACAGTATTAGCTCAGCCATTTAATTACAAACTTGAAAAAGTGTTATAGCGGAAAACAAAAGAGAAATCAGGGCTAATTTTTAATTATAATTATTCTATATCTCTTCTTCTCCGGATCCAAAAGAGAAATTTCATTAAATTGAACAAGTCCTCCGTGGAACCATTTAATAACTCCCCATCGTCAACAAACAACTCTTTTAAGGGGAAATTATTAATTTGAGAGTTTTCTTAATTTGATACTTAATAATTTTTGAATTAAATTTAATTTCATTTCAACGGATTAAAATGAGGAAATATTACCGCTTTGCTTTCATGACTGATATAATTTCATTAGATTGCAATGAGCAATGTAATTTATTTATTAGTTTATTGCCTGTACACATATTTAATATACCAGAACAAGGAAATAAATTTAGAGTTACGCATGCAATTTGTAAGTTTTGTTTTGTTCATTCACATGTTAAATTGAAGGGTTTATTGGAAGTTAAATATTCTTCTGACAATAATAAATTTTTATCATGTTAAATTTTTCATTATATTTAAACTAAAACATTTTTTGTCACATCACATGTTAGGATTGTTTATTTATTTAACGTCCCTTTATGCTGCTGTGGCTAATCGGACGATGCTACAGTGGGAGTCCTAAATTTTGCCAATCCAGATTTAATTATGATAGGGATCTTTAACGAGTACCTGACGACGTCGCCGTCCTTCGACATAACAAGATTTTTTACTATCATTAAAAAATCCTAGGACCACCTGCGGGTTTAAACCGGGGACCTTAGACCTAGAAGGATGTTATGCTAGCCAATATGATACAGATGATCCCAATTGAGACATTAATTTCCAGAAGATACTAAAAGATATTTTTTACGAAATTGATATTTTTACATATTTATATTCTCCTCATTTAGTTTTATCTAAATCTTAAATTTGATTGTATCTAATGAACACTCATGTCCTTTAATAACGCAATTTAGAAATGCTAATAATTTCTTAAGGTACTAATTACATATTTAGTTTCGTTCTAAATCATACTAAAACATTTTATTTCATAACTTTAATATGGTTTAATTAATATAGTGAAAAAAATTCTATATTTTAATGCGAAAAAAATCAAATTAGCTGGTTTAATAATATAATAACGAGAGATTTTGGCGCTTCCTGTAAAATTTCCTAAAATGGATATAGTACCTTTTGGAAATCAACGTCTCAATTGCCATTTAATTCCTTACTCATTTCACTGTATTATTATTAAAAAAAAAAATTAAAGATACAAAAATATGAAAATTGCAACACAATGGTTTATTATTTCCAAATAATAATATTAGTGTATAACAATTTATATATGTTGACAATTAACTTATATGTATAGTGTACTATGTATCGAGAATACTGGGAGGTAAAGGAATATTTTTGAATCGTATTAAATAGAATAGTCTCACGGGCGACAAGCAGGAAGGGTTCTTAGAAGGGTTATGCAAAAAACTTGTGCTGCACTTCACTCCTAGGAGCAGAGATAGCTCTCTACCTGAGAGGAGTCTTAGCTCGTAGAGGATAGGAAGCGGAAGTCCAGCCACGGACGGAGAAGGTCGGGGGGTCAAGCCAGGGAACAATTATCCATATCTGTCAAAGGTACCTTTATATAATAGGGGTACTCACTACGTTTGCTATAGCATGCTATTTGTGCTATTGTGCTAAACCCATCAATTTTATACAGGAAATAACTATAGAAACTCGACGGGTTTAGCAAAATAACACAAATAGCATGCTATAGCAAACGTAGTGAGTACCCATAATGTAGTAAATCGGAACCTCAGTATTCTCGAGAATAACAATGCCTCGCTTTACCATGTTTTTATGTGTAATAATAAGTGCTATTTTTTTAATAAATGTATATTTTAAGAAAAATACTTAATTTCCCTATATGCCACTGAAACACAGTAAGTGATAAATTAATCAAAGCACCTATACTATTAAGACGATTCAAGTAAAAGGGCGAATCACCACTGCTATGTTCAAAACGATTTCTTTTTTTTTTTTAGTAATTATATTACCTGTATATTAATAGTAATTACGGTGTCCTGATGATAAAAACTCTCCACATATTCTCACATATATCCCTTTGTTCAAAAATAACTTGGTTATGGTTATGGGCGTATATAGAGATAAAATATTTATTTTTAAAAAATTAATCGCGGTGTATTAATTCTAGAACTCTATACAATTTTTTCTCTATATTAAAAAAATACCTGAGTTAATGAATTAAAACATTTTTAATCGGCAGCCATTAAAAAGAAAATAAATAAAAAGCTGCTGATATCAACGTCGAGGCGTTAGAATCATCATCGGATGCCCAAGTATTTTTGTGGCAAATTTAGAAAAAATAAGTCCAATAGTTTCAGAGTAAAGACTAAGACAGATTATTTTAAATGCCTCAATCGGGTTCTACATGTCTTGATAAGATCTCAAATTTTGAGAAAGGTGGCTCTTATTTCTCATGTTCGATTATAAAAGTTCATTATTGAAAATATACACATACATAAATTGATGATAGCTACTTGTTATATTTAGGAGAACGATGACAGTAAAGTGAAGTGAGATTAGTTAAATGTGTGTACATATGGGAGAAGTTAGTTGAGGGTGCAGTTAAATGAACGCACAATTAAGTATAAACTTAATTATAGTTATTCAGGCAACATTAAATTAAAGGGTTAGACTTAATTATGTGTTCATTTTACTGCACCCTCAACAACCTTCTCCCACAAATGACAGTAAAGTATTGGTTTTAAAATAAGTTAGCATTTTTCAATGTTTCAATTTAATCCTCTTTGTGTTTATAAAATCATGTTTACTTGTTCAATAATGTTTACATATTATAAAGAAAAGGATTAGTTAAGTTGCTAGTGTTATGCATTCGTTTCAACCGAGATTTCTTATCTTTAAGTGGTATTTTTCTTGCTTGAAATCGAAGAGAAAATAAATTAATTTTCCCCATTTTATGACTTTTTATTTCCGAAAAGGAAAATCCATGCTACACAAGCTCGCTCACAGATAGCGCTAACGGCGTCCCTATGCTTACCGGCCAAATATAAGAAGACGCTATATCCAATAATATTGTATATTGTTAATAATTAATGTCACTGTAAATATTTATATCTATATAACTGTTGTATGAGAATAAATAAAGCTCTCAAGGTAATTTGACCTAGGGCCAAGACCCTAGTCTGCTAACAAAGCTCTCACTGTCAATTATCGACATGGATGACTAACATCCCCAAGAGCTGGCACGGCTCTTCAGATCACCAATCTGGTATCTCCCTAGGTCAGATTTACTCTGCCTTTGTATTACAATGTGGTCTATCTTTATTTCACTTCCTTCTTGTTCCTTCTCTCCTTCTAACCCTCGTTACTGACGTGCTACTACCACGCAGGGTGATACTCTCCTGATCTTCACTACTGTCGTGCTACTGCCACGCAGGGTGAGTTCTCTCCTTATCCACGCTACTGACGTGCTACTACCACGCAGGGCGAATTCTCTCCTTATCCACGCTACTGACGTGCTACTACCACGCAGGGCGAATTCTCTTCCTATCCACGCTACTGTCGTGCTTCTACCACGCAGGGTGAATCTTCTCCTAACCCACACTACTGGCGTGCTTCTACCACACAGAGTGTAATCCGTCCTAATCAGTCCTCTCTGCTAATTCATGAAATGTCATCTCTATTAAACTCTCTTCCTTGCATGAATACGCAATTGTCGAGGCCTTCTGATACTCTTTCTTGTCTATTATAACAACCATACCTCGAAAAGCCGTTTAAAAAAAAAATACAGTGTTTATTGCGATGATGTCTTAGGAGAAAGCAGCTTCCATAAGTGGTTTGCTTGGTTGAGAACCGGAAATATTTAATTGGAAGTCGCAAAGCGCTCGAGTCGTCCTTCAACTGTTGATGACAAAATTACCGGAAAGATGGCAGCATATACTAGATCAAAATGGGTCATTCATAACTGAATAAAAACATAAACATTTAAACTAGAATCTGCAGTTTTTATTGAAATCATCAGTAAAAAACTCTATGAAGTTATTTTACAGCTTAATACATTGTCAGATGCTACCTAGGCATTTATTGGATTTAGTTAAAATGTCCTGGGCCTTAAAAATCAATAAAATAATTATTAAGTAACATAGAAGTTGAATATGCACTAAAAAGTAAAATTTTATTACACACCTAACAGTTTATCTAGAAATAGCTTTTGCCCCCAACTTCGTCTGCGTCAATTTCTGTTATTACGATCGCTATTAACAAGTTTATAAAAAAAAATATATTTTAAAGTACTTCTGCATAAATGACATTTTTAGGTGTATTTTCTTGTGGCAGAAGATCTTACTCATATTCTCCGCAAACCGATCCTGACGTAAATCGATCCGTAAGTGTTTAAATGTTTGCCCCTGTGATTTTTTAATGGTTACGGCAAATGATAAAATTAACGGGAATTGAATTATTTTAAAATTAAAAGGTAAATCATTTGGAATCATTGGGATGCGAGGTTAATTTTTCCCGTTTTCCAAGATTTTCCACTAATTCTTCACTTCTGTTATATATCCTGAAGCCTTCCTCGATAAATGGACTATCCAACATAATAAAAAAATAAATAAAAAAATATTACAGACAATAATTTTTTTTAAACCGCACTAAATCATCTCATCTTTAAACAAATAGGGTACGAGATTTAGGAAAATAGGCAAATGTAAGAATATCATATAAAAAGAAATAGTGAAGAAAAGAGTTGAGTAAAACAAAAGAAAAAATGTTAGAAGAAAAGTACATGATAAATCTCCTTCCGTGAGCACTTAGGACTTGTATCGTGGCACGGAAGTTAGTTGAGTACACTCAACAAACGACTACCACTATTTTCTGGTTTCTTCAGAATTAAAACTTATTTAAAGAAAATACAGAAGAGAAAATAAACAAATCCTAAGTAATACTGGTTAACAAACAAATATCTAGTGAGATTAAATGAACCGATAAAATGAATAAGAAATTATTAAAAAAACACAGGTTATTTATTCTAGAAGAAGTCTTTACCTGCAATTAGGGAAAAGAAGCATTTAGGGTTAGGGTTAGGAATGATGATTAGGCGTTTTTAACTGCTCGGTTTTTTACGCCATATACTAATTGTTTGGTAAATTAGGTGGTGTGAATTTTATTTTAACAATCAAAATATGTTTTCCCTTTATAAAATTGAAGTTATATAGCTTGCATACAGATTAACTAAAAATATACATATACATAGATACACACAGACACACACACACACACATACAAACACACCCATACATATCCATACACACACACACATACATTTTTTTTTTTTTTTTTTTTTTTTTTTTTTTTTTTATATAGATATATATTTTTTATTATTATTTATTTTTTTTTTAATATTATTTTTTATTTATTTATTTTTTTTATTTTATATATATATATATATATATATTTTTTTTTTTTTTTTTTTTTTTTTTTTTTTTTTTTTTTTTTTTTTTTTTTTTTTTTTTTTTTTTTTTTTTTTTTTTTAGAATACGTTACTTATAAGTACTACAATTGTAAAACAGAACAATGTTAGCCATTAAGCCACCTAGAGGCTAGAGCGCTTTAATTAATTTGGTTTCGTTTAGGAATCTGATCAGTCTGGTTATGACATCCTCGCAGTCCAAAAGTGACTCTTTGAGAGCTCGGCCAAGCTTGTACTCCTGCATAAGACTTTCGTAATCCGGGCATTCCTCTATGATATGTTTGACGGTTATGGTTGTCTGACATCTATTGCATATTGGTTGTGGGTCTTTCGTGATGAGATGAATATGAGTGAGTCTTGAGTGGCCTATTCTTAATCTTGTTAGAGCAGTTTCTTCTCTCCGTGTTGCTCTCACTGAAGTCTTCCATCGGTGTGTATCTGGTTTTATCTCCTTTAGCTTGTTATTATCTACGGTGTCCCACATCCTTTGCCAATCAGCTTTAGTATCCGAGCGTAACCATATTTTAATGTCGGCTTTAATGGCAACTGGAACGATATCTTGTTTACTAAGTGCGGCTTCTTTTGCTGATTTGTCAGCTATCTCGTTGTATTTAATCCCCACGTGGGAAGGGGTCCAGAGGAATCCGACATCTTTTTTGAGTGTTTTGAGGATATTAAGATATTCGTGGATTTTGGTGACCAATGGGTGATCGCTGTATAGTTCCAGTAGGCTTTGTAGTGCTGGGAGAGAGTCACTGCAAACTATATATTTGTCTCCCTCTTTTGACATTATATGGTGAAGTGCATATGATAGAGCAGAAAGTTCAGCTGTGAAGATGCTGCAATGAGGTGGTAGTTTGTATTTAAAAGTTTGTTCAGATGTAACAACTGCCGAGCCAATATTGTCGTTCATTTTGGAGCCATCCGTATAGAGAAAAGTTGCGTTTCTATTCTTATTTATTATATCTTGGAATTTCTCATGTAGTATATATGGTGGTGTGGTTTTCTTCCTGAATCGGAGTAGCGTCATATTGATTCGTGGTACTGCATAGATCCATGGTGGGGTTAGGGTTTCTGGGTTTCGTATATATATTTGATCTATTTCTTCTATGATTCGTCTATATCTCATTGATAAGGGTGCTGGTTTTGATGGGTTGTTGCTGTAAAGTTGTTGATATTTCGGTCTAAATGCGTATTGGAAAGCTGGGTTTGTTGGTTGTGTTGCAAGGTTTGTTAAGTAGTTTATGGCTAGTTGATGCCTTCGAAATGTAAGGGGTGGTATACCGGATTCAGCGCATAAGCTAAGGATCGGACTCGTTCTAAAGGCTCCTGTTGCTATCCTTATTCCGTTGTGGTGTACTGTATCGAGCTGTGTGAGGAGACTAAATCTTGCAGAGGCATATATGTGACTTGCGTAATCCAGCTTTGATCGTATTATAGATTGGTATATTTCGAGTAATCTCGATCTGTCCGCTCCCCAGCTAGTGCCAGCTAGTACTTTCATTACATTTAATCGTTGTGAGCAGCTATCCTTCAGTTTCATGATATGCTTTTTCCATGTAAGTTTCGAATCGACTGCTAATCCTAAGAAGGTACAGTGGTCATGGAAATTTAATGCTTTATTGTATAAAGTAATTGTTGGAGGAGTGCTAGGTTGTTTTTTCCGGGAGAAGAGTACGCATTTTGTCTTTTCTGTTGAAAAAGTGAGACCATTATCTTGTGACCAGGTTTGTAATTTGTTCAAAATAGACTGGATTATGGCCTTGGTTCGAGGAGTATCCGTATATTGTATGAGTATGGCGAGGTCATCTACAAAAAGGCATGATTTGAGTGATCGATGGGTGAGTGCATCTTGTACTGAGTTGATGGCAATGAGAAAAAGTGTTCCGCTAAGGACGCTTCCTTGTGGGATTCCATTTTCTAAGATTGTTTTCCTGGAAAGTTGGTCTGCTATGCGTACTTGTATGGACCTTTTCTTAAGAAAATTCTGGATGAAGCGAGGTAGAGCTCCTCTGAATCCCCAGTCATATAACTGTTTTAATATGGATGGTCGCCAAACGGTGTCAAATGCTTTGTCCACATCAAAGAAAATACCTAAGCATTCACGTTTCCTAATGAAGGTATTTAATATTTCGGCTTCAAGTGCAGTGAGTTGATCAACAGTTGACCTTCCTTTTCTTTGCCCGCATTGAATGTCTGCCAGGAGGTTGTTCTTTTCGATGTACCATAGAAGACGCTTATTTATAATTTTTTCCATGAGTTTGCAAAGGCAGCATGTTAGAGATACAGGTCGGTAATTTTTTAGTTCTAATTTGTTCTTTCCTGGCTTCAGGATAGGTATGACTATGGATTCTTGCCATTTTTCTGGTAGTTCACCTTCTAGCCATATCCTGTTAAAAAATCTGAGTAAGTATTTCTTTTGATTTGCCGGGATATTTTTGATCATGGAATTGTGGATATAGTCTGGTCCCATAGCGGACATTTTTAAGGAAGATATAGCCGTATCCAATTCCCATTCGGTGATTGGTAAGTTGTACGTTTCATTATTATAGGCTCTGTTAATGTCAAATTGTATTGGTTGTTGCTGGTTAATTTTTTGTCGAAACTGTAGGTTATAGTTCATTGAGGACGATATTTCTTCGTAGTGTTCTGCGAATCTCTCAGCTAATATTGTAGGGTCATATATAATATTTCCTTCTATTTCGAGTGTCGGCTGTTCATTAGAATATTTTCCTCTGATAGCATTAATTTTTCTCCATACTGTGCGAATGGGTGTGTTTGCATTTATGTTAGTAACAAAGTTGTTCCAGGATTCTTTTTTCTTGTTTCTAATTAGGTTCCGAGATTGGGCTCTCCATTTTTTAAAGTTGATAAGGTTTTCTGTCGATGGGCATTTTCGGAATTTATTGATGGCTTGGTTTCGTTTTTTGATTACCTTTTTGCAGTCATTGTCAAACCAAGGTGGTTTCGGAATGGATAATGATGGGTTTGATTTTGGGATTGAGGCTTCTGCTGCTTCTAATATTTGCTGAGTGATATAGCTATGGTTCTTATCTATATTTTCTTCTTCACGTTCCAGATTAATTTTCTTTTGAAAAATATCCCAGTTAGCTTTATTGACAGCCCACTGCCAAGGTCGTCTTCCATCACTATTTCTGCCAATCATTTTCATTAAGATAGGGAAATGGTCAGAATTGTGAGGGTCGTGTAGTACTTTCCATTCGAAAAGATTGTAAAGGTTTGGGGAACAAAGGGTTAAATCTATAGCGGTAAGCGTCCCAGTTCTAGGGCATAGATGTGTCATTGTTCCTGTGTTAAGCAGCAACAAATCAAAATTATCCTGTATGCGTTTTATTACGTTTCCTCGTGAGTTATTGTTTCTGTTTCCCCAGCTGGTGTGAGATGCATTTACATCTCCGAGGATAATGAAAGGTTGAGGAAGTTTATTGATAAGTCGTGTTAATTCATATTCATTAATAGGTTCAGTAGGCGGCAGATAAATGTTGCAAATATGTATTTTTATTGTTGTATGAACTATTGTGGTAGTTGCTTGAATGGGAGTGTCTATATTTATCTTCTTTGCTATCAATCGGTTGTGTATTGCCGTTAAAACTCCCCCACAGGCCCGGTTATCAGTTACTTTGTCCGTTCGGAATATTTGATAGTTTTTAATATTAAATACACGGCTCGGTTTTAGATGTGTTTCCTGGAGGCATATTATTTCAGGTTGGTGTTCAGATATGAGAAGCTTTAATTCTTCATGTTGAGAGGTCGTGCCGTTAAGGTTCCATTGCATAATGTTCATATATTTATCCATATTTGTGATCTTTGGAGTAATTATATGTGAGCAAAAATACTAACATTAGGACAGTAAAAAGTATTTCTTCCCCCCTCCTCATTTCAATTAATTTAAATGTTTTTATATAGATTGTAGTATTTGCAAAATTTTCTGAAATAATGTAAATTTTTGATAGTGAAAACGCAATAAATACGTAAGTCCTTGATTCTCTATTGATATATAAATAGTAATGTATTGCTTGATAATAATAATCCCCCATAAGTAGACTATAAAATAATATGTTTATACAACAATAAAATGACTCTTTATAACAACATTCTATAAAATAATAAAATATGATATAATAAGAAGATGCTATGAAATAACAAAATGCCATAAAATAACATAATATAAAATCACGACATGCATAAAATAAGAAGACGTACAAGGTGATAAAAGATATATTCCCATAAGCATTTACACTCATATACGTACTTATAGATGTATTATTATAAGCACAAATACGCACGTATACAGACACATAAGTAATCATTCTAGACATGTACAGCTTTGCATTCAAAAGTACATAGATCTTCGCGTTTGCGTTCAAATACTCATGTCCGCAAAATTTAGAAATTATTAAAAATATTAATAGAACAAGGGAAACATATTTTTCCAGAGTTAATGTAAAATATTGTTTATTTTGCTTATAATTGATTAAAGGTAGGTTGTGGTGTTTGTTGTCTACAGTAGTATTGAATGAAGCGTTATTGTTTATTGTTATGTCTGATAAGAATGAATAGATACCTTGGTAGCTGTAAATATTGTTGTTATTGTTATTGTTAGTGGTGTATTGGTTAGTTTCCTTTAATTTATGTCTATTAGTATTTATGCGAAAATATTTGAAGTAACAAAAATATATGTCTACTGTAGGGTAGTGGATAGTGGTATAATATTTTATTTTAAAGTGTTTTTTATATACGTGAATCCTAATTAATTCTATATTGTTATTAGTCATTAAGTTTTTTTAGTTTTCCGGTTTCCCTGTTTTTTGTTATTAACGACAGTAAATTCTCTCTCAGTGCTCTCGTCTACAGTCATCGATGTACCTTCGGCCTTATCAGATGGTGGAAGTGGAGGGGGGCCGTCGCTCCTATACTTGGAACTACTAGGTGTAGGCTCGGCCGGTAGGTTCGCTAGCGGCGCGTCCGCTGGGAGAGTGGGGAGGAGGGGAGGAGGATTAGGAGGGAGGGGAGGAGGGGAGGGAGTGGGATTAGGGGGGAGGTGAGTTTCGGGATTTGCTAAAGTATTTTGGTTTTCAATGTTGTTTTCTCCAATGATATCTAATGAAACGGTTTGAATGCCGATATCTTTTTTTTCCGTGTTGTAAGATTTTGTTTTCGCAATTTCAGAAAATGATTTTTTAAATGTTGATGGATTTTGTTCTTTGTATATTTTTTTTGCTTCATTTAGGGATATTTTATTAACAGATTGAATCGATTTGATTTCTTTTTCCATAATGAAAATAGGACACGTACGGTCTAACGCATGGTGCTCTCCGTAACAGTTGGCACACCTGGGCGGCCGCGTGCACTTAACATCTCCGTGTTTGTTTTCCCCGCATTGTATACATTAAGGCGTTTGCTTGCAATCCCTAGTAGGATGATTGAAACCTAAACAATTGAAACATCTGTATGGTGGGGGATTATAATGGAGTACTTTGACCGTATAATAGCCTATTTTTAATTCTTCAGGGATTCTCGGTGATGGGAATGTTATGATGTAAGAGTTGGTTAATATTTCATTTCCATTCTTTTTAATTTTTATTCTTGTTATATCCGTTATTTCAGTAGATAATTCGTTTTTAATTTCTTCAATTTCAAGAAATTGAAGGTCATGACATCTAATCACACCTTTGCTAAAATTCAAAGTATTATGGGGGGTTACCTGTATGGGGAACTGGCCCCCGAAGTTTTTACATTTCAATAACTCTTCCGATTGTTTCCCACTTTTTGTTTCAATAAGTAGTGTCCCATTTTTTAGTTTTTTAATCATTTTTAAGTCACCTACCAAATTTGATAGAAATTTATTAATAAAGAACGGGGATACTTTTTGAAAATTTTGTTCATCCTCTCTTTCTAAAATTAGAAAGGAGGGACAAATTTGAGAATTCGCATTCTCGGGTATTAATTTAATTCTCCCTCGCGGTCTTTTTCGTTTAGCTTTTGGGCTATTAAGATCTATGGGATCACCCATAGAAAAAGTAAGTAATATGTAATTGAAAACTAAAAGAAACTATCACTCACACAAAAATAAAATAAAATAAAAATAATAATAGTAAAAGAGAAATGAAGAATAGAGAAAAGAAATATATAATTATCCTTATAATTCGTAAAAAGAAAATCTAATTTAAAGAAAACATAGAAATAGAAGAAAAGAAGAAAGAAAGTTTTAGTCTTATCTGAAACTCGAGCTCCACGTCTTCTCTCTTCCAATGCTGAAACCAGACTCTCAAAGAAGCATTTATGTTGCAAAGATGTTATAATGATATACAAAGGTTATATTTTTTTAATTTAGTTTTCTGGCTATTATAGACAAATTTTAGCCATGGAGTGTGGCCCAATTGGTGTTATTGGTTGTTAGTATTAAATGGTAACATAATATATATATATATATATATATATATATATATATATATATATATATATATACATATATATATATATATATATATATATATACATATATATATATATATATATATATATATATATATATATATATATATATATATATATATATATATATACATATGGCATAGATAATAATACATAAATATAATTGATAATAGAATAAATAAAAATTTATTCTATCTCCATATATTTATTCTATCTTATCTCCCTTATTTATATCAATTTAAGAATTTTTAAACAAGCTTACATTATTTCTAGAAGTTTCTCTACATGTCTTTTTCATGACTATTTTCTTTTATCCTATTTACTAGATGTGTTCTACAATACAGTTATAAATATCAATAAGTAATAATAAAAATATATATATATATATATATATATATATATATATTATATATATATATTTAATGTCCTAAAAGGAAGAGGCAGAAGAGAAAAGTCAACCTTCAAGTGAAGGAATTGGATTAAAAAAAATCAAAACTGCTTCAAGAAGCTCTTCAGAAAGCTGAAGATTTGGCTCCAGAGATTCAAACATTAAAGAAAAGTTCTTAAAGTTCATATAGATATATTGATTGTAAATAATTTTGTAGTCAGATTTGTAATCTTGATTATTACTAATAGCAGTATTCAAGTTCATCATAATTCATTGGTAAGTCAACTTAAACAACTACGATTTCAGCTGGTGTCGGGTAGATATAGTTGAATCTTATCGTAAAGTAATTAGTCATTATATATATTTTTAATCTAGTATACCATATTAATTTTAATTATTCTTTTTTTTTGTCGATTTTTACCGAGATTTGGCCAGGTAAAAGAATTCTTAGAATATGGAAAAGTAAATGGAAGGAAAAAGAAAAAAAACTTCACTGAGTCATTTTTGAGATACTGCGGTGACCAGAAACTTGAGTGAAATGGTACTTTATTTTATAAATATAGAAGATTATGAATCTTTGTGATTGACCAAGAAAAATTTAAAAAAATTAACCCCCCTAAAATTTTAGGTCTTACGTTTGAAGATACATAGAACACAATTAACGAATAAAAAAATTTTTTTTCCGAAAAAAGGCTTTTCTCAGAAACTACAGGACCGTTTTTTCCGATCCGATGATCACTTCGACGTTGACATCATCAGCTTTTTTTTTTTTTTTTTTTTTTTTTTTTTTTTTTTTTTTTTTATAAAAATGACTGCCAATTTTTTAATTCAATAACTAAGTCATTTTAAAAGGTAGAGAAAAATTGCTTAGAATTTTTTAATTAGGACACAGCGATTAATTCTAAAAAGGAAAAAAAATGAGAAATTTTACCTATACATACGCCTATAACTAAGTTATTTTTAAAGATAGAGAAAAATATTTAGAGTGTTTTAGAATCAGAGTACCGATTATCAATAATCAAAGACAGATAATCAAATTCTCTTTAAAACAAAAAAAAAAAAAATAAAGAATCATTGAAATCGCCTCAGAAGTAGTGAAATATCACGTTTTAAACTTGGTCAAGCAGTGGTGATTGACCATTTTTCTTGAATATGAATGGATAGTATCACTGCTTTGATTAATTTATCCCTATACATATAAGTTAACTGTCTAAACAGCTATATAAATTGTTATACACTAATATAATTATTTGGAAATAATAAACTTATTGTGGTGCAGTTTTTATATTTTTTTTCTTTAATTTTTTTTTTTTCAAAAATAATAATATAGTGAAATAATTAAGGCATAAAATCACTATTGGGTAGCATAACAGCCTTATATGCCAAAGGTCACGGGTTCAAACCCACAGTTGGTCCTTGGATTTTTTAATGTGAGTAAAAAATCTTACACCATAAATATTGTTATACACTCATTATTAGGAAATATTAAAAAATTGTGTAATAGTTTTCAGCGTTTATTAACAATTAAAAAAAACATAATTTAATTCTAAAACATACATGTCATTCTGTTCCTGTATTAACGGTAGAAAATTTGGTAAAACCAGCGAGGTAGCGATCCATAACAAAATAAAGTAGTGGAAAAAAAATCAAATACTAATTAAATCTGAAGTTTCTGCACACTTAGTAAATCTTTCTCAGAGAATCATGAGTTCATCAACCCTGAAGAAAAATTCTTTCTTCCTTCTTCCTTGTAAGAACAAACAATATGTGGATGCAATGTGTCGGCTATATCAAAAGTAGTTACTATTATTATTTTTAAAGTCGACGAAATTTTCTTTCTAGATAAAAAATAAGTATTTGGAAAACACAAGTAGATTTAAATGAAAATTCGTGCTATATTTAAAGAGATTTTAAGAATGAGAAAAGTAAAGATGATTCAAAGATTAAAGAAATAAAAGTGATGAATGGGATGGACAATCCTTGAAATAGATGTGAAGAAGACAGGAAGCACTCACTTAATCTTATTGGAAGAGGCTCATGGCCTCTAATTGGTCTGTATCTTTGAACCGGCTGTCGAGTTAATAGCCGTAGTGGAGAAGTGCGGTCTTATATATCGGTATATATCAGATTTTTTTTTTTATCAGAGATATATTTTTTTTTCTATATCAATTTTATTCAATAATATTACAAGCTGTCCTAATCAGGAAGTTTATGATAGTGGTAAATTACAAAATTCATACAATATTTACAAAATAATAAATTATAAAACGTTTTAGGGTCCCCTGAGTTCAAATAAGGAAGTCCCGAAAAAAGGTCTGTGTGTCGTAAAACGAAAATTCGAATCAAAACTATATTTTATATTTAGACAGATAAACGCCCTATATGTTACTGAAACTTTTTCATCAAAATCAGCTAACCAGAAGAGCCACTTTATACCATCGCACCTTTTTACGATTTCCTCAAAAACGGCTCTTTGATTAAATTCTCTATATCGATGCAAAATTAAATTGGTTTTGTATCATGTAAGTTTCATTCTGATTGAAATTGCCTGACAGGGCTTAAATGGCGTATTTTTTAAAATTTTCTTCCGCTAAAGTATGTTTAATTTTGCACATCCTAAAAGATTAACCATTTTATCTCATCAGCATTGACAAATAACGGCATATTATACAAGTTGAACAAATTTGATGATCAACTAAAGGATAAAAAAGAGGAAAAATATGTTTTAATGTACTTTTTATTTTTTATGAATTAACAACAGTAATATATACGAAGTAAAAGATGTTGTAAATTGACGAACAGAGCATAAACTTAAAACTGATTATTAAACGTAACAACTTAATATAGTGAAATTATTTAATCTAAATCATATGTTTCCAACAAAACTGAACAGGATTTTTATTTAAATTAGTTTAAAACTGTTTTCATGTAATAATTCTTGAATTGAAGTTAAAGTCGTGTGTTGCCTGCACCAGATTTGTTTTAATTATTGTAAAAAACGTCATTGGTTCAAAAGGAAGCATAATTTAAACATTAAATAATACTTTGCATCTACACATTTGCACTTCTTTATTATCCCAGATCTGAACATTATTGCTTTCCTACTGTACTTAGGACTTACAATACTTGATAATAATAATGGTAAAATGTCTTAGGGATCAGGATAACAATATAATTATCTAAATATATAAAAGCTTGCAGCGATAAAAATTCGTCCTTGGTTTCGTTGGATTTTTATTAGTTTAGCTTTATGTTTAAAATATTTTTATTGAAATTTACAACTGTATTTGGTAATACAACTAGTAAATATGCTGGTAACGATAAAATACATGAAAAAAACATGAAGTGAAACTGCCCATTGGCAGCACTCTAGTAGTCAATCTAAACAAGAAGGTCTCGAGGCCATCTTCTTTTCAGAAGCCTCGGAGGATTATCAGGAATGGAAGAGGAAGCTAGTATTGAAACTAATGGGTTAGAGTGGAAGTGGAGTTTGTCATAGAATGATTGATACCTGGTTCGGGCCAAGTCAGCTACATAAGGAATATTAAGGTCTTTATGGATGAGCTTATTCGTCACTAAGTAAGGAGCGATGAGGATTTTTCGAAGGATTTTGGATTGTAAGGATTGAAAAGCGGAAGAATTTGATGGTTTAGTGGAGCCCCAAAGCTCAACCCCGTAGGTCCAGATAGGTCTTATGATGGTCATGATAGATAGATGAGTCTTTTGTAGTAAAGTGGAAGTTGGAGCGTCTGTCTAGTAAGTGTTGAAGTAACAGAAAGCGGCGAGCAGTTTCTTGTCGTTTCAGTCTAATGTGGGGGATAGCCGTTTGTCAAGTAGAAGTCCTAGGTAGCGGATCTGTTCAACTGGAACAAGCGGAATAGTATTAAAGGATACTGTAGGGCAGGATGTCATAGGTTTACAACGAAGGGTAAAGGTTGTTTGGTGGGATTTCTATACATTTATTTTAATTCGCCAATTTTGACACCATGCCTCAAGGTTTCTGATGTGGGATTGGAGAGTTTGAGAAGCAACAGATGGATCATTATTGACTGATAACATACAAGTGTCATCAGCATCAGCATAGGTAGAAAGAAAAGTGTTAAGATGGGTTGGGATATCAGCTATAAAAACTGTGTAAAGGATTGGTCCAAGGATACTGCCTTGAGGAAATTAGTTTAGCTTAAAACGTAATTACTGAATAATTTTGATCCTGCTACCGAACTGGTGTCCGTTCAAAACAAATTTTAATGAATGTTCCTTTATTGTTCTTTGCATGCACTTTTAAAATCTCCCGTAGAAAGTTGTATATGTGATTCTGGAATTTATAACAGCTTTCTTTTGTGAACTTATAACTGTTTATTATGTTTTACTAGTCTATGATTCACATGACTATGAAATTCATCAGATTTTCGTACTATTTATACTACATTTCCATAATTTATCCAATAATACAATATTTAATAAACAAAAATTCAAAAGCGTTTTATTTTTTTCTTCTAAGGTATTAAGTTCTCTATCAAATGTAGTGTTTTTTTTTTTTTTAATTTTCCCGTCTTCCGGTATTAAATTTAAGAGAATAAATCATTTTCTTTGAGGAGTACAATTGGCATTTCTGTTTTTTATTTTTTGTATCTAAGTTTCGGAATTAGTGTTCATAATCGGGAACTCTTCTAATATGTGATCAATAGTCATTAGTTGTACATAACATAACAGACCTCCTTGGCGTTCTTGACTTCTATATTAGGAAGCCGAATATGGCCAATTCGTAATCTTTCAATTGTAACTTCTTCCCTTCTGATATGTCTGTTTGAATCTTTCCAGGGTTCAATTCCCATACATCCTACATAGAATGAATCTTGAATGTTTCTGAAAGCGGTAATGCTGCTCCCTTGACTGCTTCAGCGGCAGCATTATTTCGTTTGATTCCCACCTGTATTGGTATGGTCATGGCAAGTTCTCTAGATTTTTCCTCTACAAAAGTGAAGGAAGTTAGAAAGAATATTAAAGTAGAAAAACTCCTGTTTTCATTTCGACAAACGTGTGAGCAAATATTTATAAGTTAGTGCTTTGAATGTTTTTAGAGGCTCTGTTAAATACCTATACTCCTCTTTGACCTATACAACAAACTAAATTGAAAAGATTACCTGTTTCGGTTATTTAAGCTTTTTATATATTTTAATGCTTCCTTTTTATGAGAAAACTTTGAAGTGCCCCCCGAAATAGCTAGGTTATGTACAAAAAAAAAAAAAAGGAAAAGATGGCTTGAAGTGGCTCCTTCACTAGAAGAGAGGCTCCTAGCCTCTGAGTGTCTTTAGAAAGAGGCAAGAGCCCTCCTGAATGTCTCTCGAAACCGAAGACCGGCCAAGAAAAGATAAAATAAAGTCTATCACAAAATCAAATTATTCAGTACATCAGCTGTTCAAAAATCAGATTAGATTTTTTTTTTTAATTTACTCGAAGGTACACTTGTCAAATAATTATATCTTCTTCTCTTTTCTCCTATTATTATATATATTATATATATATATTAAAATAAAAAGCGGAATTTTGGTTTCCACAACTCTTCTAAACCCCAAGACGGATTTTGATGCGTTTTCACACCATTATTCTTTCCTGAAGGTATAAGTAAAATACATTGCAACTTAGCTTTTCTTTAAACAGGGAAAATAAATTTCTGTAAAAAAAAAAATAAAATATCAAGGTGTTACATAAACATATAATATAGCGTTGGAAAGCACAAGATTTTAGAAAAGTTAGTAAAATCTGTTACGGGCAATACACGAGTTTCAATTACCTGGACTGTTAAAATCGCTTTAAAAACTATTAAACATACTTAAATTAGAAAAGTATTTTGAGTTGATTTAATAAAACGAATATCCATTTTCGTTGGAATCATATGATATAGATTAAATAATAAAACTACATTAAATTGTTAATTAATAATAGGTTTATTCCCTAATCGTCACTTTATTACCTCTAACAACTTTGTGTATCAGATAATATTTTTACTAAGCCCTTTCTGTTTCCAACAGTATATTATACGTCTATATTACTGTTCTTATTATAAAAAAACCAAAAGTTACATAAAAAAAAAAAATAGTTTTTCTCTTTATCCTTTATTTGGTCATCAAATTCTTCTAGCTCGTATATTTAGCAGTCCTTAGTCAATGTCATTAAGATGATATGGTTAATTGGAGTGTACAAAATTAAAGATAGTTTATAGAAAGAAAATTTAAAATATCGCATTTAAACTCTGTCAGACTATTTCAATCAGAATAAAAGCTAATTGATATCAAAGCCCATTAAATTTTACATCAATATAATATAATCGTTAGAGCCGTTTTATTTTATACACCCCATTTATTTTAAAAATGATTATTTGCATGGAGAACATTTGTTTCTCCTTTCACCGATCACCAAAATGCTTTTCAGTATATATCATTACATTTTTTAGTAAAAATCATAAATAAACAGTAGTCAGACGATTTTAATTAACAAAATTATAGGTTTTTCAGAGGAAGTTTTGAATTTTTGGAAAATTTGAATTTTACTCTTGTCAAACTATTTAAAGAAGAACTAAACTATTTTTATTAAATAAATTTTAATTATGTATTGATATGAGTTAAAAAAAAAGTCGTGAACTATGATGTAACTGTGTGGTCCAGTGGTTAGGAAATTAGTCTACTGTTCTCCGTGTCCTGGTTTTGAATCTCTGCTGTGGCACAATAATTATTTATTCAGTTCTTTCAGATGTGGACTGTGGACATTTGTGGAGAGTCTCTTCAGAGGTTATAGGAGTACAGGATTTGTTTTTTTTTTTTTTTTTTATTTTTATTTTTTTATTTTATATAAGAAATATCAGTTAAAAAGAATATTGGTTTCAGACAAGTTTCACACACAAATTGGCTAATTTTATTTGGACTCGGGTAAGTAAAAACTAATTAAAATATTCTATGTGTGAACATTTTAACGTAATATTAATCAAAATAAAATTTTGTTAGCAAACAATTGTTGCAAAGAGTTAAAATTGATCAACTTGGAAATAGATACGGTTAAAACAAAGATCATCAAGATTAGGGAAGAAAAGCGAGCAAGAGTCTTAAGACTAAATAACAACGTTAGAGTAAGCGAGGGATTTTAAATATCTCGGTGCTCACCTTAAAGGACAAGGCTGGATAAATGATAGATAGATGGTGACATAAATGGACGATTAAAAGCTACCAGCAGATATTTTAATTACATCAAGGAAGGATTCATCGATAAAAAAGAAGGGTCGAAAAACACGAAAAACGTAGTTTATAAAAAGACTTTCTTACCGATTCTCACATATTCAAGTGAATCTTGAGTTTCAATAGAAACTATGTGTTTTATTAAATAATCTATTATATTATTAACTACAACAAACAGTTAGTTTAATCAACTTTTCATCACTCTCCGCTAACTTTTAAAAGTGTGTGTATATTATAATATTTTTTCCAATATCTTTTGCAATCCAACGGTATATTACACATCTATATTACTGTTTTTATGATAAAAAACACAAAAATTGCATACAAAATATATTTGCTCTTTTCTCCTTTAGTTGGACATCGAATTCGTTCATATTGAATTTTTATCAGTTTTTTATTAATGCTAAAAATATGTTATGATTATTTTTATAGAATCTACATAATTAAAGGTACTTTAGAGAATGAAAATTTAAAATATCGATATTAAAGCCCTGTCAAACTATTTCAATCAGAATGAAACCTACGTGATATTAAAGCCCATTAAATTTTACATCGATATATTTTAATCGAAATCATTAGGGCCGTTTTTGAAAAAGGTGAAAAATGCATGGTATGAAGTGGCTCTTCTGGTCAGCTGATTTTTATGAAAAAGTTACTTAACATCTTGCGCGCAATTTTTTTTTAATGGAATTTCAGTATCATACTACTTTTCAAGATTCACTAAAGTAGTGAACTAAAAAGCACAAGAGCCAACTATAAACGATAAAGATGCAATATTTAAGAAGAATGGATGGGAAGACAGGAAGAGACCGAGAGCGAAGTTTGAAAATGCGGTCAAATGTAGAACTACGGCCAGTTTTGGATACTATTGAAGAATATCAACTGAAATTGTTCGGTCATTTTTGAAGAATAGGAGAAAACAGAGTGCCATTTATGCGACAAAGGTGGAAGGTCTTGGAAAGGCGCATATCAGGAGGCCTTTGGCGGAGAAGAAGAAGATTGGTATAGAGAGGAGTTCATGGATCAGGCTTAACAGAAAAAATCCTTACACAGTTGGAAGTAGAAGATGAGAAGATTAAATAAATTAAAAGAATAAATATCTGTAACTTGGGAAATTCAGAAGGTAGTCCAGATGATGATCGTGTAAAACGTTATTTCCAACGTCTCAACCCTCATTGTAGGTCTTTATCAAGGTACCACAGGTAGAAAATTTAGTTCAATGAATGAATAATTTATTTCGGTCGCAATTTATATAATTAAATTTACAAAATATCGTGAAATATACGATACAGAGCAAAGCAGTATGCTACAATCTTCAATCAGTGTGGTTAGATACAAACTCACCCTCTTCTACGGCTAATACACAGGGGTTTAGGAGTATTCAATGGAAAATTGGGCACCTGACCCTTCGAATGGGTTGGATATATAAATCCTCGGAGAATAACAGTTGTTCACGTAACTGTACTTCCAATCGACTGCTGAACACAGAAGGCATGTGTAGAAGGCTATCGCATATTGTTTTAATTATTCTTAAAAAATGAAATGCATTAATAATTTTAAGGTAATCAATGAATCTAGGTTATTTGATTAAATAATTTTATTTTAATGATTTGAGAATGGTTGATTGAATGTAGATATTTAGGAGAAGTCAATTTGGGGTGCAGTAGATACTTAATTTATTGTTGCAACGTTTCGGGAAAAATGTTAGGCCATCTTCAGAGCTATAAAACAAAATATAACAAGCAGTTTAATAAAACAATATATAAAAGAAAGGAAATTTTTATGATGTAATAAAGTTTATTATATTTTATTTATGTATTGTTTTATACGACGGGAAGTTATATTTTGTTTTACAGCCCTTAAGATGGTCTAAAATTTATGGCGAATCTGGGGCACAATTAATTAAGTTTATACTTAATTAAATGTTTTATGATTGCACCCCGAATTAACTTTTTCTCAATAAATTTATTTTATCTCAATTATTTTTTTTTTTTTAAATACCTATTCTGGTACCTAAATTCTGCAAATGATTCTAGCTCTGGTCTGAATATTATGTATCAGACCTAGAAAAAAAAAATCTATCACCATTCACTAATAGTTAAAGACAGAAAATAATATATCCTCATATAAATACTGTAGTAAATAGTGAATTAGGGCAACAAGAACTAATAACATGGTTGAGCATGGACTTTGGTTTTGTTCAAAGTTGTAACTATTGGCATTATCAATAAATAATAAAAAGATAATATACTGCTACAATTACCCTCCAACACTTAGGGTGCCACTTTATTGTGTATGAGTGACCCGCGGCTGAAATAACAGAGAAAGTAATTGCTATGGATATATGTATTTTATTTTTCTTATTTAGTGAAAAATTATTAATACAATAATTTAATGTTCTAATTAATCAATAATGATTCATAAATTTAATAATCCCGCTTAGTTGTTGTCTGGGAGAAATCAGTCTGAATTATTATTATTATTTTTTTTAATTATCAATACTTATGAAAGGCTCTTGTATTCATATTAATATGGTAGACAAGATTTAATAAATACAAATTCAAAAGTGTAATATTTTTCTCCTCTAAGGTCTAAGGTTCTCTATCAAATGTAGTGTGTTTTTTTTGTTTAATTTTCCTATCTTGTGATATTAAATTCAATAGAATAAATTATTTTCTTTAAGGAGTACAATTGGCATTTCTGTTTTTATTTTCTGCATCTATCAGAATTTGTGTTTATAATCGAGCACTCTTCTGAGTGTGATCAATAGTCAGTTGTACATAACATAACAGACCTCCTGGCGTTCTTGACTTCTATTTTAGGATGCCGAATATGGCCAATTCGTAATCTTTCAATTGTAACTTCTTCCTTTCTGATATTCTGAATCTTTCCAGGATTCAATTACTTTGAATCTCAAGTAACAGGTATTAGTTGCTTGATGTTTAAGAAAGCAGCATACATCCTACATAATAGTATGAATTTTTATGGTTTCTGAAGGCGGTAATGCTGCTTCCTTGACTGCTTCAGCGGCAGCATTATTTCGTTTGATTCCCTGATTCGTTTGAATAACTGTATTGGTATGGTAATGGCAAGTTCTTGTTCATCTAGAAATAGCCATGGGTTTTTAAAAATTATATTTTTAGAATATACATGGTGTCACATAAATGTCAAGAAAAAATTGTTGAGGACCTCAAAAAGAACTAACAAGTTCATACGACTCATAGTCCAATTCTCAACGGTTAGGGTAAACCATAGTTTAATTTAAGTACAAATGAAAGAAGTGAAAATTTTCCAGAGGTTTAAAAAGCCGAACCCTCAAAATAGGGAAGTAAGTGCCGCACAACGTCATGCAGAAAATAAAATTTTAATATTATTTGACGATTTTTTTTTACAACTTTTTACATTTTTTTTTACAACTTGTTTCTCGTTCCTAAATTATTTTGCCAATTCTTTCGGTCGATCCAGCCTCCCTCTCGAAGACCCCTCGCAGCCATGCCTTCCTCCACATTCTGTAACCATCTCTTCCTGGGTCTTCCCCTTTTTTGCCTTTCCATAGATTGGTGGAGAAAGGTCATTTTTGGGCATCGCCCTCATTCTTTGTACATGTCCATACCATTTTAGCCTTTTTATTTATATTTTGTTTAGAATTTTTTTTTTCTTCTTGGACATTCCACCTAATAGTTTGGTTGGAAACATTCTGTAGTCTAGATAAGGCACAAGAGCGCATCCAAAAGTCCATCTCCAATGATGTTAGCCTTGCCTCCTCCTTTTTGGTAGTCAACCATGTTTCCGCTGCATATAGCGTGACGCTTCCCAAAAAGGAATGGTATAGCCTTTTTTTGGTTTGGAGACTCACATGCTTGCCACATAATACAGAATTCATGGTTCCAATTATCCGCCTCCCTCTCCTAATTTTTTCCATGTTGTCCATGGAAGAGCTGCCATCCCCAGTTGTCCATCTGCCAAGATATTTAAGCTCTTTTACCCTTTGTAATTCCCAATTTTCTAGTGATAGGCTTCTATATTCCCATTAGATGTCATCTGCTTGGTTTTTTTCTTTACTTACATGCTCTATACTCATCCAGGAGCTTTCTTAGCATTAATAATAATAATAAAAATTATATAAAGAAATTTTAATATTTCTAGAGAATATTCTAGGAAAATTTTTATTGAGAATAATTTTTTATCATTCATGTTATAATAATAACATGGGAAAGTAAGAAACTTCAGATTTCCAAGTATTGTTTGTTTGATATAGGAGCTTGAATATTCTTAGAAATATTAAAATTTAATTTTATGCATGACGTTGTGCGACACAAACTTTCCTGTTTTGAGACTTCTTAACCTTATGGAAAACTTTCTCCTCTTCCAGTGTGCACATCAAGTAGATAGATATATTTGAGCATTTCTAATGAATGTCATGGATAACAACAAAAACTTCAAAATTAGATTTTCATACCTAACCGTTGAGAACTGACTATTGGTCATATAAACCTTTTTGTATGTACCTCTTGTGTAGTATCTGATCTCACTATATGACTAGAGATTTTTGAGAAACCCTCTATATACTATCCGCTCCTCTACTTTCTGGAATTCTCTACCTACTCATATCCGCCATGCTGCTTCTCTCTCCTCATTCAAATCCCAACTTTTCTAATACCTTTTATTATCCCAAAAAGACGCTTAAAAACTGAGATATCAAAAGAAGAGTAATATTTGTCCATTGCCTATATTTAAACTCTGTTATCTATTAATTTACTTTTAATTTTGTTCAACGCAATATTTTCTTAGAATTGTTTTTATTGTATTTATCGTTGTAATTATATTATATATTATATATATTTATATTATATATATATATATATATGTGATATACACTCATATATTAACCCATAAGTGTGATAAGTAATTAATTATGTTCCTTCTGTCTGTTGGCCAGACATGTTGTATATTTAAACTGTACACACCTGTTATTTTTAGGGGACCCAGTCTCAGAATAAATATTATTTTCTATTTCTATTTCTATATCTTTAATAAATTTTATGGCAATGATAGATTTTATGATAGGGAATCTGTACATATTCTGATTTTTAGATAGAAAGATATATAATAGATTTTTTAATTTTTTTTAAGCATATTATAACAAGAATATAACAATTTTACAATTTATAAAAAAAAAACATTAACAGAACTAATCTTTTAGACCGTCTAGTCCGGAGCCAACCTGTTCTATTTTACAAATCATACAACAGTAACAACAAAGGTAAAACAAATATCACTCACTGATTATTCTATTTTTTCGCATATATATGTATACAACAAGTTTTAAATTTATTTAACCAATGGGTACTTTCTTCACAGGACTTCCATGTGTTCTAACCATCTATCAATCCTATTTAATTGTTGTATTGATTTAATACAGTGGTAAATTTCTTTAAATGAAAAAATAAAAAAAAGTTTTTACATACAGCATTTTTTCTGAGACTACAGCCCTTTGTATAAATTTTGATCTATAAATACCAGTTAGGATTTCCTAAATTCCTGTAGGATTAAAGCCCAGCTATTTTTGTTGTTAAGCTGTATGTCTATAGGAATATTATGTTTTTCAGCCAGTTCTCTTAAATCTTTTATCCAGAAAATATTTTATTTAATTACTTCCTCATTTATGAAATATGGCAGTCTATTGTTTGGCAGATTTTTAACTTTTAGAATATAGTTATGTTGTATTTTTAAAGTTCTCATTTTTCATAGTTACATATTCATCATCTCAAAGTTGCATATTTCTCACCTTGCATAATATTGTGCATTGCCCCACTAAAGGCGTAACATTCTTAAGAAATAAAAGGAAAAAATCTGGTGCAGGCAACACACGACTTTCACTTACCTACATTTTTAAAATCAATGACAGAATTTTCAAAAACAGTTAGAGATAAAAATACGTGAAACTCTTAAGGAATTAATTAGATTGAATTTATATAGAAACATGTGTTTTATTAAAAAATCTATTATATTATTATCTAAAATTATCAGTTAGTTTTATGTTAATTTCATCACTCTCTATTAACTTTTAAAAGCTTGTGTATGAGATAATATTTTTTCTAAAATCTTTAGCTTTCCAACGGTATATCACACATGTATATTACTGCTCTACATGTATGTTCAAAAAAGAAAAATTGCATTAAAAAAATATTTTTTCTGTTTTCTCCTTTAGTTGGGTATCGACTTTATTCAATTTATATATTTACCTGTTTTTCATCAGCGTTAACAAGATAATCTAGTTATTTTTATTGAATATACAAAATTAAAGGTACTTTAGGGGAAGAATATTTAAAATATCGGCATTTAAGCCCTGTCAGACCATTTTAATCAGAATAAAACCTACATGATATTATTATATAAAGCCCATTAAATTTTACATCGATATAGCGAGTTTAATCAAAACCGTTTGAACCGTTTTCGAGAAAATCGAAAAAAGGTGCAAAATGCATGGTATAAAGTGCCTCTTCTGGTAAACTCATTTTGATGAAAAAAGTTTTGTCACGTCTCGGGCGTATAGTTGTCTTAAATATGAAATTTCAGTTTCATAGGACTTACCGTTTCCGCCCGGGAGATACCACACACACACACACAGACCTTTTTGCGGGACTTGGTTATTTGGACTCAGGGGACCCTAAAACGTGTATTTCCGTTGAAAACTGGAATTCGAAAATTTTCACGATCGCAATACTTCCCCTTACTATATGTAATAAGTGAAATTAAAAAAGAGATAAGTTCCTGTTATTAAAAAATATTTTAAGACCTAAATATTTAATCAATATATTGCTTTAGAATTGAGCCTGCTTATTACGATTTTTCTCTCCTAGATCAGTCATATTTCGCAATGTGTGACGTATGGAAATAGACATTTATTAAAACGGACGCCCGCGGCATCCATCAAACATTAAACGCCGAGCCCCGAAATGACCCTAGAGTATTTAGCATAGAGGAATCCGATATTAAAAACCTCTTTCTCCTTTGGGAATGGGAAAGAATGATAGGGACGGAGGGAGAGGGCACACGGCGGAATTCCGTTTATTAAAGCCACAGTCGTTGCGGGCCATTTGTGAATCAGATGAGGTGGAATAATTTTCTTGGGATAACCGAACGTGGGGTCTATATCATATCATTTTCATATATAACGTCCCGATGCTGCTGTCAATGCCAGGTATTGGTTTACTAACAGTTCAGCAGAACCGCTCTTTACAAGGATAACGATTTTTATATGTTGAATAACAAGATCTTATATAGAAATCAATAATATTACACAATAGTTGATTTCAACATAGTTAAAAAAAAAAGGGATTTGACCATTACAAGAAGTGTCTGAGTTCCAAAGCAAAGTATTCATAAATTAAAACAATAAAAGTTTATTTTTCAAATTATCTTTTCCTTCTGTTGCAAACTGACGATTTCTGTACTACTTCAGCATATTATGAACTATGAAATTTGTATTCGGGATCACTGGAGACTATATAATCCAGGATTACGCGAAG
This sequence comes from Piezodorus guildinii, assembly GCA_023052935.1. Classification (NCBI taxonomy): domain Eukaryota; kingdom Metazoa; phylum Arthropoda; class Insecta; order Hemiptera; family Pentatomidae; genus Piezodorus; species Piezodorus guildinii. Next base: position 39,876,072 of record CM041297.1, on the reverse strand, counting down.
TAACGTTTCCTTTCTCTATCAAGTGAAGAGAACTCAGCGCCCCAGTTTATATCTTGCAAACTTATCAAGTTAAATCCTCCAACAAATCCACCATGGTACGTTAGCAACGTTACTTTTCATAAAGATCTACATTACTGAAAATAATCGTACAATAGATAACATATCGTTCAATAATAACAAAAGTAATAGTTCAAGCTCGCCTATCTGGTACATATAATCTTAAGTTTACTTACAAAAATAACATTTACAACATTAACCCAAAAGAAAAAATCTGGTACGGGCAACACACGACTTTCACTTACCTCTGTTCTTAAAATCGATTAAAGAATTCCCAAATACAGTTAGAGATAAAAATGAGTGAAATCATTAAAGAATTAATTAAATTGAATTAATATAGAAACATCTGTTTTATAATTAATATATTTTCTAAAGTCTTTCTCTTTCAAACGTTATATTATATGTCTATATTACTGTTCTTAAATTCAAAAATAAAATTGGCGCGCTGTGCTTCATTGACGAGCCGCCTGGCTGCAGCACGATCAACATGAATTTTCCTTTTCGGGAACCCAAAAAACAGTTTTATCGGCTTCTAGTTATCTGATTTTCATAAAAAGTTGCTGTAACATCTCGGGCGTATAGTAACCTTAAATATGTATTTTCAGTTACAAAGGGCTTTTCGTTTTAGCCCGGGAGTTACCGCACACACACACACACACACACACACACGCACACACACACACACACACGCACACACACACACACACACACACACACACACACACACACACACACACACACAAACAACACGCACACATTTTTGCGGGACTTGGTCATTTGGACTCAGGAGACCCTAAAACGTGTATTTCCGTCGAAAAGTTGAATTCGAAAATTTCCGCGATCGCAATACTTTCCCTTACTATATATTTCATATATAGGTAAGTGAAAGTAAAAATTAACTGTTACCAATAAATATTTATATACACAAGGGTCACTGTAACATCGTCGGAGCTTCAATTTGAGACTTAAAAGTTGAAAAAGTATCTTAAATATTCATAATTGTGATGAAAACTAAATGTGGAGATGTGGTGTATAGCAGTATGGCGTAGTGCAGGTGAAGGGGCAGCGTATTGTCGGTCCTCGCCTCCCGGGGCTCTTGCAATAAAAAACACTCGTTAAAATTTCAAGAGCTTGGTGGTGCCTTGAGTGCACTCCACCTCTGGAGCCGCCGCATCAATGAACCATTATAGTTTTACAGCTCTACTCTTCTTAAATGTCCACTGCGTTTATAAAAACATAAGTATAAATTATATTTTAGTAGTAAATGAAGGCTGGATTCAACTTAAAATATTAATATTCTGACAATAAAAGCATTTGAAAAGCTTCATAATTGTAAGTCCTACTGAAATACAAATGCACTTTAATACCTAGAAAAACTGTATATCCTTATACTGAAATAGCTATTCCAAAAATATTTTTTTTTCTATTGACATTTACAACTGTATATTATTATACAACAAGTAAATATGGTGATGGATGATAAAAGCCATGAAAAAAAAACTTGAAGTGAACTGCTCATTTGCAGCACTCTTTAGTAGTGAGTATAAATAAGAAGGCCATCTTTTTTTCAGACGCCTCAGTGGATTATCAGTAATTGAAGAGGAAGTAAGGATTGAAACGAATGGGTTAGAGAGGGAGTGGAGTTTTTCATAGGAGTGATACCTGGTACGGGCCAAATCAGGAAAAAATGGAACATAAAGGTCATTGTGGATGATTTTATTCGTGACAAAGTAAGGAGCGTTAAGGATTTTGGATTGTAAGGATTGGATAAGGAAAGAGTTTGTTGGTTTAGTAGAGCCCAAACCTCAACCAGTAGGTCCAGATAGGCCTTATGATTGTCATGTAAATGAGTCTTTTGTAGATAAGTAAAAGGTTAGAGCGTCTGTCTAGTAAGTGTTGGGGAAGCCGAAAACGTCGAGCAGTATCTTGTCTTTTCAGTCTTATATGCGGATTCCATTCCATGTAAGGCGTTTGTCAAGCAGGAGTCCTAAATAGCGGATCTGTTCAACCGGAACAAGCGGATTAATATTAAAGGACACTGTAGGGTAGGATTTCATAGGTTTTCGACGAAGGGCCTCCAAAATCCACAATGCTCCTTAATCCGTCACGAATTAACTCATCCATAAAGACCTCGATGTTCTATATGTTACTGATTTGGCCCGGACCAGGTATCAATCCTTCCATGAAAAACTACATTTTCAATCTGATCCACTAGTATCTATCCTAGCAACCTCTTTGATTCCTGATTATCTTCCGAGGCTTCTGAAAAAAAGATAGCTGGACCATCTGATTCAGAATCCCTATTGGATTACTGTCTTTGGGTAGTATCTCTACATGTATTTCATGCCATTGTATTTCACACATATCACATTTACTTGGTGTATTTTTTAATACAGTTGGAAATATAAATAAATGTGATTAAAAAAAAAAAAATCAATTTTAAAGATGGGAAATTTTATTCCGATGGAATGATAAAGTTGCCAACACGTTGGCAGAATGGTATTGATAGTAGGGGAGACTTTTTTGATTAAATAAAATAGTATTAAATCTTTCTTTATAAAAACAAAATGGTCCATTATTTTCCAAGCAAGCCTATAATTTCGTTGCACTTTCATAGTTGGTACCATGCAGAACCGCGTATCCTATTGAAGGAAGGCTCACAATTTAAACAGGAAAACAAAGATGCTAGATACAGAGTGACAATGAGCGGTTCAATATTCCATTATAGACGCAGGGGGAGGTGAATAGAGGAAGATGGTTCCTCGCCTTCCTAGGCTTCCGATATTAATGGCACTGGATCTCTCTATATAACGCTCATCTATCAACTCCCTTTTCTATCTCTCTTCCCTAATACATTTCTTAACCTAGATCAACCGGGTCCTTGAAAAGGTATCAACTTTCTTCTTCGTGGCTGAACCTCTAAAATACGAAGAGTTAAATAATAAGAAATTCAGTGCAGACTGGTGCTCCAAGCATTTACTAAAACTAGCAATACCACTTCACATAGGGCAGAGCGGGGCTAGTTGAGCAATTGAAATATCTCGCAAATTATTCACCGCACACCATAGGCATCTTATAGCGGAAAGAAAGAGTAGTGGGAGGGATAATCACCGATCGCTTGTGGCGGATGGATGAGCGAGTAAAGCGCTCGTGTGTTTAGTTTATTTTGTGACCCAAAAGTAAAAACATCGTTCATCATAAGTTTTCTTCTGTATTAGTCAATTTTTATCTGTTTTTAATCAGATAAGTGTTAATCTTTTAGAGAATTATTGTACTTTTGATGTGTGGATTTGTTCTGGATATAATTCTTATGATCTTTTTATAACCTCGCTTTTGCTTTGAAATTCCGAGTTTGGGTTAGTTGAGCTATAGTTGCTCTACTTATCTCACGACTCAAACAATTTAAGTAATGAATGTTTTATTTTTTGTTAGGATGCGGACTTACTAGAGGAAGATTACAAGGTGTTCTTAATTGCAACAGTGATGATGATCATTAACTTCCAAAGATCTAATTTTTTTTTTTTAAGATATAAGCTATATGAGTAATAATGTAAACATTTAAGTCTGATTTCAAATAACAAGACTAAATCTAATGTAGAAGTTAACCTTAAGATACGTTAGTATCATGTTACATACGAAACATGTAATCTTGATGGTTTATATTAATTCGTGTATCAAATATATAAATATATTCGTGAATATATTCTAATCACTAAAAACTATTGGAAATCTAATCATGCATTTAATTTATAACTATTTAATGTGAAGAGAAATTGGAATATATCTGAATATAAATCGTTTTATTATGAAAAAGAAAATTATTTATAGAGTTTTTAATTGAAATAGATAAAAAAATATATAAAGTCTCGAAGAAAAATAAACGTAAAAAGTAAATTTATAATTGGGCGTCGTGAATCTATCTTTGGTTGAACTTTATAACGAGCGTGGGTGAAATAAAAATACCAAGACATTGGCACTTCATCCGTCCAGTCCCTGAAAAGGTTTTCTCTCTCTAAAAGTTTTTCTACTTGCCATAATTAGAATCGTGGGAAATTGAATATTGAACCAAGTCCCCCGTGACAGCAATTTATTAATAAAATTCATATTACCTTTTTGACGGCGCGGTCCACGGTTTCAATTTAAGTTTTTGAATATCATCAATAATTTATTAGATTAAACCATCCAAATATCCTTCTGGTTTTCATTTGACAAACAGTAAATTTCTTTTTATTGGTATTTACAACTGTTTTACATAACACAAAAATCTGGTGCGGGCAACACACGACTTTTACTTGCCTTCGTTTTTAGAATCGATTAAAGCATTTTCAAATACAGTAAGAGATAAAAATGAGTGAAACCATTAACGAATTAGTTAAATGGAATTTCTATAGAAACATGTTTTATTAAAAAATCTATTATATTATTATCTAAAATAATCAGTTAGTTTTATCTTCTTTTCATCGCTCTCTATTAACTTTTAAAAGCTTGAGTATAAAATAATATTTTTTCTAAAATCTTTTGCTTTCCAACGGTATATCATACATGTATATAATTGTTTTTATTAAAAAAACATTTTTTCAGTTTTCTCCTTTAGTTGCTTTTCAAATTCGCAGTATCTAAATATATCTACTGTGTGTAATTCATTAACTATCGATGTACTCCTCCAACTATGAGAAGGTGGGAAGAGAGTTTAAGAAGATTTGAGAATGTGAGGCGCCAAGAAGGCAATCCAATTTCGGGATATATTAAACTTCCAATCAGCCATCGGCACCTCCGCACCCTAACCTCATCACTATCGATAATTGGCTCAGCCAACTCACCCTCTAATAGCTGCGACATTTTAGTATATCTTTACCATCTCCTTAATCACTCTTTTCCTTGATTACTATATTTATAACATAATTTAAAAAAAACTTAGTATCATAATAAAATCAATCAAGGAAAGACGGAAATTTCAATAACTAATATGAGAAAAACATACAACGTTCTATTACTTCCCTAATTAAGATCAATTGTATAAGCTAAAATTTAGTCGTTAAAGTAGTAATAAAATTATTTTCTAGGAATTTTATTTAGTTTCCGTGAAAAATCTGAAAACAACCTGACAGTAGCCTCTGCAATGCTAATTACAAAAATAATTACTGCAATACTAGTTTCTCGTCACCTTCCCTTCTCTCCCCCATCCCTCCTATACTTCCTATGAATTTATTTCTTTATTATTTTTAAATTTAAAGATAGATAATAATAATTCCAAAAAATTGTTTTCATGATGAAAATAAATTTCACCTTTAGTTGAGAACTATTTTTTAGATCACCATTAGGTTTAATTTTTTATTTCTTATTTTTTTTGTATACACATAGAAATTAGTCAGATGGTCAGTAAAACATAAACAACTATTTAAACTATTTATTGTTTGCCAACGTCTCGACCCCCATTGTGGATCATAATCAGGACGAATTGTAGGAGGAAACTAACAAAATTATTGTCCTGTAACTTTCAACGGTCAAAATTGATATCCATTAATTTTAAGTCTTACATTTTAAAGATCTGTAGAGCATTACTTAATTTTTTTTAAACAATTTCTTTAATGACAATATTATTTTTAATTATAATATACGAGTATATATATGATTATCGAATTCTTTCACAATTTATATTTGTACATTCCAGCAAACAATATAAAGGATGCTTCAGAGGAAGTTATTTTGATGATTCGGTATTAATTTAGGCCTGTCAGGCTATTTTAACCAAAGACTGATTCTAATTCATATTAAATTAATTAAATTATGCGTTGATATAACTAGTGCATTGAGGGAACGTTATGGTCTAGTGGATAGACTATTAGGCAGCTATTTTCCTTGTCCCAGATTTGAATCCCGGATTGGGCAGAATTATTTATTGTTATTTCAACCGTAGAACGAATCTGGCACACCTCCAGCCTCTATAAAGCGGGAATAAGAAATTGAAGAGAAAAACTAGCGGTATAGGTCTCATTAGGCCTTATCACCTCTTTGCACGGCCGTTGGCCTTGAAGAAGTACAAATTATACTTTAGACTATTTAGACTAAGGATACATAAAATGCGTAATTTTCATTCATATTCAGTAGAAATTTGATCAATAAACATTGTGTGACACATAACATCCGAAAAAATTGAATTTTCCCTTTGAGAAAGGGCCCCCAGTGAATCCCGTAAGCTAGGAGGGAGCTATCAGCAGATAATAGAACCCCTAAATGTATCGACACCCCAGAAATCGGATAAAGGGTTTCCGAATAAGGGCCATAACTTGGTTTGAAGCTGTCAGAGCCAGTGTTGGCCTACGGCGCTCAGTCATCTCTCCCTGTTCCTCCGATATTCTATCGTTGACTTCGATTCTGCTCTCGATTGGCTATGGTGGACTACCACTTTAGCGGTTTATTTTTATCATAAGTAACCATGAATTATGTATTTTGAGCCAAACATTTTGGACGAAGTTGTATATGTTGGAGTTTAAGGCTTTAAAATAGGTGTCAAAGGAAAATAGAGTTCATTCTCATAAAATAGGAAAGATGTACTCTTGATAATTTAAAACTTCAAATATATTCACGGCTCGCGTAGTAGGAGAAAACTACGACCATTGCAAAGTAATGGCGTACGCTGATGACATTGCCATTTATAGTTCAAGTACTAACTCATCCAAGGCAATGGCGTATGCTGAAACCACTGCAAACAAAATAGTGGAAAAGCTCCGATTTTTAAATATAATCGCAAATCCTGAGAAAACGGATGGTATAATTTTTTCTTTCCAAAAAAAATAAAAAGAAATTACCTAAAAAGTTTACGATAGAAAAAGTAAAGAAATCCATTTCCAGGACAATATTATACCTAGGAATCAAATTTGACCGACACTTGACTTTTGCAGGTCACTTTAGAAAAAAACTAAACCAGGTTAGAAACAAGTTGTACAGACTAGCCCATCTCCTCACCTCGTCACACTTAAGTTTGCGACTGAAAATCATTATTTACAGCAGCTTCATCCGGCCAGCTCTGCTGTACGGTGCTCCTATGTTTCCTCATATCACACAGCACACAGCGAAGAAATTACAGCAATTTCAAAATGGGGTGGTCAAAAAAATATGCAGAAGCACTTCACTCTGGAGGAAAAAAACTCCCAATGTCCATACAATTTTGAACATCCCAACTATACAAGAGTTTATGAAGCGACGCCAGGTTAAGTTTTTTGAAACTACAAAACAAATTGCGAATCCGCTAGTTTCTAGCTTAGTACCTCTATTATAGCGGATAAGGCCTGTACTGTTGCACTAATTAGTTTTGCAACATTGTTTTCTTTGTTTTGGAGTTTTTTCATCAATAAAGGAGAAAAAAAAAAAAAAAATTCATATATAAAATTCATAATAAGAATTTTATTTATTTCTGATCACAAAACACTAATGGAAATATTGTTAATTAACTTGATTTAATCTTAAAGAAAAGTTAACTGAAATAAATGTTTCTTATCAGAATATGTTTATTGACTTTTATAAATATAAATTTTTAGATTCCAAAACTGTAAAAAAGAACAACATATGTATTTTAAGGGTATGAAAAATTGTATCCTTCTTTTTCGTTTGGTTGATTATCAAAGCTTTATAGTTTATATTCGCAATATTCTTACCACTAATGATATATTCTAACGAAATCAAGGGGTAGACATTTTAAAAAAACTGTCATTTAAGTCCTGTTAGACTATTACAAAGAGCCAGGCAAAACTTTTACGATTTTCTACTTTTACATTCTGTTTCTTAATAATAATAATAGGCTTACCGAACCCGAAGGTTCGATGCCGATACCACCATATTCCGTCTACACAGACTCGTCCAATGTTCTCCGTTCAATCCCAAGCCCCCAAGATCAGCCTTAATGCAATCCTCCCATCGACGCTTCGGTCTACCCTTCGCAACTCAATTATATTCACAGGATACAAGTTCCGCAATTCCGCGTTGTACAACCTTCTAAACTCCCCCTCATCTCTCTTCGGACCAAATATTTTGCGCAGTACCTTATTTTCGAAAACCTTAAGCCGTTGTTCATCCTTCAAAGTAAGCGGCCACGTTTCACCTGTTTCTTAATAATAAATTACAAAATCGCATAGTGCGCGCAACATACGATTTTTACTTACTTTTATTGTAATAATCAGTTTAGGAACTTTTAACTAAAGTTAGAGTCGGAAGGTAAATAATTACATATAATTTCGATAGAAACATGTGTTTCAGATTAAAATATCTATTATACTATTATCTAACACAATCATTCAGTTTTATCTTCAGTTTATCACTCTCTATCTTTTTATACAACTTCGTGAATAAGATAACATTTCTTCGAAAACCTTTAGCTTTCCATAGTTTAATTCGTACATTTAGCCGTTTTATACTGACGCTAATAAGATAATATGTTTAGTTTTTTCGAATCTACAAAATAAAAGGTACTTTGGAAGAATAAAATTTAAAATATCAGTATTTAAGAGCTATCAGACTATTTAAATCAGTAGGAATAGGAATCAATAGGATCAAATCCCATTGTTGTTGACTGACGACTTCTCACAATCACTGACGACCTCATACAACCAATCTGAAGAAGGCCTATAATTTAGGCCGAAACGTCGGCACCAATAAATTAAGTTTACACTTAATTGTGTGTTCAATTGACTGCACCCTGAACCAACTTCTCTAAAAAATAATTAAGTTATTGATTGCTTATTTAAATGTGAAATATTATTTATAGTTATCATTACTTATACATATTACTATCTATAGTGTTTGGTTTTCATGCTTAATAATGTAGCATTTATGCTGGAGTTCTGACACTGGTCAAATTCTCCACTCATGTACTGTTTGTTTGTAGCTATTGCGACCTAACTCGGCCTCCACTGGGTCACACCAGTGACGCGGCTGAGAGAGAGGCTCTGGGATCTCTCGGATTCCGCTTTTCCTTCAATAAGTGGAGCCCGTTCTGGGGTTCCTTTAGCAGATTGTAAATATTGTATATAGTTATGATTGTGTGTATAATGTTTATTTATTTATCAACTTTGTTTTTATCTCAATAGTAGGTTGTATTGTTTATTATTTTTTGTTGTTTATATAGGAAATTATTTATTTTCTATTTTATGTATATATTCTATGAATGTAGTCTCATATCACTTTACTCTTGTTCATTTTGAAACAAATTGTAAAATATCTCAATAAATATATTTTAAAAAATTAATGTAGACTCTTAAAAAAATCATAAATAAATAAATTAATAAAATAATACAGTTCATAGATTGATTTAAAAAAAAAGAAGAAAAGTAAAAGAAAAGTGTAACTATCAGAACTTGATTTTCCATTGACTTCCTGATGAAAACATTTTTACAACGGTCATTTGGTCTTTTGTGCTTTTGTATTGAAGAAATAGGAAAAGAGTGGATTAGTTGATTGGATGTTGTACATTATCATGCTTTGAAAACTAATACGTCTCCATTCTGTAAACATGAATAGGGCAGGAATCGGTTTTTTGAATATGAATGGAACTATTTCGCTTAGGTTGATTTGTCTCAATTCAGTTGAATTGGGATACGTCTGTTTCTTTTAACGGTATTTTATAGAAGAAGAAATAGGAAGAGAGTCGTGCTTGGAATATATTCAATAAGTCAAGAAGTTACAGCTTAAGTTGAAACTACTGCTTGAATTCTACTTTATTCGGTTCAAAGGGGGGGGAGGGACTATTGAATTACTGAGCGAGATCAGTCCGGAACCTTTACTAACTTAGTAATTTTTTGTATACATTTTTATAATTTTATAAGTTATAATTGTATACATTTTTTTTAAATTTTATAAGTTCCGCTATGCCGGTACTAGGTTTTTTTTTATTGCACAATTAGGTAGCACAACTAACTAATATTTCACTAATATTCAGAGCAGAAAAGTATTTGGAGACCCTCGTTTTAAGTCCGGAAAAATTAGAATTCCCTTCCCTCCTCCCCCCATTCCATAACTCTCTATATCCATACACTTTTATTGAAATAACTATGATAAAAATATATAATAACTAATGAGAATCAACTCATTTGTTGAATTTTGTTATTTATTTAAAAAAATAAAAAATATCTCTCTATGAAACTTATTATAATGAATAAATTATATTCATTAAATGACAAAACATAATAAAATACAGACTTAATTTTTTTATAATAAAACCAAATCAGTACATAAGATGCTATAAAATAATCACAATATTTTATGATATTATTATTGTTGTATGTATAATGTATAATTGTGTAGACAATCATTAAATATGATAAACATAATTTTTCAAAGTTATTAGACAACATTAGCACAATCTTGCTAAACATAACTCTAATTGGAAAAACAAGAGTAGATTTTTATTTGTTTTTTACAAACTTCATATTTATTCATCGTTTAAATAAATACTAGTTTCTAAAATTCTTTGTTTTTCTAGGATAGCATCAATTGATTTTATAAAATCTATTTCGTCTAATTTTTAAAAAAAAATTTCAGTATATTTTACAGATCCTTCACGTTTCGGGACCATTAAGTAAATTTTCTAATTTTTACGGTAAATATTTTAATAAATATAAATATCCTAGGCCGTCTACCGGGTTGGAACCTTGGACATAGAAGTCAGCCACTACAGATGACCACTCCAATAGTTATTACGAGAAGTATGAGGAATAGTTTATGACAACTTTCTGCTTTTACTTTCACTTAGCTGTATATGAAATACACAATAAGGGGAAGTATTGCGAACGTGAATTTTTTCTATTTAGATTAAACTAGCTATGTCGATGTAAAATTTAATAGGCGTGTTATTCTGATTGAAATAGTCTGACAGGGCTTAAATGCCAATATTTTAAATTTTCTTCCTCTAAAGCACCTTTAATTTTGTAGATTAAAAAAATAACAATATCATTTAAAAAACAATAGTAATAAAAGGCGGCTAAATAAAAATGTGTAATGAATTTGATAAACAACTAAAAGGGAAAAAAGCTAAAATATTTTTTGATGTATTTTTTTTTTTTTTTTTTTAACATACGAATAGTAACATAGATGTATAATTTACCGTTTTAAAGCTAAAGACAGACAAAATAGTACGTTACATTCAAAGATGTAAAAGAGGATAAACTAATTACTGATAATTTTATGTAACAATTTAATGTTGTTATATTATTTAATCTAAATCATATATTTTTAACGAAAATGAATACAATTTTCATATAAATCAACTTTTTTAACTTTAAGTTTAAGTTTAAATTTTAATCCAAAAAATTGAGGACTCATAAACTTACATCGACCAACAGTTTAGAAATAGAAATAGAAAAAAATTTTATTCTTGGACTAGGTCCCCTAAGAATAACAGGTTTGTACAGTATATGGAAATATACATGTCTGGCCAACAGACAGAAGGAACATAATTAATAAATAATTACAATTATGGGTTAATAAATGTGTGCATATCATAAACGCATATACATACATATATCCAAAAAATTAAATACAATGATAAAATTAAAATAAAAATAATTCATAGAAAATATTTTGTTGTACGGAATTAAAAATTAATTAATAGATAACAGCATTTAAATATAGACAATGAACAAAATTATTCTTCATTCAAAGTGTGATGTCAGAAATATAAATGTTATAGTTTCTAAGTGTCTTTTTGGGATAATAAAAGATAGTGGAAAAGTTGGGATTTGAATGAGGAGAGGGAAGCAGCATGGCGGATATGAGTAGGTAGAGAATTCCAGAAATTAGAGGTGTGGACAAGGAAGGAACGTACAAAAGTTTTAGTCCTATGGATAGGAAAATAAAGGTCGGAATGGCGCGATCTTGTTTCAAGTGAGTGGACTGAGGGTTTAAATTGTAGGAGACTGTGGATGTATGAAGGGTGTTGAGAGTTAATGATTTGGTAAAGGTAGGATCCTAGGAAATATTGTCTGCGAATTGGGGGGAGGAGCCACTTTAACTCACCATAAAAATGGGTCACATGAGACCTCTTCGGAGTACTGAGGACAAATCTTAAAAATATGTTCATGATTCGTTTAAGCCTGTCCCCAAGTACAGTCGAGAGGCCACCATATACTAAGCAGCAATAGTCCAAATCCAACATATACGAACACGTTTACCAACATATACGAACACTCTATTCTCGTTTTCACCGTAAACATAACGGACCCGACAATAGATTGATTAACGACACGTCAATAGCTGAAACACCAGTCAGAAGAAGGCTAAAAATAAGCTGGATGAGAGACCTCCTCCGCTAAATTAAAGCTTAGAAAGGGGTTCTGCTGGGCACTTTACTTCCCCACGCCTACCATGCCTGATCTCTATTTGTAGAGCACATTTGCTGATTGTCAGATAGCTTCTGACAGGCGTGAATATAGATATGAAGAGAAAAAAAAGTTTATTCAATAGTTCTTTAGTTGATTTTAACAGGAAAGATAAGTGAAAGTCGTGGGTTGCCCGCACCAGATTTTCTATTTTATTTTCACGTGACTGTACAAAAAAAAATGTAACATATTTACTTTTTAAAACGTTTATCAAAAGTTGCCAGGCGTAGCGTATCCTTATCAACATATCAATAAGTAAAGAAATATATATTAAAAAAAACGAGCTATACTGAAATGATTTTTTTCGTAAAGTAAGAAAACTAGAAATTCTTACAATCTTTGAAACATATTTTATATTCGTTTCTAGCCAAAGTGATGAGGAAATTAGTGTGACTATTTCTGAATTCATTTAATCATCTGTCATTAGCATTTATAAATTACTAATATAATTGGTCCGTAGATAAATATTATACATTTTAATCGATAATCTAATGTAAAGCGCGGGAAACTCCTTTCAGCACCACCAGACTCAATTTCCATCAAAATCATCCAGGATTGGATCCTCATAAAATTTTCCAATCCAAATTGGGTTAGTTTCATTTTCCGCGTTTCACCCTCTGTCGAAGTCAAAAAAGTCCCGGCCCAATATAAACCCAATGATCCGATCCCGAACTCAATTATCATTTAAATCCCCCCCAAAATGTAATAAAAACTCTAATATACAAACAGTTTCGAGGGAAGATTGTATAAATTTGAAGGATTACGAAGTTATCTCATAAAATTCAAAAAAGTTTTCCTCGAAGGGCGACTGTGCGGAATTCAAATGCGGGTTTGACATTTTACTTTCATGAACTGAAGGTATTAAAAATAGAATATGACCTTTTTTATTTTATTTTTCTCCTATCCCTTTTAGTATTCAAAGAAGTGAGAAAAAATGTAGTATTTTAACCTCAGTAGATGCATTGCAAAGTAATCAAAAGAATATGTCAAAGTCCTTAAGCATTCGATAAGATGTGGCATGAAGAATTGCTTTCCAAGCTCAAAATTTTGCTTCCTCCGACTTATTTCTTAGTATTACTCTCTTACTTGACAAACTGACACTTTACTGTAGAAGAAGGAGACACATTTTCCAGTATGAAATGGTTTCTGGTTTGGTTCAAGCAGGGGTTCCACAGTGCAGAGTACTGGGACCGTGACTACTTAATATCTACTCGTCAGACTTGCCACAGAATGATCACACCTTACTAGCCACTTTTGCAGAAGACACAGCTCTTTTGGCATTCCATCAAAACCCAATTCTGGTATCTTTCATGTTGAAAAACCACCTTGATGATTTATCAAGTTGGGCTAAAAGGTGGAATTTAAAAATGAATCAATCTATTATCTATCTATCTACCTATCTGTCATCAATCTATCAATGAGTCTATTTCGAGGATAAACCTATTAAAATTTCAGAAGTATTATATTTTGGACTTTACTTAGACAAAATACTGACATGGAGGACCCACATTAGATTTAAGAGAAAACAACTGAACAGACGATTTGGACTATTATCTCAGCTACTAGTCAAACGAACGAAATTTTCCTTGAACACCGAAATTACTATTTAAAAAGTACTGATCAAACTTTTATGGACATACGGGATAGAGCTATGGAAATCTGTCAAAACCTCCAACATCCAAATAATTCAGTCTTTCCAAAGAAAAAATATTACTATTACGAAAAATCATTATGTAATGATGTAACCAAAGAATTACTTCACAAGGACTTCTAGGTACTCAAAGTTTCAGAATATTATAAAAAAATTCACGTCATACTGACTTACAACTTGAACCCATTGGCCCAAACACTCAAATCCACAATCTGTACAATACACCCCGACGAATTTCGAGGCGGTGACCTAGAGATGCCTTGAATTAATCAATATAATTCAACTTAATAAAGTTAACATATATGCTTATTGCAATTATTTTATTTATTTTTTTTTTTTGCAGATGGAAATTATCAATTTGGAGAAAAACAATTGTAAATAAATAATAATACATTTTGAGAGATAATACAATCTACCACACTCAAATAAAATTAGTATCCAGGCTGTGAATAAACAACCATTCTATGTATGCAATATAAATAGAATATCTGGTGCGGGCAACACACGACCTTTACTTACCTTGGAAGTTAAAATAAACTTAAAAACTATTAAATAAACTTAACGTTGACAAAAGTTATATATTTTTTCTTAAATCTTTCTCTTTCCAACGGTATATTATACGTCTATACTGTTCTTAATATCAAGAAACCAAAAATTACAATAAAAAAATAATTTTGCTCTTTTCTCCTTTAGTTGATTATCAAATTCGTTTATTATGTATATTTAGCTGTTTTTTATTAATATTAATGAAAAGGTTTGTTCATTATTTCGAATCTACAAAATTAAGGGTACTTTGTAAAAACAAATTTTAAACCAACCTCATTTAAGCCCTGTCAGACTATTTCAATCAGAATTAAACCTACATTATATTAAACCCTAATAAATTTTGCATCGGTATAGCGGGTTTAGTCAAAATTAAAGCCGTTTAGGAGGAAATCGTGAAAAGCTGTAATATGCATGGTATGAAGTGGCTCTTCTGGTACGCCGATTTTGATGAAAAGTTGCTATAACATCTCAGGCGTACAGTTTTCTTAAATATGAATATTCAGTTCCGTAAACCTTATAGTTTTCATGCGGAATTTACCACACGCACACATATCTTGTTTCTGGATTTGGTTATTTGGACTCAGGGGACTCGTAATTAAATTAAAAGCCATGCTTACAACATATAATATTGAAATAAAAAAAAAAATGTTGAGAATAAGAAAAATGTATTTGTTATATAAATTATCCCTTAAAAAATAATTTATAAGTTTTGTCCTCATTGTTAGTGAAAATTTGATTGAAACTCACATGCTGGATGTACGCTCAAGAACTCGTGCTTTTAGCCTGTCGTACCTGAAATAAGCAAAATAAATTAAATTTTAATCATATATTTGATTAATCTTTGTAATATTTTATAAGACCTAATTAATATTAACAAGATGAAAAAATGAATGAAAAAAAAAAAAAAATTAAAACAGTCCTTAAAATATGAAAATCGGGCATATCCTTTGAAATAGCAAATTAGTCCTTTTCGGGCGTAACCCACCTCACCCACCCTAATATAGACAGTTAGACTTAAGTTATTTCGGACAGCTTCTTGCATCGGGAAGAGAGTTTCTATATTAAAAAGTGTCCTTTTTAGTATGGTAATCCTAGTTACCAGTGAATTATTTCGATTCGTATCCTTTTAAAAGGAGAATCGATTCAAAAATGGAGGTTCTCTTCCATTTTGAATCGTATCCTGGTTACAATAAATGTCAATTGTTAAGAATCCTTTCAACGAGAATGGCGACTTTAACTTAGAATGAAAAAAAAAATAAAAATTAAAACAGTCCTTAAAATATGAAAATCGGGCATATCCTTTGAAATAGCTAATTAGTCCTTTTCGGGCGTATGTAGATGTAAAGGTTGTTCATAATTATTATATTAAACGGTTAAGTTAAGTTATAATAATCCCTCCCCCCCCCCAAAAAAAAAATAAATAAATCGTTGTAAATTAAATATTTTCAATAAAACACAAAGTCTGAAATATAAAACTGAAGGTGAT
Organism: Piezodorus guildinii; assembly: GCA_023052935.1. Lineage (NCBI taxonomy): Eukaryota > Metazoa > Arthropoda > Insecta > Hemiptera > Pentatomidae > Piezodorus > Piezodorus guildinii. The sequence goes on along the minus strand of CM041297.1, from coordinate 39,859,964 downwards.
AACAAATAATCCCTAAATAAAATTCTCATGCCATCTCGATCAACATGAAAATTCACACACGCTTATAGATGTCTATATAATTTAAATAATGTAAGAGTATAGTTTAATGGGCGAAAATATTGTTTACACATATAAAAAAAAAAATTGAATCATAAAATTGTGCAAATGTTTTTGTAATTAGAAAATATTCCTGTTGGCCGTGATGGGCATTAATCGTAAATGTTTATATTGCCATCATAAACCATAATTTAATATATTCCTGTCAAGATATTATATGACATGAATACAGCCGACATATAAATCGAATAAAGCAATATATAAAATATACATAAAAACAAGTTCTGTAACTTTAACAAAATCAAGAAGAAATATGAATTATATATCATTTTTCATGTATAATCGTTATGGTTAACGGTCTAATAGATTATAAAGAGTATTCCTGGTTCTAATGCTCATTTTTATTGAAGTGTTTCCTTTTATTGACCATCATTACGGTCTTATAATCACAATAGCGAACAATTTGTTACTTATACAAAACACATGTATAAACGAGTAATAAGAAATGTTTATCTAGCATTTATTAATGTTTGAGTCCTTAAATAAAAAAAAAGGGTGTGAATCATTGGCATAAGTTAACGGTAAACTGTCAGTATTATTAAAAAGCGCTCAGGGCAGCGTTGGTTTCCAGTTTTGAAAAATAAATAAAAACACCACTACAAGAAGGATCCGTGTGAGTGGAAGAGGTGTTAATTTTTTAGTGTTAAGAATGTTAATTTTTTATGAGGTAAGAGAAGACGGAAATCTTAAATAAAGTACACATCATATTATAATCATAATCATAAGAGAAGAAAAATAAAAATTTAAGCACTTAAAACTGTTTCGAATGGAAATGTGAGTAATTGGTAACTGATGACTATCACTGTATTAGGTTCAATCAGTATCAGATTCAGGAGTTTTGAGGAAAACAGTTACTTTCATAGGAGGTATTCGTTTTTGAGAGAGAAGGTTAAGTTAGTTTAACGTTTTATTAGCTTTAATTACGCCAAACAGGCCCATTATATTACAATGATTTATATGAGGAAGATGGTTGGGGGTGCGGTCATAAATTAAAAACACACATTTAAAATAAGTGTTATTTTAATTATGTGCCGATCAGGGTTGACTAGACCTGATGAAGGCCCACATTGTAGGCCGAAACGTTGGCACATAATTAAAATAGCACTTATTTTAAATGTGTGTTTTTAATTTATGACCGCATCCCCAACCATCTTCCTAATCTAATTTCTTAACGGTCAACAAAACTCCATCATTACAATGATTTATAAGTATTAATACTAGTAGGTAATTATTATATGTTTCAGTATTTTAAATTATATTATTATAACTTTATTTTTCTCTCGTATTTAATTTTGGATAGAACAGCCAATTCCCTCGGGGATCCCTCAAAGGTTACAATCTAAATATTAATTTTTTTTTTCTCCAGCTGAAAAACGTATATTACATATATTTCTGTAAAACCAGCAAGTCGTCCACGAGAAACCTTGCTAAGCGACCAGGGTCTCTTAAACGAAATATCCCATACTAATAAGACCGTAGGGACCAAATGAAGGGAGTAGAGAAGACTGTCTCACAGTAAAAAATCAAGGAATATTGGAAGAAAATAAAGCAGACCTTTCCGAAGATTGAATGCGAGCTCTGTGGTTCTGAGGAGACTCAAAACATATAAAATAATAAATAAGAAAACTCAAAACACCTTTTTTTATTTGAATTGAAGAGATAATGATGATCTTAGTACTATTAATCATTATTTCTAAAATAAGTCATGCTATGGAATAATAGTATTAACAGCTAACGAATAAGTTGTATCTTGGTTACATTTAAAGATATACATATTTTTTTTCGTATATAAATTTTAAAGTAACTTTTGGCGATGTAAGAGTATACTATAGCAGTGTCTCTTGAAGGTGCTATCAGAGTGCTAACCCTGGTAGCGAGAAACTCCTAGCCAGAGAGAGTCCCCGGAATTACAATGGGGTGTTGTAAAGCCAGCAAGCCGTCAACGGGAAACCTTGCTAAGGCACCAGGGTCTCTTAAATATAGCTCTTGCAGCGTCTTGGCGGAATAATAATGCATCTCTTAGGTTAGGCTAGCATACCGTTTTGCAAAATAACAACGAACAGTGTAAAAATAATTTATTTGAAATTGACGATAAGAAACTAAAGTTTATCTATTATATGTTTACTAACTTAAACGCATTGGGTCATCACGAAAATAATGGAGAAATTTCGTTTAAGAAAAAAGATTTATTCAGTTTTATTTTATCCATTTCTTCTAACGTGTTGGCAACTCTTCCGTTCCCTCGAAATAGAATTTCCCATCTTTAGAAAAGATAAACTTAAAAACTCCTTTTCCAAGCTCTTTATCCATTAAATTTGTTGTAACGTACCTAGTAGTTCAGGTGCCTTAAAAAAATGATAATCCTTATTGGAGAGGTACGGAGAGTAGGGCGGATGTGACAGAGTTTCATATCCAAACCCCAAAAGTTTTTGTGACATCACACGTAAGGTATGTGGTCGGGCGTTTCATGTAACAAAATGGGCTATTTCGGATTGACTAAAGATAGCTTCATTATAACTCATTTCTGAAGTATTGCATTAATTTGTTTACAATACGGATCGCCATTGATAGTTTCTCAAGGATGTAAGAAGTGGTATTGTATCGAACTAAATGATGTCCACCAAACAGTAACTAAACCTTTTTTGGATGAGTTGGTATATTTGGAAAATGTGCTGCCTCTCCTTTTTCCGTCTATTGTTTTGTTGTAAGTATCCACTTTTCATCACCTTTATAATTGCCTTGAGGTGTTCATCGACGGTCGATTTGTAAAGATTAAGTTTCCCTCCAAGTTTTCGAACAGTTGTTTTTTTGTTTTTTTCCACCAAAGCCGCAGAACTTCGTCATCGAGAGAAGAAGTCTTTCAACAAACTTATTTGTTTCCAAGTCTTCATACTGGAATTTTTGAACCACCGTTGAACGATGCACTAATTAATACTGAGATTGCCTCATAGCTGATTGATGTTTCTGGTCGTCTGGGACTCATTCGATAGGCAATTATAATGAAGTACAATTTAATTGACCTCTCAAACTTTACCGATTGGTTTTACTGACTGCGAGTGAATGATTATCTCTTAATTGTATTGACATTCAGTAATTTCGACATCTGTTGTCTACCAAAGTAGTCAAACTTTCGGATCGCATAAAATGTTCTTCATAAAGTTACTAATTAAATTTTCGTGTGTTAAAGTTACAAAAAGAAACCCGGTAATAAACATTTTTAAAAGTATGAAAAAATATTAGCTTAATATTTTTTATTTTTATAATACATGCTAAATTAAAAATTACAAAAAATCCCGACCCCGGAAACATTCAGTTTGAACAAAAGTTAATCAAAATAATTTGAGTATGAATTTTGATATTCAGTTTAAACAAAAGTAAATTAAAATAAATACAAAAGGGGGAGATTATTTTATACAGAAAAAGTTTTAAAAATGTAAAAAATCTACCAAAAAAAAACAACGAAAATAATCGTATTGTACTTAAAAATTAACTAAAAAAATTATTTTTATGCAGTTTGTTTATTTCGTTAGTGATTAATCCAATTTTTTCAATTTCAGTATAAAATTCAGTATTTAATTTTAGTATAAAACGATTACTATAAGCGTTATTCTTGATATATTCTAAAAAAATAATAATTATAATAATGCTGAAATAGAAGATGCAATAGTATTTATTTATTTCCAAAGTTTTCCATGATAAGATACATAAAAAGGTATTATAACAGTAAACCCTAAAGAGGTATCAAAATATTTGTGCGTAGGATTTTATGAATAAATAAAAATTATGAAATAAATATAACATGTTCAGGCTGTATAAATATATTTTAACTGATATTGATTGGATTTATTTTAGAACTTCAATTCATTAAAAAAAAAAAATATATTATTTTGCATCATTGAGAAATAGAACATGTATACGTAATCATCTGTTTAAATTCAAAAGACTAATATTATTTTTATTTAAATGTTTAACATATATAACTCGGCGAAAAAAAAAGTGTTATAAATACGGTATAAGAATATTAAGGCATTGAAGATTATTAAATACCGTGGAAAAGGAAATGATCTCATTGGCGAAAGTCTCCTGAGGACTTAGCCGTTGGGCTGGAATTGATTCCCTGGCTGGAATGTGTGAGGACTTACTCAGGCCTGGAATCTTCCAGTTGGGGGCATTCCTCCGGAATTCTAAGGAGTCTTTTCCTCGCCCTGACCGATACGATTTAGGGGCTATTCACTTCATATATCTGGCTCTCGGCCAAGCTCAAGCAATCACAGATATTTTATGCCATCTCTCCTTTTTTTTTACAGGTAGTATATTTTTTTCAGAGATTTTTTATATTTACACAGAAATTTATAATGCCATTAAAGCAAGATACAAACAAATATCCACATAAAAACCAAAGGTTACCAGAGAGTTTGAACAATATTTTTTTTGACACTTTTAAAAATGACAGTTAAATTTTATGATTAAAATTATTATTAAATGTGTATTTAAGAAACAGATATGGATTAATTTTAAAGTTGAACTAGTAATTAAAAACGATCTAAAATATTTAATAATAACATAATATTTAAAAATGTCGATTATAAAAATTTAGATCTATCTATTTATAAAATCTTTTTAATTTAAAAATTAAAATTTTTTAACCTATTTTAACTTTTATTATTTATATTTAACTTTTAGATAAGAACGATTTATATGAATGCAATAGCAAATTCAGGTAAGTAATAAAAAAACAGGTTTAATAAATTATTATTAATTAATTAAAACAATCAATGATTATAATTAAAGAATTAAAACCAGGATTAATACGTAATTAATTAATCACGTGAGCCCGTTACTTTTAATGACCATTAAATTATTGTTTACTTAACAACGTTAGTTAATTAATGACTAGTTAGTAATAATAGGAAAAATGAAATTGTAGAAACAAATAAAGGATAATTTAACTTAATAGTAATAGTCAAGGAAGAAAAAGTATTTTGAATAAATTTATTATTTAAATTTCGTAAAAAGAAGGCCAAACATTTAGTTGTATTGCAAATCAAGCATTGTCGGATTTTTTATTGATAAGTTCCATGAACGTGAGGGACTTATCTAAGGTTAGTCCTTGATAGTTTACTGATTTTGACTTTAGTATTTTCACGAGAGTGTTTAAAGAACGATAATGGTTGATGCATAAGATTAATTTTCAATTTATTTATTGAAAGTGTTTGGTATTACAGCCAGTAAATGTGGACAAAGATAAAATGACTAGAAACAACGTGTGAGAATAAAATGTATAAATTATCCTGAAAAATTACTCCGAAAAATTGAATACGTAAAGAGTTTAAATAAAAAAAATGTTTGAAATCATTTTTTGTAATTTTAATTTCGTTTATTATTTATTCATTAATAATTATTTGGATTATATTTAAGCAAATCCATTCCAAGGAGTGCTACTGGTGAGGTCCAGCGAGAAGCCTTGCGGGTAGTGTTTACCGTAGCGCCGTGTTCCCTGGAGTGTATTAAGATCAAAGGGAATTTCATTTTTTGACATTTTTTTTATAAATATTAAAACAGCCATAATTAGTAATATTTCCCTAGTATAATACAGTGATTTAAAATATGATTAATTGACGAATGCAAGCATAGTTTAGTTATAATGTAAATTGTGAAAATATTATTCGAAAAATCGGAAATGAAAAATAAAATATGTATCGTGATAAAAAAGAAACAGTAATATTATTTATAATACCAGCTAAGGCATCAAAATTTTCATCCAAAAAAAGTTTTGAGTTGAATAACATTGGTCTGTGGAGTCAAAAGAATATATACAAATGGTAAAAGAACTGCATAAAATAAAATATTGATGTACTGCAACGGAGAGGTGATGGAATTGGTGTCGGATTTCACCTACCTTGGAACTGTTATTAATTAATCTAGGAAAGTATATTCAGAAATTTGGAACAGGATAAGCAAGGCCAACGTATACTACCAGAACCGCAATACAGTGATAATTGTGAAATTGCACATATTTGTATGGGTGTACCTTCCTGTACTACTACATGGTTCAGAAAGCTAGGTGATGGCTGACAGACTGCAGAGAAAGCCATTGCTGCGGCGATGAAGTTTCTGCGAAGGAACGCAGGGAACAAGACGTGACTGCATTCGTAATGAGAGAATCAGGGAGGAGTTCCTCGATGAAGGATGTCCTGGAAACTCGACAGCTATTGTGGTTTGGACATGTCGGCAGAATGGAGGGACACTGAAATCCATTAAAAACTATGGACTGTATCCCCGATGTTAATAGACCCCGTAGCCGACCGAAAATGTCGTACCTAGAGTACGTCGACTGTCTATGCAAAAGACGAAACAAAAATATTCGCGAGGCCAGAAGTCCTGCGTACGATAAGGGACATTGGCAATCCTGGCTAAACGCTTCCCTTTACGCTGAAAGGCACTAAAGTGTCATGCAAAAGAAGAAGAGTTGAATAACATCGAAATTTATTAATTTAATTTTTAATCAAGGTTTAGGGGAAAAAACACAACTAAATCCTATGAAAAAACCTGTATTCAGGAAATATATAAATTCGTACTGTTCCTAGAGCAACGGCTGAGCAAGATGGTGATTTGGCCGAGATCATGCCTAGATTTTTATTTGTCTTATTATTTTTTTAATCTAACAATTCTATTCAGCAATATTACAATTTGCTTCAATGAGGACAGTAACAGTGCTATATTACTACATTCATATAATAGGGGTACTCACTACGTTTGCTATAGCATGCTATTTGTGCTATTGTGCTAAACCCATCAATTTTATACAGGAAATAACTGCAGAAACTCGAAGGGTTTAGCAAAATAGCACAAAAATTATGCTATAGCAAACGTAGTGAGTACCCCTAATGTTAACAAAATAATAGAAGTATAAAATACATTAGTTATTAGGTTTTCACTCTAAATTTGAAACGATCATTTAAATGATACCTATAACAATAATATACATTTTACCGATTTTAGAAAATTTTACAGTACAAAGGTCGCTCCTTCCTTTGTTATTAAAGGAGTTTATTTTAAATAATTTTATAATTGTTTTTATAACAATAATGTCATTTTTACGGTATGCAAAGAATATGTTCTTTAATCACGGTTAATATTAAACACGTACTTAATATTTTCTAAAATAATTCCATTTTTTAAACACGTTTCTTTAATATGTCAAAATATCTGTTTCATAATAATTGTGGTTTAGTGTTTTTTATTTGTATTATGTGTTTTAATGTGGTAGTTAAATTCCACAGAAATTATTAAAGATAATGTTACTGAATTAATATACAATATTTATAATGATTAAAAACAAAGACAAAATACAAAAAAAGGACATTTATGTTAAAGATTTTCAATGAATACAATTAAGATAAAAAAAGTCAATCAAATTGTATTACCGGATGCTAGGTAATAACGGAAAAATCATAATATTCACTGAAACCATAGAATATTTCTTTTATCCGATCCATCCCATATGTTGAAGAACATATCTTTGCTATGTTTTACAAATCTAATGAATTCCATTCCAGTAAAAGGGGCTCCTGGAAAACAACATTTACATTCTCGGAATCTATTGTGTATATTTTTCCTTCATTTGCCATATTTTCCCGAAGCGGAGGAGGTTTTGTTGTTTACAGCCGGATCCATATTGGAAATATTAGATTTGAATGAACTGATCCAACGATTTCATGTTAATTCCTTTTAGCATGTTATAAAACGAAAGATAATACACCACGCCTGATATAAAGGCTATGTGGTTTAAGGCTGTAAGTAAACATTCACTTCATAAGAAAAAAATCTGGTACGAGCAATCCACGACTGCTCCTTCCCTCTGATGTTTATATCAATTTAAGAAATTTTAAATAAAGTTAGGGTTTATAAATATTTAAAGAATTACATTTAGCTTAAACTATATGGATAAAATAACCATCTAAAACAATAAATTAGTCTTATCCAATTTTCATCACTTTGCTTAAGTTATAAAAATTGATAATATTTCTAAAATCTTTTGCTTTACAATGGATGCAAGATCGCAGAGTACACTAGGATTTTTAAATGATTGTTGTAGTTGATAATATAATACATTACTTAATGAAATACATGTTTATATGCAAACTCAATGCAACTCATTAACAATTTTCTTCACCCTGATTTTATTTAGAAGCTCTTGTTCGTTGTTTATTTATTTAACGTCACTTAATGCTACTATGGCTAATACTAAGGTGGGAGTCCTAAATTTTGCCTATCCAGGTTTTATTAGGATAGGGATCTTTAACGAGTACCTGATATCGCACAGGCTCGGGACCACATTTTAACGTCCCCTCCAAAGGACGGCATGACTAAGGATTATTTACTGCGGGTTTGAACCCGTGACCTTTTGCATAGGAGGCTGTTATGCTAACCACCGAGCTACAAGTGATTCCCTATTACTTAGAAGTTCTTAAATTAATATTAACAACGGAGGTAATGGTGAAATGCGTGTCTTGCGCGTCCTAAGTTTTTCATATTTTATTATAATTAATCTAATTCAGTACTCTCATCCTTGAACTACAGCAGGTCTGATTTGATTAGCAATTAATTTAGATCTTGAAACCTTAGTCCCTGTGGACTAAGAGTCAAAGCTACCTTGTACAAAGCCTCAGAACAACCGAGTTCTACAATATTCGAAATGTTATAGAAAACTAATCCATAAGACAGTATCCATAACAAATTTATTTATTTATTTGATTACAGTTTTAGGTACCATGTACAACAACAAAGGTTAGAGGCACTATTAATACTTATTATTAACAGGATTGAGAATAATTTGTTGTTGCTTTTTCAGGAAAGTTAACAAATTTTCTTGATTTTTGTGGTCCATTGTTTCTTTAAAACTCTGGAGAAGCGGCCCTTGTTCTGTCTAAATTGTACTGAGGGCATTCCATCAGGATGTGTGATGTCCACACTTAGCTCAGAGTCACAGCGCAGGCATCTCAGCGGAGGTTTCCCTTCAAGCAGGTGCCCATGGGTCAGTCTGGTGGGTCCAATCCTCAACCTTGTGAATATGGATTGCTCCCTATAAGTATCTAGGGTAGTGGTTGCGATAGCTCCGAAGTTCGCTTTAACTTGTTCTCCGGAACCTTAGACTAAAAGCTGCACCATGGTTCTTCAATATAGCTGAGTTGAAGTCAGTCCACACCGTCTTGATATTTGGAATAGGAAATACGGTACTTACTTCTTTTCCGCCTGTGTCAACCAATTCATTCCCTGTAATTCCTACGTTGCTAGGTACCCAGAGAAATTTAATCGTTTTGTCTGTTTTTAATATTAAATTCGAAATGGAAAATATTAATTGATTGTATGAAAAATGAAAAGTTTGGATCCCTTGAGAGCCGAATAAGAGTCACTGCAAAAAAATAAATTTAAACAAAGTCGATAATGAGTAACAATATATATATAAATAAATAGAAAAATAATAACCAACTTATTGTACGTGTATAAGGATGAGGATGTGGCATATGAGGGAAAGAGGCATGCAGTGCTGTGAATGATGAGGGGATATAAAAATAACAAAACACAAATTATTATTTTTTTAAATTCATTGTAATTTATTCCTTAAAATTATATATATATTTATTAATTACATATATATATATATAAATAAAATAAATAAATCTCTTTATTTGTTTTCGGGCTAGCCCATACAAATGGAGTTGAGTTGTACAAAACAGTTAAACATAAATCAAAGAAATCTATTGCAACTGTACTAAACAAAATACGCTTCAAAAACAAATATATAAATAATAAAAGGCAAAATAAATTGTAACTGTATAAATATTAAACAACTAAATTAATGATAAATGGTTTAACAAATTCAATTATTGTTATTTTAGTAATGTGCTTAAATTATTCTTGAATAGAAAGATACAAATTTCTTAGCTTTAAACACTCTGTTACATAATAAAATAAATTTTCAAATTGCTTTTTATTTTCTATTTGCAACAAAAGTTGTACTATGAGGTCATTGTCAGACATATTTCCAATATACATCCTCAAGTACTTATTTCTGGACGGGGAGTAAACAGGGCATTGCAACAAAAAATGATTTAAATCTTCTGGTTCGCCTGAATTACAAATAGGGCATTCAACGCTATTATCTGAATAACCATTTTGGAATCCGTAACTGGTAACTTTCAGTTTATTGGGTTGACATAGTCTTAGTTGACTGATCAATCTATGTTTCCTCATAGGTCCCTTTAATTTCAAATAATATTCCCCCATATTTAAGCTACTAATTTTCCTAAAATTAGGATTAAACTTTGAGTGTAAAATAGCCTGAATATCTAGGGAATGATTATGATTATTGAATTTTTCAACAGCGTTATTTAATTCTCTTTCAAATAAGGCTTTACTTTTGATATTTAATATGTCAGCCGCGTCTATAATTAACAATTTATGAGTAAGTTGCCTATACCAATTGTACCTCACATCGACCCTCTGGTTCAAGGAATATTTTTTTAAAATGTTTAAACATATTTTCGGTAACCGATCCTCTTTCACTAAGTCTACCTTTCGGTACCAGCGAATCATTCTTTTTAGAACATATGTTTCTATTGATTTCAGACCAGTTTCTATACGAACATAATGGTTAGGTGTATTCCGTGGCCAATGATATATTGTTTTAAAATAACTTAAAGCAACCCGCTCTAATTTTTGACACACACACATATATATATATATATATATTATATATATATATATATATATATATATATAAAATATTGTCTGCGTGTGGAGGGAAGGAGTCCCTTTAAGGATCCCAACTTTGATGTATAAATGGGTCATATAAGACCTCTTCGAGGAACCGAAATCAAATATTTAAAAAATCAAATATAAATATATATATAATATATATATATATATATATATATATATATATATCATTAATAAATTACGACAGAAACACTAACAAACAATATCTTTAGCTAACACCAACAAACTGGATAGTTTACCCACTCAAGAGCATATAATTGTCCATGGAAAATACATGAGTTACACAGAGATATATAACTGATAATTGTAAAGGTTACTACTAAGCTTGTTGCCGAAACAATAACAATTACTACCAAAGATGGTTGTTATTGAAAATAAACTAAATTAGAGATACTTTAAAGATGATTGTGAAAAGTTGTATTTTAGCTCTTTCAGACTATTACAATAACAATAAAACCTATATAATATTAAATACTACATAAATACACAGTGATATAACCAGTTGTTTCAAAATCACTTAAGTGGTTTTTGAATAGTGATAAAGATATATGAAGGGCTATGTAAGTCAGTGTAAAATTTGCTGTTGCAGGGATATAAGTATCTTAAAATGTAATTTCTGTTTCGTGTTAGTTTTCGAGCTTAACTAACCACATGCATTTTTGCGTGACTTGGCTGGTGATTATATGCAGTTATTAGACTTTAAAACGTGTAATTTTTCTAAAAACTCAGAAACCTTTTGCACGATTAAAATATTTTTCTTAAATATATATCATAGTATAGAATCAAATATTTATTGTATGAATCAATGTAAAAACAATTTAAAATACTAAAAATTAATGTACTGGGTTCAGAATACATAGGATCATGCTGCATACATTTCTTTCCAACGGTTATGCAAGGTCACACTGAACCTCCATATTTTCTCCTATAATAGAGGCCCAGATGGGTCTTTCGCCCCCGGACTTCTTCAGATCAATAAATTATAATAAAATTATCAGATGCGAAATAATTTACTCGAAGGAATTCCGAAAAAAAAAAACAAATAGTAACATTATTCAAAGTCCGACTGAACCTCGAGAAAAACAAACAGATGGAGGATATTGAACGGTGAGATATATGGACTTCTGATTTATTCAACTCAGACAAATCCGAAGATACGATCCTGGGATGAACTATATTGCTTTATCGAATTGGAGGTTGGATGTCAGCCAGGATATATGTCAAGAACCGCTGGTAGGCAATAACAAACATGGGCCTTACTTCTTTATATGCATTATACTCAATTCAAATATACATACTAGTTTGTCTATTGTTTATATTACGAGGTATTAAGATATAACATAATTGTAACTTATAATGCATAAGTTATTAACAACATAGCAAATTATATGGTATAAGCGTTATAGCATAAAATAATAAGGATATTATTTATAACCATTCATAAAGATCAAGTAGTTTTTCTTCCGTTACTCGAGGAAGTTATTTTGTATTGTGTGATTGTTTTTCCTTTTCTATTTAATACCTTGTTATTATTTATTATTTTCAATAAAGAACTTTTTTACGCAACCAAAAAAGGGGTTACCAGTAGCATGGTGGTTAGCATAACAGTCTCCTATGCCTAAGTTCCCGGGTTCAAACCCGCAGGTGACCCTAGGATTTTTTAATAGGAGTACAAAATCCTTAGTTATGCCGGTCTTTGGAGGTACTTAAAAAGTTGGCCCCGAGCCTGTGAGATGTCAGGTACTCGTTAAAGATTCCTAGTTAAAGAATCAGCGAATCCAAAAACTTTACTCGCCCATTTGAGTCTCCGCTATGCAACTCAATTATATTCACAGGGTACAAGCTCCGCGTTGTGCAACCTTCTAAACTCTCCAGTGGCCTCATCAATGTTTTTAGTCAATATCAAATATTTTTTGCAGTACACTTGTAGCTTGTAGCAGCTGTAGCTAGCACTTGGGATCACTTGTAGCAGGGTGGCTAGCAATCCTTAGTTATGCTGTCTTTCGGAGGGGGCGGTAAAAGGTGGTCAGGTACTCGTTAAAGATCCCTATCCTAATAAAACCTGGATAGGAAAGATTTAGGACTCCCACTGTAGCATCGTCCGATTAGCCAAAGCAGTATATAAGACGTTAAATAAATAAACAAAATCCAAACGCAATAAAAAATAATTGGTAAACAATCGAATATATATATATCGCAAAGTTTGGACTAGGCGGTGTTGATAATTTGAATACTTTCTACGCATGTTTAATAGATAAAATAAAGATATAAAATGCCACGCATCCCCATCCCAAGTCAGTCATGCATGGAAGCCCCTCCTATATGATTGTCGATGAATTTTAGGGTTTTATGGGGTTAGGGTTCATGATTAGGCGTTGAACTCCGTGGTTTTTTACGCCATATACCAATTGTTTATTAAATTATGAGGTATGAATTTTAATTTAACAGCCAAAATATGTTTCCACTTTATACAATTTAAGCTATACAGCTTATGTACATATAAGGTTATAATAAAGTTTATTTATTTATTTTATTTTTTTAAATACATCGTTTATATTTTATTTGTATTTATTTATTATTATTTTATTCTTTTTTATGCTTTGTATAATATGATACTAATAATCACTGCAATTAGCATATATAACATTGTTAGTCGTCAAGTCATCTAGAGCCTAGAGCGTTTTCATTAATTTGGTTTCTTGCAGGAATTTGAATAGTCTGTTTATGACATCTTCGCAGTCCAATAGTTTTTTCAGAGTTCCGCCAAGCTTGTACTTCAGCGTAAGCTTTTCGTAATCCGGGCATTCCTCTATGATTGAAGTATTAAGTACGTGAAACTAATTTTAAACAGAGCGTTTTAAAAATAATTGATAAATTTAAATATAACGTTTTAAATAAATGTTTTGAAATTAAAATTTATAATTGGAAGGAATTAGTCCGGGTGGCGGTCATTAAATGAAACAACTAAATAGTTTCAACTATTTTATTGTTTGCCAACGTTTCGACCCCCTTTGTGGGTCATCATCAGGGCGCATGGTGGGAGAATGGAAACTGATCCATTCTCCCACCATGCGCCCTGATGATGACCCACAAAGGGGGTCGAAACGTTGGCAAACAATAAAATAGTTGAAACTATTTAGTTGTTTCATTTAATGACCGCCACCCGGACTAATTCCTTCCAGTAATTCTCAACGGTCAACTAATTACATCCACAATAAAATTTATAATTGTTGACATAGTGAGTGAAAACAGACTAAACTGCTGTTGAAGCGGTTAAACATTAAATTTGTAGTGAATATGCATGCTAGTTAAGATCTTTTTAAAAAAAAAAATAAGATATGAGAAAGTTGATACAAACATTTTTTACAGACACTTGAGGTGGTCCTAGAGATCGGAACTTAGCAAATATTGAAATAAAATAATTTTTTTGGGGGATTGGCCAAAAAATATATATCTTAAAAAATTATCTATAACACTTACTATACTATATATACTAGGTAAATGGAGTCTTGTGTCAACCTTCGTGGAGTTCACATCGCGGTGTGTGTTCTTTGAAGTTTTCGGCATCTTTGATAGTGTGACAATACTCTTCTGAGAAGCCGCGCAGCGGATGCTACCCAGCACCAGATAAGCCCTTGTGGATTATTTATATAAAAAAAAATCTTTTGTTTTATCTATTCTTTTATTAATACATTATTTCTTATTTGATTATCTTTTACTTCATATTCGGTTAATTATGCTTATATTTTAGTTATTAATAACATTCTTCTTACATTGTCAGTTTAATTTATTTCTTATAGTTATAGCATACAGTTATCTATAGACAGTCTAGTTCTCATCTCGGCTTTAATTTATTTAATTATAGATTTATTTAGTATAATAAGTAGAATAGTAAGTATTTATTTACTGAGTATTTATATATATACATAGTGTTTTTAATTAGATTAATTTTCTTATCTGGTTTAAATAATGATTTATGATTCTTTTTATTTAATTCATATTCAGTAACTTTTACTATATCTATTTTGTGTATTTCTTCCACATTCTATTTTCAACTTGTCGCTCCTGAGTTACCGGGATTTATCTTTGTATATATTTTTCTCCTTTAAAATTACTTAATAATTGTCTTTCCTCTTTCACTAATCACTACGTGAAAATATCCTTGTGCTCAACTCATCTTAAGACCTAAGCGATGGCCCATTCTCCCCCAGACATACGGGAATACCCCCAACCTAGACGTCCAAGGGCCTATATAGATAAGGAAAATCAAGAAATAGAACAATTTAACAAATATTTAATCATTTCTAGAATTGATGAAGGAAATTTCTTAACTGTTTCACCATTCCTTATCCAAAAGTGTATCATGAATATTGCAGGTGATATAGAAAACGTTAAAAAATTAAAGAACGGAACCTTATTTGTTGTAGTAAAAAACAAAGAACAAGCACTAAAACTATCATCATGCACTTCATTAAATGGAGAAATTAATATTAAAGTGGAACCACACAGTAACCTAAATTATTCCAAAGGGGTAATATACTGCCCCGACCTTTATTGTGTTTCAGAACAAGAAATATTAGCAGAATTAAAGGATCAATTTGTAACAAACGTTCAAAGAATTTGTATAAAACGAGACGGCGTTGAAATAAAGACAAACTCCTACATACTGACCTTTCATCGAGTAACTCTCCCTGACGATATAAAAATTGCATACGAAAGAGTGAAATTAAAACCTTATATCCCTTCACCCCTTCGCTGTTTTTCCTGTCTTGTTTTCGGACATCATAAGAATAAATGCGGGAAAACCCCGATATGCTCACATTGTGCACTTCCTAAACATGAAGGTAATTGTAACTCCATTGTGCCGACGTGTGTCAATTGCCATGGTGAACATAACAGCCACGACAGAATTTGCCCGAAATATAAAGAGGAGAGGGACATTAAAGAACTACAGGTGACTAAAAAATTATCATATAATTTAGCAAAAAAGCAATACCTTGAAAACTTGCCCCTAAGACGAACCAAAACCTTTTCCCAAGCTGTAACTCAACCCGAAAATCGAAATAATAAAAAGGAAACCAAGGACATAATGATACAAGTAGATTTACCGATAAATAAGAATGCAAGCGCATTAAAAGAAACCCCACTCAACTTAAGTTCTTCCACCGAGGTAAAAACACCACGATCAACTCGAGTTGTTAGCACCGAATCACAACAACCCATTTCTCCAATATTTTCTCCAGCCCATCCCCACTCTCATTCCGACACCATCCCTCTCATCCAAAACCCAGGTCCCTCTTCCTCCAACTCTATCCCCCCTCCCATCTCATCCCTATCCCAAAATGAACAACCCTCGCAACCTAATGAACCCTCTTTGGAAATGTTAGACAAGGACATTAAATTGAAAAATAAAAAAGCAGAAAAGCCAAAAAAGAAATCAAAATACACCACAAATAAATGAATATAGCATTTCCAAGTCAATTGTAACCTTTTCCAAGTCAAATGTAACTTTTTCCAAGTCAAATGTAACCTTTTCCAAGTCAAATGTAACCCTTTCCATTTCAAATGTCACCTTTTCCAAGTCAAATGTCACCTTTTCCATTTCAAATGTTACCTTTTCCAAGTCAAATGTCACCTTTTTCTTCACTTCTAGCCTTAAATATTCCGTTTTATTTATTTATTTATTGAAAAATAATTAGTTTAATTAACATTATGACTTTTTTAATAATTTTGGCATATAATAATTGATATTTTTTTTGGGTCTCTTAGATATTTGATATCAAGTTCTGTTTTTTACTAGCTAATATTTAAAAAAAATAATTATCGTCTATTTAGTTTTAAGATAGTTGTTGATTTTGATTTTTTTGAGAGGAGGGGTAGTTTTTTGGAATAATTAATGTGTTTTCGAGTGTTATAATTAAATTTTTCGAGCTGTATTTTTTATCGCTCGCGTGCATTTTAACTCGCATTAAATTTTAATGTTTTTTATTGATATAGGGATTAATTAATGTGCTTTCGGGTGGTTATGATTACGTTTTTTGAGCTGTATCTTTTATCGGTCATGCGTATTTCAACTCATATTTACTTTTAATGTTTTTTATTGATATAGGGATTAATTATTTTGCTTTCGGGTGGTTATGATAAGGTTTTTCGAGCTGTATTTTTTTTGCTCGCGCTTATTTTATCTAAAATTTACTTTTTATGTGTTTTATTGATATATGGATTAATTAATGTGCTTTCGGGTGGTTATGATTACGTTTTTCGAGCTGTATTTTTTATTGCTCATGCGTATTTCAACTCGCATTTACTTTTAATGTTTTTTATTGATATAGGGATTAATTATTTTGCTTTCGGGTGGTTATGATTACGTTTTTCGGGCTGTATTTTTTATCGGTCATGCGTATTTCAACTCATATTTACTTTTAATGTTTTTTATTGATATAGGGATTAATTATTTTGCTTTCGGGTGGTTATGATTACGTTTTTCGAGCTGTATTTTTTATCGCTCATGCGTATTTCAACTCGCATTTACTTTTAATGTTTTTTATTGATATAGGGATTAATTATTTTGCTTTTGGGTGGTTATGATTACGTTTTTCGAGCTGTATTTTTTTCGCTCGCGCTTATTTTAACTAAAATTTACTTTTTATGTGTTTTATTGATATAGGGATTTATTAATGTGCTTTCGGGTGGTTATGATTACGTTTTTCGAGCTGAATTTTTTTCGCTCGAGCTTATTTTAACTAAAATTTACTTTTTATGTGTTTTATTGATATAGGGATTAATTAATGTTCTTTCGGGTGGTTATGATTACGTTTTTCGATCTGTATTTTTTATCGCTCATGCGTATTTCAACTCGCATTTACTTTTAATGTTTTTTATTGATATAGGGATTAATTATTTTGCTTTCGGGTGGTTATGATTACGTTTTTCGAGCTGTATTTTTTTCGCTCGCGCTTATTTTAACTAAAATTTACTTTTTATGTGTTTTATTGATATAGGGATTTATTAATGTGCTTTCGGGTGGTTATGATTACGTTTTTCGAGCTGTATTTTTTTCGCTCGCGCTTATTTTAACTAAAATTTACTTTTTATGTGTTTTATTGATATAGGGATTAATTAATGTTCTTTCGGGTGGTTATGATTACGTTTTTCGATCTGTATTTTTTATCGCTCATGCGTATTTCAACTCGCATTTACTTTTAATGTTTTTTTATTGATATAGGGATTACTTAATGTTCTTTCGGGTGGTTATGATTACGTTTTTCGGGCTGTATTTTTTATCGGTGATGCGTATTTCAACTCATATTTACTTGTAATGTTTTTTATTGATATAGGGATTAATTATTTTGCTTTCGGGTGGTTATGATAAGGTTTTTCGAGCTGTATTTTTTATCGCTCTCGCTTATTTTAACTAAAATTTACTTTTTATGTTTCATATTGATATAGGTGTTGAAAATTGTTACTCATTTTAAGTTACTCTTTCTATTTCATAAATATTCGATAGAGGGATCGTTTATAGTGTTTTCGGGAATACTAATAGAGTTTATGACATTTATTTATAGCTAGTGCACATTTTAACTTAAATGAAAAGTGATCTAGAAGAATGCGCAATCGCGATGTAACGTCCAAATCAAAAATGTAATCAGATCCTGCAAAAACACTTAATTATAAAATAAATATAATAAATAATTTTTACATCATATTATAACATAATACCTACGGTTTGTAGAAATTCCCAAGCGCATAAAAGAATAAAGTTCAAAACACTTTATGAGAATCCCCTAAAACAAAAACAAAGAAAGACCACTGCAAATGCAAGTTGAAATGAGAGCAAGCGACAATAAAAACAGCTTAAAAAACGTAATCACAAGACCCGAAAAGATAATTACAAACGTCTATAACAATAAAAAATATCAAAAGTAAATCCGAATTGAAATACGCATAAGCGATAAAAGATACAGCTCAAAAACGTAATCATAACCACCCAAAAGCACATTAATTATGTCTCTATATATAAAAAACATTAAAAGTAAATTCGAGTTAAAATGCGCGGGAGCGATAAATAAATAAAACTAAAAAAACATAATTATAGGACCCGAAAACACAATTTTTAACACCTATATCAATATGAAACATAAAAAGTAAATTTTAGTTAAAATAAGCGAGAGCGATAAAAAATACAGCTCGAAAAACGTAATCATAACCACCCGAAAGAACATTAAGTAATCCCTATATCAATAAAAAACATTAAAAGTAAATGCGAGTTGAAATACGCATGAGCGATAAAAAATACAGATCGAAAAACGTAATCATAACCACCCGAAAGCACATTAATTAATCCCTATATCAATAAAACACATAAAAAGTAAATTTTAGTTAAAATAAGCGCGAGCGAAAAAAATACAGCTCGAAAAACGTAATCATAACCACCCGAAAGCACATTAATTAATCCCTATATCAATAAAACACATAAAAAGTAAATTTTAGTTAAAATAAGCGCGAGCGAAAAAAATACAGCTCGAAAAACGTAATCATAACCACCCGAAAGAACATTAAGTAATCCCTATATCAATAAAAAACATTAAAAGTAAATGCGAGTTGAAATACGCATGAGCGATAAAAAATACAGATCGAAAAACGTAATCATAACCACCCGAAAGCACATTAATTAATCCATATATCAATAAAACACATAAAAAGTAAATTTTAGTTAAAATAAGCGCGAGCGAAAAAAATACAGCTCGAAAAAAGTAATCATAACTACCCGAAAGCACATTAATTAATCCCTATATCAATAAAACACATAAAAAGTAAATTTTAGATAAAATAAGCGCGAGCGAAAAAAAATACAGCTCGAAAAACCTTATCATAACCACCCGAAAGCAAAATAATTAAACCCTATATCAATAAAAAACATTAAAAGTAAATATGAGTTGAAATACGCATGACCGATAAAAGATAGAGCTCAAAAAACGTAATCATAACCACCCGAAAGCACATTGATTAATCCCTATATCAATAAAAAACATTAAAATTTAATGCGAGTTAAAATGCACGCGAGCGATAAAAAATACAGCTCGAAAAATTTAATTATAATACTCGAAAACACATTAATTATTCCAAAAAACTACCCCTCCTCTCAAAAAAATCAAAATCAACAACTATCTTAAAACTAAATAGACGATAATTATTTTTTTTAAATATTAGCTAGTAAAAAACAGAACTTGATATCAAATATCTAAGAGACCCAAAAAAAAAATCAATTATTATATGCCAAAATTATTAAAAAAGTCATAATGTTAATTAAACTAATTATTTTTCAATAAATAAATAAATAAAACGGAATATTTAAGGCTAGAAGTGAAGAAAAAGGTGACATTTGACTTGGAAAAGGTAACATTTGAAATGGAAAAGGTGACATTTGACTTGGAAAAGGTGACATTTGAAATGGAAAGGGTTACATTTGACTTGGAAAAGGTTACATTTGACTTGGAAAAAGTTACATTTGACTTGGAAAAGGTTACAATTGACTTGGAAATGCTATATAAAGATTCGAAATCTATGTATCCCTAGTGTAAGATAAAACAAAAACAGGCCTACCTTCATCATAATCAAAAAATGAATCATCACACTAATATTTTACAGTGGAATCTAAACGGTATAAAACCACAACATGAAGAACTAAAAATTCTTGTCAGCGATCTACAGCCTGCAGTGATATGTCTCCAGGAAACTCATCTCAGACCAACATCTAAATTCAACTATAAAAATTATAGCATTTATAGGAAAGACAAAGAACCACAAACCCGAGCATGTGGAGGAGTTCTCACAGCCATTCATAAAAAATACGTATCCAGTGAAATCTTAGTACAAACCTCCATCCAAGCAATAGTCACTAGAGTACATTTCAATGTACCCATAAACATTTGTAACTTGTACCTTCCACCCACAGAACCAATAAATGAAGTTGCTCTCAACCAACTTATCAATAGCCTACCTCAACCATTTATAATTTTAGGAGACATGAATGCAGCTCACCAAAGCTGGGGCAACTCAGAAAATAACTATAGAGGCAATATTATCAAGCGAATACAAGATAACTTTGATCTCTTGCTCCTTAATAATGGAGAAAAGACGCACCTATGTCCAAGAAACAGATCACTTAGTGCCATAGACATAGCTCTGTGCTCCCCAATCCTATATGGCCTCTTCAGATGGAACGTTGTTAACGATCTCCACAATTCGGATCATTACCCGATTCAAATTAGCATCATAGGACCACAAACAATAGGGAATAGATTAAAAAATTGGAAAATCGACAAAGCGAATTGGGAAGAATTTAGAAATATCATAAACCTAGAAATAAGCAATCCTGATGATGACAATATAAATGACATAGTTGAAACTCTCACTAAGAGAATAATTGAGGCCTCAACTGAATCAATTCCCAAATCATCACCTAATCCATCATCCAAAATCCAGCCTCCCTGGTTTGACAAAGAATGCAAAGAAATCATAAAACAAAGAAACAAAGCTTTAAGTAAATTTCGAAGATATCCAACAACGGAAAATTTAATTGCATTTAAGAAAATAAGATCACAATCACGTTATTTGATCAAAAGGAAAAAACAGCAATCATGGTCCGAGTTTACTAAAGAAATTAATAGAAATACACCTATACGCACAGTTTGGAGGAAGATTAATAGTATAAGAGGAAAATATAGTAACGATCAACCTGTACTTGAGCTTAATGGTAAAATTACGTATGACCCAGGGACACTAGCAGAAGCATTCGTCAACTACTACGCAAACACGTCATCTTTCTCCAACTATAGTCCAGAATTTCAGGAAACTATCAACAACTACGTACCAATAGATTATGTAATTAACAGTGAAAACAGCAATATCCCATATAACTCCCCTATCACAATACAGGAATTAGAAAGTGCCCTCAGCTCTCTCAAAAAGTCTGCTGTCGGGCCTGATGACATCCACAATGAAATGCTTAAACAATTACCCAAATCTGACATCAAGCATCTACTACATATCTTTAATACAATATGGACAAAAGGATACTTCCCAGAAAACTGGCGAACCGCTATCATAGTGCCTATACTAAAACCCGACAAAAACAGACTAGATATAAATGCGTATAGACCTGTCTCTCTAACAAGTTGTGTCTGTAAAGTCCTGGAGAAAATAGTAAACAAGCGCATCTTATGGTTCCTTGACAGCAATAATTGCTTACCTAGTATTCAGTGTGGACAACGAAAAGGAAGATCAACACTAGATCATCTGGTAGCTCTTGAAGCAGAAGTGCTAAACTCTTTCATAAACAAGAAAGAGTGCCTAGGAATATTTTTCGATATCGAAAAAGCTTTCGATACGATTTGGCGCCCTCTAGTCTTGAAACAACTAAATGAGTGGGGCATGGTAGGTGCACTTCCTTTATTTATTCAAAACTTTCTCCTGTCAAGGTACATCCAAGTTAGAGTTGCAGACAAACTATCATCCAAAAGAATTATTGAAAATGGTATTCCCCAGGGCAGTGTCTTAAGTGGAACATTGTTTATGATAGCAATTAGTAATATCCATAAAGCTCTCACCAACAGATCCTTAAAAGCCTTCCTCTTTGTAGATGATCTAGGGATCCTAATAAATTACTCTGGTTCCACAAGAGATAAAGCATTTGTCCAATCCATACTAGATCAACTTCAAACCTGGTCACAACAATCAGGACTCAGGTTCTCACCAAATAAAACTAAGTGTATGCTATTTTCAAAGCGAAGACACCCAAGCCCTCCACCTCAAATCAAGCTATATGACCAGGCTCTATCCTTCCACAATGAGTGCAAATTCTTAGGACTCATCCTCGACTCCAAGCTGACATGGGGCTCACATATAAAAAACATAAAGGAACAATGCCTGAAGCGACTTAATGTGTTGAAAGTCCTTGCAGGAACAAGTTGGGGATCTGACCGAACTGGATTTCTTCAGATATACCAATGTATCGTCGAATCAAAACTTGATCATACCAGTCCTGTGTACGGGTCAGCAAAATCAAGAATTTTAACACAACTGGACACAATCCACCACACAGGCCTCCGGATTGCTAATGGTGCCTTCAGGACAAGTCCTGTGCTTAGCCTGTGTGCAGAATCTGGAATTCCACCACTTAAGTTCAGGCGTCTGCAATTAGCATGTAATTATATCTCATCACTGGCCACACAACCCGATAACCCTGCCTACAAATATATATACCAAGCCAAGTACAAAATAGTTTATCAGAATAATCCGAGCAAACCAGCACCATTAGGAATAAGATCGAGGGCTTACGTCGAAGAACTTCTTCACATGCATCTCAATAAGACAACAGAAACAATAGAAGCACCATGGGACCAAACAGTACCAAGAACAAACTTAACTCTGACAAAGTATAACAAAACTGACACACCGCACTATGTACTAAGAGAAAAATACAATGAAATTATATGTGATCATTCAGATTACACAAAAATATTCACAGACGGCTCCAAAATAAATGATCAAGTTGGGCTGTCTATTGTTACACCCGTAAGTATCCTTAAATTCAAACTGCCTAACCTAAGTAGCGTATATACTGCGGAACTTGTAGCAATACTAAATGCACTTGAATTCATTAGGTCACGTGATGAGTCAAAGTTCGTTATATGCACCGATTCCCTATCCGCCCTTAAGAGCCTTCATAATATTTGCATTGATAACCCACTAATTAATAAGATCAGAAAATATGTGGGAGATTTAAAAATACTTAAAAAAGAACTAGTGTTCTTGTGGATTCCATCCCACGTAGGCATTGATGGCAATGAGGAAGCGGATCGGGCTGCGAAAGAAGCTGCATTGTCAAACGTCCAAATCCACCCAACTTACATCAAGGAAGACGTAAAAAATTACCTTAAGGTCAAAATATATCAGGCATGGGAACAGATGTGGTCGGAACTTGACAACAGCAATAAATTAAGAAATATCAAGCAATCGCCTGATCCATGGAATACATCATTGCGAAGTAATCGCCGCGAGGAAACTGCTTTGGCGAGACTTCGCATAGGACATAGCAGACTCACACATCTCCATCTCATCCTCAGGCAGCCCGTACCAATGTGTGACTTGTGTAGAGTGCCTCTCTCAATAAAACACATAATTGAGAACTGCCCCAAATTTCATGTACAAATGTATAAACTTAACCTAGCTAGATCGTTGAGTGAGAGCTTGAAGGACTCTAGTGAAACAGTTAGTTCACTGCTTAGGTTCGTCAAAGAATGTTCTCTGCTCCCGGAACTATAAGAAAAAAAAATAAAGGAAGAAAGAAAACAAAAAAATAATAGTAGTAATAAAAAAATAAAATAAAATATATATAGAAAAATAATAAATAAATAAAGAAAAAATTGGAATAAATCCACTAATTCAGAATGTGTCAACAAAAGAATAATAAAAAAAAATAAACAATAAAAAAAAGAATAAATAAATAAATTAAAAAAAAATAAATAAATAAAAAAATAGAAGGAAAAATAAATAAATAAAAAGAAGAAAAAAGAGTAAAACAAATCTGTTACTACAAATTTATTCGGTGCTAATAACCAAGAGGTTGAGCACCTACTCCAATACCCTAACCCTAACCCTACTAGGTAAATGGTAAAATGGTAAATGTTACCTCTTCTACAGATAATACACGCATGTAATATGTTAACAAGGTCAATGCAGGCAATATATGCAGTATCAATCTTATAACACGTTCACGCCGATGTGACCCACTGGTGGGTCACACTTGACTGTTTCCGTTGACTGTTATACTTGATAGGTGATTCACATTTGTCTGTTCTGTGCGGTGGGATGACCCATCGGTGACTATCCCGAGGGGCGACATGTGTCACAGGTGAGTCACTTGCTTTTAGAAAATAAATTTATTTTATTTTTTCTCAACATTAAATGTTGTAGGAATTAAGAGGCATAAGGTTTTTTTTTATTAAATATTTTATAAATTTCAATATGCTCCCTCGAAGGACTCTTATCGATTAATTTCATTTAATTGCTCTTCTTAAAGAATTTTATTTAGCTGTGCGAGATGTCTTTTCATACTTTTATTACAATACTATGATATAAGAATATAATGTATAACATGAGAATTATTTTTAATAATAAATAATAACATACGATTTTTTTAAAGTATTTCCATAATTAATCCTTTAAGTCACATGTGTATAACAAAACTGTTATCAAAACAATATCGCATTTAAAACGTTAGAACTTGCAACAGTGTCGCCCCCGCCCCACGAAGCGTAAGTAGCCAAGACAGTCCCGCCTCACTGAAATTAACGTAGATAAATACCCCGGCGTGAACGTATAAAATCAAATACACTTCAAAATAATTTATACAAATAGCGTGAGTTAAAATAATAATTATATTAATTTGGTTAAATGAATAAATCGTTACAGCAACCATAATGGGGAAACTATTCCGCCTTACTTTCAGTCGGTACACAACTAATTAATTACACGGTTGCCAACTAAGGCCTCCTCCCCCAATGCTTGAGCCCTAGCCCCCTATTTTTGAACCTTTCCCCCTCCTCTAGAAGTTGAATAGTAGCCAGGGGTGAATAGGCGGTCAGGTTTCTAATTAAAAGTTGGTTATAAATTCAGAGGAAGCGAGCCGCCGAGCTGGCTAAGTGCAGGTGTCAGCTGTAATAGTCTCCAGCTCTCCTCCATTCAATCCTCGTCGCTTATTTAAGTTATAAAGTCCCCGGAAGGGCCTTCCCAATGAACCTGTAAATAATCTCTTCGGCTTCTTAGTTGAATTAATTCAAAATTGAGACTCTAAAGTAGCCTTCCTATTGTACGCCATTAAGGTCTACAGTCTCAATCGATTCGGTTTAACTTCTTATCTTTGAACTTTTCATTCAGATAAAGTAAAAAACAAAATCATATGTGTGTGCTTAAGGCCGCACGGCAGAAGTGAAAAATTCATTAACAATCGTAATAATATATATATATATATATATATATATATATATATATATATATATATATATATATATATATATATATATACATTTTTTTTAAGGCGGGAAAAGGTCTTAAAGACCTCGCGAATATCATTTTTTCGTTCTCAACTTTCTACTTTTCCAAACTTCCCTCATGAGCTCTGCGTGTTTGGGATTCCTTTCCTCCGAACACGCATACCCCTTTTTTTGGTGTTGTTTGTCCACGAAGACCTTTATATTGTTCAGTGACCTTCTGTAGGTTTCTCTATCCACACAATCTGGATCCTTCAGTCCTAATGAATCCATGTCGATCCTGATCTGCTTGAAAAAAACAGTCGCTTTCTTGCGCTGGTGGAAACGTCGGAGGATTTTCCGATTTAACCTTTCAGGGCTCATATATGTATATATAAATTACAAATGACATAGATACCGCAATGGACAACAAAAACCTAACAGTACTCATTCTGCTTGACTTTTTGACTAAAGCATTTGACTCTCTGAAACATTCAATCCTCTATTTAAATTAAAACATCTTTCCTTTTCTCATAGCTCTATTCTGTGGCTTCAGCTTTTTTATTTCTGGGCGTTCTCAAGCAGTTTATGCACCTAACGAACCTTTGTCTTCTTTCCTCAGGTGTAGCTCAAGGCTCGAGCATTTCTCCTATACTTTTTAAACTCTTATATAAATGACCCTCCTAAATCAATCCCTCAGTGCTCCCACCACCTTAATGCAGACGACTTTCAGACTTAACTTTTCCTCCTTCCGAATCATGAGTAGCATTTGTCAAAATTCAGGAAAGCCTGGATAGGATATGTGTCTGGACCAATCTGAACGAATTAAGGCTAAATGCTACAAAAACTCAGGCAATTATTATTGAATCCAATCCCCTCCTTACATATTTAACTTATCTTCCTACCTTACTCCTAAATAAACAACCCATCATTTTCAGTCCCAGCGTAAAACAATTTTATGGGTATTTTCATTGACCAAACTCTGTCTTGGAAACAACACATAGCCTAAATTTCCTGACGGTAAATAAGTACTCTCAATTTATTCAATCGTTCCTGCCATATTCTCCCTTAGCCCACTCGTAAGTTCCTCGTTTCCTCACTGATTTTCCCCCACTTTGACTATATACGGTGGCCTCTCGACGATGCTAGATTTGATTGAATTTTACTTACGTATCTAGAAAAAATAAATAAACCGTATGAAACTGAAATTTCATATTTATGATAAGTAAATGCCTAAGACGTTACAGCATTTTTTTCATAAAAATCGACTAACTAGTAGAGCCATGCATTTTTGAATTTTCTTAAAAACTCTAACGAAGTATCACCTCCTAATGTATACATTAAAACAGAACTTAGTATTATCTTTTTGATATAACCATTTGCTATTGTATTATAATGTATGTGACTAAATAAATATTGTTACTCGTATTGTATAACTTACCAAAATTTATACACATGATGTAGATATTTAATTTTTTTTTTTTTTAATAATTGTTTTTCCTCTCTCTTTTTACTTCTATAAGACCAGAGTGAACTCTTAGTGCTCTTATACTTATTTCCTTCAATCAATGCAAATTGTATTATATTGGTAAAATAAAAAAAAAAAAAATATATTGAATTTTCCCTTCAAAGCGAATTATCTCAAAAACGCTTCATTAAGCTGAATAGAAAAAGAAATAGGGAAAACGACATAACCAGTGAAACCGACATAAAAAATAATAAAATAGGCCATTGATAAAAAAGTTGTTCAAGTCGGTTCTTTCGAGGGAGCTTAGCCAAAGTTCTTTTTATTAGGCGAGGACTTTGGCGAAGTTGGGGCGATGAAGTCCCTTACCTCCTGATGGCTAGCCCCTTACAAATGAAATCCCTTCAAATCTATAAAAGTTCTTATTGTGTTTCACAGTTTCCTAGGGTGGAGGAAACTCCCCAAGGACTCAGGACAAACTGATTTCCAACTTGTTATAATAAATGTGGCTCAGTCGGGCTTGAAGTCAGGGTCCATTGTGAACTATTTCATTATTCAATAAAGTTTATGACTATCGGAAAATTCGGATCTTTTGAAAGGTCTTTTATACTCATAGTAGAGATTAAATTATTATTTTATAGCACATTGAAATTTCATATTTTAGGATCGTATAGTGATGTTACACCAACCTTTTCAATAAAATCAGCCAATGGCTCTGACGTTTCTGATTAACTTCAATAAATCGATGTAAAGTTTAATGAGAGGGATCACTTGTAGCTGGGTGGCTAGCGTAACAGCCTCCCATGCTAAAGGTCACGGGTTCAAACCCGCAAGTGGTCCTAGGATTTTTTAATGGGAGTAAAAAATCCTTAGTTACGCCGTCCTTCGGAGGGAACGTTAAAAGGTGGTCCCGAGCCTGTGCGATGTCAGGTACTCGTTAAAGATCCCTATCCTAATAAAACCTGGATAGGCAAAATTTAGGACTCCCACTGTAGCATCGTCCGATTAGCCATAGTAGCATAAAGTGACGTTAAATAAATAAACAAAGTTTAATGAGCTTTAATAACGTTTGCTATAAGTTCGTAAAAATAGGAGAATTAGAATGAAGTAAAAAAACAAAACAAAAAAAACAAGAATAAATATTGATTCCCAGTCGCCTATGTCAAACGTTCGAATTTGTTTTTATTTCACATACCTATACAAGAAATATATATCAGGGAAACTATAGTGACCGCGCAAAAAGGTCTGTGTATGTATGTTGTCAATCAAGCTTGAAAAAGATAAGTTGCATACAAATAAAATTTCATATTTTAGGAGCCTGAGATGGCTGAGATGTATTTCGAACTTTTCAATAAAATCAGCTCACCAGAAGAGCAACTTTATAGCATTTTGCACATTCTGTTGCAAACGGCTCTGACATGATTAAACTCGATATATTGATGTAAAATTAATTGAGTTTTAATTTATAGTAGGTTTTATCCTAGTTGAAATAGTTTAACAAGGCATTTAATACTGAAATTTTTAAATGTTCTTCTTTTAAAGTACCATTAATTTTGTAGAATATTTACGATATATTTAGAATTGATTAAAAACGCATAAATATGCAATTTGTAAGAATTTTATCTAAATAAAGAAGAATAGAGCAAACATATTTCTTAATGTAATTTTTAGGTTTTAGAACACAAGAACAGTAACAAAGTAAATATATTATCTTATACATAGTGTTGAAAAAGGTGTTGGAAGGTTGATAAAACTGATTGTGCAGATAACAATATAATAAATAATTTATAGGTGGAATAGTCAGGAATCAGTCATTTTTTGAAAAGTTTTTAATTTAAGGGCAAAATTAAAAACTTTCCAAAAAATGACTGATTCCTGACTATTCTACCTATAATAGTTTCTACAGTCGACTATACATCCTCAAAATAAATAATTTAATGAAAACCCCGCTTCTATCGAAACTTAATATCATCTCTCGTCATTTAAAAGTTCTTAAATTGATTTTAATAACGAAGGTGATGAAAAGTGGGGTGTTAGGTACATGTACCACATTTTTCAGCTGGTTAAAGGTAACATTAAACGTAGTTTAGTAGGAGAAATCAAAATAATGACATCTAAGCTATGTTATATTATGTCAATAAGGATGAATCCTATATGAGACTAAATTCTATTTGCTTTTACAAAAATATAAGAAGTTTCATAAGAATCGTTTGAACTATTTTTGATAAAATCGTAGAAAGATGAAAAATGCATAGTATTGTGTAAAGTGGCTCTTCTGGCTTGCCGATTTTGTTGCAAATTTTAAAATACATCTCAGCAATATAAGCTCCTAAAATATGATATTTTAGTTTTTTACAGCTTGATTGACAACATACACACACAGACCTTTTTGCACGGTCACTATAGTTTCCCTAATATATATTTCTTGTATAGGTATGTGAAAAAAAAAAATGAACGTTGAGCACATCTTCTATGACTGGGAATCTACATTTATTCTTCTTGCTTTTTTTTTTTTTTTTTTTTTACTTCATTTTAATTCTATCCTTACAATCCAAAATCCTTCGTAAAATCCTCAACGCTCATTACTTTGTCACGAATAAACTTATCCATAAAGACCTTAATGTTCCCTATGTTACTGATTTGGCCCGGACCAGGTATCAATCCTTTCATGACAAACTCCATTCTCACTCTAACCCACTAGTTTCAATCCTTTCTTCCTCTTCAATTCCGGATAATCCTCCGAGGCGCCTAAGAAGGAAATGGGCCACTGGGTAGTGTCTCCACATGTTTTTCATGACAGTTTTGTATATTACCATCACATTTACTAGATGTATTTTTATTTAATACAGTTGTAAATATCAATATGTTAAAAAAAAAAAAAATTAATTCTAGCTAACGAATAAATTCTTCTTCTATAGCAAACGATTTATGTAATTTTTATATGGATATTTGTGAATGATGCTTTAATCATGTCCCGGTGTTGAGGCTAAGAAAGCCCTCTACAAGACTCGATATTGCTAATACGACGCTTTAACTCTCCCCAGACACCACACCCTTGCTTAGCGATCCACGAGCTAACTAAGCGGATTGGATTCGCTTTGATCTGAGGTCGTTAGGGATGGGCCACCGTCACCCCTAACCTCCGCCACAATATACTTCGATATATCCCCTCCAGAGCCGACATAAACCTCTTTTATGAATTATTCATTCAAAAGGAACATAATGCTCGCCATTTTATATACTCTCATTGATCCCAAAGACCAAGATATCATTCTAGGTTTATACACTTAGGATCACTGTAATAGTCCGTCCAAATGAAATTACGCTTTTAGTTTAATTATTTAATTTGATGAATGAATAAAACATTATTTATTTTATAAAAGTTATTCTTCTAACAATGACGATATGTTAAGATGAATTGAAAACTTATTTAGTTCAGTTTTTAGCCCGACGTTCTTACGTTTCACCACTTAAATCAACACAGTGAACAGAAATATAGTCGATTACCAACTAAAAAAACAAACAAAAAATCTGGTGCGCGCAACACACGACTTTCACTTACCTACATTATTTGTGGGAATTCAAGAATTTTCAAACAAATTTATAAAAGAAAATAAATCGTTAATGAATGATTTAAAATTGGATTTTAATATAAACATGTGTTTTATTGAATAATCTATTAAACTATTATCTACTATAATAGGGGTACTCACTACGTCTACTATAGCATGCTATTTGTGCTATTGTGCTAAACCCATCAATTTTATACAGGAAATAACTTAAGAAACTCGACAGGTTTAGCAAAATAACAAAAATAGCATGCTATAGCAAACGTAGTGAGTACCCCTTAAATATAGTCAGTTTGTTTTATCGGCTTTTCATCATTTTTTCTAAAATCTTTAGCATTCCAACGGTATATTATACATGTATATTACTGTTCTTCAGTTCAAAAACTAAAAATTGCACTAAAAAAATATGTTTGCAGCTTTCTCATTTTGTTGGATCTCGAATTCGTTCAAGTTATATATTTACCTTTAACGGTTGTTTAAAGCAGGATAAAATTAAAATTAGTATCTACAAAAATCGCATACAATTTCGCCACTCCATTTGAAATATAGCAATTTCAAAAATACCGCTGCTCAATTTTTTTTTTTATTTTCATTGTTTTTTTTACTAGTTATTCTCTATTCTTTCCTGAATACAAAACTGTGAATCAAACATGTTTCTGCCTAATAGTTGCAGTTATGGAGGCATGTTGAGTCACCTTCACGGCTAAAAAGATGCGTTAAGAAAATCTCTGTGTCTCTATTAATACTCTATGAAATGAAAACAATTTTTTAAAAGAAAACAGACTTTTAGTGAGTTAAAAGTTTAAAGGAAGAGAGAGACTCAAATTTCATAATGTTTTCTTTTATAGCGTAGTCCAAGTTTCACATTCCCCTAGAATACAATCCAAAATTATTTAGAAAGCCTGATGGTTCCATCACATATCACTCAATTAGAAATAAATTACTATTTCATATTAGACTATCATAAACACTCTTTTAACATTTATATTATACTTAAATGGTGTAACAAAAATAGAACTTATCTACAACAAACGCTTAGTTGTATTTTTCGATCATAAGGCTAAAAATCTGGTGCGGGCAACACACGACTTTCACTTACCTCGACTATTAAAATCAATTTAAAAACTATTAAATATACTTAAATTTGAAAAAATATTTGAAGTTGATTTCAATAAAACGTGTATTCATTTTCGACTGAAACATTTTTTGTATCAAATAATATTTTTTATAAAATATTTCTATTTCCAACGGTATATTGTACGTCTATTAACGTATATAATACTCTTCTTATTATAAAAAAAAACTAAAATTACATAAATAAATAGTTTTGCTCTTTTTTCCTTTCGTTGCTCATCAAATTGTATAATCAACTTGTATATTTAGCCGTCCCCCATCCATGACATTTAGCAGATATGGTTAATATTTTGAAATGACCAAAATTAAAGGCAGTTTAGAGGAAGAAAATTTTAAATATCGGCATTTAAGCCCTGTCAGATTATTTCAGTCAGAATAAAACCTACATGATATTAGAGCCCATTAAATGTTACATAAATATAGGGAGTTTAATCAAAATCGTTAGAGCCGTTTGTGGGTAAATCGTAAAAAGGTCCAAAATGCATGGGATAAAGTACCACTCCCGGTCAGCTGATTTTAGTGAAAAGGCTGCTGGAACATCTCAGGCTCATAGATGTCTCAAATATGAAATTTCATTTTCGTGCTGCTTTTCCTTTTTGTGCTGGACTTACCACAAACATACGGACACACAGAACCTTTGCGGGACTTGGTCATTTAGACTCAGGTGACCCTAAAACGTTTATTTCCAGTGAAAACTGAAAATCGAAAATTTTCACGATCGCAATACTTTCCCTTACTATATATTTCATAAATAGATAAGTGAAAGTAATTATATATGAAAAAAAAGTTAGAAAAGGATATAAATACAATATAACACATGAATACATAAAAACTCATAAATAAAAACAAATGAATACACACTTTTTTCATATTTTAAAAGCTGATATACATAGTTTTTTCTTCTTAATATGATTTCGAGATATCAAAGAGCTCAAACAAAGCCACACAAACAAAATAAAAATAAATAAATGATTGCCAGTAGATGAAAAATATTTCAGATAAAAAGTTAATTGGGTTTTATAAAGATGTTTGTATATGCAAATTAAAGGTCTCTAAATTCTGTAATACTTTATATGTTGGTGAGGAATAATTTTTCTGCTTCAATTTATTTTATTTTTTTGGGGGGGGGTGGGGAAGGAGGGAGGGATAAAATTGGACCTTCTGAAGATAAAGAATTAATGGATCCAAATATATTTTGGGTTTGGAAAAAGGTCATTCCTTCGGGTTGTATGTTTGTACTTTAATCAATGAAAATACAGTAAATACATGGATGAACAATGATAAAAGATTTCTGTAGTTTATATGAGTAATTTTTGTAAAGCATAACTAGATCTTCCACCTTTTAATCATTTTTAAATTAATTAAATATTTGGTAGCACTGGGCTATTATTTTTTTTTCTGTAACTTGTAGAATACGCATAAGCTGTTCACGAATACCAAGTATTTACCTTGACCAAGAAGAATGACAGATCATAAACTATTGAATCAAATAAACATTGTTTGTCGTAAAGCAGATATATATACATAAATAAAACAAATTGTTTTTTTTGTTTTTTTTTTAATGAAATGTCCGTTTATATTAAATTATAAATAAATTTAAAGTGGAATTAGTGGTATGTTGTTTACTACGTTTATGTTTACAGATTGTAATGAACTGTTATTTTTGTCTCTTTTTAGTAATAAAATTTAGTATAGCTCTAACTTATACCGTTTATTTATTATGCCATCAAATATGACCATGGAAAAACGATATTCTCGAGTAATTTTTAAATTATTTTCGTATAATATAATGTATCTTATTGTAGTATTTTTTATAATATGAGTGTAAAATTAGACACACGGCAGCCTAAGCAGCAAGAGATATTACGAGATATAGTTGAGGAAATTTTTTAACTGACACAGATTTAATTGGTTTGATTAGAAATAATTCATTTTTTTTTTTTTTCCTCATTGTTGAGGGCATCATAAATTAATCTGAATTGTTTAATCTAGGGTCAACGTAGTATAGTGGCTAGCGTAACAGCTTTTTATACCCACTTCTATAAGTTCAAACCCAACAGATGGACCTACGAGTTTTTAAAGGGAGTAAAAAATCTTTGGTTATGCTGGCCTTTAGAGGAAACATAAAATGGTCACCTCGAGCCTGTGTGATGTCAGGTACCCTATCCTAATTAAACCTGGATCAGAAAAATGTTGGACTTCTATTGTAGCATCGTCCGATTAGCGAAAATAGCATAAAGTGACGTTAAGTTTGTTTAATCTTACAAAACAGACAGTGAAGAAATTGAAATAACTGTTTTACGGAGTCATACTTCCACACTTCCTCATCGTCAGACCTATTTCGAACAGATTACATCTGTTAAGAATTTTGGATAACTGTCTCAATGTCACAACTTTTAAAAATGACCAAACCAATTTTCTGACTATTTTTTGTTCACAAAAATTTTCAGACCTGGGATTGAAAGAAAATTCGATTACACGATAAAAAAAAAAAAAGAATACATATTTTGAGTGAAAGTATTGATAATTTTAAAATCAACTAAATACAAACGTTTTAGTGATAGCGTTTCACGTGAAAAGATTAAAACGATAATTTTGTATTATGATAAACAATTATGATTTTTTTTCCTCATCTCCCTTAGTGTACAATAAATAGGAAATAAATGTAACAATTGCAAAAAAAAAAAAAAAAAAAAAAAAAAATGTAACATTTCAGGCCTATCAGAACTTACACTATATTTTGGGGGATTTCAAGTCCTTAAGTTCTTAAGTCCACTGCATGCGGTGGTTACAACTGCAGGCTTTCGCCTCAACTTTACTTGATGGAGAGAAAACATCTTCCCGGGCTTTCAAAATATGATGGGTTCATACTGCTGAGTCCAGACAAAATGAGCAATAAATATGACAGACTGAAAGACGGGTTTTTTACTTCCACAGCTTAGATAAGATTATGGTTTATGAAAGTGGTGGGATTGTGCACAATTTATGTATTTTTTTCCCAGTGATTTGAACCTCCCTTATAACTGTATATTAATATTTTTTTAATTTTATATTTTTTTTTAATATAAATTTCTGTTACATCCTATAATTATTTTGTTATTATAACACTAATCTCCTTTGCCTAAACGTATAGTCGCCCAATAGGACACTAGGTAAAGCTGAGAGTGAGTCTTTTGTCCCAGATAATTTGCAGCAACTTCTTCCTTTTGTAGTTGGAAACGGACCAATTTAACTTTCTGCGAAAACGGATAAAAGTTTTCCTAAAGGGTTCCCTTAAAGCTTCATTCGTTTTGTAAATATTTGTATTAAGGAAAGCTAGATTTATTTTTTTTTAAAAAGCAAGTTATTTTTTTGGAATTCAAAGTACATAAATAATTTGAAAAGAAGGTCACACACACACATATTATATATATAATTATATATATATAATTGGAGGCTGATTTATATCTTCACCACTCTTTTATTAAAAATTAATGCACGACGTTTCGGCTAAATCAGCCTCAAATTTATTCACTGAATTTGATCTTAAGGAATCTACACCTCTCCTCTCTCTCTCTCTCTCTCTCTCTCTCTCTTATATATATATATATATATATATATATATATATATATATATATATATATATATATATATACATATACACATATTACAAATCGTCAAAAAGAGGAATATATATTTTAAGATGTTCAATAACTAAAATTTCATTAAAAAATAAAAATATAGTAAAAGAAAGATAATTAATTGATTTTCGGCCGTATCGGATTTCATGATCCTTGAGAAAAGGTTTAGTTGCTCAACTCCAGGAAAATTGGAACACTTAAAGAAATTAAAGATAAAAATATGTGATGGAGTCTCTAAGGCGTTATAAGAATCATGGGAGCTTTGGTATAGTTTAAGTTCCTGATTATCTTGCATCTATGAGAGCAAGATCAAGTTTCGAGGTAACCAAGATATTTTTTTATTTATTTATATAAAACTTATTTGGAAAGTAAGTATTCGGTGAACATAATATGGTTGTAGGTTAGAGATATATGTTTCCAGGTAAGGAAAGAGAAAAACAACTCAACACTTTTTTTTTATCATTGTGGGCAAGCAGTTGTATTATAACTATTGTAGATAGTAAAAACCAGTTAAGAAAATAATATGTTTCCACAAATATTTATTATTTCCATGAACCGATCTTATGTTAACATCATAATGAAACCAAAGTAGATTGATGATAACGGCAGTATAAACTATAATATAATTCTCATTATTATAGGACAATTATTATAATTATTTATGGTCAATCTGGTGTGCTATAAGGCGTTGCCTTTTTGTGCAACTGTATTCAGTTGCACAAAATATAGTTAAGCTTGCTACTGTAATTTGTTTTGTAAAAATGTAACAAAAATCCTTCCATCAGGTTTTATTTTATGACAATAATGGGTTGTAAAATAAGTTCGTATTGTTTTTCAATATTTTAATTAAATAATTTAATTATAATATTGTAATTAATTAAGAACTCCCTGCGTTTATAAAATCATGTTTAGTTGATCATAATAGGATGAGTTAAGTAAGCATCAGTTTCAACCGAGGCTTGAACGGTGATCATTGGACGAATCTGTGTAGGCAGCAATTGGTGGGGTGGTATCGGCGTCGAACTTTTAGATTAGCCAAGCCTATTTTTTTTTTTTGGTCATCTGCCGGGTTTGAACCTGCAATCTTGGTCACGACAGGTATTTTTGTCACTGTTCTATAGGAGTATTTTATATTTTTTATTTAACGTCACTTTATGCTACTATGGCTAATCGGACGATGCTACAGTCGGAGTCCTAAATTTTGCCTATCCAGGTTTTATTAGGATAGGGATCTTTAACGAGTACCTGACATCGCACAGGCTCGGGACCACCTTTTAACGTCCCCTCCGAAGGACGGTGTAACTGAGGATTTTTTACTCCCATTAAAAAATCCTAGGATCACCTGCGGATTTGAACCCGTGACCTTTGGCATGGTAGGCTGTTACACTAGCCACCCAGCTACAAGTGATCCCTTCTATAGGAGTATTTATTACTCTTATTTTAATTCACGCCTGGTTAAATACTTATTTTAGTTTTAAATAAATTAACAATATAACAAGTAACTTGAAAGTGGCCAGTTCTATAATTGATCGACGAATAGGGGATGAAATTAAAAGTTCAACCCACGCATAATTATAATTGAAAAAACATCTAAAACTGCTTGAATGAGAAACTTTTTGATTTGTCTAAGTAATCGATAGTTTCTTCTTCAAATTCATGGAGCAATGATTGTTAATTGTTTTTTGGTTTTATACTTTTTCTTAACCACTCCTGACCTCTCTCTATAATCTCCTACTATAGTTTTTGCTCTCTGTAACAGCTTTTTTTCTGCAAAGGTTATTCCTTCTTCTGCTACTACTTGGCAATCTAGGTCAGACCCTCTGTTCTTCTATTCCAGTAAATTCTTCCATAGCTTTAATCAGTACATTAAAAAAAGGTATAATAGATTAATTTAGGTCCTATTCAAAGTTGAGTTATGTAGAAATTAGATTTAATAATCACAAACGAAATCATCTAATTAAATATATTTGATCGTGACAGAATTAAATCTAAACCATGAAATAATAACAATTATAGTTAAAACTTTATTGTAGGACTAGTTTCCTTAAACAAATAAAAAAGAAAATAAAGAAAAAAGAAGTAGAAGACATTTTAAATAACTGAATTATTCCTAGGATAGGGAAAAATAGATAATTATGACTTATATTAATATTAGGATAATTGAACCGCAATTTGGTATGCATCTGTTTGGAATGCCAGAAGATGTTGGGTTAGATAGATACATATATAGAAAAGTCCTTTTTTATTTTTCAAAATTACACAAAATTAAAATACAAAATAAAATAACATTTTTAGATTTTTTAAAAACTTAAATCAGACGTAGTACTCGGTATATTGACTATCCGTGGAGTCTGAATTTAATTACAAGATTATTCTTTTATCTTAGGAAGTAGCGTGGTCTAATGGATAGAGCACTAGTCTACTGTTCACCGAGTCCTGGGTTCGAATCCCCTCTGTGGCAGAATATTATTTATTCTGTCAATTCGGCCGGGTGGCGACCCTAGGGTATGGAGACCCTCCTGTGGCATACCCATCCCCTTTAAAGTGGTTACTCAAATTGGGGAAAACCTGGCGGCTGAGCGTGATTAAGGCCTAATCACCTCATTGCACAGTCGTTGGCTTAGAAACAGTACGAATCTCTATATGTAATGAGCCCAAGCAAGACCCTTCATGGGTTGTAGAGAAACAGGATTTTTTTTAAAATTCTTTTATCTACTTATTTAATTAATGAATAGCAAAATAAGAACAAAATTTGTATGTTTTAAAATCATTCACTAATTTATTAATAGTTAAATTCTCCTGTGAGGACAATTCTATAGGAGAAAGCAGATCTGGTGTAATTAACTAATGCCAGCCATTAATTTACGTTTATCAATTCAATGATTTGTTCCCAGAATAAATATTTAGGATTAAAACATTTTTTTTTCTAAATTCCGACAGTATCGGAGAGACAGCCAGAAAGTAATAAAGACCTTCTACTTCTTTAGTGTTACAAATGTTATTTGTTTGTTTGAAATGTTATATTTTAAGTTTAAAACGTCAACTTCTAATTTTAATCATCTATTTAATCACCTTCGGTAAATATTTGGGGAGGTGAGATATGAATGAGAGAAGGAAAAATGCACGGCGGATATGAGTAGATAGGAGATTCCAGAGGGCTGGAGTGGGGAGATAAAAAGAATGAACCAAAGTTTTAGTCCTGTTGGTAGGAATGTAAAGGTCAGATTGATATTATTTAGTTCCAAGAGAATGGACAGAGAATCTAAATTTTAGGATACTGTGGATGTATGGAGGGTGTTGGGAGTTGACGGTTTGGTTAAAGTATGATCCGAGAAAATGTCGTCGCCGTATGGAAGGTAGGAGCCACTTCAACTCGCCATATATGTGGGTCACTGGATGGTTTGGGATGGATCTTGTAAACATGTTCATAATCCGATTGACTCTTTCCCTCTGTACACTCAATAGGCCATCATATCGCACACAACAAAAATCGATTAGGGGAAAATAAGTGAAAAAATATAGAGGAAAATAAATTTAAGAAAACATTAATTGCAGCCATCATTTTATATATTTAACTAGCTGACCCGACAGACGATGTCCTGTCTGAACTATGTCTTAGCGAAATCGGCCAAGCCGCTTAAGCTTGATGACCCAGGAAAAGGGGGAATCATTTTTATATATCCAGATAAAGAGATTAACTTAGGAAATTAACAGAACAAAAAGCAAACCTATTTACCCAAGTAACGTTTATCTTTTTTTCTTTCATAAGATCCTTCTCATGACTTATATAAACATAAAAAAAAAAATTAGAGCAGTTCTAGCCGTTCACGCGTGATGCGATGGCCAAGAGAAAAGGCGATTCATTTTTATGCATATTGGAAATTAGAAATTTTTAATATTTTTAACAAATATTGGTGGAGGTTGTGGTTCCCTGGGTATAGATAGGAGAAGATTCCATTTCTTTTTCATCTTGGAGGACCTGAAATGGGTTCGGTGTAAAAAACGGGGATTCATCAGTTATTCCTTGTGACGATGTGCTGGGCTGTGGTTCAGATCCCAATGAGATAGAAG
This sequence comes from Piezodorus guildinii, assembly GCA_023052935.1. Lineage (NCBI taxonomy): Eukaryota > Metazoa > Arthropoda > Insecta > Hemiptera > Pentatomidae > Piezodorus > Piezodorus guildinii. The sequence continues at coordinate 39,820,173 of CM041297.1, read as the reverse complement.
AAGCGGTGGAATCATTTTTTATTATTGTTACGGCGGGGTCTCAGGTTTGTGGGAGACGAGTTTGAAACTGCTGATCTAGATCTTTGTGGGCATTACTTAATGAAAATATCGCATTGATTAAAAAAAATATATAATAAATAAATAATGAAATTAGAATTAGAAGGAAAATAGTAAATGAAAGCAAAACAAGCCCGAGCTTGCGGCAATCCGCTGATGAAGAGGTGACCCTCCTTTCACTTTTTTCGTTATTGTACAAAGTAAATTATAATTTTGCTAACCGAAATTACTCCAATATTCACTGATGTGGTTTTCCTGAAGTCTGGTGATGTTTTCCAGACTGGATTCATTTGAATTCCTACTGAAAAAAGTAAATATCTGAGAGGCGAAGTAACGTATGACTGTTATCATCGAGCGCATCGGCTGATCTTGGATAAGATCTTTAAAAAAATTAATGAAACCGGTCAAGCTGTTAACCTTTGATGCGATGACCAAAGAAAAAGGCGATTAATTTATATATATATATATATATATATATATATATATATATATATATATATATAGCGGTTGTTATTACATTTACAATATTAAAAAAAAAAAAAAAAAAAATATATATATATATATATATATATATATACTAAAGTAATCTTTTTTTCATTTCATAAGATCCTTCTTCTGACGGATATAAACTTAACAAAAAAATAATTAGAGAAATTTGTCAAGCCGTTTACTCGTGATGCGATGTCCAAGAGAAAAGACAATTTATTTTCATATATATAGATATGCGCTTCATAAACATTTATTCAGACACATACCAATCTCTCAAACACTTCTGGAACTCTTTCTTACAAGGTTGTCGAACCGCAAAGGTATATATTTGGGGGAGCACGCACTAACCTCTAGCGGGTCAACTTATCAATATTCTAGCCCAGGCCTAACTCACGCAGGGAATGTTGATGTCTTTATCAGGATATATTGTCGCGAAAAGTTCCTCACCTGGAGGGTTTATGGGGCCATGTCTCCCTCCGAGTCAGTATTCATTAAAGTTGGAAGAGAAATAATGATTGCTTAATGATACTGCTTTATTTCCTAAATTTATTATTATTTTTCTTAAATGTTTTATTAAATTATTTCTAATTGAATAAAGAATTTTCTTTGACAATTGGCTTTCACAGTTTTAAATTAATTATGTTTAAGTATGCAAATATGAGCACTGTATACGCTGAGCTATCTGTGGAAGAACAATACTTTTAAGTGATAACTCAAAATTTAAGGGTGGTTCGATTAAAAAAAAATGGTGGACTGAATATATTTAAAAATATAAAAATAATGTAAGCAAACGACGAATCACAATACATTCATAAAACTAAAATACATATAAAAATAATAAGAAACCCAATTAACCTAATAAAAGTCATATAAGAAAAGATAAGAAACAAAATTAACCTAATTATATAATGAAAAAGGTGTAAGAAAATATGAGAAACAAACTTAACCTAATTAAATATTTAAATATGTGAAAAATATAGGAATCATAATTAAACAATATTAAGAATGATGATTAAGAAATTAAATGTTCCAATAATGGTTATAGATAGTTGTTTGTTTATTTATTTAACGTCACTTTATGCTACTATGGTTAATCGGACGATGCTACAGTGGGAGTCCTAAATTTTGCCTATCCAGGTTTTATTAGGATAGGGATCTTTAACGAGTACCTGACATCGCACAGGCTCGGGACCACCTTTTAACGTCCCCTCCGAAGGACGGCGTAACTAAGGATTTTTTACTCCCATTAAAAAATCCTAGGACCACCTGGAGGTTTGAACCCGTGACCTTTAGCATGGGAGGCTGTAACGCTAGCCACCCAGCTACAAGTGATCCCGGTTATAGATAGGCTATATTCACGTAAAGATGTCCAGATGATTTTATAATTAAAGAAATTGACCGCAGGGCGGCGCTTCTTAGTTCCAAGGGGGACGATGAGAAGAAGAAATACGTTTGTGAACGTTCGTAGTACGTTGAGAGGAAGATTTTTATCCATGTAAGGTAACAGTCTCACCGTTCAGACGCTACCTCAACACGCCTCGCCTCGAGTCCGAAATAAAACAATTAAAGTACGATCGTCTTCTACTGTCGTTCTCTACTACTTTTCTTCATTTTCGTGGCAAAAACTTTTAATTATATTTAAAATAACTATTTTTTAAAACAAATATAACATAAAAATAAAGATCATATCATAAATATCATAAAAATTATGAAGTTATCTATTTTCGATTAAATAACCATTAAAACCTTATCAGGCTATAACCTACGGCCTGAAAAAGCAAGTTTGTTTACAAACTGAAGAGTCTATTATTGCTAAGAATTTTTAAAATTAAAAGGATAATGCAGTTAAAATTATTATTGAATGGTTCTGTAATTTTTTTTGTTAGATATAATATTGTAATGATAAAACTATTTTATCATTACTATTATAACGATGAATCGTTGATATAATATTATAATGATAAAACTATTTTCACTTTTAAATTTTCAAATTACACTTTTAATCGGAAATACACGTTTTAAGGTCCCACGAGTTGAAATTAACAAGCTCCACAAAAAGGTCTGTGTGGCCGAGGGTATGTGTGTACGTACACACCATATGGTAAGTCTAACGAAAAAAATTAAAATTGATAAAACTGAAATTTCATATTTTAGTAGCGTCTATGCCTGTGATGTTACAGCAACATGTTTATTAAAATCGGTAAACTAGAAGAGCCACTTTATACCATGTATTTTGCAACTTTTTACAATTTTCTCAAAAACGGCTCAAACTCCCTTCCTGAAACTTATTATATCGATATAAAATTTAATGTATATATTTATGTGTAAATAAAGGCTTATTATATTATTTTCTATTAGGTATATATATTTTTATTTATTTATTTGATAACAAATGCCTTTAGGCATATATTGTAACATTGATGAACATTACGAATCACCTTCAGGATTCTTCTGAATTCGTGAGCGAAGAAACCTCCCAGTGAAGGCACTCCTTGGCGTGGAAGATCTGCTAAAGAAGTAGGTCTCTGCTCCAGAGGCGTTTCATTCTCCTTAGTGGGTTTGTGGTAGTGTATCAGTCAGTAATGTTTGTACCAGTAGGTTTGGATGTCCAGCGAGTGAGTCGTGAAAATGTTTGTAATATTTTTTAATGATATCCGTTAATATTAAATATATATATATATATTATATATATATATATATATATATATATATATATATATATATATATATATATATATAACTTATGTGTTGTCCGAAAGATAAACTAAAAAAAAAGGAATAAAGGGGCATAAACTACACGCTTGATGGCTATTCAAACACTGCCTTTATTGGTCTTTTAATCCTCTATATATACATTTCTAATGTTTACAAGAGGTGGTTTGGAATTAAGGCTGATATACTACCTTATCAGTCCTTAACTCCCCCCCCCCACCAGTTTACGAAACTCGTAATACACATCAATACAAAAAACGCGAATACAATTGCAAAGAGATACAAAGCCAAAAGAAACTAAGTTTACATAATAGAAATAAATACAAAAACCTCCTGAAACACAACACAAAGGAAAAATAAAAAATAAACACTGTGAATAAAATGAACAGAAACACTTTCAAAGAACAACACTGGGCCAAAGCTGAGGACACTCCAAGGCTAGGATGCGTCCATGGGCGGGAGTTTTAATTGTTCCAAATGAACCGTTCGCCGCTTCCGGGGCTCGCGCAAGCTCTCAATGGTTACCAAGTTATGCTCACGAATGACGACCACGCGGAATGGGCCTTCATAACGACGGAGTTCTTTCCCCCTATTAGTCCCCACACGCCGGTATACCACTGTTCCGATTTTGACGGGCCCCATCAGATCCCGGACCCCGAGATTATGACGCGCCACTCTGCGACACTTTTCCCGCTCAATCCGACCACGGACTGTGACCCATAACTTCTTAAGCGCAAGGCAATTGCTCACGACGGCACCATCACTAGCCCCCGCACCGCGGGAATCCCGCCTACGGCCTTGCAAACCAAAAAGGACTTCGAAAGGGGTAAATTCCGTCACAGAGTGAACGGAGTGGTTATAGGCGACGACCGCTCGTTCCATAGCCACGTCCGGCTCCAATCCCTTTTCTAATTGAAACACCCGCAGGTGATCACTCAGGGTACTGTGGAGGCGCTCGATACCACCGCGACTTTTCGGATGATCCGGGGTGTTAAGATGCCACGTGACACCCAAAAGCTTCATTTCCTCCCGGACACGAGCGTTATCGAATTCGCGGCCACTGTCTGATGAGATCCGGTCGGGGACGCCATAAAACTGGAACCAGATCCAAAGGGCCCGTAAAACCGCCTCCGCTGTACGCTCCTGAACGGGATACGCCAGCGCCACCTTGCTAAACAGATCCAAAATCGTGACCCATTTATAACCCTTCCAGGTAAAAGAATCGATTTGGAGATCGACGAGGGGCGCATCGGCAGTCGGGGTTTCCTCCTGTACCGCGCGGGGCGGATGGCGATCATATTTAGTGCGAAGACACACGTCACATTTCCCAATGGTTTCCTGGATAGTGCGCTTCATCCCCCGCCAATAATAACGTCGCCGCAATGCACGCAACGTTTCGGTCAGACCCCGGTGATTCGTTTTGCCCTGATGATATGCGAGCGTCACCTCCCGCTGCCGTTCCGCGTCACGGATAGTCTCAACTAACAGGGAACAACGGACAAACGACCGGTCAACTCCGATTCGCTCCGCCCGCCACAACCGTTGGATACGCTCCCATACCACGGCGTTACCGACATACAAGTGGTGGGTCCTACCAGGTTTTGACGCGTCCGCCAACGCCCGATAGATCTGGTTCTCCCCAACGGTGGGCTGCGACCAGACAGTGACCACCGAACAACCCTCAAAACGCTGGAAATCGATCTTAAGGAGTCCAGACGTCCTTGTCTTCCATATAATTTGGTGACGCTTGTCGTTCACAATCTCATCAAGCTCTTCCATATCCACAGGACGTCCCTCAGAAGAGTGTTCGTCTCCCGATGTCAGGGCCCCACCCGAACCATCCGACGCGGTAGGCCGGAGATCCTCCCCAGGAGTCCACTCCCTCAGAAATTGGCGCACATCCCGAGAAGACTCACCACGCTCCTCCACTGCATTCACCATCACCGCTCGCGAAAGCCAATCCGCGACAACATTGTCCTTGCCGGGTTTGTAAACAATGTCCATGTTGTACTGCCCAAGGAGCTCTTTCCAGCGCGTAACCCTCGCGGACGACTCTTTTAGCTTCCCCACCCATTGTAGAGGACGATGGTCGGTATGGACCCGGAACCGCCTCCCGAAGACGTACGGCCGGAAATGATCGACGGCCCAAACAATTCCCAGGAGTTCCCGCTCCAGGGCGCTATAACGGGACTCCGCATCCGTAAGGCGCCTACTGGCGTATGCAACTGGACGCTCCCCCCGTTCACTGTCCTGAGATAGCACGGCCCCGAGAGCGTATTCACTGGCAAGAGATTAAATAATAAAAAATAAAAAAAAATAAATTCACGTACTCTGAGAAGTAGGCAAGTACCAAAAAAAAAAATTAAAAAAATCACGCAGTCTGAACTTATCTAAAGGTCCCGGGTTTCGGCACCACTTATGTGTTGTCCGAAAGATAAACTAAAAAAAAGGAATAAAGGGGCATAAACTACACGCTTGATGGCTATTCAAACACTGCCTTTATTGGTCTTTTAATCCTCTATATATACATTTCATTGATATACTACCTTATCAGTCCTTAACTATATTATATATATATATATATATATATATATAATATATATTATATATATTATATATATATATATATATATATATATAGTCGAGACTTCTGACGGTCTATGGAATCATAAGCCTATTTAAAATCGATGGACTACACCGTTTTATTCCAACTCGTTATCTTATATTTGATGTAGGGAAAATATTTGACCGACAGTCGAGCGGTTCCGCCTAAAACCACATTTGTAGTCTCCGATAATTTCCTCAGCGTTCCTCAGCGTTTCTTCCGTGATTCGGCAAGTTAGTATAGTCGAGAATATTTTATAGCATACTGGAAGAAGAGAGATCCCACGATAGTTGTTACAATCCGTCCTCGGTCCTTTTTTGTGAATCGGAATAAGTATTGATTCTTTCTATTCTTCGGGCATTTTTCATATTCCCAGATCTTTTTAACTAAAACGTGTAATTTAAAAACGCCAGCTTCTCCACATGCCTTGATTAATTCACTCGTGATATTAGAATGTTTTAATTTTCCTTTCGCCATTTCTACTTCCTTCTTACTCGGTGCGTCTATCCATGGTTCAGCGCTCTGATATTCAGAGTAAGGAGATTAATTATTAATTTTCCGTATTTAGAAAGTCGTAAAAGTGTTGTTTAAATTGATTTAATATCTCAGTCGGATCCGGTTATATATATTATATCTTTAACCCCATTCAATTGGGGTTCAAATCTTTTACGCGATTTGTTTATACCTTTGTACATCTCTCTTACGTTATTTTTGCTTCTGTGTTTTTCTGTTTCTATTATTTTGCCTTTAAGATACTCTCTTTTCTTATTTTTTAAGAATTTTTAAGTCTCATTTTTTACTACCCGAAAGTAAGCCACGTATAGTATATATATATATATATATATATATATATATATATATATATATATATATATATATATATATATATATATGTCGAGATTTACTGTAATATGACTAAGCCTGTTTGATTTAATAAAAAATGGTAAGTATGTCAAACCTTCACATTTCAAAACAAAATTCCCTCTCTCCTGTCCCAAAAAGGGAAGAGGGGTAATTTCTTCTGCCGGAACAAGCAAAATCTCCACCCCGAATAAAATACCACTCGGCCTGGTACAGCACAATATTATAATTAATTAAATGCACGCCAAAGTAGATATTTCTGTTCTCAATTTGTGGAAGGGGAACCGTTTCATGATAAATATAATATTATGGGTTAGGTCTTTTACAAATCCAATCTTCAAGAGATGGCATAGATTATTTTTCAATCTTCATTAAGAGCCACATGGAAGTAAAAGAAGCTAACGTAGAACATGAAATGCTTACTAATCAGAACAATCAGACTTTCAATATTAGGTGACCTAGAAACTTGAAGCCTTCATAACCCAATCAGTCCAGGTTCTTATTGAGGTGATAAACTTAACGAAGAGGACCGGAGAGTCCGGGATTAAGAGAAGATAACAACTTCAAGCCTGTTTTGTCTGAACTGTGAGACTTCTTTTTATGGTCTATTTCCAAACAATACTGTAATAATAATTTACTGTTCTGTTATTGAAAATTACTTAAGATGAAATGGAATTAGATTTTATTATTCCTTATCCTATATAAAAGGGCATTCCAGTAAAAGCGTAAATAACACATAACGTTATTATTTGTACAACAATAAGTTAAAGTGACCAGACGTCCCAATTTTTCACGATTTGTCCCGCGTCCCGCGACGTTTTTCAAAAGTCCTGACTTTTAGAATTAAGTTAAATTTACTTGACTGAAACGACAAAAAACTGCTCGCCGCATTCGGCTACTTCAACACTTACTAAACAAACGGTCAAAGCTTCCTCTTAACTACAAAAGACTCATCTACATGACCATCATAAGACCTATCTGGACTTACGGAGTAGATCTATGAGGGTCTACTAAACCATCGAATTCCTCTTGTACCCAATCCTTACAATTCAAAATCCTTCGTAAAATCCTCAATGCTCCATATTTTTTCACGAATAAACTTATCTATTATGACTTTAATGCTCCATATGTTACTGATTTAGCCCGAACCAGGTATCATTCATTCCATAAAAAACTCCATTCTCACTCTAATCCACTGGTTTCCATTCTGTCTTCCTTCTCAATTCCTGATAACCCTCCAAGGCGTCTGAAAAGAAGATGCCCCCGAGACCTTCTAGTTTAAGATATCTTTACAGTGCTGCCAATGGGTGGTTTCTGTACATGTATTTCATGTTAATTTACCATATGTCCATCACATTTACTTGATGTATTTTGTGTATCAGTTGTAAATATCAATAAATATGTTTAAAAAGAAAAAAAGTTAAATTTTATATTTATAAAAATCATTGTTTTGCGTTCTAAAAATCCTTCAATTTGTTTTACTACCTACTAAGAATCCTATGAGCTACGACGACTAACATATTGCTTTTTTTACCCAGTTACATATTATTTGTCTCTCAGATGATACACTTCGGGTTCGTACTGGTGCTAGTAAGCTAAAGAAACTCACATAATTTAGTTCACAAAATACCACCAACAGTCATGGATTCCTCTGAGATAAAACGACGATTATCCGGAAGTAAACTATTTCCCCGTTCGTGTAGAGGAATCATGGCGCAAGATGAAATTAGAGATCTAATAATAGGGACGTGGAACGTTATAAGTTTAAATACGGCAGGTGGGTTCAAGGGTTAAAGTTTAAAGGCAGTGGGTTCTTACTTCCGGGTAGTAAAAAATGAGACTTAAAAATTCTTAAAAAATAAGAAAAGAGAGTATCTTAAAGGCAAAATAATAGAAATAGAAAAACACAGAAGCGAAAATAACGTGAGAGAGACGTACAAACGTATAAACAAATCGCATAAAAGATTTGAACCTCTATTGAATGGGGTTAAAGATGCAAACAACAATATTATTGCGGATCCGACTAGGATATTTAATAAGTTTAAACAACACTTTTACGACATTCTAAATACGGAAAATAATAATCAATCTCCTCACTCTGAATATCAGAGCGCTGAACCATGGATAGACACACCGAGTAAAGTGGAAGTAGAAATGGCGATAGGAAAATTAAAACGTTATAAAGCTGCAGGAAATGATAATATCACGAGTAAATTAATCAAGGCGTATGGAGAAGCGGACGTTTCCAAATTACATGTTTTAGTTAAAAAGATCTGGGAAAATGAAAAAATGCCCGAAGAATGGAAAGAATCAATACTTATTCCGATTCACAAAAAATGGATCGAGGTCGGATTGTAACAACTATCGTGGGATCTCTCTTCTCCCAGTATGCAATAAAATATTCTCGTCAATTCTAACTAGCCGAATCACGGAATACGCTGAGGAAATTATCAGAGACTACCAATGTGGTTTTAGGCGGAATCGCTAGACTATTGATCAAATATTTTCCATACATCAAATATAAGATAAAAAGTTGGAATACAACGGTGTAGTCCATCAACTCTATATCGATTTTAAAAAGGCTTATGATTCCATAGACCGTAAAAAGCTTTATAACGTCATGATTGAACAGAGAATACCTAGAAAGTTAGTAAACCTAGTACAGATGTGTTTATCGGAAACATTTCATAAAGTTAGAATCAGTCATAATTACTCCGAGAAATTTGAGGTGCGATCGGGTTTCAAAAAGGGTGACCTTCCACCTGTTTTATTTAATATAGCTTTAGAAGGTGTCATAGAAAAAGTGACGTGTACCGAAAAAGGTTTAAATATGGGAGATAAGATTCCGGTTTTGGGGTGTGCCGATGATTTGGTACTGCTAGGTGAAGACACGGAAACCATACAACTAAATACAAGAGTGTTAATAAAAACCGGTAAAGAAATAGGACTCAAAATAAATACCGATAAGACGAAATATATTATTAGTAGCAGAAACGGTGGCGATTTTAGTGATATTGATATATCAGGGCATGCTTTTGAACAAACAGAGAAATTCAAGTACTTAGGTTCAATGATAACAAGAAAAAAATGCAATCCAGGAAGAAATGAAGTCCCGGTTAAAGGTTATTATTCAGTTGGTAATTTACTTATCTCGCGGCTTCTGTCTAAAAACTTAAAGGTTAGAGTTTATAGAACTATTATTCTTCCGACGGTTCTTTACGGATGTGAAACTTGGCCACTTACTTTAAAGGATGAACAACGGCATAAGGTTTTCGAAAATAAGGTACTGTGTAATAATTTACGCAAATATTTTTGGTCCGAAGGGAGATGAGGCCATTGGGAACTTTAGAAGGTTGCACAACGCGGAATTGCGGAGCTTGTACCCTGTGAATATAATTGAGTTGATAGCATCGCGGAAACTCAAATGGGCGAGTAAAGTTGTTGGGCTCGGTGTGGATCGGATTCCGAGAAAGTTGGTATTCGCTGATCTGACTGGTAGGCGTCGATGGGAGGATTGCGTTAAGGCTGATCTCGAGGGCTTGGGCTTGAACGGCTTGACGAGTCTGTGCAGGCGGAGTTTGGTGGTATCGGCATCGAATCTTCGGGTTCGGTAAGCCTGTTATAAGTGTGAAAATTTTCGAAATTTTAGTTTTCGACGAAAATACACGTTTTAGGGTTCCCTGAGTCCAAATAACCAAGTCTCGAAAAAAGGTGTGTGTCCGTGTGTGTGTTGTAAGTCTAGCGCAAAAACGAAAAGTCGTAAGAAAATGATATTTCATATTTAATACACCTACACACTCTAGAAGTTAGGGCAAATTTCATCAAAATAAGCTGCCCAGAAGAGCCACTTCATACCATACATTTTGCACCTTTTCACGATTTTCTCAAAAACTGCTCTAACGATTTTGATTAAACTCGCTATATTGATGTAATGGGGTTTAATATCATGTAGCTTTTATTCTGATTGAAATAGTCTCACAGGGCTCAAATGCCGATATTTTAAATTTTCTTTCCCACAACTACCTTGAATGTTGTACATTCTAAAAGATTAACTATATCATCATAATGATATTGAAGAAGGACGGCTTAGCGTACAAGTTGGTAGAATTTGATGGCCAACTGAAGGATAAAAGAGAACAACTTTTTTTTTTAATGTAATTTTATATATATATCACTTCCCAATAGGTTTGGTCACCGGGGAAGTTTGACCATCACCTCCGTAAGGAGAGGCCTGCAGGGATAACATATTGTAAATATCTTAAGCAACTAAGGAACATTATATAGTTTTTTTTTGTTTTGTTTTTCATTTATCAAGTATATACATTATTATTATTTTTCACTTAGCATTATATATATATTTTTTTCAGTTATATGAGAACTTTTTATTAGATTATATTAGAAATCATATTAGAACTAAAAAGTAAATATTATAATTTAAATGTTATCCTTGCAATAAAGGCTTTACATTCATTCATATATATTTATATATATATTATATATATAATATATATATATATATATATATAAGGAACAGTATTATAGACGTAAAATATACACATTTATAATTTTATCTCGCTTCGGGGCATTACCTCATCATGGTTTATCATACGGAAACGTTAAGTTGGACATTAAAATAATTGTACGTCAATTTCTTTCTGGTCTTTTCATTGAGAAAACTCTATATATAGCCGCTATAAAAAATATTTATTATCTACATTTTACGAGATTTTATCCGTAAAAACTAGAAACAAACACTTCATTATGCTGTGTATATATTGAGCTACTAAAATCGTAAAATGAAACCCATTTTATGTCATAACAATAAGCTAAGAAAAAATGCAAATTATAAGATTGAAAGTAAATTTACTATGAAACAAACTGACATTAAAATGGCTGATATATCTTAAATAGAACGAACAGTGCAGATTTTTATCTGGAAGAAGTGCGTTCAGAACCACTCTGTGGCAGGTCGATTCTTGTGAAAAGTTGTTATATCTTAGGCACACAGGTATCAATAATACAGAATATTAAACGAGCAAATTTAACTATTTATAACCCTGTCAGACTATTTATATGTGGATAAAATCTACCAGATATTATGGCTCATCTTATTGTTAGATGAAAATCGTTAAAACTGATTCGGAAAACGAAAACAATGTGTAGTAAGCCAAGTTTGGTGTCAAATATGCTGCAACATCCCATTTTTATTATTTCATAAATGTGAAATGTCAATTTTTGAGCAAGACTTACCAGAAATAAAGAAACCCGTTTCGAACTCGCATTTGAATTTTCGTTTACAATCGCAAATCCTTTTCCTTGCAATATATTTTATGTATGGGTTAGTAAAGAAGTACAACGCAAGCTATAAAAAGTGTAAAAACAACAGACGAAAAAAATTACAGAATTTATCGTAAAAAAGGAACAGCTAATTATTTTAAGATGACTGAGTTATGAAGGCCTCTACCGTTCTAATTATTTTTCTTCCTAGAATGAAAAAAAAAATCCCTTGAAAAAAAGTGTCCTTTGAGTGGCTAAAGGGCAACCTTTAGAAAAATTACTTCTTTTTTTCAGCTATAATTGTTTTATAAACGATGTTCGCGAATGCAGCACAAATTAAATGTATACTTGAGTGCAATGAAAAAAAAAAAATGTATTTTCTTGAATCTGTTAAGTAATACTAAATATCATTTCATAAGTAGAAGTGTTATTCTTTTGCCTGTCAACGAGATTTTAACCGAACAATGTAATCTTTATTCAATTAAATCTGATTATAATTACATTATTTGATTTAAATTAAAATTAGTCGAGATTGTTGTATTTTTATACATGTTTGGATTTCAAGTAAGACATGTATATAGATCATCATTAGAAATACTGTATTAATTTACTCTGATACAAAGTTTAAATTTAGAACTTCAAACTTTAAACTCTGGATTTACTAGCTATAAATCCTTTTAGGGTTACTATAATTTATAATGAAATAATTAGTATTGCCGTCGTAAAAATTTCGAATTTGAGTTTTCACCGAAAATACTCGCAAAACGGTCTGTGTGTGTCTGTCTATGTATGTTATGTGTGTAAGTCTAGCGGAAGTCATCTAAAACTGAAACTATTATTTTTTTTTTTTAACTGAAGCCCGAGATGTTTTCATCAACTTGCAGATAATAATACAATATAATATTTAATGAAACACATAGTTTCAAATCGAAAACTAAATGCAATTACCTTTTTTCAACTTTATTTAAGTTCTTAAATTGTGGTTAAAAACGGATGTAATTGTATGTGTTTCAAAGGGTCCGTGTGTGTGTGTCTTTCTGTGTGTCTGTATGTAGTAAGTCTAGCGCAAAACTGAAAGTTGTATGAAATTAAAATTTCAACTTAAGACAGCAACTTTTTTTACTAAAATAGGCTGAGCGGAAGTCTTACTTTAAACCCTTCATTTGGCACTTTTTTACGATTTTCTCAAAAACAGCAATAACGATTTTGATTATCATGTAGGTTTCATTCTAATTGAAATAGTCTGACAAGGCTTAAATGCCGATATTTTCTTCCTCTAAAGTACCTTCAACAATGTAGGTTTCATAAAATTAACCATATTTCTGAATAGCATTACTAAAATACCGCTAAATATAAAGTTGAACAATTACAAGGATTGTTGTCGATGATAATATAATAGTGCTATGGTTTTGACCGGCTGCTTTTTTAAGGTAGCTTCAAAAACTAGCTTATTTGATATATTTCAATGTAGATATAGACTAATATTTAATGAAATCATTGGATTTCTTTTCCAAAGGTTTCGTGTTTACCAGTCCCAGGTGGCATGCAGGGTAGGATTAGATTAGACGTGTTTTAATAAATGACATTATTATTTACCCTTAACTTAAACATATATAATATATTTACACAATGGTTGAGAATACTGAGGGATTTCTTATAGTTGATCTTGCCCAACAATATTACAATAAAAGATTACCTTCTGACACTTTGTCGGCTGGCGGAGGTGAAATTGTGTCAGGCGTTCGTTCTAGACTCTCAGATCTCCAGCTGCTCTCTCTGACCCCCAGACGGGACATCTCTTCTTCTAGATGGAACCCTACTCACATCTTCTGAGGATAGCACTTGACTGACCTTTTCGAAGCTCCTCCTCAGCGTCGTCACCTCGGGCGGGGCTGATCTGGGAAGTGCCCCAAGCCGGTAGTCCTTTGTCCTAGTGTCTAGGAAGTTTCCCGAGGTACATATTGCTGAGGGCCCCATGAAGATAAACGCCTTTTGATGTTTTGCCGACAAAAGTTTCTTAATCTTTTATTGTTTAATATTAAAATTATTTAATAATGAAATCCCCTCACTATCCCCAAACATAACGATAGATAATTTAATAAAACACATGTTTCCGTTCAAATAAATTTCATTTATTCTTTAACTTTAACTTATTTTATCTCTTAAATGTATTTAAAAATTCTTAAATTGATTTTAAAAAGGGAGGTAAAGATGTCGTGTGTTACGCGCATAGATTTTTGTTTGAACATCTGTTGTATTTAAAACATAATCAGTATAAACAAATATAATAAAATATATAGATTAAGGCTTTTGCAAAAAAAATCAATTTATAATTCCCTAGCCCAATCATGGAGTGCTTAACAGCAGAAAGCCGTAGAGATGAGATACAACTCTAAATAGGAATGATTTAACCACCCCGGGCTATAAGGTTAGAGGAGGGTAGGTGGGGTGGGGGCTTTGAATGGGGGTAGATCGTTAGTAAGCCAGGTCCTCATTACTAGGATTAGTCTTTACTTCCTGTTATCACAGTCTTTGTAACATCTGTCTGCTTTGTACTTTCATAAAAAAAAATTAAGTAATAATAAAACTCGAATAGTCGTATAGACTTCCAATACTCATTGGCAACATATAAACCGAAAGAAAAAAAAAACTACATTATTATGCAGATGAATAAAAGAACAAAGAGAAGATAATTGAGACGTTGATTTCCGAAAGGAACTACAATTTATTCATTCTAGAAAATTTTATTGGAAGCCCAAAAAAAATCTCATTACAATATTTTTAACTTGGTCCATGTTTTTTTTTGTTGTGTTATGAATATTAAAAATCTGGTGCGGTTAAACTATTAAATATACTTCAATTTGAAAAATATTTTAAGTTGATTTTATTAAAACGTGTATTCATATTCGTAGGAAACATATGATTTAGAATAGAAGAAGAAATAACGCCCGAAAAGGACTAATTTGCTATTTCAAAGGATATGCCCGATTTTCATATTTTAAGGACTGTTTTAATTTTTGTTTTTTTCATTCTACGCCCGAAAAGGACTAATTTACTATTTCAAAGGATATGCCCGATTTTCATATTTTAAGGACTGTTTTAATTTTTGTTTTTTTCATTCTAAGTTAAAGTCGCCATTCTCGTTGAAAGGGTTCGTAACAATTGACTTTTATTGTAACCAGGATACGGTTCAAAATGGAAGAAACCACCATTTTTGACTCGATTCTCCTTTTAAAAGGATACGAATCGAAATAATTCACTGGTAACTAGGATTACCACACTAAAAAGGACACTTTTTAATATAGAAACTCTCTTCCCGATGCAAGAAGCTGTCCGAAATAACTTAAGTCTAACTGTCTATATTAGGGTGGGTGAGGTGGGTTACGCCCGAAAAGGACTAATTTGCTATTTCAAAGGATATGCCCGATTTTCATATTTTAAGGACTGTTTTAATTTTTGTTTTTTTCATTCTAAGTTAAAGTCGCCATTCTCGTTGAAAGGGTTCGTAACAATTGACTTTTATTGTAACCAGGATACGGTTCAAAATGGAAGAGAACCACCATTTTTGACTCGATTTTCCTTTTAAAAGGATACGAATCGAAATAATTCACTGGTAACTAGGATTACCACACTAAAAAGGACACTTTTTAATATAGAAACTCTCTTCCCGATGCAAGAAGAAGAAGAAATAATATAACTACATTAAATTGTTAATCAGTAATAAAAAAACAACATATTTTTGCCCTTTTCTGCTTTATTTGTATATCAAATTCGCTCAAGCTGCATATTTATCCGTTTTATTATTAATACTAACAATATGATGTGTTTATTTTTTTTTTAAACTACAAAATTAAAGGTAATTTAGAGGAAGAAAATTTAAAATATCGGCCTATTTCAATCACAATGAAACCTACATCGTCTTAAAGCCCAATACATTTTACATCGATATAGCGAGTTCCGAAATACCTTATTATCCAGTGCAATAAAAGAACACAGAGAAGAAAATTGAGACGTTAATTTCCGAAAGGTACTACAATATATCCATTCTAGGAAATTTTATAGAAAGCGCAAAAAACTCTCATTACTATATTTGTCACCAATTTATTTGATTATTTTAGCATTGAAATCTAGAACTCTTTGTTTAATTGTAAATTTTTTTAATATATATAAACTGTATTTGTTACATTTTTTTAATGTATTTTATTTTTAAAAGATTAGAGGTTTTGTAAATTTCTTTTTATATCCAAACGGATTTTTAAATTTTTTTTTTTTTAAATTTCATATATGTAATAAAATAAAAAAACTATTTAAATTGAAAAAAACTATTTAAATTGCCAAAATATACTCCCACTCATTTTCTTCATTTTGAAACAACAATAGATCCAATATTTATGTTCACCCTAAAGATGCATTTCGATTATATTATTAAAATTTTGAATTTACCACCACATAGATATCCAAAGATATTAGCATTACATATAATTAAGAAAAAAATAGCATGGTTCAAAAATATACTTTATCTGAAAGAATCGCATGGATTAGATTTTAACTTAAATCTATTTAACTGTGATGATATTAAGTTATGGAAAAATAGTCTAGGAGCATTAAGGGTTCAAATGCAAAAATATATTTATACTTAAAATATTATTAAAGTTAAAAATTCTAAAACTTCTCCCTTTTATCCACATTTAACCACAGTAAATTACATTACTGACAAATGTTCACTGGAGGTGATTAGATGGGTAATTAAAATCAGGGCTGATGTATTAAACCTGAATTACAAACATTTCATGAAAACAAATAATAAATGTAGTTTGTGCAATACAAATGAAACAGAAGATCTTTTTCACTTTTTGGCTGCCTGTCCGATACTTACTGAGTTCAGACAAAAATATTTTAATTCTAAAAATTTAACCTGGGATCAAATTTTAGAGTTGATAAATGGAAAAGATTGGCTGGCGTTAGTTAATTTCTCCAGATCGGCTTTTTCTTATAGAATGTCACTAACGAGAGAATTTAACTATTAGTGAACTTGTTAAATTAAATTTAACTAATTGTGAATTTGACTATTTGTGAATTAATTTTAGTACATAAATAACATGGGAAGTGTTTGTTTCTTATTTTGTTATTGATTATTTATATTGATAGAATAAAGATTAATTTTGTTAATAAACACAGACTCCACGGACGGTCAACAGACCATGTAGTGTGTCTGATTTTTATTATTGTATTTCGTAATTTGTAATTTGTTTATTTATTTTTTTATTTGCTTATTGGCTATTTGATGGAATTTTGAAAAATAAAAACAGACTTTTCTATCTATCTCTATCTATCTATCTATAAAATAAAATAAGTTCAGAGGTATTGTATTTTTCGCTTTTTATAATTACTATTATTTTTATCCAAACTGTATATTTTTAATTTTTATTTATCGTATTTTATTTTAGCAAAGTTAAGAGGTATTTGAAATTTTGGTATATTTTTAATCTAAGCCTCGGAAGTCCAGTCTCATTTACAGTAATTTTATTCTAAAGAGGTTTGTCGCAGATTACTTTAAGATCGATTAAAAAATCTAGTGCTGGCAGCACACGACTTTCACTTACCTCAGTTGTTAGTGATAATCAATTTAAATATTTTTAAATACATTTAGAGATGAAAATAAATTTTTAAATAATTAATGACAATATAGTTTCGATAGAAACATGAGTTTTATTAATTAATCTATTATATTATTATCTATGACAATCAGTTAGTTTTATCTGTTTTTCATCGCTATCCATCAACTTTTATAATTATGTGTATAAGACAATACTTTTTCAAAAATATTTAGCTTTCCAACGGTAAATTACACATCTGTAATATAGGTTAAAAACACAAAAATTGCATGACAAATTTTTTTTCCTCATTTCTACTAGTGTTGGATATGGAATTCATTCAACTTACATCTTTTCGCGTTTTTTATCAATGCTATCTAGATGATTCGATTAATTGATTCAAATTTACAAAATGCTTTTACACTCCATAACTACATCGTACCAAAGCCCATTAAATTTGACATAGATTCATAGTTAAGACCGGACATCTGTCAGGTCACCTTGTTTATAAATTTATTTATAAATATCAGAATGGAATAGAGATTGGCCAATTGAAACCTTATAGGGCCTTCCAATGTTTGATAATTACTAAATCCGCCTAAATTATTTCTTGAGCGGAGCACCGAAAGAAGGTGCCTACTTGAGAATTAAAAAAAAAAAAAACATTTTTTTTTAGACCTAATCAGCAAAAAAAGTTCAATTGACAGTAGAAAGTCCTTTTTTGACAGATAAGTACCTCATTAAAAATGGGAACAGTTGAAAGGCACCTATGACAAGATGGCATCGTTAAAGGAAACCAATAGGACTTGGGATAACGAAGAAGGAGAGGGCTAAGGCCCAATACTCGATAACCCCCATTGGTCCCTTTTGGAGCATGTCTTATTATTTAGTTATTTATAGTTATAATTTTTTATGCGTTAACCCTAAAACAATACATTTATTTATTAGAAATATTACATTTTAAAATAATTTTTGACGTTTCGAAGACATTTCTTCATTTCCATAAATTTGATAAATAATTCAGATATGTGATAATGAAGAGAGTGCATTTTCATAAAAGTATGTAATAAGTTTGTTTTAAATAATGCAGTTCTTATCTTAATCATTGACTTTCTTACAATAAATAAATACAATAAGAAAATATAATAAAATGATATTGCGGAACTTGTAGCAATATCAAATGCACTCGTATTCATTATGTCACATAATGGGTCCAAGTTCATTATATGAACTAATTCCCTTTCTGCCCCAAGAGCCTTCATAATATCTGCACTGATCATCCACTAACTAAGAAGATAAGAAATAATGTGGGAGATTTAAAAATACTAAAAAAAGAACTTTCGTTCTTGTGGATTCCATCCCACGTGGTCATTGATGGTAATGAAGAAGCTGCATTATCAAACGTCCAAATCCACCCTACTTACGTCAGGAAGGGGTACAAATTACATAAAGATGAAAATATCTCGGTGATGTGGTGATGGAAAAAACAGATGTGGTCAGAAGTTGACACAAATAAATTAAGGAAAATCAAGCCATCTTATTGTACATTCCAAAAGACTATCATCCGTACCATCTTAATGACATTGATGAAGGACGGCTAAATATAGAAGTGGGCAAATTTGATAACCAAAGAAAGAATAAAAGAGCAAACATATTTTTTAATTATTAAGGTAAATTTCGGGCTGAATAACTTCTTCCATAAAGACTCAAATTTTTTATTACATCAACATGACGTTTCGGGATCTTCTCCCATCCCCAGAAGTCCACAAAGCAAAACAAGCATTTTCCATCACACCAAAAAACACCATACCGAAGCGAATGGTTCAAAACGTTATGAAAAAACACTATAAATTAGGTTTCCATTGATAACAAAATTTAAAATCATTAAACAACAAAATCAAAAGGAGGCACCAAAAGCAACAATCAACAATGTTACACAGTAACTAGTGAAAGAAACAAACAAACATTCCAAAATTACCTGGTTATAAAATTTTGAACTCCCAGAATTTTCACTAATACACAAATCAACTATTTATAACTTGTATATGATTATTGTTATTTCATATTGTGAAATTCTTGAAAACATTTTGTTATTAAATTATTTATATTTTATTTTTAATTTTTTAATTAAATTAGAGTAGTAGTAACTTAACTGTCTTGAGTCAGTTTTAAAAGTCACGGTGTTATCTATATTTTTATTGATGTATATGGCCTCTATGGTTTTTCTATTTTGTTTATTTTTGACTATTTCGAAAATTTGTAATGTGTTGAGATCAAACTTATGTTTTAAATTTATGCTATGTTGTGATAAAGCAGTTGTATTTATATTTTTGCTGTTGTTACAATTACTTCTGTGCTGTTTAGTTTTCGGACGTTTCACCTATGTAACATTTTTCACAGTCCAGACTACCTTACTAATTATACGAGATCTTCCGTTTTTTAGAATATATTGATATACTATTTTTTTTTGTATTTTTATTTTATTTAATTTTTTTACTCATAAACAGCTTCAAAGATGTCTAATATACCGTTGGAAAGCTAAAGATTCTAGGAAAAAATATTATTCTATAACAAAGTTGAGATAGGCAATTCAAAATGACAAATAGGGTATAAAGTAATTAGTGATAATTGTACGTAACAATATTATTTATTTATAGCTATATTATTTAATCTAAATATGCTTTCAGCGATGCTAAAAAAAACAACTTTTAAATTAAATTAACTTTAAAATTTGTATACTTAAGTTTATTTATTAGTAATTAATTTGATTTTAATAGCAGAGGTAAGTGAAAGTCTTGTGTAGCCCGCACTACATTTAAAAAAGATCTAAACATTGTTTATTTGTTTCAAATTGCCGTAATTTTAGTCAGTATTTAATATAGTTACAATAAAATTACATTTCCTTTTGTACATATTAAGGGATGATTTGTACATATTAAGGTCACTCGTTCAGGAGGCCATACTGATATAACCAGTACTGCTTCAATTATTATCACCGATGACACAACCCTTCATCATCATCACAATCTATCCTCGTCTACCACTTATGCAGTGTAAGGTCTCAACCCTTCAACTAGATGAATAATGACCATAAAGTGATATAACGATCCTTTATTGAAGTATCATTTATAGATTATAAGTTTATTTTAAGTGGTGTAATAAATTCAAAGGAATTAATTATAAAAAGAGGGAGATAGGTAAGTAATGAGGGTGCTAAGGACAAGAGAAATAATTATTGGATAAAGGACATTAAAGAGATGGTGAAAGAGGATCCGGTAATAGCCATTAGCCCCGGTAATGTGCAATTATCTAGAATGAGGGCTTCTGTGGTCCCTATAGGAACGGAGGGAGTTTTATTGCTGCTTTAAGGGCCAATGCAATACTATGCAACCCCCTTTTCCAAGTAGATCAATTAGCATTATTACAATTATAACTTAAATCTATGAATAGAACATCCCTTCTTTCAACGATAATTTATAATCAATAATAATATTATTATACCATCTATAAATAATTCAACGCTGTTTCGAACCATTTTCCCATCTTCAGGCATTTTTATTGGGTTGTTTCACATGAAATGTCCGTTTTTATAGTTTCTGAAATACATAAAGGATTTTGCAGGTCTCTGTTGTTTTCTTCCGAATGTTTAAATATTTAAAGTAAACTGTTACTAATCCTCTACTTTTGTATTATAAACATTAGCTTCCCAATGAATTACCCACTTTTTAGTATACCTCCAAATATGAACATGGAAACACGCGATTTTCGAGTAATATTTTTGTACGAGTTTAAACTCAGACATTCAGCAGCTGAGGCCGCTAGAAATATTTGCAAGGCGTTTGGGGAAGGGATTGTTAATTAACCATTCGCCGTTGGTTTGCTAAGTTTTCAGCTGGGGATACCGACTTGGAAAACTTGCCCCGAGGAAGACCTCTGTCCGTAATAGACAACGATGCCCTCAAACATACAGTAGAAGGAAACCCCAACCAAACATTTGAAGGACTCTCAGCACAACTAAATGCAAGTACATCTACTGTTTCCAGACATGTAAAGTGTATTTGGAAAGTAGAAAAGCTCGATACATGGATACCTCATGATCTCACTGAGCGGCAGCAAGACCCTATGTTTCAAAACATACAGTGCAAAAATTGAAAGAACTGGGCTACGAAGTTCTTCCGCATCCACCATATTCTCCCGATTTGTCTCCAACAGATTACCACCTATTCAGGAATTTAGACAACTTCGTGAAAGAAAAACTTTTTGAAAATGATGATCAAGTGAAAAGTGCGTTTTCAGATTTTGTTTCACTTCAAAGCTCAGAGTTTTTTAGTTCGGGGATAAAAAAGTTGGTGTCACGTTGGGAAAAATGTGTAGAAGAAGAAGGTAAATACTTCAAATAAAATTATCTTGTTTTCATATCGTATTTTTAATAAAAATCCTTAACCTTGAAAACGGACATTACATGTGGCACAACCCAATTACACAATTTTTAACATACCGGTATCATTATTTATTGTTTTCCTCACACATCGACGTTTTGGGTATCTTATTATAATTTGTATCTAAGAAGGCTATACAGCCGCCACCGGGGACTTCTCCTATTGTCATATTTGTCCCCCTGTTGTCATGACCACCAATAGAAACTTAAAGGGCTTGTCAATCTCCAAAATATAGTCTTTTGAGAAAGAGGGAAGAGAGAGATGAAGAAGGTGACGATCTTGAAGGACAAGAGGACAATCGAGAGGCGAAGAGGAGAGGCCAACCACGAGGATAGGTGAGGTCAGAATGCAGCCATAGAAAGAGGAGAGTCTATCAAGATGCTGAGGGATAAAACTGAGGGACGCAGAAGACGAATACCATCAGTAGCTTGTCTTGATGCCCGGTACATTTTTTTGTAATATTAAGTGACAAAAGTAGTAGTGACCTGTCTCTCAGTATTCTCAATCATATTCCTCCGCGGCAGGTAATCTTGTTGCATGCTGATTAGCAGCCCTAAACTGGCGGTGAAAGATGTAAAAGACATTGTGCTGCCTCCGCTGGTGATTCATGTTCAGGTTGTCCCGCGTTGTGACAATATGAAACTCCTAGGTGTGATGATCAACAACTCCTTGTCATGGCGTGATCATGATGGGACTGGTGGTGGGTGAGCCGAGACAACGGATTCACGCCGCGGTAGCGAAAGAGCCCAACCAGCTACCAGTGGAGTAACGTTTCACCCTTATTCCATAAGGCTTGCCTTCGAATATTCTTGGATGCAGACTCGTCGAGCGCGCGTTGAAGCTCTGAGAAAACCTGGAGATGTTTCCTTTCCCTTTCCAATATCCCTTTCTTCCTTTTAATTTATTTGTTTATTTTTCCTTAATCTCTTCCTACTGTGATAATGCTTCAATTTTTTTTTTTGTATTTTTAAAAATATTTACTGTTTTATGATTTCTTATATATAAGAAAGTGTTATATAAGTGTTATATTGTTTAAAAATCTTTTTCTTTTTTTTTGGCTCATTTATTGTTGTAAAATTTATTACTTTGTCTGTAAGAAAGGGCCTCAGGTCCTTAGACAATAAAAATATAACCTAATCTAATCTGCAATAGTTGAATATAATCGAATTGTATTATATATGCCAGATTAAATATTAATAATAACGGATTTGAGTAAAATCTGTTGGTTACACAATCACTCATACCACTTAATACTATACTGAGATTGGTAATTATTTCAGACAATACATTATATAAATACATTAAATATATTAATTAATGCCGTTTTTGGAGCTACCGCTGCCCTAGAAAACGGTCGACCAAAAACAGCATTTTTAATTTAACACTTTTATTTGTTTTATTATTGTATCCGTATATACAGTTAAAAAGAAAATTATTAAAATAAAATATTATTATTTTTCAAATCTTGATTTAAGAAGGAGGGTAAGTAAAATTTTTGTGCTTAGTAAAATCCGCACAGATTTAAAATATATCATAAAGGAAATGTAGATTTTATCAAACTCCTATTATATATAATATAATCTACTCGAGAAACACAGGCCGTGCCGAGGGATAGAGCCAACCTTGACTGGCGCGCTCCGCCGAGCGGATGATGCGATGAAAAGAAGAGGCCCTGCCTAGCAGACTCTATCTTGGGGCCCCATTCCCTCCACCATGGCGAAGCCCCAGGGTCCCACCTCTCCCGGGGCTCATGCATTATTTAGCCGGCAATCGGTGGTCGCTTTGCTGACTGCACGCTCGGTCAATATCCAACCAACCCTTTGCCCGGATCAAACATCTTCTTTCTAATCAGACCATTTTCCGAGATCTGAGGCTCTTTGTTGTCTGCGGGTTT
This sequence comes from Piezodorus guildinii, assembly GCA_023052935.1. Classification (NCBI taxonomy): domain Eukaryota; kingdom Metazoa; phylum Arthropoda; class Insecta; order Hemiptera; family Pentatomidae; genus Piezodorus; species Piezodorus guildinii. The sequence goes on along the minus strand of CM041297.1, from coordinate 39,796,245 downwards.
GTTATTTATGAAGGAGGCAGCCTCAAAGGACCCCCCAGTTATCGTAACACTGTCTAGTTACGCCCTCCCTCTAAAAGCTAACCTTGCTTCTGACTTGATGCCTCTATCAATACGTGTATTCCTCTCTACTTGCATTAAGTTGTTTATTTCTTATTTCTTTTTTTTTTTGTCCTTTTTTTTTATAAATACAAATCTGGATCGCACAAGACACGGCTTTCATTTCGTTAAATGAGGAATATTCCTCCTTTCACCTCAACAGTATCGTGAGGAATATAACAAATTTATTTTATATCTCAATTAATTGAAAAAAACGCTGCAAATTATTACACAACGGTTTATTATTTCCAAATAACTATATTAAGGTATAAATGTTTATAAGCTGTTAATAGGCAATTAGCTAAAATGAAGAGCTATAAATAATAAAAAAGAAAATGGTATATGACCACTGTTAATTTCAAATCGCAAAAACTCAGCTAGTTTTGAAACAATTTCAATGATTCTTTCTCCACTTTGTGGAAATTTTAATCCTCTATGAGGTAGCGCTAAGGACGAGAAAAAAATGGTATTTATTTATTAACCAGGAAAGACGGATTTTTTTGTTTTCGTTTCGGGTTCTACGCATCTTGAAACGTAAGCCCTCAAATTTTGAGGGGGAGTAGTTTTTTTTGGTCGATTACAAAGGTTCATAATTGAAAATAATTAACCAATACATAAAATCTTAGGTCCACATCCTCTATATTACATATTTTGTTTTTGAAAAAAAAAATATATATATATTTTCGTATATATATAAGTTTGTGTTGTTCTTAGGTTTCAGTCAATGAATAAACAATTTTATCTATGCGACGTTTCGAGAATTTATTGTTCTCATAATCATGCAATTTTGGACAAAATAGTGTTTTAATTAGACATGTTTAGCCTACAAGCTTTGAAAGAATACTGCACGCTCGGTCAGTAATGAGATTACAATTAAGTCAGTAATGAGATTACATAAAATTGTTTATTCATTGACTGAAACATAAGAACAACACAAACTTAAATTATCAACAGTCGAGAACTGATCAAACAATATATATATATATATATATATATATATATATATATATATATATATATATATATATATATATATATATATATATATAGGTTTTCGTGAGGTTTCTGGCCATGAACAGTCATAGTCTACAGTTCTACTCGAGTGTGTTAGTGGAAATCATACGCTAAGGAAAGGGAATTAGTAGAGACTTGAGATTGTTTGAAATTGTATATGATAACATTCTTTATGATTTATTCCCTAATATTTTTTTAATATATTACAGTCCATAAAATATACAAAGATTAGTTTAATTATAATATAATTGTAAAAGGATGCTCTGTTATATGATATGTTACTCACACCAATAATAGGATTAGACTTGACTTTACAATTAACATATAACATACAATTAACATTAACACGTCTAAATAAGTTCTAAAAAACAAAACCAAACCCATATATTTTCAGGCTGACATTTCATATATAATAAAAAGAGGAAAAAAATTACAAAAGAAGATTAAAGTCAGTAATTAATCCGAGACTTCAGAGTCAGGAGCATAATATGACATGGCTCACGTATGAGATTTTAATCGGATAATACGAAAAGCCCCATTTTCCCTATGATCAGGTTATACCTCGTGATAAGTCCTCTTCGAACAATAGCTATTTCTGAAGAAGGTTGGAACAAAGACACATTATAAGTTCAGACACGTGGAAGTTTAATAAGGTCTTCGAAATCTGATTCCTTTTTTTGACATATCTTTTGTCTGATGGTCTATAGCTTCTTTTGTTTGACTTTTTTCCCACAATTAAAAATGTTACTTTTTGACACGCCCTTTAGGGGTTGCTCGAATCGAAATTTTCAGACAGTCCAGATCAAAAATTTAATGGAGAATATTTTTTGTTATATAACATTTGTCACTAGGACTTACCGCTTAGGAACTATTTTGGTTCGAATAAAAAATGTCAGGTCTGTGATTATCAATTATTATAATAAGTTAATTTAAGTAATTTGATCCTTTTCATTCCAATAATATAAAAGAAAGTCAGTAAATTAGATATAGGTATATCTATGATTCTTTGTAGTTCCTAACAATTTACATTTTCTTTTCTTATTTTTTAAAATACTTTTTATGATTAAAATAAAAGTGAAGCTGTTTTACAGAACACTCAAGAATATGCGCAAAGAGAAACGGCCCGTGCTCAAGCATGTCAAGAATAAAAATGGAGAAGTACTGACCGAATCCAAGGAAATCATGGAAAGATGGATGGAATACTTCACAGACCTATTTGACTGCAGCGGATTATCAACAGATAACACGGAAGTAGCTCAGGAAGTGAGTTACATGGAAGAGGATTACATAGCAGAAGACGAGATAACCGAAGCACTAGAACGGCTAAAACTAGGGAAAGCAGCTGGTATAGATGAAATAACTCCGGAAATGATTAAACACATGGGAACAAAAGGTTAAGAAATATTCCAGGCATCTCCTTAATCTAGTATGGAAAGAAAAGAAGATTCCTAAAGATTGGGAAGTGTCCATCATTCTTCCTATATATAAAAATGGTGACCAAAGAGAATGTAAAAACCACAGAGGCATCTCACTTCTAAGCGTCCCGAGTAAGGTCTATTCCACAATCCTTGAGAGAAGGCTAAGGAGACAAATTGAGAAAAACCTTGGAGAAGAACAATATGGAATCAGGCCAAACAGAAGTACCCAAGATCTTATATTCGCTATGCGGCAGGTCACTGAAAAAGTAATAGAAAAGGATAAAAGTGTTCTGGCATGCTTTGTTGATCTGGCCAAAGCATTTGATCGGGTCAGGAAACAAGACATCGTAAGGGAGCTCAATGAAAGGAGAGTAAATGAAGGATTAGAAATGGCCATATCAGGACTTTATATGAACCAGAGAGGTATCATCAGAACATGAAACCCCTTGTCAAAAGAATTTAAGATATCTCAAGGCATCAGACAAGGTTGCAGTCTCAGCCCACTGCTGTTCATAATGGTCCTGGATGGAGCTCTAAAGAAGGCCAAGTCGAGAATGAGACCCTACTGCTTAGGAAACTTGAATCTATCGCCTACCCACCTCACCATGCTCGCATATGCTGATGACATCGTCGTATTAGCCAATAATGGAAGAGATCTCCAGTTCAATCTTCGCGTCCTCCAGGAAGCACTTAACCCCATAAACATGGAAATAAATGCCCGTAAAACGAAAATAGTGAGGATAGGAAGGAGAGAGAACCGAATTGGACGAGTCATCAGGCTAGAGGCAGAAAAGATTGAGCACGTAAAGAGCTTCAAGTATCTGGGCGCACATCTAAATGAGCAGGGCTGGGTGGACGAAGACATAAAGGAAAGAATAAAGTCTGCCGGAAGGAGTTTCCTATCTCTTAAGAAGGGCTTTATAGGCAAAAGAGAGGTCTCCAAACATACAAAGATGGTAGTATACAAAACAACCTTCTTACCTATATTGACGTATGCCAGCGAATCCTGGGCCCTCACCACTAAACATAAAAGCCAACTCCAGGCTATGGAGATGCGCTACTTGAGGAAAGTTGAGGGTAAGGCGAGGAGAGATAGGATGAGAAATACCATAACAAGATCCAACCTTGATGTCAGACCGGCCGAGGATATTGTTGAAGAAATTCAGCTAAGATGGTACGGCCATGTCTCAAGAATGTCGGAGGATCGCGTGGCAAAACCAACATATGAGCTGAAAGTAGAGGAAAGGAGACTAAGAGGAAGACCTAGGAAGACTTGGAAGGATGGGATCAGGAAGGCCTGCCGAAAAAGAGATATAGATTTGAGATCAGCAGGGGAAATGGCGCAGAATAGGAATGCCTGGATCAGCCTCTACATTGTGAGCCCCTCACACTGCTGTAGTGGTAGAGAGGAAAGATGAAGAAGATTAAAATGAGAAGTGAACGCTCACAGCTAAGATGGGCAGTCGAGTATTTGAGATGGCATACAGTCATTCTATACGCACTACTTGGGAACAACAAAGCTCCGGCCGTTTTATTTACGTCACATCAGCCATTTATTTCAACATTCTGTTCCTAAACGAATTCTCTTTCAATGGTATGATTAGAAATTTTTTATCTCATTTTTAACTCATAAAAAATTATTAGATGTTGGAATTGTATATTGGATATATCAAATTAAGAAAAACAAAAATTATACTGTTTTTTTAGATTAAAACACTAGGTTAGACATTAGAATAATTTTTAATAAAAGTTTTTTTCTGGTATTTCCATTGAAAAAGAAATTCTATAGACAACCATGCGTGACGCTTTACCAAAAGCCTCGAAATCATTGTATTGGGTTGATGCAAAATTAATGCAGGTTTTTAGTAGGTATTGTAAATACGCCATATCTTTACTTTAACCATATATATTTAATCAAAATAATTTCCATCTGAATCAATGCACTTTTGCCAACGTTCAACAAGCTTTCTTATTCCACCAGAAAAAAAATCCGAATCCCTGGACTCAATGAAATCACGAAAAGAATTTTCAATGTCGTCCTGGTTTTGAAAATTTTTCTCCCTCAAAAAGTTGTCCAGATGCCTGAAAAAGTGGAAGTCTGTAGGAGAGAGGTCAGGTGAATAAGGCGGATGTTGGAGAACTTCGTAGCCCAACTCGTGCAGTCGTCGAAGCGTTGGTTGTGCAACGTGTGGTCTGGCGTTATCGTGGAGCAGGATCGGCCCCTTCCGATTCATCAATGCTGGGCAAAGACGTTGCAATTTTTGAGTTCCGAGTTCCGCCGCCATTTCTCGTGTGGTTTTGGTTGGGTCTTCTTCCACTTTTGACCTCAGCTGGTCGTTGTCCAGAGCAAGATGACGGCCCCGACCTTCCTTGTCTTCGAGGTCGAAATCTCCTCTGCGAAACTTCTGGAACCAACGCTGCACCGTGCACTCATTAATAGCCTCCTGACCCCACACTTCATTAATATTACGAGCCGTTTGCGCAGCGCTGCGCCCTAATTTAAATTCGTAAAAATAAATTTGACGAAAATCGCACTTTGACATTTTCGATTCAAGACCTTTGAACACACTGAACAAAACAATTTTACTAAACAAATTCATGGCGAAAGAGAGGGTATTAGATAAGGTTTGTTTTGGTATAATAATGATCAATGTTAGGATTAGCTTTGTTTACACAATTGGAATTAAGATATTACAATAGAGGAAACCTACATTAATTTTGCATCAACCCAATACAACATTGAAATGTTGTCAATTTAAACTAGAAACGAAATAAAAAATTTTAAAGCAATCTTTACTCTATTATCTTATGGTATAACAATATATTTAAAACAATTTTTCAAATGAATTTTAAATATAACGAGTATTTGAATAAATTATAATTCCTATGATATTTTTTGAAAATTGGTTAAAAAATCTGGTGCGGGCAACACACGACTTTCACTTACCTTAATTTTTTAATCTATTATAGAATTTTCAAAAACAGTAAGAGATAAACATGAGTGAAACCATTAAAGAATTAGTTAAATGAAATTTCTATAGAAACATATGTTTTAAAAAAAAAAATAGTTTTATCGGATTTTTATCACCCTCTATGACGTTTTATAAGATCTTGAGTTAGATAATATTTTTTTCTAGAAACATTAGCTTTCTAACGGTATATTACACATGTATATTACTGCTCTTATGTTCAAAAACGAAAAATTGCATTAAAAAAATATTTTTTTAGTTTTCTCCTTCAGTTGCTTTTCAATTTGCTTAACTTGCATATTTAGCTGCTATTTATCAATGCTAACTAGATAATATGGTTATTTTTATAAAATATACAAAATTAAAGTTACTTTCGAAGAAGAAAATTTAAAATATCGAAATTTTTTATCAGAATAAAACCTACGCTATGATATTAATGCCCATTAAATTCTACATCGATGTAGCGAGTTTAGTCAAAATCGTTGGAACCGTTTTCGAGGAAATCGAAAAAAGGTGCAAAATGCATGGTATAAAGTGGCTCTTTTGGTAAGCTCAATTTGATGAAAAATGTTTTGTAACGTCTCGGGCGTCTTGTTGTCTTTAATATGAAATTTCAGTTTCATAGGACTTTTCTTTTCCGCCCGGGAGTTACCACACACACACACACACACACACACACACACACACACACACTCACACAGACCTTATTGCAGGACTTAGTTATTTGGACGCAGGGGACCCTAAAACGTGTATTTCCGTTGAAAACTGGAATTCGAAAATTTTCACGTTCGCAATTCTTTCCCTTACTATTTAAAGTAAGTGAAAGTAAAAATCATCAAGTTGTGATATCGAACCAGAAGTTTTCTTTAAAATGTAGTTATTATTATAAATATAGTTGTTAATTATACCATTGTAAGTAAATTTACTTAGGAACAGAATAAGGTTGAAATGGCTGATATATCATAAATAGAATTACCAAGGTCGCATTTCGTCGCGAAAATGTGCGGTTGGAACCAAAATGCAGCGAAGACCTGGTTCGGTACTGGGTTGTAAAGCCTATCGTGATAAATATATAAAAAAATAAGATTGTTTATTCTTTTTTTATAAATAGCTCTATTTTGTAATTTATTTTCATAAAAATACTAAGAGACCTGGAACAACTTTATGAAATAAATTTAGAAGTTAACAAAGAAAGGGTTCAACAAAAGTATATAAATTACCATGCTCACTTTGTCAAAATAGAGGAGTTTATCATTATACAGTCTCTGTCATATAAGATTGAATTTCTGTTTTGTATTAAACTTTTTCCTTGAAAGAACCGGTTGTTTGCTTAAAATGGTTAAATTAAAATTGTATTTCGTCCTTTACTTCTCTTAACGGAAAAGAAACCAATTTCTAGTGAAATGACTTTTACTTTACTTTCACTTACCCAAGTATGAAATATATAGTAAGAGAAAATATTGCGATCTTGAAAATTTGCCAATATACAGTTTTCAATAGAAAAACACATCTTAGGATTCAGTCCAAAATTCTAGGAACGGGTCATATTTACTTAGGAATCCAAATTTAATATTTTTGGGTCTATGGAAGGTCAAAAGAGTTGAGGAAATCAACCTCAGCTTTCATATCTAAGAATTTATTTATGGTGTGTTTGGAAACTTTTTTGAATAAGTGTAGGCAAGCGAAACTAAAAATGGCTAAATTATTCAATTTAAACGAATATGATAACCAATCAAACGAGAAAAGAACAAACATATTTTAAGTAATTTTTTTCCTTAACATAACCTTAACCTAACCTGTACCACTACAACCCATGAAGGGTCTTGGGCTCAGTACATATAGAGATTCGTACTGTTTACTATGCCAACGGCAGTGCAATGAAATGATTAGGCCTTAATCGCGCTCAGCCGCCAGGTTTTTCCCCAATTATTTTGGGTACCCAATTTAAAGAGGCTGGGTCTGCCCCAGGAGGGTCTCCATACCCTAGAGTCGCCCCGGGCGAATTTACACTGAATAAATAATATTCTGCTATAGCCGGGAATCAAACCCAGGACCCGGAGCACAGCAGACTAGCGCTCTATCCACTAGACCACGCCACTCCCTAACATAATAGTAGTAATATAGATGTAAACCGTCAGAAAGCATAACATTTTAGAAAAAAGTGTTACCTTATATAAAAAGTGTGGAAGGTAATGTAAACTGATGAATAGGGCCTAAACCTAAGGGATGATTAGGGATATTTTTATTTAATTGCATGTAAAACATTGATTTTAACAGTTGATGTAAGCGAAAGTCATTTAATGCCCGCACCAGATTTTAAAAAACTGGGGTTGAGCATATTAATATTAAATATATCGAGGTATTTGAATAAATGATAATTTATATGATATTTTTTTTGGAAAATTGATTAAAAAATCTGGTGCGGGCAATACACGACTTTCACTTACCGTTTTTAGAATCTATTAAAGAATTTTCAAATACAGTTAGAGATAAAATAAGTGAAACCATTAAAGAATTAATTAAATGGAAGTTCTATAGAAACATGTGTTTTGTTAAAAAATCTATTATATTATTATTATGTAAAATAAGCACTTAGTTTTATCGGTTTTTCATTACTCTCTATTAACTTTTAAAAGCTTGTGTATTAGGTAATATTTTTTCTAAAATCGTTAGTTTTATCATGTGTATTACTGTTCTTAAGTTAAAAAACAAAAAATTGCATAAAAAATATATTTTTTCAGTTTTCTCCTTTATTTGGGTATCAAATTCATTTAATTTATATATTTACCTGTTTTTTATCAGTGGTAACAAGATAATATAGTTATTTTTGTCGAATCGACAAAATTTAAGGTACTTTAGAAAAAGAAAATTTAAAAATCGGTATTTAAGCCCTGACAAACCATTTTAATCCGAATGAAACCTAAATGATATGAAGCCCATTAAATTTTACATCGATATAGCAAGTTTAAACAAAATCGTCGGAACCGTTTCGAGAAAATCGAAAAAAGGTGCAAAATGCATTATATAAAGTAGCTCTTCTGGTAAGCCGATTTTAATGAAAAAGATTTTGTAACGTCTCGGGCGTTTAGTTGTCTTAATTATGAAATTTCAGCTTTATAGGACTCACCGGTTTTGCCCGGCAGTTATCTCACACACAGAACTTTTTGCGGGACTTGGTTATTTGGACTCAGGGGACCCTAAAATGTGTATTTCCGTTGAAAAATGGAATTTGAAAATGTTCACGATCGCAATACTTTCCCTTACTATATATAGTAAGTGAAAGTAAAAAAAAGTTTTTTAACCGTCTGTTTGCGAAATTTTAAGTATCCAGTTTATCCGAAATGTTTACGAAACGAGTCAATCATTATTTAAAAATAATTAAGGAAATAAAGCGCTCCAATTAAAGGTTCGGTAATGATTCGTTCTCATTTGAAAGCCGCAACCCGGAGTTAATTGGAAATCCATCAATTTTCTTTAGAAAGCTCCTTATTGTATCCCATTTAGCCTTATTCTTATTCCTCCAGGCTGTTGCCACTAATGACCCAGGGTCCTCTTTTTCGTCTAATTGCACCTCCAGTTCCAGGCACAGGTGTCGTACGGACGATTTTCCTGGAGTTATATGTACGTGGATGGCCTAATTATAAGTTATGTTTAAAAGTTAAACTATTACAAATTACAGTTGTAAAAATGTAAATTTCCTCCTGACTGGGAAAACAATATATCGTAGATATGTCTTTTATATACTGCTTTTCCGAGCCATGAAAAAAAATGAGTAATCAGACCAACAGGTGAAAGAAATAATTTACTAACAAAATTTATTTTCAATAGCCTTTGAATAATAATATTTAGAAATCGACAAACAAAATTTCTTTTCATTTATTCTACTCCAGGAAGTCACATTTTACTTTTTCATATTCAAAAAAGCATTAACTAACTTCCATAAAATATAATTTATTCTTTTCAAAATTTAATTAAATTTTATCAACGTTTCGAGGTTTTGTCTTCAACATAGCTCCTGAACGGAAAGTTCTAGGATGCAATTTTATAAAACAAACAATATTTTCTATAAAATTTCTCTTGTCAATGGCCAGGAATATCGTCAGCTTTTTTTACAAAAAATATTGCATTTTCGAAGCATTTATAAACAGTAATTATAGATTAAAAATATGAAACTTAGCATAAAGTGCTCATTATCCTTCCCGTACTAACAAAAAATATCCGTAATTTCTTACTTCGGTTTTGTGATGAGGAGAATGACAAACATGAATATCTGAAAAAGGAGTTTTTCACTCATACCCCTCTTTCTCACAAAACCCGATGCAGATAGCCCTATGGTTTTTTTAAAATGAGTAAAAAATCCTTGCTTATGTCGTCCTTCGGAGGGGAAGTAAACTGGTAGTTCCGAACCATTACGATGACAGATAATCTTTTAAGATCCGTATCCAAAACTCAGGAAACTCACTGTAGTACCGTCCGATTAGCAACAAAAGTTTAAAAGTTAAAATGATTGGCATTTATTAAAATAATAACGGGTACCCAGGCCTGACAAATTTAGAGAGCTGAAAATGGGTAAGCATCACCAAAACATTCCAATTGGAAATTCCATCTTTTTTCCTATCTCTTCTTCCATTTTAATATTTTGATTTATAAATTCCAGTGAAAATACGACCTCATTGACGAAGCGTTTGCTTATATTTATTTCATAAATTTAATGGGCTTTAATATCATGTAGGTTTCATTCTGATTTATATTTAATGCCGATATTTTAAAAACATCTCTCTCTCTCTCAGTATATATATCTTACAGGAATCAGTCATTTTTTTGATAAGTTTTTAATTTTGCCAACGTTTCGGCCCAAGCTTGTGAGCCATCAACAAGCCATGTCCAAGCATAAACTTATAAAAAAAATTAAAAAAATGACTGATTCCTGACTATTCCACCGATAATAGTTTTTACAGTCGACTATACATCCTCAATATAATTCACTCTACTTGGGACCTCAGAGTTTATGCTTGGACAAGGCTCAGTAATGCCCTGATGATGGCTCACAAGCTTGGGCCAAAACGTTGGCAAAATTAAAAACTTATCAAAAAAATGACTGATTCCTGACTATTCCACCTATAATAGTTTCTACAGTCGACTATATATCCTCAATATATATATTATAAATAAAGAAAAAATAATCTGTACCTCTACTACCCATAAAAAAGGGTCTTGGGTCATAGTAAATATAGAGAATCGTAGTGTTTCTACGCCAACGGCCGCCAGCCGCCGGATTTTTCCCAGATTTTGTACACACATTAAAGAGGCTGGGTCAGCCCCAGGAGGGTCTCTATACTACAGGATCATCCCCTGGCTGAATTAACAGAATAAATAATATTCTGCCATAGCCGGGATTCGAACCTAGGACCCGGAGAACGGTAGACTAGTATCTTGAATTTTGTAGATTAAAAAAATTAACCATATCATCTTGTTAGCATTGATAAAAAGAAACGTTGGCAAACAATAAAATAGTTGAAACTATTTAGTTGTTTCATTTAATGACCGCCACCCGGACTAATTCCTTCCAATAAAAAAAAAAAAGAGTAAATATATAAGTTGGAATAATTTTATATCCAACTATAAAAGATTAGAGATGCAATTTTTGTAAATTTGAACTTAGGAAAATTAAAATATAGGTGTAAAATACCGTTGGAAAGCTAAAGAGTTTAGAAAGAATATTATTTGTTTTTGCTACTTTGATTAATCGGACGATACTACAATGGGAGTTCTAAATTTTGTCTATCCAGGTTTTTTAACGAGTACCTGACATTGCACAGGCTCCTTTTACCACCTTATAGCGTCCCCTCCGAAGGACGGCATAACTAAGGAATGTTTACTCCCATTAATAAATCTTAGAACCATCTGCATCGGGTTTTTTTTTAGAAAGATGTTTTAACCCGTGACCTTTGGCATACGAGGCTGATATGCTAGCCACTCTGCTAGTGCTCTTTCCTGATGATCGCACCCTTAACCAACTTCCCGAATTTTTATAAAGATTTTGTCTCTCTTAGTTATGAATTATTCTATAACTATCAGCGAAAACTCACATTTCAATTATAATATCAAATATCAGGTTTTGGGAATCTTTACTAACATGAATTTCGCTATACTAAAATAATACTAAAGTGAATACTTTTAAAAACGTCTTTTTAACCTTAAAAGCCTGATTGTTAATCAATTGCTTTCATAACAGAAAGCTGCTTTTAAGATGATTTGGAATTTGCATAAATCAATCAACATAGCCTTTCCCGCTTCAGGTAAATATTCGTAAATAAACTTGGTGAGTAACTTTACAAAGCACTTTGGGAAAGGAGAAGTCTTTGAATTCTGTTAAACATTTTTTATATCATATTATAAGTTTTGTCATTTTCATTTCTCGATTACAATAAGGAGTTATTAGAATGTTCCAATGTAATTGAACGAATATGTATGGATTTCCTTACCTTTTTTTAGTGTGTCCTCTATTTTGGCTTATTACTTTTAGTAATTAACCTCTGTAAAAGATCAAAAAGAAATAACCATCCTCCTCTCGAAACTTTAGAGCATAAGTTTCAAGACCCGTAGAAACTGAATAAGGAATAAAAAAAAAATAAAAAAATAAATTCCTTTGTCCGCTGCTTTTCTTCGAGAAAAATAATCATTGAAAAATGTCTAGAACTAGCAGAGATATAGCGCTTTGAAATTAGCAGCGGTTATTCATGTTTTATGTTATATTCCATTTTTCTTTGATTAATTGATTGCTCATCATATTAGGTAATTGCCTGTAAACAGCCATATAAACTGTTGTAACCTAATACAGTTAATTGGAAACAATAAACCATTTTGTAATAATTTTCAGTGTTTTATTATAAAAATAATAATAATAAATAAATAAATAATAATCCTGGGATAAGCCCTTTTAGTGTAACCTTTACAGAATATAGAAAATGGTATCCAGAGTGTTAAGGTAAATAAAATTAATATAAACTAGCACCGTTTTTGAGAAAATCGAAAAAAGGTGCAAAATGCATAGTATAAAGTGGCTCTTCTGGTAAGCTCATTTTGATGAAAAAGGGTTTGTACCGTCTCGAGCGTAATTTGTCTTAAATATGAAATTTCAGTTTCATAGGACTTACCGTTTCCGCCCGGGAGTTACCACACACACACAGACCTTTTTGCGGGACTTGGTTATTTGGACTCAGAAGACCCTAAAAAGTGTATTTCCGTTGAAAACTGGAATTCAAAACTTTTCACGATCGCAATACTTTCCCTTACTATATATAGTAAGTGAAAGTAAAAATCAATAAAAATATATTTAAAAAAAAAACAATGGACACTTTAGCAAAAGGATAAGTTAATAATCCATCAGTATGCATAAAAATGTTCTATAAGAATAAGTCATTAAGAATTGCTGTGGAGCTATTACCATTCAAGGAAAAAATGGCTTAACAAGCCCCACCCCACCCTTAGTCGGGTGTTGGGCGCGCAACAGATTTAAAAAAAAAAAAAAGTTCAATTAAGAAGACTTTACAAGCCAAAAACGCTATGTATATATGTAGCCTCTATGTATAAAAAAAACAAACTCAAAATTCAGCATTAATTAGGACATTCTACTTTATTAAAGATACACTTTGTATCAAAAGGGTTAGTGTAATTTTCATACGAGTCCAGTTAGTTTAAATGTAATCACGTAATTAATGTTGTTATATACCATATTATGTGTATGTGTATGCTTCCATGGTTGAATATATAATATATTTGAAGGGACACGAGACGCTTAGCTTGTGTATATTAGTAGGGATATTGCTTAATGACAGTTTAATGATCCCTTATCTGTCAGATCCAGGCCCTAAGCTTAATAACCTGCTAAAGTGTTATAATTTAGAAGGCAACCAGCTCCACTGCCTCTATGATGACATGTTAATAGGTTATTATACACAAGGCAATGATTATTTACTAAATTATCTTATCAGTAATTACAACACATATGTTGAAAAACATTTAAATGCTCACATTAATCTTTACATCAAAAAATCTCAATTTTTTTTTTTTTTTAAATCTCAAGTTCTTACGTATTTCTTCATTGCGGGTATTAGTTTCTATAAAATCTGTATCTTTTCAACATTATATTTTAAGATTTATATTACTACTTCCGTTTCCAGAATCTGTTTTTTAGTCTAAAAATCTGGTGCGGCAACACACGACTTTCACTTACCACCGTTTTAAAAATCGATAAAAGAATTTTCAAATACAGCTAGAGATAAAAATGAGTGAAACCATAAAACAATTAATTAAATTGAATTTCTATAAAAAGACGTGTTTTACTAAAAAATCTATTATATTATTACCTAAACTAATCAGCTAGTTTTATCGGCTTTTCATCACAGTTTATTAACATTTACAAGCTTGTGTATTAGGTAATATTTTTTACTGAAGGAATTGGTCCGGGTGGCGGTCATTAAATGAAACAACTGAATAGTTTCAACTATTTTATTGTTTGCCAACGTTTCGACCCCCATTGTGGGTCATCATCAGGGCGTCTGGTAGGCGAGTGGAAACTGAAACAGTTTATGATGATGACGTCTACCAGACGCCCTGATGATGACCCACAATGGGGGTCGAAACGTTGGCAAACAATAAAATAGTTGAAACTATTCAGTTGTTTCATTTAATGACCGCCACCCGGACTAATTCCTTCAGTAATTCTCAACGGTCAACTAATTATATCCACGGTAATATTTTTTGCTAAAATATTTTTTGAAGTTATTTAAACATAAATGACACCGTATACATACATACATATATATATATATATATATATATATATATATATATATATATATATATATATATATATATATATATAAATAACGGTTACCATTGAAGTTTTCACTTCTGTCGTTCGGTCTTATGCACACAAATAGTTTTTATAACTAATATTTTTGATTTTAATAGTACTTCGGTTCCTCCTTAACTTAATACTTGTCAAAAATAAATTAATTTTTTTTAACTTTTGAGTAAATTACCATTCCTTATAACCCTATAATTTATAACCCCCCCCCCGGCAAACCGCTCAACACCCTAACCTATTCCTCGAGCCATAACGGTCAAGAAGAAGAAGGTTAGTGCAATGTAAATGCAGTATCGACCCGACAGGAGCGTCCTGGCCGAGCACTATCTTATCTCCTCCCGTTTTTGTCGCCCTACCTGTCACCCGCATCCGACCTTCGAAAAACATATCCCAGCTCCCTCAACTACCACCATTCCCCCGCCACTTATACCCTCGTCCCTCGACGCTCCATCATATTTGGGATTGAGGATCTCTCTCTATGGTCTTCCATAGGGATTGTCTTAAAGGTTTATGGGGTCTAAGGTTCACTCTCAAATCGATTGTGAACTTAAAATACTCCAAGATTCGATATAGCGAATTCAGTCGAAATCGTTTGAGCCGTTTTTGAGAAAATCGTAATAAGGTGCAAAATGCATGGTATAAAGTGGCTCTTCTGGTTAGCTGATTTTAATAAAAATGTTTCTATAACAGCTCAGGCATATAGTTGTCTTAAATATGAAAGTTCAGTTCCATAGGACTTTTAGCTTACACACACTAAAACGTTTTATTAATGTTTAAAAATAAAAATCTAGTAAAACAAAAAATGTCACTAGAGTAAAGTTATGTTCTGTATACTCTCTCCTATGATCGACAAGCCTTTTAATATGGAAGAAATAATTCTGAACATTCAGGCCTTTTAACAGCTCATACACCTCCTGGTTTGATATACGTCCCCATACCTGGTCCATGAAGACTCCATCCAGGATATTTTATCATGAATTAAGAGAGCCAGTCGATCCAATCCACAGATAGTTCACGTCTCTGACCCTTGCTAACACTGGCCATTTGAGTGTTCTAAATTATTGTTACTATTGTTAGATTATCTATATTTATAAAAGCAAGTGCCATTTCACTAGATTTTCTGGTCTTTGCAGTATCTCAAAAATGAATATGGTTGTGAAATTGAATTTATTTATTTATTGTTTAAATGCATCTACCCACTAAGGGTCATTAGCATATTACATACATATGGTCAATATAACATTTGTTTTGTTTTTTTCTCTTTAACATTGTTAATAAACTATATATGATTATACACTCCACATTTTTAAAAAAAACTTGAATAACCTTTTAACACTGCCCTCACTGTCACCAAAAGCAACCTCCAGGCTGTTACTTATCTTGACAGCTCCTTCTTGCTTTGCTGAATGCCTCGCAGTCCATTATGACGTGCTCCACTGTCAGCGAACACTTGCAAGTCCTGCAGGTCGGAGGGTAGAGTCCCTTCAGGAGGTAAGTATGGGTAATGGCGGTATGGCCGCAGCGTAGTCTGGCTAGGACGACTTCTCTCAGAAGTTTTTCTAAGCCTCTGGGCTGTCTTTAATTTTCCCCAACTTTTCGGCTTTTCCTCTCCACTCCTTAGTCCACAATTTGTATATAGTTTCCTTCACATATGCACGCCAGTCCAGACTAGTAGTCCTATCAACGCAAACAACATCCTTAGGATCCGTACGAGCAGCATTTGCAGCACGATCAGCTTCTTCATTATTCTTAATGGCAGAATGAGAAGGAACCCGCAAGAACCTGATTTTTTTGCCTGAATGAACACATTCTCTTTCTAGAAGCTGTATGTTCATTATTAATGCATCTTTCGAGTCGTTTTTTTCTAATGACTGGATTGAACTGAGAGAATCTGTTACGATCAAGTGATAATTATGATGGTGTTTTAAGAAATTGAATTATTCCTGGTTTTATCGTATAGATGTGGAAAAGGCTGGCTTTGTAAAAATTCCTCCTATTTTTTTTTTCTAAAACGTAAAACTAAATTGGTTTTCGAATAACTCAAAAACTATACTTCTCCTTAAAAATTATAAATACTCATTTGAACAATGATCGAATTTCCAACTCCACAAAAGCAAAATCGTCTTAATCTGACAAGAATTAGCAAAGGTACTATTCTAATTTATGAGAATATGTTTAAGCATATTGAGCGTCGTATCCATGTTTAGTGTGTAGGGTCCCACAGCCACATGTTCAATTGTTATTAGTATTTTTAAAAATAATTCGATGTGGCTAAAAAACATTTTGTTTCAAGAATATATTTAGAATATTTGTTTATTGGGTTGTTTCACATGAAATGTCCGTTTTTATAGTTTCTGAAACACATAAAGGATTTTGCAGGTCTCTGTTGTTTTCTTCCGAATGTTTACATATTTAAAGTAAACAGTTACTAATCCTCTACCTTTGTATTATAAACATTAGCTTCCCAATTAATTACCCACTTTTTAGTATACCTCCAAATATGAACATGGAAACACGCGATTTTCAAGTAATATTTTTGAACGGGTTTAAACTCGGCCATTCAGCAGCTGAGGCTGCTAGAAATATTTGCAAGGGGTTTGGGGAAGAGAGTGTTAATAAATGGACCATTCGCTGTTGGTTTGCGAAGTTTTCAGCTGGGGATACCGACTTGGAAAACTTGCTCCCAGGAAGACCTCTGTCCGTAATAGACAACGATGCCTCAAACATACAGTAGAAGGAAACCCCTACCAAACAGTTAAAGGACTCTCAGCACATCTAAATGCAAGTGCATCTACCGTTTCCAGACATTTAAAGTGTATTGGGAAAGTAAAAAAGCTCGATACATGGGTACCTAATGATCTCACTGAGCGGCAGCAATGGAACTGGGCTACGAAGTTCTTCCGCACCCACCATATTCTCCAGACTTGTCTCCAACAGATTACCACCTGTTCAGGAATTTAGACAACTTCGTCAAAGAAAAACTTTTTGAAAATGATGA
This sequence comes from Piezodorus guildinii, assembly GCA_023052935.1. Taxonomy (NCBI): domain Eukaryota; kingdom Metazoa; phylum Arthropoda; class Insecta; order Hemiptera; family Pentatomidae; genus Piezodorus; species Piezodorus guildinii. Next base: position 39,778,878 of record CM041297.1, on the reverse strand, counting down.
TCAAGTGAGAAGTGCGTTTTCAGATTTTGTTTCACTTCAAAGCTCAGAGTTTTTCAGTTCGGGAAAAAAAAGTTAGTGTCACGATGGGAAAAATGTGTAGAAAAAGAAGGTAAATACTTCGAATAAGATTATCTTGTTTTCATATCGTATTTTTAATAAAAATCCTTTACCTTGAAAACGGACAATTCATGTGACACGACCCAATAATTCTAAAAAAATCCATGTTATTCTGGGAAGCAAAGCCGCTGGGAGTTACAGCTATTTTAATATAAAATAAACCAAATTCTTTAAACTCTAAATTCATTTAATATGTCTAAAATTTATTTTAACACCAGAGATAAAGGACAGTCGTGTGCTGTGCTCACCAGGTTTTGTTTTACATAACATTTAAACTTTGTTGAACGTTTGTTGAAAACTCTCCTGAGCCATGCTCCTGTGATTAAGGACAACTCCGTTAAATCGTGCCTGCCATTGATAGGTTCATTAACTTTCCCTACCATTACAAAGGAAAATTCTTAACGATAACCTAAAGACTCTCAGTCTTAAAATCTACACCAGTATCGTTTCCTGCATTTTTCAATTTCACTTATAAATAGACGAAACACATAGAAAGTAAAAGTATAGCGATAGTAAAAATTATCGAATTCGAGTTTTTACCGGAAATACACAATTTAGAGCTCCTGAGTCCAAATCACTGTGTCCTGCAAAAAGGTGTGTGTTATGATGTCTATTTTTAAAACGATAATTTGCATTAGACTGATATTTGATATTTAAGAAGTATAGATGCCTGAGATGTGACAGCTTTTTATCAAAATCGGCAAACCAGAAGAGGCATTTTTTTTTCCATATTTTTTCACCTTTATATGATTATCTTAAAAACGGCTCTGACTATTTTGATAAAACTCGTTACATTGATGCAAAATTTCACGAGCTTTAAAATCATGTAGGTTTCATTCTGATTAAAACAGCCCAATAGGGCTAGCTAGAATGCTGATTTTTTAAATGTGCTTTCGCTAAAGTATCTTTAATTCTATAGATTCAAAAAAAATAGAAAGCTTTTATTAAATACGGCTAAATCTACAAGTTGGACGCAATATATTTACAACTAAAGGAGATAGGAGAAAAAAAAATGTTTAGTTTTTTTTCTGAACACAAGAATAGTAATTTAGATTTATAATATATAGTTAAAAAGCTAAATAAGTTAGAAAAAATACTATACACAAAGTTGTGGAAGATGTGAAGTGATGAATAGGGCCTAACTTAAGAGATTATTGTGCATATTAGTTAATCTACAACGTAAGTTCATAGCGAAACTGAAAATAGGGACAGCGGGGCTAGTTGAGCACAGGGGCAAGTTGGGCAATTGAAATATCTCGCAAACTATTCACCGCACAGCATAGGCATCTTATGGCGGCTGAATGAGCGAGTTGTTTTGTTTATTTTGTGACCAAAAAGTAAAAACGTCGTTCATCACAAGCTTTCGTCTGTATTAGTTAATTTGTATCTGTCTTTAATCAGGTAAGTGTCATAATATCTTAGAGAATTATTGTATTTTTGATATGTAGAGTCGTTCTGGGTATAATTCCTATATAATAGCCTCACTTTTGTTTTCAAATTCCGGGTCGGGGTTAGTTGAGCTATAGTTGGTCTACTTACCTCACGACTCAAACAACTTAAGTAATGAAGGTTTTATTTTTTGTTAGAATGCGACTTACAAGAGGAAGATTTCAAGTGTGTTCTTGATTGCAACAGTGACACTGATCATCAAGTTCAAAGATTAAGTAATATTTTTTTAAGATATAAGCTTATGAGTAATAATATAAACATTTAAGTCTGATTTTAAATATCAAGACTGAATCTAATGTTGAAGTTAATCATATAATACGCTAATGTTTTATTGATTTAGTTTTGGTTAATTATTCAAAGAAAATTACTTTAAATTTTGTCGTCCTGTCACTAAAAGAGGATAAATAAAGAGCTGATTGTTAAACACATATTTTACTTTACTTCTAGTCGAAATTGAATCCATGGTTTGGTTAAACGTTCTTAGCGCTCAACTTGCCCCATACCCTTGTTAACACCCACTATGGGGTACATTAAGCAAACTTTACTTCCTGGAATTAAATAGCTGTAGCTCTTAAAGTCAACTTCTTACAAAAAATTACTATGGACACTTTTTCTAAAGGGGTATATTACATAACCATCAAGCGCTTGAAAACTCATTAGACATTACCATAGAGGAGCAATCCAAGTGAAAAATTGCTCAACTAGCAACGCCCTACCCTAATTCTTTAAATGTTTTTCAAGTTTAACTTTTTTTTTTATAGTTTATAAATTGTAATATAGTTGTATAACATACTGTTAAAAAGTTTACGAGATTTAGCTTATAAAAAAATTGTAGAAGGTAATTGTAAAGTGACGAATAGGGACTATTAGGTGATTGTATTTACAAAACAGTTTTATAATGTTAAATTATTTAGTATAATATAACCGTTTTTATCAAAAATGAATTAATTCTAACTTTATTAAAAAGTGCTTAAATTGATTTTAACAACAGAGTAAGTGAATTCTCGTGTTGCGCGCACCTGATTTTTTAAAATAATTAATTGAGAACTATACTCGTTAAAATGACACATTGATATTTTCCTGAATGATTTGAAAAAATATCAAATGTTAAAAAAGCGAATAAAAAGTCCAATCAATTCGAAAGGCATGTTAAGCGATGCTTATAAAATTTTACTCGCCAATGACCGATGAAGCTCGAAGCCGCTGGCCCGTAAAGTTGGTGCCCTCTCGACCGAAACCTCCGAGAATTCTGGTATAATTATTAAATTCCGTTTGATGAACCGTAGCCTGGAATTCGGAAGATATCTCGAATAAGAAATAAACTGAATGAGGGTGTATTTAATAAGGGCGGGTAGAAAATGCTCCCCATCATTTAGTTAAAGGAGCCTGGTTTCGCTTCCCTCCTTAATTCTTCCATCATTAAACCATCAACAGTCATTATAATAGCCTTATTTGGATTTTATTTTATTGCAGCTGTTTAATTTTATTATTTTTTGTCGAATTATATAGAATAGCCTGATTTTATAAGATTTAATAAAAAATAATCGTATTTATCATTAATATTATTAAAATAATTTATATATACTGATTCATTTTTACTTTCACTTACCTATATTTATTTATTTTTTCACCCTACCTTGCAATATATGCAACACGGGTTATGACAACATTAACTTGCCGATTAGGCCAACAAGTTACTGTTGCCAATTAGCTTCGTTCAATTAGGTCTTCCATTTACTAAGTTCCTCCAATGCCTGCAATCCTTCTAGCTGTTCTCTTTCCCATGTTGAAATTTCCACTCGTACACCAACTTTTTGAAGTACGGGTAGTTGTATCACTTACCTATATATGCGATCGTGAAAATTTTCGAATTCCAGTTTTAGAAACCCCCGACTCTAAATGCCCAAGCCCCGAAATACACCTGTGTGAGGTAAGTCTTGCGCAAAACGAATAGTTGTTAATAATAATAATAATAGGCTTAGCGAACCCGAAGGTTCGATGCCGATACCACCAAATTCCGCCTACACAGACTCGTCCAATGCTCACCATTCAAGCCCAAGCTCCCGAGATCAGCCTTAACGCAATCCTCCCATCTCCGCTTCGGCCTACCTTTCGGACGCCTACCAGTCAAATCAGCAAATACCAACTTTCTCGGAATCCGTTCGTCATCGAGCCCAACAACTTTACTCGCCCATTTGAGTCTCCGCGATGCAATCAGCTCAATTATATTCACTGGATGCAAGTTCCGCAATTCCGCGTTATGCAACCTTCTAAACTCCCCAGTGTCCTCATCCCTCTTCGGACCAAATATTTTACGCAATACTTTATTTTCGAAAACCTTAAGCCGCTGTTCATCCTTTAAAGTAAGCGGCCACGTTTCACATCCGTAAAGAACCGTTGGAAGAATAATAGTTTTATAAATTCTAATCTTTAAGTTTTTAGATAGAAGCCGCGAACTAAGTAACTTAGCAACTGAATAATAACACGCATTTCCCACCTTTAACCGGGACTTTATTTCTTCCTGGATTTCATTTTTTCTAGTTATAATTGAACCTAAATACTTGAATTTCTCTACGTGTTCAAAAGTATGACCTGATACATCAATATCTCCAAGATCGACACCGTTTCTGCTACTAATCATATACTTCGTTTTATCGGTATTTAATTCGAGTCCTATTTCTTTACCGGTTTTTATTAACACACTTGTATTTAGTTGTATGGTTTCCGTGTCTTCACCTAGCAGTACCAGATCATCGGCATATCCCAAAACCGGAATCTTGTCACCCATATTTAAGCCTTTCTCGGTACACATCACCTTTTCTATGACATATTCTAAAGCTATATTAAATAACACAGGTGAAAGGGAGTCACCCTGTTTTAAACCCGATCGCACCTCAAATCTCTCGGAGTAATTATGACCGATTCTAACTTTATGGAATGTTTCTGACAAACACATCTCTACTAGGTTTACTAACTTTCTAGGTATTCCCTGTTCAATCATGATGTTATATAGCTTCTGACGGTCTATTGAATCATAAGCCTTTTTAAAATCGATATAAAGTTGATGGACTACACCGTTGTATTCCAATTTTTTCTCTAATATTTGACGTAGTGAAAATATTTGGTCAATAGTCGAGCGATTCCGCCTAAAACCACATTGGTAATCTCCGATAATTTCCTCAGCGTATTCCGTGATTCGACTAGTTAGAATTGACGAGAATATTTTATAGCATACTGGGAGAAGAGAGATCCCACGATAGTTGTTACAATCCGACCTCGGTCCTTTTTTGTGAATCGGAATAAGTATTGATTCTTTCCATTCTTCGGGCATTTTTTCAGTTTCCCAGATCTTTTTAACTAAAAAATGTATTTTGGAAACGCCCGCTTCTCCACACGCCTTGATTAATTCACTCGTGATATTATCATTTCCTGCGGCCTTATAACGTTTTAATTTTCCTATCGCCATTTCGACTTCCTCTTTACTCGGTGCGTCTATCCATGGTTCAGCGCTCTGATATTCAGAGAGAGGAGATTGATTATTATTTTCCGTATTTAAGATGCCGTCAAAGTGTTGTTTAAATTTATTTAATATCTCAAAAGGATCCGCAATTATATTGTTATTTGCATCTTTAATCGCATTCAATAGAGGTTCAAATCTTTTACGCGATTTGTTTATACCTTTGTACATCTCTCTTACGTCATTTTCGTTTCTGTGTTTTTCTATTTCTATTATTTTGCCTTTAAGATACTCTCTTTTCTTATTTTTTAAGAGTTTTGAAGTTTCATTCTTTACTAACCGAAAATAAGCCACATTATTATCGCTTGGATTATTTAAGGAATTCAGTTTAGCGGTTTTTCTTTTTTCGCACATATTTTGACAATCCCTGTCGAACCAAGGTTTGTTCTTTTTATTTTCAATTTTTCCAAGACATAAATTACCGACCTCTTTAATATTATCCCTGATCCCTTCCCATAGTTTGTTTACATCTTTGTGTTCCTCGTCTGAAGATTCCAAAGCTTCGAACCGATTTTTTACTTCTATCGCGAATTGTTTTCTAATTTCGAGGTTGTTCAATTTAACTAAATCAAAATTCTCGGGACGAATATAGTTCGGTGTTCTCTTTTTTGTATTTAGTTTTTGTCGAAGTTTCGCGATTACTAATTCATGATCAGAACCGCATTCTGCACCCCGATACGATCTCACGTTAATTATGCTACTTTGCCATCTGTTTTGTATTAAAACATGATCGATTTGATTCCGTGTTTGTCCATCCGGCGATGTCCACGTATACTTATGAATATCCTTATGTTTAAATGTAGTACTTTTGATTACTAGGTTTTTCAAAATGGCAAAGTTTATTAGTCGGGTCCCATTATCATTACTATATTCGTGCAAACTTTCTTTACCGATTGTAGGACGATATACTTCTTCCCTTCCAACCTTTGCGTTCGCGTCGCCTAGTATTATCTTAATGTAATTTCGTGGTAACTTATCGTAAACCGACTCTAGTTTATCATAAAATTCGCATTTTACTTCATCATCACTGTCTTCGGTGGGAGAATGAATGTTTATAAACGCGATTTTAAACCAACGCCCTTGAAATATAGCAACCGATATTCTTTCACTAAAGAACTGTACGTCCCGTAAAGCGGAAAGAAATCTATTCCTAATCAGAAACCCGGTACCTAGACAATAATTAACGCTCCCCCCGTACCAAATAGTATACTTTCCTTCTGTTAACGAACCCTCCCCTGGCCATCGAACCTCTTGTAATGCAACGATATCTAAATGGTACCCTTAACTTCATTCGCGACCGACTTTAACCCACCTGCCGTATTTAAACTTCTAAAACGAATAGTTGTACGAAACTAAAATTTTATATTTAAAACAACTATACGCCCGAGTTGTTACAGCAACTTTTTCACTAAAATCGGCCACTTTCTACCATGCAGTTTGCACCTTTTTACGATTTTCTCAAAAACGGCTCTAACAATTCTGATGAAACTCGGTATATTGATGTAAAATTTAATGGTCTTCAATCTCATGTAGGTCTCTGATTGAAATAGTCTGACAGATCTTAATTGCTGATATTTTAAATTGTTTTCCTCTAAACTACCTTTAATTTTGTACATTCCAAAAGATTAACCATATTATCTTAATGGTATTGAAGAAGGACGGCTTAATATACAAGTTGGACGAATTTGATGGCTAACTAAAGCAATACTTTTTTTTAATATATTTTTTTTTTATAAGAAGAACAGTAATATAGACGTATATACAGGGATCACTTGTAGCTGGGTGGCTAGCGTAACAGCCTACCATGCTAAAGGTCACGGGTTCAAACCCGCAGGTGGTCCTAGGATTTTTTAATGGGAGTAAAAAATCCTTAGTTACGCCGTCCTTCGGAAGGGACGTTAAAAGGTGGTCCCGAGCCTGTGCGATGTCAGGTACTCGTTAAAGATCCCTATCCTAATAAAACCTGGATAGGCAAAATTTAGGACTCGCACTGTAGCATCGGCCGATTAGCCACAGCAGCAAAAAGTGACGTTAAATAAATAAACAAATAAACAATAGACGTATATACCATTGGAAAAAGAAAGATTTTCGAAAAAATATTATCTGATACAAAAAGTTGTAAAAGGTAGTTGATAATAGGGAAGGTAAGACAATGTCAATTGTAAAGTGACAAATAGGGAATAAACCTATTGATAATTAATAATTTAATGTAGTTAAATACACGAATACACGATTTATTAAAATCAACTTAAAATTTTTTTTAATTATAGTATATTTAATAGTTTTTAAATTGATTTTAACAATCGAGATAAGTGAAAGCCGTGTGTTGCCCGCACCAGATTTTTTATTATAATTTTTTTGATAATTTAATATTGATTTTGAACTTACCAATGGTTATTGGCCATTTTCCTTAAATATAAATTGGCAGTATTGATAGTTCGTCTTTCTTAAGTTCTTTTTATTAATTTATTATATCAATAAATAATTCAAAAAGCCGTAGAAAGTTATATTGCCTACATAGTAAAATAATAGACCACAGTGTAATAATTTGCAGAGTTTTTAGTTTAAAGTTCATTAACTTGCAACATATGTGTCAAAAATTATATTAAACGAATTAAATTTTAATTTTCTCAATAGCGTAAAAAAAAAATCTTTTTCATTCCCCATTCCAGGGAAATTCCAGCAAAAAATATTTGATAAATGATCTGAGCAGAGTGATACAGTCGCGACAGACTAAACCCTCACATAGGAGTAAAAAAGTGTCATTTGTTACTAACTCCAGGGGCGAATTGGCTTGCTTCAGATAAATGGTGTTTCCTGATAAGGATTGAAATTTCGTTCTAGCTATCGCGGAATTGTCAGGGTTCGATTCACGGATTTTTTTTGCTTTTAATTCCGACTGAAATCGACGTTATGTGACTGATTTTATTTTCGTATTTGATTTTAAAAGCTTAGCATTGCTCTTGTCGATAGTAAAAATATGAGTGACGATCCATTGACTTTTTTTATTTTCGCTGTCAATTCTGCTGATGACCATTATAATCTTCTAAGAAGATGGCAATACGTTTTTTTTTTAAACTATCGCACGGTTTAAACGTCGGTTTTATCTAAGTAATGCACATATTTATTTATACATATTTAATTCTGTTGAGAACGATTTCCCACGCAGATGGAAGTTAATGTACCTCTTGTTAACTAAACTGATTCAATCATCATATTTTGTTAACAAATGTAATATTAACACGGTTAATATTTCGGTGGAACGTTAAAAAAATTAAAATAAAAAAGCTTACAGTAATGAGCCATTGGCATGTTGATATGTTTGAGACTTATAATTAAAGCTATAGGTACTTGGAAATTACAATTATTCATGCAATTTAATAGGTAAAGGATACCATTGAATTGACTTACATAGGCTGTAAATTTCAAGCCTGGAGTTACGGTCAAAATAAAAAAGGGAATTCAAAGGGCGGTATTTGGCATCACCCCAGATGAATTCTTTATAGCTATGACTTAATCAAATTTGGTCATGCCTTCCCTAACAAGCTTGAAACTTTGCTTTGAAATTTACGCACAGCTTTATAAAGGGGAATAAATAGAACAGCAGAAAACAGTGCATTCAGCGAAGAGCAGGAACCAAAACTGAAGAGAAATACGTACTTTCATGAGGACGTCTAGAGATGGTGCAATCACAACGCTACGGTCCCATATTTAGATCGATATAGAAATAACATTACTTATATCGACCAAGAGAGCTCACAATTTAAAAAAAAAATATATAAAACCCAATCTGCTTTAAAGAAAATAGAACAAAATTAAAAAATATATATATTTTAATTGAAATTTACAACTGTCTATAATAGTACAAGTAAATATCCTGCTAAAAGATACTGTACATGATAAACAAGACGAAAAACTGCCCTTTGACAGCACTCTAGTAGTGAATCTAAACAAGAAGGTCTCGAGGCCATGTTCTCTTCAGATGCCTCGGTCAATTATCAGGAATTGAAGAGGAAGCCAGAGTGCATTTAGGATCAGATTTCCACTCTGCGGAATGTGATAGAGAAGTCCTGGGACCATGGCCGAAACGTCTATCTGGCGTTTTAGATTTGAAGACGGCATTGGTTTCGGTGCCTAGGAAAGACATTATTTGTACATTTATTTATCGTCACTTTATGCTACTATGGCTAATCGAACGATGCTACAGTGGGAGTTCTAAATTTTGCCTATCCAGGTTTTATTAGGATAGAGGTCTTTAACGAGTATCATCGCACAGGCTACCTAGGAAAGACATTTGGGAATCCTTAAGGACGAAGAACATTCCTCAAACGTTGTTAAGGACTATAAAGTCAACATACCAGGAGCCAAAGTGTGTAGTGCGCTTAAATGGGCAAGAATCTGAGGTGTTTAGGATAGAAAATGGAGTAAAACAGTTTCCCTAAGTCCCCTTCTGTTTATTGTATATATCGATAAGATTGCCTCAATTCATAAAAGACGCACAGCCAGAATGCACAAGGGCCAACGGAACGTGTATCCTGTTGTTATAGAGTTCCTCTTGTTTGCTAACGATATAGTCCTTATAGCGGAATCTCCAGAGCAGCTTCAGCAGACAGTGACGGAGTGGAATGAGCAACTGAAAAGAAAGAGAATGACTATCAATTCCACAAAAAGCAAGGTTCTTCAAGTTGGTAGAGCTCAAGAAGATGTACAGATCTCCTGTGGTGGAGAATTGACGGAGGTGGTGACCGATTTCACGTATCTAGGCACGGTGATCAGTAGATCTGGAAAATCGGATTCAGAAATCTCGAGCACGATTTCCAAGGCTTATTCTCCTTATATTACTAAAACTGCAACTCGGATATCAGAAAAAGAGCACGAGACGTGAAGTTACACCTTTTTAAGTCTATCTTTCTACCAGAGCGGAGAGCTGGATTATGAATCAAAAGCTACAAAGACGTATCACAGCCTCAGAAATAAAGTTTCTTAGAAGTATTATGGGAAAGACACGGAGAGACTGTGAAAGGGTCAGGGAAGAGTATGTATGCTCTTTTCTGGAAGTCCTAGAAAAGAGGCAATGGTAATGCATGCGAATGGATCACCATCGGAACCCAATAAAACAATGGAGGTAAGATCTTTAGGAAGAAGACCTGGAAGACGCCCAAAGGCAAATGGGTCGAAGAGAAAGAAGAACTCCTTCAAAACAGGATATATGGCCAAAAAGTACTATGTAACCTTCAGATTGCACATGAAACATACAGGTGCCTTATTCCTCAACTTTGGCTCACTAATATGCTCTTAATATTAATGATTTGCTGCAAGGACTAATTATGTTGTATTCATATTTAAAAGTCTCTGTAGGAATATTATTTTTTTCCGTGTATTTCACCTCAACTTATAAAACAAAATCCCTCCTCTTCGCTATAAATCTATTTTTTATTTACACCGAATATCTCGGAGCTTTAATTTTACCGACCCAGAGTGATTTCAAAAGGTATGCATTATTATAACACTCCTGAAAATTTATAAAATATCACCAACTCAAAATTGGACATTTAAAGTGTAAATTTCCCACTATCATAATATGAAAATAACATCGGAAACGGACAACAAAGCACACTGCGCAATATCTCACCGGAAGGAGAAGCTATGCCGGATGTAGCAGAAATTGGGAGGCAGGAGGGTCAGGGGCAGAGCTAAGGAAACCTCAGGTGCGCGGATGGTTCCTGCAAATTCATGAGGCTATTTCCGGTCCCTACTCCAACTTCCCCCTCATCTAAATACTTTATACCATCCTCAAAGCATCAATATCTCGTTCGTCTCCTACAGATATTCTCCGGCGGGTACAGCTTTGGAAGTGTAATAAAAATCTTCCATAGTTTTAGTTTATTACAGATTACACGTTTTGCTCACATTAATTATGATTATTCAATATTTTACGATCATTCTAAACTTATAAAAATATATGTTAACGCCATATGTTATAAGCTAGGAAGTTTTATTGTTGTTAAATTGAAAATAAAAATCTGGTGCGGGCAACACAGAACTTTTACTTACCTCGACTTTTATAATAAATTTAAAAACTATTTTATATCAATTACTATTATAGAAGAGTAATTTAGGTTATGAATTAGTCTGCCTGATAGTTGCAAGTGTTTGGCAGCAAAATGTTGAAGGAATTATTATGTGACAATGAAATAATAGATTATTTTAACAGACTGACAGAATTATTCATCTATAGGGACTAAATATGAATAATATTACATTATTAAATGACCTGTATTAGGATATAATATGGAAATAAATATGATATTTAAAGATCTTAAGATGAGGCATAAGAAGTACCTCGAAACGTAATGTTTTAATAATCATAGTTTATATATGTTATGATAAATAAATATATAAATCAAATAGAAGAGATTGTTCCGAATAATACATTCACAACTTAAAAACTATTAAATATACTTCAATTTGTAAAATATTCGAAGTTGATTTTAATTAAACGTGTATTAATTTTAGTTGGAAACATATGATTTAGATTAAATAATCTAATATATAAAATTCTCGTGTCACACTTTTAGTTACCATACTCTTCCGAAACGGCTTGACCGATTTTCATGAAATGTTATATCCACATTCAATAGGTCTGAGAATCGGCTACTATCTATTTTTCATACCCCCAAGTGATAAGAGTTGTCCACCCTTATCATTTTTTTGGACAATTTTTCTTTTAATAATATGGTATTAAAAATACATACAATCCTAAATCTTCACCCTTTTGTCACCAACCCCTATTTTTTAATAGCCATTTTAGTATTTTGATAATTTTTCATCCCGCTCGATAACTGATCAGTTATGACTTGGTAAGTTATTCCCGCCGGTAGATCTACCGGTGTCACACCTCAGCCAGCAAACAACGGAGTAGGGATGGGACCAAACCCGATCTCCTGTTTCTCTCAGATAATAAGCCTTCTCTCACTCCCTCCACAGTTTTATTATTATTATTGTTTATGCATCAAGCGTAGTAATTTACAATTATCATTTTTATATCTCAGTGTAACTCATGTTTTTCACACGGACTATTATATGTGGCATGCTCTCGAGTGGGTAAACTATCCGGTTTGTTTGTGTTAGCTAAAGATAGGCTAACAAAAATATTGTTCACGCTATACCATCAAGTTAAAATATTGTTTTTTAGTGTTTCTGTCTTAATTAATTAATGATATATATAATTTTAAGTTTTGATATTTTTATATTCCCACATCGTTCATGCCTCTTTCACTCATACGAGTATACCACATCCTTACACAATTATAATAAGTTAATTTTTATTTATTTTTAGTAATTTTTTTTCTATACTAAAATTTTCCTAGAAATAATTTATATGGAAAACAACGTTTGCCGGGTCTGCTAGTATAGATATATTAAATTGGTAATCAGTATTAAGTTTATTCCCCATTCCTCACTTTATATCATATCATTTTCTGTATATTATTTTCGTGGAAGCTTTATGTTTTAGTTTCGTGGAAAATGCATTGTAACCTTTGACCGTCTGTTGAATATAATCTCTGTCGTTTTTTTAGTGTTCTTCACTTCTTACAGAATCGTCTGTTTTCCAATGGAATACTTTAAACCTGTGTTTTTAAAAATAAAGTTGGGCTGGAAAAATATTACTTTCGTTTTCTCCATCAGTCGGTTACCGAATCCTTTCATATCACACCTCCTCCTAAAGTTTTGATTCCAAAACCCTGCAGAGAAGTGCAAATTAGATGGATGGGATTGTAGTTTTGTTAAACATTAACCGGGCAACATTTACACTGACCCGTAGCGTTTAACCCATTTATAGGGCACCACAACGTTAGCTAGCAGAGGTACAAGTGTCAGAGCTATTTGCATTGCTAATCTTCCTCATCCACCGCTCATTACGGCTCACCTCCATTTTCCCTTCCTCTTTCCTCGTTGTCAGTCAGATAAAATTGCTGTATACTGTGCAATATTATGAGTTAGTAATGCTAGTAAGCAAATGTACCCGCATAAGTAAATCGTAGCATTTTGTTAGTTCTACTAATGTAGCATTGGTTTTTTAAGATGGTTTAATCCATACCAAGTGGTTCACGATTAGTTGCTTGATCACAGAAAAAAAATACATTTTCTACGTGGATAATTAGTATTCTCAAAAATATTTTTATTTTTACTTTTAAACATTTTTATTGATATTTACAACTGTATTAACAAAAAAAACAAAAAAAAAACGTAAAGTAAATGTGAGAGAAATTCCGATTTGGATTTGCTGCTCAACTTTGCTAGTTGAGTAGTGCGTACACAGCATAGCGCATCAAACCTGAATACAATTTTTAAGGTACAAATAGAGGGAGATTCTGCCAAAAAGAGATACTTGGACATCGATGGGCCTCTTGGACAAATCGAGCCTAGCCTCAATATATATGGTGATGCAGGATTCTCAGTAAGTCCAGGATTATGGTCTCCGCTATGTTTTGCAACTGTTTTCTTTCGAGTCCATACCTCTCCATACATGTATATCAAGTCATAGGATTATACATGCAGAGAACTTTCCCATTGGAAGCACTCTAAAAATATTCTATTCTAGAACGTCCCGGGGCCATTTCCGTTTCAGGTGCCTCGGAGGATTATCAGGTATTGAAGAGGAAGAAATGTTGCAAACTATTGGGTTAGAGTGAGAAGAGAATTTGTCATAAAAGCTACTCCGTAAGTCAAGATTGGTCTTATAATAGTCATGTGGATGAGCCTTTAGTATTTAAGAGGAAGATTTGACCCTTTGTTCAATAAATGTTGAAGTAGTCGAAAACGTCGGGCATCCTCTTATCGTTTTAGTCTTGTTTGAGGGTTCCAAGTAAGACGTTTGTCAAGGTGCAGACTTAGATATCGTATTTGTTCAACTGAGACAAGAGGAGTGTTATTGAAGGATACTGTTGGGCAGGATGTCATAGATTTACGACGAAGGGTAAACGTTATGTGGTGGGATTTATTGGAATTTATTTTCATTCTCCATTTCTGACACCATACTTCCATACTAGGTCTCTGATGTGGGATTCAAGAGTTTGGAAGGCAATAGTTAGATCGTTGTTGACTGATAACACACAAGTGTCATCAGTATAGGTAGTATATCACTTAGAAATTTATTTATTTTGCCCAGCCTTGCCTTACACCCAAGACTGGTGTTGGTAGCATTGCATGGACCAGATATTATGCATATGTTACCTATAGCAATCTTTAATTAAGATCCATCTCATAATTAGCCTCGCCTCAGTCTCCTCCACTTCAGCTTCTTCTATATCTATTATTGTAAATGGGATTTAATCCTACAGGAATTTAGATTATCGTTAACAGAAATTTACAGATTAAAATATGTACAAAAGGCTTCAGTTTCGGAAAAAATGCATCTATATAAAAACTTAAATTATGATTATGGATCACATTACCTTGTTGATAATAAAATAAACTTTAATGGGGTTGAATGGATATTCAAAGTTAGATGTGAACTTCTTTATCTCAACTACAACAGATTTTATTCAAATAGTAGTGTGATGTGTTCTTTGTGCAATAAAAAAGAAACAGAAAATACATTTCATTTCCTGGCTGCATGTCCGATTCTGTCTGAAATTAGAAAAAATTGTTTCGGAAAATGTTCTCTAAAAGTTGATGATGTATAGGCTTATTAAGGAATTTAATTATAATTGAAAAAAAAAAAACTGTAATGTGTAATATTATTGATATGATTGATTATTGTTTTTTTTTTTTTTTTTTTTTTTGTTTTTTTCTTTTTTTCTGTTGTTTTATTTTTAAGTTAATACAGTTAGAAGGTGAATAGAATAAGTAAGTAACCTGTTTGACTATTATATAATTTTGTAAAACTTTTCAGATCGGCTCCGGACTGACGGTCTAAAAGACCATAGTTCTACAAATGTTTTTTATATTTGTAATATTTGTTTTGTTGTTGTATGCTTAAAGAAATAAAAAAACAGTTATCTATCTATCTATCTATCTATCTATCTATTGTAAAGAAGAACGTCCTCAGCTTTATTTAGGTAGCTTGAAAATAACATGATTACAACGCTATTAGAGGAAGAAAACAATACATAGAATGTCGAGTGGTAATTAATTTTAAACCCTCTATTTTATAGCTTGTATAAATAATACTATTTAGTTGGAAGGGAAGAAGAATAACTATATATCAGAGGGCTAGTGCGCCGTTTCTCTTCCAGATTAAACACGGTAGAACTGCTGAGGCCGAACAGCACCCGGGCTTAAACACCCGCTAATTTATGGACTGAGAATGGATTAGACAAGCGGCCTCAAAGGCGGGATAAAATAGGAGTTTGGCAATTAACCTTCTGGTGGGAACATGGCTCTGTTAGCCCGCTGACAGCAGTAATTGAAGGGGATCGTCCGGTCTCCTGTCCATGTTGTTTGCTCACTGACTTTGCGTCCGTAGTCGGTTACTGTCCTACCTCCTACGGCATATATTTCAAGTTCAAAATAATACAGAAAAATCTGGTGCGCTCAATACACGACTTTCACTTACTTCGGTTGTCAAATCAGTTTACGGTAATAAATTTTAAGTAATGTTGATCAGCCATTGAAGAATGGTGTCAAAACTGGAGAATCAAAATAAATCCCATCAAATCACCTTCACTCTACGTCGTAAGCCTATGACTTCCTGCCCCACCGTATCCTTTAACAATATCCTACTTACTCCTGTTGAACAGATTCGGTACTTAGGACTCCACCTCGACAAACGCCTAACATGGAATCCTCATACTAGACTGAAACGACAGGAAACTGCTCGTAGATACAGATTACTACAACACTTACTTGACAAACGCTCAAAACTTCCTACTTACTACAAAAAACTCATTTATATCACAATTATCAGGCCTATTTGGACCTATGGCATTGAGCTATGGGGGTCTACTAAACCATCGAATTCCTCTCGCATCCAATCCTTGCAGTCCAAAATCCTTCGTAAAATCCTCAATGCTCCTTACTTTGTTACTAATAAAATCATCCATAAAGACCTAAATATCCCATTAGTTGAAGACTTGGCCCGTTACAGATATACCTCTTTTCATTCCAAACTCCCTGCCCACTCAAACCCGCTTATCCGTGACCTCTCCTCCATATCTATTCCCGACAACCCACCGAGGCGCCTTAAAAGAAGATGGCCAAGAGACCTCCTACCATAAGACATTGAAGTGCTACCAATGGGTAGTTTCTTCTCAGGACTACCATGTGTACTAATCATATATAAAGCCTATTTACTTGTTGTATTTATTTAATACAGTTGTAAATAAATAAAAAAAAAAAAAAAGTAATGTTGAAGAAAAAATGTGACATCCATTTTCGATTGTTTTAGTATAGTATGGTATTTAAATAAAACTTTTTTCATATTGTATAATTTAACAATGTAAATCACTAGCCTACCCGGCAAACGTTGTTCTGCGATATATATTATTTGCTGTGAAGGTTGTTAAACCAATGTAAGTATATAAGTCTGTGTGATTTGGGTATACAACTATACGCGTGATCTTTGTAGATAAATATATTTTACTTCATCTAGAATAATGTTTTCATCGAAGCTCAATTTAATTCATAAATAGACCTTTTTCATATCTAACTTTATTAAAAAGTTTTTTAATTAAATTTAACAACGAAGGTAAGTGAAGGTAGTGCTTGCACCACTTTTTGGTTTATTTTCAATAATGAGCCTTTGTAATCGACAAAAAAAAAAGAAAAAAAAAAGAGAATTATCCTTCCACACAGAACCCGAATAACGGATAAAAAAAAAATCCGTTTTGCCGCCGCCAGCGTTTTTTCTCCGAAACTACTTGAACGATTTTTTTTAAACCCAGTACAAAAATATTAGTGCAACCAACGATCACACCTAGATATTGATAATAGCCGATTAATTTTAAAATGGCGGCCGATTAATAAAATATAATTTAATTCAATAAGTCAGTTATTTTTAAAGATAGAGAATAAATTTACTGGATTTTTTTTAACCAAAAAACTGCGAATAATTAAAAAAAAATTGTGTTGCGTTTTAGAGATCAGGAAACCACAAAAATTAAAAAAAAAAAAGAAAAGATAAGGAAAAAAAATTAATATTCATACGTTTGTAACTCCGTTGTGTTAAAAGATAGAGAACAAACTCTAGATAGTTTTAGAATCAGTACACCCCTATTAAATATAAAGTAGAAAAAAAAAAGAAGAAAAGAAATTGAAATTTCACCTATGTACATGCTCTTAGCTCAGTTATTTTTGACGTTAGAGAAAAATGAGTAGAGAGTTTTAGAATCAGTAAAGCGCGATTAAGAAGTAAAAACTATTATTCCATAGAGAATTAAATTTCCTACAAAACATGAAAAAATCATTGAAATTGTCAAAATCATTTTCCTTTGAATTATTATAGCTTTTCATATTAGTTAATTGCCTTTAAACAACTATATAAACAGTTATACGCTCACATAGTTATTTTGTTAACAGCATTATACGTGTTTTGGTTACCGATCTATTCTAGCCAGGTAGTTTATTCATCGAATATTTCAAAGATCAAAGGTCGTTTATCGGAATATACTTAACCAAATTATTAAAACAACGTTTATTCCCCATGACCACTGTAGATAGGTGTACCATCGCAGTGTACATGGTCGAATTCCGGACGGGACATTGTAGAGCATGGCAGAGCTCGACCGCAGGAGTGGCCACACCCAAGGCACGATCATCCTCACCCCCTCCTAACAAATTGGAGCATGTTCCATCCCCGCTGAATAATACGGCCATCAGCTGGGCGGATAATAACTTGTCCAGGAAGGTCACCTGACGGATGGCCGCTGGAGACTCCAGGCTATAGAGCGGCGCTCTTGGAGCAACTACTATTAAGCTCCTTCATCTCGTCTGGGCTTATCTCGAAGGCTGGTTCAGTAAAATAATAATTAAAAAAAAAACAATAAAAAAACTATGCATGGTATTTGTTTATATAGATTTTACTAGCTGGCCCGACAAACATTGTTCTGCCGTATAAATTATTTTTAGTAAATATTTTTGTTGTTAAATAAAAAACAAAGAATGTATTGTAAGTGTGTGTGAAAAAGGCAGAAAGAGGAATGGAATGCTAAAGACGATGACCAACGATTAAAAAAATCTGGTCCGGGCAAGACACGACTTTCACTTACCTCGACTGTTAAAATCAATTTAAAAACATCTAATTATACTTCATTTTGAAAAATATTTCGAGTAAATTTTAATAAAACGCATATTCTATTAAATTGATTATCAGTAATAAGTTTATTCCCTATTAGGCACTTTCTGTCACCTTTTACAACTGTCAGTATAACATAATGTTTTTTCTAAAATCTTTCACTTTCCAACTGTATATTATACGTCTATATTACTATTCTTATCATTAAAAAGACAAAAATTACACTAAAAATATTTTTTCGGTTTTCTCCTTTAGTTGAATACCAAATTCGTTCAACTTTGATATTTAGCTGTCCTTCATCATTGCCGATAAGAAGATATGGTTAATTTTTTGGAATGTACAAAATTAAAGGTAGTTTAGAGGAAGAAATATCGGCATTTAAGCCCTGTCAGACCATTACAATCAGAATTAAACTTATATGATATTAAAGCTCATTAAATTTTACATCGATATAGCGAGTTTAATCCAAATCGTGGATCCGTTTTTGAGGAAATCGTAAAAAGGTGCATAGTGCATGGTATAAAGTGGCTCTTAATCTCGGGCGTATAGATGTTTTTGGGCTAGACTTGCTACACACAACACACACTCACACCTTTTTTCGGGACTTGGTCATTTGGACTCAAGGGACCCTAAAACGTCTATTTCCGCCGAAAACTGGAATTCGAAAATGTCCACGATCGCAATACTTTTCCTTACTAAATATTCCATATATAGGTAAGTAAAAGTAAAAAGTATTTGTTTGTATAGATTTTACTAACTGACCCGACAAAAGTTCTTCTGCCATATAAATTATTTATAGTGAATATTTTGGTTGTTAAATGAAAAACAACGAATGCATTGTGTGTTTGAGGTTGGGATCTATGGTAGGAAGAGGAATGGAATGTATAGACGATGACCTACGATAAAAAAACACATGAAGATGTATGGGGGTGCGGTCATTGTTACCTTTGTTTTAATTCTGTAATTTTTAATCTTAGTCAGCTGTTTTACACCAATTATTCTCATATCAACAAATGTTTCCGGTTTTCTTCTGTTTGCATACATCTCGTTACGGTTTTTTTTTTCTAGATCCCCTATTTTCCGTACCACGCAAAGAGCCGTCAGCAGCAAACAACATCACTTCTTGAGACACCTTCTCCGAGTCCGTATGTATTATCTTTCTTATTGATTATGTTCTCTTTTCACCAATCAATCTCTATTTCCCAACTCATATCATTTTCTGTTATGTATTCTCACATATAATTGTTAGTTCAATATTATATTACTAAACCATTTTTTTATCCTTATTGTTTCTTATTTCTAATGAATATGTTCTTTTTTACTATGTTGATTACTGTTCATATTTAAAAGTTTAATTGTTCACATATTGTTCTTCTTCTTAATTTTAATTATTTGCTTATTATCTATTTATAGTCTTCAAATATTCTTATTCGAATATTATCATCTTAATTTTATGTTTTCTTCCATATTTTATCACTGCCATCTTATTATCATTTTATTTTAATTTAATTTTATGTTTGTTTACATATTATACCACTGTCATTATATTATCACTGTACCAAAAAAAAATATTAATTTTCAAATTACGTTGGTTCTTTTCTTGTTTTTCTTCGTCCTGAAAAAGGCTCAGAATGTAAGCCGAAACGTCGACACACAATTATAAGTTTTACTTATTAGTGTGTAATTTTTTGATGACCGCACCTCCAACCTTCCTCCTCATCTAATTTTTCAACGCTCAACTAAACTCCACCAATAAAAAAATAAAACCATCCATTCATTTTCTCAATTCAAAGTTTTTCATTTGTGTTAACTACGAACCGGCGCACAGTGTGAAAAAACACCAATTTAGGTGGACAAAAGTCAAGTCAAAAGTTTGGAATTTTCCAGTGCTCCACCTATTTATTATTAGTATATTTCCCACCATACCGTGTTTGTAAATAGTAAAAGAGTGAATCATTCTTGTTCACACAAGTGCCTTAAAACTGGCCTTTATCTTGATTCGATGGCCATTTATTGTGTTAAAGGTGTATTTAGCTCAAAATATTTTTGCTTTTATTTAACAATGGACATTTTGAGACAGGTTAGACATTATATTTCAAAACTCGTTATTGAATATACATTGCAATCTCACCTGTAGAGTTAATTTAGCAATATGTAAATGTATGCCCCTATTCAATAACGAAAAACTATATCACCTCCAAGTTACCCCAAGGATTTGTTTCATCAATCCTTCTGGTCTTTAGATATTACACAAAAATTGGCGATTTTTTGCGTTTTGGGTGATCCATTATTTTTTTCAGACACAGCATTCCGAATCAAAAGTTTTACAATCTATAATTTCAAGAATTTTCTAAATGATATAAAATACATCTATTAGCAGGTTTTAGCAACTTCAAACATTAGAAGCAACTTAAAAAAGTAAAAATTAGATTTTTGTGTTATTTTTCCCGTATTCTGGGAATTCAAACGTAAAATGCTGGGAAGTTTTAGATTTTAGCAAATAAATTTGATGTTTGACCAATGTGCGCTCGCCAATCGTGTCAAAAAATAGTTTTTATAATTTTTCTTATAATTTTTTTCCGTAATCTGGGGCCCCAAAGGTTAAATGGAGACAAGTTTAAGAATTTTGTCCACCTAAAATGGTGTTTTCCACTGTGACATACCATCGGAAAGCCAAATATTTTAGAAAAATATTATCTTATATAAAAATTTGTAAAATTTATAGGATATATTAATAAAATCAAAGGTACTTTAGAAGAAGAAAATTTTAAATATCGACATTAAAGCCATGTTAGAATATTTAAATCAGAACGAAACCTACATGATATTAAAGCCCAATTAATTTTACATCGACTTAGAGTGTTTAATCAAAGTTGTTGGAGCCGTTTTTGAGAAAATTATAAAAAAAAAATATAATAAAATAAAAAATGCAAATTGCATCATTTTGCTATATTGTAAAGTGGCACATCTGTTATATCGATTTCGTTGAAAGAGTTGCTGTAACACCCCAGTCATACAATCTCCTTAAATATGAAATTTTAGTTTAGTTGAAAACAATTACGGACTCTTGAAAGAAGCTCTTGAAACCATCTGTTTTTACAATGATTAAAGATCTTTTTTTATTTTAGGTAATTTTCAATGAAGACAAAAATTAAGTTTCGCTTTTTTAATTTATTGTTTTAATTACAGTAGGTCTTGTATATAAGTTTGTATTACAAAGGTCAGAGGTAACAGTTGCGCTAAAATTTATTACTCAATTTTACTCGGAGCAATATGCAAATTCCCAGGGGGCAACAATAAAATCATGGCCCCTTATTCATGGAGATGGAAATCGGAGCGCACGGTTGATTGGGTATTCGGAAAGCAAACCTATTCCTGCAGCAATCTCCCTCGCCTGTATCGGTTTTCTATTAGTATGCTTCATTCATTAGGTAATTAGTAGATCGCTCTTTAATGGATGTAATGAATCTTAAACACGCGGGCAGTTTGTAGTGAGGTGGATTTTACTTACACATCTATATTTGAAATATTGGGCTGTGCTGAAAGTTCGTTGAGAAATTTTGACAAAAATTAAAATTGATGAAAGGTTAAAATTTATTTATTTAATCAACAAAATAGTTACCAGCGTAAGCGATTACCCTTTCCCAACGGCTTAGAAGGTCCATTATTCCTTTTTACAAAAATCACTGTCCTTACTTCTGAAGAACAATAAAAGTCCGTAATTATAGTTTGGCTTTGTGGAAGAAGCTCAAAATCTATAGGTCCCTTCCAATCCCACCAAATACTGAGCATCACCTTTCGTGGTTGCAAGCCGCCCTTTGTGGTATGTGGTGTGTCAGAAGTGTATTTTGTAATCTAAAAAATACAAGGTTCTTAAGAGAAAGTAAATTTCGAAATTCGGCATTTATTTATTTCCAGACTGTTTCAAAACTAAAAGTCAAATTCACATTATTAAAACGAAACCTGCATGATATTGAAGCCCATCAAATAATACATAGATTTAGCGAGTTAAGTCAAAATCGTTACAGCCTTCAAGAAAATCGTAAAAAGGTGCAAAATGCATGGTATAAAGTGACTCTTCTGGTTCGTATTTTTTAATGAAAAAGCCGCCGTAACATATCAAGTATTTAGGATATGAAATTTTAGTTTTGTAACAACTCATTGCCTTCGAGTTAAACTACCATAGAGCACAGTCCTTAGTGCAGGACTTGGTATTTGTCCTAAGGGAAACCTAAAACGTATATTTTCTGTAAAAACTTGAATTCTAAAATTTTCACGAACGCAATACTTTCCATTACTTTATATTTTTTATAATGGTAAGTGAAGTTAATAATAAATATAATATATATATATATATATATATATATATATATATATATATATATATATATATATAATACAAATATTCTTTTTGATGATCATCAAATCTCATTTAACCGACGGATGAAGCTGAACATATTTTCATGTTAAAGCTTGGAATAGTATATTAAATTCCCTCCTAGGTTGGGTAGGGTTGCGAAAGATAGTGCTAATAAAAAATGAAAAAGGTTGACAGGTGTGCCCTATCCCAGAGCTCGGGGAAATCTCTATTCGCCCTTCACGTGTTCGGGACTACACCCCCTTCGATTTGGCGCTCTCGTTTAGACAGTCGGTTCAAAAAGCTCCATATTTTATCTGCTATACTTCACCATCGCATACTATTCAATTATAATATTACTAATTATCACTAAACGAACAAATCATCATATACAACATGTTACTTAAACCTATATGGACTTACGGTACTCAGGTTTTGGGTTCATGAAAAAATCCCTCTTGCAGACAATGCAAATGTTTCTATCTTAATTCCCCCGCTTCACTACTTACTGTCCCTTTTACAGAAGGACCTCAACATTCTAAACGTAACAAATATTCAATAAGAAATACCATTAAAAAGTTCATGATCCACTTGCTGTATACCCAAACTACGTACAAACATTACTGACTGATACACTACCACAAAACCCATCAAGGAGACTAAAACGCATCTGGAGCAGAGACCTGCTTCTTTAGCAGATCTTCAAGCCAAGGAATGCCTTCACTGGGAGGTTTCTTCACTTACGAATTCAGAAGAATCCTTAAAGAGGTTTTCACTATTGACGAACAATGTTGCAATATATGCCTAAAGGCGTTTGTATATTACTTATTGTTAAATTAAAAAAAATATAACATTCTAAAATAATAACCATATTATTTTATCAGCATTGATAAAAAACAGCTAAATACACAAGTTGAAATAATTTGATAACCGATTAAAGTAAACCTCAAAAATATTTTTTTAGGTACTTTTTTTCCGAACAAAAGAATAGTAATAATAGTAGTTATAGTAGAGGTATACTGTTGGAATGCTAAATATTTGAAAAAAAAATTCATCTTATATATAGAGTAGTGAAAGGTCATGTAAAGTGAATAATAGGGTATACCCTTAAGTGATTATTGTACATTACAATATTATTATAATATAATAAATTATTATTATATAACATATAATAATATATGTTATATTATAGTTTCCTCCGAAACTGAAAGTAATTCTTTAAAATTTGTAGTACTCTAACTTTATTTAAAACTTGTACTGTTGATTACTGTAGTTCAAATCAGATCCCGTTTATCTAACCTTTATATCCGTTCCCAGAAAAAATGAAATCCAGAAAGAAATAAAGACCCGCTTAAAGGTGGGAAATGCGTGTTATTATTCAGTTGCTAAGTTACTTAGCTCTCGGCTTCTATCTAAAAACTTAAAGGTTAGAATTTAAAAAACTATTATTCTTCCAACGGTTCTTTACGGAGGTGAAACGTGGCCGCTTACTTTGAATGATGAACAACGGCTTAAGGTTTTCGAAAATAAGGTACTGCGTAAGATATTTGGTCCGAAGAGAGATGAGACCACTGGGGAGTTTAGAAGGCTGCACAACGCGGAATTGCGGAACTTGTATCCTGTGAATATAATTAAGTTGAAAGCGTCGTGGAGACTCAAATGGGCGAGTAAAATTGTTGGGCTCGTTGAGGAACCGCTTCCGAGAAAGTTGGTATTTGCTGATCCGACTGGTAGGCGTCCGAAAGGTAGGCCGAAGCGTCGATGGGAGGATTGCGTTAAGGCTGATCTTGGGGGTTTGAGCTTGAACGGAGAGCATTGGACGAGTCTGTGTAGACGGAATATGGTGGTATCGGCACTGAATCTTCGGGTTCGGTAAGCCTGTAATAATAATAATTATTATTATATCCGTTCCCACAAAACGAAAAAATACGAATGCTCCTTCCTGGCCCGTTCTACTAGCTTCTGGAATTCTCTTCCATAAAACATCCGTCATGCTCCTTCCCCTTCTGCTTTAAATTCCTTTTTTTCCAGAACCTTCTAGCATCCCAAAATGACGCTGCCTAAAAATCAAATAATTTTCGTTTGATTCTATTCAATATTTTCATATATATATTTTTTTTCCTTGAGTTAAATCGTTACAGTATTTGTTTACTTTTTTATATTTTTATTTTGTCCCAAGAAGATTTCATTTCTTATAATTGTATTTTTTATTTTTATTGTTTTATCTTTCATTAATTCTTGGTCAGATATAGCTCCTTTATTATTTCCGAGCTAATGTTATTTTAAGAATACTAAGTACTAGAGCAATGTCACTAATTTTGTTTTTTATTTAATTTTTTTCTTTCTTTTTTATTTGAATTCTGTTATCAACTCACATATTTATCATTTTTTTCAAACATAATTAGCTTCTGAAGATTGTTTTATTTTATTTATTTTGTGTTGTATACAAATTCATCAATTTTTGTAAATAGTAGTTAATCATATTCATCTATTTTGTTGGCCAGACATATTGTATATTTAAACTGTACAAACCTGTTATTCTAAAGGTACCCAGTCCCAGAATAAAAATTATTTTCTATCTATCTATCTATGTTAGTGAAAGCCTTATATTGCACGCACCAGATGTTGGTTTTTCTTTTCCCCAAAACAGACCTTTCATAATTGATTCAGTGAACATAGGTACTTATATAAGTAAATATTTGTGTAAGAATTCCTTATAACTTGTTATTGTCTATTTTACTGAGACGTAAGAAAGATGTAATATTTAAGTACCTTTTTTAGTTCCAGGAATTCCGTTGTCTTTCTCTCCTTCATATAACGTACACCATCATGACCACTTAATCTTCCTGACGTTTTTTCGAAAAAAAGTTGGCAGAGATTTACTTCCAACTAATTTTTCGCCCAGTTCTGCCGGAACATTTCTCCTGCAGTTGCTATAGTTGCCAAAGTAAACTTTTTCCTCCTGCCTTCTCCAAAACTCCTTTCAAACTGCCAATTCCTCCGTGAACATCCTTCTCTTCTATCTGCGGGCTTTTTAAAGCAGCATATCTTTACTTTGTATTCAGATGTCCAAATCACATTTTCTGTCGTTGTTTTTTTTGTTCTGTTTTTTTCTCTCCCAATTTTCTCTAGCTTACGATTTATTAATTCATTTTAAAACTAATGCTATATATTTAAAGGATCTTTTGTTACTGTTGTCTTCGAAAGGTGGGAGATGAATACTTTAACTTGTCATAAAGGAGAGATACTTGTGACCGTCATAAGGCACCGAACAAAAAACTAAATAGAGATCACTCGCCAAAGGTCACGGGTTCCAACCCGCAGGTAGTCCTAGGATTTTTTAATAGGAGTAAAACTCCTTAGTTATGCCGTCCTTCGGAGGAGCCGTTATAAGGTGGTCCGAGCCTGTGTCATGTCAGGTACTCGTTAAAGATCCCTATCCTAATAAAACCTGGATAGGGAAAAATTAAGGACTCCCACTGTAGCATCGTTCGATTAGCCATAGTTAGCATAAAGTGACGTTATGTGATGTGTGTGGTGTGTGTGTTTTAAATAGATAAAATATCAAACTTAATCTAATATAAAAAGTTATAAAAATTAGTTAGGAGTGATTAAAAGTTAATGAAATGAAATTAAGTGATTGTTGATGATGATAATTTCTATTTCTTTACTATTAAATCTACAATAAAATTGAAACTCGGTCTAATTCTCTCTACTTTACACTTCGTGCGAAGTGGGAAATTTATTTAAAAGTTCTAAAATTAATATTAACAAAGGGGATGAGGGAATGACTTGTGTCGCTCGCACGAGATTTTCCTAATAAAGATCAGAGTACCAGTGAATATAAATAAATCTTGAATGAGTAGTGTATTTAAAAAAAAATAAAAAAAATATTACCATTAAAGAAATTCTGGATATTTATGAGAGAAAAATAAAAATTAGAGTAAAAAAAAATACCAAAATAAAACTAACAACAATAAATATATAAATACAACATTATACAAGTTGGGCGATATAAAAAAGTGAGTTATATCATCATTAAATTAGGAGCTACATAAATTACAATAATTATTAATATTCAATTTCATATAAACAACATTAATACTTATTTTTATTATTATTTTTTGCTCGGCGTCGTTGATCAATATTTTTTATATCAGTAATAAATTCGAGATACTTACAATATATCTATTTATCTATCTACCTATTACTCTCTCTCTCTCTCTCTCCCTCCCATAATATATATATATATATAATATATATATAATATATATATATATATATATATATATATAATATATATATGTATACCTACATACGTACACATAAATTATGATGAATAAAACAGTTCCGAACGAATCACCACGAAGTTAGAATCTAATGTAAATTGAACCTGCTATACACTGAATAAATTCTACAATTAATCCCTCTTCGAATATTTACCTCAATTATTCTCTTGGAAAAGCAGAATTAAATTGTTGTTGAAAAGAATTTATTCCACTGAAATATAAACATAGGGAAGACAGAATGCCAGAGAGAGTATTCGTAAATTACAACTTCAGTCGAGCAAGTTGGCTCGTAAATCCGATTGTGTGTCCGTTTCCGCTGGCTTATCTATTTGTGCATGCGTGGGTAATCTCGAATAGGTAGAGGTCGTCCGTATTTTAATTTGATGATTTGTGGATTATTGCTTGCAAAAGAGGAACGTATATAGATAAATTTATCAAAAAATGTTGCAAAATTATTAAGTAGGCCGAGCAATTCTAAAATATGAACTTTCTAAAAATATTTATATTTACTGATACTGTTAACTGTATAATGAAATCATCTTCTTCCATTGGCGCGACAGGTCGTGTAGGCCCTGGGCCTCGTGGTGTAAACTCCTGCGGGTTTACATTCACGTTTCACGATGCAATTTTTAGTGTAGGGTCATCACTCCCTACGAATAATTTTGTGAGTGCCCACAATTTGGCTGACGGGTCTCACATACCCGGGGGAAAGGCTGTGAGTGGATCCCCATTTTTTTACATCCTTATAAAAGCCCCGCCGGGACTAGGATTTGAACTGAGAACCTGTAGCATGAGAGACTAGCGCGCTAGCCACTCAGCCACGGCCTCCCCCCAACTCCTCCCTATATATATAATGAAATACATACAGTAATGTGATGCAATTTTAAACTTTCATCATTCGCATATAGGAATACATATTGGCATCTCTCCAAAAACTATGCTGAACTAGAAGGTTCCGTGGCCATCTTTTTTTTCAGATGAGTCGGAGAATCAATAGGGATTTTAGAGGAAGCAAGGATTGAAACTAATGGGTTAGAGTAGGAATAAAATTTCTAATGAAAGGAATGGTACCTGGTTCGGGCTAAGTCACCAACATACTTAACATTAAGGTCTTTGATGAGTTATTGGTGACAAAACAAAGATCGTTGAGGATTTTTAAAGGATTATGGATTATAAAGATTGGAGACGGTAAGAATTTGATGGTTTAGACCATACCGGCTTTATGATAGTCATATAGATGAGTCTTTTGTAGTTTAGTGGAAGACTGGAGTGTTTTTCCAGTATGTTTTAAAGAAAACATTGGAGCGTTTTTTTTTGTTTTTTTTAGTCTCGTATGAGGGTTCCAAGTAAGACGATTGCCGGATTTGTTTAACTGGGACAAGCAGAGTATCATTGAAGGATACTGTAGGACAAGATGTCACAGGTTTACGACGAAGGGTGAAAGTTATTTGTTGGGATTTTTATTATTTTTATCCTCCCATTGTGGCACCGTGTCTCTGATGTGGGATTGCTCACAAGTGTCATCAGCATGAGTAGAAAGGAAGGTAGTAATATGAGTTAGGTTATCAGCTGTATAGACTGTGAAGAGAATGGATCCGAGAATACTGCCCTGAGGGACACCAGTATACTGATTAAGAAGGAGTAATAGAAATATTCTGATTTGCTTTGAAGGATCTATCAGTGAGGTAGGACTGGGGTGATGAGGAAGCATGTAGGTGAGAAGAATTTGCGGAGTTTGTAAAGCATTCCCGCGTGCCATGCTCGGTCAATGGCAATTTGGACTTTCTTCGGGAAAACGTACTCTCCTATAATAAATGATTAATTCAATCTACAACCTTTGAGCGTTAGTCTCAAATATTAAACTCTATCAATAGATTTATTTTGGACCTTAGAGAATGTTGGTTGGTTTGCGGTCATCATGAAGTCACATTAATACGACAGAATAATTTTATTTGTGTGCTGAAATTTCAACATTACGGGCCTTTATCAGGCCTAAGAAGCACAGTTTAAATTTTTAAAAATCTAGTGCAGGCGAAACAAGACTTTTGCTTACCTAGATTGATAAAATTATTTTGAACTATGAAATGAAGTTAGATTTGAAAAAAAAAAAAATCAATGAATTATGCGTCAGTTTCGTTAGAAACATTTGTATGTTAAATTCCGAAAAGTAGGTTAATTCAAGGCATCTCTAGGCCGGCGTCTCAAAAGTCTTCGGGGTGGGTTGTACGGATTAGTGTTGGATTTAAGTTTTTGGGCCGATGGGTTCATGTTGTATGTCAGTATGTCGTGAAATATTTTATAATATTCTGTGGCTGAAACTGTATGTCCGGGTCCTTATGATGTAATTCGTTGGTTACATAAAACGGTGCATCCAGGATTTTTCGTAATATTTTCGATTGAAGAGACTGAATTACTTGGATGTCAGAGGTTTTGGCAGATCCCTAAAGCTCTATCCCGTATGTCCATAAGGGTTGATCAGTACTTTGTAAATAGTAATTTTGTTTTTCAAGGATAATTTTGATCGTTTGTCAGGTAGACGGAATAATAATACAAATCGTCTGTTCAGCAGTTTTCTCTTGAGTTTAATATGGGTCCTCCATGGCAGTCTTTTGCTTAAGTACAGTCCCAAATATCGTACTTCTTCTGATGTTGGAATGTGTTTATCCTTGAAACAGACTGATGGAAATTCACCATGATTGAGCGTGAGAACGATAAATAAACTCTTAAAGCAGCGCTATATGGCGAGAAACAGGGTATGTGTACGAGTAGGTTAGGTGAAATTCGTGAATCGTAGGTGAGGTTAGGTAAAAGTGAATATCACATACTTTCAACATATTATATATTTCAATATTCAATTACTCAATTTTCTACATTACTTTATCGTTTTTTTTTTTTTAACTTTTATTATAAATAATGTTTAATTTCTTAAAATCGAGTTTCTTTATTAAAACATGTATCTCAAATCAATCCCATTTACTTGTTGTATTAAACCAATACAGTTGTAAATTTCTTTGAATAAATAAATAAAAAAAAACATGTTTTCATGGTGTGTATATTACACTTGTTTGTTTTGATAGAACTTTATCATTCAGTTTTTTTACATTTAAAAAAAATATATTTAATTATATTATAGGATTTTTCTAATAGAAATAATTGATGTCATTATCCAAATTTATTTTTTTTAAATAAGCCTTCTCCCTCTCCTGATACTTTCGAGAACTCTCACAAGACTTATTTTTACCTCACCTCCACATACCCTATTTCTCACCTGCGTTAAGATTGATTCATTTTCACTTTCCATCTTTTAGCCAACTGGGTTGTTATTTCACTTCCCTTTGCGATGAACTAAAACTCCCAAAGCAATAAACTCTAAATCGGGCAAACAGAGCTTTTTTTAAACATAAATGACCCAATTCAAATTGCACCATGCGGAGCAGAGGCGGGTACACTAGTATGTATACTAAAATTCATTAAGAATTTTTTTTTTGTTTATATTAAACTTAGTTATTGGATCAGTTTCAACGTTTTGTTTTGTTCAACTTATCAATCTATCAGAAGTTTTTTATTTTATTGTATACTTTAATCCTTCCTTTTCTTCTGATATCATTGTATATAAAAAAAAATCTGTTGAGGGCAACACAAGATTTTCACTTACCTCGTTTATAAAATCGTTTAAAGAATTTTCAAATTCAGTAAAAGATAAAAATGAATAAATGATGTTTTTATTAAAAAATCTATTATATTTTTATCTAAAATAATCGCTTACTTTTATAGGCTTTTCATCACTCTCTATTAACTTTTAAAGGCTTATTTATGAGATACTATTGTTTTCTAAAATCTTTAGCTTTCCAACGGTATATTATACATGTATGTACATTACTGCTCTTATGTTCAAAAACAAAAAAATGCATTACAATTTTTATTTTCAGTTTTCTCCTTTAGTTGTTTTTTAAATTAGCACAACTTACATACCTAGCTGTTATTTATCAGCGTTAACAAGATGATATAGTTATTTTTATGAAATCTTCAAAATGAAAGGTACTTTAGAGGAATAAAATATCAAATATCGGCATTTAAGCCCTTTCAAACCATTTTTAATCAGAATAAAACCTACATGATATTAAAGTCTATTAAAATTTACATCGATATAGCGAGTTTAATCAAAATCGTCGGAACCGTTTTCGAGAAAATCGAAAAAAGGTGCAAAATGCATGGTATGAAGTGCCTCTTCTGGTAAGCTCATTTTGATGAAAAAAGTTTTTTATCGTCTCGGGCGTATAGTTGTCCTAAATATGAAATTTCAGTTTCATAGGACTTACCGTTTCCACCCGGGAGTTACCACACTCACACACAGACCTTTTTGCGGGACTTGGTTATTTGGACACAAGGGACCCTAAAACGTGTATTTCCGTTGAATAATGGAATTCGAAAATTTTCACGATCGCAATACTTCCCCTTACTATATACAGTAAGTGAAAGTAATAATTATATTTCTTTGGTCTTGTGGCCAGGAACATCGTATATCTTAATTGTACATATCAATTGTTCTACAAGGACCCTGAATGATTTTTTTTCTATTCTATTCTAAGTATATATCTCAGAGGACTAGACAAAGAGAAGACATGACTAAGTAGACAGCTAATTCTAGTTTAATACGATAGTTAATATCGAAACTATAGCCTCAAGCCCTCATACATTATTCATAACTGTGCCCAGGGGACTGCTGCCTTCCAGGAGCATTGTTGTTATAACAAAGTATATCTAGCTAGTCTGGCTAGCTCTTCACAAAGAATATTTAGCTCTGGTATTTTTAAAAATTAAATACAGGCGGATTCATGTATATTCAAGAGGAGACTAGTTACATTATGATATAATGAACACGGGTTATAAATTACTATACGGTTTTTCCAAGCAGCAACTCCTTCTCACAAAGCTGAATAAGATGGAAATTTGTTTAAAAATTAAAAAAAAAAGAAATGGCAGTGCAAAAATAATCTAATTAATATAGATTTTTTAATTATTAACTTTTACCCAAACGTTTATAGTAAAATAACCTTTGCCATGGCCATTTATTATGTTTAAGGTGCCTGTAGCACAATGTTTTTGTACGATGGGCATTGCTGAGACATGTGAGACATTATATTTCCAGACTCGTTATTGAATATACATTGCAATCTACCTGCAGAGTTAATTCAGCAATTTGTAAATATATGCCCCTATTCAATAACGGAAAACTTTATAACTCCCGAGTAACCCCTAGAATTATTTTTATCAATCCTTCTAGTCTTCAAAGAATTTTGGAGATTTTTTGCGTTTCGGATGATACGTTATTGTTTTTCAGACACATCTCTTCAAATCAAAGGTTTTACAATCTATAATTTGAAAACTTTCCTAAATGATTTAAAATACATCTATTAGCAGATTTAAACCACTCCGAGCCATTATTATATTTGTTGTATTAAGTTTCCTATAGCCTGGGACTTCAAACGTAAAATGTGGAGAAGTTTTAAATTTTAGCAAATAAACTCGATTTTTTTACCACTGTGTGCTCGCCAATCTTGTCAAAAAATTAATTGGTTTTTATCATTTTTCTTATATTTTTTCTGTTATCTGGGACCCCAAAGGGTAAATAGGGACAAGTTTCAGAATTTTTTCCACCTAAATCGTTCATATTTTCCACTTTGTCTTATTTTCCATATTTAATATATTACACTGTGCTATTTCAGGTACTCGTTATTAAGATCCCTATCCAAATTAAATTTGGATAGGCAAAATTTAGGACTCCTTCTGCAGCATAATACGATTAGGCAGCATAAAGTGACGCTAAATAAATAAATGAGATAGGGGATAACGAATAACATGAAAAAAAAAATTAAAAATATCTATTGGAATCTCCCGAAACAACAAAAAACATATAAACGTTATTTCTATAAAACCAATGAATAGTTACTTTTTATTTCAATGATTTTAAAGATTAAATGAGAATTCCATAGGAACTGGACTGGCATGAATAAGGTTGAACATTAAAAAAATATTATATATATATATATATAATGTAAATAATTTTTAAAAAATATTACGTTTGTAACTGTAATAGGGAGTGATATGTCAAAAGCTACTACGGACAAAAGGTCAACGGCACCTGAAAGGCTTAGGCTCGTTAGATGGGCTTTTCACTTGATACCCCCATTTCGGGGATTTGGGGGATTTTATTTTTAGGGTCGTCATAACTTGCCATCCCCAAAAAGGTCACGGTTTTTGTATTTCATCTCCTCT
This sequence comes from Piezodorus guildinii, assembly GCA_023052935.1. Lineage (NCBI taxonomy): Eukaryota > Metazoa > Arthropoda > Insecta > Hemiptera > Pentatomidae > Piezodorus > Piezodorus guildinii. The sequence goes on along the minus strand of CM041297.1, from coordinate 39,745,636 downwards.
CACTCTCTTTTGAAGCGCCACTAACTATTTTCGTTGTAAAATATATCAAATTAAAAAAATCACGGTTTTTCATTGATAAAGCTATTTATCATAATCCCCCCCAAAAAAAAGAAAGGAATGACTAGGGAAGAAAAACATGAAATCGTTATATTATTTATCGCCATTTCTATTTTGAAAATCAGGATAGTGGAATAATAAATAATGTAAATAGAAAAAATAATCATATAACAGTCCATATAGGTCAATCTATTTGAAATGGCCTAATTTTAATTAATACTGTATTAATACAGTACTCCAATTATTAATTTATAATTGTTCGACCTTGATCACTGTGAAGAAGGAAAGCTGTGATAGATTTAAGATTTTGATTAATAACAATATACAGATTGTTATAAGGCTCAGATTGTGAGTACGTCGTGTTGGTCAAGTACCAGTTCCATGTTTACAATTAAGGTGGTTATTAAAAATGGGGTGATAGTCAGTCTAAAGTCTTGAACAGCAGAATTTAAAAAAAAAAAAAAAAAAAAATACAATTAAAGTTAATAAGCTAAACGATATATAGTCTATAAAATTAAAAATACATTTTTTTCCCTTGCTGTAAAGCAAAACTGGAATAGTTTTAACAAAGTTTTGGACTATTAGAGTGTTAATTTCCCTTATATAGGAAGTTTATTGCGATGATGAAAATTTTCGAAGTACAGTTTTCAATGGAAATACAAGTTTTAGGGTTCCCTGTTTTATAGAATTAGGTGAACAAACAATACATCCAACTAAATGAGAAAAGACCAAAAAAAAAAAATTTAAATGCAATTTTTGTGTTTATGAACAACACAACAGTAATAAAGATGATCTTGTCGTTAGCATAGATTATTATTAGCTTTTTATTGATGTTATTGTTTCAAATTATTTTATGTATTGCATTCTTTTAACGACAGTCTTTATTTTTATTTCTAAACTAAATAACCTTTAAAATAAATAAAATAATAAAATAACTGAAAAAAAAATGAATATATTTTATGAAAGAAATTGACAACCAATTAAAAAAAAAAAAAAGAGCAGAAATATTTGTTATGTTTTCCCCTTTCATAAGATTAGTAATGTAGGTGAATAATATACCTTAGGATAGCTAAAGAATTAAAAAAAAGATATATATTATCTTATACACAAACTTTTAAAAGTTAATGGAGATCGATGAAAGCCGATAAAACTAACTGGTTGTTTTAGATAATAATATAACAGATTATTTAATAAAACAAATGTTTCTTCTAAAATACAATTAAATTGATTCTATAAATTTTTTTCATCTCTAACTGTATTTGAAAATTCTTAAATTTATTTATTTATTTTGTAACAAAAGGCTTTTCTACCATAAAGGTAATTTTAGCCCTAAAATAATAATAAAAATACAATATTTTAAGTTAAATGTAATACTACATATAATAATAAAAATACTACATAAAAATACTGCATAAAAATACTACATATAATACTAACTAATAATACAAATACAATATTTTAAGTTAAATATAATACAATAAGTTAAATATAATACAATACAATATTTAAGTTTAAGTTAAATTAATTCTTAAATTAATTTTAACAATAGAGGTCGTATATTGATTGCGCGCTCCAGCTTTTCAATTTTTAAAATTCAAGTCAATATTAGTTTTCAATTTAGAATAAAGTCAATGAGAAATTTAATATGTCTATCTAAACAGATACGTTCTAAAATGATGGCATGATATTCAGATTTATGTGTATTCCCGCATTGCATTGAATCAAGTGGACTTTAAAATAAAATTTCAGATATGTGTTAGACAATTTCAATTTGTTCTTGTTTGTACGATTTAAATCGCGTATTTTATAAAAAAAAAAAAACTAATATTATTATTTTCTATAACATTATCGCTTTTAACATAGTAATTTATGTACTTTAGCTAAGTCGTATTTCAGTTAATTTTCTCTAGTCTGCCTTCATTTATCACTTGTATAGCACTACACAAATTTCGAACTTTGTATAGAACACGAATACATAAACATGGAATTACTTGTCAATTTACATCAGACAATATGAGGTAATGTGACTACTAAGGTAATTAAAAAAATAATTGAAAATCTCTGTTTTTTTAACTTGTAATAAAATAAATAATGATTGGTGAAAAAATAAATTAACCATTATCTATATGCATTCATACTAAACTGTATATATTTTTTATATTACACAATTAAAAGTATATATGCTTTATACGTTTATCGGTACATGTTTTTAGTGTTGCCCTACCATAAAAAAATTATTTTCCGAAAGATCGGGCTGGCGTAACTGTAGTAAGAGAAAAACAAATGATAAAATACCTGATCGACGATGAAAATATTTCCAACAATAAAAACGATAACAATTAAAAGAGTAATGAGCTCAACAGTATCCAATTAGTTCAATAATTTGTGAAGAAGTTTAATAGTTGTTGTAGTAAAGTTGGAAGTCGGATATTAAACCCGGTGAATATGCCGGTAGCGTAGCCGGGAGGATGTACTCAGGCTGCCGGCCGTAGTTTGGAGTTATAAAAATTCCGAACATGAACCTTAGCTCCAAGATATTACCAACTTTAGCCGATAAGCTGATATTCGACATCGACAAGATATATCTCTGAACTTCCTACCTATTTCTCATTCTGAAATATTTCCCGGATGGGACTAGTATTCAATATTTTGTAATGTATGAGATAGAATTATACATATTCCATATTGCGATCACTCCGAAGATAATTATTTTCTTAATCATGGTTCTTTTAGATAGTGTTTCAGTTAGTTTTATTTTTTTACATATGTTTAATTTGATAATCACAATATCTATACGAATTATGTTTGTTTTGTTGATGAGGGCTTTAACGCTTAAAACATCAAAGGTTATCAACGACTATACGAACGCACACATTATTGTTAGACTTTTAGAAGAAGGAGCAAATAAATAAATAATAGTAATTTTAAATAAACTGTATAAATAGAGAAATCAATTAAGAATGAATGACAAAATTAATTTATAAAGATAAGTGTAAAGTTGCGAAAAGCTAATTAAGAATAAATAAATAAGGTTGTAACCAAAAAAAAAAATCTGTTTTTGAAATAAGTTTCAATGATGAAGATAGTAAAGTCGTGTGTCCTATCAGCAGTCTGGTCAATGCAACTTCCTCCTTGCGGCTGCCAAGCTTGATGTGGACCAGTTTCTTTACAGTTTTTTTAATAAACTTTAACTTACTAGCCGGACTCTCGTCCCACAATACCTGCCAGTTGTCCGCTACTTGTACCTTGAGTGGTCGACTAAGCTCAGACGGAGTTAAGATGGCTGTTCCTCGCCTGGGAGAGTGGTGTTGCTTTGCTGTTTTGTCCGCAAGTTCAATTACCAGCAATCCTAACATGGCTTGGGACCTATATGAAGCTTACCGACTTGCCCAGATCTTTCAACATAGCGATATAAGAGTGAGTGCGAGATATTATAGGGTGTATGGGGTACATTTGTTTAAACTTTTAAGTGCACTTAATGAGTCTGTTAGTACGATGATTTGGTCGTTAGTCACTGTCATAGAGTAGTGTAGAGCATGGAGCTCAGCTGTGTAATATTGCATAGTTTGTGAAGCGGAAGCCGTCGAGGTATCAGACTTAGACCCATCGGTATATATCGAAAAGGGATCCGGGAACGTTTCAATAATACGCGATAGTCTTGATTGATGTTCGGAAGAGGAGGTATTGTTTTTGGATAGACAGGAAAGTTGAAGTACAGTTCAGTTGATGATGGTCCATGGTGGATTTGAAATTCTAATTTGTGCATTGAAATATTTCTGAGAAATGATGTGGCTGAGGACGAATGATGTAATGAGTAAATAGTACGAATGATGTAATTAAATGTTTTTTGATACCAGGTAGGTTTAATTCTCTTTGAAAGTCTAAACTGAAATGACAAAATTTTCTTAAGTACCTTTATTTTTTAAATATGTAGTAAGGGAAAGTATTTCGAACCTTAAAATTTTTGAATCCAGTTTTTAACGGAAATTTTAGATCCTCCTGAGTGCAAATGACCAAGTCCTGTAAAAATGTCTGTGTGTAGGGAAGTCTAGCGTGAAAACAATAAGTTGTATACAACTTTTATATATTATATATATATATTATATTATATAATTTATAATTATAAAATATATATAAATATATGATTTTATATATATATTTATTTATTGGAATTTACAACTGTATATCAGAATGCAACAAGTAAATTTGAATGCAAAAAAAAAATGCATGAAACACATGTAAAGAAGCTTCCCAATGGAAGTACTCTACAAATATTCTACACTAGGTCTCGGGCCATTCCTTTTCAGACGCCTGGAGGATTGTCAGGAATTGAAGAGGAAGAAAGGATTGAAACGAGGTATAAAACTTTTTAATATTTTAGATCGTGTATGCCTGAGATGTTACAGCAACTTTTTTATCAAAATCGTTAAGCAGGAGAGCCACTTTATACCATGCATTTTGCACCTTTTTAAGATTTCTCAAAAACGGCTCTAACGATTTAGATTAAACCCGCTATGTCTTTGTAACATTTAGTAGGCTTTAATATGATGTTGGTTCATTCTGATTGAAGTAGTCTGTCAAGCTTAAATGCCGATAGTTCGAGATTCGAAATTTTGTAATGGTAAAAACGGCTCTAAATATACAAGTTAAACGAATTAGATAACCAACTAAAAGAGAACTGCAAAAGTATTTTTAATGTTGTTTTTTTTTAAAGATAAAAACCATAATATATATGTATATTATACCGTTGAAAAGCTAAAAAAAATATCTTCAACACAAATATTGTCAACAAATGGAGAAATAAAAATACTATCAAATAAAGCTGTATAATTACCGCTAGAAAAGATTTAAGAAAAAAAAAATCAATTTGCAATGAACATTTATTTAAATATTTGTTATCACTTTACTTACTTATATATGAAAAAAGTGATACGCATTGCTAGGTAAAAATTATTGAATTCTAGTTTTTAACGGAAATGGGCGTTTTAGAGTCACCTGAGTACAAACAACAAATCTTGTGTGTGGTAATTCCCGGATGAGAACAAAATGTTTTACTGAACTGAAATTTTATATTTAAGACACCTATACACTCGAGATGTAGCACTCGCTCTCAATGACAACAATCTCACTATTGCTGCATCATCTCTATTTCTCTAGCTAGTTACCATCTTCATTGCTCACTCCAGCAACTGTACTTCTCCACGCACATCTCATCATTAGATATTTAGTTAGTAACTCTGAAGTGTATTTTGTCTTCAAATGTTTTTGTTTTTTTGTATTTATTTGTAAATTCAATATAATTTTTATTATAAATCATGTACATAGCTGTGCATTTTAATTTATGTGACACATCTGATAAAATTATATTTTTGTTACATTCTCTCGCCTGCTACATTTTATTATTAGTGATTTGTGATAACTCTCCCTTCAGAGAACATACTTCTAGACAAGCCAAAAGTTATTATAATTATAAGCAGGCAGGGAAGGGTGTAGCTATATATATATATATATATATATATATATATATATATATATATATATATATATATATAATTATTTTTTTTTTTTTTCTTTTCTTTTTTTTTCAGTCCTAGGTTAACAGTACATTCTTAAGTTTTGAGCTTAAAAAACCTTCATATAACTATTGCAAAAAAAAAAAAATATATTTTGTTATAATAACATATTATATTATATTGGAATGAGATATTTCAAGTGAGGGATCCCATTGTAATAATAATTGGATGCCAGGACCCAGGCTGACGGAAATCGGAGTTGTCAGTGGAGTAGCAGCCTAAATTGGGCGCACGAAACCAATTTGGATCAGCCAGCTTCAACTAAACGCAGCGTTAACCCTTAACTAGAACCAACATTACTTCTCTAATATATTTTAATTAAATTAATAAATATTTTAAAGGATTATACTGAAGTAAACTAAATGAGTAATAATTCAATTTAAAAAAACAAAAACCTGTACCTTTACAACCCATAAAGGGTCTTGGGCTTTTTGAGAGACCATTACTACTTTTAGAGGGTGATTCGGCCGAAGTCACGCTAATTCGGTTTCCCTCCCTCTATTTTCCGGTACCCACTTTATAGAGGCTGGGTGTACCACAAGAGGGTCTTCATACCCCAGGATCGCTTCACGTCTGAAATAACAGAAAAAATAATATTTTGTCGACAGCCGGGATACGAACCTAGGACCCCGAGCACAGATGCAATAAAATAAAGAAAAAAAAAAAGGATACAATACGATTTAAAATGGAAGAGAATCCACCGTTTTTGACTCGATTCCTTTTTTAAAAAGGATAAGATATTCCAGCGATAACTAGTATTACAACGCTAAAAAGGACACTCTTTTATATACCAAATCTCTTTCCAATACAAGAATTGGTAATTAACAGACTAAGTCAAATTGTCTATATAAGGAAATTTAAAAAAATATATATTTATTGGTATTTACAACTGCATAGTAAAATACATTTAGTAAATTTGATACAAGATATACTGTCATGATTCACATGTAGGAATACTACCTACCCTTTGGCAGCTCCCCAATGACTATGGTATACCAGAAGGTCTCGGGGACCATCTTCTTATCAGACGCCTAGAGAATTATTGTGATTGTAGAGAAAGCAAGATTGAAACTAGTGGGTTAGAGTGGGAATGGAGTTTGTCATGAAAGAAGTGGTACCTGGTTCGCGCCAGCAAACAAAGGGAACATTAAGGTCTTTATGGATGATTTTATTTGTGACAAAATAAGGAGCATTGAGGATTTTTGAAGGAGTTTTGATTGTAGGGATTAGAGACGAGAGGAATTTGATGGTTTGGTAGAGTCCCTAAATCTTTACTCCGTAAATCCATATTGGTCTTATGAAGTCATGTAGATGAGCCTTTTGTACTTAAGTGGAAGGTTTGATCTTTTGTCCAGTAAGTTGCTGAAGTAGTCGAAAACTGTCAGGCAGTTTCTTGTCGTTTCAGTCTTGTACAAGGGTATGTAAGGAAATTAAAAAACAAATAAAAAAAATCGGAATTCTTTTTTTTTTTTTTGTCATTTTTTTCTAGTTGAGAAAATTGATATTATATATCCATCATTAATGCCATATATTATTATCATTTTTTGTCATTACACATTGTATATGAATTAAAAAAAATCAATCATTTTTTTTTCATTCTATTAACACAATAATTATTACCATTAAAGCTCACATATTATTATCATTAACACCACATATTATTAGAATGTCAAAAATATACGTCATTGAGAAAACAGCTAAATATGGACGTAACTTTTTGTGAAATCCTCCAAGATCTTTCCAAAAGACGTGGATTCATCAATGGAGTTTCTGAATATAACCCAAATTTACTGCAGGATTTGAAACAAAAGAACTGCCAATGACCCCTGCTGGTAGAGGTATTCGATAAAATAAATTAATAATTCAAGTTTTACTTTCTTCAAATGGTTGGGACGTTTATTAGTTTTACTTACATATGGAATACATATTAAGAGAAAGTATTAAGATAGTAAAAATTTTAGAATTCAAGTTTTCAAATATTCTTTTCAGGGTTTCCTGAGTCCATATACCTATTCTTGCAGAAAAACGAAAAAAAATCATACCAACAAAGAATTTCGTATTCCACACAACTATATGCCCGAAAAATCTGGACTTGTCCTTTCATTTCATCTATTTTTTTTTTTTGAAATGTATGTTTCATTTTAAATTCAGAGCAAGATAATGAACAACTCTATATTGCATATTGTCTTAAGGCAAGAAAGAATGAATTTAGAATAAAAAGAATTCTCAGGGGAAATCACAAGAAATATAGCCAAGCTTATTGCGACTTGAAGCAACCACTCAAACAAGACAAGTTATTACTTATCCCCTGTAAAAAAAATATCTTTATTTTAAACAAATGTATAATTTTTATTTATACTTATGAATTATATTTTAAAGGTCTCCTTTTAAAAGTCATCCTTAAAATACAAAATTAGTTTGAAACATCTTTAAACAACATAACATGAAACGCAAAACAAAAATTTACACGTTCGTTTCATTGTGTCACAAAAACCGTTACGGTTTATGTTGTGTCGTGACATTTACTTACCTCCGTTGTTAAAATCAATTCCAGAACTCTTAAACAATGTTTATAAAAGATTAGATAATTACAACAAAAACATTTTTTTTAAATATTAAATAACCTAGAAATTAAAATTATTACTGACGACAATCCTTTAGTTTTGTTCACTTTTCACCACTCCTTGATAATAATAATCAATATTATTAATAATCAATTTAAACCACTCTCTCAAATCATTTTTAATATGTCAATAATGTTTACACATTCCAAAAAAAGGATTAGCTATGAAGCTTTTATACAATACCGAAATTTGAATTAGGTGGCGATTATGTTAAACAAAAAAATCTCTTTCTGACCAATTTAAAGTTTATCCTAACGAAAAGGGCAATCAGAAAGAAAATATGTTTATTTTATAATGTCTATTCATTATTATATTTATTCATCGCCATAATTGAAAAACTTAATTAGTTAAATTTATTTGTTTGCTATGTCAAAGTAAAATTTAAATAACAGATAACAGAAAATTTAAATTTTACATATAAAGAAAACTTTATTGCAGTGTATGTTTTTAAAAACTATAGAAATAACAAAGGTTCATACATTATCAGGTCTAGAACTCTTTTATATTTTAAATTGAATAAAAAAATTAAAGTAAAGTTAAATTAAGTTTCCATAGGAATCCCATTGAGTTTACAGGGTAACATCCGTTTTCATTTTAAATAATTAATAACAATGTTAATTTATAGATTTATAACAACTAGCCCGTTATGTTATCAACTTGGTTACAATTCGGTACGTAATATTGTTTCTAAAATCCTGTATAAAAAATGGAAAAATATAACTTGCACAATACTGTACATTAACTATTATAACTATTCCCTTTTTAACAATAATATATGTTCATATGTTTATGGGCTTACAACAACATTATATTAACATGTACAATTTTTTTATTCCATATTAAATTTTCTAAATTGTTGCGCTTTCCAACGGTATATTATACGCATACGTTACCTACAACGTATATTTCAGGAATAATTTTTTGACAACTTAATGGGAGAAAATTTATTATTTCCGTATAAAGAAAAGCTAAATTGCAATGTATTTTAGTTATATACCTTAAGGAAAGAAGGTTTATAACCTTAATGGTAGTGAAAACCGTATAAAAATCCGTCTGGTGGTTTAGAAGGAATTAGCGGAAAACCAAAATCCCGTTATCAGTCTTTTATATATATATATATATATATATGAGAGAGAGAGAGAGAAGTCAGACAAACATAAATTAAGGTATCATTATTAAAATGTATAAGAATAAATGTAATTAAAACATTTTTTAAGCTTAACAGGCACATAATGGAATTTCTTCAATTAATAAAAACAAATCAAATAAGGTTAAAGCTAATTAAAGAGATACAATCCAATTAAACGAATACAAAAAAAAAAAAATAAACAAAAAAAACTCGAGACTTTTAAATGTAAAACAGCTAAATCCAACTGAATCCTCGCACCACAAAGCTCAATGGAATCGAAATTTATCAAAAGAAGCTTTCATCACATCACAGTACATCGCTGTTTATTACCCTTAATCATTTAAAAAGGGTATCATTTAATTTATGTTATATTATTTTGTTGAACTTACTGTACATATATTGAACATAAATGGGTGACCGTTTAAATAAAATAATGCAATACTGTCTGTGTGGCGGTAAAGATTTATTTATTGATATTTTGAGCTACCTTGTAGGCCTTGTTCATGTAAAAGTAGCAGTGTTGTGATTAGAAGAAAAGTTCATAACGTGATTTCACCCCATTATGTTATTTATATATTGTGATATTTTAATAAATTATAATTTTTTTGACAACTCATAGACAAAGCACAGTATAGTGATGTGAAACCCAAGTGAACTAATAAAAATTACAAACAAAGAAAATTACAGAGAAAAAAATAAGTATAGTTACAGAGATTTTTTTTTTTTAATTATCGAAGTTTGAATTTACTTCAAATTAGAATCCTTCAAAAACATATTTAAAAATTGCATTTAATTCCAAAGGTTCTTAATCCGCATTCCATTTCATTCCAAAAGGTACTAAAAACGTTTCCTTCCAAAAAGTAATATATCTTCTGTAAACAGATAACCTTTCCTATCATTTTATCCCAAAAGATACTATTTCCTAATATACAACAGAAGCACCTAACCCCTTAATATATTACCAATATTTTATTGTTTTCTTCATTTAGTGAGTTTTTATTGGTTAATTTAACACGTCTTGAGTCACCGCTATTATTTTGATCAATGTTTTTAACCTAATAATCAGTTTTTAACTTAGTGAAAGTAAATTTAGTTAAAATAATTCAGAAACTAACATTTTAATAGAATAATGGTATTTGATCCCGCAAAAAGTTGGAATTAGCATTTTACGAACTTGCTAAATATGGGAGGAAAAAATAGCAGATTTTTTTATGTAAAATGAAAGCTCAAAAGTTATTTATTTATCAGTCTCTAAAGGTAAATATTATTTACACCTAGTTAATAATATAGATAAATTTGTTACATATTTTCTTAATATAGTGCCATAAATAGATAAATTGTCCTTTGAATATTTAATTTCTTTATGAAGAATAGATAATCAATGTAATTAACCAACAAAGAAAGATATTTCTCAGAGGGAGAATTTGGAAATATACATAATTTAGTAATAAACAATATAAAGACGTTAGTTATCTGTAATAGGGGTACTCACTACGTTTGCTATAGCATGCTATTTGTGTTATTTTGCTAAACCCGTCGAGTTTCTACAGTTACTTCCTGTATAAAATTGATGAGTTTAGCACAATAGCACAAATAGCATGCTATAGCAAACGTAATGAGTACCCCTAATGTATCATGAAGGTTATAGTGACTGTTATCGCGCGTTATATTCTTCCAAAAAGTACTATATCCCTTTTGATACTTTCCAAAAAGTACTATATCCATATGATTTGTTTAAAAGTCATCGGAAAAGAGCAATAATTTGGAAAAATAAGTTGGTAACACTCTTTTTTTTCTTTTTTTTTAAACATATTTATTGATATTTACAACTGTATTAAATAAAAATACATCTAGTAAATGTGATGGTAATATACAAAACTGTCATGAAAACGTGTAGAGACACTACCCAGTGGCAGCACTCTAAAAATATTCTAAACTAGAAGGTCCCGGCGCCATTTCCTTTTCAGGCGCCTCGGAGGATTAACCGGAATTGAAGAGGAAGAAAGGATTGAAACCAGTGGGTTAGAGTGAGTGAGAATGGAGTTTGCCATGAAAGGGTTGATACCTGGTCCGGGCCAAGGTAACACTCTTAAAAATCAAGTTTAGATTTTAATAAAAAAAAAAAAACGAGAATCACGTAAATTGGTCCAATAATAAATAAATGACAGATTTTTGCGTTTCCTGTAAAATTGTCTAAAGTGAATATAGTACATTTTGGAAATTAACGTCTCAATTAGCTGACGGGTTTTTAAAGGTAAGGATTCACGGAACGGAATAAATGACGTTAAAACGGCTAATATTTAATAAACAGAACGCCCCGGGCAGAGTTTTGTCCTGAAAAAGTACGTTTCGAACCACTGTGGAACGTAACAGCTTATTTCCATACCTTCTAAATAGAATTTGGAACTCTTAGAATTTACAAATTAAGAAAACTAATTTTATAAGGCTTCTTGATCAAGAACGTTTTGTGATGCTTCCCTTTTGTCCAGACACTGCCCAGAATGTCTGTTGTTATTGTAAAAGATTACTCTTTATCACAAGTAACAATTCCGGACAGAAATATATCGTTGTTGTTTCAGCAAAGAAGCGAGGAAACAAAGGGTATAGTCGGGTAAGAATAGGAAATTTGCCTCAGCGGCTTTTTTCGTTCATACTTGGGAGATCGATTTGGTGACGAATACAAATAATTCACCTAAATTTTTAGTCCTTAACCTCAAACAATAATTAAGTTTATCAAGTTATATATAAATTTATTATACTTCCAAAATGTTTAAATCCTCTATTTCTTCAGGGATTCGTAATTTTAACCATTGATATAATGAAAAAAAATCTGGTGCGGGCAACAAACGACTTTCACTTACCTCCATTTTTAAAATCAATGAAAGAATTTTCAAATACAGTTAGAGTTAAAAATACGTGCAACTATTAAAGAATTAATTAAATTGAATTGCCGCTAATGACCCGCTTGGGTAGATGCGAAATATTATAAAATAAATAAATTAAATTGAATTTATATAGAAACATGTGTTTTATTAAAAAATCGATTATATCATTATCTAAAATAATCAGTTAGTTTTATCTTCTTTTCATCACTCTCTATTAACCTTTAACAGCTTATAAATTAAATAAATAATAAACAAATATAATAAAAAATATAATAAATAAACAAATAAATAAATTAAATTGAATTTATACAGAAACATGTGTTTTATTAAAAAATCGATTATATCATTATCTAAAATAATCAGTTAGTTTTATCTTCTTTTCATCACTCTCTATTAACCTTTAACAGCTTGTGTATAAGATAATATTTTTTCAAAAATCTTTAGCTTTCCAACGGTATATTATACATGTATATTACTGCTCTTATGTTCAAAAACGAAAAATTGCATTAAATAATTTTTTTTTCTGTTTTCTCCTTTAGTTGGGTATCGAATTCATTCAATTTATATATTTACATGTTTTTCATCAGTGGTAACAAGATAATATAGTTATTTTTATAGAATCAACAAAATTAAAGGTACTTTAGAGAAAGAAAATTTAAAATATCGGTATTTAAGCCCTGTCAGACCATTTTAATCCGAATGAAACCTAAATGATATTAAAGCCCATTAAATTTTACATCGATATAGTGAGTTTAATCAAAATCGTCGTTACCGTTTTTGAGAAAATCGAAAAAAGGTGCAAAACGCATAGTATAAAGTGGCTCTTCTGGTAAGTTCATTTTGATGAAAAAGGTTTGGTAGCGTCTCGGGCGTATATTTGCCTTAAATATGAAATTTCAGTTTCATAGAACTTACCGTTTCCGCCCGGGAGTTACTACACACACACACCTTTTTGCGGGACTTGGTTATTTGGACTCAGAGGACTATAAAATGTGTATTTCCTTTGAAAACTGGAATTCGAAAATTTTTTTGATCGCAATACTTTCCCTTACTGTATATAGTAAGTGGAAGTAAACATTTTTTTCGTTATTTTTTTTAGAAGAAATATACTCAATAAATATGTTTTTAAACTGAATTCTATGTAAATTCTAAAACTCTAATGTTAAGAAATCGATCGGAAATGTAGAAAACTTCTTTTGTAAAGTTTTCTAAATTTATGAATATTAAGGATTTCTAATTCTATTTATAGAGTATAGAAAAGCTGCTGATACGTTCCACAGTGGTTCGATACGCACTTTTTTGGGGAAAAACTTTTGTCCGGGTCGTTCTGTTTACTAGATATGAACTATTTTAACGTTATTATGTTCCTAAGTAAATTCAATTTTAACGGTACGATGGGCAATTTTTATATCTTATAAGGCTTAAAAATAGATAAGTTTAGTCGATAATTTCAGAAAAATATATGTTTAAGTAATTATTCCTTTATATTATGAAAAATCTTGTGCTGGCAACAGACGGCTTTTACTTATCTCCGTTGTTAAAATCGATTAAAGAATTTTCAAAAACAGTTAGAGATAAAAATGAGTAAAACTAATACAGAATTAATAAATTGATTTTCTATAGAAACACGTGTTTTAGTAAAACATCGATTATCTTATTATTTAAAACGGCTTTTTATGACTCTTTATTAACTTTTATAGGCTTGTGGATAAAATAATATTTTCCTAAAATCTTTAGCGTTACAACGATATATTATACATATGTGCCCATAATTATGAAAGTGGTCTAAGACATATATTTTTTGTTTCGAGATATTTATGAATTTCATTTGAATGTTTTAAACAATGTGTTCGCGATTACGCGAATTAAAAATAATAATATTTATTTTGATTTAAATTTAATTAGATTAAGCCTTGGATACGGCACAGATGTTTAATTCGACAGTATTTTGTTTTTTGTTATAGCGTCAGTCTGAATTGAGATTTTGTCCCGATAGTATGTTTTTGTAGTCCGTGACGATATTAGTGGGGATATACGGTGCTGTGGTCACGACATAGAGACTCAAGTTTAAGAATTTAGGTTCTCCTAAGTTTTACAAGATAACATCTAAGAGCAGCTGGAGGAGACTGCCGAGCCTGAGCGGGCCCGTTCGAGAAGACACGAAGAAGGCGATTAGGTAAGCTGCTGTCTATCTTACATTTACTTGTAAAACGATTTGGAGATCCCTTATTCTGGGCAGAATCTAAATTTAAAATTTTTATAATTATTTTTTATCATACAGTCCACAACCAGAAAATGTTAATTGGTACAATTAGTACCACAATATTTTTACATTATACAATATATTAATTTATAAAGGTTTATTTTTGACAACATCATAAAAAAGTACATTGAATAAATTTAGTTTAAACTAATTTGGTGTAAAATAAGTGATACATTATTTTTTTTTTACTTAGACCACTTTCATAATTATGGGCACATATCTCCTTTAGTTGGATATTAAATTTATTTAAGTTATATATTTATCTGCTTTTTATCAATGATAAAAAGATGAAATGGTTATTTTTATAGAATCTAAAAAATTAAAGGTACCTTAGCGGAAGAAAATTTAAAATATCGGCATTTAAGCCGTCAGACTATTTTCATCAGAATAAAACCTACATAATATTAAAGCCCATTGAATTTTACATCAATATAATTAGTTTAATAAAAAATCGTTAGAGTCGTTATTGAGAAAGTGGCTCTTCTGGTCAGCTGATTTTAATGAAAAGTTTTTATAATATCTTAAATATGAAATTTAATTTTCAACGGACTTTTAGTTTTCGCGCTGGACTTACCACACACACACACACACACACACACACACACGGACACGCAGACCTTTTTGCGGGACTTGGTCATTTGAATTTGAGACCCTAAAACGTGTAGTTCCGCTGAAAACTGGAATACGAAAATTTTCAAAATCACAAATTTTCCCTTACTATATATTTAATACTATGTAAAAATGTTTGAAGAATAATAATTTGTTAAAATATCTCAGAATTTAAATAACGCGATGGAATGAAAATTACTTTGAAAATTTTAGTTTTTAATGACAAAATGTCCAAACCTCTACGCTTTTGGTAGAAAATAGTAGGCTATAGAATGTTTTTTAATGTGAAAACTGAAAAAAATTTGTATAATATCTAAATTAATTGTTTCAGATGAAAACCATAATGAAGTACAATCCCGAAGCGAGATTCAATTTAAAAATGAGTCTTTCAAACATATATAAATTTATTAGCACGCCTTTATGGTTGAATAGAGGTATGAATCGCGTTTTAATTATCTCTGAGAACCTTAAAATTATTGGATATTTATAATTATCGAAATTTATTTATGGCGTAACCATGAAACGACCCTTATGGAGGCCTCTGTCCGGAACAATGGATATCAAAGATAATTTCGCCGAAATTTAAGCTCATTAACTTTCATCCATTTAGCACTTGTTACGATTTCCAGGATTCCTTTGATTGGAGCGCCACTCTCTTTAATGCACCGATGTGAAGGAAATTAGCACGGAAAATGTAATACAGCCCGTGGGCGTTATTCAATTCGTTTCGGATCCCAGTTCTAATGAATGAACGATGATTCCCATTGATGAAAAATTCAAACGGATTATTAATGAAAGAGGGACTTTCAGAATGGTGAGTGCTTTCAGGGAGTCTCAATTCAGAGATGATGGAAAAATAAAATTTTATCCTCTCCAGGGCTTTGCATGACTCGCAAAGTTTGGCGGAATTCAAGCGGAATCACTTGGCTCTTAATTAATACATAATTTCCTCAAACGACTAATAAAAAATTAAATTTTAAAATCCGGCAACACACAACTTTTAATTACCTTTTTGGTTTAAATTGAACTTAGGAATTTTAAATAAAGTTTTATTATAGTATTATTATTTTTATTCGAAACAGCAGCGCTTCCTTACACTAGGCTAAAACGACAAGAAACTGCCCGCAGATACCGCCTACTAAAACACTTACTCAATCAAAGCTCCATATTTACTACAAAAACTCATTTAAAAAAACAATTATCCGACCTATTTAGACCAAAGGCATTAAGCTACGGGTGTTCTACTAAAAAACGGATTGCATCCAATCCTTGCAATCCAAAATCCTATGAAAAATCCTCATCGTTCCTTACTTGTGAACTAATAAACTCATCGATAGAGACCTAAATATCCCACTGGGTGCAGACGTAGCCCGCGATAAATACACTTCCTTTAATCCCAAACTACCTGCCCAACCCACAAAACCTGCTTATCCGTAATATCTCAACTACATCTATTCCCGATAATCCTCCGAGGCGCCTGAAAATACGGTGGACTGGAGAAATGCTTATAAAATAAGCTATGAAGTGCTACCACTGGGTACCTTCTTCACGTGTCTATTCATACCTATTTTTGTAATTCATCCATTTGACTTCTTGTATTTGTATATACAGTTGTAAAACCCAATAAAATATGTCAAGAAAAAACTACAACAAAAACGAAACTGCGTTGCTGTGCATCCAGCAAAAGCACTTTTTTTTTTTTTTTTTTTTTTGTGACCAGCGTACTGAGTTCATCAATTTTTATTAGTTAAGTAGATCTATCGGTTGTCTTCTTTTAAATCCTGGTGGCCTGGTAGGAGGCTGTAAGAATTTACTGTTGAAATGTTTGTGTAATTGTGTATCGTGTCATTTGAAACATGATATAGTGCGTGAAAAATTTTTCATAAAATTTAAGATTGAGTTGTTTGTGTGTACGTGTTTTGCAGGACCCTAAAGTTCTGCTCCATATGCTTAGTTTGGTCTCAGTAGAGTAGTGTATCTTAGTCACATGTTTCCTAAATTTAGTGGTAATCCAAAAGATGTGAAAGTTGTTTGAAATGTCGAGTTAGTCCTATGTTAGTGTTTTATCCAAATATAGTCAGAGGTTTCTTACGTAGGACTATATCATATTAATATAACTCGGGGAGCCCGTAGCTGAGTGACTAGCGCGCTAGTCTCCCATGCCAAAGTTTGTAAGTTCGAATATCAGTCCCTGAGGGACTTTTTCAAGCGTTTAAATTATTGGGGATTCACTCATAGACTCTCCCCCGGGTATGAGACCCTTCAGCCAACTGGTGCCACACACAAGAAATAGGCGTCGGGAGTGATGGCCCTAACTTAAAACGCGAAACGCGACTGTATTCTCCCAGCAGAATACACGGCATGGCCAAGGGCCTACACGGTTTGTCGTGCCGCTGGAAGAATATAATGTAACAATATAAATTCTTATCTATAACAATCAATAACGTCTATGCATTTTTTTTTCATTCCCTACTATCTTCCACAATATTGTATTTTGCATACAATTTTTTTATAAAATGTAAACACATAGAGTTTCAACGATATATAAATTTACATTACAATTCATATATGCAAACAAAAAAAACATCAACAAAATATAAAAAAAAAATGATTTTTTTTTTCTTTCATCATTTTCTCATGAAATACATTTATTTTCATTTTTACCCATTTTGTAACAATGCTAACAACTTGCGATCGTTAATTTTGACGTTGATTTCCAAAAAGGTACTAAAGGACATTTTTTTATGAGAATGTGAAATTAACCGAAACGTAAATGTAATAACGTTGTGAGGATTTTAAGTCTGAAAGTAGTACTTATATCCGAGAAGAAACCTTTAATTCTCTGGCATTTAAGCGTTCTGAAACGAGTTTTTAAAGTCCTTGGGAGACTAAAGTCTTTGAATTCAATCTCACTTAAGATTCTCAATAAAGTTAAGTCGTTGGCCTCTAGAATCAGATAAGAAAAGAGAGTGGTGATAGGAAAGTTGTTATCCCAGACACAGGGTGTGTAGTACTGTCGTGGCAGTGGATAAGTAGGCCAGTTTGTCCATCATGAATGCTTTTACAGTGCACAGCTCAAACTTTTGCTTCACCCTGTAAGTCCAAAAAAATGGAATTTTAGTCCTTTCTAACATAAAAAATCAATCGAACTAATCAAAGAAGGGTTTAAAAAAGTCTAGAAAACAATAGATGTTTATAATTATCTTTCGAATCCGAACATTTTTTTTTTAGAGCTGAAATGGTTCTCTATTTCAGATCGTGGATACGTGATATCTGAAAAATATTACAAAATGGTTTATTGTTTCCAAAGAACTATATTAGGGTCCTAGCATGACAGGCGACAAATTATGTAATTAAAAATGGCCTATTTCCACTGCTAATTTCAAAACGTTGTACATCTGCTTTTTCTTAATCGATTTCAATGATTCTTTTTTCGTTTTGTGGAAAAATTAATTCTCTATTGAATAGCCCTTACAACTAAAATTTATTTATTTATAGTTTGGTATTTGTGCACCAACGGATTTTTTGAAAACTATTTATTATTTGTCCAGATCAGAAAACTAATCAAATTTCTCAATCTTAAAAAATAACTGAGTTATTGAATTAAAACATTATTAATCGCCAGCCATTTTAAAACTAATCAGCTAATATCAATGTCAAAATGTAAAGATTATCGTCGAATGCTCTGGTATTTTTGGGTCTAATTTTGAAATAGTCGGTTTAGCAGTTTGGGAAAAGCTGACGGACAGAATTTGTTTTTATTCGTTATCGGGTTCTACGTAACTTTAAATGAAAATCTCAAATTTTGAGGATAGTAATTTTTTTTCTATTACAAAGATTTATCAATGAAAATAATAGACCAAAATAAAAAATAGAATGTTATTAATTTTTTTTTAAATTATTTCAATACTGTAAATTTCATATAATTTTTTTAGTTTTATTTTTTCTGATAATGTTCTCCGATTTGGTTAATGTTTATTCATACGATTATATTTTCTTGAAAAAGTTACCTATTAGGATTTTGGTTATTTATTTTGGTATTGAAGCCGTAAAAACTTATCATACATCTACATCTTATTAGTATATGATTTATTAATATTTATGCATTATTCCTAATAACAAAGAAAAAGAAAATAATGAAAACAAATTATAAATAAATTAAATTAAGAGAATTAAGATTTAATTATAATGAAATAGCTGTATCCCCCGGCTTGGGAATATTTCTTTTTTATTTTATTTTCTTATATTTTACATGTAATAATAATTGAACTAACTATAATACTTCGTTATCAGGAAATCAATTACTCTTTCAATTATGATGTTACGGTTTACAGCTAAATCTTTATTTTGTTCTATAAAATTTACAATAGCACACCTGTGGGAGTAGAAATACCTTAAATTACTGAATATGTTATAGATTTTTAATTTATTCGTTGTATACTGTTTCTACTTATTTGCAACATAAATTTTAATTAATCCCATTTATGGGTGAAGGTATTATATGTGCCTTTCACCAGGGAAAAACAAAACTGTTTTTAATTTTAAAAATAATTGTTCTATTTTTTAAAAGAGAAATGTTTTTTAGTAAATTAATAACCTTTTAACTATTCAATATCAATTGAATTTTCTTAATTTAGACAGGTACTTAAAGGCATTATATTACATCCATTAATTGTAACTTAGGAAAATAACTAATTTTAAAACGAACTTTATTATTCAATGAAATATTAATGTATTGAATTAAATAACTTTAAATTTATTAATATCTTTTATAGTAATGATGATCAATTAATCCCTTAACTTGAAGCTTTAAAGATCAAAAAGATGAAAATATAGTGCATATTATTAAGCAAGAATTTATAATCAATTAATTGAAAAAAAAACCATTATCATCAAAGGAATTTAATTGTTTCTCAAATAATATAGTATTTTACTTAAAAAATTAACAATTAAAATGTAGGATTATATTAAGAAAACTCACATAACTGACTTCGAGAAGAAGAAAAGGGTCACAGTAGCTTAAGAAATTACACTCACCTGAAAATATAATTAGAAAGTTATTTTATTATAATTATTTGCGATGGTAGTAACAGCAAAGAATAAATTAAAAAAGAATAATTTAACAATCATTTTGATGCTATTACGGTACTGTGAAATTTTCAAACACAGCATCCAAAGCTACAGTAGGAGAAATACATGAATTTTCTCATCGTATAAATATTTATAAAGGAAAATAACAGTTACGAAAAAGAAAATTGGTTTTCCCCATTCTATTCAGACAAATATATTCCTTTCCGACGAAATTCTCATGATTGTACCGCCGAAACTTCAATCAGGAGGAAAAGCTGTAATATTTGACTTGTGACGGAGGAAAACTTGTTTGTAGTAGCTGATATGTTTAGGGGTGATTCCAACATCATTCAGGTAAACAGTCGGCTCAAAAGAACCAATTTACCCTCGTTTCCTTCCGTATGTAAATAAAATAGTTAAATCAAATTATATCTTCATGGATAGATAAAAAAAAAAAAATGAAAAAAATAACCTAAGAATAATTACATGGTAAAATAATCTGGTGCGGGCAACACATGACTTCCACTTACCTCGGTTTAAAATCGATTAAAGAATTATCAAGTACAGTTAGAGATAAAAATGAGTAAAACCATTAAAGAATTGATAAAATAGAATTTCTATCGAAACATGTGTTTTATTAAAAAATCTATTATATTATTATCTAAAATAATCAGTTAGTTTTATCGGCTCTTCATCACTCTCTATTAACTTTTAAAAGCTTGTGTATGAGATAATATTTTTTCTAAAATCTTTAGCTTTCCAACGGTATATCATACATGTAGATTACTGTTCTTATGTTTAAAAACATAAAAATCAATTTAAAAAAATATTTTTTCAGTTTTCTCCTTTAAGGAAATTAAAAATATCGGCATTTAAGCCCCGTCAGACTATTTCAATCACAATGAAACCTACATGATATCAAAGCCCATTAAATTTTGCATCGATATAGCGAGTTTAATCAAAATAGTCAAACCGTTTTTGAGAAAATCGTAAAAAGGTGCAAAATGCATGGTATAAAGTGGTTCTTCTGGTAGGCTGATTTTGGTGAAAAAGGTTTTGTAACTTCTCGGGCGTATATTTGCCTTCAATATGAAAGTTCAGTTTCTTAAGACCTTTTGTTTTCGCCCGGGATTTACCACACACACACACACACACAGACCTTTTTGCGGGACTTGATCATTTGGACTCAGGAGACCCTAAAACGTGTATTTCCGTCGAAAACTGGAATTAGAAAATTTCATATCGCAATACTTTCTCTTACTATATATTTCATATATAGGTAAGTAAAAGTAAAAAACATGCTTTTAACGAACGAACTCTTCTTACCAACAAAATTTCAGCGCAAATAGAGAATTTTAAAAAAGTTTTCACTTCTATCGGCAATCCTCACACAAAACTGAAACGATAAGAAACTGCTCGAAGATACCGATTACTACAAAAATTACTAGACAAACGTTCAAAACTTCAAGTATATAACTAAAGACTCATTTACATCACTATTATCAGACCTCTTTAAACGTACGGAATAGAGCTTTGGGGCTCTACCAGACCATCTAATTCCTCCCGTATCCAATCCTTACAATCCAAAATCCTTAATTCCTTAATGTCCCTTATTTTGTCACAAATCAACTCCTCCATAAGGACCTAAACATCCCATTTGTTGCAGACATAGCCCGTGGATAGATGCACCTCTTTTCATTCTAAACTCTCTGTCCAAACAAACCCACTTGTCCGTTATTTATCTTCCTATGAAATCCCTGATAACCCTCCGAGGCGATTGAAAAGAAGGTGGCCTCGGGACCTACTGCCTTAAAATAGTAAAGTGCTACCACTAGGCAGTTCTTTCCCGAGACATTTTCATGACTTTACTCCGTACTACACATAGTGTTTTTTAATACAGTTGTAAATTACAATGAATAAAATAAATTTTAAAAAAATCTATCAGCAGTTTGCCTATGGCTGCCTGAATTGCATTTTTTTTTTTTTAGATAGGATAATAATATAGATGTATAATATACCGTTATGAAGATAATAATTTTAGAAAAAACACCTTTCTTACATACGAAATAGTGGAAAGTAATGTTAAGTTAGAAATAGGGCATAAACTTAGCTGGTTGTTGTACATAATTTTATAATGTTATATTATTTAATCTAAAACAAATATTTCAAACGAAACTGAATGCAATTTTTTAAGCTTTATTGAACCCACACCACATTTTATAATGATATATAAGTTTAGAAGATATTTTAAATAATGTTGTTTAATGTTATATAACATAAATAAAGAGTTATATAAGTATTAATACGCTATCAAACATCATAAATATATTCCTTTCAAGCTGAGAGCTTGATAAATGACAATAGGACGCTGGAGTAGGGTAATGGACTTTGCTAAGACGATATAGAGAGGGATTAGATGGGTTTAAGTTGGGAGTTGGGGGGACATGGCGCATTAGGAAAATTGGACGCTTGGCGGCGAAGTCCTTTTATCACGTAGAATGGGATAGTGAATAAGCGTTCAAACCCCTACCACTATTTTCGAAATAAAAATCTGATACGACAGAGAAATAGTTTAATCAAACTATTCCATTTTTACATTAAATTATATGTTTTTAGATGCGCTGAAATTTCACCATTATTAAATAGAAATTCGTAAAATAAAAAAACAAAACATATATATTGCTAGGTTTTAGACCGGCTGCTTTTCTAAGGAAGCGGTAGCTTCAAAAACTAGCTTACTTACTATATTTAGTCAATATATAAGCTATATTTAATGATACCATTGGATCTCCTTTCCAAAGGTATCGTGTTTACCAATCCAATAGGTGGCATGAAGGGTAAGATTAAAGTAAACAAGATTCAATTAATACATTACTATAATTATTAATTTACACATATCCATTATATTAACACATTGCCTAGAACTCTGATTGAGAATACTGAGGGACATTTTCTCTACTACCTTTGCCATACAATATTACAAATAACCAGATATCTTTAAAACACTGTCGGCTGGCGAAGGTGGAATCATCTTAAGACGTTCATTCTCTGCTTCATCCTCCAGCTGCTCTCAGAACCCCGACGGCCACCTCCTCGTCTTGTAGATGGAACCCGACTCACTCTTCTTGAGAATAAAACTTGACTCCCTTTTTCGAATCTTCTCCTCATCGTCACCTCGGGCGGGGCTGATATGGAAAGTACCCCACGCCGAGGGTCCTTTGTCCTAGCGTCTAGAAACTTTTCCGAGGTATCACTGGGGGCCCCCATGGATCCAGGAAAACGCCTTTTGATCTCTTGCCGACAATGGCAACTTATCAACATTTATTTAATTAATATAATAGTTCTCTAATAAAGAACTTCCACCCCTCAGTATCCTCAATACATTACAATATTATGTTTATATTTCATTTATACATTTCTAACATTTTTGACCTTATGACAAGTGTTAGATTCGAATATCTCACGATACCACATTCACTTCTTTGCCTTCCTCATTTTTACCAAAATCTCTTCATCCTTTGGCCGTGCTCTTGCATCCTTTGTTCTACCCACAATGCTCCTGTCTTCATCTCCACATTTACCACAAATGTTATGTTCCCAATTTCGTTCCCGAATTCCTTTCTGTCTCCTATTATTTGCTTGTTGATCCCAAAATGACTTAAGTCTTCCTCTATTTATCGATAACAATTTTTTTTTTTTTGCTCTAACTGATTACTACATCAAAGATTCTCTCGTAAGTTTAGTGTTGTCCATTCTCTGTATTTACATGTAGAAACTCATTCAGCGTTTTCTGGTCTTGTCTGTGAGTCTGTCAGTAAGGTGGTATAGCTCATTGGTAGGTCTTTTCATTCAGATGCCATCATTATATGTAGCTCAAGTATATAATATTATGTTTATATACTATTTAATATAATTGTTACTTAGAAAAGGGAATAGAAATTCTAAAAATGTTTACTCTCATCATCTCTTAAGTCTAAGTCGAAATAGTGCTAAAAAGCCTTGGAAATCCACTGACCCGTTTACAAGAGAGCCGAAAAAGCGAATAGGAAATGGGTAAAGAAAATTACGGTTATTTTTCTTCAGTCTGAAAAGCGTTTAACTTGAGTAAATACATTTACCTATAAGTTTTTTTTTTTCAATTAAATGAAAAAAATATTTTAATAACGAATAAACTCCAAAGTATTAGTCCAATAAAAGTGACCAACAGAAAGAAAATAACGAATAAATTTTAATTCATTATACGTTATTTTGATAAAAGCTAATAAAGGAATAATAAATATGTTTGTACATTTTAAAGTATTGCGATCATGAAAATTTTTGAATTAAAGTTTTCAACGGGAATACACGTTTTAAGCTCCTCTGAGTCCAAATAACCAAGTCCAGCAGAAAAACGAAAAGTCGTACGAAACTAAAATTTCATATTGAAGACAACAAAACGCCCGAGATGTTACGGCAAAATCGGCTGACCGGAAGTGGTACTTTATCCCATGGATTTTGCACTATTAAACGATGTACTCAAAAACGGCTCCAACGATTTTGTTTAAACTTTCTAAATCAGGCTTTAATACGATATAGGTTTCACTCTGATTGAAACAGTCTGGCAGAGTTTAAATGACGTATTTTTGTATTTTATTCCTTAAAGTACCTTTAATTCTGCACACCCTAAAAGATTAACCATATAATCTTATCAGTATTGACAAATAAAGTGTTAATATACAAGTTGAATGAATTCGACAACCGAATAAGGGATAAAAGAGCTAAAATAGAAGGCAGAGCTCTCACATGGCTAAATAACTACTTGAGGAACAGAAAAGGCCGAATTTGCTTAGGTACGCAAAGAAGCAGACAAAGAACTATAGAAAACGGAGTACCTCAAGGCGGAGTTCTCTCACCAACATTATTTCTCATTTATATAAATGATATTATAGAAGAACTTCCAAGATATGTGAAAGCTTCACTATATGCAGATGACTTAGCCTTCTGGAGCCATGCCACATCTATACTCGTAGCGAAATACAGGATCCAAACAGCCCTGAATGGTATTCATGAATGGACAGAGAAGTGGGCTATGAAAATAAATATATCTAAAACTAAATATACTATCTTCAGTCTCTCTCCGAACATCCGAGCAGACTTAAACCTAAAAGTAAACGTAAACAAGATTAGTAAAGAAGATAGTCCAACCTACCTAGGAATTGTTTTAGACCCGCGACTCACATGGAAAAAACAAATAGAAAAAAGCATTGTCAAGGAAAGCAAGAGAACAGCCCTTATGAAAAAGATAGCAGGCTCGAATTGGGGAGCGGATCACCAGACTCTCAAATCTCTCTACACTGGGTACGTCCGGCCTGTAATCGAGTATGGAATCAGCAGCTGGGGAACTGCAGCGCAATCCAACTTTAACAAAATTAACATAGCACAGAACCAGGGACTCAGGTTGATAACTGGAGCAGTTAAATCCACTCCAATTAACAAAATGGAGACAACTAGTGGAATGCTATCCATGGAAAACAGAAGAGATGTCAAGCTCTTAAATCTGCAAACAAAAGCTAGAAGCATTCCAAGTCATCCGTTACAAAAAAGGACTACAGAAAGAAATGCAAACAGACTCAAACGTACCAGCCCACTTCACAAAATAAATAGCCTAATTTCAGAACACAATTTAACCTCTCTGCAAAATGAACAAACCAGATTAGTAAGTAACTCACCTCCATGGAATTCCCTTCTTCAACCCCAAATACATCTCACAGTTCCAGGAATCAAGCGAAAGGTGCCTCTCGAGCTTCAGCTAATGAAATCCTTATCAGTGAAAATGCTCAACGAAAGATACCCTTCTACCTCATGGGCTCGAGCGTATACTGATGGATCAGCTACGGGTGCTATTGCGAATGGTGGAGCTGGGGTCCATATAGAATTCTCGAGTCGAAACACCCTAGACAAAGCCATCCCAACAGGCTTAAGATGCACAAATTTCAAAGCTGAAGAACAGGCGATCTTGGAAGCCAGCAAAATACTGAGACGGCTCAACAGAAACGCAGACTCAAAAATAGTCTTTCTGTCAGACGCAGCATCTGTACTACATGCCCTGAAGTCAAAAAGAAAACTAGGACTTCACACTCTTGTAGAAGAAATTGAAAAACTACAATTGCAGTATAGTGAAGTGGTACTGCAATGGATACCAGGGCACTGCGGTCTGTACGGAAATGAAGTAGCCGACCATCTTGCAAAGGAAGGTGCAGCACTACCACAACCAAACTGCACCAGACCCTCCTGGAGGCGATATCAATAAATAGGGCTGCAGTGAACACTAAATGGAATGACCTGCACCCGAATCGCGACCCAGAAGATGCCTACTACAAAATGAGTAGAAAGGAACAAGTTGTGCTCTTCAGGCTCAGAACTGGCCATAACAGGATGAGGGCACACCTCTATAAAAAGTTTGGCATCGGGGAAAGCGGATGTAGAACTGGTGACCAGACTGCAGAGCACATCCTGCAGACGTGCCCTCAGCTAGAAGACATCAGGAAGCGGATCTGGCCAAAACCTACCGAGTTGGTGACTAAGCTCTATGGTGATCTGGAGGACCTCAAGAGGACCATTGAGTTTACAGTTTTACTCTCGGACATCGCCATTTGAGGGAAGAACGAAGAAGAAGAAGAAGAGCTAAAATATTTTTTTTTAATGTAATTTTTTGTTTTTTATTATCAGACGCATAATATACCGTTGAAAAGAGAAAGATTTTAGAAAAAAACAAACAAAAAACATATACATAAAGTTGGAAAAGGTAATGTTAAGTGACGAAGAGAGCATAAACTTATTACTGATTATTATAAGTAAGAATTTAATAGAGGTATATTATTTAATCTAAATCATATATTTCCATATAATACACTTTTTATTAAACTTGGAATTGTTTTCATAATCTTTAATTTTATGTAATAGTTCTTAAATTGATTTTAACAGCCGATGTAAGTGAAAATCGTGTGTTTCCCACACTAAAATTATTAAAAAAAATTATGTCTGCCACCCGAACCATTCCTTGATAACTGATTTTATGACGAGTCACTAGAAAATAGTACAAAATCATCCCACTTCACCTAACTAGTTGTAGCACTTTGCATACATTGAGATCCTGAAGCACATACCTAATAAATTTGATTACTGTTGAAACAAAATTATACACGCTTTCACATATTTGAATATTGGAAGAGACAACAAGATCCCGGAAAGGTACAGAGAGCGTTCACAAAAGCTAATGTTTGCGCTCCGTTTTAATATTTGCCGGGAATGCTATGAATCAGGAAGACAAACAATGGCTACTGGCTCAACAAAACAAAGCAGAACTAACCATGTGAAGAATGGTCTTCCCACGGCTCCCAGATGGGAAAAGTTTGCTGGGGGTCCCGCAGGGAGTAATTCTATGCTCTATAATAACTGTACTGTATCATACGTACCACTGTCTTTTTCTACGACCAACCTGTTGTGTTTTTTACTTTTTTTTTTTATGTATAAGAGACGAGCTAATTCATTTCATATGTGTTTAAATAGGCTGGTTAGTCCTCAAAATTAATTTCCAATAATATATTTTCCAAACATATTTATTTTTCTTTAAATATTTATTTTCAGCTGTCAAAAATTAGTAAATATGCTATAGAAGTAGGAAATAATGAAATGTAAGAGCTGGGAAAAAATGGATCAGTACCCAGTAGCGTATATTTTCTGACGAGGTCGACATACTCTTTATTAAGTCAGGAGGTCTCTCGTCCAGCTACTTTCTACTCTCCTCCCTTTTGCTATGTATTAAGAATACTAGGGGTAGTTAAAATGAACTATTTAGTAACTTAAATTCAAAATAATATAAATAATTACGTTTTTTCCATTTCTTTGCATGAGGAAGTGCTATTCATGTATATATATATATATATATATATATATATATATATATATATAATATATTATATATAATATTAAATAAGCATTTTATACTTCCATTCATTTTCTATACTTTTGAAAACTTTTTTTTAAACAAATATTCGACGTTTTAGGGTCTTTTCCCTATTTTCGAGATTTAAAAAAAATAACAATAAATAAATATATGAATTAGGTCAACATGCATATGCTTTATTCATAATTTTGTAGCATAATGCTACGAGTCAACAGGTTGGAATCTATTGGCTCACTGTTTCGATTTTGTTTTTAAATTTTATTATTCTATTTATTTTTCTCTTCACATATATTTATTCACAGCTGTCAGAAGCTATCTGACAATCAGCAAATGTGCTATGCAAATGTGAGATCAGGCATGGTAGGAAAGTGCTCAGCAGCACCCCTTCGAAAAGAGGAGGTCTCTCATCCAACTTCTCTTTAGCCTTTTGACTGCCATTTCAGCTATTGAAATATTTGTAAACAGTATATTGTCGTGTCCTTTAAGTTTATTGTGTAAATGAGAATAAAGTGTTCGTACATATTGGTTAACTGTTGGTTTTTGTAAGTCCGTATGTAGGGTTTTGTTGTTTAAGTACCAAGGAGCTGTCGTTATGAGTCTTGGATTTTGGAATGAAAGGATTGCAGATTTTGAATGTAAGTATTTTTTCCTGGGCCATAAATCTGTGTAGCTTAAGTCGATATTGGTTTAAGAAGGTATGTGTATGTAGTCAGTTTCTGTCTAATTTTTAATGTTGATGATTTGGATAAATGAGGGTACAGTACTTTTAATCGGTGGTTAAGAGTCTGTCTATTCATCTTGACATGTGGCCGCTAAGTCATCCTTCGATCGAGTGTCAGTCCTAGGTGATGTACAGGGTTATTCTAATTTAAATCCTATTTCTTGTATCATTTATATTGTGATAGTATTGTTTTTTTTTAATTTTTTACTGATATATTTTTATGAATTTACATTATTTATGAAGTCTGTGAAGTGTTGGCCTAGGTTTTTTGAGTCTGTTATTTAGTTTATAGTTGTTATTTTTGGTAATGTATAAAGCTTCAAGTATTTTTCTGTTTCCAATCCAGCTTTCTATAATTTTAAAATTAAATTTGTGCTCCTTATTTTAATATTAGGAAATAAAAAATTTATATTAATATTTTACCAGTTGTATGTATGTTGTGAAATTCTTATTTTTATTTTTTAGACGTTTCTTCTTTGTATATTGAATCACATTTCGTTTTGTATATCACATTTCATTTATCCATTTTTTAAAAATTGATCCTTCATTTTTCTTAATATATACATTACCAAAAATAACAAGTCCAGCTCACAAGGGAAAATGGCAGTAAACTTAAATTGCATGGTAATGTATACGAGTATTTTATGTATATCGATATCTTAAATTTTCTTACGCTATAATACCTTTAATTTTGTAGATTCAAAATAATTAAACATATTCTCAAATTAACATTTATAAAAAAAAACGGCTATATATACTTGTTGTACGAATTCGATATCAGAATGAAGGAGGAAGAAGCAAATATATATTTTTAGGTTTTTTTTTTTTTTTCCTGAACACAATAATAGTAATATAGAAGTATAGTATACCATTATAGAGGTAAAGATTTAAAAAACAAATCTTATAAGTTATATAAACGCATACTTAAGGAGCATAAACATAAGTTATTATTGTAGATAATGATTACAACTGTTAAATTACTAAATATAAAAAACAAATATATTCATTGAAACTCATTTTCACAAAGTATAAGTTTGTTTTAAAGTTCTTAAATTGATTTTAACAACGGAGGTAAGTGAAACTTCGAGAGTTGCGCCACCATGATTTTTATTAATACATAATAAATGTTTGCATGAAACAATATAACCTGTTGTTTTTTCTTTAACTTTATGCTTATTTAAAACTTGATTACTAGAAGATAGGTAAGTGGAAGTTGTGCGTTGCGTGCAACTTTGTTTTCATTTTTTAAATTTATAAGAGGTATTTGAAAATTATGAGTTACGCAAATTATTTTTATTAAAAAAATTGAAGTAAGTATTTATCTACGAATCGAATAGCGAAACAATTCCAGAGCTGATATAAGACTTTATCTAAGGATCCTTTAGGACGGAAACAAATTCCTTTGTAATTATTTATTATGTTTTTTTCAAAAGTCACCATTGATCAGAATTTCTTTTTTTTCAGATTTTTATCTTTTTCTAGGTAACTTAAGTTTCCCTTTATTATGAATAATAGTATTGTCATCACGATACAGGTAACAGAAATGATGAGGCTCAGACAACGATAAGCCACTGATGCTAGGATCATTAGTAACATAATGCTACCAAATTAACTACAGGTTCGCACCCACGCAGTTTAACCGGGCGTAGCTGAACTAAATATACTCTCAGGCAATATATTATCCATCGCAAAATTCTTAACAGTTTTATGTTTAAAAAACAGTATTTCGGGACCATCTTTCTCCTTTCTATTTTTCTCTGAGCCTGCTAAATTTATTAATGGACTTTACAAGTTTTTTTTATATTAACAATAATAATAATAAAAATAACTTTATTTAGGGACTATGCACTTTTTTTGTACCTTGGATATAACCTTAATACACATATCAGGCGGAAAGATAAAAAAAAAAAAATATTCACAAATGTGTAAAAAAACAAACAAGAAAACAAAACAACCTATTTATACACATTGAGGATGTACAGTCAACTTTAGCAATTATCGTAAGAAGAAATAGTCAGGAGTATTTTTTAATTTTGGCAACATATCGGATCAGTTATGATGGTCTCTGATGATGGCTCACAAGTTTGAGCCGAAACGTCGGCAAAATTAAATATTAAAAAAGACTGACTTCCGATTATTTACACTTACGATATTTATATACATATGTAAAGCATATGGGGAATATAAACAAACGAAAAGGGAAAATAAAATCTACAAGATACTAGGGCTAAAATATTTTAGAGTAAATAAAAATAAATGAATAATAACACTAAGAATTTGGTTAAATAAATATATTTATCTTTCATTGAAAGTAGTATAATATGTTTGCAATTTTCACATTTGTTATGCGTCGGTTTGGTATGCTAGAAGGTGTTGGAAAATATGGGATTTGACTGAGAGAAGGAAAGAAGCATGGCGAATTTGAGTTGGTAGAGAATTCAAGAGGGCTACAGAACGAATATAAAAGGAATTATCAGAATATGTAGTGTGCAGGAATGTAAAGTTTAAAATAAGGTGATATAGTTTCATGTTAGTGGACTGAAGATTTGAATTGTAGGATACTGGGGATTTATGGAAGATGTTGGGAGTAAATGATTTGGTAAAGGTATGTTCCAAGGAAACGTTGTGTATAATAATATTGTAAGGAAATAATGAGTGGGTCTCTGGAGACCTTTTCGAGTGTACTTAATAATTTTTAGTTGAAAAATATTTCAAATTACATCACATTAGATTCAATTATTTTAAATTA
This sequence comes from Piezodorus guildinii, assembly GCA_023052935.1. Taxonomy (NCBI): domain Eukaryota; kingdom Metazoa; phylum Arthropoda; class Insecta; order Hemiptera; family Pentatomidae; genus Piezodorus; species Piezodorus guildinii. The sequence goes on along the minus strand of CM041297.1, from coordinate 39,714,011 downwards.
GTAAGTATTTGATTTCAGTTTATTTTTTTTAAACTCTTAAAAATATAATAATAAGTCAAAGAGGAGTAAATATCTCCGAATTTATTAATTTGGATAAACTATACTATGACTAATAAAATAATTAAAAATAATTTTATGAATGGATAGGTTAATTAAGATTTATTATTAAAAATAAATAAAATTCGAAGGCACATTAAAAATCTCATATTTTTTTAATACGATTTTGAAGAGATAATTATTAAATATAGATCTACACATATCGTTTATATTTTAATTTTAAACTATAATATTATATTCGCATACCAGATTTAATTGCAAAGCCTTTAAAATGAGAAGATATATTTGCATTTCACTGAGCGTAGAAAAGTAAAATTTAGATTTATTATAAGATTTTATCTTAATTTACCGTATTCTCTTCCTCTCTTTTGTAGAGTATCCCACTCTTACTTTCATTAATTCACCTCTCCCTCTCCAATCAAGATATTTTACAGGTATAATATACACATTTTTTATAGCTTAATAAAAAAGAATAACTAAAAATAGATATATTTTAATATATTCATTTAATGCATAAGTAAAATCTTACATACATCAACGCTCAAATAAATATGATTCTTACTGAAACTTGAAAGTTTTTTTAGATACTGTTAGCGATGAATCAAATATGTATGTTATAGTTATTGGATAGTTATGTATACAGGCGGTGCATCATATATTAGTGTTTATGAATGCAAACCATAGACAGTTTTTTTATTTATTTTTTAAAATGTTTTATTTAAACAAGAAGACATTATGGTTTAGTTAAAACGTGAATAAATATAGATCTTCCCCCAGAAATGAATTAACACATGTCATTTTTTTTTAAATTACAATGCTATACTCCTGCCAATGATTATCACAAAAATCGATATATTGGTTTGGGGCGGCGTTAAGACTAGGTATGATTCAGGTTGTGATTGAAAAGCAGATTTCCATTATATGTATATATGTATATATATATATATATATATATATATATATATATATATATATATATATTTCTTTTAAACTTCTTTTTTATTTATTTTTTTAAAGTAATCATAATTTTTAGTTTTTCAATATAATAAGAAGTAAGAAACCGCATCTTTCGAACTCATTACAATTGAATATTTATGGGCCTCCACAGTAAAAAAAAAAATCTATTTATTTAATAATCATGTAATACAAGGGAAAGGTATTCTTTGAAATGAAAGTGGGTTTCAATACTACAAAAATACATATCACTTATGTTTAAATAATCTCGTATATTATATCTATAACAATTATATTAGTGTAATTTCGCCTATTAAATGTGCAAAAAACATGTAATATATTATGCGATAAAGTTTCATTGTTTAAATTTACTATAGGTAGAAACGTCATATATGATATTTTTGTTATCGTTTATTGGCACCTAGCATATATTTGACTAAAATAGTTAACTCTTTACATAAAAGAAGGATGAAGTAAAGTTTATTTAATAAAGGCTTACATTTCATGGAGAGTAGGTGAGAATAAATATTATATAAAAGCATAAACCTTTTAAGTTCAACAGACAAATTTATTTTCACCCTACGGCTTTTAAGGTGTCCTGAGCATTTAGAGAGAAACAGAGCAGTCAGCCTTCCATTCTTGGAAATACAGTTCCGCAACGCAGCAAAGTAATGCGGGAAATTTTGCAGAACAAGCCCCTGTGGGAGGTTTAATTTATTAAATAAATGTTATTCATATTTTTTTAACTGAAATAATTGGTAAGTAAATTTTTTTTTACAATTTTTAAATTAGAAAAATACCAAATTAGATACAATATTGTCAAATAATAGCCCCAAGAAACGTAGCGTTAGAAATGTGGAACACAAATTAATATTATAGGGTCACTTGTGGTATTAGTACAGCAGCCTTCTATGCTTAATATCGTGGGTTTGAACCCAGCAAGTAGTCATAGGGTTTTCAGGATAAGACGGATAAAATTGCTTTATTAAACATCATGCCGCCTAAATACAGAGGGTTCCTTAATATTAAACAAAATAATACCTAATCAATTTTAATTAGACATTGGTTAAAAACCTTTTATCTTAATTTATCCACAACTTTTATAAAAAATTATTTTAAAAGTTAATCCGAATAACCAATTAATAGATAATCAGCCTTCTTTGGGATTACTTAATATCTATTGTATATTTTACACATTTCTCCATAAAAACATAATCGCCCATCGGTGAGAATATTGTGGTCCAGAGCCTGAGCGATGTTAGATACTTTTTTAAGAATCCTATCTTATTTAAACTCGAATAAGCAAAATTTAGGACACCCTTAAAAAAAAAAAAAGAATCTTATATTGAATGTTTTTATTATTTGAAAGTAGCTCTAAATAAAGTTGAATAAAACAAATATCTCACAATATAATAAAATTAGCCTAATTCATATGAATTAATTAATTAGTTTAATTTAATTAAATAAAAATACATTCAGATTAAACTAGTACACTCGTGAGAATAATTCATATGTTATACAATATACAAGTTTACCGAGCTTGTTATCATGAACATTAATTTAATTATATTAAATATTATTATAACCACTGAATGTCCGTTTGAGATTTAACTTATTAAATTACGTTTGTAAAATATTATTTATGGGGTTAAAACAATAAATTAGAGTAAAAGTGTTTAACTGGGTAGTTTTTTTAAACCATAATACAGTGTTACATATAAATAAAGTAAACTCATTTAAATTCTAAATTATCCTTATTGTAGCTGTAACTAAACGTTGTAAGGAACAAAATAAGAAAAATAATATCAACACATCTTTTGATTAATTTAAATTAATGGTGACAGGGTTAATTTTCAAAATGATGGTCTAGTCATAATTCTTATATAAGTTTTAAGGAAGCATTACTGACTAAAGAAAATAATGAGAACATATTTCGATTATTATATTTAGTTTTATGAAAATCATTAGACAATGATAAATTATTTTCCATTGTTATATAAAAAAGAATATAAGCTATGTCAAATTCTATGGATTCACAACTACATTTCTAATCACTCTGTATTCAAATTAAGTAAGAAATGTGTATGCTATCCAATTATAATTATATACCTAGTTTTTTAATTTTATTTTTTAAAACTTTTCTTAATAGAAAATAACTAAGGATTTTTGGATATTTTATTCTGCACTATTAAAAAAAAAAAACATATATATAATTGAGTAATATTCGAAGATTCGAACTCACAACTTCAGCGTGACAGGCTAGCACGCTAACCACTCAGCCACGGGCTCCCCTTATTTTTTTATAGTATTTATTTTTTGTTTGTATATATGTGTGGATATTCGTGTTTGATATAAACACTTATCACTAAATTGACCTATCAGTGTAATTAGTAATTAATTATATTCCTCCTGTCTGTTGGCCAAACATGTTGTATATTTAAACTGTACAATTCTGTCATTCTAAGGGGACCCAGTCCCAGAATAAAAATTATGTTCTATTCTATTCTATTCTATATATGTGTGTCTTTTGGTCAAAAATTGATTTTATTTTTCTTTAAAATTTTTATGTAAAATTTGTTTAATTAAAAAAAAAAGTTTTTTTCATATAATAATATGTTTTCTTTCTCTTTGCATATGATTATTATAGAAGAAATATTATACTCCGATATTAGATTTAAATCCGGAGGGTATAATATTTCATAATACGTAAGATGAAAATACCCGAGCGACATGGGGTCCAAAGCGCTCAGTACAAGTTAGGAAAGTATAGAAGGGAGCTATTGAAAAAGCAAGAATAGGAAGATTTATGGGCAGATCGTGGGCAATACAAAGCTCCGATATAAAAGAATGTTTCAATAGGCCACTGCTACCAAGGACGTCAAAGGAGTCCATGACCTTCCAGCAATAATACCAGAAATCACTGGCAGAATGAGGACATCACAAGTTTAGGAGTTGTGTGGGTATAAAACATTAAATATATAGAATAAAATAGTAAATAACTTTATTCTGGAACTGGGTCCCTTAAGAATAACAATTATGTACATTGCTATATGAAATAATAAATGTCTGGTCAACAGGCAAAATTAAGATAATCAGTTTTTGATTTTTTTTCGGTGTCGCGACAGGATGTGTAGGTCCTTGGCCGTGCGGTGTAATCTGCTGGGAGAATACACATTTATTACTCGATACAATTTTTTCGGATAGAGTCATCGATCTTATTCTTGTGAATGGCCGCCATTTAGCTGACGGGTCTCACATACCCGGAAGAGAGGCAGTGAGTACATACTCTTTAATTAAATGCTTGAAAAAGTCGCTCCTGGACTGGGATTCGAACTCAAGACTAGCGCGCTAGCCACTCAGCCACGGCTCTCCAAGTTTACAATAATGAAATAAGAAAGAAGAAGAAATATTATACAACAAAAAAACAAAACAAATGTTCTAGAGACAATCGTGTTGAACAAAAATAAAAATAAATTAATTGACAAATAATATTTACATTTAGACAGTAGACACTTATTTTCTTAATTATAAATGTAATACCTACAATTGAAATATCATAATTGTTGAGCGTCAGTTTGAGATGATAGAAGGTGTTGGATAACACGTAAGATTTGAATGAGGATAGAGAAGCAGCATGAAGTATATAGGTAAGCAAAGAATTCCAGAGGGTAGTAGGGCGAATGATAAAGGAAGGATCAAAAGTTTTAGATTTGTGGATAGGAATGTAAAGGTCAGAATGTTGTGATCTTGTTTCAAGTGAGTGGACTGAGGATTTAAATTAAAGGAGACTATGGATGTGGGGAGAATGCTGGGAGTTAATGGCTTGGTAAAGGTATGATACGGTCCTAGGAAATATTTTCTGCGGGTGGGTGGAAGGAGATAAATTAACTCGTTGTATAAGTGGGTAATATTAGGCTTTTTAGAAGTATTTAGGACAAATATAGATTCATGAAACATTATATATAGGGGTAAATAAAAAAAAAAAAAACACTATATATATATATATATATATATATATATATATATATATATAAAACTTTTTTGGAAGGAATAAAAAGATGTTTAGAGGCAATTATTTGTATAATTTATTAGTTAATAACATCATGTATCCACGAGGTCTGGCTCATTTGTTTTTGTAGACGAATGAATGAATGAGAGATAATAAAAACTTTTGCAATTATAAGTGATTTATGTTTTAAGTTATAATTTTATAACACAATCTAAATATTACTCCAGTTTTTAAATGAGCAATCATGTTCCTATAGAGACGTTTCCATATTTTCTTTACGCAAGCTCCTAGTTTGCTGAAAGCTCTAAACGTGTTTATATTTTCTTTTAAATATAAATAGTAGAGGCAATTATTTGTACAAAAACTTAAGCCATAATGATAACCATTCTATATATTTTTTTAAATATTTCCCAAAATTATGAGAGCAACTTGTTTCTTAGTGAATCTTGTAAAATTCAACATCTCTTAACAGGGAGACTAAACAAGAAAGTCTTTGATAGAATCCGTGAATACAATAGTGGAAGATCATATAAAAAACAAATGAGAGAGAGAGACGAAAAATAAGAAACAAAAACTGCCTTTAAAGAGATTAATATGGAAAAAATAAATAAATCCTAGTCCTAGTGGAAAATACCGAAAAATAAAAGAGTACGGCATCGTCGAAGGAATTCATAAATTATCAAAACATACTAGGAGAAGAGAAAAGCGAAAAGGAAAAATAAAGACATTTGCGTGATCTTTCGATAAAAAACAAAACAAAATCAAATTTAAATTAAAAACCAACCGCAGCTTCACCGCAAAAAAATACAAGAAAACTGTTCGTAAGTTATTAATAACTCTTCTCCTGCACTCCTTGAAACAAAATAATTAAATAAGCACTGCTTGAGTAAAGCGCTTTAGAGTTTAAAATCCCTTGGAGAATACATTAACTTTTATATTAAATTTAAATCAGTTTAGGAAGTGTTTTCTAAAATGGCGACTGGCACAGTTCTACTTACGTATTGCTCTACGTTAGTTTCCTTCTCATCAATGTGATACTGCTTGAAAATGCTTCAAACTTTGTAAATCGTGAGTGGTTGCACTGATAAACACATTAACGAACACATATCACGAGGTGAGTGGCAATTAGTTCGATAGACAATAATACACTGGTGGCCGTCCTAGGCTGGAGATAAGGCCTAGGCTAGGACTTACTAATCCTCATCTTTGTTTACAAGGTCTCGGTCGGCAATATTGACATTTCCGACTTCGTAACCTAGACGTTCTTCATATAAACATTTATTTTCTTCCTGATAGACTTTATTTTAATATATATATATATATATATATATATATATATATATATATATATATATATTTTTTTTTTTTTTTTTTTTTCTAATGTTTTGTGTGTTTTTTCTCTTTTTCTAGGACATTATTTTTATTTTACTAAATCAGAAATGTTCATTTTGTTTTACGTTTTTTATGTATATGTATATAATGTAAATAGTTTAGTTTTGAGATTTTTACGTTAATTTTCTATTATTAGTAATTAATATAAGTCAACATAATTTTTTTTTCTTTTTTTATTTTATTTTTCAATTTATTTTTATTTAGCTCACAATATAAGAGGACTTTATATTTATTTATTTTTTCTACCGTATTCATCATGGATTTAGACAAAACTCTATCTAATGATGAATCAGGGGAAGAAACGCCATTCTCTGAGATTAGCGAATCAGATTCCCAATACTTAACGCGACGCCAGAAACGCCACAGGAATAACACTGGGTCCGGCGGTAATTCGCCAAACAAAAAAAAAATAAATCGGCCAAGTCTAAGCAACCGCCAAAATCAATTCCTTCTCCGCCGAAAACCCGCAGCACCACTGCAGCCAACCAACTTGAATCTCCAGCGCCGTCCACTTCAAACGCCACACCACTTTCTTCTATTATCAACCATTCCGCTTCAGTCAACATTGAAAACCAGCCTCACGGATTTTCTGATCCTGAGCCACCTCCTATCTATGTCCGCTCAACATTATAACTAATTAATTTTAAATATTAAAATTTTGAATGCAGTACTTAAAATCTTGAAACTGGTTTACTAAACGAAAAAAAAAAAAGTTTTTACATTTATCATTTCCTTTCATGTTTAAATATTTAATTATCTATTTACGTTATGAAAACAGACTTTTTTTTTTTCTTTTTTTACATAAACTACTACAAGTATTTAACTTGGATTGCTGCCGGTGATAAATCCCAGCGTCGCTTGAATGCAATGAAGAAAGTATCATCGGATATAAAAATTCTCGCAGATACAAAAAAAAAAAACGAAATAAATTTTTATCTTTAAATAACCAGTAAATAAAGACGACTTAAGACATAAAATATATGTTTTATGTTGGACAGATTTATTTTTTAGACTATGTAATTTATTAATTAATAAAAGGAAAATATTGACTGAAAGAGAAATTCGTTAAAGTCTATAGTTACACCTATAACATGGTACAAATATAAAATGGTTGTAAATAATACCCATATTTTTAGATTAATTAAAAAGTAGAAAAATATAAAGAATATATTAACTTTTATATTAAATTTAAATCAATTTACCTAAAATTATTCATTGCTCTGGTTTTCGAGACAAAGTAGTCCACTCAACACTATAGCTAATTAATTTTGTTTGTGTTCATCATTATAAATTTGCACTTGTAAGAAGCTACCGGACAGTAAGCCAATGTGCTGTGAAAAAAGTGAGATCAGACATGGTAGGCATGGGGAAGGAGAGTGCCCAACAGCACCCCTTTATAGGCTTTAATTTAGCAGAGGTGGTCTCTTAGCCAGCTTCTCTTCAGACTTCTTCTGAAAATCATTTCAGCTATAGACGTGTTGTTTATACGTCAGTGTAGTTTGATGTGAAAACGAGAACAAAGAGTTCCTATATTTTGGCCAACTGTTGGTTGTGGTAAGTCATTGTGTAGGATTTTGTTGTGTTGTGAGTCAAACATTTTTTTAATCGAAATTATAGCTGTTTGGTATGCGAGCCTTTTTACTGAGCCATAAATCTGTGTCCATATCTTTCTAATTGAAAGATGTTTTTTTTCAGGCTATGTACTGTATCAATCAACAAAAGAAAGTTTATCATTGAAAGAGATATTTGTTTAGAGTCTTTAGCTTAAACTAAAACCATTGTGAACAACACCAAAATTTTAAAATTAATTAAAAACTAGATTTTTTAATTAACATTGCGCGATTCAAAATATAGTTATTTAAATGTTCAGGATGTAAGCAAATGGAACTTAACATAGCATATTAATCTTTTAGCAATAAAGAATGGATATTGAAACGAAAAATAACGGGTAACACCTGTGGTATAGTTACTAGGATAACAGCCTAGACTGCGGGCTCAAACCTGGCAGGTGGTCCTTGGATATTTTAGTAGGAGTATGCCGTCCTTCAGAGGGGACATAAAAAAAAGGCCCCAAGCCTGTGCGATGTCAGGTACTTGTTAAGATCCCTATCCTAATTAATCTTGGATACGAAAAATTTAGAAATCCAACTGTTCCATTATTATCTTAAAGTGACATCAATGTATAAACATACATAGAATCGATAAATAACAATATTGCAAATGATTGAGTCCCACCAAAAGGTCTGTATGTGTGTGTGTGGTAAGTTTACCTCGACAACCATAAGTTGTATAAAACTGAAATTACGTATTTGGAAGCATATATGTCTGAGATGTTGCAGAAACTTTGTCACCAAAATCAGTTAACCAGAAGAGCCACTTTATACCATGTCTTTTCCACTTTTTTACGGTTTTCTTAATAACGGCTTTAACGATTTGATTAAACTCGTTATATCAATATAAAATTTCATGGACTCTAATATGATGTAGTGTTTTATTGGTATTAAAAGAGTCTGACAGTGCTTAAATGCCAATATTTTAATTTCCTTACATAAAAGTACCTTTAATTTTGTATGGTAGAAGGTCCGAACTTGAAACGATCTGCACCGAGCTGATAATAGAATGAAACATACTTTATAAAAAATTTAGCATATTAGAAAATATGCTAAGAATGGGTTGCCTAAAAAAATCCTGGACAGACTATTTTTAATTAAATGTTGCAACATCATGATAATAAGAAAACATTTACCCTGTAATTTGGTATTTGTGTAAAAAATGTATGGGTAATTTTATATGGGATATCAAAATTTCTTATATTCAATGCCCGATTACGTGCGGCTGCAATGTTGGGTCCTTTATTATTATACGCTATACTCAACTCGGATCTCTCTGTCACACGTTTCAACTCGCGTTAAAATTTAATCTTTGAAATTCGGCAACCTAGATTATGACCAAGTTTTTTGCAGACAACCCATCAATGTGTTTGCGATAAAACAACGCCTATATTGATATATATTTTTTTCTCTTATCAAGCCGGTGCAGACAACTGATATTGACATACCAACTTTTACCTGACAACCGATAGTCTGTCCAGGAAAATATTAGGCAACCCAACGACTGCGCATTCTATACGTTTGATACTTTAAGTCAGGGTAAAAGTTTTCTTATTATCATGATGTTGCAACATTTAATTAAAAATATTTTTTTTTATTTGCAATAAAACAACGCTTATATTGATATATATTTTTTTCTCTTATCAAGCCGGTGCAGATTACTGATATCGACATACCAACTTTTACCTGACAACCGATAGTCTGTCCAGGAAAATATTAGGCAACCCAACGACTGCGCATTCTATACGTTTGATACTTTAAGTCAGGGTAAAAGTTTTCTTATTATCATGATGTTGCAACATTTAATTAAAAATATTTTTTTTTATTTGCAATAAAACAACGCTTATATTGATATATATTTTTTTCTCTTATCAAGCCGGTGCAGATTACTGATATCGACATACCAACTTTTACCTGACAACCGATAGTCTGTCCAGGAAAATATTAGGCAACCCAACGACTGCGCATTCTATACGTTTGATACTTTAAGTCAGGGTAAAAGTTTTCTTATTATCATGATGTTGCAACATTTAATTAAAAATATTTTTTTTTATTTGCAATAAAACAACGCTTATATTGATATATTTTTTTTTCTCTTATCAAGCCGGTGCAGATTACTGATATCGACATACCAACTTTTACCTGACAACCGATAGTCTGTCCAGGAAAATATTAGGCAACCCAACGACTGCGCATTCTATACGTATGATACTTTAAGTCAGGGTAAAAGTTTTCTTATTATCATGATGTTGCAACATTTAATTAAAAATATTTTTTTTTATTTGCAATAAAACAACGCTTATATTGATATATTTTTTTTTCTCTTATCAAGCCGGTGCAGATTACTGATATCGACATACCAACTTTTACCTGACAACCGATAGTCTGTCCAGAAAAATATTAGGCAACCCAACGACTGCGCATTCTATACGTTTGATACTTTAAGTCAGGGTAAAAGTTTTCTTATTATCATGATGTTGAAACATTTAATTAAAAATAATTTTTTTAAAAATAATTAAAAATAGTCTGCCCAGAATTTTTTTAGGCAACCCATTCTTAACATATTTTCTTATATACTAACTTTGTTATAAAATATGTTTCATTCTATTATCAGCTCGGTGCAGATCGTTTCAAGTTCGGATCTTAGACTAGTAGGTTCGAAAAAAATTAATATTTTATCTTGTTATTATTCATAAAAAAATTTGTTTGTTACATTACATTTGTTTAGACATATTACATTACATAGACATATAATATACTGTTGGAAAGTGAAAGACGTTAGAAAAAACATTATAGTATACACAAAGTTGTTAAAGGAAGTGGAAATTAATAAGAAGCAGACCAAACTAATTGATTTTAGTATATAATAACATATTATTTAATAAAAAGCGTGTTTCTCTTAAAACTCAATGTACTTAATTCTCCAACCAATTTGGCATCTCTAACTGTATTTAAAATATATCAAATTGATTTTTAGAAGAGAGGTAAATGAAAGTCGTGTGTTGTGCGTAAAAAATTTTCCAATTAATAATAACCATATGCACATCCGTAAATTTGTTTATTTATTTTTTAGTTCCTATGATCGAATAATATTGTTTCCTCTTTTTGTCCCGCTCTATTCGACTTATATTAACCTAATTATTTTAGCATTTTCTGTTTCCGAAAACGGAATTATTTTTATCATGTCAAAATATCTTACGAAACTATGTTTCACAATGGTCAACTGAATGCTTTCAGGAAAATTAAATTATTTTGACGGCAAGGTATTAGATAGCTTACATAATCAGAAATGGTTTCAAAGAAAATTCATAGGTTTTATTTATAGTGCTTATATTACTTATAATAAAAGTGATTTAAGCTTCCTTAAAAATCCAATGCCTAAATACAACTTATCTACTTTCACTTACTATATATGAAATATATAGTTAGAGAAAGCGTTGCGATCGTAAAAAAATTTTAATTCCATTTTTTTACGAAAATACGCTTTGGGTAACCTGAGTAAAAAACACCAAGTCGCGCGAAAAGGTCTGTGTGCGGTAAGTATAGCGAGAAAGTTTTTTTTTTTCTAACTTTTTCATCAAAATCTACGAAAAAAAGAACCACTTTACAGAAAGAATTTTACACATTTTTACGATTTTATCAAAAACGGCTCCAACGGTTTTCACTAAGCTCGCTATGTCCATGAAAAATTTAATGGACTTTAATATCAAATAGGTTTTATTCTCATTAGAATTGTCTGACAGGACTTAAATGCTAATATTTTATATTTTCTTTTCTAATTTTATCCAATTATATATACATACTTATATATAGTAAAGGAATGTATGGCGATCGTAAAAAAATTAGAATTCCAGTTTTCAACGGAAATACACGTCTTAGGGTCCCCTGAGTCCAAAAAAATCCCGCAAAAAAGTCTGTGCGTGTGCGAAATGAGCTCTAGCGCGAAAACGAAAAGTCCTTTGAAACTTAAATTCCATATTTTAGACAACTATGCGCCCGAGATGTTACAGAAACATTTTTAACAAAATCAGCTAATCAAAAAAGCCACTTTATACCATGCATTTTGTACCTTTTTACGATTTTCACAGAAACGGCTCTAACGACTTTAATTAAACTCACTATATCGATGTGAAATTTGATTAGCTCTAATAATATGTAGGTTTCATTCTGATTGAAATAGTTTGATGTGGCTTAAAAGCCGATAGTTAAATTGTCTTCCTCTAAAGTATCTTCAATTTTGTGGATTCACAAAATAAACCATTTCAAGTTGTTAAAATTATAAATAACAGCTAAATATACAAGTAGGACAAATATGATAAACAACTGAAAGAGAAAAGTGTAAAAGTTTTTGTTAATGTAATACTTATTTTTTTTATTAATTATATTGAAATTTATAACTGTATTTTGGAATACATCAAGTAAATTTGCTGATTAAAGATAGTGTACATGAAAAACATGAAGAGAAACTGCCCATTGGCGAAGCCATCTTCTTTTCAGACGCCTCAGAGTTTATTTTTTTTAAAATAAGAACCACGATATATATATATATATATATATATATATATATATATATATATATATATATATATATATATATATATATATATATAATATACCGTAGGTAAGCTAACAATAGCGATACTCACTACGTTTGCTATAGCATGCTATTTGTGATATTGTGCTAAACCCATCAATTTTATACAGGAAATAACAGTAGAAACTCGACGGGTTTAGCAAAATAACACAAATATATGTTGTGCTATAGCAAACGTAGTGAGTACCCCTAATATTAGAAAAAATCTGTTATACAGAAAGTTGTAAAATTTAATGGAGAGTGATGAAAAGTGGATTAAAATTAACTGATTGTTTTAGATACTAACATAATAGATTATTTAATACAACACATGTCTCTATCGAAAATCAATTCAATTCTTTAAACCTATTTCATCTCTAACAGTATTTAAAAACTCTTAAATTGATTTTAACAACGGAGGTAAGTGAAAATCGTATGTTGCGTGCACCAGATTTTTTTAGTATACTGTGTGATGGATATTTTATTATTTAAAGATAGTAATAAATATTAATTTTAACAATTAGCATCGTTTATAATTTATAGCAGCGTGTATGGTAATAATAAGTAAAATAATCAGTGAAATAATAATAAAAAAGAACAAATATGTTAGCACTATAATATATCAACACCATGTTCTATTTGAAGTATGATAGGAGACATCCCCCCTCGGGTGGCTGGCTCAGGATTTGGCTTTTCAATCTCGAGATGATCTTTATTGAAGGATCGGGTTTCAATCTCCGACATCACGTCCGTAGATATCCAAGGGAGGAAGGGTGCCAAACTAGGATTTCATAAAAGAAGTAATCACTCGATTATTTTCTGAGCCCGATATGTTATGATAGTTATTAATAAGATTCTTCGATTAAATTGTGACATTCCAAACCGAGATAATAATACGACCATCATGGAAGCAAAAAGGAAACATTTTTTTTTTTTAAATCTGGTGCTAGCAACACACAATTTTTACTTACCTCGGCTGTTAAAATCAGTTTAAGAACTATTTTAACTATATGCTTAACTATATTTTAACTATATATTTAAATTTAAAAATTTTAAAGCTAATTTTAATAAAAAGGGGGAACTCGATTAAGTGAGTAAATAAATAAGTTATATATTGATTTCTGTATAAAAGTTACTCGTAATAGCAGTTCCCTTATTTGTAACGGTTACTGATATATAACTGGAGGCCTGGAAACAGAATAGACCCATCTTTTCTTCCAGGAAACCTGCTATGAATCGAAACGATTAGTAATCCGATGGTCCGAGGTCTGGACTAAATGGTGGATGAGGCAGGAGTCCGAACCCATGAAGTTCTTTAAACTTTTCTTTGGTTCGAAGGGAAGTGAGAGGACGAGCATTATCTTGCATTGTTGCAATAAAACTTCTTTTCGGTTGATCAAAGCAGGATAACAGAGCACAGACAGCGCATAACTAACATAGCATACGACATGGCACCGATCAACGCCATCAAGCACTTACTGTCAATGAATACAAGGCAGAAGTGGAATACAAAATGGGCGATCTCAACAAAAGGTAGATACATATATGACTTCATAAAAACAATTAACGATCGAACTAAACTTAAATAAATCTGGTACGGGCAACACACGACTTTAGCTTACCTCCATTTTTAAAATTAATGAAAGATTTTTCAAAAACAGTTAGAGATAAAAATACGTGAAACTATTAAGGAATTAATTAAATTAAAATTTCTATAGAAACATGTGTTTCATTAAAAAATCTATTATATTATTATCTAAAATAATCAGTTAGTTTTATGCCCATATCATCACTCTATTAACTTTTAAAAGCTTGTGTATGAGATAATATTTTTTCTAAATTTTTTAGCTTTCCAACGGTATATCGTACATGTATATTACTGCTCTTATGTTCAAAAACGAAAAATTGCATTAAAAAAATATTTTTTTCTGTTTTCTCCTTTAGCTGGGAATCAAATTTATTCAATTTATATATTTAGCTGTTTTTCATCAGCGTTAACAAGGTAATATAGTTATTTTTATTGAATCTACAAAATTAAAGGTACTTTGGAGGAAGAAAATTTAAAATATTGGCATTTAAGTCCTGTCAGACCATTTTAATCAGAATAAAACCAACATGATATTAAAGCCCATTAAATTTTACATCGATATAGCGAGTTTAATCAAAATCGTCGGAACCGTTTTCGAGAAAATCGAAAAAAAGTGCAAAATGCATGGTATAAAGTGCCTCTTCTGGTAAGCTCATTTTGATGAAAAAGGTTTTGTCACGTCTCGGACGTATAGTTGTCTTAAATATGAAATTTCAGTTTCATAGGACTTACCGTTTCTGCCCGGGAGTTACCACACACACACACACATACACAGACCTTTTTGCGGAACTTGGTTATTTGGACTCAGGGGACCCTAAAACGTATATTTCCGTTGAAAGCTTGAATTCGAAAATTTTCACGATCGCAATACTTCCCCTTACTATATATAGTAAGTGAAAGTAAACATATCCTACAAACTGACACAATTTCTGACTGGACATGGAGGAGCCAAAAGCTATTTATTTCATTTTAAACTAACAGACGACAAATTCTATAAGTGTGACGGTCAAAGCGAACAGACCATCTTGTATTCGATTGCAGTAAACTGGACAAACATAGGCACAGACTGATTTAAACAGTCCTACTTAACGGAGACCAATGGCCGCCTTAGTAGTGGGACCTTCTGACAAAATACTTTTCAAAAATTGATGAAATTGTGGACCGGATGGACTACGCAGAATTAGACAAATAGCAACAGGCATGTACTGTAGCTGAGTTTTATGATTTACATCGTAAATAATTCATTATTTATTTTTACTTTTACTCTTATTGACACTACAGTTGTTATTATTTTATTTAATTATTTATCATTGGTTTTATTTATTGTTTTTTTTTATATTCTTTTCTCAATATCACATTTTCTTTCTTTTTTTCTCCTAGTTTATTATTTTACGTTTCTTTACATACTGTTTTTATAAAATATGTTATGTAACTTAATTTATATTATTTAATAAAAATACGCGTTGTATCGCATGATGGTACGCGTAGAAATAAATGCACCCATTGCAGGGTTACTGTAATGAGGAAAACCGTAAAGCTGTTCGCCATAAAGTTCAGAATTCCTAGTAAGAAATTCGTGATAAACAACACCTTTAAAAATTACAAAAAGCATAGGTTTTTTTTCGATTGCGAACTTGCAGCAACTAGAAAAGAACTTTGACAGCGGTATAGCCATAGTTCACGGATATTCCGAATTCACCCAATAAATCCACATCTAATCACAGGTGACATCTTCCGGTAAACTTGCATAACAGAATGGTTTTCGAATAAATCTTCTCGTATTTCCGTTTTTGTGAAAGATCAATGGAATAATTAACGTTGTAAATCACTTGCGTTTTGCAGATGTTAAAAAATAAGTATAAAAACTGTAGCTGTCACGAAAATTGTTTTCATTGAATTCCCTTAAACATTCCTAACTTCAAGCCAAACTTTTGAATCGGTGAAAAAAAGTTTTAATTAATTGCAAAAAGAAAGGCCTGGATGAAAAAAAAAGTTTCGATTTGGTAACTCATGATTTATGGAACGGTTTCAAAATTGGCGAGGACAACTGTTGATTGGTCTTGTAAATGGCCTCAAAGCGATGAAAAAAGTTATTTATTGCCTCGAGGGTGTAAGTTTTTAACATTTCCTTTAATACGTAAAGGCTGAGTTATCACTTTTTTAAGCAACAAATCAAAGGAAGAAAGTAGCATATTATAAGTATGAAACGATAGACTGAATATTGACAACAAAGAAGTAAAAGTGCTATAATTAATTATTTTAAAAACAATTTAACTTATTAATTATTTTATTTGTTTGTTTGTTTATTTAACGTCACTTTATGCTACTATGGCTAATCGGACGATGCTACAGTGGGAGTCCTAAATTTTGCCTATCCAGGTTTTATTAGGATAGGGATCTTTAACGAGTGCCTGACATCGCACAGGCTCGGGACCACCTTTTAACGTCCCCTCCGATGGACGGAAAAACTAAGGATTTTTTACTCCCATTAAAAAATCATAGGACCACCTGCGGGTTTGAACCCGTGACCTTTGGCATAGGAGGCTGTTATGCTAGCCACCCAGCTACAAGTGATCCCATTAATTATTTTAATTTTTAATAAATAAATTCGTTATTATCCTGGGACATGTCCCTTTAGAATAAAATATACAAAACGTATGTGCTTTATAGGTGAAAATATATGAAAATGTGTTTTGGAGTCTTAGTGTAAATTAAATACATGTAAACAAGTTAATAATTACTGATTTTAAAATGGAAATATTTAAATGTGAGGAAAAAAAACAAAACTTATTTGCATTTCTAATGAGTCTGGATATTTATATAGTGATTAAGTATGCAGGATTTGAAGATAGAAAGAGAGGGGGAGTGGCAGATGCAAGGAGGAATAAAATTCCATAGAGTTTCGTATCGAATGAGAAAGGATCTGTCAGAATTTGCAGTTCGTTGGGCCACAGTGTTTAAAAATCTGAAGGCCTGGAGGTCAAAAATGTATGATGGACAGCGGGATTGGATAACTTGGTAAAGGAATGACGGAAGGAAATACTTGCGAGAAAATGGTAAAGCCAATCAACTCGCCATAAAATTGGGATACGACCGATTTTAATACCGATGGATTTTAATGATTCAAATTTGGACGATTTTCAATAAATGACTTAAATCATTAAAAAGGTAATCATTTTCAATGTTTTATGTGACTTTTTCATAAAAGATTTTTGTATAAAATTGTTTTTTTCCTCTTCTCACAAATTTGATTTTTTTTAATATTACGGATGATGGCGCTTGTGACGCCGAAAACATCAAATATACCTGAATAAAGAGATATAAAAGTATTTACTGTCTTTTGTGTAATTTACTTTATTATTTTTTTTCAAACAGTCCGATGACGACTTTTTCCAAGCCTAGCCTTATCGCTAAACTCAAGGAAAAATTAAAGCTTCACAACTATGGTAATTTAAGTGATATTGTGATGGCCAGAAAATTAAGTGAAATAATTGCTGAAAGGAAAATAGTTTCAACTATTTATTGTTTGCCAACGTTTCGACCCCCTTTGTGGGTCATTATCAGGGCGCATGGTGGGAGAATGGAAACTGAAATCGAGGAAAAATGGAATCGAGTTTCCATTCTTCCACCATGCGCCCTGATGATGACCCATAAAGGGGGTCGAAACTTTGGCAAACAATAAACAGTTGAAACTATTTAGTTGTTTCATTTAATGACCGCCACCCGGACTAATTCCTTCCAGTAATTCTCAACGGTCAACTAATTACATCCACAATAAGTGAAATAATACTTTCATTATAAATATAGATTATATTCTAGTTCTATAATCTAATCTTATAAGTTTTTTTATACCATATTGTTTACCTATTTCGCATGAGACTTACTATTCTACTGGATTATTTCCGAAATAATACATAATACTTCCAGGTAAGTAAGAATACATTTTCTTTCGCGGTTAATTTCAATTTCCACTCCATATATATTTAAAATTATTGCCATAAACCGGGATATTAAAGTCCAAGAGAGCAGCGGAAGTACTTTTAAAGAGGCACAAGTGGCCATAGAGTAAAATTAAACGAGCGGGACTTATCTTAATAGCAGTGGAAATGGCGGCGTTATTAGTCATATAAAGGAGGTGATTGAGGTGGCTGTGGCATAATGGAGCCATTGCCGCCTGTTTTCACTAAACGCCTTCCCGCGCCGCAAGCCAGCGGTCCCGCCAAAAATGTCTAAAGCTAACTGGCACAGCTCAGCTGTTTCGTCGTTTTTTTAAGGAGGTCTTATCGGATGAATTTTATGGCGTTAGCTTTTCCACTTCGCTCTTCATGATGTCAGCATAGGAAACTTAAAAAAAAAAAAAAACTATTTTCAGCCAAATATTTTTATTAAAGATAATGTAATGTCATGTTTAGATGTAAATTACGAACAAATTTTATATTATAAATTTTTTCTGGTTTATATTGGAGGTAGTTAGTATATGTAGTTAGTGGTATATTACATAGCGGAAAAAACATTAAAAATTATAAAAAAAACATAATTATTATCAATGTTATTGTAAAGAGTGATTTAATCGTATAAAAAGTTAACAGAGAAATATATTGAGGTTAATGCCATGGAAATCTCACCTAATCAAAGTGAAAAGAAATCAATTGAATTTATCTATGAAAATTTAATTATACGTACAAAAAATCTTTACTTAATCAGAACATAGATAAATTACCCATGATCTTGAGTGGACATTTCAATATTGACTTTTCACAAGAAAACTCAAAGCCTTTTAATGATTTTTTAAAGACCACATAGGATTTAAATTCGTCAAATAATATAAATGAACCTTCAACAAAATACGGAATAAATAAATAAATAAAGCCTTTATTATCCTGGGACATGTCCCTTTAGAATAAAAAATACAGATTGTGCAAAATGTGCTATGGAGTCTTAGAGTAAGTTAAATATATGTTAACAAGTTAATAATTATTTACATAAAATTAGACATATTCAAATAATAAGAAAACAAAAACGACAAAAAAAAATAATAATAAAACATTATTTACAATTCAATTGAGCCTGGATATTCATTTAATGATTAAATATGCGGGATTTAAAGGTTGAAAGAGAGTTGGAGTGGCGGATGGAAGGAGGGATAGAATTCCATAGGATTGAGGATCGAATGAGAAAGGATCTGTCGAAATGTGCAATTCGGTGGGCCGTACTGTATAAATCCGAAGGCCTTATAGGGTACAACGAGGATGGACACAGGATTTGAATTGAAGGAGGTCAAAAATGTATGAAGGACGGCGGGATCGGATAACTTTGTAAAGAAATGACGCAAGGAAATACTTGCAAGGGTAAAGCCACTTTAACTCACCATAAAATTGGGACACGGAGGTGTACCTGGGGACCTCGAAGATGAATCGGACAAAGAAATTAATTAAACGTTTTATTTTAACCTCGAGATCCCCAGAAACACCATCGTATACCGCACAGCAATAGTCGAAGTGGGGAAATATTAGAGAGGTAACGAGGAGTTTTCGGGTTTCATACGGGAATAGGTGACGGAGGGAATATAGTCGCTTTAAGGTTGAAAAGGTTCGACGGGAGATTTCGGAAATATGATTTTTAAAGGATAGATTTGGTCGAAGGTTACTCCCAGATATCTGACAGTCGGGTGGAACTTTATAGGATTACTATTAAGGTACAGGGTTGGGATAGATACGGTACTATAATAGATGGTTTTTTTTTCTAGATATATAAGTAAAATTCAATCAAAAGTATTTATTTCTTTTTTAATTATCTCAAACCCATTGTATCCTTAGTAGAATACAAAAACGAAAATAATAATTTGATTTGTAAGAATTAAAAAAAAAATTACACCTATAATTTCTGATTTGTTTCTTATTTATCCTACTAATCCGATCCATGAATAATAATAATAATAATACATATAATATTTATATATATATATATATATATATATATATATATATATATATATAAAATAATTACATAATTCTGCCGTGCGTTCTTAATCATACACATTTTTTTTTAAACTATAATTTTATTAAAAAGTTCATAGATTGATTTTAACAACAGAGGTTAGTGAAGACGAGAGTTGCGCGCACGATTTTTACTCAGTAACATATTATTCTGTATTTTCTTTGTAAAAAAAAAAAAAAAAAAATCCAATTTACTGCACCTTCAATCAATCCGCTACTCATTTTTCTTGACATATTCCCAACAAAGCCCTACCGGAAGGGAATTGAATAGCCGTGGGGGCTATTGGCGAAAGGGTTCATATCGGGCACACATTAATCGCCCTAACAACGGGCGGGAAATATTTCTAGACAGCGACCGCAGTATATTGCTCGGGAAATCACTTTTCCAGTTGGAAAAGCTCGGCCCGGAGGCAATATATGGCCCAACTCAAACACTTACCGTATCTGTTATTTCTGTCTTCGGCCATGGGTCGGCTTTCCAGCTCAATATTATCGCCTGGATTAGCGAGGTTCTGTTTATTGTTGTCAGTTGACACAACGTATGGCTCTATTCGACCCTTCTATATGAATGGATTATTTAGAACAGAGATTATTCATGACAATTTTTAATAACTGACCATTTCAATCCGAAATGTTATTTATATAAATCTTTAACATTCTTTTTAACTGATTTTATTCATCTGAAAAGATTACAATGGTATTACAAAAAAATCTAGTGCGGGTAACAAACGACTTTCACTTACCTCCGTTTTTAAAATCAATTAAAGAATTTTCAAATACAGTCAGTGATAAAAATAAATGAAACTAATTAAGAATTAATTAAATTGAATTTATATAGAACCATGTGTTCTTTTAAAAAATCGATTATATTATTATCTAAAATAATCAGTTTTATCGGATTTTTATCACTCCTTATTACCTTTAAATACTTGTTTATTAGATAATATTTTAATTTATATACGTTTATTTATACGTTTAAATAAGTTTATTTATAGGAAACGAGCTAGCTGATACCAAAGCGAAATTAGCTGTCACAGAAGGTCTGTTTGTTCCGGGTGCGTCAACGCGGGAAGTAATCGCCCTCATAAAAGAAAAGTCTATAGAAGCATTGGCAAAAAGTATGGTTTTTTATGAGGGAGAATAAACTTAGTGTAGTCGAGCCTTTCAGTGAAACCCAACCGAGCAGACCTACGGCTGTGCAGGAAGGAGGAAGTGGTACTGGCTCGACTGAGGATTGGCCCACAATGTAGCCTATTCCTGTGGGGTATCCTCACATTACCACATATACTGTTGGATTGCTTTTCCTTCGAAGCTGAGCGAAGAGGGATTGGTATGGAGACTGACATTGGGACAATATTACAAATGTATGTATTATTAGTATATATGTATGTATTATTAACTATTATTATATTGTATCTGTATTATTAGTTTAGGGCTAAAATAACCTTTATGGTTGAAAAGCCTTTATGTTACAAAATAAATAAATAAATAGATAATATTTTTTTATAATCTTTAGCTGTCTAACGGTATATTATACATGTATATTACTGTTGCTATGTTCAAAAACCTAAAATTACATTAAAAAAATATTTTTTCAGTTTTCTCCTTTAGTTGCATATCGAATTCGTTATGCATAACTTATATATTTACCTGTTTTTATCAATAGTAACAAGATAATAATGTTATTTTTATAGATTCTACAAAAGTAAAGGTAGTTTAGAGGAAGACAATTTAATATATCGGCATTTACAGCTCATCAGACTATTTTAATTAGAAAGAAACTACATCATATTAAAGTCCATCAAATTTTACATTGACAGAGCGAATTTAATCAAAATTATTTGAGCCGTTTTTGAAAAAATCGTAAAAAGGTGTAAAATACATAGTTAAAGTGGCTCTTCTGGTTAGCTAATTTCGATTAAAACGTTTTTGTAACATCTCGGGGTATAGTTGTCTTGAAATATGAAATTTCAGATTCATAGGACTTTTCGTTTCTACCCGGTAGTTGCCACACACGGACACAGACACAGACATTTTTGTGAAACTTGCTTATTTGGACTCAAGAGTCCCTAGAAACGTGTATTTCAGTTAAAAACGGAATTCGAAAATTTTCACGTCGCAATACTTTCCCTTAATATTATTCATAATAGTAGTGAAGTTAAAAAATATAATGAACATAACTATAAACTAAAATACATCATACCTGAAAAGATTAATTATTATTTTATTTATTTATAGATTAATGATAGATTTATTTATAGAATACAGTACAATGATATCTGCTTATGCAATAAGCAAATATGCTAACAAATGATGTAAGTGTGAAACTCCATAAGATAGATAAAAAAAAAACACAAATAACTACCAGTATATCAGGTCTCTTGGCCATCGCCTCGATAGTCTTCTGGGCGGATTATATGGGTTTGTGGCAGTGGATATGTTTTGAGTCAGTGGGTTTGAATTTAGGGTTAGCCTGTCGTGAAATTATTGTAGCGATGAGTGAGGAATGGAATGTCCAGGTCAGTATGTAATGTCTCGCTAGATTCCTGCCTTTTTCATTACCTAAAGCAAGAAGTATAAAATGTGACTCTCGTCAAAGGTAAACTTAAAATTATAGGCAAATAAAAAATATTAAAAAAAAAAAATCAAGTTAAAGCTTGATGCTATAGCAAATAATAGAACTAAATAATATTGTTTGTTCATATAAAATTAAAATTATCTTTTTATTTTTGAATTAAATACACAGAAAAAAACAACTTAAATTTAAAAGTATAAAAAAATTAAATAGCCCAAAATTTATTTTACTAATTTATAATTTTAGAATAATTGTAAGTAAGCTATAAATTATATAATTATGAAAAAATCTATAAGGGCAAGATGCGTAAAATTAAAATGTAATTACTGGATAAGGGAATCGGATATCTATCAATATTCAAGTAATCAAACATATACTCTGGGATTTAATTTATTTAAAGAAGCATACCAATAATGTATCTGTATTAGGATTTTATTTTTTATAAAAATTATAATAATCAGTTACTTACGATATAACCAAACATTTCAATATGAATTTTATCATCTTTATACTTAACATTCAAAATATTTTAAGCGATTAGCAAGAAATGATTAACACATAGCCCTTTTGTTAAGTCTTCTACAGGCATACGAATTTTGGTAATTCGAAACATTTTCTTTCACAAAAGCAAATTTTGTTGTGAGTTGGTCTCTAATTTGATAAATCATATCTCATGTGTGTGTTTAAAGGTTATAAAAATGCAAATTCGTAAAGCTCCATTCCGCAAAAGCCTTTGAGACCCTTCAATCATATTTTTACAAGGTCAATTTAACTGAAGGTCTTAAATAAACTTGTTCATAAATATTTATAAGCTTGAAATGTATTTGTCAATAATGATTTACTCCATTCTTTGTTTTATGGAAGAATTGACATTTTTTTTAGTTAAAACCAATTTCAAAGAACTTTAGAAGACCACTTTCCATTCTCGTAATCATCCATACGTTTTGGCCTTAGCATTTTAGTTTTTTTTAAACTGTTAAATAATGCTATATGACTTATTAGTCTTAAGAACGAACTACAAAACCGTATTTTTTTATTTAGATTGTTTTTTTTTTTATTTCATTTAACGTCACGCAGTTATGCCGGGCACTACAGGTGATCCCTATGTATTTAGAAAATCTTATATCTCTTATTTCCTGTCAATTCGATTCCCAAATAATCCCAATTAGATGCTATTTTCATGGAAAATCAACAAAAAAAAAAAAGCAGACAGATTCTTTTATTTATTTATGCACTTTTCATTTTCATGGGTACATTCAGCAGCAGATATTATTCGAAAAGGTTATATTTTTAAAGATGGAAGATTGACTCAAATATAATATTCCAAACATTCAAAAGTATTGTTAATTAATTTATTTTAAGCTGTATATTTTTAATTTTTTTTTTTTTTTTTTTATAATTTTATAATATTTATTACTATATATGTCTTTTCTCATTTTAACATTTTCTTGTTCGTACATTTTTATTAGAAGTTATCTTTTGAGTTATTTTATTTTATAAATTTAATTCTGTTGTTGTCAATTATTTTACTCTAAGACTCCAGTCTTAAGACAATTGTTTTCTTTTGTCTTTTTCTTTTTTTTTGTTCACCCCAACCTAGACTTTGAAGGCCAGGGGGTGAGGACGGGGGGTAAATGCTGAGATAAAATCCCCCCATACACCGAGTCTCAAACTCGTACTTATTTAGTTTCAAATTATTTAGTCCTTTGAGTTGCTAAGCAACGCGCGCTAACCCGCTCAGCTAATCCGTCACCTTAAGACCATTGTTTATTTCCTGTGATATTATTCTTAAGGGACTCGTCCCAGAATTATATAAAATATTATCATTATGATAAAAAAAAGTTTTACATCCTATTATTGAGTAGATGTTATTTTTTTAAATATTCTATAATAATTTTTAATTAGAATAATTAAACAAATACATTCATGGATCACAAAGGCGAGATCTGATACGTTGATGCCAATGAGTAACAATTCATTTATTACCGAAACCGCAAAATTCTCACATTTTTTTATTATTTTCTGTTTAATTCTAAAACTGTACAAATTTTGTTACTATAAAATTAACTTTTTTTTTAAGTAATACCTTTTATGGATGCAGTATTTGTGATAAGGTTTGGAATAGAATCAAAACATATGCTTAGTGTGGAGGAAAATTTATTTCGGATGGGGTCGAAAAAAATTAGTAACCCATGTAGCTGGTCTTCATCACGGTTAGGACATAATAACATACAAACAACTAGTTGTTTGATAAATAAATTACCATGAAAAGTTGACATAATTTCATAGAGACACATTCAAAACCAGTAAACGAGTTGGGGTGATGATTATCAGATCATTCGATTATTTCAATCATTATAAATTAATCGATTATCGGATTAATCGGTTCGGAGAAACTAATGATCATTCGAACTGAATTTTTTAACGATAAATTTTTTTTTTCTCATCACATAAATTATATGCATATTTGCACCTAGGCTCAGCCAGCTCAGCGATCATAGAGAGGAGAATTGTGCCATATTGTCTTTCATAATGCATATTAATCATTCGATTATTTAAATCATCGAAGTCCGATCATTGATTACGCCCCACCATAAACGAGTGTGGGGAGAGTACATGTTTATTTATTCTTTTTTTTTTTTTAATGCAAGACAATCATACTTACATTACGTGAAATACATATAACAGAACAAATTGTCACGATAATATTTAAAGAGGTCAACTAATTTATTTGCCTTGAATTACAATTGAGATTGCCTTTGTGAATTAAGAGAAGCAGAATACGTAATGCCTGCTTATTCAATGTATGCATTCGTAATACTACCTTCATTTTCGCAGTCTCTTCAAGAAAGTTCCATTACAGTTCAAAACTTCGAAGTACTTACAAGAATCTCGTATTTTCCAACTTCTTATCTTACATTTTGTAGCTGTAAATCAAATTGTTATTTTTTTATTTTGTTGATAGCTCTATAGTGGAAAAAGAATAAATATATCTAACCAGATAATTCAATGAACTATAAAATCTATAGGATTTTTATTTTATTTTGAAGGAATGGAAAAAAAATACATAACATAAAATCATTTCCAATCTGCTGAGTTCAGGACAATGTAGCTACGGTTTCCTCATTCTCCAACATACAAATAAAAAAGTAAAAAAAAAATGTTTTTTGAGCTAAAAGAGAGGAGACTTTGCACAAGACTCAAGAGGAAAGGTACTGGACGATGACAATGTTCTATTTAAATTGCTTACGGAGCAAATACAAAAAGGTCTTGACACAAGAAACAGGCGGAACTGGTACAAAGGGAACACCACCACAGCTTTGGATAAAGGCAGAGCCATTCTGTCAGCCTTTTAACAGTGCAGAATTTTATCTTTTATTTTTTTTGTATTATATTTATTAATATTAACATATATATGACAATTAACAATATATCTCCATTACCAAATACATAGACATTAATTAGGAATATAAAAAAAAAATCTATAAATAAAAATATTACACAATGGTCTAGTGTGTCTAAATGATTATACGTACATCATTTATAATGATGGAGTTTTGTTGACCGTTGAAAAATTAGATGAGGTCATAAATTAAAAACACACATTTAAAATAAGTGTTATTTTAATTATGTGCCGACGTTTCGGCCTACAATGTGGGCCTTCATCAGAGTTGACTCGACGTGAAGGCGTTGCCTAAAGGAGTGATTACTTGTTATCTTTCCCGGGGCCCGCAAGTACATCATTTATAATTAACAAGACGTTTTTATGGAATTCTTTTTTTTATTATCTCCTTTAAAAATTAATCAAAGAAATACAGAAAGTCGGGCCAAGGTGATTTTCAGAAATCTTTTTTTTTTCTTTTTTTTTTCAAATAGTTAATAACTTATTTTTCAACTAACGATAAACAATAGAGGTACTAAAAAATAAATTTATTTGTTTCTCGATCTTTATTTATAAGCGAGTTATGAACCTTAAACGAATTTAATTTAAAGATACGTTAAATACACGAAAGATTTTATTTTATTTATTTATTTTTTGGAAACTAGGAAATTATTTTCGGACGCCCTTTTATTTTAAGAAGCAACATATATATTGAATTAACAATTGAGTGAATCTAGTTTTTCTATTTTTTTTTTTTTTTTTTTTTTTTAATGTTGCTACTATACACTTGTTATCTTTCGAGTTAGTAATAAGTTTACTATTTTAGTGTGAATTTGAAAAAAATATATCATTCATTATCGGTATACTTTTTCCATAAAAATAAACGTATTTTAAATAATAAATTTTAAGATATGAGAAACTACTACTTTTAATGTACAATACAAAAATAAACGATTTAGGACTTAAGTTTAATACTTGGATTAAAAAAAGTAAATAATAGTTTTATTTATTTCCTTTGGACACTGTTGCTCCGAGCGATAGAGATGTAGTATGAGAGTTCATTAAATATTATTCTCCATACAGTCGTTTGTTTAATCTGCGACTAAATTAAACTTGGTTTTAAAGTCAATAAAACGCACTCAACCTGAGCCCGGAATCTATTTCGCCCTCTCACTCGAATGTTTCTCCAACTTAAAGGTGGACATTAGAAATTAATGTATAAAATAAAAAAATAATATTTTTTTATTAATCAGGAAACAATATAATCTATTACTGGTCTTGTTTTTCTCAAAATTATATTTATTTTTGTGCGAAAATTGAGTCCATTGCGAGATTAGGCTAATATAACATAAAATTTGAACTAAACCTGAAAAACAAGCGAATAAATAAAACAGATTAAGATGGATTATCGGACAAAAATTAAAAAAGGAAAATTAATATTTTATTTTTTCATTCTTTTTAAAATATGAATATGACCAAAATATTTCTAAGATAGTTTTTCTTTGTATATTTTGCATAAACAAAAGAAAAAGAAAAAAAAGTTGATTAAAAAAAATTGTAAATTTTATACTATTTTTGTCCATAATTTTTTGTAAAAATATTTCTAAAGCAATGTGTTACTGTGTTAAACCAACACACAACAACATTAAAAATAAATTAGGTGTTTTCCCTCTTATTTAAATGTTGACATTTATTTCCATTTTTTTATTCTTTTTTATCATATAGACTACTCAGTTTTTTTTGTTTATTTTTTTTTTGCAGTTTTTAAACTTTTATTTTTTCAGAAGAAAACAGTTTTAAATGACGTGAAACTAAATTCATGTCGATACATCATCATTATCACGTAAGTATAAGTATAAATCATCATTATAAATAAATTCCATCTCATAAACCACAATCTCGTCCGATAATATATAATATAATAAATATATAATACAAATTTTAACTTATGTTTTTTTATTAAGTATTTATTTAGTAATTTATTACATTTTATTGTAACTGTTTATATTTTATTTTTATACAGAAATAAGTTTATTACTGATCTAGTTAATTCTATGTCATCCCTCCTGAACAATAAAATGGTTCATTACTATTATTAATAATATAATGATAAAAACAATAAATAGGCAATATAAGCAATAAATAACTATATATTTAGCCTTCACCACTTAGCCATTACCACATTGAATTTTCAGTGCAATATATTATGAAAGCATACATAAAGCCGGTTAAAAAATTTAGATAGTTTCTTAAGCTTTCCTTCATGTTTTTTTGTAGTTTTGATTCTACAAATAATTTAGAAATTTACTCAAAGTATTAAACTAATGTTTTTATGGTTTTTAATTAGGTTTACTATTTTGAGTTGATAAGTCTCGAAATTAACTTTATTTAATGTTGAATTTTGAAATTATTTCAACATTCAAAAAATATAAGTACTTATGTGTTTTATTAAGACTGTAGTTTTTTTTTTTTTTTTTTGCATTTTAGTGTTATTTTAATTCTTTTTTTTTTTTTTTCATTGAACCATTCACGTCTGGTCTGTGTTTAGTCTGCTACAAAATGGACTGTTTAAAAATAATAAAAAAGAAAGGCTCAGGGTTAAAAAAACATTCAAGGAAAAGTGACTATTAACATAATTATATATAATTGAGTACAGGCATGCCTGATTAGGGCTAAGATGGGAACAAGAAATTAGCAAACCAGACGGATGGCTTTAGATTTTGAAAAATGTTATGGTTATGGAATACAATTTACTTTTAATTTCTTATAAAAATTATTTAATTATTTTTATTTATTTATTTAATATTATAACTACTGGGATTATTTGATCCCTAAATTCAAAATACAAAAATTTTAGTATAATGTAAACAAAATACAAAACAAGATTTAGTTTATTAAATAAAAAATTGAGAAATTGGAAGTCCAAAAGATGATTTTTTTTTTTTTTTTAAATATTAAATTTCTTTAAGCTAAGATATAGTTTTGTGGCCGACTTCTGGGTGTTATGTAGGATTTTCGCAATTCCAATGTATTATGCAATTTTATTATTATTATTTTTATTAACTTAAAATATGTACATAAATTGTTTAATGTGATTAATTTTTTTATGCTTATTTCGATACAAGCCTAATATTTTATTACATACATTGCATTAGCAAAGCACATTGGGTTTTATAATGTTATACTTATACAGTATGAGAATAGGTTTCTACATGCATTTTTCCCTTTTTAATTTTTTTAAATCATTCTTCATATTATATATTAAATACTACAGATGTTTAAATAAACTTTTGTTAAAATTTTGAGACCAATAAATAAAAAGAATGTAAGGTTCCTGCAGTGTTTCGTTATTTCTTAGCAATAAGAAGTTTGCAAAAGTCATCTAATAAGGCTCGATATCCTAAGAATCATGGCTATTGCAAAAATTGATTAATTGACATTACTATTGTGAAAGGTTAAGAGGAATAAATGTCAAATATCAGGAGGTTAAAACTAACATAGAAACACAAGGAAATTAAGAAACCCTTTCCGAATATTGAAATTAAACATTTAATTTTGAAGATGTAGAGTGAAAAAATATAATTTAGTCTGGGTTTGAAATCAAAATCTACAAATTGTAATTTTAATATTGTCCATACATTCTCACTATTTATTTATTTAATTTTTTTTTAATAATCATTTAAAGTCACTTTTGGTACTAAGGCTAATCGGACGGTGAAGCTTCAGTGGGAGTCCTAAATTTCGTCTATCCAGGTTTAATTAGGATAGGGATCTTAGACGAGTACCTAACATCAAACATGCCGGGGAAAACCTTTATACCTCCGAAGGCGGCATAACTAAGGATTTTTTACTTCTATTAAAAAGTTCTATAACCACCTGGAATGAACTCGCGCTCTTGAGAATAGAATGCTGTTATGCTAGCCACTACACCAGAGGAGACCCCTTTCTCATTATATGTTATTCTCACAATTTTAACATCTGTTTTATTTAAAGATCTGTTGTTTATAATACATAATAATTTATATTGAAAGCTGATCAGTTAGGCTCTACTTTATCCAAACCGTAACCATGAGAGGCCATACTCAACCATGTCGCAAGACATCAAGGAGAAGATACCATAACCAAAAACAGGCAAACATGGACAGGGGACTGCTGGATACACCGAAGATTGGGGTCTGACTTTACCTTTCCTGACTCCTCCTCCTCGAACTCTCCCTTCGCATCTCGTCCTCCGACCTCCAGCTTCGGACGGACATAGATGCTGCGTAACTGAAATAAAAAATAATCTTAGCTGAATTTTAAATCGTATAATAAAGTGTCCTCCACTCCTTTATGAAACCAAATAAAATTTAAAATTGTAAACAAAATAACCTGTCGAAAAAATAAGGGTAGGATAGAAAAAAAAAGTACTTCGCCTTAACTACAATGGTGTGAAAATATAAAGTGAAATGAAATAATAAATAAAATAGCTTATAACATAAAATAAATTAATATGAAGTACACCAGTCAGAAAGTTGAGAAAACCTATGGTTCACATCAATTAATTTGTTTCAATTTTTTTGCGGCACTGTTGGGCCAATTCTGCCATCAACTATATAAAAGATTATGTGGTATCCAACTCAGTTTAAAACATTATTTAAAAGGTGATTTATTCGGAGGAACAACTGTTTTCCTGGAACCAGTTAAAGGACGAGGCTCAGTTGTCCGACCCGGCTTTAAGTTAGGAATCCGATTGTAAACGGACAGAGGTCTAATTCAGCTCAAACCTTAATTGACCAAGTACCGATATGTTATCGTTAAAAGTAGTCAGCTTATGGCTAGTACAGAGGATTTGAACTGTAGGAGGTCAAAAATATATGATGGACGGCGGGACTGGATAATGAACAATTTATAAATAGTAAGAAAACATGAAACAGAACTAAATATACAAAATCCATCACAAATGTAGTGTTTTTAACAAAAAAAATAATATAAAACCTTGCACAACCCTAAAACTCAAATTTGAAACAGTGAGGAATGAAGCCACAGCTGAAGTCTCCCAAAAGTTTAAAATAACTATAATGGCCAATGGTTTCACTTAACATAGCTCGCCCAATATCTAAAACTAAAATCTCGACGGTTGAGCTAGATCTGGTGCAATAATAACCTCCTTATACATCCGTTGGCCTAGAAACAGAACGGACCGTAACTTGAGAATGAACTTAGGACTTTGTATGAGTTGAAGCAGGACAGAAAAAAATTTAAAAAATGGAAATGGTCTACAGTCAAGTTCATGAACCAGATTCGAGAAATACTTCATACATCTTGGCTTTTTAAACATAAGTATTTTTTATTCGTTTTTATAGTTGTATATAAAACAAATACAATAAGTAAAGTGGCTAAATTACAACTATAGGCGTGAATAGTCATTTGAAGAAGCTAACCAGTAGTAGAGCTTCAACGTTTATTTCATGAGCAGGTATCGAGGCCGCCTTCTTTTCAGGAGCCTCCAAATATTATCAGGAATAGATGGAGCTGAGAGGTGACGGACAAGCGGGTTTGAGTGGGTTGGTAGTTTAGAATTAAAGGAGGTGCATCTGTTGCGGGCTAAGTCTGCAACCAGTGGGATATTTAGGTCTATAAGGATAAGTCTATTAGTAACAAAGTAGCGAGCATTAAGGATTTTTTGTAGGATTTTGGATGGCAAGGATTGGATGCGAGAGGAGTTTGATAGTTTAGTTAGTAGACCTCCATAGCTCAGTGCCATAGGTCTAATAATGGTTATATGAATAAGTTTTTTGTAGTGAATAGAGAGTTTTGATCGTTTGTCGAGTAAGTGTTGCAGTAATCTGCAGGTAGTTTCTTGACGTTTCAGTTTAGTGTGAGGATTTCAAGTAAGACGCTTGTAATCTTCAAGGAAAATTTACGAATAGAATATGAGAAGGATAAAGTTTATGTTATAA
This sequence comes from Piezodorus guildinii, assembly GCA_023052935.1. Lineage (NCBI taxonomy): Eukaryota > Metazoa > Arthropoda > Insecta > Hemiptera > Pentatomidae > Piezodorus > Piezodorus guildinii. The sequence continues at coordinate 39,681,933 of CM041297.1, read as the reverse complement.
ACAACTAACTAAGGAACATTATTAAGAAAAAGTGTGTAATATAAAATTCAGCGATGATCATCGATAATTTAATGTTTTCTGTTGAGATAGAGTGACATATGGCAATAGCCAAGGAAGCATATTCTCGAAACTGTTGCTGATTAGGCGTCACCTATGCTTTAATTTTTTATGACAATGAATTTGATTTAATAGAAAATTATTGTGTTTTTTTCTGCATATTTATATCATACGGTTAATTATATAAGTTCTTGGTTAGTATTTTTAACTTCTACCAGAATACAATTTTTAATTATGTCGAATTTTAAGAATAAAATATAATCAGAAACCATTAATATTGTGAGATTACATGGAGTGGAACAATTTTCATGGAATGCCTTGATGACATAACTTTTTTTTCTAAGTCAAATAGGATTTATGGGTTTACTGCATTAGATGCATTTTAAGAGGGGACTGAGTTTAGGATAATTTTCGGAATAGGGAGCGAATGGAAGTCTCTTCTAGTGACGGTTCTCACTGGTCATTCTGAGTCAGTTTGCCAAATTATGTTTTCTTAGTCTAGTCTGAGGGTCTGTACACAGTCTTGCCAGCGCTGTGTCCGTTCTGTCGAAGTCAGCGTATTAAATACTGGGCTCGTGCAATACCGGAGGCTATCAAAGAATTTAATATGTCTCCGGAAGAAGTACTTTGTTACTGTCGGATGTTCGAAGGTGTCGTGTATTTGGTCTGTCTTCGTCTTATGTAGTGAAGTATACTTACAATTCGTCTCAGTACTCCATTTTTAAACTGCTGAAGCTTTTTTGCTATGGTTGGTGTTATGTTAGTTAGCATCGGTGCTCCATAGGATGGTCGGTCTAATTACTGATTTAAATATTAATCTTTTCAGGTGATAGATTCGGCGATGTTAGTAAATGATTTAGTTGATAGGACTTGGTCCTAACCGAGCTAATCTTTTTAAGGCAGTTATTAGACAATGTGAGTTGACTGTTTAGGGTGATGTCCAGGTATACTATCCTATTGGCTGCTGGTTTTTGAATCCCGCTACTTCGTAGTTCTTCGGTAGGGGGCCCTTATTCTTCTGGAAAGAGAAAATAATATAGTCGATCTTTATGGAATTAACTGTAATATTTAGTCTCTCCAATTTTTTTTTTATTTGATTGCAAGCCAACTCCACCTGATGTAGAGCTGTTTCGTGACACAAATCAACAATGGTCAAAGTTTTGAAAATTTGTCGAGGTATGATTATTATAATGGACAAGAAATGGTCACAGAAGGTCTCGACAATTGCATGTTATTTTTATACTAGGAAGAGAGTATGATGGGAGGTGGTACTCGTCGTGGTAGAATCACGTACCGCAATACCAGGTATGAGGTTACTCTAACAGGTAGAGGGTGAGCCCGCACCCACCAATTAGAAGAGGGAACTGGTTAGGATGGAACTGCCATACATCCCATCCTATGAGGGGGATAGGGAGGATGAAGGAAGGTATTTGAAAGATGTTAAATTATGATAGACCACATTATGGTACAAAGGCAGAGATACTCTGACGTAGGGGATACCACCTGGTAGAAACAGGTTGGTGATCTGAAGAGCTGAGCTACTTCTTGCTTTACTGATAAAACTATGTATATCGCTAATAGCGGGAGTTTCTCTGCCAGACTAGTGTCTCGGCGCTAGGTCAAGATACCTCGTATGGTTTATTTATTCTCTTGAAACAGTTACATGAACAATGATATTTACAGTGATATTATCAAATTAAAATATACAACATTATTAGATAGTAGGTCTTCACGTATTCGGCTGGTGACTCAAGTAGTCGCCGCTAGCGCTGTCTGTGAGCAAGCGCGAGAAGCATCCGCTACCGGATGTAGCATCAGCTACAAATTAATATTATAATTCATTTTACGAGAGAAGTTCTATATTTTTTCATTTATTTGTATGCACTTTTCTTTAGTTTTCAATATATAGTGTTGTTGTTTTTTTGTTTTTTTTGTATAATCAGCATTTTTTAAAACATGCGGTTATGTTTAATTTTGGAAACATGTTTTTATTGAGTGATTTTTATGACCACGACTGCACATATTATTCTATAACACTAAATAAACTTCAATATTAGCAGTATTATATACCGCTACATGCATAAGAATAATGGACAATGTTTGTGAGCATTTCAATGTAATAATAACTGTATAATGTGCAAATATTAGAGTGCCCCATTATAAAACTCGAACAAAACATATAAAACGCTCAGAGAATTTCAATACAACAAATCCCCAGATTAACGCCTATTCATATGTTTCTCAACGATTTTCCATACAATTGTAAATAGAATATTCCTCGTTTGGTTATTACAAAAGGAAGGTTTGGTAAATGTTCACAGCCTGAGCGTGGGCGAGCTGTAATTTATTCCATGTGCCTGACATCAGATAAATTAAATTCCTTTTAGATTAAAAATGAATTAGTGATGCTTTTATTTCAAACGGAAAGTTTTATTTTAATATTCAGCCGTTTAATGAATGTCATACTTAGGCACAACAACACCCAGATGTTGTGAACAACAGATTCATTCCATTTGTTTTAGGCTGTGATTGCTTAGTGTAATGAATAATTAAAAAATGCTTTATTTGCATGTTTTACAAAATAGTATATATATATATATATATATATATATATATATATATATATATATATATATATACACATATATACATATATGTAAACCGTCTGTGGAGTTTCCCTTTTGATTAATCTCTTGTACATTTTAAATCAGTCTGAGATTAAAATAATAAATACAAGTTGTATAAAATGTGATAAATTTGTCAGGTTAATAGGGTTGGAATTATATTCTCAGCTAATGCATCAGCTGATTTTGAAGTTAAATTACTCAGGTTGCAATATTGAGATGATTCTAATGAATTCATCTTTTGAAAGCTCCTGAGCTTGAAATATGAAAAAAAAAAATTATTTTAATTTTAATATTAAGAATTGATCATAATTTTAACAGATTTGTTTACGAATCTTTTTATTTCGACTATGGAGATCTTAAGACATATATTTCTGCTGAAAAAAGGATTTGAATTTATTTCCAAGCGCGATAATACACCTAACTATATATTTCAAATATCTAGGTAGGTATACGTATAACACATCAATAAATAAACACATCAACTACATAAATAAATATTTTGTAATACAGCTATGAAAGCTCATAAATATACTTTAAATAAAATAGTGGTTGTCAGCGGAACTTTTGAAATAGTTAGATATAGAGTTTTTAGTTCATTAGAAAATAAGCTATTCTCTTACATTTCCTTCACTCACCAAAATTCATTTTCATTCATTAATTCACAAAAATTTTTATAAAACTACTATTCTTCTGACGGTTCTTTACGAATGTGAAACGCGACCGCTTACTTTAAAGGATGAACAACGGCTTAAGATTTCGAAAATAAGGTACTGCGTAAAATTTTTGGGCCGAAGAGAGATAAGGCCACTGGGGAGTTTAGAAGGTTGCACAACGCGAAATTGCTGAGCTTGTAGCCATTCAATATAATTGAGTATTGCGAGAATTGCGTTAAGGCTGATCTCAGGGGCTTGGGCTTGACCGGTGAACATTGGACGAGTCTGTGCAGGCGAAGTTTGGTGGTATCGGCATCGAACCTTCGGGATCGGTAAGCCTATTATTATTATTATTATTAATTCACAAAAAAATAAGGGACGTTTTCCTCAACGGAGATGTGAAAATGATGGTATATAAGAGTAAAGAGTCTCTTATGTTTATATTTTATTTATCTTATTTTTTTAAAATGGTGGGTAGAAGTTGGTCTATATACCTAATTCTGCCATAAATACTGTTACAAAAGTTTTTTTTTTTTTTTTTAACGTATTTATTGATATTTACAACTGTATTAAATAAAAATACATCAAGTAAATGTGATGGTAATATACAAAACTTTCATGAAATACATGTAGAGACACTACACAGTGGCAGCACTCTAAAAATATTCTAAAATAGAAGGTCCCGGGGCTATTTCCTTTTCAGGCGCCTCAGAGGATTATCCGGAATTGAAGAGGAAGAAAGGATTGAAACTAGTGGGTTAGAGTGAGGATTGATACCTGGTCCGGCCCAAATCAGTAACATAGAGAACATTAAGGTCTTTATGGATAAGATTATTCGTGACAAAGTAAGGAGCGTTGAGGGTTTTACGAAGGATTTTGGATTGTAAGGGTTGGATGCGGGAAGAATTTGATGGTTTAGTAGAGCCTCAAAGCTCTACTCCGTAAATCCAGATCGGTGTTATAATAGTCAATGTAGATGAGCCTTTTGCAGTTCAGAGGAAGATTTGATCGTTTGTCTAGTAAGTGTTGAAGTAGCCTAAAGCGGCGTGGTTACAAAAAAGTTGAACTTGGTTAAATTCATTGGGTATTGTTTAGATAATCCTCACCTCTATCACATTATTTTCTTCACATATAAGGGTAATAATCCTAATTACTTTGTATATTTCTTTCTCTGAGTTAACACAGAGTGGGATGATAAATAAAATCTAATAGGAGTGGTCGCCTTACACAAAGTTGAAAAATGTAGGTTAGAGATTTCAATACTTTAAAACGGCTGGGTATCAGCTGTATGTTCGTGTACTACACTATAAATGGATATAATGAAACCCTATCTGTATGCGACAGACCTAAATCGATGAGAACGACAAATCCAGTGAGAGAAGAGACTGCTCTAATCAGAAGAAATATCAATGGGAAACAATAAATCATGTCTCGGGAAAAGTGATTTAAAAAAATTTGAAATACGCAATCTCCAAAATGATCGTACGCATACGCGCTTTCCCTTAAGAAGTGCTGCGTGCTGCTATTGATGACTGGCTGCGGAGATTAAATGCCTTTGTCAAGGCAAAAGGGGAGCATTTTGAGCTTTAAAAAAGTTTTTTAAAAGTTTATTTTTCTGTTAAAATCTGTAAATATTTCCTTGTAACATTATTTACAGCAGGACTAGGTATAATATTAAAACTTTTACAATAGAACTATTCGACCGTAGCCGTAATTTAGAACCACTAAACACTCCCTACCGTTCAGCGTTGCGGGTACTGTATAGTCTACCCCTTGGTTTTATCTAAGTGTATGCTTCTTCTTAGCGCTACAACCCTTGTATTTATCTATTCATATCAATAAAAGTTAACAAGCATTTTGAGTTATATATAGAGGATACCTGCAGACAACAATTTTATGGAGAGGGCATAAAGAATGAATAAAGTAAGGCTGATAAATAAAGTTATGTTTATATTTTTCCTGCGATTACCGTATACCTTAAAATGGGATTCTACCTTCGCCTAGTTAATAATAAAATCCATAAAAAATGTGTTTATTTGTATTATATGTACTTATTTGTATGTTTCTGTATAATTTAATCTTTCCTAATAGCATGATTTAAGTTCGCTTCCATATATATGAAATATATAGTGAGGGGAAATAACGCGATCGTGAAAATTCTTGAATTTGAGTTTTCACCAGACACTAGCGCGTTTTAGGTCCTGGCTTCAAATGGCCAAGTTCTTCAAAAAGGTGTGTGTGTGGGTGGTAAGTCTAACTAAACGTAACTATACGCCCGAAATGTTACAGCAACTTTTTTATCGGAATCGTCCAACTATAGAACCAATTTACATCAAGTATTTTTGGCTCTAGCATTTTGATTAAACTCACTTTATCGGTGTAAAATTGTATGGGCTTTAATATGATGTAGGCGTGATTCTGATTAATATAGTATGTCAGAGCTTGAGTGAAGATCATATTATTAGCATTGATAAGAAACGGCTAAATACACAAGCTGAACGAATTTGATGACCAACTAAAGGATAACGGAACAAAATTAGTTTTTTAGGGTATTTTTTATCCCTTGAACATAAGAATCGTAAAATGTATGTATAATATACCGTTGCAATGCTAAAATTTGAGAAAGAATGTTGTCTTGTATAAGAGGTTGTGAAAGGGAGCGTGAAGTGGTGAATAGGGCATAGACATAAGTGATTATTGCGCATACAAATTTTATATTTTTATATTATTTAATTTAAAACAGTGTTTCCAAAAAAACTCAATATAATCTTCATAACTTTAACTGTAACTTTATTTCCTGAAAAAAGTTGCGTGTTCCCAACGTTAAACCTCAATATTATTCACAACGGTTATGTTTAATTTATAAACATATAAGTATGTTGGAAATAAAACAAAGCCCAGAGAGAATAAATAGAGGCAATAATACTGGATTAGAAATACATCTGTTGGGTTCTCAGCTAAATAGAGAGCATTACGTTGAAGCTATGTTCGCTGCACCACCTGCTGCTTTCCTGGGAATTAACGGCGCTACAACTTAACAACAAATTACGGAACCGACTAATTTTATTTTGGATTAAATTTTCAGTTAGAGATTATCTCTTTTTTTTCATTTTAAGCCCCATATATTTCTTCTTTTTTTTTTCATTATTATCATATTCTTCGACGATAATCCCGCTTTACCTCGAGCATAAATATTTAAATTTCTGATCCGTTATTAAAAACTAATTTTTTTATTTCAAGGCGAAGAAAAAGTCTCTTAACCAGCGATGAAAGTACTATACTCATTTCTATATATTTTTGTATTACACCGTACATTACATATTAATCATAAATTGTAAACAAAAGTCCGCGATTCCCTTCCTCTACATAATTTCTCATTGGTATTCCTCACCGACAACTAACTTAAGAAAATTCTTCAAATTATTACATAATTGTTTATTATTTCCAATCAACTGTATTAAGAGTATTAATGTTTATAGGCAATTAACTAATATGAAAATCAATAAATAATTCAAAGGAAAATGGAATATCACCACTGCTAATTTCAAAACACTATATCTCTGCTAGTTCGGAACCAATTTCAATGATTTTTTCATCATTTTGTTGAAAATTAAATTTTCTATAAAATACGCACCATTATTTCAGCTACCAGATGCAATAATATAATTATGATATTTAACCTGGTTAATATAAAATAAAATATTTGTTTTACATGAACAAAAAAGTTACTTAAACTATGAACATTTAAGAAAAAATATATTATGAACCAAATCCAATTATTTAAGAAAAATAATTAATTTTTCCTAGTACTTATTATGATACTGCCTACAAAATAAAATAATAAAAAAAAATAAAATTTCGTCTTTAACTAAAAAAAAAAAAAAAAAAAATTATATCTTGATAAATTATATATTACCAGATAAAAAAATATAACAAATAAATGCAATGATTTAAGCAAAAGCATGATTTGTTTTTGGTAATTATGATGGTACCATATATAATAATAAAAAACACGAGATTTCACCAGGTTAATATAATTTTTTTTTTTTTTTATTGAACAATACATTAAACTATGGACGTTCATAAAAAAAAAAAATATAAACTAAAAGCAATCTGTAAACAAAATAATGGATTTTTATTGATTGTATGCATTAACAGATTCTACACTACATTTTTTAGATGATAAATGTACTCACATTTTTGACCCGAGCAACCCTAACAAAGCTAAAGCGTGTCAAACTAAGGATAAAAAAAATATTTGACATTTCACATTATATAACAATTTTTTTTTTTTTTTTTTATTGAGAAATATTACAGTTTGTTACATAATGAACATTAGTAATAGAGATGTAGTACACATTCATACAATATATACAGAATAATGATAATAAAGTCAAATTACATAAAATCGGAAATAAATAAATTCGAATATATACAAGAAAATAACAATTAAAAAAAACAACAACAAACAAATCAAAACAACAACCTGTAGAAGAGATAAATACAAGTTGGGAAATAAACAAAAATCATACAAGCAAACTTAACTATATACAATATATACAATCTGCTAAAGGGACCCTAGACTCCGCTGCTCCCTCCACAAGTGGGGGAGAAGCCGAATCCAAGAGATCCACAAGCCTCTCACCCGGCGCTCCACTGGTGTAAGCCAGTGGAGGCCGAGCTAGGGCGGAATAGCCACAAACATACAGTACATGAGTGGAGGATCTGACCAGTGTCAGAACTCCAGAATAAAAGTTTACAAAACGTCGCGGGGCCACTGCCGTTTCAATCTTCGAGGAGGATTGTAGGGATGGGTGGAGCTGGAGAGCGATTGAGCAAGAGGATTAGGGTGATGAAGAAGGTTCTGATGGAATCTGGAAAATTTGGATGGTACCAGGTCTAAAATAAATGGAATATTAAGGTCGTGGTGTAGGGTACAGTTGGTAACGTAATAAGGAGCATTAACTATTGTTCGAAGGACTTTGGATTGGAAGGATTGGATACGTTTGATGTTAGAATGTTTAGTTGTCCCCCATAGTTCAAGTCCGTAGGCCCATATAGGTTTCAGTACTGTCTTATATATTAGTAATTTGTTGTCGACTGTAAGATGAGATTTTCTGTCCAGTAGTTTGTATAACCGGCCGAATCTGCGGTTGAGCTCTATCCTTTTAAGTCTTGTATGTGGGTTCCACGTCAGTCTTTTGTCTAGTAAAAAGCCAAGGTACCGGACTGTGTCTGAGGAAGGAAGCGGTATGGAATTGAATTTAACTGTTGGACAGGATTTACGTCGAAGGGTGAAAGTAACGTGTGTGCATTTGCTTTCGTTCACCTTAATTCGCCAAGCCTTACACCAGTCTTCGACAAGGGAAAGGTGCCTTTGGAGATTTAGCGATGCTACTTAAGGATCGGAATCGGATGATAAAATGGCTGTGTCATCAGCAAATGTTGCCAGAAAGGTTTTGGGATCGGTAGGGATATCGGCGGTGTAGAGGATGTAGAGGACGGGTCCTAAGACGCTGCCTTGAGGAACACCGGCCTCAACAGAATAATGTTTGGAAAATTCGGAACCACAACGAACTCGGAAGGAGCGGTTTGATAAATAGGATCGGAGGATTAGGTATAAAGATTGAGGTAAATGGGTTTTGAGCTTAAAGAGCAGTCCCGGGTGCCACACCCGGTCAAAAGCTTGAGCTATGTCCAGAAAGGCACCCGAACAATACTCCTTGCACTCAAGGGAAGAGAAAATGTGGTCTACAACTCGGAGTCCTTGCTGAACCGTGGAATGTTGAGAACGAAATCCAAACTGGTGTGGAGGAAAATTATGAAATTTGGCTAGGATTCGTTTTAATAGGAGTTTTTCGAAGATTTTGGAGAGGATCGGAAGAAGGCTAATAGGTCTGTAGGATGACGTACAGTTGGAGGGTTTGCCTGGTTTTAGGAAAAGGATGATAGTCGAGTGTTTCCACAACAGAGGGAAATAGGTAGTGCGTAGGATACAGTTATAGATATATGTAAGGAATGTAATGGCTTTAGATGGAAGTTGTCTTAGGATTTGAGGAGTAAGGAGATCGTATCCAGGGGATTTACGGAGAGGAAGCTTTTTAAGAAGATATTTGACCTCAGAGGGATTGATTGCTTTAGGTGGTAAGGAAATTGGTATCGGTGACGTAAGGAACTCTTCAACTATTGCGGTATGGGTTGGATTAAGATCGGAATGAGGAGTGAATACCTTGGAAAGGTGTAGTGCGAATTCCTGGGCCCTATCTTTGTCAGAAGCAGCCCAGGAATTATCACTACGTCGGAGAGGATGGGATATCAGAGGGTATTTAAGAATTCTCTTCGTGACATTCCACAAGGAATTGTCACGAGTCGAGAGAGAGGAGAGGTAGGAATTGTAGGATTGGGAACGGAAGATCGCCAACTCCCGCTTTAATTGTCTACAATAAAAGTTATAGGAGTGGCGATCTGATGGGTGACGGGTGCGTTGCCATAATGCTCTGGCTCGGCGTTTAGTGTGGATTAGGTCTAGGAGGTATTGTGGTAAATGGTTTTTGTAAGGATTTATTTGGGAGTGCTTGGGAAAGGAGGCAGTCCAGGCGGCTTGTTGAATCGAGGTTGTAAAGGAATAGACGGCATTGTCAAGGTCAGTTTGGGTTTTGAGAGTCACTTTGAGGTCAATATCATTGGTGAGGATTTCGCGGAAGAGGTTCCAGTTGATAGGGCCTCTGATGAATGACGGTGGGACAGGTTTAGGAATAGGTGTTAAGGATACATTTAGGATCAGTGGACTATGGTCAGAGGATAGTTCATCAAGGCGAGTTACGGAATAGTTCAGGGAGCCTAATCCGCTGTGGATGAAGAAGTCAAGGATGTCTGGATTACGGTTAGGATCTGTTGGCCAGTAGGTAGGGGAATTGGGAGGTAGGAGATTAAGGCGTCGGGAGTTGAGTGCAGCCTGCAATGTCCGTCCACGAGTATTTGTGGTTCTTTTTTTTTTTTTTTTTTTTATTTTATTTTATTGAGATATATTACAATTTGTTTCTATATGAACATTAGTAATAGTGATATATGATCCCATTCACACAATATATACAATGATAAAGTCAAACAAATAAAATATAATATATATACAAAATAAGAAAACAAACAACAACCTATAACTGAGATAAATACAAATAAATGATATATATAGAATTAAATAATAATAAATATAAAAACAAAACAAAACAAAACATTAACCTATAATTGAGATAAATAAAAGTTTGCAGATAAACAAACATCATTCAAACAAACATAACTATATACAAAATATACAAGTGCTATAGAGGGACCCCAGACTGGGCTTTTCCCCCCACTTGTGGAGGAAAAAGCGGAATCCAAAAGATCCTAGACCCTCGCTCTCAGCCGCGTCACTGGTGTGAATCAGTGGAGGCCGAACTAGGGCGTAATAGCCACAAACATACATTACATGAGTGGAGGATCTGACCAGTGTCAGAACTCCAATTTAAACGTTTGCAATACGTCTCGCGGCCACTGCCGTTTCAATCTTCGAGGAGGATTATAGGGATGGGTGGTACTGGATAGGGATTGTGCTAGAGGGTTAGGATGATGACTAAGGTTCTGATGAAATTTGGAAAATTTGGATGGTACCAGGTCTAAAATAAATGGAATTTTAAGGTCGTGGTGTAGGGTAGAGTTGGTAACGTAATAAGGAGCATTAACTATTGTTCGGAGAACTTTGGATTGGAAGGATTGGATGCGTTTGATGTTAGAATGTTTAGCTGTCCCCCACAGTTCAAGTCCGTAGGTCCATATTGGTTTCAGTACTGTCTTGTATATTAGTAATTTGTTGTCAACTGTAAGATGAGATTTTCTATTTAGTAGTCTGTATAACTGGCCGAATCTGCGGTTAAGTTCTTTTCTTTTAAGTCTTGTGTGTGGGTTCCACGTCAGTCTTTTGTCTAGTAAAAAGCCAAGATACCGGACTGTGTCAGAGGAAGGAAGCGGTAGGGAATTTAAATAAACCGTTGGACAGGATTTGCGTCGAAGAGTGAATGTGACGTGTGAGCACTTGTTTTCGTTCACCTTAATACGCCAAGCGTTACACCAGTCTTCGACAAGGGAAAGGTGATTTTGTAAATTAATCGATGCTACTTCAGGATCGGAATTGGATGACAAAATGGCGGTATCATCAGCAAATGTTGCCAGAAAGGTATCGGGATCGGTAGGGATATCGGCGGTGTAGAGGATGTAGAGGACGGGTCCCAAGACGCTGCCTTGAGGAACACCAGCCTCAACAATATAATGTTTGGAAAATTCTGAGCCACAGCGAACTCGGAAGGAGCGGTTTGATAGATAGGATCGGAGGACTAGGTATAAGGATTGGGGTAAATGGGTTTTGAGCTTAAAGAGCAATCCCGGGTGCCACACCCGGTCGAAAGCTTGAGATATGTCCAGAAAGGCACCCGAACAATACTCCTTGCACTCAAGGGCAGAGGAAATGTGGTCCACAACTCGGAGTCCTTGCTGAACCGTGGAATGTTGAGGACGAAATCCGAACTGATGTGAAGGAAAATTTTGAAATGTGGCTAGGATTCGTTTTAGTAGGAGCTTTTCGAAAATTTTTGAGAGGATCGGAAGTAGGCTGATAGGTCTGTAAGATGACGTGTTGTTAGAAGGTTTGCCTGGTTTTAGGAAAAGGATGATAGTTGAATGTTTCCATAAGAGAGGAAAATAGGTAGTGCGTAGGATACAGTTATAGAGATATGTAAGGAATGTAATGGCTTTAGGTGGAAGTTGTCTTAAGATTTGAGGAGTAAGGAGATCGTATCCAGGGGATTTACGGAGAGGAAGCTTTTTAAGAAGATATCTGACCTCAGAGGGATTAACTGCTTTAGGTGGTAAGGAAAGCGGTATTGGTGATATAAGGAACTCTTCAACTGCCGCCGTATGGGTAGGATTAAGCTCTGGATGAGGAGTAAAAACTTTGGAAAGGTGCTGTGCGAATTCCTCGGCCTTATCCTTGTCAGAAGCAGCCCAGGAACTATCACAGCGCCGGAGAGGATGGGAAATGGTGTGGGATTTTAGGATTCTCTTCGTGACATTCCAAAGGGAATTGTCACGAGTCGAGAGAGAGGAGAGGTAGGTATTGTAGGATTGGGAACGGAAGATCGCCAACTCCCGCTTTAATTTTCTACAAAAAAAGTTATAGGAGCGGCGATCCTCTGGGTGGCGGGTGCGTTGCCATAATGTTCTGGCTCGGCGTTTGCTGTTGATGAGGTCTGTCAGGTGTTGTGGTAAATGGCTTTTATAAGGAGTTATTTGGGAGTACTTGGGAGAGGAGGCAGTCCAGGCAGCTTGTTGAATAGCGGTTGTAAAGGAATATACGGCGTCGTCAAGGTCATTTGGGGTTTTGAGAATCACTCTGAGGTCAATATCATTAGTGAGGATTTCGCGGAAGAGGTTCCAGTTGACAGGGCCTCTAATGAATGTCGGTGGGATAGGTTTAGGAATAGGTGTTATGGATACATTTAGAATCAATGGACTATGATCAGAGGATAGTTCATCAAGGCGAGCTATGGAAAAATTAAGAGAGCCTAATCCGCTGTGGATGAAGAAGTCGAGGATGTCAGGATTACGGTTAGGATCTGTTGGCCAGTAGGTAGGAGAATCGGGAGGTAGGAGATGAAAGCGTCGGGAGTTGAGTGCAGATTGCAATGTCCGTCCACGAGAATTGGTGGTTCTAGAACCCCACTGTTGATTCTTGGCATTTAAGTCTGCACCCAAAATGAAGTGATTACCCAAGTAGTTGAGAAACGATTCAAATTGGGCAGAGGAAATGGGATGTTTAGGAGGGCAGTATGCTGATGCGATGATAAGCGGAAAGGAAAATGTTTTGATAACAATGGAAGTTGCTTGTAGGTAATCGTGGGCGGGAAGTGGGTGTAAGTGATGGGAGAGGGATCGGCGGACTATGACAGCAGTACCGGCATGGGCTTTGCCGTCTGGATGGTCTGTCCGGTATGTCGTGTATCCTGGTATTTTAAAGCACTGTTTAGTGGTTAGTCTAGTTTCAGTAATGAGTGCAACATCAATGTTTTTGTCTTGCAGTACGGCTGTAAGTTCGTCAGTGTGAGTTCTAACACCATTCGCATTCCAAAGGAGAATGGATAAGGAATTAGGTGTAGTCATTTATGGTTTTTTTAAGGCAGGAATGAGATTTGATACGAGATTCGTAAGGAGTGATATTAGGGGCATAACAAGGGATTTAATTTCGGAGATAAAGGATGTCATCAAACTGGTAAGGTCTGTGGCATTTGAAGGAGGAGGGATATGAGAGATTTGTGGTTGATTAGGATTTTTAGGATTGGTTACATTTTGAGGAAGAGGTATATGTGGAATGGATTGAGGTACATTCTGTAGTTCCGGCAGGGCCACGGCTTCAGTACTTTGATTTCCACCTCCAAGTAGATGGGCAAATGATACATTGGCATCAATAAGTTTTGAGGGTTCTCTTCTGTTTCTTACTTGTCTTGCTGTTTCATCCAGTACTTGAGGTTTTTGAAACCTGGTCCTCAGTTCCTTATAGATTTGGCATCCTTTATAGTTGGCTGGGTGGTCCTTGAGGCAATGAGCACATACAGCTGGTGTTGATTTTGGTTTTGTACACTCCACAGACTTGTGCTGTTCACCGCATTTCACGCATCGAGGTATGTGATGACAATAACTTTTAGTATGACCATATGCTTGACAGTTATGGCACTGAACTATCTCCTTCTTTATGTAAGGTTTTTCAACTCTTACGCTGGTATAGTATAATCTATTGAGGTCATAGATTTTTTCAACTCCTTCTGCTGGTTCCAAATCCACAAAAAAGAGAGGTAGAGGAATTTTATCCTTTAGGACATTAGTGACTTGCCGCACTTTATAGCCCATCTCCGTTAGTTCTTCTTTAATTGCTTCAACTGGTGTCGAGGGGTGTAAGTTTCTGATTACAACCCTTAAAGCTCTCTCTTGGCGTAGCTGATAGGTATGGAAATCTGCTTTGGTTTCAGTTAAATATTTCACTATTTTTCTATATGTCTCGGCAGTAGTAGGAGATATTTTGGTATCATTGATTCTACTCATACAGTAGTAGCTGGTAGATTCGGTAATTTTGTTCAATTGCGCACACAACAACTGGAAATTTCTAATATTTTTGACAAATATGGGAGGAGGCCGTGGTTCACTGGGTATAGGAGTAGATTCCATGTTTTCTTTTTCATTATGCAAAATCTGAAAAGGATTCGGGGTGAAAAACGGCGATTCGTCAGTCATCCCTTATGACGATGTGCCAGGTTGTGGTTCAGATTCTGAATTAGTACCCGAAGGGGTTGCTTGTAGATTTAATTTTTTATTAGTATCACGGCGAGGTCTTTGTTTTGTAGGAGACGTGATTGAACCACTAGATCTAGATCTTTTAGTTGAAGCTTTGGAGGACATTACTTGATGATAATATCGCATTTCATGTAAGGAAAATAATTAAATAATAACCAGATGTGGGGGGAAAAAAAAATAACTTAAGAAAACTTAAGCAAGACCAGCCTTGCCTAGCTATTGGCAATCAGCTGATATGAAGAGGTGACTCAGCATTCACTTTACAGTGTAAATTGTAACCCAACTTACCGTTGTTTGCTCCAATATTTACTGTTGTTGTTATCCTGAAGCCTGGTGATGTTTTCAAGACTGTTCTGAAGTGATATCCAACTGAAAAAGCAAGAAATCCAAGAGCCGACTTGAAAGATTACCGCTATACACACGCGCATGCGCAGAACTCCCTGGAACCTCATTGTTGGTGCTTGGCGTTTAGGTCTGCACCCAGAATAAAGTGATTCCCCAATGAGTTGAGGAAGGATCCAAATTGGGCAGAAGAAATGGGATGTTTAGGAGGGCAGTATGCTGATGCGATGACGAGCGGAAAAGAAAAGGTCTTGATTATAACAGAGGTGGCTTGTAGGAAGTCGTGGGCGGGAAGTGGGTGTAAGTGATGGGAGAGGGATCGGTGGACAATGACAGCAGTACCGGCATGGGCTTTGTCGTCTGGATGGTCTGTCCGGTATGTCGTGTATTCAGGTATTTTGAAGTACTGTTTAGTGGTTAGTCTAGTTTCAGTAATGAGTGCAACATCAACTTTTTTGTCTTGCAGTAAGGCTGTAAGTTCGTCAGTGTGAGTTCTAACACCATTCGCATTCCATAGGAGAATAGATAAGGAATTAGGTGAGGTCATTTATGGCTTTTTTATGGCAGGAATGAGATTTGATACAAGATTCGTAAGGATTGTGATTAGGGGCATGACAAGGGATTTGATTTCGGAAATGAAGGATGTCATCAAACTGGTAAGGTCTGTGGCATTTGAAGGAGGTGGGATATGAGAGATTTGTTGTGGATGAGGATTTTTAGGATTGATTACGTTTTGAGGAAGAGGTATTTGTTGAATGGACTGAGGATATTGAGGTACATTTTGCAGTTCCGGCAGGGCCTCGGTTTCACTACATTGATTCCCACCTCCAAGTAAGTGGGCAAATGATACATTAGCATCGATTATTTTTGAGGGTTCTCTTCTAGTTCTTGTTTGTCTTGCTGTTTCATCCAGTACCTGGGTTTTTGATACCTGGTCCTTAGTTCCTTATAGATTTGGCATCCTTTGTAGTTGGCCGGGTGGTCCTTGAGGCAATGAGCACATACAGCGGGTGTTGACTTCGGTTTTGTACATTCCACAGACTTGTGCTGTTCACCGCATTTCACGCAGCGTGGTATGTGATAACAGTAACTTTTGGTATGACCATACGCCTGACAATTGTGACATTGAACAATTTCTCTCTTGGTGTAAGGTTTTTCGACTTTAACACTTGTATAGTACAGTCTTTTTAGATCGTAAATTTTTTCTACTCCTGACAATGGTTCCAAGTCAACGAAGAATAGCGGAAGTTGAACCCTATCTTTTATGACATTAGTGACTTGGCGCACTTTGTAACCCATCTCCATAAGTTCTTCTTTGATTGCTTCAATTGGTGTAGAAGAATGTAGATTTCTTATTACAACTCTAAGAGATCTCTCTTGGCGTAACTGATAAGTGTGGAAATCCGCTTTAGTATCAGTTAGATATTTCACTATTTTTCTATACGTCTCGGCGGTGGTCGGTGATATTTTGGTGTCATTGATTCTACTCATACAGTAGTAGCTGGTGGAGTCGGTAATTTTATTCAATTGAGCACACAACAACTGAAAATTTTTAATATTTTTGACAAATATCGGTGGAGGCCGTGGTTCACTGGGTGTAGGAGCAGATTCCATGTTTTCTTTTTCATTATGTAGGATTTGAAAAGGATTTGGGGTGAAAAACGGAGATTCGTCAGTCATCCCTTGTGACGATGTGCCAGGTTGTGGTTCAGATTCGGTATTAGTACCTGAAGGGGTTGCTTGCTGATTTAATTTTTTATTGGTATCACGGCGGGGTCTTTGTTTTATGGGAGGCGTGATTGAACCACTAGATCTAGATCTTTTAGTTGATGCTTTGGAGGACATCACTTGGTGAAAATATCGCATTTCATGTGAAGAAGATAATAAGATAATAACTAGATGTGGAAAATAAAACAATAACTAAAGAAAAGAAAACCAATCCCGGCCTTGCCGAGCTATTGGCAATCAGCTGATGTGAAGAGGTTACCCAGCATTCACTTTACACCGTAAATTGTAACAAAACTTACTGTTTTTTGCTCCAATATTTACTGCAGTTGTTATCCTGAAGCCTGGTGATGTTTTCAAGATTGCACTGAAGCGAATTCCAACTGAAAAAGCAAGAAATCCAAGAGACGATTTGAATGATGACTGCTATACTCATGCGCATGCGCAGAACTGATATAACAAATTAAAAAAAAAAAAAGAAATATATTTATTGATATTTACAACTGTATAATAAAATACACTTAGTAAATGTGATACAAGATATACTATCATGATTCACATGTAGGGATGGTACCCATTGGCAGCTCTCCAAAAACTATGCAAAACTAAAAGGTCTCGGACCACCTTCTTTTCAGACGCTTCAGAGGATTATCAGTATTTGTAGGGGAAGCAAGGATTGAAACTAGTCGGTTAGAGTGAGAATGGTTCTCATGAAAGGAGTGGTATCTGGTTCGCGCTGAGTCAGCAACATAGGGAACATTAAGGTCTTTATAAATGAGTTTTTTTTTTTGTTTTTTTTTAAACATATTTATTGATATTTACAACTGTATTAAATAAAAATACATCTAGGAAATGTGATGGTAATATACAAAACTGTCATGAAAAACATGTGGGGACACTACCCAGTGGCAGCACTCTAAAAATATTTTAAACTAGAAGGTCCCGGAGCCATTTACTTTTCAGGCGCCTCGGAGGATTATCCGGAATTGAAGAGGAAGAAAGGATTGAAACTAGTGGGTTAGAGTGAGAATGGAGTTTGTCATGAAAGGATTGATACCTGGTCCGGGCCAAATCAGTAACATAGGGAACATTAAGGTCTTTATGGATAAGTTTATTCGTGACAAAATAAGAGGAACATTGAGGATTTTACGAAGGATTTTGGATTGTAAGGATTGGATGCGGGAAGAATTTGTTGGTTTAGTAGAGCCACAAAGCTCTACTCCGTAAGTCCAGATTGGTCTTATAATAGTCATGTAGATGAGCCTTTTGTAGTTAAGAGGAAGGTTTGATCGTTTGTCTAGTAAGTGTTGAAGTAGCCTAAAGCGGCGAGCAGTTTCTTGTCGTTTTAGTCGTGTATGTGGATTCCAAGTTAGGCGCTTGTCAAGAAAAAGTCCTAGGTATCGGATCTGTTCAACAGAAACTATTGAGTGTTATTAAAGGATACTTTAGGGCAGGAAGTCAAAGGTTTACGGCGAAGGGTAAAGGTTATTTGATGGGATTTGTTGGAATTTATTTTTATTCTCCAGTTCTGACACCATACTTCTAGGTCTTTGATGTGGGCTTGAAGGGTATTTGAAGCAAAAAATGGATCTTTAGGAACTGATAACACGCAGGTGTCATCAGCATAGGATAAATGAGTTTCTTTGTAATATAACAAATCGAAAATAATAATGCAACAGGCCTTTCAGAACGTATGCATTAGTACAATGAAAGTTACAGACCCCCCAGCCAAAAGACATTCATGTCATATAATTGAAACGATTACAAAGTGACCGTGTTTATTTCCGAGTAACCTTTTTTATTTTTGTTGAAAGAATGAGAGGTGTGTAAAACTTTCATAGCCAAAAACAATACTACATTTTCATCGTTAAAAAAATGAACCGCGATATACCAAGACATTGTTGCAATAAACAAATTTAGCAAGTTATCGCAGCTTCCGGAGTCCGTGCTGGCTGTTTATCACCGTGAGTCATGAAAAGGGTAGAAATAAGAAAAAATACATATATAAAAACCACTGAATAAAACAGGGACACATGAAAAAAGATGTAGAAAAAGATACGGAGGAAACAGGAAAGACCAGATACATCAACCCTTTCCCTCTCAGTACTCCCAGGCTCCCCCATAATCTAGTGGCTTATATTTCGTAGCTCCTAGAATTTTTTTTTTAGTTTTATTTATGAAATTAGGGGAATATTTCCTGGTAGTACTATTATTATTAAAGCGGCAAAAATAATCATAAATTATTATTCATAATAATATAACAAGCTATAATAATCATAGTACAATAATAATCAGATAATATAATACAATAAAAATCATCCGAAAGGCTTCTACTTCTTTTTCTTTTTTTTAACATATTTATTGATATTTACAACTGTATAAAAATATATCAAGTAAATGTGATGGGAATATGGTAACCTGACATGAAATACGTGTAGTGACACTAATTGGCAGCACTTTAAAAATATTCTAAACTTGAAGGTCTCGGGGCCATCTTCTTTTTAGACGCCTAGGCGGATTATCAGGAATTGAAGAGGGAGAAAGAATGGAAACCAGTGGATTAAAGTGGGAATGGAGTTTTTTATGGAATGAAAGATACATTGTTCGTTCTAAATCAGTAACATATGAAACATTAAGGTCTTTATGGATAAGTTTATCCGAGACAAAATATGTAAAATTGAGAATTTTACGAAGGATTTCGGTTACGAGAGGAATTCGATGGTTTTCATAGCTTTGCGCCGTAAGTTCAGATTGGTCTTATGATAGTCATATAGATGAGCCTTTTGTAGTTAAGAGGTAGCTTTGACCGTTCGTCCAGTAAGTGTTGGAGTAGCCGAAAACGGCGAGCAGTTTCTTGTTGTTTTAGTCTCGTATGAGGAAAAAATGTTTAAATATCAATTTAGGGGAAAAGATCTTTTAGGAACTTTTTCTAATCAACGTCTCAATTTTTACCTGTGAAGTAGGTATTATTGTTTTTTCCGCTGTTCTGCCATTTTTCTTTTATTCTAAAATAGATTTATTTTATTGCTTTAAACATCCGAAAAATATACATACTTCTTAACTACTATATATTCATTATCATTTTCTGTAATAATAATTTTGACTACTGATTATTAATATTAATAACGATCTACTTCCAATTTTCATTATATATAAAATTCAGTTGAAGTCTATAGAAGCCATTGATAATTGCTTTATTTAATCCTGAAAGGCCTGCACTGTTGCATTGTTTGTTTTTGCAATTGTTTCATAGTTCTTGTTTGTTGTAAGATAAGAAGATAAGCAAAAAAAATTAAATGAACATATAATATAAAAATATATATATAGCTTTGCTATAATTACTTTTTTGTCCAAGTGCATATATGTTACATTAAAATAAGTGATACATATGATATATTTTCAAATATTTTTTTATAAAAAAAATTATTTAATTAATACACCATAGATACTTCAGTAGCAACCTTAAGAAGAGATGAAATTTTCATCTCGAAAATCAGAAGCTAGGCCTTCACAAAAGAAAAAAAATTAATAAGGCAAGAGAACGCATTAATTAAAGAGTACTTTGGCTTAGAAGTAAGAAGACTTTAGGCCAAGATTTATGTCTTAGAAAATTAGCAATTTAAAATTCATTGAACAGCAACTTCACAATTTAATTACTGCAATTAATTTCTTAACGGTGATTGAAATTATATCCAAATTAAGGAGAGCTATTACATTCTGTTAGCTCTGAAAACTGTATATTACAAGGATTACTTTATATTACAATAGTTATTTCAATTATTTAGGTTTATTATTTTCAATAATGAATCTTTATATTGACCAAACAATAAACTAAATAAATAAATAACCCTCTATTCAAAATTTGAGGGCTTAAGTTTCATGATACGCAGAACCCGAATAACGAATAAAGAAAAAAATTTACTTTTCTGTCGTCAACGGCATTTCTCCGAAAATACTGGACCAATTTTTTTGAAATTCGCCACAAAAATACTAGAGCAAGCAATGGTGATCCTAACACTAGACGTTGATATATTGTTTTTTTTTTTAAATAGCGACTTTACATGTGATTTAATTCAAAGACTCAGTTATTTTTGAAGATAGGGGACAAATTTATAAGTTTTCTTTACCCAAAAAATCGCAAATAATTATTAAAAAGTAAGGAAAAAAAAATTTTAAATCTTGGCTAAATATACGCTTGTAATTCCGTTATTTTCGAAGATAGAGAAAACATTTCTTAACGTAATTTAACCAAAAAAATGTGAATGATTATAAAGAGGGAGGAAAATTAGAATTTTAACCATTTTAACTAATTTTAGCTCAGTTATTTTTGATGCTAGAGAAAAATATATATGAGTTTTAGAATTAGTAAAGCGCAATAAACAGAAAAAAAAAGTTGATCTATTTATTTAATTTACAAATTATATTGAACGTGATTCCATCAAAACTAGGTTATTATTGGGTTGATGCAAAATTAATGCAGGTTTTTAGTAGGTATTGTAAATACGCCATATCTTTACTTTAACCATATATATTTAATCAAAATAATTTCCATCTGAATCAATGCACTTTTGCCAACGTTCTACAAGCTTTCTTATTCCACCAGAAAAAAAATCCGAATCCCTGGACTCAATGAAATCACGAAAAGAATTTTCAATGTCGTCCTGGTTTTGAAAATTTTTCTCCCTCAAAAAGTTGTCCAGATGCCTGAAAAAGTGGAAGTCTGTAGGAGAGAGGTCAGGTGAATAAGGCGGATGTTGGAGAACTTCGTAGCCCAACTCGTGCAGTCGTCGAAGCGTTGGTTGTGCAACGTGTGGTCTGGCGTTATCGTGGAGCAGGATCGGCCCCTTCCGATTCATCAATGCTGGGCAAAGACGTTGCAATTTTTGAGTTCCGAGTTCCGCCGCCATTTCTCGTGTGGTTTTGGTTGGGTCTTCTTCCACTTTTGACCTCAGCTGGTCGTTGTCCAGAGCAAGATGACGGCCCCGACATTCCTTGTCTTCGAGGTCGAAATCTTCTCTGCGAAACTTCTGGAACCAACGCTGCACCGTGCACTCATTAATAGCCCCCTGACCCCACACTTCATTAATATTACGAGCCGTTTGCGCAGCGCTGCGCCCTAATTTAAATTCGTAAAAATAAATTTGACGAAAATCGCACTTTGACATTTTCGATTCAAGACCTTTGAACACACTGAACAAAACGATTTTACTAAACAAATTCATGGTGAAAGAGAGGGTATTAGATAAGGTTTGTTTTGGTATAATAATGATCAATGTTAGGATTAGCTTTGTTTACACAATTGGAATTAAGATATTGCAATAAAGGAAACCTGCATTAATTTTGTATCAACCCAATATTTAAGACAGAGAAAATCGAAGAGGTTAGCAGCTATAAACAGTTATAACCTAACATAATTATATGGAAATAATAAACCATTGTGTAATAATTTGCAGCATTTTTTTAACTTGTAATAATGTAAAGTCAGATTTATATTTGAAAATGAGTTTGGTAAACGTTTTTTTTTACTTTCACTTTTTGATTGTTTTTTTTTTGGTTTAATTATATTTCCATTTACACCCCATGTTGCAAGACCACCTTGACGATTTTTTAGTAGGGCTAAAATGTGGAAAGTAATAATAAATCAAACTGATAGTGTATTGTTTTCACGCTCAAACGTAGTAAAAATCCAACAGAGCATTTCGAGGATATACCAATCCAAACATCAAAAGAAGTACGATACTTGGGATTATACTTAGACAAAAGACTGACATGGAGGACCCACCAATAAGACTTCACAGAAAACCGCTGACAGACGATTTAGACTACTATCCAGGCTACTTAACAAACGGTCAAAACCATCCTTGAACTTCAAAATTACTATTTACAAAGTTCTAATCAAACCCTTTAGGGCATACGTGCTATCTGCCAAAACCTCCAACATCCAAATAATTCAGTCTTTGCAATCGAAATATTTCGTTAAATCGTGGATGCTCCGTTTTCTGAACTAATGACTTACTTCAGAAGGACTTGAACTTACTCACAGTTTCGGATACTGTCACAGAATATGGTAAACATTTTGACATAAAATGGCGACGTAAAATTTGATGGGCTTTAACATGCAATAGGTTTCATTCCGATTGAAATAGTCTGGCAGGGCTTAAAAGCCGATATTTTAAATTGAAAAAGTCTGGCAGGGCTTAAAAGCCGATATTTTCTTTCTCTTAAGTATGGGTCTAGTGCGTAATGCGTAAATGAGTGGCTAGCGCGTTAGTCTCTCATGCTAAAGGTTATGAGTTCGAATCCCAGTCTTAGCGGGTCTTTTTTTAGGATGTAATTAAATGGAGATCCACTCACGAACTCTCCCCCGGTGTGTGAGACCCGTCAGCCAAACGGTGGCTACTCACAAAATTAGGTGTAGGGAGTGATGACCCTGCACTACAAAATGCATCGAAAAGCGTGAGTGTAATCTCCCAGGAGAATACACCACGAGGCCTAGGCCTTACACGGCCTGTTGCGACACTGAATATCTTTAATATTGTATATTAAAAAAAAAAAAAAATCCTATAAGAAAAAAACGGTAAATATATGAGTTGAACGAAATTGATATGTAACAAAGAAGGAAAGAGCATACATATTTTTTCAAATGTAATTTTTTTAAATAAAAACAGTAATATAGATGTATAATATACTGTTAGGAAGCTAATGATTTTAGAAAAAAATAGTATCTTATACTAAGAATCGTAAAAGGTATTGGAAAGTAATGAAAATAATAAAAATAATGAAAAACGATAATTATATATTATATTATTTGGACAAAAGGGGAAGGTTACGTGCTGTAATATAAAGTGATATCTCGCTCTGAGTTATTAGCTATTCTCATAGGATTATAGTTCTAGTGATTCAATTCTTTAAGTTATTTTAGTTATTTTCCGTATTTCTTATAGTTTTAAAATGTTTTAACTTAATTAAATTGTGAACAGTGTAAATTGACTTATAGGCTAGGTGAGGTTAGGACACACTAAGTGTTTTAGAACCATATAAAGTTGAACTACCACCCTGGCGAAGTGTTGAAGAGCCAATCGTGAAACCAAGGTGGTCTGCGGAATATCAGCGTGTCTCTCCAGCTAAGTAATAACAATTTACTTATTAGTGTCTTCAAAATTTTCTTATTTTGATTATTATAAGGTACTGTTATATTCAGCATTATGGGTGAACCTCCCCCGTTAAAAAGGAAAAAAGGGAGATTTAAAACTTCCATCATGGGTAACAATGATATAAGCATAAAGAAAAACTGTGCTAGGTTTTTTATTATAAGAAGAAAAGAAGTGGACATCGAAGGTAATACATTAGATTTCAAAAAAGTGTCTCCATTCTTCATCTATAAAAGCATAAAAAGCATTATTGGTGATGTTAAAGTAGTAAAAAAACTGAAAGATGGAACACTTTTAGTCGAGGTAATTTCTGAAACACAGTCCGAAAAATTGATAAGATGTGATAGCCTTGCTATAAACTTCCCAGTTCAAGTAGAGCCCTATAGTAGGTTAAATTTAAGTAAAGGCGTAATATGGTGCCCTGACTTAAATTTTTGTTCAATTGACGAAATAAGAGATGAGTTGAAATCACAGAACGTTGTAGAGGTTAAAAGAATGACTTACTTTAAAAATAACGAAAGGAAAAATAGCCATAATTACCTATTAACATTTGATAACCCCACTTTGCCTAAAGAAATAAAAATAGGATATTGTAATGTCGTTATAAGGCAATACATTTCAAACCCAACGCGTTGCTATGTTTGTCTCAAATTCGGACACACTAAAACAGTTTGCAAAAAGGAGCCCCTTTGTCGGTTTTGTGGGAAAACAAAACATGAAGGGTTAGATTGTGATGGTCCAATTAAATGCGTAAATTGTCAGGGTAACCATGATTCCTTTTCGAAAAACTGCCCTCTGTACGTTAAAGAGAAAGAAATTAGAGGTATACAGGAAGCCGAAAAAATAACATATGATGCTGCAAAAAAAAAATATGACATGCTACATCCTCTGTCAACTCAGATATCATTTTCCAACGTGGTAAAAAATAAAAAAAGTGTTTGTGTCCAAACTGAAGATCTTGGTAATAATGCATTTAAAATCAGCAAACCGATCGAAATGTCAGCTAATGATAAAACTTTAAGCCTTGATTGTGCTCATAATGACTTGAGCGTTACCCCTACCACTCTTCCCCCCACCTCTTCTTCTTCCCCTTCCTCTACATCTTTACCCAATTCTTCCCCAAACTCTTCCTCTTTCCCCTCTCCTATACCTCTCCATACTCCTTCTTCCCCTACTTTTCCTCCTGTCTCACTCCCATCTACCCCTACACCCTCTACCTCAAACTCTATTGATAATTCCCAAACTCGGTTCTCGACCGGAACACTGTCCAAAACCAAGGGAGCTCCTAATAACAACCAGGAGTATCCCTCATATGCGAAATCTGCCCTAGAAAAATCGACTTCTAGTGAAGTTGTCTCTCTTCAAGGTAGCTTAAAGGACCAAAATGACGATTGGATAACGGTTAAGGAAAAGAGAACCCGAAGCAAAACCAGGAAAAAATCTCCTGGTCGAACGGAGACAATGGAAACTAATTAATTATTTGTACGGTTTTAATACTATCTACACTTCTAAATTTAATATGTAATTCAGGACGTTTAATATATTCCACAATCTTTCTTCTTGTTATAATTAAATCTACTTATCTTTCTTTATGGTTCTTCAAACCAATATTATTCAGTGGAATTGCATTGGTTTAACTGGGAAATATGAAGAATTAAAACTTATTATCGATAAATATCATCCACTAATAATTTGTATTCAGGAAACTAAACTCCTTCAGAACAGAAAATTTAATTTAAAAGACTACGAAATTTATAGAACTGATTTTGAAGAAAATAGAATAGCAAGCGGTGGGGTTTTAATTGCAGTACACAAAAGTATCGTTTCCGAGTTGATAACAATTAATACTCCCCTACAGGCAATTATTGTTAAAGTTTTTCTCCACTTTCCAATTTTTCTCGCCAATATTTATCTCCCTCCGGGAAATCTATCTGAAACCGATTTACTTCATATTTTAAATTCCCTTCCTTCCCCGTATATCGCGATGAGTGATGTGAACGGTCATCACACCTCATGGGGTTCTCGATATTGCTCAACAAGAGGTAATATTATTAGACGAATCATAGATAACACCAACTCCATAATTTTAAACACAGGGCAGCCAACGTATCTAAGTCCGGCCTACCATACATTCTCCTGTATAGATCTTGCATGGTGCTCACCAAGCATTTTCACCCACTTACAGTGGGAGGTTTCCAATGATCAGTATTCAAGTGATCACTTTCCTTTAATTATTAGTTTCCGCCATAACAACCCCCGAATCTCAAAACATCCCAAGTGGATCACAGGGAGTTCTGATTGGTCAAAGTTCCAAAACAATATAGCAGTAACGGAATCAGATTTATCACCATTAAACAGTAGCAACGAGATAAACCACCTAATCACCTCATCTATTTTGAAAGCAGCAGATCTCTCAATTCCCAAAAGTTCCACTAATACCACTTTCAGCCGAAGCACTGTTCCTTGGTATGACGACGAGTGTAGACTGTTAATCAAAAATAGAAGAAAGGCACTTAAGGCATTCCGAAGGGAACCCAGTTTAAGCAATCTAATCGAATATAAAAAGACCCGGTCTATATCCCGTAGATTAATTAAAACCAAAAAGAAAAAATCATGGGAACAATTTTTGGGAACAATCTCAACAAATTCCTCACCAAGCTTATTTTGGAATAAAATACAGAGAGTTTCAGGGAAATATATCGACTACCAACCCACACTTCTTATTAACGAAAACATTGAACGAAACCCAGACACGCTGGCTGAGCACTTCGCAACATTTTATTCAAATATATTTACCCCACTAACACCGTTGTTGACATCAGAAGATACAAGTTTGGATACAATTGATTTTCAAACTGAATACGTGTATAACCTTCCACTTACTAAGACAGAACTATTGACCAATATCAAAGAGCTGAAACCGACCTCTCCGGGAATTGACAATATACATAATGACATGTTGAAACATTTACCTAAACCAGCTCTTGATGCACTTCTTGCACTCTACAATCATATTTGGTGCACAGGAGACTTTCCTGATACCTGGCGGAGATCTATAATCATCCCGATACTGAAAACAGGAAAAAATAAATTACGGTAGCTTGAGGTACCGTCCCATATCACTCACAAGTTGTATGTGCAAACTACTAGAAAAAATAATTTTTAAAAGGCTCATATGGGTGTTAGAGACAAACAATTTTCTATCAAACGCGCAAAGTGGATTCAGAACTGGACGTTCCACTATGGACCATCTTGTAACTATGGAATATGAAATACTTAATTCCTTCGCCGAAAAAAAGGAATGTGTTGGCATTTACTTCGATATTGAGAAAGCTTATGACAACCTAAATCCCTCTCTGTCCTACAACAGTTAAGGGAATGGGGAATCAGAGGCCGTCTTTTTATACTGATAAAAAACTTTCTATATAATCGAACCTTCCAAGTTAGAATAGGCAATAACCTATCTTCAACAAAAGTAATGAACAACGGAATACCTCAGGGAAGTGTTTTGAGCTGCGTACTTTTTGCTATCGCCATCAACCAAGTTACATATATAATCCCGAAACAAATAAGAACGTTTTTATTTGTTGATGATCTGGCTTTATTACTGCCCTTTAAAAACAAACAAAGGATGGAAAAAATACTACACAATTGTTTGTTAAAGTTAGATTCTTGGTCTACTCAATCTGGATTACATTTTTCAATAGAAAAAACAAAATGCCTACTTTTTTCAAAATTTAGAACACCTACTCCTCCTCCAGAATTAACGTACAGAGGTATGAGACTGAGCTTCGTATCAAACGTAAGATTTTGGGTTTGATTTTAAATAGCAGACTGGACTGGAAAGATCATCTTAGGTGGTTAAAGGAGGAAACTCAAAAACGATTAAATATTCTTAAGGTTCTAGCTGGGTGCTCGTGGGGAGCGGACAGGCCTAGCATGCTGAAAGTATATTCCTGTTTGATAAGACCCAAATTAGAATACGGCTGCACTATTTCTCATCTGCAAATCCTAAAGATCTCTCAGCTTTAGACTCAGTCCACCACGCTGGTATCCGACTTGCTACGGGTGCATTCAGAACTAGTCCTGTTAATAGTTTATGTGTAGAAGCTGGTCTTGCTCCTCTGGCTGTCAGGCGACAGCAGCTTGCATGTGGATACATCGGCAAACTAAAATTTAATAAAAATAATCCTGCATGGAAACATGTTTTCCAACCCAAAACAAGATGGTTTGCAGAAAACCGAAGGTTAGCTGCCCCACTGGGAGTCAGATACAAAAGATATATTGACGAAATCCAAGACATCGAAACAACGATCTTTGAAAATAATTTCGTTCCATGGACCTTACAACTACCCACCATAGATCTAACGCTTCTAAAATTTAAGAAAAACAACACCTCAGAATTCACCTATGCAACTGAATATCAAAACGTTAAGGACAAATATGAAAATAGGACCCATATTTATACAGATGGCTCAAAAACAGAAAATAGCGTTGGATGTTCTGTTGTAATCGAACCCAATATTGTTAAGCACAGACTTCCACACACTGCTAGCAACTTTACAGCAGAAAGTTACGCAATTAGTTCAGCACTATACAAAATCCTACAGTGTGAAGAGGAAGAATTCGTAATATTTACGGACTCTTTATCTTTCTTAATGGCTTTTACAAATATTTATTCCAATGATACTGTGATAAAGAAAGCCCAAGCCAATGCCTCAATGATAAAATGTATAAACAAAAGCGTGGTTCTTGTTTGGACACCATCGCATGTAGGGATAAAAGACAACGAAAAAGCAGACCAAGCAGCCAAAGAAGCAGCATTATCCTGTACAGAAATCACCCCGATATTTACAAAATCTGATATATGCGCTTATCTAAAAAAACAAGCGACAATGACATGGGCCGAGCTTTGGGAAAATATAGAAGAGTCGAATAAGTTAAGAAGTATCAAATCCGATGTTAAACCGTGGAAGAGCGCCAACAGTGTCAACAGGCGAGAAGGTGTTGTCATGACTCGCTTAAGAATAGGGCACACGCGACTGACCCATGGATACCTTATAGAGAAAAGCACACCTCCGAGCTGCGAGAACTGCAACCAGCGACTGACCATCTGCCACATCTTTGAGACTCCCCCTCACCACAACTATTTTCAGACAGAAAATATTCAAAGAAACCTCAAGAGGATACTAGGTGACAACACTACAACGATTAGAAAAACAATTGAGTTTTTAAAAACATTTGATTTGTTTAAAAAAATCTAATGAAATTTTTATGTAAATAGAAAAGGGCGCTAAAGACCCCAGATGTTTTGTGCCCATAAATAAAATAACCTAACCTATTATATTATTTAATAAAACACATGTTTTTATGGAAACTTAATGTAACTAAGTCATTATACTAGTTTTATCTCCAATTGTGTTTAAAAATTCTTAAATTGATTTTAACAACAAATGTAAGTAAAAGTCATGTGTTGAGAGCACCAGATTTTTTCAAATTAAAGAAGTGCAATACCGATTCCTGACCGACAATTGAAATAATCATTTATAATGCACTCGGTAATTGAATTATCTTCGATAATATGAAATAGCATTAGAGGAAGTTACTCACATCGGAGGTACTCGGGAAGTGGTTAGGCGGAGACACAATGCCTAGGGTTCTGTCAAAGAGCAACATGTGGCAAAGTTTGTGAGCATCGCCTAGTTTATAGTTTATACAGCATCACCCTGCTAACTTGTCAGTGTCGACCATAGAGGGGCTTATTGGCTGGGGTGTGGGGTAGGTATAATTGCTTGTTATGTCAGTGCCGACGTTATCATGAATGTCCGAGGAATAATCAAGTGAACCTAATAACTGTTTCAAAGCCTATAACTACAAACAAAATCAAGGGCTTTTTAGCAAAAATATTGACGAATCGCCTTGGATTCCAATTATTTAGTAAATATAGGGTTAAAAAAATCTGGTGTGGGCAGCATTCGACTATTACTTATTTTGGCTGTTAAAATCAATTTAAGAACTATTAAATTAACCTCAATTTAAAAATTTTAATTTTAACGTAAATAAATGTTCATTTAGTTTCGTTGGAAACAAATGATTTAGATTAAATAATATAGCAATATCAAATTATAAAGTATAATTATCAGAAATAATTCTATGACCTTATGTCACTTCACATTTGCTTTTACCACTTGGTGAAAAATATATTTATTATAATTGTTTTGTCTTTCCAAAGTTATATTATACCTCTACGATAATGTTCTTAAATAGAAAAACAAAAAAAACATATAAAACTATAGCTATTTAAAAAAAAAAAAAGTTTCAAATAAACGCCCTCCATAATGACCTCACATCCCATTTGTTGCAGACCTGGCCCGTGATAGATACACCTCTTTCCATTCTAAACTCCCTGCCCACACATACCCACTTGTCTGTAATCTGTCTCTTTAGATACTCCGAGTTTAATCAAAATCATTAAAGCCGTTTTTGTGAAAATCGTAAAAAGGCGAAAAATGCGTGGCATAAAGTAGCACTCTTGGTCAGCCGATATTGATGAAAAAGTTGGTGTAACTTCTATGGTGTATAGTTGTATTAAATATGAAATTTCAGTTTTCATTTTGTGCCACACTTACTACACACAAACACATACAGACCATTTTTTCGGGACTAGATTATTTAGATTTAGGGTATCCTAAAACGTATATTTCCGTTGAAAACTGGAATTCGAAAATTTTTACGACCGCAAATACTTTCCCTTTCTATATACTTCATGTTTAGGTAAGTAAAAATCAATTTAAGTATTGTGATTATGAATTCTAAATTGTTCTTTATTCACTTATTCAGAAATATTAAAATTTGTCTCAATGTACATTAATGATAGGGTTGTGAGATCTAAATTGTGAAAAAATGGTTCGATTAATCAGACCACTGATATCCTTCCTTAAATTATCTTTGTATAACACTTTGTCTCTGTTGAACAGATCGCATAACTAGGACTCCAGCGTCCAGAAAACGTTTTCGGCAACTTCAACACTTATTAGAGAACCTCCTATACTTTCAACTCACCAAAAAAACGTTTATTTACGTGACTATCATAAAATGGACTTAGTAGAGCTTTGGTGTTCTACTAAAGCACCGAATTGTTCACGAATTCAAAATCAAGTCAACAATCCGAAATCCTTCGTAAAATCTTCAATGCCCCTTATTTTATAGAGAATAAATTAATTTATAAATACTTTAATGTTCCATATGTTGCTTATCACCAATACATAACTACTCACATTCCTACCCAATCAACTAGTTCCAATCTTGCTTCCTTTTCAATCCCCGATAATCCGGCGTCTGAAAAGAAGATGGACTCGGTACCGTCAGGTTTAGAATATTTTCTGGAGCGTTGCCAACGGATAGTTTTAATAATTCTATACAATACCTTATTGTTAGATTGAAGGTATCTCACATTTACTAGATGTTTTTAATAATACAGTAGTGAATTTCAATTAATAAAATTTGAAAAACTATTGCGCGCTACACAATTACACTACAAATTAAACTCTAAAATCAATGCAGATTTTTTTAAGTTTCAGATTAAATAATATAGCAGTATTTTTTTTTTTGTTCAGCAATCACTTAAGTTTATGCACTATTCGTCACTTTACATTGGTTTCATAACTTTGTATATAAGGTAACATTTTTTCTCACAAATCCTTTCCAAAGGTATATTATTCATCTATATAACTATAATTATTACAAAAAAAAAATAACTTATTACGTGTCAGGTTATAGGTCATCAAATTCGTTCAACATTTATATTTAGTCGTTTTTTATCAATGCTGGTTAATCTACAAAATTAAAGATACTTTAGAGGCAGACAATTTAAAGTATCAGTATCTAAGCCCTGTCAGGCTATTTCAATCAGAAAGAAACCTGCATGACATTAAAGCGCAATAAAATTTACTTCAGGGGAGCGGCGTGGTCTAGCGGATAGAGCACTAGTATACCGTTCTACGGGTCCTGGGTTCGAATCCCGGTTGTTGCAAAATATTATTTATTATGTTAATTCGGTAGGGGCGACCCTCCGGTATGGAGGCCCTCCTAGGACAGACAGCCTCTTTAAAGTGGGTAGCCTAAATAGGGAAAAAACATGGCGGCTGAGCGTGATCTAGGCCTAATCACTTCATTGCACGGCCGATGACCTGGAAACAGTGCTAATCTCTATATGTACTGAGCCCAAGACCCTTCATTGGTTGTAGAGGTACATTTAAAAAATAAAAAATATTGCTGGAAGGAATTAGTCCGGGTGGCGGTCATTAAATGAAACAACTAAATAGTTTCAACTATTTATTGTTTGCCAACGTTTCGACCCCCTTTGTGGGTCATCATCAGGGCGCATGGTGGGAGAATGGAAACCTTCAGTTTGAGTTAGGTCCGCCACCCGGACTAATTCCTTCCAGTAATTCTCAACGGTCAACTAATTACATCCACAATGATAAAAAATATTGCTTCGCTAAACAGAGTTGATTAGAAAACCATGTTATAGGAAATCGTTAAAAGGTGCACAATACTTGGGTTAAAGTAGCACTTCAGGTATGCCGATATTACTGAAATAGTTGATGAACCATCTCGGGCGAATTGCTGTCTTAAATATAAAATTTCACTTTCGTACGACTTATCGTACTGGACGACCCTAAAACGTTGATTGCACAACATTACACTATTTTGAGTAATCATTCAGAAGTGAAACATTGGAATCATCTAATAGTTGAATACACACGCCATCAACTATTCAATAAGTAAACCAAAATTCTCACCTATGCGTTAGTATTTTTATTTAAAAAATAAATTATATAAAATATCAGACAAAGAATATTCATCAAAAATACCGAATAACTACGATCTATAAACAACCCAAGAAAAATTAATAATTACTTAAACTAGACGGGCATTGTAAAGAATAATATTGAATATCGGAGAAATAATGCGGGGTATTCCTTATTGACACTAGGGCTGTAATATTAATACCCCCACCATCGACCTTGGGATAAAAGGATCCCAGAAATAACTCTTCCAATGAATAAAAACTGATTTTTGTCACTCCATTTGATTTCCTTCTTTTCTCCCGCCTTTTATCCACCAATGAACTCTCGGGAATTCAGTTATGTAAATCATCCCCCTTCCAGACAAGGGGCTCTATATGATGGAAAATTTCTCCAGTGAAATATAAAGTCTAATTTGCCGTCGCCAAATTTTGTAACGTATTCCTGAGTCGAGAGACCTGCAGGTATTCCTACAGTTACTCATATATATTTTCATGGCTCGCCTTATATAAAATCATAGAATTGTTAACATTCCATATAAATAAAGGTATATTAATAGGGTCTATAAAAGAATTTATATACCTGTGAATTAGTTCGCAATTCTTCTTATGATTTTTTTTACTTTCATTCACCATTATATTCAATATATATTAACGGAAAGTATAGCAATCGTAAACATTTTTATAACAGTTTTTCACCCAAAATACACCTTTTATGGTTCCCTCCCAAACAGCCCAATGGTTTAATGGTGGAGTCCAATGGTCAATCCCCGCAAAAAGGTCTGTGTGTGAAAAATCCAACTCGAAAACTGGAATTTTATATTTAGGAGTATATATGCCCGAGATGTAAGAGCAAATGTTCAACAAAATCGGCAAACATCCTTAGAAAACCATGCATGATGATAAACAATGCATCTCCTCCACCTACAGCCATATATTAAATTCTCTTAAGTAATACAGCTTCCCATGTCCATCCCACTGTATACATTTTGTTTATTTATTGGTTTATTTTTTACTTATTTATGTATACGTTTATTTTATATATGTATCTATTTCATTTGTTTCTGCACTTAATACAATTCTTCTGACCATAGTCCATTGCTCCTGTAAGTATCCCTAATTCCTATTCCTAAACCCACCCCACCGTCATTTATCAGAGGACCAGTAAACTGGGACCTTTTTCGCCAAATCCTGACCAGTGATATTGATCTCAGAGTGAAACTCAAAACTCCAGATGACCTTGACGATGCCGTAAACTCCTTCACCATCGCTATTCAACAAGCTGTTTGGACTGCCTCCTCTCCCAGATACGTCATAACCAAAATCATTTACCACAACACCTCATAGACCTCATCCGCACCAAACGACGATCCTGATCCTTATGGCAACGCACCCGTCACCCCACAGATCGCCGCTCCTATAACTTTTATTGTAGACGATTAAAGAGGGAGCTGGCGACCTTCCGTTCCCAATCCTTTAGTTCCTTCCTGTCTTCTCTTTCGGCTTGTGACAATTTCCTGTGGAATGTCACCAAAAAAATTCTAAAATCCACCATATTTCCCATCCCCTCCGTCGTAGTAATGGCTCCTGGGCTGCGTCTGATGAAGACAAAGCCGAGGAACTTGCCAAATACGTTTCCGAAGTCTTCACACCTCATCCAGAATCCCATCCAAACCACACTGCAGTGGTGGAAGAGTTCCTTCAGTCTCCAATCCCGCTTTCATTACCTCCTAAAGCAGTTAATCCCTCTGAGGTCAAATATCTTCTCCGAAAACTTGCACTCCGTAAATCTCCTGGATACGATCTCCTCACTCCTCAGATTCTCAGACAAGCTTCCATCTAAAGCCGTTATATTTCTTACATATATTTACAACTCCATTCTACGCACTACTCATTTTCCTCTCTTTTGGAAACATTCCACTATAATTCTCTTCCTAAAACCAGGTAAACCTCCTAACACAACGACATCATATAGACCTATCAGCCTACTCCCAATCCTTTAAAAAATCTTTGAAAAAATTCTCCTCAAACGAATATTACCTTTATTAGAATCCCACACTATTCCTTCCCATCAGTTTGGATTCCGTTCCCAACATTCAACCGTTCAGCAAGGGCTCCGAGTCGTTGACCATATTTCCTCTGCTCTTGAGAACAAGGAGTACTGCTCGGGTGCATTTCTGGACATAACGCAAGCATTTGACCGGTGTGGCACCCGGGATTACTCTTTAAGCTCAAAAACCATTTACCCCAATCCCTATACCTAGCCCTCCGATCCTATCTATCAAACCGCTCCTTCCGAGTTCGCTGTGGTGCAGAATATTCCAATTATTATCCAGTCGAATCCGGTGTTCCTCAGGGCAGTGTCCTTGGTCCTATCCTCTACAATATATACACGGCTGATATTCCTCTTTGCCCTAGTACCTTCCTAGCAACGTACGATGATGACACAGCTATCCTATCCTCTCACTTAGATCCCGAAATGCATCTACAGACCTCCAAACGCACCTTTCTCAAATTGAAGACTGGTGTAACAACTGGAGAATCAAATTCAATCAATCCAAATGCAGACATGTCACCTTTACCCTTCGAAGACAATCCTGCCCTCCAGTTCTCTTTAACTCCGTTCCGCTTCCTTCCTCCGACACAGCCCGGTATCTTGGCTTCCTTCTGGACAAAAGACTAACTTGGAACTCGCATACTAGACTTAAACGACAAGAACTTAATCGACGATTTGTACAATTATACAGACTACTGAACAGAAATTCTAAATTATCTATCGAGAACAAACTGCGAATATACAAGACAGTACTGAAACCTATCTGGACCTATGGACTTGAACTGTGGGGGACAGCCAAATTTTCTAACATCAAACGCATTCAATCCTTCCAATCAAAAGTCCTCCGAACAATAGTTAATGCTCCTTATTATGTATCCAACCATACCTTACACCCCGACCTAAATATTCCATTTATTTTAGACCTTATACCATTAAAATTCTCTAAATTCCATCAGAACCTTATCCATCACCCTAATCCCCTAGCTCAATCCTTATCCAGCTCTACACATCCTTACCATCCTCCTAGAAGGTTGAAACGGCAGTGGCCTCGAGACCTCTTGTAAAATGTATATTGGAGTTCTAGCATTGGCTAGATTCTCCACTCACGTGCTGTATGCTTGTGAATTGTATATAGGTATGAGTGACTTTTGTATATATGTTATTGATTTTGTTTTGTATATATGTATATTGTATTATTATTGTATAAATTTATTGTTTTTTATATATCGTGTGAATGTAGTATGAAAGTTGTACTTCATCACTATTAATAATGTCCTAAATTGGACAGATTGTAATATTGCTCAATAAAGAATTGTTTCTAAAAAAAAAATACAATTCTAAATGGTTTTACAATTCAATTTATTCCTATTTGTAATTATTTTACTATTTTGTATCAACTATATGATCTGTCAATGATTGTTACTTATTATTATTTTTTCTCATAATATTTTCACTTGGTTAATTTTACTGTCTTAATATATGTACAATATTATAAAAACGTTGGTTGGGAGGTACTCAGTTTTACTACATATAGTTTATACATTATTATTCTTACTATTGTATTATATTGTTTTTACTTCAACAATCTTGTTAAACATTTTCTAATACCGTTGTGGTAGGTTTGATCTGAACACTTCCTTTTATGTTAATATTACAATTTTACTCAATGTTGTCAGATCCCGTCTAGAAATGTGGTACGTATTTTCCATTTTACCCAACCTTTTGTACGTACTTTCCTATCTACCTGCCTATATTCCTTATTACCAAATTGTACCTAGTTTCCACTCGCCTACCAGACGGTGCGTATCTCCACTGTACTCCTTTTTTTTAATGTTTTTTATTTCATGTAATTTTTTCTTATATATTTGTACATTATCTTTAGTCATTATCTGGTCTGTATAGCTCTCATTAGTATACCTTTATCATTGTAATTTAATTAATTGATTTCTTTACACATCTAGTTCCTTTTATGTTATAATATTGACATTCTCTAGCGCAATAGTTATTATTATTTTATTTTTTTTTTTAAATAGTATTTTTAATCTTATTTTAAATACCTTTGTATCTTTTTAGCCCTGATGATGACCCTCAATGGGGGTCGAAACGTTGGCAAACAATAAAATAGTTGAAACTATTTAGCTGTTTCATTTAATGACCGCCACCCGGACTAATTCCTTCAGTAATTCTCAACGGTCAACTAATTATATCCACAATCCTTAGAAAACATTCGCAATATTTAGTTTATAAATTTAGTTCCTGTGGTAGTCCTATTTAGTTTACAGTAAAACTACTATTTTTCGTGAAATAATCTAAAAGTAGAAACAATTTTAACAGTATTAGTTGATAACAACTTT
The DNA here is from genome assembly GCA_023052935.1 of Piezodorus guildinii. NCBI lineage: Eukaryota > Metazoa > Arthropoda > Insecta > Hemiptera > Pentatomidae > Piezodorus > Piezodorus guildinii. Next base: position 39,644,783 of record CM041297.1, on the reverse strand, counting down.
CCATTTATTTAAGCAACTTACGTACGATTTAGTACATAATATTTTTCCTTGAAATTTTGACTACTTCATAGAAGTATATATCCTATACAATTATCATAAATCACCATAACACCATCCCTAATCCACAACATTACAAGTAAAATTTGTGAATAAGTTTATGCGCTATAACATCTTTCTACTGAATTGTCTTGACTTTTTTATTTTGCATATTAACTTTTCTAAAATCTTCGCTTTTCAACGGTATATTATACGTCTATATTACTACTACCATTTAAGGAATAATTTTTTTTTTAATTGTCACAGAAAATTTATTTTTCCCGTTTAAAGAAAATATAAAGAACAATGGATTTTACTTATGAACCTTCAGGAAACAATACTCTAAATGATGGGGAAAACCCTAGTCCAGCAGTTTAGGAGTTAAAGGAAACAGAAACCCCATTATCATTTTATATATATATATATATAGATGGTTCGTTGATTTGAATCACCTACCTTATTTCGAATTATATTAACCTTAGTCATACACAACATCACAATACAGGATAGGTTGATAATACCGTGGTGACCTAACCCATGGCAGATTCTATTCCCTGACCACCCACGGTGAGATATATAATTTAGACGACATCCAGTAAATAAACCAGCAGCTTCTGTCAGGAATGACAGCCCCCACTAGGGAATCTGCTTCCAGCACGCAACCCCGATTTAGTAGGGTTTGAAATGTTAAGAATCCTTGGATGATTAAAAAACACAAAAAAAACAAAACACTTTGACCCTTTTTGGTTTATTATTTTAAATATAAAACCTTTGCAATCGCCCAAAAAAATAAAAATTACCTTCCCTGCTGCGAAATGAGTCAGGTTGGCGGTTTAAAAAAGTAAACCGTTTTGGCCCACATTATAGGTCATCATCAGGACTACTTAAGGAAATACAGCAATTGAGAAACAAACTTTTTCTGGAGTCTTATCTAATCCGCCACACCTTTCGTTAAGGAGAACTTATGGAAGACCTATAAGGTGGGTCAAAACGTTAGTAAAACAATAAATAGTTTAGACTGTTTCATTGTTTTTCATTCTTTCACCACCCATCGGACCAATTTCCTTCTGAAGTTCTCAACGTCCAAAAATTGATATTCATTAGCTACTGTTTTTTTGCTTATTATTTTCAATTATGAAGCTTTGTAATCGACAAAAATAAAAAAAAAAAATTAGCCTCATCTTTCTTAAAATTTGGGGGCTTACGTTTCAAGATGCGTAGAACTCCAATACCAAAATAAAAAAATCAGTTTGTCCAACGTACGCCGAACGCGACAGTTCTCCGAAATTACTGAACCAATTTTTTTTTTGAATTCGCCACAAAAATACTAGGGAACGCAACGATGATCCTAACACTAAGACGTTGATTTTATCTGGTTATAAATGAAGGCCGATAAAAAGTAATTTTATTCAATAACTCAGTTATTTTTGAAGATACAGAGTTTTTAACCCAAAACCGCGAATAATTAAAAAAGAGAAAAGACTAATATTAAAATTTTACTCATAAATACGCCCATAACTCAGTTATTTTTAATGATATAGAAAAATGTGTACGGAGTTTTAGATTCATAAAAGTGCGATGAACAGAGAGACAAAAAATTGTTGATCTATATATTTAAGTCACAAATTATTACATTTAATTAAACAAAAAAAAAAAACGGTTATCATTGGAGAAAAATCGAAAATACTTTCGAGAACAAGACACTGCAATGTACAAACAATCATATAAGGTCAGGCCAAAACTTATAAAAGACGTGATTCCCTGATAACTCGGTTATTATTGATGATGGAAAAAAAATGTGAGGTGTTCTGGAAATTTTATTCGAATTATTTATAAGATAGAGAAAAATATTTATAAAGTTTTATAATCAGTAAAGCTAGATAAAAAACAAAACAAAACTGTATTATTTGAATGAAAAAAAAGAAAATAGTAACGCAGTCTAGTATAAATGCTTTTGATTTATTTTTTTCAATAAAGAACCATTATAATTGACCAAAAAAAATTAATAAAAAGTAGCTACTTCAAAATTTTAGGGCTTACGTTTCAAGATGCGTAGAAGCCGGATAACAAATAAAAAGTCATATTTTTGAAGAGTGTCCTCGTCACAGTAGGGAATTTGTAAAATGTTGCGTACCACGTAAAGTCTCGGAGGCATTGAGCGATAGCGATCGGGCCGTCGATGGTGTTATTCAATCGGTAAAGAACATTCGTTTATATCACCTCATTTAACACATTCAGGCTATAGGCTATTAATATTTTACTCACAATTTTTTTATTTTTTTTTATTTATATATATATATATATATATATATATATATATTTGTTTTTTTTTTTTTTTTTTTTTCCTCTTCATAATAGGTAAGTTAATCGTCTTCTGAAGATGTTTTGGGCAATAATAACCACTCGCAGGTTTTTGCCCTTAAAACCAAAACAACAACAACAACGAATAAAAAATAAAAAAAATCCTTTTTCCTATAATTACTATAATTGGTTCAGAACTAGCAGAGATATAGCGTTTTGAAATGATCAGTGGTGATATACCATTTTCCTTTCCTAGATTGCCTTTCATATTACTTAATTGCTTATCAACAGCTATATAAACAGTTATAACCTAATATTCTTATTTGAAAATAATAATTTACAGCGTTTTTTAATTGATTCGGTTCGTAATAATTTACTCAGTAAGTAATAATTATGTATACTATATTATATCTTAAAGTCCAGTGCTCGTTACAACAGTATTGATAATGTTAGAATAGTATGCGGTAGGATCTAGTTGCACTAATTACTCTTTAATGACACTATTACGAACATTCTGTAGATCATACTCAATACACCTTGGTTAATTAATGAGTAGTTAATTAGTATTCTTTACTATATCGAATAACATACACCTCTTTTTGAGTCAAATAATTACTTAGAATATAGTACCAGGAACGTTTATTAATTTAATTTCTTTAAAAAAGTACAAACATAAAACACATACAAATATCTTTATTGTGGAAATATATTTTTCAAAAAATTACTTTATAAATTTATGTAATAAGAAAGTAGAAAAGAGATGGAAAAATCGCTTAAATATTTATTAAAACTAGTTGTAGGGCTTGCAAACATTTCATTATTTGTTAATTAATATACGTTTATAGTGAGAATAACTAAAATTCATAGAAATTCGTTATCATTCAATCGGTCAATAATTCAAAATTATGTTATTTCAGACGTTGGGCGACCCTAGGATATGGAGTACCTTCTGGGGCACACTCAGCTTCTATGCCGTTGGTGCCCCAAATCAGGAAAAAACCGAGCGAGATTTAGGCCTAATCGCCTCTTTGCACAGTCGTTAGACGTTAAAAAGTGCGAATCTTTTTACGTACTGAACTGAATGCACGCACTACGGTCTCATGATTTTATTTAATTTGAATTAAACTTCTAAACCATTTTAAGAGCGAAGGCCTCGTTGGTACATTTAACAAAGCTACATTTAATATAACGGCCTTACAACAGTGTAGCTCCGCCTATAACACACAGATCTGCTGTATTGAGCATGTTATCGAGAGGTTTTCTCTTAGGAATTATTATGAAAATACGACTAATAATGCGTCGTTATTGTTGTGTTACTAACAACTTGATATACACCTTTTTCAGTGACATCAGCGCATTAAACGCACTTATACATTTTTAAGGAATAAAAAAAAAAATATATATGAACGCGTTACACGATTTTCACTTCCTTCCATTCTTAAAACCAATTCAAGGGCTTTTAAATAACGTTAAAGTTAAAAATGTACGAATAATTATTACAAAAGAAAATAATAAAAATCAGATGGAAACAAAATAATAACGTAGATAATGGAATTGTTCAGTATTTTGTTTTTTATTTTATTTTGGATTCAAGCGTATTTCATTTTGAAGTTGCCGCCTTAACCGTCACCGAAGATAGCAATCGCTGGGCCAACAATTGGGTTATCAGTAGCATCAGGTTGGAATTGGATAGGGGGAGATGCTGGGCATCAGCTATTTTTTATAACTCTCTTGCGTTTTTGATGTCGAGCAGTGAGCATCGAGCGAGTGATCTCGGCTTTGAGTCCGCCAATTGTAATTGTTTAAACTTGTGGTTTAATTTTCTTTAATTGTACCTCTTGGCTATAAAATTTATGATCATTTCGAAGTATTTTCTTCCGCCGCCATTGTCCGCCGCTGTCGGCGAATTCGAGAAGGACGAGCAACAGGTGAAAATTTCCTTCATCCTAAAATATCCTTTTAACATCTTTTACCCGATTATCCTCATTTCCCTTTTGTCCGAATCGACGCACAGCGAATGCTTGGTAAGTTGTATTACAGATTTATTTAATTTTTCATTTTACATTTTATTTAATTTTTTTAATTGCCCTTTTGAGATCACCAGTGGGAATTTTTTATTTTTATTTTAACTTTGCTAAAATTAATGTACATCGAAAAAAAAAGTTTACGTTAGTTTTACTAAAGGTTTTACGCCTTTAGCACTAAGAAATCTTATAACAATAGCTAAGGAAAGTATACGTCCAAAGAGAGATGAGACAACTTGGGAATTCAGAAGGTTAAATACCGCGGAATTCTGGAGCTTTTGTATCCTATATGCCTAGGCATCGGCGGATGGATTGTGTTAAGATTCATCTCGGCGGCTTGGGCTTGAACAGTGATCATTGGACGAGTCTGTGTAGGCAGTATTTGGTAGTACATATCTGATATAGAACCTTTGTCCATTATTATTATTTATTTATCTAATACCTACACTATATCTTTTCTTTTATAATTTTTAGGAACCTTCATTTAATATTTCACACTCAAAAAAGCACTCATTAACTTTCTTTTCTTACACATTTATTTTTCTTTACTATTTATGAATCACTATTATTTTTCTACGTTTCGGGGTTCTGTCCCCATTATCAAGACTTTTTTCTCACTTTTTAACACACCTCCAGGGTGTTAACAGCTCTGTTATTTATGTATAAATAAATATTTTGTTCAAAACTTTAATCTATAAGAAGTTATTTAGTTTACTCGTTTCTTTGATTTTATTGTATACTTTAATAGATTTTTTTTCTTTTGATATCATTGTAAATAAAAATTAATTATAATCCTCAGACACATCATATATCTTAATTGTACATAGCAAATGTTCTTAACGGACCCTGTTCCAGAATAATTTTTTCTGTTCTATTCTGTTCTATTATTCTATAAACAGTGAGCCTATAGGCATCAAATAGGACGAATAGCAGTAAGCTAGCTATGTAATAAAATTTGTGTGTGTTTGTGTGTTAAAACGTGATAAAAAAAAGGCTTGATAATGGGGACAGAACCTCGAAACGTAGAAAAACAATGTCATAGATAGTGAAGAAAAATAAATTTGTAAATAAGAAAGTTAATGAGTGATTTTTCAAATTTAATATATTTACCTTGTTTTTTATAGCCCTGATGAATATCTGCACCGTGGGTCAGAACGTCGGTTAATAAATAGTTTCGTCGCTATTCGTATATCTTTTTCGGACCTTCACCCGAATCATCTCGTATTTAAAGGTATTTCAATATATATTTCTTAAAACGACGACGGATATGGAATATCATATGAAACTTTGTGTTTATTTTGAGCCGAGGAGGTTGTTTATTATATATATACTAAAACGGCGGGGGCCTGAGGCCGGGAACCGCTCGGGTCAACGGATCCACTATTTATATACATCGATCCACCCCTTTTCGATTGACAGCATCTCTTCATCCCTACCTCCTGCCATCGTAACCAGTTAGTATATATTAGAATAATTATATATATATATATATATATATATATATATATATATATATATATATATATATATATATCTTCTAGGAACAGTAAACAGAAGAAGCAGACTTAGTAACAGAAGTTTTAAAATTTACGATAAGATTTAAAAACAAAAAAAATTATAATAAAGAAATAATAATTTAAAAAATTATATTGGAGCAGAACCAAGAGTAAAAATAGGAAGAAAGTCTAGTGAACCTTTCTTTGTCACTAAAGGCCTGAATCATGGATTTTGCCCCTCCCTAACACTTTTTAATATTTATGCGGAAGAAGCCCTAAGAATGTTGAAAAAAAAGTGTTGAGGGTTGGTGGGTGTGGAGGTTGGTGATGATATACTTTTCAGCCTTCAGTTAGCCGACGAACAGGTTGTCCTCGCATCAAAAGAATACGATCTTGAATATATGTTGAGGAAATTTAATAAACCATACTCTGAGTGGGGGCTAAAGATCAGCAGAGGAAAAACAGAGTATATGGCATGCAACTCAACTGTTCATAGCCATCTGTGTGGAGGATTGGACGATCCTACAGAGTAACATTTTTAAATATCTTGGCCTAACTAAAGATTATTTCGGAACGATGACAAAATATATCGAAAATAAAATTGGGAATGGTAGAAGGATCATAGATATCTTACATTCAGCCATCTAGATTCGTCACCAGAAAAATACCTGACGTTCCATGAACATATTCATAAAATTTGGAATGAGAATTTATAATTCCCACGCCATTAATATATATTTAAAATCCTATAGTCTTCATGATAATGAAATGTGTAGCAGTTGTAAACAGTACATAACTAATAGTCTTCACCATCTCCTTCTCCACTGCCCGTTATCTAATCAATATAGAATAAGGTACCTATTCCATTTCATTAAAAACTCGTCACCTTGTAAAAATATAGAAAACATTGTGAACATTGATAGCATAAAAAAAATGGCTTATATTTATCTGTTTTTAATAAAAATATCAAATATATACTCTTCTAACAAAGAAAAGAAAAACAATATGAATATTTAAGACATAGAAGTGTATTATTAATTTAATTGGAATATAATCTGATACTTTATGTTATTTTATGTATTAAGTATTCCCACTACGATAGGCGGAAAAGAAACTTATTGTATTTGTTTAAAAAATAAATATCAATCTTATCTTAAAATCATAGGTATCTTAAAAGGTGTAGTATTTATAAAATAAATAAAAGACTATCATTATAAATTAAATTAAATTTAAAAAAAATTATAAAGGTTCATTATTTTAAATTAAATAAATGATAAATTCAATAAAGGATTTACGAGCCTTATAATCCTTAAAAGTGTAAATCGTATATCATTAAAACGCACACTAGATGTCTTATTTGTGTCTATTAAATAGAATCACAATATAGAAACGTAAAATACGGGGAGTCACTAAATGTCTCCTCGTATTGTGAGAGCAGATACTTCCCCACAAGAAGAACCAAAACGTTCATATGACCCATAGTCCGGTTGTCAACAGTTAGGAAGGAAAATCAATTTTTGAAATTTATTGAATATCACAACTGTACTACTGAATAAATCTATTAAATGTGAGCTAAGATTTAATTAAAGCTACAGTAAAGAAGTAGAGAAACTTCCTCTTGGAAAAACTACAAAACATATGCTAAATATGCAAATAAAATATGCTAGCAGGTCTCGGGGCCATCTTCTTTTCAGACTCCTAGGAGGATTATCAGGGATTGTAGAGGAAGCAAGGTTTGAAATTAGTAGATTAGATCGGAAAATAAGTAGACCGTAAAAGTGATACCTAGTTCCAGCCACGTCAGCAATATACAGAAAATTGAAGTATTTATGGATGAATTTATTCGGTACAAAATAAGGTAAATTGGTGATTTTGAGAAGGATTTAGGATTGTAATAATCCGCGAAGAATTTGATAGTTTAACAGAGGCTCCACAGCTCTACTCCTTAAGTTTATATTGGCCTTATGATAGTCACACAAATGGGTCTTCTGTGTTGTAGTGGAAGGTTTAAGAATTCATTAAAGAGTTGTGAATATTCAAAAGCGTGTGGTAGTTTCTTTTTTTTACTTTCACTTACTATATATAGTAAGGAAAGTATTGCGATCGTGAAAATTTTCGAATTCCAGTTTTCAACGGAAATACACGTTTTAGGGTCCCCTGAGTCCAAATAACCAAGTCCCGCAAAAAGATCTGTGTGTGTGTGTGTCTGGTAACTCCCGGGCGGAAGCGGTAAGTCCTATGAAACTGAAATTTCATATTTAAGACAAATATACGCCCGAGACGTGACAAAACTTTTTTCATCAAAATGAGCTTACCAGAAGAGGCACTTTATACCATGCATTTTGCACCTTTTTTCGATTTTCTCGAAAAACGGTTCCGACGATTTTGATTAAATCGCTATATCGATGTAAAATTTAATGGGCTTTAATATTATGAAGATTTTATTTGGATAAAAATGGTCTGACAGGGCTTAAATGCCGATATTTTAAATTTTCTTCCCCTAAAGTATCTTTATTTTTTTAGATTCAATAATAATAAATAGATTATCTTGTTAGCGCTGATGAAAAACAGGTAAATATATAAATTGAATAAATTCGATACCCAACTAAAGGAGAAAACTGAAAAAATATTTTTTTAATGCAATTTTTCGTTTTTGAACATAAGAGCAGTAATATACATGTATGATATACCGTTGGAAAGCCAAAGATTTTAGAAAAAATATCATCTCATACACAAGCTTTTAGAAGTTAATAGAGAGTGATGAGAAGAAGATAAAACTGATTATTTTAGATAATATAATAATAGATTTTTTAATAAAACACATGTTTCTACATAAATTCAATTTGGTTAATTTCTTAATAATTTCTCGTATTTTTATCTCTAACTGTTTTTGAAAATTCTTTCATTGATTTTAAAAATGGAGGTAAGTGAAAGTCGTGTGTTGCCCGCACCAGATTTTTTCCCTTTTTTCTTACTCTCTGGTTTTATTATTTAACACAATATACAATATATATATATATATATATATATATATATATATATATATATATATATATATATATATATATAGCAGAGGATATTTGACCTTCTAGTACCCGAAGGTATTCTAAGGGATATTTCTAGGTGCGCTGCATGCACAATGCAGTTTCTTTTATTTCTGTTTTGTAGAATGCGGAGTCCTAAATATCTAACCTGTTAGACAGGAACAAGCGTATAGTTATTAAAGGATACTTTAGAGCACGATATTATAGGTATACGACGAGATTATAAAAATAAAAGTAAATTTAGTGTGATGTCCGTTAAAATGAAAATATGCCGGAAGTCAACAAAGGGTTGAACAGCGAACTACTAAAAAATGGAGAGAGAATTGTCTGCATACTAATAATAATTCAAAACATAATCGATCATTAACATTAATACTCATGACCAAATAACAATAATAAATTGTAAAATGCAAAGTCCAATGGAGATATAAGGTTTATTAACTTTTCATCTAAAAAAAGACCAATTTATTTTATTTATAATTTATATTTCGAAATAAGCTCAATATATATAATATATAATAACAATTAATTATAAATGAGCCTCAGTGGTAATTAATCAATGGATTCCGGGAGCGTTAGTTCATTAATTAAACGTGACAGCTCTGAGAATGGAAGATGAACTGAATAATTGCCACTGTTAGTACTGATCTAGTATTTCAATTAAATGTTAGAAATAATTTTATTTTAAACAAATTGAATATTAAAATATAATTTAATATAAAACTATATTTATTTTATTTTTTTTTATTTTCTACTTCACTAAAGAAGTTCTGGAAGCTTTGTATTTATGAATGAGAAAAAAAAGTATAAAGAATCATCAAGAAACGAATTTGATTTCTCTTATTTTTTTTATTATTTTTTTTTTTTTGTATTAGAAAAAACATTACGACTATAACACATTATCGTTTATAGGGTTTGGAATTGCAGAATTATGGTAGTTGTAAGATAATTCCTCTTAACTCATTTTTTTTTTAATTTAGAAACACGTTTTCTCGAATCTAGAAAGAGTTAAATGAAAATACATTAAAAATTTATATACAAATATAATTAAAAGGATTTTAAAGAAAATAGTAAAGATGTCTGATATCAATGTTTATGGTTAATTATTTTCAACATAGAACCTCTGAGCGACCAAAAAAAATAAAAATAAACTCTTCCAAATTTTGTGGCTAGGTGTTTCAACATACGTATATTCCAAATATTAAAAAAAAAAATCTTTCAGCCGTATAAATTTAGAATAGAAAACTTTTTAAAACTATAAATTGACGGTGTAATCAAATGAATTTTTATTTACAAATGACTGAAAAAACAAAAACAAACCTATTTATATAAATATGTACAAAATCTATGAAATATAAAGAAACGAAATAGGAAAGAAAGTGAAAAAAAAATAAATCCTCTATAAAATACTAGAGCCGAACAATTTTTAAATAAATTATTTCATAACGATAGAATTTCGGCAAAATAAATAATGTCTTACGTTAAAAGTAGGATAGTGGATTAACTATTTTAACAATTGTTGTGCGTATTTTTGGGATACTAGGTGTTGGAAAAGATGGGATTTGAATAAGAAAAGGGAAGAAGTATTGTGAATATGAGTAGGCAGGGGATTCTAGTTTTTTTTTTTTTTTTTTTTTTTTTTCAGATCCCCAATTAACAATATGAAATTTAATTAATAATTTATGTAGTTAAACATCTTGTACTGTAACTATGTTACATTTTAAGATTGTGTAAGGGTGAAAGGGGGATTCTAGAGGGCTGCAGAACGGTTATAAAAGGAATTATAAAAACATTTAGTTCAATGGGTAGGAATGTAAAGATCAGAATGGCGTGATCTAGTTTCAAATAAGTGGATTCAAAATGTATGATACTGTGAATGTATGAACGATGTATAAAGATAGGGGCCATTTCAATTCGCTGTAAAAGTGGGTCACTGGAAACCTCCTCAAGGAACGAAAGATGAATCTTATAAAAATATGTCTAACCCTCCAATTATTTGAAAATTTGCAATGAATTTTCACATGAAGACGGCTGCCGAGGGATTGCCCTTCTCACACCGGAGCCTGATGATTCGTTGTGGGGTGACGATGGCTGGAGTGGTGGTATCAGCTGCTGAACTTGCAACTCTATATGTGTAGCATTAATCTGAGCTTGTGGCTGAATTGATATTTCATGACTTAGATCCGGAAATCACTCCAAATTCGGAGGTGGAGGATAAGGTTGTTCACAGCGGTTTCTTCATGATCTTGAAGTTCGTTGAATCCTTAAGCTCTTCAGAGCTTGGCACCCACGATAGTTGTATGGATATCCTCCTTGACAGTTGGCGCATGTCGCTGGTGTTTCTCTTGCCTTCATACAAAGTGTGATTAAGGTTGTTAAAGTACGACTTCGTTTTACCGAACTGCTGGCATCTGAAACTCTGTGGTATAGCTCTTTTTTTTTTTTTTTTCTGTGTGCTCTTCTACTTTTATTTTTGTATAAAATATACATTGAATTTTGAAAATTGTACCATTGTATGTCGATTTGGAGATATCAATACAATAAAATAAGATATTAATAAAATAAACACTGGCATTTAAAAAAAATAAATAAATAAAAAAAAAAAAATAATAAAATAAAAAAAAATGAACCGATATTTTTATCAGAAAAGGTGCTTTTCTCTTAGCTTAATGAAATTAATTAAATGCAGCATGATATTATTATTTATAGAACTTTTTTTATTTGACTTCAGGTAATTAATAAACAATTTACAGTATATTATGTAATGCAATTTCTCGCAAATTACAACTTTAAAAATTCATTAATGGCCAGTCGTACTCCAGCCTATATTTCTGGGTATTTCGAATTGAAGCAAGTATGCAAATTGGTTTTAGACGGGGACCCCTAAACGAATAATAAAGCAATAAACGACGGGGAAGGAATAATTTAAAAGGCTGCATAAAACTATCCACAGATTTTATAAAACCAGAAGGATGGGGAGAAGCATTACGCAAATTGGTCGACCGATCTCATAAAGGAACTCAAGGGCTGGATGGAAATTATATCAAAAGAGAAACTGTTTATAAAGCCCCCTTTTCCAACTTAAAGTAATAAAAATCCAGCCATTTATAGGAGGATTTTGCGTATAATAATATTAAGGTTCAATACAAACAGAATAGTATATTTATAAATATAAAAAATAATATTAAATTAAATCAACAATTCATATTCCAAAAAAATTCGAGTTTTAGAGTGTAATTAAATAAATAAAAGATAACAAGACACTACTTTAAATGATTTCATTTTAGGACTGCTCAAATTTTTACATGTAAGGTTGTAAAAAAAATTCAATAGTTCAATTTTATTCTCTCTTTGTTTGTAAAATCATGTTTACTTGGTCAATGATGTTTAAATATTCCGAAAAAATCTGGTGCGCGCAACACAAAACTTTCACTTACCTCCGTTGTTAAAATAATTTAAAGAATTTTTAAAAACGTTTAGAGATGAAAATAAATTGTTAAAAACTTAATTAAATTGGATTTAAATACAAACACGTGTTTTATTAAATAATCTATTATATTTTGATCTACAACAACCAGTTAGTTTCATCGGATTTTCATCACCCTCCATTAATTTTTACAATTCCGTGTAATGGATAATATTTTTTTTTTAATCTTTAGCTTTCCAACGGTACATTATACGTCTATATTACTATTTTTATTTTCAAAAACACAAAAATTGCAAAATAAAAGTTTTGGTATTTTATCCTTTCGTTGATCATTAAAAGCGTACAACTTGTATATTTAGCAGTCCTTTATCAATTTTATTAAGAGGATATGGTTAAACTTTTGGAATGTACAAAATTAAGATAGTTTCTGCTTCTTCTTATTCCAGTGGCGTGACAGGCCATGTAGGCCCTGGGCCTCGCAGTGTAAACTTCTGCAAAATTACACTCACGTTTCACGATGCAAATTTAAGTATAAGATCATCACTCCCTACAACTAATTTTGTGAGTGGCCACTCTTTGGCTGACGGGTCTCACATACCCGGGGGAGAGGTTGTGAGTAAATCCACATTTTTTTTACATCCTTATAAAAGCCCCGCCGGGACTACGATTCGAACTCAGAACCTGTAAGCGCGCTAGCCACTCAGCCACGGGCTCCCTCCGTAAAGGTAGTTTAGAGAAAGAAAATTTAAGATATCAGCATTTAAGCCCTGTCAGACTATTTCAATCAGAATAAAACCTACATAATATTAAAGCCTATTAAATTTAACATCAATATAGAGAGTTTAATTAAAATCGTTGAAGCCGTTTGTGAGTAAATCGTAAAAAAATGCAAAATGTATTGTATAAAGTAGGTCTTCCGGCCGGCCGATTTGAGTGAACAAGGTGCTCTAACATCTCACTTGTTTTAAATATGAAATTTCATTTTCGCACGACTTTTCGTTTTTGCGCTAGACTTACCACGCACAGACCTTTTTTCGGAACTGTTTATTTGGACTAGGCATTGATAGTCGAAAAGAAACTAAACAATTTTATTTGATAAATAAAACCAATAGACATTATAAAGATTTCATAAACATCGGATTACTACAAAAAAAATCTGGTGAGCACAACGCATGACTGTCACTTACTTCAGTTATTAAAATTAATTTGAGAATATTTAAATAAACTTAGGGATGAAAAAAGGTCAATGAATTAATTACATAAATTTTCGATAGAAACGTGTGTTTTATTAAATAATTTATTATAACATTGTCTACAACAATCAATTCGTTTTATGGTCTTTTGATCACCCTCCATTAACTTTTACTATTCCGTGCATTAAATACTATTTTCCTAAAATCTTTAGCTCGTTATTTATCGATTTTAACCATGTGATATGCTCGATTTTTTTTTAATATACATCATCAAAGGTAGAAAATTTAAAATATCGGTATTTCAGCCCTGCCAGACATATAAATTAATCTATTATGTTATTATCTTAAAAAATCAGTTAGTTTTATCGACGTTATGTCAACCTCCATTAACTTTCACAATTCCGTATATTTTTTAATATTTTTTCTACAATATTTAGCTTACCAACGGTATATATTACTATTCTTATGTTCAAAAACATAACAACCTTAGCGGTACTTGGTCATTAGGACTCAGGGGACCCTAAAACTTGTATTTCCGTCGAAAACCGGAATTCGAAAATTTTCACGATCGCAATACTTTCCCTTAATATATATTTCATATATATGTAAGTGAAAGTAAAAATGATTAGTTAAGGTGCTTTTATGCAAAAGTTAAACCGAGATTCCTTATTTTTAACTGGTATTTTGTTTGCTAAAAATCGAAGTATGTTGTTTGTGTTTCTACTCTAAGATACTGATTTTCTAATTAAAGTTTCCTGTAATATTACTCTAAAGGGACTTTTATCAGATAGATAAAGAATTTATTATAATTTTATATCAATTTATTTAATTAGATTGTCTGTAATAAAATATATAATAAAAATAAACTATTAATATATTTATATGCAATATATAAAATCGCATACAATTTTTATTATTAAAATAAAACAGAATGCTAGGTCATTACTTTTTTTCCAGGTTAAAATACATGCGACACTACATCTACGCATAATGTTCTGAGTTTGAAATCTGGTGTTGGAATTTCTCAGACATTTAATCTCCCCTTCACCTGGGTATGTGAGACCTGCCAGTCTACTGGAAGCATGGGAACGTGTGTAGGAGTGACTGACTACTAAGCACACTGTTCTTGGAATCTCGTTGTGGTTATCCAGGACGGTAAATAGCTCTTTGGAGGTTTCGACCGGTCATGCTGTGGTTGCTGACCTTGAACAGACATAAATCCTGGACCGAGACAGATCCCTCTATGTCCTATATCTATGAGCCTGGGCTAATAATACATCTACTCATCAAATGGAATTGATTTATTGTATAATACAATGATATATAAATATATATGTATATACAATATATATAAATAAGATCTGATAAGCGCAACACACGAATTTCACTTACCCCGGTTATTTATATAAATTTAAGAATTTTTAAATTAATTTAGAAACGAAAGAATTATTTACATTGGATTTTAATAGAAACGTGTGTTTTATTAAAAAATATATTATGTTAATATCTAAAATAATCAGTTAGTTTCATCAGTTTTTCATCACTCTTAATCAATCTTTACAAGCTTGTGTATAAGATAATATTTTATCCAAAATATTTAGTGTTCCTACGGTATATTATACATGTATATTACTCTTCTTATGTTCAAAAACGAAAAATCACATTAAAAATATATTTTTTCGGTTTTCTCCTTTAGTTGGACATCGAAGTTGTCCAACTTACATATTTACCTATCTTTCATTAATGGTAACAAGGTAATGTGGTTTTATCCATAGAATCTACACAATTAAAGATGCTTTGTAGGAAGGAAATTAAAAATATTGGCATTTAAGCCCTGTCAGACAATTCGATCAGAATGAAACCTACATGATATTATAGCGTACCCAATTTTACACTGATATAGCGAGTTTAATCGAAATCCTTAGAGCTGTCTTTGAGAAAAACGTAAATATGTGCAAAATGTAGGTCTTCCGTTCGGCCGATTTTAGTGAAAAAGGTGCTGTAACATCTCGGGCATAAAGTTGTCTTAAATATGAAATTTCAGTTTTATAGGATTTATAGTTTTCGCGCTTGATTTACCAGACATACCTGCGGGGCTTGGTCATTTGGACTTAAGAGACCCGAAAACGTGTATTTCCGTTGAAAACTGGAATTCGAAAATTTTTACGATCGCAATACTTTCCCTTACTATATATTTCATATATATATGTAAGTGAAAGTAATATAAAATACTGTATGTATCCCTTTTTTCTATGGACAGATAAAAATCCATACGATTTATATAAATAAGTTCAAAACCCCAAGATTAAATTTTATTCTTGAGATGAATCCCCTTCAATTCCCAATTCTATTAAATCTAAAATCTAATTTCCCAGTGAAGGTTGAATAAAATGGAAATAATTGGTAATCAAATTAAGCCACTTCTAAAAATATCTTCTTACAAATTGAATCCCGGAGACCTTAATAATTTACCAGAAAATCGTTATCGGATTACTTTATTATATATTTTCTTTTTATTCCTTTCTTAATAATGTCAGTTTTCGAAAGGATGAATATTATATTAATAACATTTATTTGTCGCATTATAAATAAGTATTGCACTATGATAAGCGAAAGTCGTGTGTTACACGTATCGCACCAGATCTATACAACATAAATTCCATGCAATAATGATCCTTCATTCCAATAGGAAAAGTAACATATTTTTACTTTCACTTACCTGTATATGGAATATATAGTAAGAGAAAGTATTGCGATCGTGAAAATTTTCGAATTCCAGTTTTTAATGGAAATACAAGTTTTAGGATACACTGAGTCCAAATGACCAAGTCCCGCAAAAAGGTCTCTGTGTGTTTGTGTGAGGTAAGTCCAGCGGAAAAACAAGTCCCATGAAACTGAAATTTTATATTTAAGACAACTATAACTATATTTTTTATCAGGTAACCAGAAGAGCCACTTTATAAAATACATTTGCACTTATTTACGATTTTCTCAAAACGCCTCTAACAATTTTTATTAAACCTATATCGATGTAAAATTTAATGAGCTTTAATATCATGTAGGTTTCATTCTGATGGAAATAGTCTGACAGGGCTTAAATGCCGATACTTCCAAATTTCTTCTTTTAAAGTATTTTTAGTTTTAAAGTTTTTATGAAATTGTCCATATTTTCTGATTAGCATTGGTAAACAACATATATATATATATATATATATATATATATATATATATATATATATATATGTATATACATATATATTTATCAGTAAATGCAGTATAGGTATCACGGATATTTTTAGTTTTAGGGATAGAATGGGAGGAGTAGGGCAGGACCCCCTTAGGGAGCTTGATTTATTTTGTTTGTGATTGTCTTGAGAAAAAAGAGGGTATTTGTAGGTGTCTCGAGGTGAAAATCTAAACTCAGGGTGGTGCAAAAGTTTAAATAACCAAATATAAACTAACTTAAACACCAATCTTATACGCCCCTAAATTATGATATATATATATATATATATATATATATATATATATATAAAAGTATATAAGTTGAATGAATTCGATATCTAACTAAACTGCAAATATATTTTTAATGCAATTTTTCGTTTTTGTACTTAAGAACAATAACATATAATTGAAATACTGAAGATTTTAGAAAAATATTATCTTATACACACTGTTGTAAAAATTAACGCAGAGTGATGAAAACAAACTGATTGTCGTAGATAATAATATAATAGGTTAATTAATAAAACACATGTTTCGATTACAATAGAATCCTTTAAAAACTTATTCATTTGTTTATTCGGAAGTATGTGTCAAGTGATGGCACAACTTAACATAGATTTAGTGCCGAGCTGCTCAATATAGTGTTATTACCTGGTTTCTAGAAGCCAAAGCGGAACTTCCCGATGACTAGGCTCTCGGTCGAGATCCGCTTCTGGGCTCCTCGAATCACCGCGGCTGTTTCAAATAGGAATCTTTAACGAGTACCTGACATCGCACAGGCTCGGGACAACCTTTTAACGTCACCTCCGAAGGACAGCATAACTAAGGATTTTTTACTCCCATTAAAAAATCCTAGGATCACCTACGGGTTTGAACCCGTGACCTTTGGCATGGGAGGCTGTTATGCTAGCCACTCAGCTACAAGTGATCCCAACTTATTTATGTTTCTAATTTTGTTTAAAAAATCTTAAATTGATATAAATGACGGAGGTAAATGAAAGTTGTGTGTTTGCGCGCACCAGATTTTTTACTTACTATTAAAAAAATAAAATAAAAAAACAAATGTGCACGCGACCATACGACATATAACAGAACTAACAAACATTGTTAATTTGTTTTTAGAAATTATTAAATAACAACTCTATGAACTCTACTCTAAACAAGTAGAAAGATTGAACGCGTAGTTGTCAGAGCTTTATTCTGCTTTGATCAACCGAAAAGTTGTTTTGTTCCAACAAGATAATGCTCGTCCACACACTTCTCGTCGAAACAAAGAAAAGTTCAAAGAACGTCATGGGTTCGAACTCCTGCCTCATCGACCACATAGTCCTGACCTCCCACCATCGGATCACTACTTGTTTCGATCCATGACCCATTTCCAAGTTAAAACATGAAAAACTTAAAAAAATTATATGTATTAAACTATGCTCATAGTGGGAGTCAACAAAAAAAAAAAAAAAAAAGTCTCCGAACGAGCCATCTTTAAATCTACAACAAACAACTATTGGAAATAATAAAAAAAGGTTAATGATCTGTGGATATGTACAATTAATTAGAATAAAAATTACAAAATCAAAGGTACTATAGATAAAGAAAATTTAAAATATCGGCATTCAAGCCCTGTCATACTATTTCAATCAGAGTAAAACCTACATCGTATTTAGGTCCATTAAATTTAACATCGATATAGGGAGCTTAATCAAAATCGTTAGAGCTGTTTTTGAGAAAATAGTTAAAAGGTGCAAAATGCATGGTATAAAGTAGATCTTCCGGTCAGCTGATTTTAATGAAAAAAGATTCTGTAACATCTCGGGCGTATATTTGTCTTGAATATGAAATTTCAGTTTCATAAGACGTTTTGTTTTCGCCTGAGAGTTACCACACATACACGGATACACAGACACAATGACACACAAGGATCACTTGTAGCTGGGTGGCTAGCGTAACAGCCTCCCATGCTAAGGGTTCAAACCCGCAGGTGGTCCTAGGATTTTTTAATAGGAGTAAAAAATCCTTAGTTACGCCGTCCTTCGAAGGGGACGTTAAAAGGTGGTCCCGAGCCTGTGCGATGTCAGGTACTCGTTAAAGATCCCTATCCTAATAAAACCTGGATAGGCAAAATTTAGGACTCCCACTGTAGCATCGTCCGATTAGCCATAGTAGCATAAAGTGACGTTAAATAAATAAACAAAACAATGACACACAGACCTTTTTACGGAACTTGGTTATTTGGACTCAGGGGACCCTAAAATGTGTATTATCACGATCGCAATACTTTCCCTTACTATATATTTATATGATAGGTAAGTGAAAGTAAAAATGAACAGACTGCTGCGCCTGCGCCAGTCTAGAGCATGTTGGTAACGTCACCATGGTTACGAAACGAAATAGAGACTTTAACCCTTGCCCAAAATTGCATGAAGCATTTAAAGAAGTTTTAACTTCCAAAAATAAAAGAACTTTAAGCTAAATTTTTATATGTTAAACCTTATTATGATAAAATACAATTCAGAACATCTTCACTGAATCAACTGGCAGAAACTGAACGTGCCGATCAGAATAGGTGCAGATTGGAAGAGGAAAAGAATTTAAGGAAAGTCTTACAAATAAGACTGAGTATTTGGGAGGAATAGAATGGAAGGAGTAGGGCAGGACCACCTTAGGGAGCTTGATTTATTTTGTTTGTGATTGTCTTGAGAAAAAAGAGGGTTTTTGTAGGTGTCTCGAGGTGAAAATCTAAACTCAGGGTGGGGCAAAAGTTTAAATAACCAAATATAAACTAACTTAAACACCAATCTTATACGCCCCTAAATTATGATATATATATATATATATATATATATATATATATATATATATATATATATATATATATATATATATATATGCATTTACTATGTCTTACCAATTTATCAGTAAATGCAGTATTGGTATCACGGATATTTTTAGTTCTATTCTTCAACTAAAATAAACGTTTTAGGGTTGCCAGAGTCTAAAAAAGTCTCGCAAAATGGTATACGTATGCATTAATTCTATGTTTAAAATGATAGTAAGTCTATGTTAAAAATATCTAAAAAAGTCGTTCTAAGATATAAATACACCTGGGATGTTAAAGGAACTTATTTATCAAAATCTAAGAACAAGGAGTGCAACATTTCACCTTTCAATGATTTTTTTTAAAAAACGGTTTTACATATTTTGATTAAAACTGCTGTAGTGCTGTAAAATTAAAGGATTTGACTTTGTGAGATACTAATTTCTTGATGCCAGAGACTCACGGGATTAATTATAAGAGGGTGTGACACAATGACCACGAATTACAGACGTAACTTAAATCGAGTTATATACAAATTACAATAATAATATTATTAAATATTAATATAAACTTATTAAACATTATTATAATATTATTAATTATTATAATACTGTAACGGTTGCACTATCAATCAAATCACGGAGGTTGCACTAATGTTTTCCAGGTCCCTCAGTGTTGCCAGGTGGAAAGTAATTTAATTATTAATATTAATTTTTTACCTGCAACACTGAGGTAACCAACCAATTACCTGCATTGTGCATTGTGTGTACCTTGTTGTTTTGTAGTTATATTGCTAAAGATCTTGTGTGTGTGTGGACCTAAAAAACGTTACTTTTAATTTTATTTGATTATTAAGCAAGAGTTAATTTTTTTTATTTTTTTTCAACATTTTATTTGTGTTAAATCGTTCTTTCAGTTAATTAAAGTAACTTTTATTTTTTATCCATAAAAATAATATTATTATAATATTATTAAATATCATTATATTATAATTAAATATTTTTACAATATTATTATTAAATATTATTATATTGTTATTAAATCTTATTAAATTATTAAAAATTACTATAATATTACTTAAATAATATTAAATATTTACTAATGAAATGTTACAGCACAGCAACTTATTCATCAAAATCGGCAAACTAGAAGATTCTTTTTACGATTTTCTTTAAAACTGCTACAACGATTTCGATTAAACTCGCTAAATCGATGTGAAATTAAGTTTAATTCTGATTGAAATAGTGAGAAAGGGCTTTAATACCAATATTTTAGTCTGTCTGCTTCTCAAGTACCTATAATTTTGTAGAATCGAAAAAATGAAATATACTATATTTTCAGCATTGATGAAAAAACAGCTAAATATACAAGTTGAAAGAAATTTATAATTTATCCTATTTACTAGATGTGTTGTACAATACAGTTGTAAATATCAATAAATAATAAAAATTAAAAAACTTTATAGACTGGGAATAGTTTTCGTTGCGTGCATTCGAATCCTAAAAATAGAAGATATAACCCAATTACAAGAGCGAAGTGGTTGTTTTTTTATTGAGCGTAATGAATTACTGATAAAAGAGCTGCATGACTCGGTAAATACTAGAGGCTATTTTCACCACTATAGTGAAAAGTCCATTGAATAAGTTATGGGTTATCGACTAGGAGAAGATCGAACATGGGAACTAGTCAATGGTTTCCTTAAACATTTATCAAGGACGGCGAAATTTACTCCAAGCGAAGTTACTCACTCCTCGGCATTGATCTTCTAATGGGTGGTTTTGCCTGTTAACCTAATTTCTGCTCAGATGTATAATGTAAAATGTTTTCAGAAGACGAAGTGTGGTGTTTTTATATGTATTAAGCTATTTATGGATGTATCTTTTCTCAATTAGCTAACTTACATATGAAATGAACAAATAGTAAATGGTACTGTGATCGCGAAAATTTTCAAATTTAAATAAAGACGTTTTATGGTAACCTGGGTCAAAATAACTAAGCCTCACGAATAGCAATTAGTATATGTATACAGTAAGTCTAAACTAAAAACAAAAAGCCATACAATTTTTTTTTTTTTTTTTTAGTCCAACCCTAACTCGCCTAACCCTAACTTGTTGGCTATACTCGGTTTCTCGGGACAGATGGATAGTCCTGGAGATTATTGCCTGGTTAGGGGTTAGTGTATTAGAATAGGAGCTCAACCTCTTGGTTATTAGCACCGAATATATTTATAGTAACAGATTTTTTTTTTTTTTTTTTTTTTACACGTTCTGAATTTATCCCAATATTTTTTTTTCTTATAGTTCTGTGAGACGATTACATTCTTTGACGAACCTTATTAGTGAACTAATTGTTTCACTAGAGTCCTTCAAGCTCTCACTCAACAATCTTGCTAGATTAAGTTTATCCATTGGTACATGGAATTTGGGGCATTTCTCAACTATATGTTTTATTGAGAGATGCATTCTATACAAGTCACACATTGGGTCGGGCTGCCTGAGGATGAGATGGAGAAGTGTGGGTCTGCTATGTCCGATGCGAAGTCTCACCAAAGCAGTTTCCTCGCGGCGATCACTTCGCAATGATGTCTTCCATGGAGAAGGCGATGGCTTGATTTTTGTGTTGTCAACGTCTGACCACACCTGTTCCCAAGCCTGATATATTTGTATACCTCAAGGTAATTTTTTACGTCTTCCTTGATGTAAGTTATATGGATTTGGACGTTTGATAATGCAGCTTCTTTCGCAGCCGGATCCGCTTCTTCATTGCCATCAATGCCTACGTGGGATGGAATCCAAAAGAAAACAAGTTCTTTTTTCAGTATTTTTAAATCTTCCACATATTTTCTTATCTTATTAATTAGTGGATGATTAATGCAGATATTACGAAGGCTCTTAGGGGCAGAAAGGGAATCAGAGCATAGAATGAACTTCGACTCATCACGTGACATAATAAATTCGAGTGCATTTGATATTGCTACTAGTCCCGCAGTATATATGCTACTTAAGTTAGGCAGTTTAAACTTGAGGGTACGTACGGATGTAATAATAGATGAACCAACTTGATCATTTATTTTGGACCCATCTGTGAATATTTTTGTGTGATCTGAATGATTATTATGATAATTCCGAGTTAAAAAACAAGTTAAAGCGAGACGCGAATTCGGAATCATAATATTCTAAAATTTCTGGTCATCTGATTGATGGGCAACGCGCGTTCATAGCAACCACTCAGACACCAAACCACCTCAAAAACCAAAATTAACTACATATTTATGACATTATACTGCTACAGTGGAATAGTTCCTTATGTCACCAACCCAACTTTCCATACCTCCTAAAACAGTTAATCCCTCTGAGATCAAATAACTTCTACAAGATCGGACTCTAGGTAAGACTCCTAGACACGACCTATTTAATCCCCAGATACACCAAAAATTTTACAGAAAGAAATTATATTCCTTACATATATCTACTCGGACAACTCGTATCTTATCATAACCGGATGGCAAAAGAAGTTCAAAGAAGAATAACGATGGGATGGAAAAAATACTGGCTCCTAAAAGAAGTAATGAAGGGAAACTTTAGTTTAGAAGCTAAGAAAGTAATGTTTGAAAGCTGCGTTTTCCCTTCAATTACATATGGATGTCAAACATGGGCATTGACAAAGAAGGAGGAATCCAGGTTAAGGGTATGGCAAAACTCTATCCTGAGAAGCATTTTGCACTACAGGAAAAGAGATAAAATCAAAAGCCATACTATGCATAAGGAATCTGGGATAGGCGACATCAAAGAAATAATAAGGAAAATTAAATGGAAATGGGCAGATCATCTGGCCAGGATTCAAGATGGAAGATGGTCGCTGAGTGTCACAGAATGGATTCCTTACAACCTGAAGAGAAGAAGGGGTCGACAATGTAGACGATGGAGAGATACCCTGAAGCTAGCTGTCGGAACTAATTGGATGCGAACAGCGAGAGATAAGGATAAATGGAAGAAGCTTTGGAAAGAAATGGCCAACTCCACTTCCCAGTAGGTTTGGTCACCGGGGAAGTTAGACCATCACCTCCGTAAGGAGAGGCCTGTAGGGATAACATATTGTAAATATCTTAAGCAACTAAGGATCATTAATTATATAGTTTTTTTTTTTTCATTTAATAAGTATATGCATTATTATTATTTTTTTATTTATTTTTTTATTTTTTTTTTTTATTTTTTTTTTTTATTTATTTTTTTTTATTTTATTTATTTTTTTTTTCTTACCCTCTGGTTTTATTTCCGAACAAAATACAAATACAAATATAATATGTATAGCTGTCAGATTTGTCCTTCTGTTACCCGGAGGTATTCTAAAGAGGATTGCTATATGCGCTGGATGCACTAGTAATCTTTCAAGGGCTTCTTCTAAGCCTTTATTTATCCATTGCAAAATGGGAGGGACCATTCTTCTATTATTATTTTTCACAAATCATTATATATATATATTTTTTTTTCTTTTCCAATTATATGAGAACTTTTTATTAGATTATATATATTTTTTTTTTTTTTTTTTATTGAGATATATTACAATTTGTTACAAAATGAACAATAATAATATTGATAAGAGACCACATTCATACTATATATACAGAAAATAATAATAATGGTCAAATTTCATAAAATATAACATAAATTCAAATATATACAATAAAATAATAATATAAATAAAAAACAAAACAAATCGAAACATAAACCTATTATTGAGATAAATAAAAAGTTGGCAAATAAATAAACATCTTACACACAATCATAACTATATACAATATATACAATTGCTAAAGGGACCCCAGCAAGCGCTTTTCCCTCCACTTGTGGAGGAAAAAGCGGAATCCAAGAGATCCCAGCACCTCTATCTCAGCCGCATCACTGGTCTGAGCCAGTGGAGGCTGAGTTAGGGCGCTGTAGCCACAAACATACCGTACATGAGTGGAGGATCTGACCATTGTCAGAACTCCAGTTTAAATGTTTACAATAGGTCTCGTGGCCACTGCCGTTTCAATCTTCGAGGAGGATTGTAGGGATGGGTGGTGCTGGATAGGGATTGTGCTAGAGGGTTAGGATGATGACTAAGGTTCTGATGAAATTTGGAAAATTTGGATGGTACCAGGTCTAAAACAAACGGAATATTAAGGTCATGGTGTAGGGTACAGTTGGTAACGTAATAAGGAGCATTAACTATTGTTCGGAGGACTTTGGATTGGAAGGATTGGATGCGTTTAATGTTAGAATGTTTAGCTGTCCCCCACAGTTCAAGTCCGTAGGTCCATATTGGTTTCAGTACTGTCTTGTATATTAGTAATTTGTTGTCAACTGTAAGATGAGATTTTCTGTTTAGTAGTCTGTATAACTGGCCGAATCTGCGGTTGAGTTCTTTTCTTTTTAGTCTTGTATGTGGGTTCACGTCAGTCTTTTGTCTAGTAAAAAGCCGAGATACCGGACTGTGTCTGAGGAAGGAAGCGGTATAGAATTGAATTTAACCGTTGGACAGGATTTGCGTCGAAGGGTGAATGTGACGTGAGTGCATTTGCTTTCGTTCACCTTAATGCGCCAAGCATTGCACCAGTCTTCGACAAGGGAAAGGTGCTTTTGGAGATTTAGCGATGCTGCTTCAGGATCGGGATTGGATGATAAAATGGCTGTGTCATCAGCAAATGTTGCCAGAAAGGTATTGGGGTCGGTAGGGATATCGGCGGTGAAGAGGATGTAGAGGACGGGTCCTAAGACGCTGCCTTGAGGAACACCGGCCTCAACAGTATATTGTTCGGAAAATTCGGAACCACAGCGAACTCGGAAGGAGCGGTTGGATAAATAGGATCGGAGGATTAGGTATAAGGATTGAGGTAAATGGGTTTTGAGCTTAAAGAGCAGTCCCGGGTGCCACACCCGGTCAAAAGCTTGAGCTATGTCCAGAAAGGCACCCGAACAATACTCCTTGCACTCAAGGGCGGAGGAAATGTGGTCTACAACTCGGAGTCCTTGCTGAACCGTGGAATGTTGAGGACGAAATCCGAACTGATGTGAAGGAAAATTTTGAAATTACAAATACACAAATACTCGTGGACGGACATTGCAGTCTGCACTCAACTCCCGACGCTTTCATCTCCTACCTCCCGATTCTCCTACCTACTGGCCAACAGATCCTAACCGTAATCCTGACATCCTCGACTTTTTCATCCACAGCGGATTAGGCTCTCTGAATTTTTCCATAGCTCGCCTTGATGAACTATCCTCTGATCATAGTCCATTGATTCTAAATGTATCCATAACACCTATTCCTAAACCTATCCCACCGTCATTCATTAGGGGCCCTGTCAACTGGAACCTCTTCCGCGAAATTCTCACTAATGATATTGACCTCAGAGTGATTCTCAAAACCCCAAATGACCTTGACGACGCCGTATATTCCTTTACAACCGCTATTCAACAAGCCGCCTGGACTGCCTCCTCTCCCAAACAATCCCAAATAATTCCTTACAAAAGCCATTTACCACAACACCTGACAGACCTCATCAACAGCAAACGTCGAGCTAGAACATTATGGCAACGCACCCGCCACCCAGAAGATCGCCGCTCCTATAATTTTTTTTGTAGAAAATTAAAGCGGGAGTTGGCGATCTTCCGTTCCCAATCCTACAATACCTACCTCTCCTCTCTCTCGACTCGTGACAATTCCCTGTGGAATGTCACGAAGAGAATCCTAAAATCCCACACCATTTCCCATCCTCTCCGGCGCTGTGATGGTTCCTGGGCTGCTTCTGACAAGCATAAGGCCGAGGAATTCGCACAGCACCTTTCCAAAGTTTTTACTCCTCATCCAGAGCTTAATCCAACCCATACTGCAGCAGTTGAAGAGTTCCTCACGTCACCAATACCACTATCCTTACCACCTAAAGCAGTTAATCCCTCTGAGGTCAGATATCTTCTTAAAAAGCTTCCTCTCCGCAAATCTCCTGGATACGATCTCCTTACTCCCCAAATCTTAAGACAACTTCCACCTAAAGCTATTACATTCCTTACATATCTCTATAACTGTATCCTACGCACTACCTATTTTCCTCTCTTATGGAAACATTCAACTATGATCCTTTTCCTAAAACCAGGCAAACCTTCTAACAACACGTCATCTTACAGACCTATCAGCCTACTTCCGATCCTCTCGAAAATTTTTGAAAAGCTCCTACTAAAACGAATCCTAGCCAAATTTCAAAATTTTCCTTCACATCAGTTCGGATTAGATTATATTAGAAATTATATTTGATTATGTTACAAATTATTTTAGAACTAAAAGTTAATATTATAATTTTTTAAATGTTATTCTTGCAATAAAGGCTTTATTCATTCATTCATTCATACATATATCTACAACTGTATCTCACGCATTATTCATTTCCTTCTCTTACAGAAAGACTTAAATATCAACCTTCCTTCAGCACTTCATCATACAAACCTATCAGTCTACAACCAATCCACTCAAAAATCTTCGAAAAGCTGCTTCTCGAACGAATCCTAGCCACATTATTTTTAAGTGATTTTTTTTTTTTATATGTGTATTTTTAAAGGAAACTCCTCATATGTCTATACGATCTCTATAAGTCCAGACTTGTATCCAGTATAGTATATTACTTTAGCTTCTCTTTTAAACCCCAAAAGTTATCGGAAAGATGTAGGATCTGTAAGTAATTACATTAACTCCGGCTGATGCAGGTTAACAATACCTAATTTCATTTCACTACATTGGGCTGATAAAGACTAAAGTCCCTCTTTTAATTTTTTTTTCTTAAAATAGACTAAAAAAATAGCTCCCATGAAGGAAGAGAGGCAGGAAATATTGGACCTGGGGGACCCTTAGAGAGACCTCATTTATTTATTCAGCTGCAACGATTGCGTACAATTACTCACAAGGTAAATGCCTAGTGGCCACGGTAAAGAACGCTCAATTATTGAGGTGTCGCTTGTTATACCGTGTAGCGAGCTCTCCTATTTTTATTTTCCCGCTTATCTTCCATTTTCATATATATATATATATATATATATATATTACATGAAATATATAAAGGGGAACCCGTGGCTGAGTGGCTAGCGCGCTAGTTTCTCATGCTACAGGTTGCGAGTTCGAATCCCACTCCCGGCGGGGCTTTTATAATGATGTAATTAAATGGGGATTCACTCGCAGCCTCTCCCCCGGGTATGTGAGACCCGTCAGCCAAATGGTGGCCACTCACAAAATTAGGAGTAGGGAGTGATGACCCTACACTACAAATTTCATCGTGAAACGCGAGTTGTAATCTCTCAGATCACATCGCGAGGCCTAGGGCCTGCACGGCCTGTCACGACAGTGAAAAAAAAAAGAAAAAATATATATATATATATATATATATATATATATATATGCTAAGATGAAATATGTGTGGTTCAGTAGTGGTCGGGTGAGGTGCCGGAGGGCCGATGGTCCAGCGGTGATTATGAATAAACAGGCTAATTTAGATATCTCTGCCTTAGGTTTGTTTTCAAGTTACAGACTTATTTTTAAACATTTATTTTATTTCCTTAAATAAGACATTATTTTTTAGTTTCTTAAAAGGTACTAATAATATTTTGTTATTTAGAACTTTTTAATTTCGTAGTTATACTTTTCTATTTACTTTCATAATTCAGTATAGTAAGTGAAAGTAATAACCATAAAATATGCGAGTGGAGCGAATTCGATAAACAACTAAAGACGAGAATTGTGAACATATTTTTGTGTGCAATTTTGTAGTTTTTGAATACAAAAAATATACAAATATTTATATATGTCGGTCAAAAGTTTGTGACCACCTATGGTTTACATCAATAAATCATGATTAATCCCTATGTACCTTATTATTTATATCTATAAACCAACTTACTAATCAGGTATATATATATATATATATATATATATATATATATATATATATATATTGTAAATAACTGTATGAAAATAATAAATAAAAATAATACAGGTCGCGTTACTTTTAATGACTCAGAATAAAGTAAAGGATGTTTTTGAGCATATAATTAAACAGGTATTTATTCGTACTAGTCAGTCAAATGGTGTCTACTCACAAAAGTAAGTGCAGGGAGTGATGACCTTACCTTCTTATATATCAAGAATCGCAGTGTGAAATCAACGTCGCCATTCAAAGAAGAAACATCTATTAACAGCGACAAGGTTCCCTACAACTAAGGTAAACAACTTTAAATCCCATTTGCACTAAATTGTTCAGAAGTGTATATGGGACGAGCAAACCAAACATGATTAGGTTAAATATTATGTTCATAAATTTAAAATAATGTCATATCATATACCTCAATGCCATATTATGATATCAGAAATTTTATCTTCGTATTCTTGCACATAAATAATGCGTATTATCAGGCCGTGCCACTGCTTACTGAAAACTTATATGTCAGGGTACTTAAGGCTGCTTATGAGGAGTGAAACGAAAAATCGATATACCCTGTTCATTGAAGTTGTTAAGCTTTTTTTATGTTGGAATTGATTTCCTGGGATGGTATGCTCAGTTAAAAAAGGTCTTTTTTTTTCTTACCTTTTTTCTTTCAATTAAGTTGCATTGCAGCATATGCATGACTAGTTGCTGTTGATTTTTCTGGAATTTATAAACCATACAATTTCTTAGTTTTCTTGAAATGGATTTATTCTATTATTAGTGCTGCTGCTGGGTAGCTTCTCTACATGTCTTGTTCATCTCTATTTTATTTTAGCCAATTTAATAGATGTGTTGTACAATACAGTTGCAAATATGACTAAATATTTTTTAAAAAAATCTGTTATTAATTATTTTCTCACGTCATCTAAAAATCAGTCTTAAGCCCTCTTCGAAATCTTCAATGGGGATAAAGCTTACATGATATTAAAACATCTTAGTTTTACACTAATATAGCAAATTTAATCAAAGTCGTTTGGGAGCCGTTTAAAAAAAAATAATATACTTGTCTTAAATATGAAATTTGTCCGACTCTTCGTTTTTGAAATAGACTTAGCATTTACGCACATAAACGCAGACACTCTTTAATGGAGTTATTTCTGTAAAAGCCAGGAATAATATGCATCGGATTATTTTCTGTATTATAAAACATAAATCATGCACTGCGTTACAACTAAAATGGTTAAAATAAACATTAATACTTGTAAATAATAAGGTTGAGTAAGAATTAAGAAATCGAAACATGAAAGTAAATTTTTAAATATTTTATGTTTAATGTTAAATTAAAAAACGCTGCAAATTACTACACAATGGTTTATTATTTCCAACTAACGATATTACGGTATATCTTTATATTTCTGTTAATAAGCAATTAACTAATATAAAAAGCAATAAATAATTCAAAGGAAAATCGTATATCACCGCTGCTAACTTCAAAACGCTATATCTCTGCCAGTTCTGAACCAATCCAATGATTCTTTATTTATTTTGTAGTAAATTATATTTTCATGGAGGGAATTTTGTATTTATTTATTAATTAGGAAAAAAAGTTTTGTTATACGGGTGTTACTTATATTGAAACTTAAGCGATCAAATTAGGGGGGGGATTTTTATTTGTTTGGTCGATTGCAAAGTTTAATTAATTATCAAAACGGAACTTTTTATCGGCCACCATTTTTAATATAACCAGCAGTTATCAACGGCTAGATGTTAGGATCATCTTTGCATGCCCTAGTATTTTTGTGGCGAATATACAAAAGATCGGTTCAGTAGTTCACGAATGGCGGAAATTTTTTTTTTTTTTTTTCTATTCTTTAAACGTAAGTCCCCATATTTTAAGGGAGGATTTTTTTCCCCGCCAATTACAAACGTTCATTATTAAAATACTATAGAAAAAAATTTATAGTTTTTTTTTTTTTTTGCTAAGGGAAAATCGTCCCTCAAGAACTTAAAATCACTCCAATAAATTATTCCTTATGGTAATTATCAGGTGTTGCCTTCAGGTGTCTCGATTAATTCTAGAAGTTATGAAACAATAACATCAAGATTCAAATGTATATTCCAATCAGTCGCTTCCCAAAGCATTAATTAATACAATTCAATTATGACAGTTAATTTATGGGTGGTAACCAAACTCAAACAAGCGACGAAAACCTGCCCCAAAGGCCGCGACGTGAGACGCGGCAAGACAAGTGGTGCGGTGGATTCCAGCTAGCATTCAAGTCAAGCTCACCACTTCCTGGTAATTGGAGCACTAGTTCAATTTGAGTTGCCAATGCTAAGCAATCACCGATGGCTGCCCCTTCCCAAACCTTAATCAATTTCAATTCAATTTTCATTAAACAGGGATAATTTGGATTAATTCAGCTTATGTTAATAAGTATACGCATAAAAGAATAAAGTTCAAAACACGTTATGAGAATCCCCTAAAACAAAAACAAAGATAGACCACTGCAAATGCAAGTTTAAATGAGAGCAAGCGACAATAAAAACAGCTTAAACAACGTAATCACAAGACCCGAAAAGATAATTACAAACGTCTATAACAATAAAAAATATCAAAAGTAAATCCGAATTGAAATATGCATAAGCGATAAAAGATACAGCTCAAAAACGTAATCATAACCACCCAAAAGCACATTAATTATCTCTATATAAATAAAAAACATTACAAGTAAATTCGAGTTAAAATGCGCGGGAGCGATAAATAAATAAAACTAAAAAAACCAAATTATTTGGACCCGAAACACAATTTTCAACACCTATATCAATATGAAACATAAAAAATAAATTTTAGTTAAAATAAGCGAGAGCGATAAAAAATACAGCTCGAAAAACTTAATCATAACCACCCGAAAGAACATTAAGTAATCCCTATATCAATAAAAAACATTAAAAGTAAATGCGAGTTGAAATACGCATGAGCGATAAAAAATATAGCTCGAAAAACCTTATGATAACCACCCGAAAGCAAAATAATTAATCCCTATATAAATAAAAAACATTAAAAGTAAATTCGAGTTAAAATGCGCGGGAGCGATAAATAAATAAAACTAAAAAAACATAATTATAGGACCCGAAAACACAATTTTCGACACCTATATCAATATGAAACATAAAAAATAAATTTTAGTTAAAATAAGCGAGAGCGATAAAAAATACAGCTCGAAAAACTTAATCATAACCACCCGAAAGAACATTAAGTAATTCCTATATCAATAAAAAACATTAAAAGTAAATGCGAGTTGAAATACGCATGAGGAATAAAAAATACAGCTCGAAAAACCTTATGATAACCACCCAAAAGCAAAATAATTAATCCCTATATCAATAAAACACATAAAAAGTAAATTTTAGTTAAAATAAGCGCGAGCGAAAAAAATACAGCTCGAAAAACGTAATTATTACCACCCGAAAGCAAAATAATTAATCCCTATATCAATAAAAAACATTAAAAGTAAATGCGAGTTGAAATACGCATGAGCGATAAAAAATACAGCTCGAAAAACGTAATCATAACCACCCGAAAGCACATTAATTAATCCCTATATCAATAAAAAACATTAAAATTTAATGCGAGTTAAAATACACGCGAGCGATCAAAAATACAGCTCGAAAAATTTAATTATAATACCCGAAAACACATAAAAAGTAAATTTTAGTTAAAATAAGCGCGAGCGAAAAAAATACAGCTTGAAAAACGTAATCATAACCACCCGAAAGCAAAATAATTAATCCCTATATCAATAAAAAACATTAAAAGTAAATGCGAGTTAAAATGCACGTGAGCGATCAAAAATACAGCTCGAAAAATTTAATTATAATACCCGAAAACACATAAAAAGTAAATTTTAGTTAAAATAATCGCGAGCGAAAAAAATACAGCTCGAAAAACGTAATCATAACCACCCGAAAGCAAAATAATTAATCCCTATATCAATAAAAAACATTAAAAGTAAATGCGAGTTGAAATACGCATGAGCGATAAAAAATACAGCTCGAAAAACGTAATCATAACCACCCGAAAGCACATTAATTAATCCCTATATCAATAAAAAACATTAAAATTTAATGCGAGTTAAAATGCACGCGAGCGATCAAAAATACAGCTCGAAAAATTTAATTATAATACCCGAAAACACATTAATTATTCCAAAAAACTACCCCTCCTATCTAAAAAATCAAAATCAACAACTATCTTAAAACTAAATAGACGATAATTAATTTTTTTAAATATTAGCTAGTAAAAAACAGAACTTGATATCAAATATCTAAGAGACCCAAAAAAAATATAATTTATTATATGCCAAAATTATTAAAAAAGTCATAATGTTAATTAAAGTAATTATTTTTCAATAAATAAATAAATAAAACGGAATATTTAAGGCTAGAAGTGAAGAAAAAGGTGACATTTGACTTGGAAAAGGTAACATTTGAAATGGAAAAGGTGACATTTGACTTGGAAAAGGTGACATTTGAAATGGAAAGGGTTACATTTGACTTGGAAAAGGTTACATTTGACTTGGAAAAAGTTACATTTGACTTGGAAAAGGTTACAATTGACTTGGAAATGCTATAAACAAGATAACAATGACTGATATAAACTAGACATATTTAAATGTGTAGAAAACAACAATCACAAAAAAAATAATTAAATAAAAAAAGAAGCTTATTTACAATTCTATTGAGCCTGGATATTCATTAAGTGATTAAATTTGCGGGATTTGAAGGTAGAAAGAGAATTACAGTGACGGATGGAAGGAGGGATAAAATATAATAGGATTGAGGATCGAATGAGAAAGGATCTGTCCAAATGTGCAGTTTGGTGGGCTATACTGTATAAATCTGAAGGCCTGGAGCATGTACAACGGAGATGGATAGACATATATATATATATATATATATATATTATATATATATATATATATATATACATATGTTTGTGTGTGTGTGTGCATAGTTTAGAATCAGTAAAATGCGAATAAACCAAAAAAAAAAGAACAATAAAGGAAAAAGGAAAAAAAAATGTCCTACATATACGATTGTTACTCTGTTATTTTCGAATATTTTTTTTTCTCTTTAAATCTATATTCACGCCTGTCAGAATGTATCTTACAATCAGCAAATGTGCTGTACAAATTGAGATCTGGCATGGTAGGCATGAAGAAGGAAAATGCCCAGCAGCACCCCTTCCATGGCTTTATTTTATCCGAGGAGGTCCCTCATCCAGCCTCTCTTTAGCCTTCTTCTGACTGGCATTTTAGCTATTGACATGTCGTTAATCAGTCTATTGTCATGTCCGTTAAGTTTACTGTGAAAACGAGTATAGAGTGTTCGTATATGTTGGTCAACTGTTGGTTGTTGTAAGTCCACTATAAACGATCCCTCTATCGAATATTTATGAAATAGAAACAGTAACTTAAAATGAGTAAAAGCTATAACAAATTTGGTTCAAATAATGTTATCAGAACACCCGAAAATAGAATAAACGATTCCTCAATTAAATTATCAAATAATTGTAAGACCAAGTTAGGAAGCGGGTCCTTTACAAAAGATTTAGTTGAAAAAATTACTCAGTACGCTAGAAAAGGAACTACAACTAATCCTTTAATAAAATAATAATAATAAAAAAATTTAATTATAATACCCGAAAACACATTAATTATTCCAAAAAACTACCCCTCCTATCTAAAAAATCAAAATCAACAACTATCTTAAAACTAAATAGACGATAATTAATTTTTTTAAATATTAGCTAGTAAAAAACAGAACTTGATATCAAATATCTAAGAGACCCAAAAAAAATATAATTTATTATATGCCAAAATTATTAAAAAAGTCATAATGTTAATTAAAGTAATTATTTTTCAATAAATAAATAAATAAAACGGAATATTTAAGGCTAGAAGTGAGAAAAAGGTGACATTTGACTTGGAAAAGGTAACATTTGAAATGGAAAAGGTGACATTTGACTTGGAAAAGGTGACATTTGAAATGGAAAGGGTTACATTTGACTTGGAAAAGGTTACATTTGACTTGGAAAAAGTTACATTTGACTTGGAAAAGGTTACAATTGACTTGGAAATGCTATATATGTATTTAATTTTCTCTAAGACTCCAAAGCACACTTTGTATATTTTATTCTAAAGGGATATGTCCCTGGATAATAAAGAATATATTAATTATTATTATTATATACTTGTTATTCTCTATCTTCGAGAAAAACTGAGTTATGTGTAAAATTTCAATTTTTTCTTTCTTTTTTCTCTTTTCTATAATTGTTCAAGATGTTTTGCTAAAAAAATACTAATAAACTTTTCCTCTATCTTCAAAAATAACTGGTTTATTGTATTAAATCAGCTTTTACCGTAAAGTTTCAAAGAAATATCAAATATTATTTTAGAAATAATCGCATTAAATTTCAGTGAAAACTTATGTTTCAGATTTAATAATCTAAAATTAGGAATTATTATTTGCAACAATCACTTGAATTTTTCAGCTATTCATGACTCTCCATTACTTTATCGAATTTTGTATTTTAGATAATTTTGTATTTTTTTATTTCTTTACCTTTCCAACAGTATATTATACATTAATCATAATATTTAATACTATTTTTAATATATACATTTCGTAAGAACTGACGTAAATAATTATTCATTTCAATTTTTAGTTAGGTATTTTCCTAATCACCTAAAATCCACTGGCTTGGATAAAAAGAATTGACAAAACATAGGAGAGTGGACAGATTATTAGCATGACAAAGGAGTGACCAAAGGGTCATACGGTGCCGGTTAATTTGGGGTAGGCAATTACTCTCCTTTGAGCATAGAAAAGTCCGATCCAGTGACTGATGAAACCAAAAAAAATTACAAAAACACCACTTTCTCATACTTTATTTAGTTCGAGAGATGAATAGTTAATATTCGTCCTGTTTTTTACTTTCACTAATATATATATAGTTTTTTTAACCCAGTGGTAGCACTTCAGTGTTTATTTAATGTAGTATGTCGCGAGGCCATCGTCTTTTCAGCAGTCTCAGGGGATTATCAGGAATAGATGGGAATGAGAGTTTGCGGACGAGTGGGTTGGGGAAGACAGAAAATTTGAAATTAAAGGAGGTATGTCTAGTTCATGCTAGATCTGCGACTAATGGGGTATTTAGGTCTTTATGAATTATTTTATTGGTGACAAAGTAAGGGACATTTAGGATCTTTCGGAGGATTTTGGATTCCAAGGATTGAATACGAAAAGAATTGGATGGTTTAGTGGATCCCCAACTCAATCGCATATGTCCAAATAGGCCTTATACACAATATAAATTAATTTTTTGTGGTATGTGGAAAGTTTTGATCGTTTGTCAAGTAAGTGTTTTAGTGAACGAAATCTACGAGCTGTTTCTTCTCGTTTCAGTCTAGTGTTAGGATAAATTTTTTTTTTTAATTCAGTTTTCAATAATCCAATAAAATTCAATTTAGGATCCCTTGAGTCCAAATGGTCTGTGTGTGGTAAGTCTAACTCGAAAAGGATATGATGTAAACAAATTAAAATTTAATATTTAAAATGCATATATGCATGCGATATACCACTAACTTCTAGAAGTTTACGAAAACAAAAATTGTGATATTTAAGACAAATATACGCCCGAGATTTTACAGAAAAATTTTATCAACATCATCCGACAGGAAGTGCTACTTTACACCATGCATTTTGCAGGTTTTCACGATTTCTCGAAAACGGCTCTAACTTTAATTAATTTAGCTATGTGAAATTTAATGGGGTTAAAAATTGTGTAGGTTTCATTCTGACTGAAATAGTCTGAGAGTGCTAAAATGCTGAAATTTTTAAATTTCTTCCCCTAATGTACTTTTAGGTTTGCAGGTTAAAAAAGAAGAACTATAATATCTTATTTTTTCTATCATATAGAAAAAAAACAAGGAAATATATAAGTTAAACGACTTCGATATCTAGTTAAAGAAAAAAAAAATTTTGTATGTAATCAGAACAGTAATAATAGATGTATAATATACCGTTGGAAAGCTCAAGTTTAGAAAATTTTTATCTTATACACAAAGTTGTAAAAGTTAATGTATGAAAACCTTTTTTATCTCTAACTTTATCTAAAAAATCTGAAATCGATTAAAACAACGGAGGTAAGTGAAAGTCGTGTGCTGTGCTAACCAGAATTTTAAATTTTATTATATATATGGATAAATAAAATTAAATGTTCATATGTAACAAATAAAGCCATATGTAATGGACCTTAATATACTATATATTGTAGATTTGCCCGAACTAGAAACCTATTCTTTCATGATAAACTCCATTTACAGTCAAACTCACTTTTTGTAAACCTTATTCCCTGTCCATTCCCGATATTTCTCTCAGAAGACTGAAAAGAAGATGGTCTCGAAACTTCCTAATTTAGTTCAGGAGCGCGATTTCTCGCGGATTTCTCTACAGGTCTTTTTCATGCCATTTCACCTTATTTTATCCTACTGTAAATTTATTCGTTGTATTAGATAATAGGATTGCTGAATACAATAAGTATCAATAATGTTGTTTCAATTTTTTAGCATCCATCTTTTTTGTAGCATCAAAGTGTAAGAAAATATTTTCTTAATATTTTGTTTTTTACTTAAATGTATTTTAATTTTTTAAAATATTTATTCATTGAAATTTACGACTGTAATTTATATTACAACAAGTAAATACGCTAAAAGAAATATCACATGAGACAGACTAGTACAGGAACAACCCAACGGTAGCATTCTAGTAAATATTTTAAACTAGAAGGTCTGGAGGCCATCTTCTATTCAGACGCCTCGGAGGATTATCCCGAATTGAACAGAAAGGGTTGAAACTAGTTGGTTGGGGTGGGAATGGAGTTTGTCATAGAAGGATTTATGTCTGGTTTGGGCTAAATCAGCAACATATGGAACATTTAAGTCTTTGTGGATGATTTTATTTGTGACAAAGTAAGGAGCGTTGAGGATTTTACGAAGGATTTTGGATTGTAAAGAATGGATACGGGAAGAATTCGATTGTTTAGTAGAGACCCAAAGCTCAACTCCGTAAGTCCATACAGGCCTTATGATGGACATGTAGATGAGCCTTTTGTAGTTAAGTGGAAGGTTTGAGCGTCTGTCTAGTAAGTGCTGAAGTAATCGAAAGCGGCGAGCAGTTTCTTGTCGTTTCAGTCTAGTGTGCGGATTCCATGTGAGACATTTGTCAGGGAGCGGATCTCTTCAACAGGGACAAGTGGAATATTATGAAAGGGTACTGTAGGACAGGATGTCATTGGCTTACGACGAAGGGTGAAGGTTATTTAGTGGGATTTGTTGGAATTTATTGTAATTCTCCAATTCTGACACTCACATAGAGTAAGAGTTGGAGTTTGAGACATGAGAGAGGATATTACCACGGGAGTTGGATTTTTAAATCTTAAAATTCTATTTAATTATTATTTTGGTTTTTGTTTTAATCAAAAAAGAATAAAAAATACGATCTGCAAACAAATATGAAGGATTTTACAATAATTCATAACACATATAGAACAAAAATATAATAAAAACAATAGAATGATATAAATTAACTAATTAACGAAAAGTCGATAATAAAGCACATGTATTAATACTAATCCTTGTGAGAATCTGTAAAATATTAGAAATCAAAATTTTTTAAAAAAAAAAAAAAAAAAAAGCAATCTTATAAAGTCAATTTCAATTTAAAATTTAACTAATGCCAAAATTATTCGAGTACCTGAATTAAAGGAAATTTAACTTATAAATATTCTTACCTTATAAATATTTAAACCCAAATCTGTTATGTAATTGTAACAGAAAAGTAATTTAACCGTTTTAAACTATTTTTTCAACTACTTAAACAATTTTAATGGCTTGAAATGATATACATTACTATGCTTTAGGAAAATCGGGATTTTGATACTGATTCCATTAAACCAAGGCCCCTTCCTTGATAGTGGATGGAATAACTGCTACTCTATTTATAACATTTGTCATCCTCTACTTTCCAAATGAACAGAGAAATAGCTTAATATTGACGATCTACCAGGCAGAGTGTAATCTCGCTGGCCCCAACCCCCAATAATAAGGAATCAAATTTGCAAAATAACAAACCGACAAAAATTATTTCATTGTGTTTTTTGACCGCCTCAAGAACAATTTTTTCCTTTTATAACACGGAATATAGTCTTCTCGATCACAGCTGCTCCAAGTGACGACCCCCTGCAAATTTAATTTTTTCCCTTATTACAGTAGAGATGTTTGCCGAAAAGAAGGGGCGGGTAATGAACCCGTTTTTTCTCCAGTGCCCCGCTCCAGGAGGCCGGGCGACCCGCTGGATCAACAGACTCCAGGCAAACACTATTAGTATTCCCTTGTTGGCGGTTCCTAGTTCCTCTCATCTTCTTCCTTTCCAGCCGCGGTCTGTGTTCTTATGTGTTTTACACCGAGTTCTTAGCAGAATAGATTCCTGAACAATTTTCTGGAATATTCGTGCTTGTAGTTAGCTGAGAAATCAACTGTATTTTTAGGTAAAAAACAGGAAAAAAATAATCAGCTTGAAAAAAAAGCGAAAATATTTTCAAAGGTCTAAAAACATTTCCAGAATAAAAAGTGGTGAAATGAATCTAAATAATTTTCTTTATTCTGGGACCAATCTTTTCAGAACAAATATAGAGAAAGAGATCCGTGCTTGTTGCATGAATTCATTTATGTAGAGTTTTCAAGACATCTTTTCGTATTAATAAACAACACATAAACAGTGTCTCATAAATGTTAGTTTTATTGTTGAGCAGATACTAGACATCTTGAGGAACAGAGTTTTTTTTGTTTTTGGTTTTCACCGAACAAGCTCAATATATCTAATTGATGTGCAAGTACAGAAAAATAAGGAGGACCAAATGAAAGATTATAAAATTTCCCAGAAGGTTAAAAGTCGAACTTACCAAATAAGTCAAGTATGCGTATAATACAATCGCAAAATTAAATTTAATATTTCTAATCCGCATACAAGAATGAAAATACAAGAAAATGCTCGACGTTTTCGGCTACTCCAACACTTACTAGACAGACGCTTAACCTTCCACTTATACAAAAGATTAATTTAAATGACAATCATAATGCCTATCGGGACCTACGGAGTTGAGCTTTGGGGCTATACTAAATCATCAAACTCTTCCCGTATACGGAATAAAGGAACGCAAGTTATATTCTCTCTACGGCTAACAAATATTTTGACCTGCAGGTGGCCCTAAGGTTTTTTAATGGGAGTAAGAAATCCTTAGTTGTGCCATCCTTTGGGAGGACGTAAAAAGGTGGTTCCGAGCCTGTGCGGTGTCAGGTACTCGTTAAAGATCCCTATTCTAATAAAACCTGGATAGGAAAAATTTAGGACTCCACTGTAGCATAGTCCGATTAACCTTGTAGGAGAAAGTGACGTAAAACAATATCTTCGACAGTAATAAACAAAATATTCATGCTCCAATATCAAGAAATCATCTGAGATAAATGTCGACTTCCGACCATAAAAAGTAATGAATTAGTTAGCGTAGACGGAATAAAAAAATCTGGTGCGGGACAACACACGACTTTCACTAACCTCCATTTTTAAAATCTATGAAAGAATTTTCAAAACAGTTAGAAATAAAATACGTGAAACTATTAAGGAATTAATTAAATTGAATTTATATAGAAACATGTGTTTCATTAAAAAATCTATTATATTATTATCTAAAATAATCAGTTAGTTTTATGTCATTTCATCACTCTCTATTAACTTTTAAAAGCTTGTGTATGAGATATATTTTTTCTAGAATCTTTAGCTTTCCAACGGTATATCATACTGTATATTACTGCTCTTATGTTCAAAAACGAAAAATTGCATTAAAAAAATATTTTTTCTGTTTTCTCTTTAGTTGGGTATCGAATTTATTCAATTTATATATTTACCTGTTTTTTATCAGCATTAACAAGATAATATAGTTATTTTTATTGAATCTACAAAATTAAAGGTACTTTAGGGGAAAAAATCTTAAAAAATCGGCATTTAAGCTCTGTCAGACCATTTTAATCGGAATAAAACCTACATGATATTAAAGCCAATAATTTTACATTGATATAGCGAGTTTAATCAAAATCGTCGGAACTGTTTTCGAGAAAATCGAAAAAAGGTGCAAAATGCATGGTATAAAGTGCCTTTTCTGGTAAGCTCATTTTGATGAAAAAGTTTTTGTCACGTCTCGGGCGATAAGTTGTTTTAAATATAAAATTTCAGTTTCATAGGACTAACCGTTTCGCCCGGGAGTTACCACACACACACAGACCTTTTTGCGGGACTTGGTTATTTGGACTCAGGGAACCCTAAGAAAATTTTCACGATCACAATACTTCCCCTTACTATATATAGTAGGTGAAAGTAATAATTAACAACCTTAATGATAAGGATGAAGACCGGTGAATGAGTAAGAGAGTAAATGAAAGAGAATAGAGAGAGAGGGTGAGAGACAGAGAGAGAGATAGAGAGAGGAGAGAGAGAGAGGTGAGAGAGACTGTATAGGAGCTGGAGGAGCGGAGGCAGATCGATGGAGGTCTGAGGGAGCATTAAATCTAACAGGTGCCCGCCCCTCAAGTGGTCTTACCTACAGCAACCTTTTCCTTTCTTTTCCTCCCACCTTCCAGCGAGGGTTTTCCATGCTCCCTGCCCCGCTCCATTAGCCTCCGGATGGAAATGCCACGCTGGAACGGCTAAGTGCTTCCAAACGGAATCATTCCTCTTCTTACTATATTTGTCTTATGCTTTACACAACTGTTTCCTTTTTATTTTCTCACGGAATAAATTATTATGTATACCATAACTTAACCATTATAATTTTTTTTTTTTTTTTTAAGAAGTCAAACACAGTCTGCTTGACTCGATGGTAATGAGTATTGAGGCTTTAACAAAACCAATATATGGAAAAACAAATTTATTTTTTATTGAAATTCACAACTGCATGACATAATAGAAGCATTTTGTTTTGTTTTTTGAGCCGCGTAGGGTAGGGTCGTCACTTCCTACGCTAATTTATTGCGAGTGGCGACCAGTTGGCTGACGGGTCTCAAATAACCGGATAGGGACTGTGAGTGAATCTCCATTTAATTAAATGCTCGAAAAAGTCCCTCCGGGACTTAAATTCAAACTTACAACCCTTGGCGTGGGAGACTAGCGCGCAAGCAACTCAGCTACGTGCTCCCCTTATTTAATTTATTTCCCTTAATACAACCAGTATAAGTGCGAATAGACATAGGTCACAAAGCAGAATTGTAGAGAATGTAAGCACTCCAGAAACCATGGACCATCATTTTTTTCAGACACCTCGTAAAATTTTCAGGAATCGTTAAGGTCAGCTACATTTGGAGCATCTAAATATCATACTTTCGGCAATGAAAGTCCTTTTCAATCGGAATAATACCTACATTATTAAATTTGTCATTGATACAGCCATTTTGAAAAAATTATAAAAACGTTCAAAATGAGTGATAAAAAGTGGGTTCTTCTTGTTCACCGATTTTGTTGGAAATGTTGCTGTAAAATGTTATGTAATGTATTGAGGATACTGAGGGGAGTTCATTATTAAATAATTTTAATCTTAAACAATTAAATATTAAGAAGCCTTTGTCGGCAAAACATCAAAAGACATTTCCCAAACCCCCTTGGTTTGTCCGTGGGCTTGGGCTGCACCCCGCGGTACGCCTAGTATCTATACAAGGGTGGACAAAGGATGTATGTACTTTCCATATCAGTCCCGCCAGAGGTGAGCGATGGGGAGAAGGTTGGAAAGAGTCAGTCAAGTTTTATCCTCAAGAAGAGTGAGTCGGGTTCCATCTACAAGAAGAGGAGGTGGCCGTCGAGGTTCTGAGAGCAGCTGGAGGATGAAGCAGAGAATGGACGTCATGAGATGATTCCACCTTCACCAGCCGACACTGTTTTAAAGGTATCTCGTTATTTGTAATATTGTATGGCAAAGGTAGTAGTGAAAATGTCCCTCAGTATTCTCTATCAAAGTTCTAGGCAATGGGATAATATAATGGATATGTGTAAATTAATAATTATAGTAATGTATTAATTGAATCTTGTTTACTTTAATCTTACCCTGCATGCCACCTATTGGATTGGTAAACACGATACCTTTGGAAAGGAGATCCAATAGTATCATTAAAAATAGTTTATATATTGACTAAATATAGTAAGTAAGCTAGTTTTTGAAGCTACCGCTGCCTTAGAAAAGCAGCCGGCAAAAAACAAAGCAATATAGATATAAAGTAATAATGGTGAACTTTACATTCAAAATTTTACTTATTATCCAATAATTAACAATTACTCAACTTTATTTACACGTCTATTCCTTAAAGACCCCAAGAAATTGAAATACAATGAATTTTAAACTCTAGAGATTGATTTAAAGTTTTTCTTTACAAAAGGATGAATAAAAAAAAAAAAATATGTTAGTACAAGTTTCTTAGATATTACCAGTCCGATTATTTTTAAACTCGATACCGAAGTCACCATTATTATCTGAAGAACTATATTAATTGATCATCACCATCAGACATTAAATTAAAACTTGTCCAGTGGTTTCGTATATGATCTAATAGAATAGTAACTTAATAGCGACCACAGTACAGTAATTTGTAGTTTTTAATTTCATTTTATAATTTAGTTGATAGCTTATAGTATAATTTTCATCCACGCAATTAATTTATTCATACTATTGCAGTTTATATTTATGATGTGTTGTGAATTAAGTAAATTAAAAACAAATAAGAGATCATCTGAATCGGAACAAAAATACCCTGAAACCTGTTCGCATGCCGGCAAACTCAACCTCGCAGATAAAAGGGCAAAAGGTCATAACATTTTATACCAAGGCTATTTACTGCATATGTTTCCTTTCCGCTTTTCATGATAAACGTATTAAATAAAA
Source organism: Piezodorus guildinii (assembly GCA_023052935.1). Taxonomy (NCBI): domain Eukaryota; kingdom Metazoa; phylum Arthropoda; class Insecta; order Hemiptera; family Pentatomidae; genus Piezodorus; species Piezodorus guildinii. The sequence continues at coordinate 39,601,232 of CM041297.1, read as the reverse complement.
GAAAAATTATTAAATAGAAACTAAGCATGCACGGAAAAACAAAATAATATTGGTAAATAAGAAATCAATATTAGCGAAACCATTAGTTTTGTGCAGACCGCAAATATACAGGGTGTTTCAGTGTTAAGTGGCCGTACTTCGGAAATAAATTAAAGACAGAAAAACAGGAAGTATCCGGGAATGCGCAGTTAAGAAGCTAGTCAGAAAATGTTTTTCAGGCATTATCAACTACTAGCTTCACAGGAATAATTTTTTTCGGCAAATCTCTGGAATAAAAGTTGAAGATTATTTAATTCGTCAAACATTGGTTAGAAGCAATTTAATCTAGTATCCTTGGGCCCGGAGATACCTTAGTTGAATTACTAAATATTATGATGATGAAGAGGGAATGGTTGATTGTGTGTACGAGTATATAGAGGAGAAGTTAGTTGAGGGTGCAGTTGAATAAACACACAATTGTATAAACTTAATTTAATGGTGCTGACGTTTCGGCCTAAATTATAAGCCTTCTTCACGGCTATAAAAACAAACGATAACAATCAGTAGTAGAATACAATATATAAAGATGATAAAGTAAAAGAAATTATACTGATAATTAAAAACAAAGTAAAACGGTAGTTATGACAATTGACAAATATAATAATAATTAGAAACTAAAAGGCAAAATAAATTTAATAAAAGGTGAAAAATTAGATAATACCATTTTAAAATACCAATTTATTTTACTTATCATCTTTATATATTGTATTCTACTGCTGGTTGTTATCTTTTGTTTTATAGTCCTGAATAAGGCCTATAATTTAGGCCAAAACGTCGGCAACATTAAATTAAGTTTATACTTAAATGTGTGTTTGTTTGACTGCACTCTCAACTAACTTCTTCCATACTAAATATTATGTTTTGGGTTTGTTATTTTCAATAATGAAGCTTTGTAATAAAAAAAAAAAAAATTACCTCCTCCCCCTAAATTTGAGGGCTTACGTTTCAAGAAGTAGAACCCATATAACAAATAACCAAAAATTTGTTTCTCCGCCGTCAGCGGCATTTCTTCAAAACTACTGGACCATTTTTTTTTAAATTCGCCACAAAAATACTTAGTCCATGCAACGATGATTCCAACACTTAGACTTGATATGTGAATTATTGACTTTTGTATTGATTCATTATTGTGTATATATTTTATTGTAATTTTATGTTGTGTAAATATTGTATGAATGTAGTATGTTTGATATCATTCAGCAATACTATTAATGTCCAAATTGGGACAGATTGTAAAATTTTCTCAATAAAAATTGTTATTACTAAAAAAAAAAAAAAAAAGACTTGATATCAGCTGTTTATTTTTAAAATGGCGGCCGAATAAAAGTGATTTAATTCTATAACTCAGTTATTTTTGAAGATAGAGAAAATTGTTGTTAGTGATTTTTAACCAAAAAAACGGGAATAATTATATAAAAAGAAAAAAATTGAAATTTTACACATAAATACGCCCATAACTCAATTAATTTTGAAGATAGAGAAAAATGTTGTTAGTGATTTTAACCAAAAAAACGGGAATAATTATATAAAAAAAGAAATTTAAATTTTACACATAAATACGCCCATAACTCAATTATTTTTGAAGACAGAGAAAATATGTATAGAGCTTTAGAAAAAAAAGTTGATCTATATATTCCTACAAAATCAAAAGAATCATTTAAATTAGTTCAGAACTAGCAGAGATGTAGCGTTTTAAAATAAGCAGTGGCGATATTCCATTTTCCTTTGAATCATTTATTGCTTTTGAGATTATTTAGTTGCCTATAAAAAGCCATGTAAATAGTTATACCCTAACATTTAATATAGTTCTTTGGAAATAATAAACCATTGTGTAATAATTTGCAGTGTTTTTTTTTTGTGGTCCAACGGTACAATTTAATAGTAATTATAGGCAATGCATTTATGAGAGTTAAGAGTGTTAAAACACATATTACAGTTTCAGCGTTGAGGGGGTGTTAGTAAATAAAGATGTGTGTTAGGTTTAAATAGGAATGAAGGATTTAAAAATAAATAAAAATTTTTTGTACATTAGTGCAGTGTGTTTTCAGAAAATTTTCGTACAATACCATTAGTGCATGAACGAATGAATTCATTGCTAATGAATTTTTAAACGTATTAATTAATTAAGCATAGCTTAAGTAACTCATATCAATGAATATCCTAATACGTGAATGTGTCTCCTGAGGAATGCTTATTTATTTCGTCATAGGAATGTGTTCCTTGTTTTAAGAGCTTTACTACAAAAGGCTCATCTATATTACCTTCATAAGACCGGTATGGACTTAAGGAGTAGAGCTAAAGGGCTCTACAAAACCGTCGAATTCTTCTCGTATACAATCCTTACAATCCAAAATTCTTCGGAAAATCCTCCATAATCCTTATTTTGTCACAAATAAACTCATCCATAAAGACCTTAATATTCCGTGTGTTGCTGACTTGGACCATACCAGACACCATTCCGTCCATGACAGACTCCTTTCCCACTCCAATCCTTGCATCATCTTCAATCCCTGATAATCCTCCGAGGCGTCTGAAAAGAAGATGGCCACGAGACCTTCTATTTTAGAATATTTTTAGAGTGCTGCCACTGGGTAGTGTCTCTAAATGCAATGCATGGCAGTTTTTTTATATTACTATCACATTTACTTGATGTATTTTTTTTTAATTTTAATAGTTACGGTTTTCCTCATTACAGTAACCCTGCAATGGGTGCATTTATGTCTACGCGTACCATCTTGCGATACAACGCGTATTTTATTACATATATAAATTATGTTACAGAACATTAAGTTACATAAAAAATAAAATAAGTTAAATAAAACTATAAATATAAACTGATAAATTAATCATTAAACGTTGGTGGACCAGCTTGCTAATACAGCGTGTGTTGATAAATACACTGACTTACTACATAATTGTTATTTCCTCTTTAGAAGAGAAAAAATACTTTATTTATAAAGTAATGCTTCCTAACTATATCGGGTTGCCCAAAACACAGCATACTACATTTTCTTTAGAAATATTTGTTTAAAAAATTATAATATTATGTATGATAATACAATCACATTTTTCCCTAATTTAGTTTTATAATTTTTTGGTTTATTATTTTCAATAATCAACCATTTTAATCGACCAAAAAAAAAAAAAAAAATCACTCCTGCTCAAAATTTGAGAGCATACATTTCAAGATGCGTAAAAACCGAATAATGAATAAAAAAAAAATCAGTCCCAAAAATTGTTGCTTTTAGTGCCATTTGATAGAGAATTAAATGTTTGACCAAATGAAAAAAGAATCATTGAATTTGGTTAAGAACTATGTTAGATATTGCGTTTTGAAATCAGTGGTAGTGTTATGTATGATATGATGCTTTGAATTAGTTCTTTTCATATTCAGTTCAGAACTAGCAAAGAAATTAGCAGTGGTGATTTTCCATTTTCCTTTGAATTATATTTTCAGATTATTTAGTTGCCTATAAACAGCCAAGTAAACAGTAATACCCTAATATTGTTATTTGGAAATAATAAACCATCGTGTAATAATTAGCAGCGTTTTTTCTTCTATGCAAAAAAAACTCTCTTAAAAATAACAACAAAACATATTCAGATTAATCCTTACATATTTAAAATATTTACATGTACACATGCTTTTTACCGCGCATAAATAACTGAAACTTCAACATTTTAGGACATGAAGTCTCCTAGTGTTTTTAAGGTCTGATATTTTTCTGTTTTGTTTATAAATGATATTTTTAAAGACTTGCACGGGGAAGTCCTGTACTTAAAAACCCCAGGACGAGAAAGGTAGTGAAGACAGACTCTAAAAGCCCTATACATAAATAAGAGGAAGAGCTTAGGATGAAGAGGCGGGGAAGGGTTTTTTTATTCAACCTTTCCTAACATCGGGTCTCTTCCTCCAAGAACTATCTCGAGCCATGAATAATATTTATGATTAATTAGAGAAAGATTCCTCTCTTGAGTCAATAATGCTTATTTAGGATTTTCATGCCAAAACCAACGAACCCGAAAATCAAAAAGAGGTGGTATTTCTGATATAATCAAATAATAGTCATTACTTATACACTAACTCGACGACAAAGAAAAATTCTAAAATAATATTAGTGTAATAATATATTAGCCATTCAGTGTACACGTCATCAGTTTATTTAGTCAAAGACTGATTATATTGGGTGCCAGAAAAATAATTCAGAATATTGGTTTTTATTTAAAATAACCTTTACAACAAACGTTTACGAGATTATTAATTGTATGGATGTCAACACTAATTAATTCTCTTTCTTATGGTAGTTTTTGTTTACCTCTGTGTATTTTAGCTTCTTTGAAATAATTCAGTCTTTTATAAGATGTCAACGCGTGATATCCATATGATTTTTTTTTAAGAGTTTAAACTCAGCAGATTGGGCAGGAATGGAATAGAGGACTAAGATAACGCCTTCGTGGTCCGATAAACTCAAAGAAAAGGTCAGTCTCAAGAAAACTCTCAGGAAACAATACTTCCAGAGCAAGTCAGCTTCGTACAAGGAAAATAAAAAGAAAGTAAACGAACTTTTGGTCAAAGATAAAAAGAAAGTAATGGGAAGAGTTCGGGAAAAATCTGGAAAGCAATTACAAGGTAAACTAAAAGATTTTATATCGAAGCCACATGAATATCATAAAACAGGAAGACAAAAATGGAACAGTCCTAAGCAGGCCAGAAAATAACACTGATTGGCAGAATATTTTAAGAAATTGCTGGCCCACAATGGACAGGAAGTAGAAGAGAATCTGCAGGCTGGAAGTACAGAAGACTGCTGGGAGAAAGAAAACTTCATAGGCTATAGGTTCACTGAAGATGGGAAAAGCTGCTGGCATGGACGGCATTTCACCCGAAATGCTGAGATATATCGGCCGGAAGGGACTGGAACTGCTCCAGCACCTCATTAACATCGCTTGGAAGAGGAAAGTGATCCCAAAGGACTGAGAGGTTTCAACAATAATCCCGATCTTCAAAAAAGGACACAATCGTGAATGTCAGATCCATCGAGGCAAATCACTGCTCTGTGTCTCCTATAAAGTACACTCCAAAATACTTAAAAAAATATTGAGGAGCCTTATAGAACACAAACTAGGGGAAAAACAATACGGCTTCAGTAATAATAAGAGCACTCAGGATCAAATATTTACGATGAGACATATTTTCGAGAAGATCATAGAAAAGAGCAAAGAGATCTTCTCCTGTTTTGTAGATTTAAACAAGGCTTTTGACAGGGTCCAGAAAAGAGACATTTCTATAGCACTGGAAGAATATGGAGTCCACACAGGTCTAAGAAAGGCCATCTGAAGTCTTTAGTCTTAAGTGCAGAGAAACATCGTTAGAACGTGCAACCATGCATCAGGGGAATTCCTAACACAGCAAAAAATAAGACCCCTGTCTTATTCATCTTCATCCCTATGAAGCCTTAGTCCCCTCTTGTTTATCCTAGTGTTATATACTGCCCTGAAGTGAGCGAAACAGGAAATGAGACCATCCCATCTCGGATATAGGAACTTCCAGGGTGTTCAGGACACAGTCCTTGCGTTTGCTAACGACATGTTGGTGTTTGGAAACAATTGTCGCAACCTGCAGTTTAACTTGAAGATCCTTCATGAGAAATTCAAGACCATAAACATGGAGATAAATATCTACGAAACTAAATTTATGAGGATCGGAAAAATGAGTAACCATGAGGATCGGATCGTCAGGCTGATCGGAAGCCATTTGGAAAAAGTTGTGGACTCAACAACAAGTACCTGGGGGCCCAACTAATGAATACAGACGCATCAGCGGAGACATCGGAGAGAGGTTGAAAACGGCCGGAAGATGTTTTTACTTCCTTAGGAAAGGTAAGGAGGCCAGTAGCATACGGGTTTTAGATGGGATGGATAAGTAGTACCTAACGTAAACTTTTTTCTTACTGTCTTTAATATAATTTTTATAGTTTTCTTATTTGTCATTGTAATAAAAAATGTATAAAGAACTCAGGATTGCTGTTCACAGATAAAGCCCTAATGTTAATATAGTTGGTTATTGAAAGTTACATTTTTTTATCATATAAAAAAAAAGATTTTATGTTCTGAATTAGATAAGTGATTTTTAAGACAAAAAAAAATTGTCATTCTCCAAAATTGGACATGCTTTAACAATGGGTTTACATCATATGCTGTAGATTGGCTAAAAATGTTTATACTGGAACATGCTCATCCATTATTCAACAAGTTTATATAGCATCTAGCATCTCTTATTAAGAACTTCCGCTAGGAGAGTTGAACCCATTTCGGAGAAGGGACACTCCAATGTTTATTTAAAGGGTTGGTCGGCTGGGTCATTATTTATAACGACATGGAAGGACACAGAATCCTCACCTTGTTAACATCCCTAATGGACCAAAATCTGGCTATATATATATATATTTTTTTTTTTATTTTTTTTTTTATCTGTGTTATTGAATTAAATCACTTTTAAAAAAATAACCAGCTGATATCAACGTCTTCTAGGAGTGAAGATCACTGTTGCATGGACTAGTATTTTTGTGAAGAATTTAAAAAAAAACTGGCCCAGTAGTTTCGGAGAAATGACAGACAAATGTTATTCATTTTTCGGATTCTACCTATCTTGAAACGTTAGCCCTTTCTTTTGGTCGATTACAAAGGTTCATTTAAAAAAAAATAAACTAAAAGAATTTTTACTAGACTGCGTTATTATTTCCTTACCTTTCTTTTGATTTTCATTGAAATAAAATTTCCATACTGATTCTAAAACTCTATACATATTGTTTTCTATCTTCAAAAATAACTGTTGTAAAATAACAGATACTAATAGTCTATGTAAATAATTATTAAATTTAGTTAAAACGATATCTTCTTTACTACTTTCTGTGGGTATTGCGGTTATATATAATATCATCGACAAATTTAAATACAAAAAGAATATTAACAGGAATTTGAGGGATAACTGTATCAAGTAATTCTCTTAAGTAAATATCTGCCAGAATTGGAGCAATATGGGATCCCATAGGGCAGCCGTACTTTTGAACATAAAAGTTATAGTTAAATTGAAAATATTCGTTATCTCTGTAGAGGGTGAGGAGTTTGAGAAATTGGGTTTTGGGGATGGTTGTGGGTGTATTTTTTTGCCACTTTTTTTCTTTTAATTTTCAAAATACAAATACTTGTGAATAGAGAAGAGACATCTAATAAAACTAGTTTATAACCTTCAGGCACATGGATTTGGGAAATTTTATTCGGAAAGTTCGTATGTAGGGGAGTTAATAAATGATACTACGGGTCTCACTGGGTTTCCAGGCATGTGGTTTTTATAACTGAATATAATTAAGGGGATGTTGGGGGATTCGTGATGGGTTTCTGATACGTTTTGAAGTCTATATATTTTAGTTGTTTTGTTTTTTTATTGTATTTAGGACTATATTGGTATCTGTCCTTAATTTGTAAATAGGATTTGAACTGTTTTTTTTTTTTGTTTTTTTTTTATCCAAATGACCTTCAAGATTTGAATCCAAATCGTATATGGTCAATACTTGTTTGCCATAATTTAATAGAAACTTAGGTTACGGAACCAAATATAATAGAAAAAGATCAATAAATTAATTAAATAGAGTATGAAATAAAATTATGTAAATGAGAGAGGAAGGTGACTCAAAATAAATAGAAGAAATGAAATAATATTAAAATAAAATTAAACTCTGTGAAGCGCCTCATTTTTTTTTTTTTTTTTAATATTTTACATTGAGCGTTAATGAAAAATTGCTTGATGATCATGAACTTTTCTTTGTCTAACTTATGTAAAAACATGGCTTCTGTTTCTGGGGGAACCACTACTTCCCTTTGCTTTCTATATTTTTTGCATTGAAATAGAAAATGGCGCGGGTCTTTAGGGACTTTGCATGTTAGGCAATTGCCATCTTTTTCTATTTTCATTAAACTGAGAAATTTTTTGTGCAGCCATGGTTAGCACCGTTTTTTTATTTATTTATTTTTTTTTTTTTTTAATGTTTCATTATCTGTTAACAGTAAGTTGATGATATAATCATTTTTATTCATAGCAACTGTTTAGTTAGATTAGTCGGTTTTTGTGATTATTATATCCGGTTTAGTTTTTAAAAAGTTTTTTGAGGTTTTATATATTTTTTGGGTGCCCGAAATATACAAGTTTTAAGGATCAAATAATCAAGGTTCTCAAATGGTTCTGTGTGTGAACAATCTAATTCAAACAGAAGAATAGTACAAAACTGAAATTACTGGATCAGGTAGGTTTTAATTATTGAACAGTGGTTGACTATTGATTTAGGAAAAGTTTAACACATAAAAAAGCTATAAATATAACTTATTTGTTATTTAAACCTCTATAGTGGAAATAAACAGTAACAAACTACAAATAATGATTAATAAATTAATTGTTATTATCTATAGCGATATTTAATAAATCAGAAAATTTATGGCACATCTTTTTATAAACTATTATTAGAAGCTACTATATTTTTAAAAGATTTTTTTTTTTTTTTTTAAAGAGAAATAAAGAAGATTAATACATTTTACAAAAATAAAATACATCAAAAAAGAAACAGTTTGAACACGGAATGAAGAGCTGAGTTTATTATTTAACAGCACAGGGAAGACATGAATTCCGGTTGTCAGAACTACATTCCAGATATTCGCAGAATGTCAAGAAATAGATTGGAAACAAATGTGAAAATCGCCGTTTTTCCATTCAGAAACTTTATTAATTTACTAGAAGTATATTTACCAAATAAAAAAATTACAGAATATGCAAAAAAATAAAGTGCATAATAATAAAGTTATTTATCGCTCAGAAGAAGGAAAAGAAAAACAAAAAGAAAAAAAAGGAACCTGATCTTTACGAATTAAACTCTTAAAAAGTACCTCTTTCGATTTAAACTATTGAAAAATAGCTATTATTATCCATGATATGTTGACTTTAACAATTATATATTAATATATACTCGCACATTCTCTATCTTTCTTACACTCACTCACATGCTAAACAGTATTATCAAAAAGTACATTACCTTTATCAATAATTGATAGAATATTCTGTATGGAGTTCCTCACCTGAAACAAATTAAAATATTAGAATTATTTATATATTATAGTTTTGACAATTTAATATAGTTTTAGCCATTATAGTATGTATTTTGTATTCATCATATGAATTGTTTTATTTTTTAAATGATGTATATTATGGAGACGAAATAGCCAGAAGATGAATAATTAATGTACATTTATGTTACTCTCCTCGCGCGGATCTCATTACCGCGTATGGGGAGCGTCCCACGGGTGGCGGATGTGGGGATGGTCGGTGGAATTTCCTCGGAAGCTCCTCCCGGCTAAGTCCGATGGACTCGCTGACCAACAATGAGAGCGGCCCCCCAGGCTTGCTGGAGGGTGTGACGTAGGTTCGAACGCCCTACTCACATATTTTAGTTCACAAAATATCACCAAAAGTCATGGATTTATCTGAGGTAAAACGCTCATTATCCGGAGGTAAACTAGTCCCCCGTTCGGGTCTCCGGGTGGGACTGCTTCAGGGGAATCATGGCGCAAGATGAAAATTAGAGATCTAACAATAGGGACGTGGAACGTTAGAAGTTTAAATACGGCAGGTGGGTTAAAGTCGGTCGCGAATGAAGTTAAGGGATACCACTTAGATATCGTTACATTACAAGAGGTTCGCTGGCCAGGGGAGGGTTCGTTAACAGAAGGAAAGTATACTATTTGGTACGGGGGGAGCGTCAATTATTGTCTAGGTACCGGGTTTCTAATTAGGAATAGATTTCTTTCCGCATTACGGGACGTACAGTTCTTTAGTGAAAGAATATCGGTTGCTATATTTCAAGGGCGTTGGTTTAAAATCGCGTTTATAAACATTCATTCTCCCACCGAAGACAGTGATGATGAAGTAAAAGGTGGGAAATGCGGGTTATTATTCAGTTGCTAAGTTACTTAGTTCGCGGCTTCTATCCAAAAACTTAAAGATTAGAATTTATAAAACTATTATTCTTCCAACGGTTCTTTACGGTTGTGAAACGTGGCCACTTACTTTGAAAGATGAACAACGGCTTAAGGTTTTCGAAAATAAGGTATTGCGTAAAATATTTGGTCCAAAGAGAGATGAGGCCACTGGGGAGTTTAGAAGGTTGCATAACGCGGAATTGCGGAACTTGCATCCAGTGAATATAATTGAGCTGATTGCATCGCGGAGCTCAAATGGGCGAGTAAAGTTGTTGGGCTCGATGACAAGCGGACTCCGAGATAGTTGGTATTTGCTGATCCGACTGGTAGGCGTCCGAAAGGTAGGCCGAAGCGGAGATGGGAGGATTGCGTTAAGGCTGATCTCGGGGGCTTGGGCTTGAATGGTGAACATTGGACGAGTCTGTGTAGGCGGAATTTGGTGGTATCGGCATCGAACCTTCGGGTTCGCTAAGCCTATTATTATTATTATTATTATTATTATGTTACTCTTAGGGGACTATCAGTCCCAGAATAAAAATTATTTTTTATTTAATTTCATTTCCTTCATTTCATGTCATTATAGAATATTAAATAATTATAAAATATTCAATTTCTGTTGTTCTAATTATAAGGGTAAAAAACTGCTAATGTTAATTATCGCCCTCACACCTTTAACAAATTATTTGATAAAAATTAAAAATAATAATAAGAAGAATAAAAAATATATAATAAAATAAATAAAAAATATAATAAAACATATAAATAATAAATCAAAATTAGGTTGAACTGAATAATAACATAATTAAAAAAGGAAGGCAGATGTATAATAGGTGCTTAAACTTTGAATATATTTATAACCAAGGAAAATTATTTTAAAAATTTCTGCAGAGTTTCAGAAAATTTAGATGTAGCCTAATTTAGATAATAATTGTGTTACTTTTAGGCCCAATAATCTGTAATTAAATATAACAAAAAATATATCTGTAACATTTCGGTTGGGTATTTCATTATAAGTAATTAAATTAATCATTAGTTGTTTTTTTTTGTATATATAAATAAAATAATGTAATCAAGAGCCAATTAAGGCCTTGAAAAGTTGGTTTGTAATTAGAGAGAAAAGTGTCTGATGTTGATAGATGAAGAACGAGTATGACTGAAATTGGCCATCAAGTTTAATTTCATTTCGCTGCCTACTTCTCATGAAAATTTAACGTTTTTGAAAATTGAAATACGAAAATCAACATCTAGATAATTTTAAAATAGAAGCTACTTATAGAAATAACTAGCAACACGGATATCAAGATTTCATTTTATTTTAATAATTTCAAGAATCTTGGGACAATGGCTCTCATCAGTGACGCGGATGAGATAAGAGGCGCTGGGATCTCTTAGATCCTCCTTTTTCCTCCACAAGTTGGAGAAAAACCCCTTCCAGGTTTCACAAAAAATTATAATTTTGGTATATAGGTATACAATTGTGTTTATGTGTTGCACATTCATTTATTAAACTTGTACTTACATATTTTGTTATTATATACATTTATTTTTCTTTTTAAATGTAATTTGAAATTACCATTGATTATTCAGTAAATATTGTATAAATGCGATCTTATAGCGTTATCATTGTACATTTGAGACTAGTAGTATTATATGAAAAAATTGATACAATTTTAGCAGATTGTTTTTTTAAATATTAGAAATAGTGAAGATGTTAGTAAATGTTCTTACATACATTTATTTTTCTGTTTAAATGTAATTTTACCTTACCATTGTTTATTCTGTAAATATTTTATGAGTGTGATCATATAAAATTATTATTATTGTACATTTAAAAGAAAATTTAATATCTAAATAAAAAAATTGATAAATTTTAATTTTGTTTTTTTAAATATGACAAAATATGAAGATGTAAGTAAATCATATTCTATGTTTCACTAACACACTAACTAGAATATACACATTCTAATTGAGTAGTAGAAAACAAAATTTCAGCCTGAGATCAACGTAAATCCATGTCTAAACAAAATAATCCTCTATTGTATGTTTGTTAACATGGAAAAAAAAGAAAAGAAAAAAAGGGGGAGGGGAGAGGTGTTGCTTGTGGTGGCTAGGCTAGCATCCGTCTAAGCCCAAATTAAACCCTGTCTGTCGGGGGTTTTTAAAGGGATAAAAAATCTTGGTTATGGTGACTGTCGGAGAGGACGTAAAATAGTAGTCCTGAGACTGTGCGATGTCAGGTACTCGTTAATGCTTTCTACCATAATCAAATCTGGATAAAAATAACTTAAGACACCTACGGTAGCTTTCTCCGCTTAGGCAAAGTACCACAAAAGTTATGTCAAAAAAAAAAACAAAAAAAAAACATACTAACTTCTACTCCTTATGTCATTTAATATTTGTATTTTTTATTATAAATTACATTTTCTAAATGATAAATATAGATATTTGTTTGCGCTGTATTTACAATTTCCGCCAACGCTGGTATGCGGAATAAATTTCAAGTGCAAACGGAATTTAGATTCTCTCAAGAACACGCCATTATACAGGGCAATAAAAGCGACATTTATATAAAAGAAGCAGCAATATATTTTCCCGCTCAAAGAACCCCTGAAAAGCTGTTCTAACTTCTTGGCAAGCTTTTTAACTAATTAAAGGAACGCTTCCCTACATTTTAAGGAATCGGAGGCAGTCTTAAAATGAAACAAGGACGAATCGCAATTTGTTTTTTTTAAAAAGAAACAAGAGAGAAATATATATATTAAATCTTGCAATCGGAATGGGAAGTTGGATTTAAATAATTTTTAAAAATATTTAATTTGAAGTCAAAAGTATATTTTAGGTGCAAAATACAATAGTATACAAATGCAAAATGGTACCATTATTGGTACCAGCATTATCTGATTTTTTTTTTTTTACAAAATATATAATACTATCACCCATAATATAAGATATTTGCTTCCTTTTCTTTTTCAATTTTCAGGAAGTTTTTCTTAATATTACACACTTGAATAAGCCCACCTTAATTTCCTTTTTCTATTTATTTATTTAGTTTCATAATTTTTCACATCATTTATCAACGTTTCGGGGTTCTTTCCCCATTCTCAAGACTATTTTGAAAACACTTCTACATATATAATTCATTATTTCACTTTATAGCTTACTGCTATTCGTCTACATAGTGTTTATTAGCTGACTGTTTCTATTTATTTATTCAAGATATTTGCTTTAATTAAGTTTTAAAATATTATCACGATCTGACCTTTTTAGTTACAAGGAAGCTGATACTTCATTCACAGAAAAAAAAAAATTATATCCAAATACAAAACAGAGAATACACGTCAAAATAATCTTACTGTCAGAAGTGATGAACCAATATATTATAAAAATTATGAATCATCATATTTTATATAAATTTCAGATCTAACTTCACATGAGATGGGTACACGATTTCTTTACTCGTCTAATTATATTTTTATGTTTTGCATATGGACATCCTTTAACTAAATAGTACATAAATTAAACCCATTTTACGATAATTTCTAGAATGTTTTATGCAAATTCTCTATCATGGTATAGCAAAAAATACACGTCTGCCAACTCAAAACGTGTGGATTACAAAATGATGGACATTCAAAAAGGGACTAGACGGAATTCTGAGTCATTTGACCAGGATTTTCCTTTTGAACTCATAGTACTAGGCGATAATGCGAATCAAACAAAGCTACTCGGTCATTCACAGGTGGTTGGAAAGCCGCGGCAGACAGGTTTTTAGGGACTGAAATTCTGACCCATGTAACCATTGCATTGACATTATGTCGGTGAGTATTAGACCTACGGATTTCTAATACTACACAAATTAAAGCTAATTTTATACCTCGTAAAGCTGTTTAAACCATTATATTGTTAGGAACAGCCGTTTACATGGTATAAACCAAATAAATGAAAACAATAAGGAGTTTCTCGGTTTCCAGTTTTTTGTAAGAACAATACCTATATAACTATTAGTCATACAGATAGATGTGTTTTACAACTCAAATTAAAGAAGATTTAATTTTCTTTATCAATTGTTATAACGATTATTCAAATGGGTTGAACCGTTTCTATGGTAGTAGACACAATAATGTTAGAAAAGAGTGATATCTTGTTTTTGGCATTTTTACTTTCACTTACTATATATAGTAAGTGGAAGTATTGCGATCGTGAAAATTTTCGAATTCCAGTTTTCAACGGAAATACACGTTTTAGGGTCCCCGGAGTCCAAATAACCAAGTCCCGCAAAAAGGTCTCTGTGTGTGTGTGTTTGTGTGGTAACTCCCGGGCGGAAACGGTAGGTCCTATGGAACTGAAATTTCATATTTAAGACAACTATACGCCCGAGACGTGACAAAACTTTTTTCATCAAAATGAGCTTACCAGAAGAGGCACTTTATACCATGCATTTTGCACTTTTTTTCGATTTTCTCGAAAACGGTTCCGACGATTTTGATTAAACTCGCTATATCGATGTAGAATTTAATGGGCTTTAATATGATGTAGGTTTTATTTGGATAAAAATGGTCTGACAGGGCTTAAATGCCGATATTTTAAATTTTCTTCCCCTAAAGTACCTTTAATTTTGTAAATTCAATAATAATAACTAGATTATCTTGTTAACGCTGATGAAAAACAGGTAAATATATAAATTGAATAAATTCAATACCCAACTAAAGGAGAAAACAGAAAAAAATATTTTTTTAATGCAATTTATCGTTTTAGAACATAAGAGCAGTAATATACATGAATGATATACCGTTGAAATGCTAAAGATTTTAGAAAAAATATCATCTCATACACAAACTTTTAGAAGTTAATGGAGAGTGATGAAAAGAAGATAAAACTAACTGATTATTTAAGATAATAATATAATAGATTTTTTAATAAAACACATGTTTCTATATAAATTCAATTTGATTAATTCCTTAATAATTTCACGTATTTTTATCTCTAACTGTATTTGAAAATTCTTTCATTGATTTTAAAAATGGAGGTAAGTGAAAGTCGTGTGTTGCCCGCACCAGATTTTTTTTTTGCAATTCCTGTATATAATTGAATATTAGACATACAAATACCTTTGAAACACTCAAAATACTTGATGAATAACGTTAGTAACCGTAATTATGTTAGAAAAGAGTAATGATATTCCCTTTTTGAATTACCACCATTTTGTGATCCACCCATAGACGTATATTTTTTGCTTTACCATGACAGATGCTTTGCTTCGACAGATAATTTTTAGTAATTCATATACCCCCTTTATTCTATATTCATTCATTGTATTCATTTTGTATTTTTTAGCCCTAATGATGACCCAAAATGGGGGTCGAAACGTTGGCAGACAATAAATAGTTATAACTGTCGTTATTATTATTTTTTTTATTTTACTGACCTTCACCCGGACTAATTCCTTCCTATAAATTATTTTTGTTATAATAAAATATTTTTAGAAGAAATATAACTCGCCCACATCTTTTCTACCTCAGATATATATTATTATATAAGACAGAAATATTCTGTAGACCTTTCATTATTTTTAAGTCATTCTTAAGGTTTAATGAGGTTCGGTATTTTCCCGCTCACTGTTCTGAGAATGCTTGATTTTTTCAAAAAATCAACTAGTTGAATTGTTTAGCAACTCTTTAAAAACTAAGAACTTTAGTTTTTTTTTTTTTTTTATAGTAGAAATAAGATATTAACATTTTTATTTTTTATATTTTACATCCAGGTATGAGATTATTTAATGATTCATTTAAGCCAATAAAGTTATCTCTGTTTACTCATGGTTGTGAAATTGATAAAAAAAATGTTGCAAGAGTATTGATGTGAAAAAAGTTGTTTCAGGATACAAAGAATTGGAGGAGAGTGGTATTGCTGTCATACAAGAAGGGAGATGGACGGACGGTGATACCGCCCAAGCCCACGGGGAATCCGCCTTACAAATATACCCGAAGCAAGAAGGTGGTGGGATATGGAAGGGGAGTTTAATATGATTATCGAACCCTTCCAGGTCCTCTTATTTTTCCAGTGCGACTCCCTGGAGGGATTCCAGGCCTCCAGAGGGTCCGAGGTCAATAGAATGTCCTTTTCCCTCTCCTCTGAGGTGTAAGCCAAAGGAAATATTGAAGGTCCTCCTCGGGAATATAACCACTGTAATAGGGCGAATTCCATTTCTTTTTTTCTTATTTTCTATTTACTATCCTTTGGGAAATCTTTAATAATATTTTTTTTTAAAAGTATTTATAGTGATTTATAACTGATGATTTATTATACTATATGAGGGATAAGTAGGCTTAAATTTAATTACGTTGTTATTATTTTGGTATTAACAACACTAAATATTGTTTTTCTTTATTTAGTAATTCGGATTGCGGACAGATTGTACAATTCTCTCTCTATTCAAAAATAATTAAGTTATGGGGATAAAATTTCTATTTTCTTTTTTGTTATATAATTATTTGCGTTTTCTTGATTATAAAACTCTTTAAAAATTTTCTTTATCTTTAAAAATAACAGAGTTATTAAATAAAATATTTGTTGTACGGCCGCCATTTTAGAACTGATCAGCTGATACCAACGTCCTGGTGTTTCGATCATCGTCGGATGCCCTTGTATTTTTGTGCCAAATTATTATTGATAGTAAATTATTGTTAAAAGACGAGAAGCTCCATTAATTGATATTATAATTAAACTAGACTTTTCTAAATAGATAATAGGTCAAATTTATGACGAAAGGAAAACATTCTTTCTTATCCGGGCTTGGAACAGGCATCGGTGGAGTTGAAATAGAACCTGCATTACTTTTATTTCATAATATGAATCGAAAGAAATAAACATTACTAGTTCTAATTCTATTCCTTCATATATTCGTCACCCTGATACTCTCCTGACCTTCAAATCCCGTCTATTCAATCACTCCCTTTCTTTTCAAATTCCCAAAGAACCCCAAATAGATTTAAAAATTTATATAAAGTAAAAAATAGAGAAACAATAATTTAAATATAATATCTTATTTTGTGTACACTTGCACGTTTAATTATATTATTTCATCAACATCTCACCAATATTGTAAAGCTCTTTTAAATAAGATTTTTTTTTCTTGTATTTCTTTATTTCCAGATCGGCTGCGTGAGCCATACATGGGTTTATATATAAACAGTTATTACAATTACTAGCAATTGACAAAGGAGGGGTATAGTCTCATGCAAAGACACCCCTAACTATTTTATATTTATAATTATACTGAACAGTTAAATAAAAAAATTTAAATTAATCAAAACAAACACTTGAAATAATATTGAAACACAAGAATGAAATGAAACTAAAAGTAAATAAGTTCATGTAAGATAATAAATTAATACTTGTATAAGGTAATTAAAAAAAAGAAGATAAAGTAAATGTAGCTCGAAAAGAATCAATGAATAAATAATTCACTTTCACAAAAAAGTAAATAAATAAATAAAAAATACATTAAAATAATAATAATAAATAAATGAAACATAAAGGATTGAATATATGCTGACAATAAAAGATGGATTCACAGAAGAATGTCTTGTAGAAGTCTGGGTTTGAGTCTACGAGTTGTCGTTTGAACCCCGGATGTTGTAGGCTACAGCACCTCTTACTGCTGGGAGCTGTGAGAGGTATTTAGTGAAGTGGTCTTTGATGAAGTCATCGATAGGTTCAATTTGAAGCTCACGGTACAGTTGAGGTTCATTACTAAGGAGCATCAACTGATATTCGGAGAATTTTGTTTTGAAATATTTGGAGCTTTTTCTTTTAGTTGAGGAACTGCGCCCCACACTTCACCACCATACATAAGTATTGGCCGAAGTACAGTTTTATGAATAAGCAATGTTAAAGCAGGTTGAGATTTTTATATACAGACATATTTTCCTGTTTTTTTTTTCTAGTTTTGTTATTGATAATTAGAATTATTATTATTATTAGAAACCATCTTTTAATTTATTACTGTTGTTTATGTTTGTCTTTTCTTTATTTATTTTTTTTTTGTGCTCTAAGAAATTTATTTTATATATATTTTCTAATATTATTCTAAAGGGATTTGTCAAGAATAAATAAAAAAATTATTATTATTATAATTTTTGTCAACAGCAATTTTTATTGAGTAATATTACAATCTGTCCCCATTCGGACATAAATAATAGTGGTAAAAGATAACATTCATACTACATTTACACAATATTCACACAGCAATAAAATATGTATAAAATAACGAATCAATAAAATGTTTACAATTTTTTTATATTATTAATACTGATAGTTATTCGCTAGGAGGCAATTTGGTATATACCAAGGTTGATTCCGAAATACACATAATTTCTAAAATGATATAAAGGCATGTTTGTTAGTTTTTTTTTTAACACGAATAACATCTATTAAATATTTAACAAAACAAAATATAAGATAAACTCCCCAAGACTTCCACGAAGTATATACATTTTTTTTTTGGGATCACTTGTAGCTGGGTGGCTAGCGTAACAGCCTCCCATGCCAAAGGTCACGGGTTCAAAACCGCAGGTGGTCCTAGGATTTTTTAATGGGAGTAAAAAATCCTTAGTTACGCCGTCGTTCGGAGGGGACGTTAAAAGGTGGTCCCGAGCCTGTGCGATATCAGGTACTCGTTAAAGATCCCTATCCTGATAAAACCTGGATAGGTAAAATTTAGGACTCCCACCGTAGCATCGTCCGATTAGCCATAGTTGCATAAAAGTGACGTTAAAGGAATAAACAAACAAACAGTATATAATTTTTATTATTTATCTCATCTTTATCTTATATTTTTATATGAAGTATCCTCAAAACCCTGAAGAAGCAAAGAGAATGTATACTAAAACGTTATGGCAAAATTGAAAACTAGTAGACGACAAGGAAGATCATATAATTAATAATTTTTAATATGATACAAACCTTAATTATGTTTTATTTTACCTTGTTTTAATGGTGGTATTTATTGCACCACTTGATGTTTAAAGGTTAAAGTTGGATGTTATATAAAGCTTCGAGGCCCTGGTCGATGGAAAGAGGAGAGCTGTTGGCCCAGGGGAAAGTGCGTTTAACTGAAAGCTGATCTTTGATTGGTTCTCCCGGTCCCGCAGGATGCTCTAAGATAAACAACCCGTCTTATTAATGAGCAATATACACAGTTTTCCTCAGCAAATTTCTCGGAATGCTTTCTCTAAGTCTTAGAAACACTTTTCTAAGACTTGTTCTGTTGATATTTCATAAGGAAAGGCTTGAGGTTTATGTATGTGGCAAGGGAAGAAGCAATACTTGGAATAAGGCTCAAGAGCATGACCCAAAGTCTTCACCAAAAGTCTCCTATATCTAATGTAAATTAACTGGGTAATAATCGTAAGCAGCTAATCCCTCTCTCTCACTCTCTCTCTCTCTCTCTCTCTCTCTCTTATATATATATATATATATATATATATATTATATATATATATATATATATATGTATATATATATATAAATCTCGTTTCACAATGTTGGTTCGCGATAAACTCGGAAATTACTAAATCGACTTTCATCAAACTTCGTAATTACCTGTTATTTGGTACAACTTAAATGATAGGATAGTTTTTATTACTATTCTAAATGGTTGAAAAAATATTTTTCTAAAACGTAAAACAATATTTGATTAACTGTGGCAACACTGGTTCCCAAGTAACCTTCCCATATCTTCACATATGTGATTATTAATTCAAATATAAGTGTGTGTAGATTGTTTATATGCGTTCTTATCTACAAAATATACATTCACATTATAGTTTCCAGTTAAGATAAAGTACATATTACTATACAATTCCAGAAAAATTATAAGTACTCATTTGAATGACTATGAAATTCCTAACCATCTGGAAGCAAAATCATCTTAATTAAATTATTTAGCAAAGATACTATTCCAATTTTTAAGAAATATATTTAAGAATATTGAAGATGATATCCATATTTTTTGTGTTGGTTCCCGTAGACACATGTTCAATTATTATTAGTTTTTTAAAAATAATTCTAAGTGTTAATCTTTCGTTAACAAACAAAAACACGTTGTTTTTTTTCTGGAGAAATGCTTCACCTAAAATTGAAGAAAATATGCATCTATGTTGCAAAGGAGTTATGATGATATGCAACGGTTATTTTTAAAAGATAAAACGATGTTATTGAATAATTTGGATGTCGCTACTTGGTACTGGTATGTAATTGTAACATTGAGTAAATAAAATTGATATCTCTCATGAAATAATAATATTTTATTTATCATAAACAGAGTAGTTCATTGCTATTACTTTTATATAACCTCATTCAACATTTTCACTATCAACATCTTTCGTAATTTGTAGCAATTTTTATTTATGAAATTGAATTCACCAAACCGCAAACAAAGATAAAGAAGTGTAGTTTTTGTTCTATCTTTTCAATGTGTCTCGATATTTACAGTTTGTTAATTATAATAATAAGTTAAGTTTTTTTAAAATCACTTTCCTTATCAACCATAATTCTATCTTTAGTCTAACAAGATGCCATTTTATTCTGTTAAATATAAAATAGCGATCCAGCCTACTTAGGCATACCCAAAATTACTCAATATATTTTAGCTGTAACGTAATTATTACGACTTCATAATCATAGTCAAGTAAAAGTAAAAAATAAAAGTTGAATTATAAATATTAAAAAAAAAAATAATAATAGATATCCTACATTTTGGAAATCATCTTCTTAATTGAGGTATTGGTTTCAAATAGATCTAGTTATAATTTATTTATTGGTCGTATTTTAATGAAGAAAAAATAGTGTTACGAAGGACTGGTTGTGTTTTGACTCTTCTGGAAAGCTTACAAAAACTGATGTAAACTATTTTGTATTTTTAAGTAATCACATGGAAAAAGTGTTGCAGTCTACCATCTGATCTGAAAAATTATTAAAAGTTGACACAAAAATTAAGTAATTCTTAAAGTTACTATTGTAGCAATTTATAGATCTAAAAATAGTACCTACCGATGATATATAAAAGATATACTGTATCTTTTATATGCTTAAGTTCAAACCAAATATATTTCAACCCACGGACCCGGAAAGTATTTTAATGTAATCCAGCCTTCTGCATAAAGGCGAATGAATAAATCATTACATCGGCTTAAATAGTCCCTGAAAAATTATCATTTATTCATACACCATTATGTGCTATCACTAATTTCGTGCTATACCTTTTCTGATTTCTCTCTTTTATTGTTCTTCTTCCAATGGCGCGAAAGGCCGTGTAGGCCCAAGGCCTCGCGATGTATTCTCCTGGGAGTTTACACTCGATTTTCTTGATGCATTTTGTTGGGTAGGGTCATCACTCCCTACGCCTAATTTTGTGAGTAGCCACCATTTGGCTGACGGGTCTCACATACCCGGGGGAGAGGCTGTGAGTGAATCCCCAATCATATAAATCCTTATAACAGCCCCGTCGGGACTGGGATTCGAACTCACAACCTGTAGCAAGAGAGACTAGCGCGCCAGCCACTCGGCCACGGGCTCCTCTCTCTTTTATTACAAGCTGATATTTATTTATTTTTTTTTAGAGTTTTATATACTCAATTTCCTTATTCAATAACAAGCAATTGAATATTAGCAAACATAAAATTATTTTATTGAAATTTTCCCGATGAATGAAGTGGACTGTTTTCAATTATTTTACTCTAAGACTCAAGTCTCAAGACCATTTTTTATTTCTTGTTATATTATTCTGACGCGACTCGTCCCAGAATAAATAAATATTATTATTTATCGGTTATTTCACCTGAAATATTTTATAAGCTTAACAGAATTTTTATTCTGGATATTTTTATAACAAATATGTAATTAGTCTATAACTCAACTTCTAGGAGACAAGAGAGTGTCATCAACTGGTTTTTTTTTTCTAACTCATCAACCATCACTACTATCATTAATTATCTGATATCATTAGCGGTGATGTCGGCTTATTTATTATTATAATATTATTTTATTTTTATATATTAAATGTAAATATGCTTCACATTAAAACTTAAAAAAATATATTAATAATTTTGAATTTCTTGCTAATCTGTTTTAATGTACTTAATTTTTTTTTTGTATATTTTTCCTATTTTAATTACTACCTTCTACTACGAGAGTGTCTGGATCAAATTTTAAATTTTTAGGAAAACCAAAATAATTTACAAAGTTCATTAACAAATGCTTTTATGTTTAGATATGTAAATAAAACTTTTCTATCTTAAAATATCTATGGTACTTATAATATGATCAAATCCGAAGTGTAGTATTTTGTTAGTTAAAGATATTCGAAGGGTTTTAGCTTTCTTGAAAAAAAGTTGATAAACTAATATTCACGAAATTAGTATTATTTTCCCTTAAACGTTTCCATATAAATTAATTTATAATTTAAGAAACTTACTAATTTAGATAATTAATTAATTACACTGCTGAAGATAGTTGATAGTATAAATCCACATATAGTGAATCCCATCATGCTCTAGAGTTTAAAGAATTTATGTTTTAAATGTATCGGGATTATCAACTGTATTAAAGTAATTTTGTGATTTCGAGGGGCTTTTTCTAGCCTGTTTTAAATATTGTACATTTAAAATATAGTACTTACAATATGAACAATTCCGAAGTGTGAGAGGTAGAAGTGATAAGAGGTTATGAACAAATGGTTTTTTATGAGCAGAGAGTTTTGAATTAAAAAACGCTGCAAATTATTACACAATGGTTTATTATTTCCAAATAAAAATATTAGAGTATAACTGTTTATATGGCTGTTGATAGGCAATTAAGTAATAGGAAAAGCACTAATTCGAAGCATAACACTACCACTGATTTCAAAGCGCAATATCTAAGCTAGTTGTCAACCAAATCCAATGATTCTTTTTTCATTTGGTCCAAAATTCAATTCTCAATTTATTTTTGGGACGGATTTTTTTTTTTATTCGTTATTCGGATTTTACGCATCTTGAAACGTATGCTCTCAAATTTTGAGCAGGGATAATTTTTTTTCTCGGTTGATTATTGAAAATAATAAACCACAAAGTGATATTTATTATGGACTCCATAAATAATCTGCCACAAATGGGATAATGAGGTCTTTATGGATTATTAGGGCAGGAGGAATTTTAAGGTTTTCTAGATAAAATGAACTTATATAATTATTAGAAGACGTTATCGAGATATGAACATAGTTAAAATAAACAAATACAACAAATAAGGAGCGGCGCGACGCAGTGGGTTTAAGCGCGTTGCTCGGCAATGATAATATGACTCTGGCATAAGCCCCTGGCCTCATCCTGTGACCCGATAAAAGCCTAAGAAGGTGGGTAGGGGTTAAAAAAAAAAAAAATAAACCTTGCAACCAAAAAAAGATTGATTTACTAATTTAATAATGACAATCAACATTAATTACTGAGCTATCTATAAATTAAAATTTTAAAAATCTAAAAATTATTATCAATATCGTTGCTTACAAAACTTTGGGATTGTCAATTTTTTTAAATTAAATTTTAGTTTGTTTGTTTATTCATTTAACGTTACTTTTCATACACTTATTGACTTATTCATTACCTTTGGCTAATCGCACGATATTTCATTGGGAGTGATAAATTTTGCCTATCTAGGTTTAATCAGGGAAGTTATCTTTAACGAGTACCTGACATCGTGAAGGCTCGGAAACACCATTTCTCCTCCTCTCTAAAGGATGGCATAACAAAGAATATTTTTTAATTACCTTTTAAAAGCCCTAGAGCCATATGCCAGCTTTGAACCGGTGACCACGGCATAGAAGACTGTTATGCTAGCTACTACACCCCAGGTGACCCCTGTTATGTCATGGTGCTGTTGCTATTGCCAGTGTGCCACTTAGTGATCCGCTACCTAATGTGCTTCCACTTGTAT
The DNA here is from genome assembly GCA_023052935.1 of Piezodorus guildinii. Classification (NCBI taxonomy): domain Eukaryota; kingdom Metazoa; phylum Arthropoda; class Insecta; order Hemiptera; family Pentatomidae; genus Piezodorus; species Piezodorus guildinii. Next base: position 39,577,202 of record CM041297.1, on the reverse strand, counting down.
AAACAAAGTCTTAGGCCTTGTTTATACTGCAAGCGATTAGCTGGGTAGAAAGTGGGAGTCAGTAAGAAGGTATAGAGGTGGTTAGTGAACATTCGGATTTCTTTGTTAACCATCATGAATTCAAAAATTCAACGGAAAATATCATTCAGGTGAAAATTCATGACTTATTTCTATGACAAATAAAACGGAAATAATTGGCGATCAGGCATAACCTTTACCTTCTAAATGATTTCTACTTTCTTTCCACCCTCAATACTCGCTAGGATATTAAATTTATGAATTTTAGATTTTAAGAAATATTGAATCGCAAATATTTTCTTAGTTAATGTTAGGTTAGGTTAATTCTTTATTATTCTGGGACATGTCCTTTGGAATAACATTTACAAAATGTAGAAAATGAGCTTCAAAGTCTTTGAGTAAATTAAATAAATATAAAAAAGCTATAAATGAATGAAATAAAATAGATATATCTAAATGAGATTAAAAAAAAAGCTTATTTACAATTCTATTGTGACTGGATATTCAATAAATGATTAAATATGTGGAATTTAAAGGTAGAAACAGAGTGGAAGTGACGGATGAAAATAGAAATAGAGTTCCATAGGATTAAGGATCGAATAAGAAAAGATAAGTCAAAATAACAGCTGTATAAAGCTGATGGTCTGGAGCGTGTATAACGGGGATGGATTTGAATTGTAGAAGGTCAAAAATGTATGAAGGATAACAGAATTGGATAATCTGGTAAAGGAATGATGCAAGGACGATTGGAAGGGTAAAGCCACTTCAACTTACCATAGGATTGGGATACGGAAGTGTACCTAGGGACCACGAATATGAGATATATATGTATCCTTCCTCAATGGCGCAACAGGCCGTGTAGGTCCTAGGCCTCGCGGTGTAGTCTCCTGGAAGATAACACTCAACATTTCCTATAACATCACTCCCTACGTATAATTTTGTGAGTGGCCACTATTTCACTGACGGGTCTCCACCCGGGGGAGAGGTTGTGAGTGGATCCTCATTAATTAAATGCTTGAGAATAAGTCCCTCGGGGACTGGGATTCGAACTCAGAACATTTAGCATAAGAGACTAGCGCGCTAGCCAAACAGCCACACGGGCACCCCGATATATATGTATAAAATTTTTAATTTCTTGTTTCCATTGATCTAGATTTTGTTAAACATAATAAAACTTTTGTAGTAAATCAACAGTTTCCTAATCGATTATGGTATTATTGCCTAGAATCTTTTAGAGTTGTTTTTTCCATATTTGCTGAGCGAAAGTGGTTGTGATAAAGTCTTCTTGGATGTGACCGATGGTCAGTTGCACGTTGCAGTTTTCAAAGTTAGGAGGTCGTTTCTTCTAGATAAGGAAATCATGGGACAGTCACGTGTGGCCCATTCTTAATCGAATAATGACAGCCCCTTCCCTTCTGTTGTCCCTGTTTGCACTTATTCACGCTCGAACTTTTTATACTTGGGTTATTCGAATATTCGATATTTTCCCAAAGCTGGGCCTATGTGATTGTTGCTTGTTTTCTTAGATAGATGCAGAGGTCATATTTTGTAAAAATCGGGCTGATTACTTAGTTTATTATAAAAATGATAAACCGAGAAATTGTGTAAAACAAGATTATAAATGTTTTACCTTAGGCGAAACTAAAATTAATACAATCCCGCATAAATGTAATGCGAGCTCCGGCGATGATTTAGACAAGATGAAAAGGTAGGGTTGCAGGGACCTACATTTGTGCGGGCGTGCGTTAGAACAAAAGGTGTTTTCAATCTCGACGCCAAGCCCCAGGAATGGGGAGTATAATCCATTCAACATCCCAACAAATCCTTTGTAAACTCTAAATCCATTTCTCATCTGAAATTTTAATCCTCCCTTTTGTGTTTAAAATCAATATTCCACTGAGAGAGGCTTCGTTCCGCTGAATGTCACATAGTCACATTGCAAGGTTCCCAGCACAAGGAAATTTAAGAATGGCCCAGATAATAGAAATATGAGCTAACAAATTTTTTACTTTTTCTTATCTATATATGAAATATATTATAAGAGAAAAGATTGCGATCGTTCAACTGAAATACACATTTTAGGGTCAACTGAGCACCTGTGTGTGTGGTAACTCTAGCACTAAAATGAAAAGTCGTACGAAATTAAAAATTCATATTTCAGACAACAATAAGCCCAAGATGATACAGCAACGTTTTCATCAAAATCGTCTGACCAAAAGAGCTACTTTATACCATGCATTTTGCACCTTTCTATGATTTTCTAAAAAAAAGGCACTAGCGATTTTGATGAAACTCGCTATACAGATGTAAATATTGTTTCGGTGTCTTACTGATTGAAATACTCAGGCAGGACTTAAATGCAGATATTTTAAATTTCTTTCCTCTAAAGTAGCTTTAATTTAGTATATTGGGAAAAATCAAGCATGTCATCTTGTTATCATTGATAAAAAACGGAAAAATATATAACTTGGACAAATTTAATTAAAATCTGAAGGAGAAAAGATCAAACATATTTTTTTAGTAAATTTCCATCTTCATAACATAAGAATAGTAATATAGATGTAATATACCATGCCAGAGAGTTTAGAAACAATGTGATTTAATAATGGAAAGCTGATAAAACTAACTGATTGTTGTAAATAATGATATGATATATTATATAATTATTTAACTCTTTTATTTTATCTCTGTAATAATAATAATAATTTTATTTATTTGTCTTTAAGGCAATCCCCATACAAATAGAGCTGGATGGCACAGCACAAAGACTAAATTTATCACCAGCAAATATACATTATTAATTACAAATCGAATAAATATTTAAAACAAAAACAACAAAACACATATACAGCAATAAGCATAAAGGTGCTGATATTTTTATGATTACTTTCATCCAACATATACATAAATAACATAAATTAAATATAAGAATATCAATAAATAATGTAATAATAATAGTAATATAGCAAATACTTAATCTCTACAAAATACTAATAAGTCTCGAAACCTTTAAGAGTGATTAACATTCTGAGAAGAAAGATGTTGAAATCTTATTTTAAGATTTTCTGTGGCAAAAATAAAAAATGATTTCAGGTCTATTACGTGGGGTTCCGCAAGCATTTCATAAAAGCCATCAATACTCACATAATTTAATACGGGCATGAAACGGGTTCTGTTGTCCTGGTATGCGGGACATCGAACAAAAAAATGGAAACAATCTTCCAATACGTCTCCATCACAAACTGGGCACGGCTTCTGTGGGTCCAGACTATACTTCTGCGGGCCGACAATTTTATCTCTGTATTAAACTAAATTAATTCTAAAGAAAAAAAATTCATTTTAACAACGTAGGTAAGTAAAAGTCTTGTGTTGCGCAAACCAGATTTTTTATATATGCATTTACATATAAATCCATTTGTTATTTGTAAACCAGACGCAGAATTAAATATTTTGGACTCACAACACAAAACGTTTACTTTCCGCCCTTTTAAAGAATTTCATTGAATTTATGTTAAATGTAATAAAATTGTAATAAGTGTGTAATAAAATAAAATAAAATATTAATATTTTGATTCACACCTGTCATGAGCTTGATGATTAGTGAATAGTAGAAGAAAATGTTTTATGCTGCGTGGTAGGTATGCTGTGTACTGTAACAGTCCAGCGGCACCTATTCCTACCGTGATTCTTATGTTAAGGTATGATTACTGTGGAACTCTTGTGTCCCATTGTTAGTACGGGGTTCCTCTGGCTTATTGTAAATATTTTACATAAGATATATGTGTGTTCTAGTTTTTTTTTTTTTAATTTTAACTTTAGTTTACCCATTATTTTTTTGTTTTTCTTAGTACATCTTTTGTTATTTCTATATTTGTTTTGTATTTTTAATTATGGTATAACCCATCCTTTACACAGTTTATACAGCTGATATCCCAACCCATCCTAACACATTCCTTTCTACCTATGCCGATGACACTTGCGTGCTATCAGTTCATAATGATCCTAGTATTGCCTCTCAAACACTCTAATCCCACATCAGAGACCTTAAGGTATGGTGTCAGAATTGGAGAATTAAAATCAATTCCACTAAATCCCATCAAATTACCTTTACCCTTCGGCAAAAGCCTATGACATCCTTCCCTACTGTTTCCTTTAATGATATCCCGCTTGTCCCGGTTGAACAGATCCGCTTTTTGGGACTCCTGCTTGACTAACGTCTTACATGGAATCCGCATACAAGACTGAAAAGACAAGAAACTGCTCGACGTTTTCGGCTCATCCAACATTTACTAGACAGACGCTCTAGCCTTTCACTTAACTACAAAAGACTCATTTACATGACAATCATAAGGCCTATCTGGACCTACGGAGTTGAGCTATGGGGCTCTACTAAACAATCCAATTCTTCCCGTATCCTATCCTTACAATCCAAAATCCTTCGTAAAATACTCAACGCTCCTTACTTTATCACGAATAAAATCATTTATAAAGACTTCCATGTTCCGTATGTAGCTGATTTGGCCCGTACCATGTATCATTCCTTCCATGACAAACTCCATTCCCATTCTAATCCACTAGTTTCAATTCTTGCTTCCTCTAAAAATTCCTGATAATCCACCGAGGCATCTGAAGAGAACATGGCTTCGAGACCTTCTTGTTTAGATTGATTACTAGAGTGCTCCCAATGGGAAGTTTCTCTTCACGTTTTTCATGTACATATCTTTTATCAGCATATTTACTTGATGAATTGTGGTATACAGTTGTAAATTTCAATAAAATTTAAAAAAAAAAAAATAAAAAATTATGGGATCTCTTATCACTGTTACCATTGTCCCATAAGGGAAAAAATGCAATATTATTGAAAAACCGAATACGAAAACACACAACTATGTCAGAAGATCCCTCATTATGCTGTTAAGTCTTCAACGAATACTGTGAGGAACGCCAGTAGTTTCTATGTGTTTTATTAGTTATATATAAGGGGTTCGAATCTGTTTGTGGACTGTTGGTATATCAAGGTCTGTATGTAACGTTGTTCGAATTCACAGGAGATTTAGTTATGATTCTGAACGTTTTCAATTGGAACGCTTAGATTTTACTTATCTTTGTATTTCTGCTATCCCATATATCTGTGACGCCTAAGTTCAAATGCCCTATAGTAATATCTATAAGTATTCAATTTCTGTTTACGTTTTAATTTTAAACTTATTCAAAATAGTGAGTTAAAATGTTTTAGCCTTTTGTTAAGCGTTATCTGTATATTCATGAGGTGTAGGCCCCATATCATCCTTCTGCTGAATATCAAAACTAGATATCTTATCGTGTCTGCCTGAGGAATTTATATATTTTCAAGATACATTTATCTTGGCTAAGTCTGATTTTCCAAACATTGTACCAAAACGTTAAGATTGTTATGTCGTCTTCATATGACGCTATCAGATTTTCGGAGCTAACTGGAATGTAGTGGAAATAATATGTCGTGTAAATATTATGAAATGTAATATGTTGTGCTAAAGTTGGTCTGATGTTAGAAATATTTGAGTCTAGGCAGAAAGAGAAAAACTGCCACTAAGATAGGACTGAATAACACTTTTTATAAAAGTTTTATACGTCTATATTACTATATTATTATTCGCGGGCAAAAAATGGAAGCTGAAAAAATATTTCTGTTTTTATCTTATTCACTTAGTTATCAAATTATTTCATATTATATATTTACAAATTTTTACCAATGTTAACAGGTATTAAATAATTATTTACAACCTACTAGCAATAGTCAATAATTTTGAATCAACAAAATTCGACACACTTTAGAAGAAATTTTTTAAATTTGGGTTTAACCCCAGTCACATTATTTCAATCAGAATACAACTATATGAAATTATAACCCTAAATTAATTTTAAGCCACTATAGCGAGTTAAATCAAAATCGTTAAAGCAGTTTTTGAGAAAATCTTAATAAATAGTGGAAAACGCGTACGCATGTACTTTGCACGGCATTACTTCCCCTTAATATATTTCATACGTATATGTATGTGTGTAAGTGAAAGTAATAAAAAAAAATATATCTTTACCTGAAAATGCTTCGTCATAACATGAAATATACATGAAACTCCATGACTTTTCATATTCTAATTTCAAAGGCTGTGGGAAATCTGTTTTGCATTCTTCCTTCATCCGCTCGTTATTAAAATGGGATTTGATCTAAATCACAGATCTTTGAAACCGCTTTGTAGGATTCAACTGCATCACCTAGGATTATAGCAATGTCGAAGTAATCCATTGCAAAATAAAAAAAAGATTGTGGGTTAACCTATAGAATTTCGATTTTGGAAAGCTAACATTGAAATCCTTTAATTGTGTAGTACCTAGTTTCGATTAGCTATTGAATAATAAAATATATATATTTTCCAGAAACTTTAAAACAAGAAATTTAAAAAATTTGGCATTTAAGCTTATTCACATTATTTTAATCAGAATGAAACTGTATGAAATTATAACCCTAAATTAATTTTCCATCACTTTTGCGAGTTAAATCAAAATCGTTAGTGCTGTTTTTACACCTACGCAAGAGAGAGATTGGCAATTAGATCGGTTGCTCAACTTTGCTAAGTTGCTAATAATTCACATACTGACCAATTATAAAGACAATCTTTAATAAACAAAATAAAAAAGGCGATATATTTCCAAATAAACCCATCTAGCCATATAACTTATGTTGAAATCGGTCTTGGAAAAATTATGAATACAGGCTAGCCTTAACATGTATGGTGGTGCAAGATTTCCAGTGATTCCAGGATTATAGTCTGCCATTGTCTTGAGCTGATTCTTTTCCTGCCCATATTTTTCCAAAATTACTCTCGTTGCTAATGGGATGGTCCTCTCTGATTCGACAGTAAATATTCTTTCACCGAACTCCTCGCGAAACTTCTGCAGGTAGGGAATACATTTTGCATAAATGTTTTATTTTCTCCTTGGACTTTGTTTCTGATCATTTCGATTGTCTCATATCTGATTGTGGTATCTAATATCAGTGTTTCCTTTTCTGTGGCACTAAATGCTAAGATGTCCACATATCTAGTTGACCCATCTGTATCAAGACAAAACATTTGCATTTATTTCTTTCTAGAAGTTCCGCTATTTCTTTATTTATGTGGTTTTGCCGGCTGGTAACGAGAGGCATGTTATGCGGACATTTACCCAACACATCAGCAGGAGTTTCGGACTCTCGACCTCATCCATCTGCGGCGGAGGGGTCCAACAGCTTTATTTAAATAGCATCTCGATCCTGGAACTCCACGAAGTGGTGCAAGGTTTATGTTGAGCTTAAGTGCATTGGTCTATTCTCATCCTATTAAAATCATTCGATCTAACATAAACCTATTAACGCTTGGGCTGGCTTTGAAATGGTCCACGCCTACGCTCTGCCACTTACATTGAATCCATTCCTAAAAACATTTTACCTTAAGATATATATATATATATATATAAAAGGCTCACTAACATTTTTGTTTTATTTACTTATTTTTTTGTAAAATGATGTGATAAGTGCAGCTTACATACGGCGAAAGCTTAAGATCTGCAAAAAATATACTTTAAATATTCATAGTTTTAGTGATTTAAAACTTTTTAAATCACTAGCGGAACGCATTAAACTTTTTTTTTTTTTAATTAAATTATATGTAGCATTTTAAAAATTATAATTTAGAATGACATTATTATTTTTATGGCATTCCATAATTATGAATCTTAGTTGATGATCATTTTCATGTTTTTTTTTCATAATATTTTTATTAAAAATGTACAGAAAAATATTTAGACGTTTCTGTTATGTGTTACTTAAGAATCATTCTACACTTATAAAATCAATTAAAATCCTAAAAAATAAAATCCTTATATTTGTTAGGAATTATTTATTGACATTACTGATCGTATTATCTCAATGGTAGTTAGAAGGAGTAAAACGTTTTTATATTGGACACTTGATTGGTTGGTTGTTATATTTTAGTGGCACAGAACATCTCGGTCATCAGTGCCAGACACTCATTTTTAGAAATCAATTTTAGGTTAATTAATGAACAATAATTTTACTTAAAAAACATATAACAACAAATAGTTGAAAACAATTAACTATAAGAATAATCACTAGTAAGAATAAATGTAGCGGCATTAGTAAAAGATAAATATATATCAGGTTAAATAAATAAAAAATAAATTAAAATATATATATATATATATATATATATATATATATATATATATATATATATAAAGTAAAAAATAAATAAAAATAAAATAATAATAATTTTTAAAATAATAATAATAATAGTAAAATAAAATTTTCAAATCTGCTTGTATAAGTCCATTTCAGTAAGAAATCACATCAATTCGTCAATTCTGTTTACATCGTTCCCCAAAGCAACCGCGACATTGATTGGTATTCCTCTTTTGTTCAATTTTCTTGTGTAGAAGGGACATTCTTTGAAAATGTGAGTAATTGTTAGGGTTCCCCTACAATGTTGACATCTTGGCTGCATATCCTTAGATATTAAGTGCCCATGGGTTAACCTTGTATGTCCGATTCACAGGCGGGCCAGGACCACCTTCTCTCTGCGGTTGATGCGATTTGAAGTTTTCCAAGACTTTGGCTCTCGCTTAATCGCTTTCAGCTTGCTTGGATAGCTGTTTTTCCAGGTTTCGTCCCATTTTTTAAAAACATTTTCAATTAGAGGGCGCGCTAGCTCTGATGGTGTTAACTGTGCTTTACCACGACCAGGGAGAGTGAGAGCCTCTTTGGCTGCCTTATCTGCCATTTCATTTCCCATTATCCCCATATGGGCCGGTATCCAGACATAATGGATTATTTTTCCGTCTTCAGCCATTGATTTGGACACTTGATATACACAAAACTAGAGAAAGTATACCAAAACTTAATTCACAAACTAGGTATATGATATTTTTTAGTCCGCGCAAAACGAAACAACAAATAAATGTAAACAATGTGACTTGTTTTATTTATTTATTTATTTTTTTGTAGGTTACGGGTTGAAGGACAGTCATTCGCCTTTAAGAATAAGAATATTTTTTGAGTAAATGAAAAATTCTAATTATAGTAGCAAAAACATATATCTAAAATGAAAATACAGGTTTTGTCGAGTTTAGCACATCGCTGATACTTCAGGCGTTGATTCTAAGGTAAGGGAAGTTTAAATATGTATATTTGGGGTCTCTAAGTTGAGCGATGTAGTGGGTAGGAGAATACATATTCATCAGTCCAGATTCATACCCAAGCAGTTTTAGTATTCAGTCTTGTACCAGCTACAATCAGTGTACATGGTTATTTATTATAGAAAGACAATTTTTTTTTAATTATATCTTAACTTAAAAAGTCATGTAGTATTTCTTTGAATGATCCATAATATTAAAATTAAATTTAAGAATAAGTGATAAAAATTATATGGTGTAGGATACTAATAATTGTAAATACTTTAACATATAGGTCTAGGAAGGGATCTAGCTAGAGTCCGCTTAAAGAAGTGAGACGAAGATAGATGTGACAACTTAATGTTTCCTGTCTGTCAGATTCAGCGATTTTATCAAAAGCACTACATTTCCAGAGGTTCCTACTCTACTACTGTGAATAAATTATTTATATAATATAAAATTTATTTATAGTTAAAATTTAATCACAGTGCAAGGGAAATATTCAATTTGACATGCATAAATATATTTTTATAGCCCAAAATATAAAATATTAAACCTGAAAATCTATATGTTTTAATTACAAAATAAAAATATGATAAAAAAAAATCCTTATTAATAAAATATCTCTTTAGTATATGTTTATTATTTTTGGATTGATTTGACTAATATTTTATAAGCTGTGGTATGTGCTATATCTGGTACAGACTTATCTTTCTATATATAAAATTATAATGCGATTTTGGTTTTCCCTAAATCCAAAAAAGTTTTAAACCAAAAAACGGATTTGGATACGCTCAGAAATATCTAAGGAAGATAGATTACAGACAAGTGAGTTTGTTTGTGTGGCCAAGGGGAAATTTTAATTCTTTGACTAAACAAGTAAAATTTAATCTTTATGGAAGACATTTGAATTAAACTATCTGTTATACAACGATTCGTTTCTTTGAAAATTTGGCACTCCAACAATGTTTAGATTAATTTGATTTCCCATCTATTTTTTTTTGACAAAATAGTGAAAATTTGATCTGAATGTAAGATAGTTTAACTTAACAGTTCATAAAAATAATATTTTTTTTCTTTAAATTTTGGCACCCAAACAATGTTTGCTTTTTTGTTTTTAATTTACTAAATACATTAGGTTTTAATTTTTTGCCAGAATAACATAAATATATTCTGAATGACAGTTTCTTTAAAATATTGGCCCCCAAGCAATGATTGCATTGTTTTAAATTGCTCTTGAACCTTGGTTTTTAATTCCATGGCAGCGTAGAATAGAATAGAATAGAAATTTTATTTTGTCTTTGAGTCTTCCCCGTACAATATTATGGTTTTAGAACTTTATATACATATCATTTAAAAATAAATAAAATAATAGTGAAAATTTACTAAAACAATTTGACTTTCAAAAGTAAATTACAGATTAAAGAATAAACAGTTACTGGTGCTATAACAGAAACAACAAATAAGCAAAATATCACTTTGAAGATAAAATAAAAATAAGCAGTGAATAGAAAATGTTCTAGGATAAAGAATTGAGCACTGTTTGAACTCCCATCATGTAATAGTACACTTTATGTAACTTATCTACATTATCGATACTCAGTATAGCATGGATACTTTGGTTGTCGGAAGATTCTAAGATGAAGTTTTGAAGAAATTGTCGTCTATTTTCATTGTGTGCCGGGCAGTGAAGGAGAATGTGATGTAGGCTGTTGTAGATAAATCGATTGCATAATATACAGCTTTCTTGTGACTCGAACAAAAAAGATGAGTTTTTTTCCATAGATTCTAATATGTTATGGATTTGCAACTCTTAATTGGCTGACACATCTCAATTTCTTTATATGTACTTTAAATGTGAGGTACGTTTCAGGGTCGGGAGCATTGTAATCTATATAAAGGATAGTTAGTCGAATTTAGGGTCCTTTGTATGTCGGCAGAGAGATAATGGTTATGTGCTTTTTCCAGTATGTCGTCTTTGTATCGAAGAAGTCCGTTTTTATGGTGAACAGAAAGCTCTTCTGCAAAGGCATTTAGCTCGGCTATTGCTCTAAATTGGGACACCCAATTATTGTTGCTTGTTGAAAACTTTTACCATGGCAGCGTATTAAACATTTAATTTGAAAAAAAATTTCCCCGTGTAAATAAAAGCTAAATTGCAATGTATTTTACTTATTAACCTTCAGGAACCAATGCCCTAAATTATGGTGAAAACCGTATCAAAATCCGTCTTGTGGTTTAGAAGGAATCAGCGGAAACCAAAATCCCGTTATCATTTTACATTTATAGAGATCAAATGCACGTGTGAACATACATGGGAAAACGCAATATATGTGTCGAATACTTGTAAGAACTTGTACATTGTGGGACGAAAATGTATTATATATTGGAAAGGTCGTGACGAAATGAATATGAATACAATATAACGGTGGTACAAAAAGGGAGGAAACTTTTAGAAGAGATAGAGAGGGAACGCGCTTTATGCAGAAAGGACCAAGATAGCCGCAGGGATCAAACAAAGGCAGCATCACTTTTATCAAGAGTATTGAGTGCCAAGTTGGGATCGGAGGGGGTTTGACAGCCCTTCTCCTGATAACATCCCCTTCGGCCCACGTCGGGTATTAATATGTTTCTATATCATCCGTCCGTCTCCGACTGCCTAGCATTACGTCCGGGCTAAGTTATAGTGTATATCTCTGTCTATAACGGGTACATTATAATTAGAAACGATCAATCTAATATAATTCATGACGTTTAGTATTAAAACTCTTCTGCGCTAAAAGCCAAGTGAAAACATTTAAGCATTGTTTGGGCGCCAACATTTTAAGGAAATTGAATCGCTATTTAATAAGTATGACTTACATTCAGGTTGAATGTTTACTACACTGCCACAGAATCAAAAATCAAGATATAAGAGCATTTTAAAAAAATGTAATCATTGTTTGGGCGTCAACATTTGAAAGAAACAGAATTATTTTTTAATTTGTAGTTAATTTCAAATGCCATTCAGAATATATTTATCTTGTTATGGTAAAGAATTAAAACGCGAAGTATAAAGTAAATTTAAAAAAATACATTTTAATGAGCCGTTAAATTTAACTACCTTATATTTTAAAATATAAAAGAGCAATCAAAATAATTTTAACATTGTTGCCAAATTTTCAAAGATACGAATCGTTATTTAGTAAGTAGTTCAAATCAACTGTATTACTTTAAGAATATATATTAATTGTTTTTTCATACAATTAAAACCCAATGTATAAATTCAATTTTTAAAAAATGCAAACACCGTTTGGGAGCCAAAATTTTAAGAACTTTTAATTTATTCAATGAGCCGTTTGATTGAACTATAAACCGTAGATACAAGGGCAATTAAAAAAAAAAAAAAAAAAAAACATTGTTGAGACGGCAAATCATTTTATGATAAATAGTTTAATTTAACTGTCTTATATAATCAAAACCCAACGAATAAAGAAAATTAACCATGGAAACATTGGTCAGAAGCCAGCATTTCAAGAAAACCGAAGAACAATACTCCCTCAATCTCAATAGTTGATTACCCTGAGTACTATTGTAAACTTCGACTAATAGCCGTGCTACGTTATAAAGAAGCTAGGGGGAGAAAATTTTAATGTGGTATTAATAAGTTTAATTAACTTCAAATCGGCAAAATTTAAAGAAATAATTTAATTAAATATCTCAAACTATTATAACGTAGAATATTATCACACTGAGATCAATTCATTTTCAATTATCCTTATTATGGCCATTCAGCAGGAGTTGCTGATTTAATTATAGATTAGATTTAATAATTATAGGATAGAACCGAATTATAGATTAAAGCTATCTTACAGTTTTCGAATAAAGACTGATTTATCTTTACTATAATTAGTAAATGAGACCATTTGTTTGTTTAAGACAGAAACGAAATGATTTCTTATTGTACCATTATAATGTAAAGCATTTTTTTTTTTTTTTTTTTTTTTTTTAACTTTAGACTAAAACAATTGACTTTCTGTTTTAGAATGTATTCTTTTAAGCTTCCTCTCCTATTAAAATTCCGACATTAATTAGAACAATTTTAAATAAAAAAATATTATCGCTCAGAGGTATAGTTTGCTCGTAAATTTGCATATATCCATCTGACAGCCAAAAACGTCCTGATAAGGCTCAAAAACTGTGTATTTAATGCAAGAGTAAATTTAATAATAGGTAAGGTAATAATTAAAATTTTTTAGAAAAGATAAAACTAAATATACAAGTTTCCTTCGCATCTAAACCTCCTCAGCTAGAGAAATTCGGAACAATTTAAAATATATTGTACTTAAAAAAAAAAAAAAAATTAAGATTTAAATTTATTTTAGCATATAATTAAATGTAACATACAATACACTGAAGTTTTATTTATTTTATTTTTTTTTGTTCCAAAGCTCTCTCAATGCCCTAATAAAATTATAACCAAGAAAACTAAGAATATTATTAAAATTCATGAGACAAAAATAAAAACAATATACAAACATTTATGTTCTATTATATTTAGAAAATGAAGTACCATTTTAGCCACATTTATGGTCAGAAATTCAGATTGAAAACTAGGAAAGATTTCCTCTATGGTTAATTTTACATGTTTAAGTAATACAAATTATATGTGCTCATTTGAATGATAACCAAATTCGTAACCATATGAAATCAAAATCATCCTTATATGATCAATAACTGAAAAAATACTAAACTTGTTTATGTTTCGTGTTTAGTTTTAAATGGAAACATGTATAATTGTCTGTTTGTTTTTTAAAATGATTTTAGTATCAAAAAAAAAAAAAAAAAAAAAAAAAAAAAAAAAAAAAAAAAAAAAAAAAAACTTTGTATTAGAGCATAAAAACACTCATTTCTAAAACATTAAAAAAAAATTACTCCTTTTTTTTTTTAATGAGCTTCATTAACAAAAGATATAAATATTAAAGAGCTAAAATTGTGTTTTTATGCACAGAATAAAATAAACATCTGACGCTAAATTATCAACTTTGTTTATTGTTAAAATAAAATTTATTTACAATTTTTATTTATTAAGATATACTAAAATTTGTCTTAAATGGACAATAATAATGCTATAAGATCACATTTATACAACAACAAGAAAATAGTTACAAAATTAATCGTTTGGCGGATTGCGAAGTTTTATGTAATAAAGTTACTCTTAATAAACTCGTATATAAAGTTATAGTTATTCATAATATATATAAAAAAAATTAAAAAAATGTTTATGTGAATCAACACAAAACGAAATGTTTGCAAGGAAATCGGTGGATTAGAGCTATATAATTCACATATTAATTCTTGACTCATGTTTGCTAAGGATATTATTTAAAATATAGTTTTTCGTAATTATTTCACACATGTTCCGATTTAGACGACACAACAAGAAACAAAGAGTATTCTGTTTACAAGAAGTACTAAATAAAGCATTATCACAGGGAAATAATATTGTGAAAACCAATTGAGATTCTTAAAAAAAATCACCGTCCAGGACTGTTTATAAAGCCAGACAATATAATGCTATTAATGGACTAGTTGATATTTTTTTTAGTTTTTAAATTTAGTAGAAACTGAGGCATTTTTATTTCAAAAATCCAAAGTATCGATATTGTAAATGCATCATTAAACGATATCAAGAAATATAATAATAGTACAATTAATAATTTTTAACCATTTATGAATTCATACTCATATAAAGGTCGGGTAATAATAATAATAATAGGCTTAGCGAACCCGAAGGTTCGATGCCGATACCACCAAATTCTGCCTACACAGACTCGTCCAATGTTCACCAATCAAGCCCAAGCTCCCGAGATCAGCCTTAACGCAATCCTCCCATCTACGCTTCGGCCTACCTTTCGGACGCCTACCAGTCGGATCAGCAAATACCAACTTTCTCGGAATCCGCTAGTCATCGAGCCCAACAACTTTACTCGCCCATTTGAGTCTCCGCGATGTAATCAGCTCAATTATATTCACAGGATACAAGTTCCGCAATTCCGCGTTGTGCAACCTTCTAAACTCCCCAAATATTTTACGCAATACCTTATATTCGAAGACCTTAAGCCGTGGTTCATCCTTCAAAGTAAGCGGCCACGTTTCACATCCGTAAAGAACTGTTGGATGAATAATAGTTTTATAAATTCTAACCTTTAAGTTTTTAGATAGAAGCCGCGAACTAAGTAACTTAGCAACTAAATAATGACACGCATTTCCCACCTTTAACCGGGACTTTATTTCTTCCTGGATTTCATTTTTTCTAGTTATAATTGAACCTAAATACTTGAATTTCTCAACGTGTTCAAAAGTATACCCTGATACATCAATATCACCAAAGGGCGGGTACATCTAATAATTAATATTGCATCCAAATATTGGGCTTCGTGGACGGCTATGTTTGAGTAAGCTTACTTCAATTATTTGCTTTAAATTAAATTGATGGGCCAACAGGGAAGTTAAATGTGTTTTAGTTACTCTCAAAATGAACCCTTTGTACGTGTATCAACCCAAAATGTGTTATAGTTACTCTCAAAATGAACCCTTTGTACGTGTATCAACCCAAAATGTGTTATAGTTACTCTCAAAATGAACCCTTTGTACGTGTATCAACCCAAAATGTGTTATAGTTACTCTCAAAATGAACCCTTTGTACGTGTATCAACCCAAAATGTGTTATAGTTACTCTCAAAATGAACCCTTTGTACGTGTATCAACCCAAAATGTGTTATAGTTACTCTCAAAATGAACCCTTTGTACGTGTATCAACCCAAAATGTGTTATAGTTACTCTCAAAATGAACCCTTTGTACGTGTATCAACCCAAAATGTGTTATAGTTACTCTCAAAATGAACCCTTTGTACGTGTATCAACCCAAAATGAAATATTAGCGAGAAAATCCACTGGATACATCGAGTAAATATATAATAATACCGAGAATACAAAATTATAATAATATTAATTAACTTATTTTACTTTTAGGGTCACTAGTCAAAAAATATTCAGTAGTCTTATTTCGCTGTATTTTAAATTTGTAATTAAAATTGAAGGCGCATTTTTGTATTTCATTTTATATATTTACCACACGAAGACATACATACCTACCTGTCTTTATCGAGAACAATTGTTTTCGTTTATCTTAGCCTCAACTCAGACAGAAGAATGACATAACGCAAAAATTAAACGAAAGAAGCTTAACTAATGCCTTAAACTGCTTCCTATGGCGCCCTCACTTAGCTTCCGCTGGCTCTCACCAGTGATGCGGCTGAGAAGGAGGCGCTGGGATCCTTTGGACTGATTGTAAATATTGTACATACGTATGAATGTGATATGTTTTGTTTTTGTTTATTTATTAGTTAAATTCATTTATTTGTATTTATTTTATCTACAATTTTTTTTATTATATACGTTTATTTAGTTTAGTTTCATTTTATGTAATTTGACATTTCTTTTGTTTATATTGTAAATATTGTATGAATGGGATCCTTTAGCAATATTATTATTCTCCATTGTGACATACTGTAATATATACAAATAAAATAAAAAATAAAACTGCTTTATCCACTTTTTTTTTTTTTTTAATTTATCAAATTAAAACTGAAACACACTGTTTCTTAATTCATTTTACACCACTTTATGCTACTCTGGCTAAAAGCGATGTTGCGACAATAGGAGTCCTAAATTTTGCCTTTCCAGGTTTTATTATAAGAAGGATCTTTATGATTATTTTATTATAACGGGTGCTTGAAGTCGCAAAGATCTGGGACCACCATTTTATGCCTCCTCCGAAAGACAGCATAACCAAGGATTTTACACTCCTATAAAAAAATCATAAGGTCACCTGCCAGGTTCGAACACTTTAGCCTAGAATGTTGTTATGCAAATAGTATAACAAAGTTATACCCTTAGAAAACAACTGAAACAGAAACTAAATACGCACACTTGCTCAACTTCAAACGGACATACACATCACAAGAATACGGCCTAGTAAAAAAACAGATTCACTTTAAAAGGCTTCAATCCAAAATCGTACTTCTCAAAAAAATGTACTTTTTTAAGTTAATTACAAAACGAAACATACTGATTTTCACTAATCAACAGTCGACGAACACTTAAGAGCTATTCCATAATATTTTAGACTGTTCTATCGTCTACGATTCCACAATAAATTGCACGGACATAGCATCACACATATCAGATACGTGGCTATAACCGACAGGCCCATAAATCCGAGGATAAGACTAAAAGGTACCGGATGCGAGATCTCCAGCGTTAATTAATAGCCGATGAGGTCAAGGAAGGCCCGCTCCTACAGTACTCATCCTTACTCGTGCCTCACATGTCAGCATTTCCTTTCGCTTTCACACATTTACTTATTGGCATTGATATTTGGACCGGTACAAATCAATATTTCAAGAGAAGAAAAAAAAAAAAAAAAATATATATATATATATATATATATATATATATATATATATAATATATATATATATATATAATAATATTTGTTTTAAACACATTCTAGCGATAATCATCATGTGTTCTTCCGTTTTCTGACGGACCAATGGTGGTGAGAATTTAAATTTGATTACAAAAATAAATAAATTAGTTGATTACCCGATGATACACTAATATAATAATCATAAAAATTATTTCATTTTCATCAAGGGACGATAATTGATGAAGGATGGTCCTAAGCCGACAAGAAGAAAGATAAATATAGTGAGAGAGGGAGAAGCGAAGACCCAAGAAGCGTTAATCCATGGCTAAGGAAGATTTATTAAACCAATTTGCAAATTAGTACAGCCTAAAAGATCGACCCGGTTTTAACATAGCGCCTCCGTCATTGGCCTAGAAATTTGCCGCAGTCAAGGCGAAATTTAAATTTTTGGTTCTTAATTAATGAATCATCTGATTATAATGCTTCTTAAGAAGCACAAACACTGGAGTGTAAGGTATTATTTTATAGTAGGTAATTCTAAATAGGTCTTGAAGAAAGTTTGAAATAAGAACAAAACCAAAATAAATGTTCTTTTTTTGCTCTCATATACGATGTAGTGTGTCCTGCGTTCGAATCCCGGCTATAACTGAATATTATTTATTCTGTTAATTTAGCCGGAAGGCGGACCTAGTGTATCGAGACCATCCTAAGGCAGACCCAGCCTCTTTAAAGTGGGTACCCGAATTGGGGAAAAAACCTGGCGGCTGAGCGTGATCAAGGCCTTATGACCTCATTGCCAGTCGTTGGCCTAGGAACAGTACGGATCTCTATCTGAACTGAGCCCAAAACCCTTCATGGGTTGTAGTAGTACAAGATTTTTTTTTTTTTTTAATGTTATGTACTTAGTGTCTTATTTATTTATTTGTTAACAAGCATTGTACGAATTCCTTTTGGGCATATTTTGTATAAACCTTTTGGCGTTTAAGATCTCTGCTCCAGAGGCGTTTCAGTCTCCTGGGACTTGCATGTCTGTCAGTAACGTTTGTACCAGTAGGTTGGGGTTTTCAGCGAGTGGATCATAAACTTTTTAATAGTATTTCTTACTGAATATTTGTTACGTTTGGAATGTTGAGATCTTTGTGCAATGACTTATTGGTTGCATTAAAGGACAGTGAGTGATGAAACAAAGGAATATAATAAATAAATTCTTTATTTTCCTGGGACAATGCTTTAGAAAAACATTAAACAATATACTAAATGACCTTCAGAGATTTATAGTAATTATATATATATATATATATATATATATATATATATATATATATATATATATATATATATAATAAATTTAAAAAAAAATTAATTTATATTTTTTGAATTTTACAATTGCATATATCATAAATGCTATATGTAAATGTGATATATGATGAAAGAACACGATCATATTCACTAATTATTGTATTTATAATTTTTGATGTGCTTTGTAAAAAACACATGTTCTTGTTTTTAGTAATGTATAACTTCAAGGAGGGAATAAACCGTTGTTATTGAAAGTTGATTTTATGAATTTATTACAGTAAACATATACAATAATAAAGGGCGTGAAAAGGCTTGTGAAGAAACTACCTAGCGGTAGAACTTCGATATTTATTTAAGTAAGTAGATCTCGAGGCCATCTGGTTTTCAGTCGCCTCGGAGGATTATCAGAAATATTGGAGATTGATAAGTTGCGGACAAGATAGTTTATGTCGGTTGGGTGTTTGAAATTGAAAGTGGTATATCTAGTTCGAGAAAGGTCTGCAACAAATGGGATATTAAGGTCGTTATGGATAATTTTATTTGTGACGAAATAAAGAGCATTTAGCATTTTGCGAAGGAATGTGTATTGTAAGGATTGAATGCGGGAGGAATTAGAAGAGCCCCAAAGCTCGATTCCATATGTCCAGATGGGTCTGATAAGAGTAACGTATATGAGCTTTTTGTAATAGAGTGGAAGTTTGTCAAGGAAGTTTTGTAGTAATCGGTATCCACGAGCAGTTTCTTGTCATTTTGTTGTATGCCGATTCCAAGTAAGACAAACGTAAAGATGGAGTCCTAGGTGTCTGATTTGTTCTACAAGATTGAGTGGGGTGTTATTATAGTAAACAGTGGGGCAAGAAATCATCGGTTTGCAACGAAGGGTAAACGTAATTCAAAATAGAATATTTACAATTTATTGTGAATGAGTATTCATAAGATTATAAAATAGCGATTTTTAAAGATCATTACAGAGTCGGAGTAACGGATGGAAAGAGGAATAGAATATTATAGGAATGGGGATCGGATAATAAACGATCTGTCTAAATGTGCAGTTCGGTGGACCGTAGAGCAGAAACCTGAAGGCCTAGGAGCGTGTATAGCGGGAATGGGCAGGGTATTTGGATAACTTTAAATTTATAACATTTGAATGGTCTGTAAATGTGATTTTTTGCACATACCTCATATCTGTGTACCGTAAATTCATATCGGTTTAAGTAATATGTTGTATATGATAATTCTGTTAGTTGATGATTAAACCTTTTTACTTTCACTTACTATATATAGTAAGGGAAAGTATTGCGATCGTGAAAATGTTCGAATTTCAGTTTTCAACGGAAATACATTTTAGGGTCCCCTGAGTCCAAATAAGCAAGTTTCAAAATTTCATAATTAATACAAATATACACCCGAGACGTTACTAAACCTTTTTCATCAAAATGAGCTTACCAGGAGAGTCACTTACTTTATACCATGCATTTTGCACTTTATTTCGATTTTCTCGAAAACGGTTCCGAAGATTTTGATTAAACTCGCTATATCGATTTAAAATTTAATGGGCTTTAATATCATTTAGGTTTCATTCGGATTAAAATGGCCTGACAGGGCTTAAATGCCAACATTTTAAATTATCTTTCTCTAAAGTACCTTTAATTTTGTTAATTCTATAAAAATGACTATATTATCTTTTTACCACTGATGAAAAACAGGTAAATATATAAATCGAATGAATTCGATACCCAACTAAAGGAGAAAACAGAAAAAAATATTTGTTTAATGCAATTTTTCGTTTTTAGACATAAGAACAGTAATATACATGTATGATACACCGTTAGAAAGCTAAAGATTTTAGAAAAAATATTATCTCATACAAAAGATTTTAAAATTTGATAGAGAGTGATAAAAAGCCGATAAAACTAAGTAATAATTTCAGATAATAATATAATAGATTTTTTTAATAAAACACATGATTCTATAGAAATTTAATTTAATTAATTCTTTAGTAGTTTACGTATTTTTATCTCTAACTGTATTTGAAAATTCTTTCATTGATTTTAAAAATGGAAGTAAGTGAAAGTCGTGTGTTACCCGCACCAGATTTTTTTTTTCACTTTAGATAGTTACATGCAATTTCCTGATGAGGCGTCTATTTATTGTGAGCTCTAAATATTTTATTTCTGCACGTGGAATAGATAAATACAAATGCAATAAAACGGAGTGGCGGAGTAGGTACTTTAAAGTGGTTGAAGTATCTGAAATACATACTTTAAAAAAAACGATGATTCAAAAGGAAATGAACTATTATATATTATATTTTCCAATTTATTTGTATTACCCGAGTTATCTTCATTCTTTAGTCCTATTTCCTGTATTTCTTCCTTGAATGAAGAAAGGATCTGAAAGATTATAGGATATTAGAGAGTGCCATAAGCATTAATTCTAGCTGTAAAAAAGATAAACAGTTTTTTATTTAATTTTTAAAATATTCGTCTTAGGGCTAACTATGCTTTTAATATCCAGCTTTAAGATTTAAGAGGAGAAAATGACTTAATTAAAATTACTTAACTCGAGTCTGAATTCTAGAGAAAATAAAACATTAGGTAATGAAACATGGAAATGCACAAGAAACGTTCAGACTTTTCTTATTATCGTTGGCTTTGTTTGATCAGAATATTTTTTTTTACAAAAAGATGATAAGAGCTGGTGTTGTATACGGATTACCAGAGAACGAATCCGATATAATTGAGATAATTATATTGAGACAGTCTTTTAATTATATTTTTTTAGGATATATTTTTTTGTAAAATCCTTAGCTTTACAAATATATATTACTATACTTATGTTGGAGAAAAGTTGTAGATAAAAAAGGTAAAGAATTATATTGCGTTTCGGTAGCAAACATGTTTTAATAAATAATCTATTATATTATTTCCTACAACGATCTGTTAGTTTTATCCACTTTTCATCATTCCCAATTACTATTTTGTTCTTCGTTTTTAAGATAACATTTTTTCTAAAATCTTGACCAACTAAATATTCTACATCTATATTCTATAGTGGATATGCATAGTGCCTATGCTCAAAAATTGCAAAAAAAAACTTTTTTTATGATCTACCTACTTTAATATTTACATATTTTTTTATCAATTCTAAGAAGGTGATAGTGTTGATTTTTCTCGAATCTACAAAATTAAAAGTACTTTAGAGGAATAAAATTTAAAATATCGGGATTTAAGCCCTGTAAAACTTTATCATTTAGAATAATACCTCAAATATGATATCAAAATTCACGGAGCTTTTATTGAGAAAATCGTAAAAAGATGCAAAATGTTTATATAATGCATTTTGCATCTTTTTACGATTTTGTTGAAAAAGTTGCCGTGACATCTCAGGTATATAAGCTCCTTAAATTCAATTTTTATACAGCTTTTCGTTTTCAGGCTAGACTGACCACACACACACACACACACACACACACACACACAGACTTTTTTGGGAGTTTTCCAAAACTAGAATTCGAAATTATGTATAAGTTTAAATGCTACAATCGAGCAAGATGGAATTTCGGGAGCTCTTAAATTTAATAAAATAAAGAGTCGGTTAGACTTGTAAGGGAATAATCATTATGGTGAACCAGAGCAGTTACGGCGTACCGCACACCCACGAGATGGGGAAGCATTCCTACAAGTTCGCTTTTACCGCTCGGGAAAATGTTTCCTCTGATAACAGAGCGAGTTTAGATATCAACACGATAAATTATTATTCATTTTCACCGGCCAGCCCACGCAGGTTAATCTTTATTTCTACTGTTAACGGAGTAGCAGTAATTTCTTTTGAATTGTTAATAATTTACTTTTAATAAAGGGTCAAAAATCTGATGCCCCCAACTGTACTTATGACTTAAACTTGCCATATACTGCTCATGACTAAACCCCACCAAAATTTAGCGCTCCTCTAAAACTTGTTTAACAGGGCAAAAAATTAAATCCTCTCTTCTTCTATCATTATTTCATTGGTTTCTTCCTGTTTCCCCAATAATTCCCCTGAGATATAATACTTCTGTAGCTGTTACTTGGCTTGCTTGCTTGTGTAGGGTCGTTCAATTTTCTGCACTTACAAAAAGTCAGGCAAAATACTGTTTTAAATAATTTTAATTTTAGTTTCTTTTTGATCTCCTGTTTTCTTAATATTGTTGTGCAAATGCAGTAGAACACACCATTGGCTTTCCTGGTTCAATTCAAAACCACCTGGTTGATCCTTCCATTTCTGCTTGAAGATTGTTCCCACACTCTGGTAGTTATCAACCTATTCTAACGGCTGATTGTTAAATGTAACGAAAACTTCACCTTCCACATTCCGGCCGATGAGTATCACCTTACTTTGTTGTACGATTTATTTTCATTCCCTTTTTCTAGAGCTCTTCTAACCATTCGTTGACAGACATCTAAAGTGTTTGTCGTGGGTCGGGAATCAGAACCACGTCATCTGCATACCGGAGAGCTTGTTCTGGTACAAGGATTACATTTCAGTAATCTAACGTTGGTCAAGGTGTCTTTTGCTTGCAGACTTTCAATACTTCATGCATGCGCATAATGAATAGTAGTGGGCTTAGATTATCACCTTGATTGACACCTTTATGAAACCTAAACGTTCTGATTCAGATCAACTAAGCCGCACTTTTCCTAGGGATTCTGGTATACCGATTTGATTCCGCTTATCAAGTCGGATGACACCCGTTTTTTCCTGTAAGGCATTTCAAATCTCTTGGCGAGGAATCGAATCCAATTCAGCCTCAAGACCAGGAATACCAAAAATAGCACCTTTTTTTTTATCCTATGGTTTCTCATCAATCATTCTTAATGAGAAAATATGATCCTGGGGTTGTCTCTAAAGCAAGCCTATCTCTCATTCAGATTATGGTCCACCAACCTCTTAAGCCTGTGCTCCAAAATTATTGTATATACAATATGATAATTTGAACATACAGACCATTTTAAAATATGGGAATTAATTATATTAATAAAATAATAAATATGACATTCACCCTTTTTAGATCGTAATCTTGATATTTACTGTGCAAGCATCTGGTTCTTGTAGATCTTAAGATTTGATTTCCTGTCGTAGCCTTTCTCCTGTTAGCTCCTTTTCAGATTTTCCATCTTCTACGGGCTCTACGGACTTGTCCTATTCGATGTGAGAGGCTAGATCCGAGTCGCCTATTTGACTTACCCTGACTGTAAGTATCCCAGACGTCTTCAAGATATTCAGAAGAAAGATCACCTATAGGTGCCAGATGGCGTGTAGATACTCGTGCCTCGTAATTCGGTAAAGTTCACAGAACCCGAAGGAGACGAAGAATCATAAGAGGTGCTAATGGAAGAAAGGCAACAAGAGGAAGTTGGAGAAGGGAGTCAGATCTAAAGAAAATCTACAAGAACCATACGTTTTCCCCGTAAATATCAAGATTACGATCTTTAGTAGGCAAGGGGGGAGGGTGTGTCATTTTATTAATTTGATTAAGTCCCATATGTTAAAATATTTTGTATGTTCAATTTTTCGTATTGTTAACCTATTTTAATTAAGTTTGATAAAGTATTATTTCGGAATGTTTTTTATATCAGGCATATTGGTCTATTTACTGTTTTGTTTTTTATCTAGGCAGAAAGGTACAATATAGGTAATATGAGAAATATTTACACTTGCATAGCTACCTTGTATTACCAAAAGGTATATTAATGTTGAATTTTGTGCAATTTTATATATACACTATGTAAAATATATAATATGTAGTCTATATTTCCAATTTTAGGAATTGGGTTGAAGAACCATAACACGATGGACATTTTATTAACGAGAAAGTAACATATAAGAAACCCGTTGCTAATATCAAGATTAGATACAATGATACCGGTCAAGCATAAGACAGTTGAACCCTTGCCGAAGGAAGTTGTGACCCGGAAAAAGCAGGAGCGATAACAGAGTTATGACTTTAGCCACTACCTTGGATCCTTAGGTCCGCCCGCTAAGTCCCCTCAACTTCACTAACTTTTAATCACCCTGTTACTTTCTCTCTCCTGCTTCTTTAACCCTGTTATTTCTTCGGCTGAGGTTGAGCAGTTATCTCATAAGAACATCTCATCAAACGCACCTCTGGTAAAAGTTATAAAGAATGGTCTATTACCTCTAATCATAATATATCTTTTGATTTATTTATTATTAGTTTGCCTATTATGTAATTAATTCGTTCTTTACTCTTTTACCACATAAAACCGTTTACCCTACGTCGTAAACCTATGAAAGACTGCCTCACTGTAATATTCAGCAATATTCCTTTTATTCCGTGTTTTATGCGCACCAGATTTTCTCTAAACCAAAAAGATGCTGGTTCTAAAAGCGTAGAACAAGGTAGGTTACGTTATAATAGAATAATTAAATAAATTTAATGCCCTCTGTCTTTTCAGTATAATTATAAAAGTCGATAGTTTATAGCTTATTATAGAGGTCAATATTTTTACTTAAGTTGTTTTACAATGATATATTTCCGTGCCTCTTGCAGTGCAATATAATTTGTGTAATCGCTTAATCAATAACTTTTAAATTATGTACTTGTTTATGTTTTAGCGTCCATTTATTTTTATTTTACATAAATTCGTTTTTATTGTGTATCTGTATACAGAGTTATATTGTTATAGGAAAACTATAACTTCATTCCATGGTATCAGATGGGGTGGTTTGTTGGTTGACCATAGGCCGCAATAGAGGTTTTTCTGCATTTGAGAGAAATATCTTTAAGATTCTGCTTTAGGGCTGCAAGGCCTTGTAAACCACTCTACTACAAGGGTAGGTTGCGGATAGTGGTAACCTATAGGGTTACTCAAAGGATAGATACTACAGGATCGTTTTAAGAGTACAGGTTAGGTTTCACGTTATCGGAGGACTAACTTACTATTCCATCTTTGTCAATCCCCAAGAATTTAACAAACGTTCAACGAAAATTTAATGATGACTCAAGACGGTAAATATATCAAAGAAATTACTGATCCTAAAGAATAAAAAACTTGTGCGCCAACACACGACTTTTATTTACCTCCTTTGATAAAATAGTGTTAAGGTTAAGAATTTTTTAATAAATTTAGATTTAAAAAAATACTTTGACAAATTAAATTGTGTTTTAAATAATCTAACAATGGAAATTATTATCTACTGCCATGTTTTTGGCCGACTGCTTTTCTAAGGCAGCGGTACCTTCAAAAACTAGCTTCCTTCATAAATATTTAATCCATATATAAACTATATTTAAGGATACCATTGGATTTCCTTTCCAAAGGTATCGTGTTTACCAATCCAATAGGTGGCAAGCAGGGTAAGATTAAAGTAAACATGATTCAATTAATACACTATTATAATTATTAACCTACACATATCCATTATATTAATACATTGCTTAGAACTTTGACTGAGAATACTGAGGGACATTTTCACTACTACCTTTGCTATACTACATTACAAATAACGATATACCGTTGAAATACTTAGCCGGCTGGCGAAGGGGGAATCAGTTCTTAAGTTTCATCTTCCAACTGCTCTACGACCCCCGGCGAACCTGGCTCTCTCTTGTAGATGGACCCAGACTCTCCTCTTGCTATACTTCCATTCTCGAGGCTGGAATAAGACTCACCTCATCTTGAGGATAGAACTTGACTGCCCTTTTCGAATCTTCTCCTCATCGTCGTCACCTCTGGCGAGGCTGATCTGGGAAGTGCCCCAAGCCGGGGGTCCTTTGTCCTAGTGTCTAGGAAGTTTCCCGAAGTACATATTGCTGGGGGGCCCCATCGAGGTAAACGCCTTTTGATGTTTTGAAAACAAAGGTTTCTTAATATTTTATTGTTTAATGTTAAAATTATTTAATAATGAACTCCCCTCAGTATCCTCAATACATTACACTACTATAATCATTAATGTTTATGCCCTTTTCGTCTTTCTGGATTACGTTTTACGATATTTTATATAAGATAACATTTTTTTCGTAAATATTCAACTATCCAACGGTATATTATACGTTTATATCAGAGAACCAGGGATCCTCAAAGCGACCCTAAACACCCCTACAACAAAATAAACAGGAAGGAGCAAGACATGATATACAGACTCAGGACTAATCACAACAGGCTGAATGCTCACTTTTACAATAAGTTTAAAATAGGTAACAACCCGATGCGCACTTGTGGTGTGGGAAAACAAACAGCTGATGATATTCTTCTGAGATGTGCCTTTTTTGATGAGGCTCGAAGGAAGGTTTGGCCTGAGCCAGAATCATATGGAGATTTTTTTTTTAATCCAAAATATAGAATTTTTACATCTATACATACACGTATTTACATAGCATTTTTTAATATGCGTCCTTTTTCTTAAGCATACCCTCATTTTAAGGATGTTTTGCGATTTACTATTTTTACGGTTCTTGTTATTTCTGATGTACTTCAAATCTTAATGATCGCCGAGTGTTCTAAACCTTAGACTTCTGGCACTAAATACCGATCCGTACAGTAGTATGGACTTCACCTGCAGTGAATAACAGTGAGATTCACCTAGTATAGAATTAAAGAGTGATGTCTACTGGATAGCAATTAATCAAATAAATTGGTCAAATGTGTGCAGTCTATCGGTACACGTTTAACCGTTTTGAGAGTGCTATATTTTTATACAAGAGGGTGCTTTCACACGTTTAGGAAGTATCCAAGCGTAAACTGGCAATATCTAATTCTTAGCATAAATAAAACAATTTCTTCCCTCTCAAAGCTTCTGGAGGCAGTTTTCCACTTTTGACAGTTGGGTTTTTACTCCTGCCAATGATAATTGTAATTGATTTATTAAGGATAAAATACGTCTAATAAGAAATAACATTAAGGTTAGGGCATTGAAATAGGTGCTCAACCTCTTGGTTATTAGTACTAAGTATATTTATATTAACATATATGACAAACGCGTTAAAAAAAAAATAACAAACACAATTTTTTATTTATCTATTATTTAAAAATTTATTTATTTAAATGTTTTCCCCTCTATTTCCCTTTTCCCTTTTTTTTATTCTAATAGTTCCCGGAGCAGATGACATTCTTTGATTAACCTGAGTAGTGAACTAATTGTTTCACTAGAGTCCTTCAAGCTCTCACACAGTGATCTTGGTAGATTAAATTTATCCAGTAAGTACGATAGTTTATGGAATTTATCCAGTAAGTACGATAGTTTATGGAATTTATCCAGTAAGTACGATAGTTTATGGAATTTATCCAGTAAGTACGATAGTTTATGGAATTTATCCAGTAAGTACGATAGTTTATGGAATTTATCCAGTAAGTACGATAGTTTATGGAATTTATCCAGTAAGTACGATAGTTTATGGAATTTATCCAGTAAGTACGATAGTTTATGGAATTTATCCAGTAAGTACGATAGTTTATGGAATTTATCCAGTAAGTACGATAGTTTATGGAATTTAGAGCATTTCTCAATTATATGTTTTATTGAGAGAGGCATTAGACATATGTCACACATTGGTTCGGGATACCTGAGAAGGAGATGGTTATTTGTAAGTCTGCTATGTCCGATGCCAAGTCTCGCCAAAGCAGTTTCGGTCACTTCGCAATGCTCTCTCTTCCAGAGAAAAGGTGATGGCTTGATTTTCCTTAATTTATTTATACTTTCAACTTCTGACCACATCTATTTCCAGGCCTGAGAGATTTTCACCTTTAGGTAATTTTCTAAGTCTTCCTTGATGTAAGTTGGGAGGATTTGGACGTTAGAAAATGCAGCTTCTTTCGCAGCCCGATTCGCTTCTTCATTACCATCAATGCCTGCATGGGATGGAATCCACAAAAACACAAGTTCTTTTTTTAGTATTTTTAAATCTCCCACGTAGTTTCTTATCTTATTCATTAGTGGATGATCAGTATAGAAATAACATTAAGTCTCAGAAGTAATATTTCAGTAAGAAATAAAATTAGGCAGGTCATTCACTAATAATGAACACAGCACATAAATTTAAAAGGAAACTTTTCAAAAAGGGTTCTGTTGAACATCCATTCGTTAGCAGTATTCATTAGGAAAGAATAACCCTCGAGAAAACTAGTTTATTTCGGAATTGAGAGAGGGACAAGGATCCCTACCTGCTTTACAATTTAATCGTAGCCCCATTTCGGATGTAATTGCCAACTCTTTCCGCCCTTAATTATTCATAAAAGAGAAGTTTCTGCCTAGCGGCGGCTGGAGTAGCGCCAATACCTAGGCAATCTCGGCCACGGCAATAGTTTTAAGTGGGGCTCTACAAACTTTTTTTTTTATGAGCTATTTTTTCCTCTCTCTTAAAGAAGCGATTGTTACAAGTTTCTAAGTCATTTAGAATTCAGGGCGCGAACTTTAACACTGACTTCTTTTTGTTATTACTTTAGCAATGGGATAGTCTTGTTCCAAAATGTAGAGGAATTCATAATTTCCTGATGCTGGATAAACATAAGTTTAAAAAAACAAATAAAAATAGCAGGAATTAAACAGAGTAGTTGAAAAAAAAATGAAGGTAATAATTTTTTTTTTTTTTTTTTTGTGTGTTATCAAAATAATTCTATAGTATAAACAATCTGTACCAAGTAATGAATTAAAAACTCAATCTGTGTACCGTATGAAAATATGAAAAACAAAATTTAAAAAAACAATTATTGAAATCGGTAAATAAACAGCAGAGATTTTAGTATTTTGAAATTAGCAGAAGCGATAGGCTATTTCCCTGTGATTAATTTATCGCTTTTCAAATTTGTTAATTGCCTGAAAACAGCTATATAAAGTGTTATAACCTAATATTAGTTATTTAAAAATAATAAACCATGGCATAATAATCTGCAGGGTTTATGTCTAAAGAAAAAGGCAGTTCGTTTTTTAGTAAGATAAAAGGATTTTTTTTCGACTGAGTCCACCATTAAATATTTAAAAAAATGCACATATTTGGTCTTTGATAAGAAATATTGGGCAGTTTCGCATGAAATGTCCGCTTTTATAGTTTCTGAAATACATGAAGGATTTTGCAGGTCTCAGTTGTTTTCTTCCGAATGTTTACATATTTATAGTAAACAGTTACTAATCCTCTACCTTCGTATTATAAACAATACCTTCTCAATCAATTACCCACTTTTTAGTATACCTCCAAATATGAACATGGAAACACGCGATTTTCAAGTAATATTTTTGTACGAGTTTAAACTCGGCCATTCAGCAGCTGAGGCCGCTAGAAATATTTGCAAGGCTCGTTTGGGAAAGGGAGTGTTAATTAACGGACCATTCGCCGTTGGTTTGCTGGGTTTACCGAGTTTTCAGCTGGGGAAAACTTGCCCCAAGGAAGACCTCCGTCCGTAATAGACAACGATGTCCTCAAACATACAGTAGAAGGAAACCCCTACCAAACAGTTAAATGACTCTCGGCACAACTAAATGCAAGTGCATCTACCGTTTCCAGACATTTAAAGTGTATTGGGAAAGTAAAAAAGCTCGATACATGTGAACCTCATGATCTCACTGGCAAGACCCCGTGTTTCAAAACATACCGTGCAAAAATTGAAAGAACAGGGCTAAGAAGTTCTTCTGCACCTATCATATTCTCCCGACTTGTCTTCAACAGATACCACCTGTTCAGGAATTTAGTCAAAGGAAAACTTTTTGAAAATGATGATCAAGTGAAAAGTGCGTTTTCAGATTTTGTTTCACTTCAAAGCTTAGAGTTTTTCAGTTCGGGGATAAAAAACAGTTTTCAGTTGGTGTCACGTTGGGAAGAATGTGTAGAAAAAGAAGGTAAATACTTCGAATAAAATTATCTTGTTTTCATATCGCATTTTTAATAAAAATCCTTTACCTTGAAAACGGACATTTCATGTGACACAACCTAATATTATGCGAAAATTTCTTACCTATTTTCATATTATTATATAGAAGTATTTATTTAAGAAAAGTTTATTGGAATCGGAAAACAAATTGGTGACCTCTAATAATTTGATATTTTATAATCCAAATATTGAACAAAGAAATCTACGTGTTCACTTTCGTTAAAAAGAACCTCGATAATTGCTTATTATTTGTTAGTTTATTCATTTAACGTCCCTTTATGCTGCTGTGGGAGTCCTAAATTTTGCCTATCCAGGTTATTATTATACAAATCTAATTCGGAATCACCTGTAGCAAGGTGGCTAACATAACAGCCTCCTATGCAAAGCGGTTGGTTCGAACGGGTTCAAAGCGGCAGGTAGTTCTAGGATTTTTTAATGGAAGTAAAAAATCCTTAGTTATGCCGTCCTTCGGGGCGTAAAAAAGTGGTCCCGAGCCTGTGCGATGTCAGGCACTCGTTACAGATCCCTATTTTAATTAAACCTGGATAGGCTAAATTTAGGACTCCCACTGTAGCATCGTCCTCAACAGGCACGACGATGTTGTTAAAGTCTATCATCAAGCGAATGGTTTGAAAAGAAAATTATTAAAACACTCTAAGCCTTATTATCAATACAATCCTAAAACCTTGTTCGAGAAGAAAAGATAAGATTGAATGGGAATCAGTCGTTTATAACTGACCATACAGTGACCTATAACAGATCTGATATCGTTGTAATTGGTGCAAGTGCCATGTTTTATTTTTTTACAATAATAACGTAAAAAAAGTATTTCTTTATTTTTTATTTTATTAGGAGATAATACAATCTGCCACCTTCTGGGACAATAAGTATTACAGATATAAGAAATTATTCATTTCATATGTACATTGGAAATAAAATAAAAATAATTAATTAATAACGATCAAACAAAGAACAAAGAAAAAATATATATATACAGAAAATTAAATGAATAGTTATAAAGAAAATAATAGTAACAACCTTAAACACATTCATACCTATTTACAATATGTACAAATTGTACATATAACCGGGATGGGATCACCGAATCAAACCATTGGATGTCGAGGCACAATGCCTGAAGATCCCAGCGCCTCTCATTTAGCCGCGTCACTGGTCGAATGACGTATTCAGAAATTGATTATAGCTTACCAATTTAATCAAATAAAGATCTCCAATTTATTACCACTAGTTTTCAACAAAGAAATAATAAACTATTTTAGTTGAAAAATAGAGTACTACTAAAAATAGAGACCCGACTGGTTGTAAAAATCCAACTTGTTTATATTTCTCCAGCGGGCAGAGCGCTGAGGGGATATAGCTCTAACCCCACCTCAACCAAACACTCACTTGGAGTCCTGTTTATTTTAAGCATTAAAGCTTACTCGATCCAGCCTGTAACTTTCCTCTATACATTATCTCTGTCAATTTTTCCATGCTGTAAATAAATGAAAAGAAACAACTTGACAAAATATATGTAATGATTATTTCTAAAACTTGTTCATTCATTTGTTTATCAGGTATACGGCATCGACCCTTTCGGGTCACTAGCTGGTATAGAAACTTTTTTTTTCACAAAATCCTATAATTTATTCAGATCTTAGATCAATAAAAAAACCTCAAACTCAACAATTCAAATGAAATAAGCTCTAGTTTAATGATCAACTCCCTTAATCAAGTAATAATAATAATCAGCTCCCAGTCCAACCCAGAGTATCAGTTATATAAGTACCAAATATGTAAATAATTAATTTATTTGTAGTAATTTATAACTATATTTAACATCTTTTGGGCTTGATAAATGGCGCATTAATATAAGCATACAGAAATTCAGTCAAGTAACATTCACGCTTAGGCATTCTGATTGTCCTCCACTAACACTTTACAATGTTCAGTTACCCGAACAAACAAAAACAAAATACTTGAGACTCATAATGGATAGACGCCTGACATGGAAACCACACGTAACTACCTTAAAAAAAGACTGAATCATCGACTATCAATACTTAGACGCCTTCATCACCATAAAAACAAATTATCACTAAGCAACAAAATTATCATATACAATATGTTACTTAAACCTATATTGACGTACGGTACTCAGGTGTGGGGCTCATGCGAAAAGCCACACTTGCAGACAATTCAAATCTTTCAATGTAAATTCCTCCGCTTCATCACTCACCGTCCCTTTTACGTAACCAATAAATCATCACACAAAGACCTCAACATACCAATCGTAACGGATATCATTAAAAAATATTACAAACATTTTCACGACTCACTCGTTGGACATCCAAACCTACTGGTACAAACATTACTGACTGATACACTACCACAAAACCCACCAAGGAGACTGAAACGCCTCTGGTGCAGAGACCTACTGTTTAGCAGATCTTTCACGCCAAGGAGTGCCTTCACTGGGAGTTTTCTTCGCTCACGAATTCAGAAGAATCCTGAAGGAGATTTTTCGTAATGGTCATCAATGTTACAATATATGCCTAAAGGCATTTGTATATTACTTGTTGTTAAATAAATAATAAAATAATAAAAAATATTTAACAACTTCAAAAATAAAATTCATAGTAAGAATACGTGAAACAAAAATGTCATATAAAAAAGGTACTCATCGATAGTACTTCAAAAACTATTTTAAATGAGTAGGTTTTGAGGCCACATTCTTTTCAATTTTCTCGGTTATTCAAGTTATCAGAAGTGTTTAAGGAAGATAGGTTACAGTCAAAATGTTTGGTATGAAGTTGCCCTTCTGGTTGGCTGATTTTGATAAAAAAATGTTGCTCTAACATCTGAGGCATAAACGCTTCTAAAATAGGAAATTTCAGCTGTATACAACTTATCGTTTTTTATCGTGTATCGTATATCGTGTATTTCCGGTGATAAATAAAACTAGATTTTTTTTTTTTTTTAATCTCAATACTTTCTCTAACGTATATTTCATTTATAGTTAAGTGAAAGTAATATATTATCAGTTGATATATTTTTTCTTATACTTCTACAACCCATGAAGGGTCCTGGGTTCAGTACTATTATACTAGAGAGTTGTACTGTTTTACACCCAATGGCCGTGCAAGGAGGTGATTAGGCCTAAATCGTGCACAGCGGCCAGATTTTTCCCAATTTTTTAGTACCCACTTTATAGTGGCTGGGTATTCCCCAGTAGGGTTCCCATACACCAGGGTCGCTCCACGGCTGGAACAAATCACGCCGCTTTCTCTTTATAATTGAAATTAATAGATTTATCCCTGAAACGTCACTTTTTCCTACTGTGGCTTATCGGACTATGCAGCAACCCTACCATCTGACTCGGAGACTCGGGCTGATAACCCACCTCTCCTAAATCACCAAATCACAAATGCTCATCAAAGATTAGCAGGACCGATCCATCGGAAATAACACAGGAAACGTAAACTGGGCTTAAGAAATATATTGTACATTATACCGACTTTCAAGAAGATAAATAGACGGGACAAAGTAGCTTTAAAAAAGAACAATATACGATTGTTATGGTGAAAGCTTAGAACCAGAAGTAAGGCCATCTGCCGAGTTTGAACTCGAGTTTCTACCCAGTGGTTAACAAGTCAGGCGGCAGAATTTTTTGAGGAGGGTATTCAAAAACTGGTGCCGCGTTATGACAAGTGCCTCAAAATTCATGGAAATTATGTAGAAAAGTAGATTAAGGCACAGGCTTTCATGTAAAAATAAAATTATTGCGATATCTTTGCACGTCTTTTTTTGAATTCCAAAACGGTACTTACTTAAAAAACATGCCTCGTATATCTTCAAAAAGTTTAAAAAAAAAAAAAAAAAAAAAATTAGCGCGTTCCTGATTAAATGATTTTTTTTTTTTTCACATACTGATAACAAGCGAAACTCGATTATGTTACATGTATTTTCATCTTGCAAATAAAAATTTAAAAAAAACTTTGTAGTTCCTTTGTTAATAATGTCTTATTAATTTTTTAACATTTTTCCTTTCATCATTAACAAATACATCTAACTGACGTAATAGGTAAGACAACCAAGCTCATAGGAACTCACAAACTCACTTTAAATGGCGTAGTGGTCTAACCAGTGTTCCCAGATCGCAATTCCCACCCCAGGGTTAAAAGAGATGTTTTTTCGTTCAACTTGTAAATTTACTCCTTTTTATATCAATGCTAAAAATATGAAACTTGAAGAAGGGGTCCCTAAAGCGTATATTTCGGATAAAAACACGAATTCTAAAATTTTCACGATCGCAATAATTTTCGTTATGTTGTTATGGTGAAAGGATAGAACCAAAAGTAGAGCCATCTGCCGAGTTTGAACTAGAGTTTCTACCCGTCAATGTCTATAAGGATATTAAAAATGACATAGACAGAAATAATCGGGAGTCAGACAAAAAATATTTTAATTATGCCGACGTTTCAGCTTAAACTTGTGAGCCATCATCAGAGCGGCAAACAACAAAAGAGATACATATAAGTATACACATGATAATGAAATTATATTATTTATGTATTGACAATGAAATTTAAAGATTACAGAGATACACAAATCATGATAACATAATAAATAAAAGATGTTGATAATTATGAATTTTTATATGAAATTGTAGAACGTAAAAAACGTACCATCTGCGAGTATTAAACTGAGGAAAACGAAAGACAGCAGTGAGTGGTATGGAGGGGGTTGATTTAAAAAAAACAAAAAAAAAAACCTAACGGCCTTTCCTATAAATATAAATTTTACAGTTAAAAATTAAACACAACCAAAAAAAAAATTCACAAATCTTTTAATTTAATTGAAACTACATTCATAATAATTTTTTATCGTCATGTGTACTGATATGTATCACTTTTGTTTTTTTGATGTTAGTAGCCCTGATTAAAGCTCACAAGTTTGAGTTAAAAACGTTGGCATAGATAATTTTTTATTAGACAGGCTTCCGATTATTTTTGCCTGAATGAAATTTGCAACAGTCAGTCTACTGTTTATATCTAATACCCTCGATATTAAGATTGGTGAACGCTATGTTCATCTCAGCTCTCCTTTCCATTGAAATCAGACCAAAAAACTTCCCAGCCTTGTTGTGATTATTTTGAAATAAGTTCTTAGCTGCTAGCCCCTAGTACCAGGCAGACGCCTACTACTCAGTTAGAGACAGATGAGACATGGAATCCAGAAGGACCGGCAAGATCTGGAGCGCTAGATTACATCCTGCCAACGATTTGTGGATTGGCTCAATTGGTAGCACTTAGACCCGACTTTTTATTTCATTGTCTTTATCCTGCTCCTAGGCGAATCAGACTTCTGCGCGTCTTATACTCATCACTTGACCGTGGGAACGAAATAAAAACATGGTTAAAAAATATTTATACTTAACTAATTTACAATAGGGAAAAAACTTGAATCAAACAATATTTGTGAACCGGTGATTTCTAGAATAATAAATCTGGCGCGAGCAACACACGACATTCACTTACCTCCGTTGTTCAAATAAATTCAAGAAATATCAAATATAGTCAGACTTGAATAAAACGTTGAAGGATTAGATTTAGTGTGTTTTTGATTAAATAATCTAACAATAGAAATTACTATCTACCATAACCACTTAAGTGTATGCCCTTTTAGTATAAGATTCGTATATAAGATTTTTCCTAAAAGCATCAGCTTTACAACGGTATATTAAATACGAGGCACGCTTTTTAAATAAGTACAGTTTTGGAATTAAAAAAAGACGTGCAATGATATCGCAATAATTTTATTTTTACATGTACCTTAATCTGCTTTTCTATATAATTTCCATGAATTTTGAGGCACTTGTCATAAGGCGGCACCAGTTTTTGAATACCCTCCTCAAAAATTCTGCCACCTGACTTGTTAAACGACGTTGTCAAAATATGGGTGGCCTCCGTCACACCAGAATCAAAACAACAATCCATG
Source organism: Piezodorus guildinii (assembly GCA_023052935.1). NCBI lineage: Eukaryota > Metazoa > Arthropoda > Insecta > Hemiptera > Pentatomidae > Piezodorus > Piezodorus guildinii. The sequence continues at coordinate 39,540,344 of CM041297.1, read as the reverse complement.
GAATGGCGACATTCATCATCACCCAAAAGAGTGAAGTTTAAGCGAACAATTTCTGTCCGGAAAATCATGTGCACAGTTTTTTGGGACAGAAAAGGAGTATTGCTAGTGGAGTTTCTGCCTCTTAGTGAGGCAATCAATGCTACCAATTTGTTCCTACACTTGAAGAAACACCTGGGCGGTCGGCGTCTTCAAGCCTATAACGAAGTCAAAACATTTGTGATGCAGTGGTTAACAAGTCAGGCGACAGAATTTTTTGAGGAGGGTATTCAAAAACTGGTGCCGCGTTATGACAAGAGCCTCAAAATTCATGGAAATTATGTAGAAAAGTAGATTAAGGCACAGGCTTTCATGTAAAAATAAAATTATTGCGATACCTTTGCACATCTTTTTTTTAATTCCAAAACGGTACTTACTTAAAAAAACATGCCTCGTATATCTTCAAAAAGTTTAAAAAAAAAATATCCTTAACCTCCTGGTGGGAACACCGGTCCGAGAGACCAATATAGTTCATAAAAACGCCAGTGAGCGCACTACTGATGAAATGATTTTTTTTTTATGTACTGATAGCCTGCAAAACTAATTATGTTACATTTAATTTGATCGTGCAAATAAAAATTTAAAAAAACTTTGTAGTTCCTTTGTTAATAATGTCTTATTTATTTTTAACATTTTTCCTTTTATCATTAACAAATACGTCTAACTGACGTAATAGGTAAGACAACCAAGCTCATAAGAACTCACAAACTCACATTAAATGGAGTAGTGGTCTAACCGGTGTTCCCAGATCGCAATTCAAAAATATGTTCCCACCCCAGGGTTAAAAGCGATGTTTTTTTCGTTCAACTTGTATATTTACTTCTTTTTATATCAATGCTAAAAATATGAAACTTGAAGAAGGAGCCCCTAAAGCGCGTATTCCGGATAAAAACACGATTTCTAAAATTTTCACGATCGCAATAATTTTCGTTACTATATATTATATATAAATGTAAAAAAAAAATAAAGAAAGGAATATTTATGATCCACTGTAGTGTCTTCATTATAGTATCTGCTCTACTTTCCGGACCTCTCGCCAACTTATAACAGTTTATTTTATTTATTTATTTATTTTTTTTTTAAGAGCCTAAAGGATTGGGCTTTATATTTTTATGAATTCTATTGAGAGGGTGAGAAAAAGTTTCTAACACGATGACAGAAAAGTAATGAATGTAATGGACAATATTTCGATTAATAACAAAAAAGTTATAAATTTTTTTATTTATTTCAAAGCCGTTTTCTAAATAATATTTCGTACAATCAAATATGATTTCCAAACAATATTTTTTCATATTCGTATCAATGTCCGAGAATAAATTGTTAACCTCCGGCAACATGAAACAAAATAGCCAAGTTAATTTAGAGGTACCAGGATCATAAAATAATTTTTGGAATGTAACTTGAAACGTTCAAATCTCATAAAATTCATCATTTTAACCATCACAGCGGGGTCACCAAGGTTTTTGCGGCTAGCATAAGGGCCTCCAATGCTCAAGGTCACGAGTTTAAACTAGGCAGATGACAATAGAATTTTATAATGGGGGTAAAAAAATCCTACGTTATTCCGTCCTTCGGAGGGTGCTTAAAATGGTGGTTCAGAACCTGTGCGATGTACTCGTTTAAGATCCTTATTCTAATAAAAACTGGGTAGACAAACTTTAAAAATCCCACTGTGGCATCGTCCGATAAACCAGAATATTATAGAATAGAATAGAAAACAAATTTTATTCTGGTACTGGGTAAAAATAACAGGTTTGTACAGTTGAAATTTACAATATGTCTGGCCAACAGACAAAATGAATACAATTAACTACTATTTACAATTATGGATGAATTTGTATTAAAAAAAGTATAAATAAAATAAAAACAACCTTCAGAAGCTAATTATGTTGGACAAAGTGATAAATAAATGAATTGATAACAGAGTTTAAATATAAAAGAAATAAATAAAATAAAATATATAAACATAATTAGTAACATTATTCTGACAATTAGTATTCTAATAATAACATTAGCTTTGAAATAATAAAGGATCTATATCTGGCCAAGAGTTAATGAAAGATAAACCAATTAAACATACCTAAAGATAATATAATAGCATAGAATAGAAAAATAATTTTTATTCTGGGACTGGGCCCTTAAGAACAATATCATATGTACAATTAATATATACAATGTGTCTGGCCACATGACCAAAGGATTATAATTTATTCTTATTTACAAAGCTTTAAGAAGAAAAGTAGGATACAATAAAACAAAAGAGTAAAATAAATGAATAACTTCTGATATGTTGAACAAAACTTAACATTGAAAATGATACATAATAATTAATCCATATAGAAACATGAACAATAAATAATAAATATACTTTTTTAATAGATATTTGATTTGAAATATCAGGCTTAAGGAGCGTCTGTTTGAGATGACAATAGGTACTCGAAAAGCTGGGTGGGACTTGAATTATGATAGGGAAGAAGCATGGTGGATATCAGTAGGTAGGGAATTCCAGAGAGTAGTAGAGCGGACAAAAAATGAATGTCCAAAATTTGTTGTTCTGTGAGCAGAAATATAAAGGTAAGAACGGCGTGATCTTGTTCGGAGGGAGCGGACTGACGATTTAAATTACAGAAGTTTGTGGATATAGGAGGTAGCTGGGAGTTGATTGTTTTGTAAAGGAATGATATGAATGGAAAATATTGTCTGCGGTTTGAGGGAAGGAGCCACTTTAACTCACTGTATAAATGGGTCACATGAGACCTCTTCGGTGTGCCAAGGACAAATCTTAAAAAAGTATTCATAATTTGCTTTAGCCTGTCCTCGAGCACTGTCGAGAGGCCACCATATACCCCGCAGCAGTAGTCAAAGTGGGGTAAAATAAATGAGGATACAAGGAGCTTACGGGTGGAAGAAGATGGCTGGAACGATGAAAAAAATTGAGGGTACCTATTGTTCTTCGGGAGATTTGGGCAATATGGGGTTTCCAGGAAAGGTTTTGGTCAATGGTAATACCTAGGGTTTTGGATTATTCTTATTAATACAATAATAAGAAATGAATTTCTCTAGTGACAATATAACAATTCAAACAGAATATTATGCATAAATATTTTTTTTTTAAATTCATCATTTTAAATAATATGGCAGAAGAATAAGTAATTAAAAAGAGGTTAGGTAATCTAATAAAAATATTAATCAAGCTAACTAACTTTACGGTTGCATAAAATACAGTAATTTACCTATCAAGTAATATGAGGTGCAATTCAGGATAATGTAATGTTTCAATACTACGAATATTTGCAGATTTTATATTTAAGATCATGCTCAATTGAAAAAAGTAGTTAGAATAAATGTATTCAAGACCATATTAAAGAGATGAAGGCTAACTATTAAGCTTAAGTTCTAAACTGATGGCCTCTCAGTGGCTCTAAAAGCAGGGACTTAATAAAAAGTCCCAAGAGAAGGATAGACAGCAAACGTTGCTAAGTTGGGATGACGTAGAAGATTAGATATACGGGCGGGGTGACAAAGTCCCACATTTCTCAGCCACCACTCGCTCCCATAAATATTTAGGATCCCAGTTTCTAGCGTATTCAGTCATCTTTATGTACTGTTTAGTTATATCATAATGTCTCTTTTATAGACGTTTATTATTCGTCCAACACTTAACTAATCAGTAAATTCGACATTCTTTCCTAAATTACATAGCAATATTTTTATACGGGAGCTGAATTTATCTTGATTTGATGGGTTATTGTGAGCGACAATTAGTGAACAATAGCTTCAGATTTGGTAGGATTTTATTCTAAATGCTTTGTTCTTTTACGTATGAATCATAAGTAAATTAAATGTTCAAATTCAAGACATATGTTTCTCATACATAATAATATCATATGAAGTTTCATTTCAACGTTATTATAATCTTCTCTCGCTTCGATGAGCTTCGATTTCTGCCCGACCTGCGCGATGGAAGGTAAGGTCTCGGAAGTGGAGTACCTCCAGCAAGATGACCGAGCACTGGTGATGTGCTCCGACGTCGACTGCGGCTACAACTACGAGAGACACTTCGTCCCTCGAGAGTACGGCGACGTCCCGATTTCCGATTGGCTCCTGGAAGTGATGTCGCTCCCGATGAACCTCAGCAGTACTTCGAGGATGAGGAACCGACACACGGACACCATCGTCTGGTTGAACAGCATCAGGCAGGTCGTGTACCTCTGGTGTTCTGAAGAGGTTCTCAGTATGGCCTATGCTGCTCTGCCAAGGGTATGCCGGGGGACGTACTCCTTCACCCTCAGTCCATCGGCGAAGAGGTTGATAGAGCTCACCGATGAAGAGGTCTATCTTGGAAAACAGATTATTCCTGATTTGGTTCGAATTGTTGTCACTTTAAAATATTATTATAATTGTTATGGATTTTTAACTCGGAAGATTAAGAAACATTGAGAGACTTACCAACGTTTAAAAAAAAATGGTCATTAATTTAATTGATTTACCTGTTTAAATCTGAGCTACAACTGTTTGGTAAACATTCATGCTTTTATTTATTTTTTTATTATTAAAATAATAATCTTCGACATTATTTTCGTTCTTTCCAGTTTTACACACATTAAGTTCAAATAATAAATAATTAAACTGAGTACAACATTCTTCCAAGCCGATATTTTATTGTTCTTAAAGCATCTTCATTTCTCTTTTTATAGGAGTACTCACTACGTTTGCTATAGCATGCTATTTGTGCTATTGTGCTAAACCCATCAATTTTATACAGGAAATAACTGTAGAAAATCGACGGGTTTAGCAAAATAACACATATAGCATGCTATAGCAAACGTAGTGAGTACCTCTAATGTAAGGAGAATGCACTACACTAGGTACTGTTTCCCTCATGTCATCATTATATCAGAAGAACAGATTTCCTTGTTATATCATTTCTTTCAAATAAACTGATTGAGTAAAAAAAAAAAAAAAAAGTCCTTTGTATAAAAAATAAACATATATAGGTGCTAGTCAGTTAAAGTTTAGTTATAATGTCCCCATCATCAAAAGACTCTTTATATAGCACAACATTTACATAGATAGATCCTACGTCTGAGGTATATAACATACCTTAACATTTCCCCACTTTGACTACTGCTGTACGGTGTATGGGGTTTCTGTAGGGATCTCGAGGCACAATTTAAACGAATGTTTAACTGCTTTAGTAATAATAAAATAACTTTATTCTGGGACTATGTCCCTTAAGAATAACAATGTTGTACATTAAATATACACTTCAATATAAACACGTCTGGCCGAGAGACCAATGAAATAAACTTTTATTTACAAATGTGTAAAAAAATAAAAATAACACCTATTTATATAGATATATAAAAAAATGTAGGGAATATAAACAAAAGAAAAAAAATCTGCTATAAAATAATAGAGCTGAACTATTTCCAAATAAATGAATTAATCCATAACTCTTGGATTTTGATAAAATAAAAAAGATTGTCTTACGTTGAAAGTAGGAGGTGTTGGAAAATATGGGATTTGAATGAGAGAAGGGAAGAAGCATGGCGAATATGATTAGGTAGGGAATTCCAGAGAGATGCAGAGCGGATATAAAAGGAATTATCAAAAAAGTTGGTCCTATGGGTAGGAATGTAAAGGTCATAATGGCGTGATCTGGTTTCAAGTGAGTGAATTGAGGATTTGAATTGAAGAATACTGTGAATATATGGAGGATGATAAGATTTGATGACTTGGTAGAGGTATGTCCCTAGGAAATATTGTCTACGTATGGAAGGTAGGAGCCACTTCAATTCACTGTATAAGTGGGTCACTGGCGACCTCCTGAAGGTACCGAAGATAAATCTTATTAACATATTCATAATTTTTATTTATATTTATTATATATATATATATAATAATTATTTATATATTTATAACTTTATACGGTTTATCTTAAGGATATCCAGAGACACCTTTTTATTTCCTGTAATATTATTCCGGAGATACTTATCACAGAATAAATAAAGAATTGTTATAATTATTATTGAAGCATGTTTTTAACAAAGTTAGTAGCGGATTGTTCTATATCAGTGGTTCGCAGTGGATGTCGGAATTAAAATAGGTATTACTAAAGCCATTTTTAACAAGAATTATTCATGCATTGCATAGAAAAATTTAAATGTAAATAGATACCTACATTTTATTTCAAAAATTTAGTAATCCACTGAGAAAGTTTCGCGAATTATTCTGGGTCTAGCATAGACTATCTCGGATTATCTTTAACAATTTGATCATGATCACTGAATTATATATACATTGTTTTAGAAACAGGCGCCTTCTGTTAAACAAGATTTGTAATAGGTACTACACCTATTTTGGAAAAAATTCCTTACATATGTTTTAACCAATCTACTTTATCATTTTTGCATTGAAATATAAGAATGTTCTTTTTACTTTCACTTACTATATATAGTAAGGGAAAGTATTGCGATCGTGAAAATTTTCGAATTCCAGTTTTCAAAGGAAATACGCGTTTTAGTGTCCCCTGAGTTCAAATAACCAAGTCCCGCAAAGAGGTCTGTGTGTGTGTCCGTGTGTGGTAACTCCGGGCGGAAACGAAAAGTCCTATAAAACTGAAATTTCATATTTAAAACAACTATACGCCCGAAATGTTACAAAATCTTTTTCATCAAAATCAACTTACCAGAAGAGCCACTTTATACAATGCATTTTGCACCTTTTTACGATATTCTCCAAAACGGTTCCGACGATTTTCCTTAAACTATATCGATGTAAAATTCAATAGGCATTAATATCATGTATGTTTCATTCTGATTACTATTTTAAATGATACTGACAGGGCTTAAATGCCGATATTTTAAATATTCTTTTTCTAAAGTACCTTTAATTTTGTATGTTCTATAAAAATAACCATATTATCTTGTTAGTATTGATAAATAATCGCTAAATATGCATGTTGGGCGAATTTGGAAAACAGCTAAGGGAGAAAACTGAAAAAATATATTTTTAATGGATTTTTTTTGTTTTTGAACATAAGAGCAGTAATATACATATATGATATACCGTTAGAAAGCTTGAGATTTTAGAAAAATATTATCTCATACACAAGCATATAAAGATTAATAGTGAGTGATGAAAAGCAGATAAAACTAAGTGATTATTTTAGATAATAATATAATAGATTTTTTAATAAAACACATGTTTCTATAGAAATTCCATTAAATTAATTCTTTAATGGTTTCACTCATTTTTATCTTTAGCTGTATTTGAAAATCCTTTAATTTATTCTAAAAACGGAGGTAAGTGAAAGGCTTGTGTTGCCCGCACCAGATTTTTTTATATCGTTGAAGGGGAGATATTGTACTATGCTTTGAAATAAAATTAAATAAATGAACTTAGTACCTTTTGGAAAAATTGCAAAATTTTAAAGAACGATATGTGTCAATTTAATTATTTACCCAAACAGACTGTCGGCAATAGTTATTCTCAAAAATGTATCTTAAAAGTATTAAACAAAAAAAAATTGAATAGTCTCTTCTTTTCTTACAACACATATGAGACTAATTCTGAATGCTCTGATCGAAAAAAAATTAGCCTATGAAGTAGTAAATCCTCTAGGCACACTTAAGTATTCTTCGTTTTTTTTACATTCATATATATTGTACTATATTATTAGTTATGTCGTTAAGATCAGTCATCGATACGAATAATCAGTTATTTTGATAAGGCGCGTAGAAATACAGCTGTTCCCAAGTTCTCCGGATTCTGTTAGGGCACAGCCACACTAAGCTCGTCATCCCTTCCAGTCACGTCAAATCCTTCTATCTGATTAAATTTTAGTGCCACTTAGACGGATCAGACGTGACTTGATAGATTGACGTACTAGGTGTGAACGTACTATATATCTTATCGCCCAACACCTTCCATGATGTCTAAAAACCCATAAACCTTGAACAGTGTTTCATGGAAAAAAAATAATTAAAAAAATCTCCCAGGTCAGTTAAATAGAAAGAAATCCTAATTATTATTTAAATGGATGAGGAAGATGGTTGGGGGTGCGGTCATAAATTAAAACCACACAATTAAAAATAAGAGTTATTTTTATTATGTGCCGACGTTTCGGCCTACAATGTGGGCCTTCATCAGGGCTAAAAGAAACAAGATAACAACCAATGTAATTAGACTTAATAATGCGTTAGGTATATAATAATAATATGACAGTAATAAATTATGGGAACATAAATAATATTAAATGTAAAATGATAATAAGATGACAATTATAAAGTATGGAAATAAGGTGACAGTTATAAAGTATGGAAATAAACAAAATTAAGATGATAGTTATAAAGTATGGAAGTAGACATAATTGAGATGATAATATTGTAATGAGAATATATAAATAGAGACTCAGTAAATGAAAAAAAAATGATAAAGGAAAAATATGTGAACAATTAAAATTTTAAATATTAACAATTATGAGTTGATATATGACGGTAATATATTAAAAACATAGTTAAGAGTATAGGTAATATATAAAAAAATATAGTCATTACAAAAGAGAAACAGTATGAATAAAAAATAATAATTTAAATTTTAAAATAATGTAATATTAAACTAATAATTATATGTCAGGATATGTAACGGAGAAATATATGAGTATGGAAAGGGGGAGAAAGAAATGGGCGATGAAAAAAGACCCTTATAAATAAGAAAAAATACTTACATGACGTGCAAGCTTTGCCTACGAAGTGATGTTTCTCAGTTTAAAAAACGCTCATTGCGTGGAACGGAAAATATGAGAACTAGAATGTCCGTTAGGAAAATTCCAAGAAGCTAAGTTATGTTTACTGATTCGATTGTTAAAAAATAGCCAAAAGTCATTACTTGAGAGTACTTGAGTTATTACTTATGAGTATTTGATAAAATTGTAAGAAATAGTGACGAGGTAAAGATTAAAAGATTTTAAGTAATAACGGATGACGATAATAAATGATGAATGATGATAAGGTAATAACGAATGACGATAAGGAGCTGTCGAAGGAAATGATAAATAAACAGTAATCTAGTAGGTAAACAAATAAATAAATAAAAAAGGGGAGTACGAAAATTAAATAAATATATAAATAAAAAATTGATAATAAATAAATAAAAATAAAATTATGAAGAGATGATCAGATGGTTGTTTAAAAAATGAGCTAGGGATGCTTTATTAAATTTAATATTTGGGAATAAGCTAGTGACAAGTTATGTTTGTCAGTCTTTTGATTAACAGGAAGGGGTTCTAGTTGTATGTAAATGCATTCTGTAATGAGTCGTTTGTCATGGTTGGGAACAGTGGCAAGAATGGATGTTTTATCAAAATCAAAGGAATGGTTAAGGGTTAAGGAATGTTCTGAAAGTTTTGAAGCGGTAGAATTTTTAGAGGAAATTGTATATTTGTGTCGGGTGATGCGATCTTTGAGAAGGTTTTTGGTTTCACCAATATAGGCAGAGTTGCAATTAGGAGTTCCGCAAGGGACTCTATAAACGATTATCAAATTTAGTAAATCGTTAAGGACAATATTGGCGAGGTCAGGGGCGAGAGGATTTCCCATAGCCAGTCCTGAAATTTGATTAAAGAACTGTCCATTGAATGTAAGGTATCCGGAATTGCAACAAAGGTTGAGGGATTCTAGGTATGAAGGGCAATTAAGTGAGGTATGGGGTTCAATAGAAGACCAGTTATCTTCGATGATACATAGGCCCTTCATTCCTTGCCCTTCATACCTAGAATCCCTCAACCTTTGTTGCCATTCCGGATACCTTACATTCAATGGACAGTTCTTTAATCAAATTTCAGGACTGGCTATGGGAAATCCTCTCGCCCCTGACCTCGCCAATATTGTCCTTAACGATTTACTAAATTTGATAATCCCTCAGTTTCCTGAGGATATTATTCTTATTAAAAAATACGTAGACGACCTCCTCCTTGTTCTTAACCCCGACAAAATTACTGACATACTTTTAGCCTTTAACTCTTACCACCCCCGCCTACATTTTACCGCTGAATCCGAAACTAACAATTCCCTCCCATTTCTTGACCTCCTCATCATTAGAAACCCTAATAACACAATATCCACTGACTGGTACACAAAACCGACTTACTCTGGCAGACTATTAAACTTTTATTCCCAACATCCCTATCATCAAAAAATTAACGTTGCTAAAAATCTTATACACCGAAGCCTTTTCCTTTCCGATCCCCGTTTCCACGACATCAACATTAACCGCATAAAGACAATTCTCCTGGCCAATAACTTCCCTACCGTGATCATAAACAAACTTATAAATAACTACAGAAATCAGTCTCAACCTCAATTAACCTCTCTTTCTACTCCATCATCATCACCAACTCTCTTATATAGATCCGTACCTTACATTCCCTCTCTTTCAGAAAAAATTAAAAAATCATTAAAATCCTTCTATCCAAACCTCAGACTTGCTTTAAAATCCCACTACAAACTCTCCAATATTTACAGCCGACTTAAAGACAGTATACCAACAGACCACCGTTCAAAAATTGTTTATAGAGTCCCTTGCGGAACTCCTAATTGCAACTCTGCCTATATTGGTGAAACCAAAAACCTTCTCAAAGATCGCATCACCCGACACAAATATACAATTTCCTCTAAAAATTCTACCGCTTCAAAACTTTCAGAACATTCCTTAACCCTTAACCATTCCTTTGATTTTGATAAAACATCCATTCTTGCCACTGTTCCCAACCATGACAAACGACTCATTACAGAATGCATTTACATACAACTAGAACCCCTTCCTGTTAATCAAAAGACTGACAAACATAACTTGTCACTAGCTTATTCCCAAATATTAAATTTAATAAAGCATCCCTAGCTCATTTTTTAAACAACCATCTGATCATCTCTTCATAATTTTATTTTTATTTATTTATTATCAATTTTTTATTTATATATTTATTTAATTTTCGTACTCCCCTTTTTTATTTATTTATTTGTTTACCTACTAGATTACTGTTTATTTATCATTTCCTTCGACAGCTCCTTATCGTCATTCGTTATTACCTTATCATCATTCATCATTTATTATCGTCATCCGTTATTACTTAAAATCTTTTAATCTTTACCTCGTCACTATTTCTTACAATTTTATCAAATACTCATAAGTAATAACTCAAGTACTCTCAAGTAATGACTTTTGGCTATTTTTTAACAATCGAATCAGTAAACATAACTTAGCTTCTTGGAATTTTCCTAACGGACATTCTAGTTCTCATATTTTCCGTTCCACGCAATGAGCGTTTTTTAAACTGAGAAACATCACTTCGTAGGCAAAGCTTGCACGTCATGTAAGTATTTTTTCTTATTTATAAGGGTCTTTTTTCATCGCCCATTTCTTTCTCCCCCTTTCCATACTCATATATTTCTCCGTTACATATCCTGACATATAATTATTAGTTTAATATTACATTATTTTAAAATTTAAATTATTATTTTTTATTCATACTGTTTCTCTTTTGTAATGACTATATTTTTTTATATATTACCTATACTCTTAACTATGTTTTTAATATATTACCGTCATATATCAACTCATAATTGTTAATATTTAAAATTTTAATTGTTCACATATTTTTCCTTTATCATTTTTTTTTCATTTACTGAGTCTCTATTTATATATTCTCATTACAATATTATCATCTCAATTATGCCTACTTCCATACTTTATAACTATCATCTTAATTTTGTTTATTTCCATACTTTATAACTGTCACCTTATTTCCATACTTTATAATTGTCATCTTATTATCATTTTACATTTAATATTATTTATGTTCCCATAATTTATTACTGTCATATTATTATTATATACCTAACGCATTATTAAGTCTAATTACATTGGTTGTTATCTTGTTTCTTTTAGCCCTGATGAAGGCCCACATTGTAGGCCGAAACGTCGGCACATAATAAAAATAACTCTTATTTTTAATTGTGTGGTTTTAATTTATGACCGCACCCCCAACCATCTTCCTCATCTAATTTCTCTACGGTCAACAAAACTCCATCATTATTATTTAAATGATGTTTTAAATTTTTTTATTCCTGTCCAAATTGATTTCACAGACATATAAATATATATATATATATATATATATATATATATATATATATAATATATATATATATATATATGTGTGTGTGTTTGTGTGTGTTTTTTTTCATATACAAGATAAATAATACTAACTTACTTTTTTTACTTATTTTTAAATATGACAAACAAATTTTAGTCCTGATCATAACAAACAATAAATTTATAACTAGAAAATATTAGGATCTGGATTGCTAAGAAACAACATAGTCATTTTCGGCTTATTCGATTAGACTGAAAACTTCCAATCGACTAAGAAAAAAGTCTCATTTAAAAAAAAAAAAAAACGCATATTAGGACTTGTGGAGTTGAGATTCAAGGCTCGATTAAACCATTAATTTTCTGTTTTATCTTATCCATATATATTAAAACCCTCAATGATCCCTACTCTGTCAAATGTCCATCAATAACGACCTGAGAAGTTCATTAGTTGCCGAAATGGGTAGAACCAGGAATATGTGCTTCCATGACAGATTTCAAAAACAATAATCCTCAGAGGCGAATGAAAATGATATCGAGACTTTTGAATCTTTGACATTTGAACATTTTTTTGCGGGCCCAATCATTAATATGGCAAGGACCCCTAAATCCTAAAAATCTAATTCTATATATTAGATATATACTCAGATTGTTAGCGGTCTATGTATTATTACGAACATTTTATGCGAAATACTGCTAGCGAAAATCTGTATTACAAAAATAAAGAAATGGAAATGAAGAGGAAATAAGTATTTAAATATACTTAAAGAAATCAAATATTGTTCAATATCTTCTGCAATTGAACTGTCTCTTAATCTCATTATTTTAGAATTATTAGGAAATTGCCAATTTTATGGTTTTAATTGTGAAGTAGCTGTATGTCACTTGTCTTTTATCACTACCAAATACATCACTTGGTGTGTTAAAGTTCTCCACCTATTAAAAGCCAAGGCTTCACAAATATTTAACGTTAAGGTGATTTAAAATTATTTCCCCGTGACATCTTACGGACCCATTGAAAATAAACTCTATTTATTCAGTCGTGAGGCAACCGTATGGGAAAGAGACCTTCTTCGGTCACATCCAAACCCAATAAGTAAGAAAAAAACCTTGGCGGCCATACGTAAATAGGTACTATATTTTCCCTCTGCCTATAAAATATATGCGAGTCGCTTCTCATTATTTTGGAGTTTAACCGTCTCTCTCTCTTCTTTCAAATATCAACTCCTACATTACCTACTTAATTCTTAATCTTCCATCCCATTGTAAATATAGGTAATAAATATCTATAGTTTAAAAATGTGTATATATAAGTGCCTGCTCCAAGTTTATATAAGTATGCAAAGATATGTAGATAATTCAAATTTGTTGTTGTTTTTTATTTAAAAGTAGACTATAGACAATTTTTTGTATTCATTGTTCTTGTTCTAAGAGGGCTTGGTCCCAGAATAAAGACTTACAAAAAAAAAAAAAAAATGTTACGCTATATGAATAAACAATTATGAACATATTCCTAAGGTTTACCTTCGACACACCGAAGAGTGACCCGTTTATACAGCGAGCTAAAGTGGCTGCTTCCCTCTATCCGCAGGCAGTATTTCCTAGGACCATATGTTTACCAAACCATCCACTCTAACCAGCTTTCTCCATATATTTACAGACTTCTGCAATTTAAATCGTCAATCCATTCCCTTCGAACAAGATCGCGCCATTCTGACCTTTACATTCCTACCCATAGAACAAAAACTTATGATCATTCCTTTCTTGTCCGCTCAACTATTCTCTGGAATTTCCTACCTACTCATATCCACCATGCTTTTTCCTTACCATCATTTAAGTTCCAGCTGTTCCAGTACCTACTGTCATCCCAAACATACGCTCACAAGGCTGATATTTCAAATCAAATATCATTTCAAAAAGAAAAGTTATTATTTATTGTTCATATTTAACTTATTACTGGATCAATAATTATGAATCAGTTTTAATGTTTAGTTTTGTTTAACAAATCAATCTATCAGAAGTTATTTATTTAATCTTTTATTTTTTTGGATAACTTAATCCTTTCTTTTCTTCTGATATCATTGTGAATAACAATTAATTATAATCCTCTGGTCTTTTGGCCATATTGTATATTTCAATTATACATATCAATTGTATTTAAGGAACCCTGTCCTAGACTAAAAATCTGTTTCTCTTCCATCTATAAAATAACATCCTGTTTGTTGCTTCTAAAGTTAATAGGGATTATACCCGAGGTTGTTCTGTCTTTGATGATCTTGCATATATATAAAACCATTTATATATTTTTAAATATATTATTTATTGATCTATAACTGTATATCAGCCTCGAATTAATCTTTAAAACATTATATGCAAAGGCATTGAAATAATATCCAAAGCGTTCTGCTCTAAGCTCTTTGTTAATGCTAACGATGGTGACGATGAGATAGCTGCTCAAAGCTTATTCAATTTACAGAGGAAGCGTTAATTAGGATCAGTAATTAGACTCAGGCAAATATTACTCTATGTGAATCCTCTCAATTATTGTGTTTACCTCAACTAGTTTCAATGCATTAGGGTTCATTTAATGCATATAAACCGGCAAAGTAATACGGTATTCAGCAAGGTACAGGGTATTCAAAGATTTGATAAGCATAAAGAAGTAAATGTTAAAGTTTTTTTTGTACATGAAGAAAGTAAATATTATTAGAAATATAAATAGAAAATATTATCAGAAATAGAAATATATAATATTATTAGAAATAGAAAATATTATTAGAAATAAAAATAGAAAATATTATTAGAAATAGAAATAGAAAATATTATTCGAAATAGAAAATAATTTTTATTCTGGGACTGAGTCCCTTAAGAATAACAGGCTTGTACAGCTGTAATATACAACATGTCTGGCCAACATACAGAAGGAACACAATTAATTACTATTTACAATTATGGATGAATACATGTGTATATATTAAATACACACACTAAATATATATATATATAATAAAATATTATATATATATATGCACATATAATAATGAAATAAAATAAAAGCAATTATAAAATATTGGGACAAAATTAAAAATAAATTAATAGATTACTGAGTTTAAAAAATGAATTGTATTGAAAATATTTGTCCTGCTGAAGAAAAACAGAAGAATGAACTAAGAAAATAATTTCTCTATCCACTAGACCACGGAACTCACTTGATGAACTAATAAAATGTAATGAATGAACTAATAAAATATAATGAACTGATATAATCTAATAAACTAATACACAACTGTAAAATCTAGACATTTGTCAATAAAAACAGGTTTAATTTGAATATCAGAATGCATTGGAAAGGGAGAGATGAGCATTGGAAAAAAGCCTTGCGAATATTGGTAAGAATAGAATTACAAAGGATTGTGGAACGGGTAAGAAAGGTACGAACGATCGAATGTTTCACTTCGAGTTGCCTAGTAACCAAAAAACCAAAACTGGGTAGAAAATAACTACAAGTTCTCATCTCAGTGCCAGGGGTCTATAAACTCCATTATAAATCCCCGCCTTCTCTCCCTGGCCAAAGAAAACTCCTCTCCTATATATCCTAAAACTTAAAAATAATAATATGATCTAGGTCAATAATACTGTTTGAAAGATAGTGGAAAAAAATCGAATACACATAAGAGTAGAATATCATAAAAAAGGTGCAAAAAGAATATAAACGTAAGTGATTGTTGAAACTAATAATTTATATTTTTATATTATTTAATCAAAGATAAATGCGCGTATCGAAAGTAAATGCATCGTTTTTTTTTTTAAATCTAACTTCGTTTAAATTACTTAAATTAATTTTGACAGAGTGTATAATAAAATGACCGTTGCATCAAATTCGATATATCAAACAACTGTAAATATTTTAATCCTAATTAATACTTAATAATCCCCTTAAGCATTATCTATGATTGTTCAATTACATTCGTCTTAGAAAAAAAAAACAACCTTATTTTAGTTATTTCTTTCAAAGAAATATGACATTGTCCTACAAAATTCTCGTAGTTTTAAGCCATTTCAGGAAAAATTATTTCACAGTCGATGAAGTAACTTGTGAAATATGAAGAGAACATAAATGTAAGGTCAAAAGGTACGTTATACTTGATTAGCGCACTGCGTGGTGTTTTTTCAACAAATTTAGCAGTGGAGATACGAGGTAGAAGGGTTCCGGGCGACCATTATGAATATTTATGAGGTTCTGCAGGAAGCTGTTGAATCAAATACCCACAACTACTCGCAAACTTGCCAGCGAATATGGTTCCCTCGAAAAAAAAAAGTTAAAAGAACTTCATGAGTTTAAACCTGCCTCATCCACCGTATATTCCAGATCTCAAACCATCGGATCCCTACTTGTTTTTATCCATGGCCCATTTTGTTCAAGGTAAAAAATTGATAATTTTAGAGAAGTTTATATTGCGGCCCAAGAGTTCTTTGACAGCCATTCCAAAGAATGCTATTAGCTAGCAGATGGCTAATGACGATACATAACAATGGATTATACTCTGAGTATTAATTGTATTTTATATCAAAGAAATAATAATACAAATATTTAGTTGAAAACCGTTGCTTTTATTTTTTTTTTTTTTTATGCAAGTAAGTCTGTACTGGGGTAAGTCTTATGTTCAAATAGTAAATACTACATAAATTAATGATTGCCCTTATAATGTTTTCTAAACTGTCTAAAAAATTAGGCAAAGGTGTAATAAAAAATAAAGCCATCCATCTACAGGGGAACCGCATAATTCTTTATAAGCTCTGCCCAAGTCAGGTTCAATTAAGGTTAATTTCATAAACCAGGAGTTGAGATTTAAGGAAAATTTAAATAGCTGAATTTACTAGGTGGGAGCTCTTTCTGAAAATTTAACAGGAGAACCTCCACCCACTGCAGCCCCAGGGAGTTCTCCATTCATTTAGGTTTACTTTTAATTACTCCTCCTACTTGGGCTAAAACCTCCGTCTCAGCGGGAACTTTGTAAATTTCCCTGGATTACTCAAATTATATTACATTAAAAAGAGAGGAAGAAAAAAAAAAAAGGAGGAAAAAGAAAAGGATGGTCTCATAATAGCCAATTTAGCATCATATTCTACTCAGTAATATTGTTACATTTGGGTTAACATTTTTCTCTAGTAAATCTTTTAATCTTAGGCATAGAAGATTTTTTTTTGGGGGGTATTAATTCAGGTTAAAATTTGTAACCTTTGTTAAACACACTTATTATTCACTCAGTATACTCAATGAGCTGTGTGATTAACATTATTTCTACAAAAGCTTATCAAATAATTATTTTTTTTCTAAGCTAAAGGAAATATATATATATATATATATATATATATATATATATATATATATATATATATATATATATAAAACCCTTGAAGGGCCTTGGGCTCAGTACATGCAGAGATTCGTACTGTTTCTAGGCCAATGGCCAATGAGGAGATCAGGCCGAGATCACACTCAGTGGCCAGGTTTTTCCCACATTTTCAGGTACTTACTTTATGGAGGCTGGGTGTGCCCAGGATGGTCCCCTCCCGGCTGAACAGAATTCATAATAACAGAATACATTTGACACAGTCAGGATTTGAACCCAATATCAGGAGAATAGTAGACTAATGATATATATATATATTTTATATATATATATATATATATATATATATATATATATATATATATATATATATATACATATATATTTAGTTTCTAAATCCTCCATTTATTTATTTTAAGAAAAAACATGCATATACACCAAGTAAATTTATAATCACAATAAATTACAAACTCACGATAGCCGAATGTTCTACACCGTAGACCTCTGCTAATATATATATATTTGTAAAATAACCGATCCAAACCAGAGTATAATAGTCTGAAAGCCATTACCAAAATTAAATATATAGCATATAATTAAAAAAGGAATAAGTAAGAAAAATAATTCATGGAAAAGAATCTATGCCTATGGTTGCGGTCCGAACCCAGCAGATGGCCCTAACCTAACAGTTCGATAAGGGAATAAAATATCCCACTCGTCTAGGAGTACTAACACTAGGACTCGTCCGATTATTCACAGCAGTATAAAATTGATGTTAAAAGAACAAAAATCAAATAAATATAAAAATAAAGCAAAAAATGGATAAAACTGAAAAAAAAAATTGTTATGAGAGTTAAATTGGAATATTTAACATTGCCGAAAAGTATTCTGGGCATGTTAATTCACATACTGTTTGAGCATTCTTCTGTTATTTTATTACTTAAAACCTCCGAAAAATTTCAGGAATTCGGTTTAACGATCATTGTATCAGCAAAACTACAAGAATGGAAAAATAAAATATTTCTTTTATGTAATTATATACTCTGATTTAATAAGCCTACACACACACACACACACACACACACACACACAAATGTTATAAGTTACTTTTTCAAAAATTGAGAGATTTTTTCATTCTGGAGTGTCCACTCGTTTTGAAGTTGGTTCTTTTATTTGTAGTAGGTAATGTTGTTTACACATCAACTAAAAGGGAAACACTCGTAATATTATGGTATCTTATACACATAAACAAATGAGACTTCAGAATGTAAAACAAATTAAATTCTTAAAAAAGTGACATACAATTTTGCAATCTTAGCACAGATTTAATCTAAAACATATGTTGATCCCTAACTTTTTTTAGGTTTTTATTAATAATTTTAACAATCAAGGTAATTAATAGTCGTGTGTTACCCGCACCAGATTTTTTTTTCGATTAAATTCATAAAACTAATGCTTATAATAGCTAAAAATATTATAGTAACAATAGAACTTCTTCTACGAACATTACTGTAAACTATAAATTACAAACCATAAATGAAATAAGAAGGACTGATATATTGATGGGATAACAGACCATAAATACTAGAGCCAGGACGGAATCCTCAGAGTCAGAGGTTTAATTTATTCCGCGGATTACCATCTACTTCTCATGCAAATAAGAGCCTTCGATGAAGCCAACAAAGCTGTTTATATGATGGAACACTATTTGAATGGAAAATCCAATTTGGCTCCTTAAACCATTATTCAAACATGATCCTACAGTTCCTCCATAATACGCTTTCAAAATGAAGCCAAAAGCCTCTATGTCTCATGACTCAAGGCCCTTATACCAGATTACATCATTCTATTTACGACTTTTTTATGAGAATAAAATATGCATAAAACAAAAGCTCAATTTCATGAAAAAAAAATCCCAATAAATATATAATGGACCACAATACGAGTATAGGCTAATAAATACAAAAAAAAAAAAAAAAAAACAAAAAAAATACGCAGCACATTATTACACAATGGTTTATTATTACCAAATAACTATATTAATGTATAATTGTCTATATAGATGTTAACAGGCAATTAACTAATATGAAAAGCAATAAATAATTCAGAGAAAAATATCATATCTTCGCTCCTTATTTCAAAACACTATATTTCTGCTGGTTCTGAACCAATTTTAATGATTGTTTTTTCATCTAGGAATATACAGATTTTTTTTTTTTTTTTTTTTTTTTTTTTTTTTTTTTGTTTATCGTGCTTCAGTGATTCTAAAACTCTCTACATATTTTTCTCCATCTTTAAAAATATCTGAGTTATGAGCGTATTTATGGGTAAAATTTAATTTTTTTCGTTGTTCCATTTTTTCTGTTTATTCGCGGTGTTGCTTAAAAAATGCTAATATTTTTTCCCTATCTTCGAAAATAACTAAGTTTTAAGCGAATTTATGGATAACTTTTTTTCCTAATTTTTCGCGTTTTTTTTTTTCGATAAAAAACAATAATCAATTTTTCTCTATTTCAACAAAAAAAATTGAGTTATTGAATTAAATCACTTTTGATCGGCCGTCATTTTAAAATCAACCAGCTGATATCAACGTCTAGGTGTAAGGATCATTGTTACATGTTCTAGTAATTTATGGCGAATTTAAAAAAAATCGTCCGGTAGCTTCGGAGAAATGCCGCGGACGGCGGACAAACGAATTTTCTTTATTCAGGTTGTACGTCTCTTGAAACGTTAGTCCCCAAATTTTGAGGAAGAGGGGGGATACTTTTTTTATCAAATACAAAGGTTCATTATTGAAAATAATAAACCCAAAATCGAAATTAGACGAAATGAAACATTAAAATGTATATTAAATACTCGAGATTTTGATCGAGTTTGGCATCCAGGTCTGCTATATAAACTTCGTCAATTCCTCTCTCCACCGTATTTCCTTTTAATTCGTTCCTACCTCACTGATAGAGCCTTTAATGTAAACCATAACCTTTCTTACTCAACCTTATTTACTCAGTCCGCCGGTGTACCTTAAGGTAGTATCCTGGGTCCGATCCTTTATACGGTATATACAACTGATATCCCCATCCATCCTAGTACTGCCCTCTCTACGTATGTTGATGACACATGTGTGTTATCAGTAAACAATGACCCAACTGTCGCATCACAAAACCTTCAGTCACACATCGACTCCATTGAAGAGTGGTGCCAGAAATGGAGAATTAAAATCAATCCTAACAAATCCCATCAAATCACGTTTACCCTCCGTTGCAAACCTATGACCTCCTGTCCCACTGTATCCTATATTAAAATCCCACTAATTTCTGTTGAACAGATCCGCTACCTAGGACTCCACCTTGACAGATGTCTAACTTGGAATCCTCACTCCAGACTGAAAAGACAAGAAACTGCTCGCAGATGCCTATTGTTACAACACTTACTTGACAAACGTTCAAAGCTACTACAAAAAACTAATTTATATAGCCATTATTAGACCTATTTGGACATATGGTATTGAGCTATGGGGATCCACCAAGCCATCGAATTCCTCCCGCATCTAATCCTTGCAATCCAAAATCCTCCGAAAGATCCTAAATGCTCCGTATTTTGTCACTAATAGAACTATCCATAAAGACCTGAATATTCCGTTTGTTGCAGACCTAGCCAGAACTAGATATACCTCCTTTTATTCAAAACTACCAGCCCACTCAAACCAGCTTGTCCATATCCTCCCATCTCCATCTGTTCTTGATAATCCTCGGAGGCGCCTGAAAAGATGGTGGCTAAGAGACCTGCTAATGGCATAAACATTGGAGTGCTACCGCTGGTTAGCTACTTCACAAGACTTTATCAAGCCAATTGTTACTTTTTTCACATTTACTTGTATTTTTTCCTATACAGTTGTAAATACCAATTAATAAATAAAAAAATACTCGAGAAGAGGTCTAGACAAGACCTGTGGTGTAGTGGCTAGCATAACAGCCTTTTCTGCCAAAGGTCACGGGTTCAAACCCGTGGGTGGTCCTAGGAATTTTTAATGGGAGTAAAAAATCCTTAGTTATATCGTCCTTCGGAGGAGACGTTAAAAGGTGGTCCCCAGCCTGTTGGATGTCAGTTAATCGTTAAAGATCCCTATCCTAATAAAACCTAGATAGGCAAAATCAAGGACTCCCACTGTAGCATCGTCCGATTAGCCTTAGTAGCGTAAAGTGACGTTAAATAAATAAACAAACAAACAATACTTGAAAAGAGACTCCGATAACCTGATATGGGATATCAGCATAGATTATATCCGAAAAATTGAATATGAGATATACACAAGCTACCGATTTTTGATTAACTTAATGACTTATTGATATCTTATAATATATACCACTTGATTGACTACGCGAAATCCCAATTACCCTAAAAAAAACCTGAACTCGTAAACTAGTAAAATCTGAAAAGTCAAAACAAATATTAAAATCAATAATACATTATATTATAATAATGTTATTAATTCATAAAATATTATAAATAGCAACATTTTAGATCAAGACCAAAAAATTCAGTTTCCGAAAAGTATCAAATCAATGACCCCAGTAATATGACTAATAAATCCAAGGAAGCTCAAATAAACTTAAATTTAAGCGACTGATCCTAAAATTAATAGTTTATATAGTATGCGAACCCTCTATAACTTGATTACTAAGGCCAGTATCGAATGAATCCGAAAACGTTAAAAAAAAAAAAATCTAAACTTGAGCTCCCTAACTTAAAAAAAATGTAATATTAACTCCTACATAACTAAATTACTGGCTCCAGTATGAAAAAATCCAAAGTTGAGTGCTCCGTCCTAAAATAAAAAACGTCTGTGATAAATGTACCCCATCATAACCTAATTGTGAGTCCTAGTATAGAAAAAATTGGAGAAGATAAAAATAAGCGATAGCTGTGCTAAAAACATGAGATATTTTATGAAAAATGAGTAACAAGTCGCATTGTTTAAAAGCATAATTGGTTATGAAAATAATCATTAACGTATTAATATCATAAAAGTTAAGATGATTTTTACTGATCTATTGAAATAGCAAAAACTTTAGTTTGATTTGAAAAGGTAGTCTTCGATATTCGAAAAGTTAAATTTGAATTTGAATGGTTGAATTTGATTTGGAAAAGTTTGAATTTAACTAGAAAAAGATTTTATATATATAAATATATATATATATATATATATATATATATTTATATATATCTTTATATTTTTTAAATATAATAAAAAATAATGAATGAATACATATGTAAGGGTTAATATTTAATTTTCGATGATTTTTGCATCCACAAACATTAGTATTTAAATATATATATATATATTAATTATTATTATTTATTTTAATATTTGTTTACACGCAATTATGAGCAGAATAATTTTCACCCTCACTCCTCAATAGAAGGCGGTACGTTACACCCACATGTTGCATTATGTAGATCGTATTTGTATTCCTAGGGCGAGCTGGTGTTACCAGACGCTATCCACGTGCATTTTAATGTCCCTCTTATTATTTTATGAGGTATTTAAAAAAACATTTTCTGCTGAAAGAATTTGATATTTTTAAAACAATTTTCCACTGACTTCGAAAACATGTCAAATATGAATAGATCGTCTTTAATTTAAACATTACAGTTTGACAAGCATAGAGGAAATGTCTTTAGTGGATTTAAATATGAAAGACTGGGATTTGTTTTAGTTTTAATTATGCAAATAATAATAATATCTATTGGACCTGTTCAACCGGGACATTTTTAAAAGACACTTTATTAAAGACACTCTGGATGTCATAGGTTAACGACGTAGGGTAAAGCTTATTTAGTAGGATAAGCACAACTTCTGCTAAACTAACATGAAACCCTAACAGAAGACTGAAATGACAATGAACTGCTCGCCGTTTTCGACTACTTGAACACTTACTAGACCTACGCTCTGACCTTCCGCTTAACTACAAAAGGCTCATTACTATGTCCAATCTTGACTTGAGTTGAACTTTGGGGGTCAACTAAACCATCGAATTTTTCCCGTACCCAATCCTTACAATCCAAAATCCTTTGTCACGTATCCACTAAGATCTAAATACTCCATGTGTTGCTCCACTTTCACCCACTAGTATAAATCCTTGTCTATTTCTGATAATCCTTTAAGACGTCTGTTTGATCTAACCATCATTATGCAAAATGATTAGGACTAGACCAAGTGGCAGCTAGAACAAGTGGACTGTATTGAATGAGTGAAAAAAAAAACTGCTGGGATAAAAAATTAGAGTATTTTGAACATTTGGGAAAGGTTATGGGTTACAATTTAGGTGGGCTACATAATTGCTTCTTGGTGGTATAGTGCTCCTCTCAGTTGATCTCTTTATTCTCCCCGCTTTTTATCCAGCCTAGGGTGACCTTTTCTTCCTCTACTCCATTCTTATTGCAACGTACTTAAAAAGAAGAAGGTAAATGGTGTGTAGCGTGCTCGCTTCTGCTGTACTTCGGCTTCTCTTCTCACCATATGTTTCTTATAACAAAAGATGTATGTTTGTAATGTGTTGAGCGTACATTTTACGCGAACAACGTCTAAAAAGAAGAAGGCCTTGACACCTTGTTCTTTAGTTCACCTCCTGGAGAAGTCATATCTAGGTGAGTTTTTTTTTTCATGTAATTTACTTTATAGTTGATTTACTTGTATAGTCAAATGGAGTTTTAAATCTCTGAAATAAATCAATAAAAAACTACTATAGTACATTTTGGGAATAAAAATGTATTCAATGCTCGGATGAAAAAATATGTCAGCTCCTGAAACATCTGGGCAATTCAACTAAGACTGGAAGTTCTGGATGATAGAACACGCGGTAATTCAAGAACAGTTTCTACCAGCGACCATTCAAAAGACGTGGCATTGTGGATCCGAATAAAGCGGCTGGATTTACAAGAGATGACAGTTAATGGGAGTTTCTCCTAAGAGAAATTAGAATACTCCTCTCAACCTCTCTTTTCCTATTTCGGTATTTAAGTTTTTAAATAACAATTAATTATATTTGAAAGAAACAATTTGAATTAATGATAATTAGTGATAATTTCAAAGGTTTAGATAACAATATTTTTGCAATATTTCATGTTTCTTTAAGGTTGTCAATTTATTATGTATTTAATAAATTGATAATTTGTATAAATAATAATTGATTTGTATAAACCAGTTTATGCTTGGACATGGCTCAGTAATGCCCTGATGATGGCTCACAAGCTTGAGTCGAAACGTTAGAAAAATTAAAAAAATTACTGACTCCTGATTATTCCACCTATAATAGTTTCTACAGTCGACTGTACATTACCAATATTTATAGGGATTACTTGTAGCTGGGTGGCTAGCATAACAGCCTCCTATGCCAAAGGTCACGGGTTCAAATCCGCAGGTGGTCCTAGGATTTTTTAATGGGAGTAAAAAATCCTTAGTTATGCCGTCCTTTGGAGGGGACGTTAAAAGGTGGTCCCGAGCCTGTACGAAGTCAGGTACTCGTTAAAGATCACTATCCTAATAAAACCTGGATAGGCAAAATTTAGGACTCCCACTGTAGCATCGTCTTTTTTTTGGCCATTTTATTTTTATTTTATTTTATTTTACATCATCCACCAACAGACTTAGGCCCAATTACAGGTGGTAAATCATACAAAAGAATTAAATACAAACCAGCTTAATTTATATAATGAAACGAAAAAAAAAATTAAATGTTTTGTTATTTCCCTTATTTTCCCCATCTGTAGCAGAATGGTCTATTATGTTATTTTCATCGTGTGTAATGCGTTTGGTCAAATTAGTTGGACAACTTAGAAATGCATTTCCGTAAACCGTTAAACACAGAGCATCTACGGCAAATATCTTCATTATATTTGTAGATACGTACATTAGGTTTTTTGGGGGGATCGCAAAGATACTAATTTCCTTGGATACATTATTTCAGATATCCTTTTGGCGGAGATGTAGATTGTAAAATAATAAAAAATAAAAAAATAAAAATAGAAGAATTGCCAAGGTCATGAAAAGGTAGAACGGAAACAATGAAGCGGGCAAGAGTTTATGCAGCTATTGGAGGGAAGTCACGACAGCTATGACTCAGCCTACTAAATCATACCTTTACTTCTAATGTCGGCGGGAAACACTTACCGGTTTTACTTGATGCAACAATACATATATACAATCCTTTCAAGGTCGGGAAGAAATTAATAATAATATTTTGATACTGCAATTAAGTTTTGGGAATAATAATTAGTGAATTACGAGTATAATGCCAGACACCGATAGTTAACTATGTATGTATTTATTTTTTGAGTAAACTGTTTTAATTATAAGTCGTTTTGACTTTTATTTACCTATATATGAAATATATAGTAAGAGAAAGTATTGGGATCATGACAATTTTCGAATTCCAGTTTTTTTTTGTTTTTTTTTTTTGCAATTTAATAGAACAAAGCTTCCTAGAAAAGCCATACTTCTTCTTACCTATGTATACAATGCCACCCTCCGTTCCACGTACTTTCCCGTTACATGGAAACTGTTCATTATCAAAATGATACCAAAACCCAAAAAGCCCCTAGAAAACCCATCTTCATACCGTCCTATTTCTCTTTAGCCCATTATGGGCAAAATTCTAGAAAAACTCCTTCTGAAACGTTTATATCCAATCCTAGATCTCAACCACGTGATTCCTGACCACCAGTTTGGATTTAGGACATCCTATTCTACTATACAACAGTGTCACCGTGTGGTGGATGTCATTTCTTCTACATTGGAGCGCGGAATGTATTGCACTGGAGCCTTTCTTGACGTTGAACAGGCTTTTGATCGAGTTTGGCACCCAGGACTGCTATACAAACTCCGGAAATTCCTCTCTCCTACATACTTCCTAATTATTCATTCTTACCTCTCAGATAGAACTTTCAAAGTCAACCATAACCTTTCATACTCATCCATATTTTCTCAGTCCGCCGGTGTACCTCAGGGTAGCATCTCACACTAGACTGAAACGACAAGAAACTGCCTGCAGATACCGCTTACTACAAAACTTACTAGACAAACGTTCAAAACTCTCTATTTACTACAAAAGACTCATTTACATCACGATTATCCGACCTATTTGGACCTATGGCATTGAGCTATGGGGGTCCACTAAACTATCAAACTCCTCCCGCATCCAATCCTTGCAATCCAAAATCCTACGAAAAATCCTCAATGCTCCTTACTTTGTAACTAATAAACTCATCCATAGAGATCTCAATATCCCACTTGTTGCAGACTTGGCCCGCCATAGACACACCTCCTTTAATTCTAAACTACCTGCCCACTCAAACCCGCTTGTCCGTAACCTCTCATCTACATCTATTCCCGGTAATCCTCCGAGGCGCCTGAAAAGACGGTGGCCTCGAGACCTGCTCATAAAGTAAGCTTTGAAATACTACCACTGGGTAGATTCTTTACATGTCTATTCATGCCTGTCATTGTCATTCAGCCATTTTACTTATTGTATTTGTATATACAGTTGTAAAAAACAATAAAATATATTATAAAAAAAAAAGAAAGAAGAGTTGACCAGGATTAAATAACTTTAAAAAAAATTTTTCGTTGTTTATGGATAATTTTCACTACAAGGATGTAAATATTTTTATAATAGTGAAACAAATTATTCAGCAATGGGTTCGAAAACAATATATTTTCATGATAACCATATTATTTTTACTTTCACTTACTATGTATAGTAAGGAAAAGTATTGCGATCGTGAAAATTTTCGAATTCCAGTTTTTAACGGAAATACACATTTTAGTCCCCTGAGTCCAATTAACCAAGGCCCGCAAAAAGGTCTGTGTGTGTGTGTGTGTGTGTGTGGTAACTCCCGGGCGGAAACGGTAAGTCCTATGAAACTGAAATTTCATATTTAAGACAAATCCGTGCCCGAGACGTTACAAAACCTTTTTCATCACAATGAGCTTACCAGAAAAACCACTTTATATCCTGCAATTTGCACCTTTTTTTTTCAATAACGGTTCCGACGATTTTGATTAAACTCGCTATATCGATGTAAAAATTAATGGGCTTTAATATCATTAGGTTTTATTCGGATAAAAATGGTTTGACAGGGTTTAAATTTTCTTCCTCTAAAGTACCTTTAATTTTGTTGATTCTATAAAAATAACTATATTATCTTGTTACCACTGATGAAAAACAGGTAAATATATAAATTGAATGAATTCGATACCCAACTTATATAATCGATACCCAACTTATGAAAAAATATATTTTTAATGAATTTTTTGTTTTTTAACATAAGAACAGTAATATACATGTATGATATACCGTTGGAAAGCTAAAGATTTTAGAAAAAATATTACCTTATACTCAAGCTTTTAAAAGTTAATAGAGAGTGATGAAAAGAAGATAAAACTAACTGATTATTTAGGATAACAATATAATATAATTTTTAATAAAACACATGTTTCTATATAAATTCAATTTAATTAATTCTTTAATAGTTTCACATATTTTTATCTCTATAAGGTATAAAAATGGAGGTAAATGAAAGTCGTGTGTTGCCCTCACCAGATTTTTTTAAAAAACAATGTTATTATATAGATAGATACTTATTAAAAACTATTAGAAAATATATAACTGTGTATTATATAATGTAAATTATAATCAAAGCCGAAAGACAAGAGTAAATAAAGTTTATGCATACATACTTATTAAAATCAATTTTAGTTTTAAAGACACTTAAGCAAAGGACCAAGTATTTTCTATTCAGGGTAATATTAATATAAATTTAAATATTCTATTTATTTTTTTGTTTATTGAAATATTATTTCAGAAAGCAGAGGACATCTATCGATTTGCTACTTAGTATGTCCTTAGTTTATTCACAAAATTCCCCGAAATAGAAAATACCCTACACTTTCAACCAAACTAGGCTTACTCGTTTTTAAAGCCTGATTTTAAAAATTTATATTTTTATAATATTAAAATATGTTACCTACTTGCGTTTTCTATATCAGGGGTACTCACTACGTTTGCTATAGCATATCTTTTGTGCTATTTTGCTAAACCCGCCGAGTTTCTACAGTTATTTCCTGTATAGACTCGACTGGTTTAGCAAAATAGCACAAAAAACATGCTATAGCAAACGTAGTGAGTACCCCTATCATCTATATCAAATATGGAACTGAACACTGAATTTATGAATTGTGCATAAAGAAGCCAGAAGACAAACTGATATAAAATCAAAATTAATTCATCCAATAGACAAAACACACTGTTTCTTTAAATCATATCCGACCGATATGTTTCCAAGAACCGAACCGTTGCAACAGTGTTTTCATCAATCTGGTACATTAGTCATTTTCAATTTTTTTAAAAGTCTTATTCATACATTCAAAACCGATAATTTCTACTAAAAAAACGGTTTTCTTATTTCATAGTTTTCTCCAAAATACCGGTTTTTAAAAACCGACAAACCCTAGTAGAAATATTTCTTAAAATCAGTGTCAACAAAGCCTAGACCTCTGACCCCGGGAAATTCCCATATCAGCTTCGCCCCTTTGTCATGCCTAACAGTAGGAGATTGGTAGCCGTGTCAATATCCAAAAAATAATATTTTTGACGAGAGGAGGAAGTAGAGGTGATGAGGGTGAGAATGGAGAATCAGAGAGGGCCGTTGAAGTCCAGCGAGAGTCAGTCGTGTTCAATCGGCAGGAATAAGTCAGTTGTATTCATTCGAGAGACAGAAGAGAAAGAGATCCGAGAGAGGTCCGTCGGGGGTATTTTGAAATGATTTGGAGATAATGTGTTTTTTTTTTGGCACTCATAGACAAACTGTGTTAGAAGAAGATAGGTAATTTTCAATATGGCTCTACTACTATTCCCTGTAAATTCTCTAATTATTTAATCATAACAAAACTAATCAAGCTCTCGGATTGGATTAAGACGATAAGCAGGTTAAAGGTGCTAGCAGAAACCATTCCTTGTTCTAAGGAAGTCTTAGTACGAGGGTTTAGGAAAACCGGAGCGAGGAAAGGGTTTGTTGGTAAGGTGCGGTAATTGTGTGGGTTAACAATGGGAGAGCTAATAGGCTCCAACCGGAAGACTAAACCCTAAACCCTAACCCTAAACCTGAGCACTGAGCCGTCTCGGGATTTTGATTCCATTTGTTCTATGGCACTGTATTTTGATTACTTGTTTCGAGGTTGGTAAATGGAGTCTGAGCACGCTAAAAAGGGATCAATCCCACCGTTGTTCTGCATTATTCATTTATTTATTTTGCAGGATATGAAACAATATAAATTATAGCTGAGGTTGTCTCATAAACGCCTCGTCATATCTGAGAGCAGATACTATACCTTAAGTGGAATGGAAAAGTTCATAAGACCTACAGTCTGATTCTTAACGGTTAGAGAGGAAAATCAAATTTTCAGGGTTTTTTGTTATCCATGGTTTTAATAAAACAAATAAAAAGAAAAAAAATTAAATATATCTACTTGAAGTGCACGCACAGACCACAAAAGAAACAACAGCAAAACCAAGTGGTACCAATAAATAAAAGGAAGCGTCGCATAAAGCCATGCAGAAATTTTAATTTTAATATTTCTAAGAATATTTCAAGGAGCTATTACTCTTTAATCGTTAGGTTTTAGATTTTCCGAATCTTAGAAACCATCATTATTTAATAAGCTTTAAAACGGTGCAAATAAGCCTACCTTAATAGAGCAATCGATGATGCCAGGAGGCAAGAATTACAACAACAACAAAATTGTGTTAAATATTTGTCTCCAACCCATCCTAACACTTTTCTACCTGTGCTGACGACACGTGTGCGCTATCAGTAGATAATGATCCAGCTTCTACCTCCGACACTCTTCAATCCAACATCCGAGACGTTTAAGTACGGTGCCAGAATTGGAAGATTAAAATTAATCCTAACAAATCCCACCAAATAATTTTTACCCTTCGTCGTAAACCAATGGCTTCCTGTCCTATAGTATCCTTTAGTGACACTCCACTAGCCCCTGCTGAACAGACTACCTAGGACTCCACATTGACAAACGTCTAGTTTGGAATTCCTATACAAGACTGAAACGACAAGAAACTGTCCGACGTATTCAACTACTTCAACTTTTAGTGGAAAACGCTCCAACCTTTCACTTAATTAAAAAAAATTTATTTATATGACCATCATACGACCGATATGGACTTACGGAGTAGAGCAATGGGGCTCTTCTAAACCATCGAATTCTTCTCGTATCCAATCCCTACAATCCAAAATACATCGTAAAATTCTTAACGCTCCTTATTTTGTCACGTAATAACCTCATCCATAAAGACCTTAATGTTCCATACGTTACTGAATTAGTCCGAACCAGGTATCAATCAATCCATGATAAACTCCATTCCCAATAGCTAGTGGGTTAGCTAGTTTATATTCTATGATTCTCTTTGATTCCTGATAATCCTCCGATACGTCTGAAAAGAAGATGGCACCGAGACCTTCTAATTTAGAACATTTTAAAGTGCTACCACTGGGTAGCGTCTCAACGTGTATTTTATGTCAATCACATTTACTTGATGTATATAATACAGTTGTAAATATCAATAGATATGTTTAAAAATCAAAATATTTGTCTTATAAATATATATTACATAAATATTTTAGATCTAAAAACACTTTATCACTTTCATAAGGTTATTCATTATATTGTAATATCCATAAATATTTTCTCTAATAGTTTTGTATTAAATGACACAAGAGAGGGCAAAGAAGGACATAGCTCGGACCTCCAGAGCATGAAAATATCTCAAAAAGCCATTCTAAAAGGGACGCCAAAATTACACTTTCCTCCTCTTCCTGGCAAAAGTCCTAATTCCTTTCTCGAGTAGCTTATTCACATTCGTTAGTTAAATATGATGGCAAAGAGATTAGGAATTCAACTAATACTGAAGTTCCAGTTTGTTGAGAGTAACTGCAAAGATACAGCAATGCAGAGCAGAATTATTTATAAGATTAGGACATTAAAGATGGATCTTTTAAGAACTCTAATAAAGTCCAGCAGCAATTATCTCTGGAGCTAAAACTGAGATTTACTGAGACAACTTTTTATATCTGACTACATGTTTCAAGATCATCAAAAGGCCAGACAATACTGTCATCATTAGAGAAAAACCAAAAATATAATATAACTAGAAACAGTCAAAAATACTAAAGAAGTAAAAATATATTTGGATGATATGGTATAAACAGTCATCTTTTAAATTTTCTCCTTCTGTATTTTCTTCCTTTCAAAATTACAATGTTGAATTTAGTTTATATATGTTGTGTGGCGCCCTAACAACAGTGATGCGGCTGAGGTATCTGATTAGATTAGATTTTTATTGTCTTAGGGCCTGTGGCCCTTTCTTACAGACAAAATAATAATTTTTACAATAAATTATGTGCCAAAAAAAAAAAAAAAATGACATTTTTAAATAATAAAACAGTAAATATTTTAAATTATGAAAAAAAAAAATAAACAAAATGTATGTATACTATTTAAAATAAAAATATTTTTAAAAAAATATATAAAATAAAATAAATATTAATGATGATAATAAATAATCAATGAGGGAAGAGATTAAGGGGGAGAGACGCTAGGATCTTTCGGATAGTGCTTTCCCCTCCAGAAGTAAGTAGGAGACAAGCCCATTCAAGAATCGCTCCATTATATCGTAATTAGGTATGAGTATGTTTATTCAAATTCATTTTTATAACTTTTTATGTATTGATTTTTTTTTTTTTTTTTTTTTTTTTTATGAATTACATATCTTTGATTTTCTGTAAATAATGTTTTGAGTGGTCTCATAGCATCATAACTAGTGTTCATATTGAAACAACTTATAATATATTTCAATAGGAATTGTTCTAAAAACGTTTATCCAAAACCACGTCCACGAATATGTATTTTTCATTTTATTTCTAATCCCTTGACCAAACTGATAGTTGCATAAACGATATTTTCATATATACATAAATATCTTTCCAAAAAAATTGTATATCAAAGTATGTAAAACTAACTCATATTTCAAATGGGAAGAATATATATGAATAATAGGAGGGTAATCGAGAGAGAATCTAAATTTTATAGGGCAGAATCCTCCTAGATAGCTCCCTCTTAAACATATAATCCTCTGCGGAGAAGTTTATGGGAAAAAATAGTTTTTATGATCAAAAGAACAAGGCTTTAAGTACCGCACTGCCACATCGTAAAAATGCTCTCTAAGAAGCAGAGAAAATATTATTACTGTCTCCTAGTTGGAGCATGGCCGAAGAATAAATAGACGTTTACAGCAAAAATAGAAGCAATTTTAAATCATTCTTACTTCGAGATGACTTACTTCAATAGTGTATGGGATATAAAAATAATATCTATTATCAACAGAAAGATTAGCCTTCAAAATTTCGATATGTTTCTTTTAAACAACGATTATATTTATTTTTATATATATATATATATATATATATATATATATATATATACATTTTAGGAGCCCCTAGGTGCTTCAGCGCCCCCAAAAAGTAACAAGTTGAAGTGGCTCTATCCAGTTTCTCAGCGACAATATTTCCTGGAAAGATACTTTTTCGTGCTTTCAAAACCAACAAAAAACATTCAAATATACTTGACCTACTTATCACTTGTTGCTCTGTACTTTCGTTCAACACGAGATCCCAGTCCACTACTTAGCGGCTACTTAAGTCACCGGAAGAACATCCTATATTTAATAATATTGTATGCTGTAATATCTTTGTTCATAGTACTGTTATGAGAATAAATAAGCCGTACGAGGTAATTTGACCTAGAGCCAAAGACACTAGTCCGGTAGAGAAGCCCTCACCAACAATTGAGACGTTGATTTTCAAAAGGTACTAAAGGACATTTTTTACGAAATTGATTTTTTTACATATTTGTATTCTCATCATTTATTTTTATCTAAATATTCTATTTTATGTTATCTAATAAATTCTCAAGTCCTTAAAAAACGCGATTTAGAAATGCGGTCATTTTATAAAAGTACTAATTACGCATTTATTTTCTTTCTAAATCATTCTAAAATAATTCATTTCATAACTTTAATATGATGTTATTATTATAGTAAAAAATAATTCTAAATTTTAAGGCAAAAAGACCCAAATTAGCTGGTTTAATAATATAGTAATGAGAGATTTTCGCGCTTCCTGTAAAATTTCCTAGAATGGATATAGTACCTTTTGGAAATCAACGTCTCAATTATTGATATGGTGGGCTATCATCCCCAAGAGTTAACCCAGCTCACCAGATCACCATCCTGCTTCTACCAGGGTGTTTCTCTCTAGGTCAGACTATTTATGCCTTTGTATCCTAAGTGTGGTCTTTCTTTATTTCACATCCATGTTTTACCTTCTCTCCATTTTCCTTCCTATTCCCCACAAAGCATGGGGTGCATGGCTTCTACCTATGTGCATCTATGAGGAGACCTATCCGCGTCAGTTGGGCTTCTACCTCACGGAGTCTTTCTACCTTAATAACCAGTCTCTTCTGATATGTGGTAGGTACAGATTCACCCCCTACTTAGCACAATAACCTCTTAATTGGGGCTGCCGTACGTTCTTCTACCTCGGTGGGCACCGACCTCCATCTTACTCTTTTTCTTCACTGAACGCGCATTATCGAGGCCTTCTGTGACCCACCTCACCTAATAATAACCATACCTCGACACTCTATATTTCTTCTTGCAGATCATTTGGCTTAAAAAAATCCTTTATTTCCACTATCACTTCGTTATAGAATTCCGTACCTACCTATATACGCAAAGCATCCATCTTTAACTGCATTAAAAAACAAGTCATTTATTTCCTCAGCTGTCAGTCATTCCAATAAATATTTGTTTATAAGTTAATATATGGCTACTGATCATATTCTATTCTAAAATTAGGACCACTAAAAATAAGAAAACGCATTAACCTTTTTTTTTTTACTATGGGTTGATCATTTTAGTGAGCAGTATAATAATAGTTACTCTACTTACACACATGTTTATTTTTTCAATTAATATGTCGTACTGATAGCGCTCTTAAAAGTAGAAAATCGAAGGCTTTAAAAATATTAATATTAAATACCTATCAGGGGTGGGTGGGCATAATCGAATGACGATTATCAGATCATTCGAATTAATCGATTATCGAAATAATCGGTTTGGAGAAAGGAATGATCATTCAAGCTGAATTTTTATAATGATCATGAGGGATTAGAAGAGGTTGGGATAATCGATTGACATTTTTTTTTTTTTCTCATCACATAAATTATATGCATATCTGTACTTGAATTCAACCAGCTCAGCAATCATAGAGAAAGGAATTGTGCCTTATTGCCTTTCAGAATGGATATGAATCGTTCGATCATTCGATTATGGAATCATTCGATTATTTAAATCATCGAAGTCCGATCATCCGATTATGACGATCATTCGATTATGCCCACTCCTAATACCTATCCTATCCTATCCTAAGAGGAATCCCATTCAATCATTTCAAACTATCAATAAGCTTTTTCCCATTTGAAGACAGGTAATTAAATATTATAACTAATTAATATTCCGATTTGGTATGATTTTAAAACTTATCCTAATTAATCAGTGGGATGATCACTCCCGATACGGTTTCTGACTTTTTAAAAGTCATCGAAAACTTTCTTTTAAAACTTTGTAATTAATTAAATTTTCCCGTTGACTACTGAAACTCCCGGCAGCAGGTGGTTCGAATAATCAACTCCCTGGGCCATTTATAAAGCATGAAATTCCATTAGCAGAAAACAAAAAAAATGGTAATTATAAATTCAATGACAGCGTTACTACTTCGAACAAGATCTGGAAAATAAATTAATTTTAATTAAATTAAGAATGTTAATTTTAATAAGTGTAAGTAAAAAGATATGGTAATCGTTCGAAAACATGTTTTCGAGTACCAGTTAGTTTTATAGTATAAGTTTATCAGGAATGGAGGGTAGAATTAAGGAAAAAGGCTGTTTAGAAAATCACCCCTGAAACATTGGCAAGGGAGCTTGAGAAATCGTGATCATACCCTTGATAAAGGGGGCGGGGCCTAGCTCATCGCTGGAAAAATCACCACCGCAGAGAAATTAGAACCCCGATAAATTGTTGGCGCAGTGGTTCTGGTCCTGAAAAATTGGGCTAACAATATTCAGACGTTCAATAAATCAAATATCGCGTGATCTTTTTCAATAAGTATGGATCTAGTAAAGTCATAATAAAAATATACATCAAAAACTAAAACCAATGTGTTATTGCGCAATCAAAATTATTGTTAAAGTGAAAAATAATAAAATATTAAATACACAGTTTTGTTATATTTTATTTAATCTCTTCCTCCTTATCTTAAACCAAAAAAATACACAAATTTAAGAAAAATTCAAATCTCCAAAAAAAAGAATAATGATCTAAACAATAATAGGTTAATATAATAAATTTGGAGAATAATTAAGCGTTTGGGAAATGTTACAGCGGAAAAAACAGCTTCCCAATAAATTGGCATCCTAATAAATCAGAGGTCGCATTTAGACCTCCTGATAAATTGGGCTCACTTTCCAATTTTCCAAGTCTGATCTACTCGTCTAAACGGCCTTTAAGACAAATACACCTCCAGATTTTTCTAGTAAACGTATTTTTTTTTTTTTTTCAACGAACAGAGTTTAAATTAGAAAAAAATCAAACCTAAGCATCAAGTTTTCTCTCTATTAATTTACCAAAATCATATGGGCCTTTCCAAACCCCTTGAGCTAATTTAGGAGAGTTACAAGAAAATCAATGGTTACCGGCCATAAAATTAAAAAAATAAATCGTAGTCGAAAAAAAAAAAATTTAAAACTTCATAAACAAGCAATCTGGATAAAGAAAAAGATAACAAAATGGTCATACCAGTGTCCAATGAAATTGAAAATCCTTGTACATACGTAATTTTTTCCTAGTTTTTGCTATGTCTACATTAGATAATACTTTTCCCTAAATGAATACTTTGATTTCCTAGGACTTAAATATGTTGATTATCTGATTTAATTTAATTTATTGAATCATAAAACCGTACATAAATAAAATAAAACGACAAATAATTAACACGTAAACGAAAAAAATTACGAATATGGACTAATTAGAAACTACCTTGATGGGGACCTCAATCAAATAAATGCGTTATTATAATCATCGAATCGTTTTATTCTCAAAACTAATATTCTGGGATCAAAAAATTCCCCACAATATGAAACATTATAGGCCAATGAAATGTACATTATACCTTCAAAGTAGCTAACGACTTTCCGACGCATTAGGGAAATCGATTTGAGATTTTCATCCGGAGTTTAATGGGGCTGGAGATAATAGCTCTCAGCTCGTTATCGAAAATATCCCAGGAAACACATTTGAAAATTATTTGTTTTTCTCTCATGGTGCCACCCTTCAAAAAACAAAATAAAAAGTATCTGTAGTGGAACTAAGCATGATTTAAAAAAAATATCAAAAGACTTGACTGAATGGTAAATGTAGACGTCGTGTTTATTTATTTAACGTCCCTTTATGCTGCCATGGCTAATCGGACGATGCTACAGTGCGAGATCCTATCCAGATTTAATTAAGATAGGGATCTTTAACGAGTACCTGTCATCGCACAGGCTCGGGACAACCTTTTAACGTCCCCTCCGAAGGACGGCATAACAAAGGATTTTTTACTCCCATTAAAAAATCCTAGGGCCACCTCCGGGTTTGAACCCAGGTCCTTCGGGCATAAGAGGCTGTTATGCTAACCACCATGCTACAGGTGACCCCAATAGTAGACGTCATTGAAAAACAAGTAGGACAAAAAACCAGAAAATAGAAAATATTGTAAGAATATATTTTAGAATTAAATATATATATATATATATATATATATATATATATATATATATATATATATATATATATATATATAAATTTTATGAAAATTAAGAGATGACAGGTTACGGGCATGTGAATTTAAATGAAAAGAGAGTTGACTTTTTTTTTTTTTCTCATCCCCATCATGTATAATTCATGATTTTGTTTTCTTTTCATTACTGACTTCTTTCTTTTTCTGTAACCTCTATACATTTTAAGTAATTGCGGAGTCAAAAAAAAAATTAAAAATGATTCTTGAATTGAAGAAAATCTGCGACAGGACTTAGTTTTTAGTGCCCGTTGTTCTTCGAAGTATCGTTTGAAGTTTTTTTTGGTGATAAAAAACAAAGTTCCGCTGGCGAAGTAACCCTTCATATGGCAAGTCATATAAAGCATGATTTCGGAAGTTATTCTCGTATTAGTCTGCGAGGATGACCGGTTGCTTATCTCCTTGCATGATATCACCATCATGGATTCTACTTTAAGATAACTTTTCTGTTGTTGTACGTAAAGGTGGTTGGAATTAAAATACGTATATTTATTTTTAACCAAGGAGATAGTTACTTCATAGTATGTCGTTGGAAGATTTAAGAAAAAATATATCAGAGAAAATCTCTTTAGACTATAATAATGGAATTTATATCTTAATCTTAAGAAAAAAATTGTTGATTATAGAATGTATTATTACAGGAATAAAATAAGAGTACGGCTATTTAAAAAATGTCTCTTCAATTAAGATCCTTATTTGTTGCTGTTGTTTTGGTTATAAGGGCAAAAACTGCGAGTGGTTATTATTGCCCAAAATATCTTCAGAAGAGGATTAACTTACCTATGATGAGGGGGGAAAAAGGACGAAATCAATAAGAATAAAACAATAGGAACAATAAACATTATGATTTAATCGGAACTGCAAACACGATGATTAGCAACAAAATGCAAAAAAATATATAATAAATAAATTTAAAAAATAATAAATAAATAAATAAAAATTGTGAGTAAAATATCAAAAAGTGCGTAAAATAGCCTGAATGTGTCAAATGAGGTGATATGAACGAATGTTCTTCACCAATTGAATGACACCGTCGAAGGCCCGATCACTATCGCTCAATGCCTCCGAGACTTTACGTGGTACGCAACCTTTTACAAATTCCCTACTGTAACGAGGACACTCTTCAAAAATATGACTTACTGTGAGAGTCACTTTACACAGTTGTCATCGAGATGGATCCCTTCGTGCCATGAGGTGCTCATGAGTGAGACGGCAGTGTCTCACCTTCAATGATCATTATTTTATTGATATCATTACTTTATTGATCATTATTTCATCAATGATCCTTATTTTAATGGTTTAATTTGTTGGCCTTCATCTGGATGAGCACATACGATGAACTTCAGCTTACTAAAAGTCAGGAGAAATTTTTCATAAGATTATGGTATACAATTTAGACAGAAAAGCAGGCATACGATAAAACGTCCTTACTTAACTGTGAGTCTCAATTAAAAAATAATTAATGATTATAAAAAATTAGAGCCAATTCATCAATTGTTGGTCCGTAATAAAACTAATAAACTTGCTAAATTCCCACTGGAAATTATATACACATCTAAGTTTCTTATTTTCAATACGCCTAGGTTTTGTAATTATGGACACGAAAATTGTATTAGTGATAAAGCTTTCCTAAAAGTTTCGGCTTAACTTTTGTGTTATAGTTACGGTTCAGGGATCCATATGTAGATTAAAAAAATTTGCTTTCCAACTTTAATGCAAATTTTATTCATTAGACGAATATGACTCATTTCATAGTGAAAAATGACATATTCTTTGGTCGATACATCAAACCAACGCTGGGGAAGAAAAGAAGTTAGATACAATAGTTTGCCAATCAAATAAAAAATTGAGGTAAGGTATCAATCATCTCTCTTATACTTTAATCTCGAAGCTGCCTTATCTTGCTAATTGATTAATAGTGCCTAATTAAATCAAGGGGGCAGCACCCGACGTAGGAACTTGGCGATTTGAATTGCTATGTATCCGAAATATCCCGAAAATCCATTTCCATACTCAAACAGCTCTATAGATTCCGCGAACCCTTAACTTTAAAAACCTGTCAGTTTCTTGATTCCTATGTTATCTGTCTAAACATTGACTACGGTTTTCTGGTGTACGGGGGACTAACTGATGAACTAGAAATAAAATTAAAACGACTTATAAACTGTTTTATAAGATTTATTTTCGGAGCCCATAGACGTGACCATATTTCTGACTATTATACCAACTTAATTTGGCTTTATCTTTCTGTACGACAACAATATTTCCTTGGTTCTTACCTATTACAAACATTAAAAAATAGAAAACCTTCCTACATAACTGAGCTCCTCATCCTCCGCTCGGATATCCATTCGTTAAATACTAGAACCCAATCAATATTTATACCCCATCACAAAAAACTCCATCTTTTCACAAATCGTTTCTCATTCGTTCCTCATCCTTCGCTGACCATCTCTATTCGTAAAGCCACCTCTGTTTCTTCTTTCAAACATCAACTCTTCCACTACCTACTCACATCTCAATCTTCCGTTCCAATGTAAGATATACTTATATCTATACTAATATTATAAAGCTGAAGAGTTTGTTTATTTGTTTGAACGCGCTAATCTCAGTAACTACTGGTTCGACTTGAATCTTTTTTTGTTGGATAGTCCATTTATCGAGGAAGGCTATAGGCTATATAACATCACATTGCGACCAATAGGAGCGAAGAATCAGAGGAAAATGTGGGGGAAAAAACGAGGAAAATTAACCTCGCATCCCAATGATTCTAGATGATTTACCTTTTAATTTTAAAATAATTCAATTTCCCGTTAAGTTATCTTTTCCTGTAACAATTAATAAATCACAGGGGCAAACATTTAAACACGTAGGAATCGATTTACATCAAGACTGCTTTTCACGCGGTCAGCCATACGTCGCGCTGTCAAGATCGGATTGCGGAGAAAATCAGTAAGTTCTTCAGCCAAAAGAAAATAAAACTAAAAAATTTCATTTACGCACTTAAAATATATTCCTTTAAAAATCCTACAGAGCAACATCTTTATATATCTTGGCGTTTCAGATTTCGGAACTATGGCCAAAAAAATAACTAAAATAAAATTGGAAGTGGTAGAAGGATCATAGGTGTCTTGAATGGATCTCTGGAGCAAACCGGTTTCGCTTCTTACGAATAAAAATATTTACCATTCCTTCCTCTTAGGGTCCACTTTATATGGGGAAGATACATGGAGAGTGCTAAAATCGTCTGAAAGGAGATTGTTGGCTCTGGGGATGTACTTTTGGAGAAGAGCCTGTGGCATATCCAGGATGGACGAGACGCGGTGGCCATATAAAATGATGAAGTGCTGTGCGCAGAAATCCTGATCATAATAACAGAAATTGATGCGGACGAAGTCGCGGACAAAAGCTAGTATAATATACATTCGTAAAGATTTAAAGATGTAATGAATATTTGATCTTGTATATGTATACATATTTTTTCTTTTACAAACATATTTTTTATAAATATATTTTCTTGAAATAACCAAAGAATAAGGATTTCTTTTTATTCATTGTTTGTTATTCTAAGATGACTTGGTCCCAGAATACTTTTTTTTTCATTTTCATTTTTTTTTTCATTTCATAAAAGTCATAGTACTTTAGAAACCCGATTTTTTGACCAATGGCCAGCAGAATAACAGATAAGTAGCCAAAAACCATAATAAGCAATGTGTCTCAAAAATTACTCACAAAAAATAGATAAAAATCTTAACAAAATACACCTCTCTTACTAATTTATGGCATCTGGTTTAATAATGAGACACGCGGTATTTCACCGCATGGCCTCAGACCATAAATCTGTTGACTGATGCAATCAAAACCCCGCAGTTGGGATTTAGAGGTTGTGGATGAAGCTGACCGAACCAGATACTTGTTGATTGTGCCCTGCCAGTTTTTGCTGTTGCTGTGGGATAGGGGTCTCTTGCCCTTTTTAGGGCATTAGCAGGGCCTTATCAACCCTTCACGTAGTCTGATAAGAAGCGACTCAACGGTTTTTAATAGTATTTTTCATTCACATGGTAATATTTTGTAAAGCATATTTAGTTCAATATAACCCGTAGAAGCTAAAAATATTTATAAGGTGTGCTAGGAAGATTATGATGATGTAGTTTAAATACAATCAAAAGCAAAACTATTTAGTAGATATAGTAACTTTGTTTTCAAACTTACTCTCTTTAAAATGAAAAAGTCAGTTATATATAATTTTAATTTTATTTATATGTAGATATATATACTGCCCGTCAAAAGTTTGAGATTTATAGTAATGATTTACCTCTAAGAATACCTAAATAATATATAGGCATCTTATGATTATTTGTATCTTATTATTATTATTATTATTATATTTATAAACAAATTTTTTAATTAGATGTAAGAAAGGTTAATGAATATCGTAAATAACAATAAATAATTTGGTTTATAAATGTATATATTTTTTTTTAATTGTTTATTAGGCTTTGCGTGTAAAATCAAAAAAATAAAATAAAATACAAAAAGAAATGAATATTTTTTTATATACATATTTATCATAGTACAATATAAAACTTGTATTATTTTTTTTTATTTTAGCAATCCTATGTATGTTAGATATTTTAAAATATTATATTTACATTGAATTAATTTAATAATTACTAATAATGATAATTTTCTTACTTACAAAATATGTAGCTAATTTTCTTCTCTTTAGAACCGAAAAATTGAGAAGATACACAATAATCACCTGTAACAAAAAAAAAATTAATAAATATATAAAATTAAAATATTGACTAAAAATTGAAATTTATTATATTTCAATAAATATGATTCTGGTGGAGAGACGCTAAAGACAGGAATACTTGGCAAAAGAAGTGGACAGAACTAACCAGCTCTGCTTTCCAATGAGGAATATTCATCCAGGAAAGTTCAGACTATTACTCCCTTTTGGGAAGGCCTTTGCAAAGAAGAAGATAAAAAAAAAAAAATAATAAATAAGGAAAAGAAAAATAATAATTTATTTTATATCTAAATTATAAGAATAAGGTTTTTTGTTTTTGTTTGTTATTATCATTGCATAAATAAAGACTATTTTCATTTCATTTCACTCATCATTTCATTTCATATTCTAAATATAGGAATATACAAAAATATTTAAAAAAAATAATGATAATAATTAATATGTCAGTTATATATATAACCACTGTACTATCAGGAAAGAGGCCTCACTGTCAGGAATACTAAAAGCAGTATAGTAATAGCACTTCCTTTTCTCTTTTCTAGGCAGAAGTAGTAACACATTTCAGCGAAATTTTCGGTATATTTACCTGTTTTATCTCAGTTTCGGGCAGCTTTACAGTCCCTTTGAATTCGGAAAGAGGATCGACAATTTGTAAGTAAATATAATTGGCTTTAGAGATTGACCCTTTTGGATCTCAACTTCTTTTTACAAACCATTTCCCCTTTTCTCAGATTCCCTCGCTTTTTAAGGCATTTCATTCCTCAAACGTCTCGCCTAATTGAGTTAAGGGTTCAAAGTTTATATGTGAATTGTTGATTTGTAGGTGAGTTAGTTTAGAGCAATAAACTTTTCCGAGTCTAAAACTTTTTTCTTCCCCTTTTACTAAACCTTTTGCAAAAATATCACATTTATACATCTCTAACATTTAATTGTTTGTTTTTTTAATTTTACAAAATTTTTATAATCCATAATATTTTAGGACCACGAAATATCGTGAAAAATGTATAACCTATTAGAAAATCATGAAAACAAAGTTATAATTTCGAATATTTTTAAAATTACTTTTACATTTTCATCTAATTTATGTTTTAATAGA
Source organism: Piezodorus guildinii (assembly GCA_023052935.1). Lineage (NCBI taxonomy): Eukaryota > Metazoa > Arthropoda > Insecta > Hemiptera > Pentatomidae > Piezodorus > Piezodorus guildinii. The sequence continues at coordinate 39,496,924 of CM041297.1, read as the reverse complement.
TTTAACAGCACAAAACCTAATAACTACCCTTGGTCTTTCTAGTAGAAGTATTTATTAGGATAAATAATTAAGAGAAAGAATAAATATATCTTTCTCATCTAATAATTAAAGGAAGATTTAAAAAAAATACTTTAATTTTACAAGTAGGCCAATCCATCTGAAATCGACCAGTTTTAATTTATTTTGTCCCTTAACATATTTTTTTCATAATATTTTTATCAGTTCTCTATTTTTAAATTTGAAACCGTGGATAAAAAAACTCCTTCATTTTAGCGGCCATTTTACGTTATACGCTACTTAAAACATGTGTCTAAAAAACCACTCTAATAATTTTGAAAATAACAAATCTAAACAAAAACTTACATTGTGATAAAGAAGAATTTTACATTTTTTTTTTCTCGCACAATACATTACCTAAATAGTGAAGAAACTGGTTAAAAATGTTTTTGAAAATTAATATAAAACGTGTAGCAGCCTACGCCGATGACATTGGCATCTATGCTTCTAGTATGAGACCGAAAAGGGCTCTCACCCTGGCACAAGGAGCATCGACCACTATTGTAGATGAGCTGAAGGAGATTGGCATTAGGGTGAACCCGAAGAAGACAGATGCTATTGTCATGTCGTTCCAGAAGGGGAAGAGCGCTTTGCCCACTGATTTTAAAGTGAACGGAGAAACACTGCCAGTCTTTAATTCAATCCTCTACCTGGGCGTCACTCTAGATAGGCACCTCACCTTATCTAGTCACGTACGGGAACGACTCAAACTGGCCAGGAGAAAGAGCTATAGACTTAATCATCTACTCACGTCACCTCAGCTCTCACTGAGGCTGAAACTACAGATCTACAAGGCTATAATACGTCCGACTATGCTCTATGGTGCGCCCTTGATGCGGCATCTGTTTAAGTCCACTCTCAAACAATTACAGACGTTCCAGAACTCCATCCTTCGGCGGATTGTCAGAGGTACCAACTTACAGAGGGCCAGAAACCATATCCTTCATCAGGAATTAGTATTGCCAACAGTGCCTGAATATATCAGCCGGAGGCACATTAAATTTTTTGATGGGCTGAAGGCCTGTGCTAATCCATTATTTTCTGATATCACCCCACCACCCAAGCCTGGGAGGTGGCAAGGATCACTACCTCTCGTTGACGTTGTCGCCGAGGGAAGGAGTTCGGACTATGTCTGAACTCAATTTATTGCCAAAACCCTGAAGAATGGTCCCTCCCATTTTGCAATGGATAAATAAAGGCTTAGAAGAAGCCCTTGAAAGATTACTAGTGCATCCAGCGCATATAGCAATCCTCTTTAGAATACCTCCGGGTAACAGAAGGACAAATCTGACAGCTATACATATTATATTTGTATTTGTATTTTGTTCGAAAATAAAACCAGAGGGTAAGAAAAAAAAAAAAAAAAATATATAAAACGTGACTTCTAGCGAGTTAAAATTTGATAAAGCAAAATAGACCCAGCTTTTTTTTTCTTTCAAAGCCCCTTGTAGTTTGGGTAAAAATTCTCCAATTTGTTGGTTTGTTGGTTATCTCTTCTACTGTACATGGTACATTTTAAGAGAGGGATGAGGAGGCGGGAAAGGATATGTTCTTCATAGGTATGTCATTAATCTTCTTCCTGTGACGGTGCTCACCGGATTTTTGATTCATTGATTAATGTGATTAATCTTCAGTGAAGACTGAGGCTCCCTACATGTTGTTGCCAGCTTTGTGGCCTACATGTTGGAGAAAGAGTCTGAAATAAAGGGTTTGTACAAAATTTTAGGCTGTCAAAGAATTTAATCTGTCTCCTAGTGATGTAGTCAGTCACCGTCGGGAGTTCCAAGGTAGAGTGCAGTATGTCTGTTTTAGTCTTTTGTAGTGTCGTATGTGGCAGGTTTTATATTTAGGTTGAACCATACATCAGTGATGGCCTGATCACGCTTTTATAAATCATTAATTTGAGGCAGAGTGATAGGCTTGGAGATGTCAAAAGATGGTTCAGTCGGTATGTCTTGGCCCTCACCATCTTTAGTTTTTTATTGCAGTGACGAGTTTCAAGTGCCTATCGAGGGTGATGCCAAGATATAAAATACTGTTCGCCGGTTTGCTAACTATGCCCACTACCTTGTAGGTTCTTGGAAGTCGGTGCTTGTTTTTCTGGAAGGAGAAAATAATACAGTCCGTTTTTTTGGGATTGACTGTAATATTTAGTCCTGGTGATTTCCAAACAGACTGCCTCCGCGCTGTCTCTGCACTTATTGAGCTGCATAGATAGCGATGTCGTCGGCTTAAGCCGCAACAGTCGCTCGTTTATATCTTGCTCCAACAGTTTCAGCCGTGTAAATTGAAAACAGTATTGGGGATAGCACAGACCCTAGGGGAACTCCACACGTGAATGCGATGTCTTCGGATACCGCTTATATATATATATATATATATATATATATATATATATATATATATATATATATATATATATATATATATATATCGTATAGCTTAGTCATTAACCTACTTCATGTGAAATTTATTTGTTGAGAATATAGTCCTTATTTTCATATGGATTTCCAAACATGCACACAAAAATCACGTTTTCTCGATATTTGAAGGAAAATATCTTAAGACCAAAAGTATTTTAAGCCAGATTTTCTTTTTTATCTTCATTTTAAAATCCAGAATAAGAAAGAGAATAACTAGTAAAAATATCATGAAAATCTGAAATAATGAGCGGCCTAGTCTAGACGATTTCGAATGGACTGACCCAAGTTTGTTTATCATTATCTTATTTTTGAAGTAATAATAAATACTTATAATGGAAGTTTTCTATCATTAGAATCATGTTCCATTAAATAAAATTGGACCTAAAACATTTCCTGATCTCCAAGAAAAAAAAACAGTAATGAGGCAGAGGAATATAAATAAATTGAGATAGAAAGGAAAAATAAGGAACCAAAGCTTATTATACCACTTCGTTTTTCCCATATTTTTTTTATCTTCTAATTGGTATAGTTTTTATTTTGAAGTTTCTCTTTAGTTTTAGCTAGGGGTGTAAGAGTTCCAAACAAAAAAAATAAATAAAAATATTCAACGTGTATAGATTATTTGCTTAAACTAATAAATAACCCTTAAACAAATAAAATGATATTTTATTTACAGCTAATAAGACGATGCTACAGTGGGGGTCCGTAATTTTTCTTATTCAGGTTTAACTATGATGGGGATCTTGGTCGAGTACCCGAAATTACACTGGCTCGGGGACACCATTTTACGTCCTCTCCGAAGGATGGCATAACCATAGATTTTATGATCACTTTTAAAACTTCTAGAGCCATCAGCCGGATTCAAACAAACAATCTTGCGCATAAGGCTGTTACCCTAGCGACAATACCGAAGGCGACCCTTATGATTGTACATTTATTTAGCTACATTTATTTTGTTAAAATTTATATAATTAAATTATTTATATTTTTTTTCATTTTTTCATTGTTAATTAACTTATAAATGAACATTTATCGTCCTGAAATGTGGTTGGTTACAATAGCATTCTTAAAAAGTAAAATATCAAAATAGAAAGAATAATTATTCAATATCCAACAAAGCCTCCAAGCAAAAGAGTTGTTATTGGATAAAACCATGAACACATAGAATTCAGAAATTATGTACATACATACATATATATATATATATATATATATATATATATATATATATATATATATATATATATATATATATATATACAAGAAATTAATTCATTGACCCTTTTTTTATATTATAATTTTGTTTTAAATAATTCGGGTTTTGGGTCATTAAACTAATACTCCTTCTTAATTTTCTTTATTTTGAGGTTTCGATCCTCCCTCCATGAATACACATAGGATCCTTTTCAACACTGCAACTAAACATAATTGGTTACATTTTGCAGTATGTTGGTTACATTTTCCATAAATCATCTATCTATAGCCGGGTACAATATATTATAAAAACATCTTACCAAAAAATTTTATTGAGCACCGGCACACCACTCAGGCTAACACAGGGCACTGGGATCTCCAAGCCCTCCCCCCCTCCAGCCTTGGCGGCCGAAGCTCAACTTATCAATAAATAAATACAATAAAATTATTCTATTAAAAATACAAGGTCAACAACGCTTAAAAAATATATCACTAAAACAAACCAAACTATTATATAGACACATAACTATGAAACAATCCAAAATATTTTATATAAACAATGATGATAAAAACTAATAACAATAAACAACTTATATATTAACCATAATAAAACTTTTTTATTTTCGTCTACTTATTCTTCCTAATTTATTTAAAATATCATTGTATACGTTGCTAAGTTTTGTGCAATCATTCCAAGCATTTACAGTATGTTCGTTCCTAATGATGTGCATCATCTCGAGAATCAATCTCTTATCTTTATTTTTTTCCACATCCAGAACACTTACATTTTTAAAATCAAAATTGTGGTTGTTTTTGATAGCGTGAATCGCTAAGGACGTTTCTTCTTTCTTGGATTCCACACTGTATTTATGCGCGTAAATTCTTTTATTTAAATATTGTGAAGTTTGGCCAACATAAGTGCCTTCACAATTTCTGCAATCTATTTTATATATAATGTTAGATAATTTTTCTTTACTGGTTTTATCTTTAAGTCTAGAGTAGAGCATTTTTTTAAAATTATTATTATATTTGTACACAATATTTACGTTTTAATTTTTGAATATCCCCTTTATTATGGGGGCCAGTAGTCTGATATATTCAATGGAAAAATAAGAATAAGAATCTACAGGGTCATGGTTTTTCTTTTTGTGAGAAAATGTTTCATAAATAAATAAATATATATATATAGAGAGAGAGAGAGAGAGAGAGAGAGATTTAATTTAATTATAAATTCGATCCATATTTTCTTTTCTCGAAATTTATTTTCCCAACGTTTCGGCCTAGTCCATTTTCAAGGTATTCTAATAGCATTATGTTTATAAATTAAAGATTACTATTAAAATTTACTCATTGTTATAAATTACCTACATAACATTTTTTCTCCAGTTCATACATGTGTATAATAGAATAGAAAATAATTTTTATTCTGGGACTGGGTCCCTTAAGAATAACAGATTTGTACAGTTGAAATATACAACATGTCTGGCCAACAGACAAAAGGAACACAATTAACTAATATATACAATGACGAAAAAATATGTATAAAAAAAAAACAAATGAATAAATAAAAACAATTTCCATAAAATAATTGTGCTAGAAAAAATTAAAAATAAATAAATTTATAACAGGGTTGTATATGAGTAACGTTAGCTTTGAAATAATAAAGCATCCATATCTGACTAGGAATTAATGAAAAAAATAAAAAAAATATACTAAAATAAAATGACTTCTAATAGTGAGAATATAAAAAAATGTACATTTAAATGATGTTGATAGATAAATAATGCTTTATTTATAATAATTATTACATTTTTTTTTCTGGCTTGCTAGTCGATTCACTTCCACAGTTTGAATTAAATATTGTGACAGAAGAGCTTGCTGAAAAATATATTTTTATCCTTAATCTCTCTTTTAGTTCCTTTTTAAAATATCAAGTTTTTGAAAAGTGGATATTCCCTCCCACGTTATTTAAGTATTCAAAGAGTGGATTTAAAGAATGTGACTCAAAGCACCGTAAAGAACATCGTGTAAATGTACGAATAAAAAATTGTGTAGGGGAGAAAATTTAAAATTTTTTATTTCTCTTTTAGGAATTCAGACATAAATAGAAACGAGGATGAACGTTAAATCCCAAATAAGAAAAACCCAAAAAACATGATATTACAATGGTTACATTCTTTTTAATTACTGAGAAATCTCATATATCGTGGAAAAATATATAATACGGTTGTATTTCTATAACAGCTTGTAACACAAAAGTAACAGACGTATCCACCTCTTGTTAAGTTTTTTTTTTTAGTTCATCATTTTTTGTTCTTTTTTTTTCTCCTGTAATTTCGTTTTCCTTTCTTTACTCTTCCACCCACTTATTTCCTTTTTCCTTTAAAACTTTTCTGTTAATATTGCGAAATTAAAAAGTAACCTTCAGTTTAAAAAAGAAGAGATAAATACAAACCTTAATTTTAAAACAATAATATACGGTAATCTTTTCGTGTTTTAATAGAATTTGAAAATTGATTAAATTAGAATACATATTTAAACACATTTCAGGATTTTTAAATTAAAAACTAATTTTTAAAAAATGAAGGATTCGTAAAACAACTTTTTTATGTTTCTTTACTAAAACTTAAATTTTTTCAATGATTCTCTACACTTAGTAAGAAAACTATAAAAAGATGGTCCCAGAGAACCAGAGTTTATTTATTAAAAAAATATTTAGTAATTAATATCAAACTCAATGTTTGTCTCTAACACAAAAATTTCAAAATGTTTTGAGCATTTTGAGAGTGGCGAACATATTAATTTTATCCTTTGAATATCTTTGGTGGACATTTATTAGACTGAAATTTCAAAGAAATATCTGGCTATAGTTAAAAAAAAGTTTAAAGAATTAAATTCAGTTTCGTTGGAAACATACACTCCTGGACAAAATAAAGTGTACACTCAGATCCTCATAAACAGAATTTTAAAATAATAAGTTTTTATTTTTCATAGGTCAGTTTTGAAGTAAGAAAAAAAGGTTGTCAATAAAAAAAATCATTTATTGATTTTATTTAAAACAAGAAAATTATTTAATTGATCAGCTGATTACAAAGTTCCTCACAATAAAGTGTACATGTAAAATAAAAATTGTTAAAACATAAAAAATAAGTCAATTTCAATAATAAGTTTCTGCTTTGATATCAATGGCTTGTAAAACGGACGGTTCATAGAACCACACAGATTTTTGGTAAGATTTGCCTTTTTTTTGTTTTAATGTTACTGCAGCATCCTGAACCACTTTATATAATTCTTCATCTGAATTGAAGGATCCCTTCAGGTAGACTTCTTGAAAGAGACTCTGCCAATAGTAAAAGGATTTAGGTCTGGGGAGCGAGATGGCTACTTAAGCGTTTGGATATTCATCTCCGAAAACCCCTGTTAAGTAGCTTTTGATACATGGATAGGAGTATTATCTTGAAGAAATTCAAAGTTTCTGTCAGGGAAGATAGTTTCCAATCACGGTAACACTTTTTCTCTAACCAAGCTTAAAAAGCTTTGGCTACTAGCTCTCCCTTCAATTTTTTAAAGAGATAATCCTCAGACGCGGTTATGGCACCCAAACCTTAATACCTCCTCTGTAATATCTGTCGCTTTGGACGGGTAAAATATGTTTGTTTTTTCCACTTTTCGTATTCAATCTCTTCTCAATTCATTATAAGGGCCATCTTCCGAAAATCTCTTTTCATCAGTGAAAACAGTCCTTCCCAGATAAATTCACCTATAGATAGCCATTGTCGGACTTTGGCGACCCTGATCTCTTTGTGTTGTTTTGTCAGGAGAATTTTTTTTTCTCGATTTTCTTCAACTTAATATTCATTTTCGGTTTTTCGAATCGTTCGTGAAGAGGAGGCTAAATTCCAATTTTCTTTTAATTTTCGTGATGAGACAATTTCACCATCTTTAGCCAAACGACGACTTTCTTTTTTTTATTCTTAATTCTTCCCTTCTTCCCAAGTAAGGATAGGGTCAAGGCTAATTTTTAATTCGGTTGTAGACTGTTTTGAACATTTTAACCCCCGTTGAGTGGGAAAGGCCGAATATTTCTCCAACAGCTCGGTAATTGAACCCTTTGCTCACCTCTTTCTTGACTGTTTGAATTAGATCCTGAAAATAAACCATCTTCATTAATTAGGGATGCTTCTTCTAAAAGATTACGAAAAAAACTGCCTTTTATCTGTCATTCATGTTGATTTCTCACGGTGTACACTTTATTTTGGCCAACTATTATTTGTTTATTTTATAAGATTAAAATGAATGAAAACCTAACATTGTCTTTTTTCAATCTAAAAATTTTCCGACTCTTAAAAGTTATTCAAGACAACATCAAGAACAACTAAGGCTAGTTGTTTCATCAGAAAGCCACTTTCATATCGCATTAGCTATATAATAAGAATTGTACACTTTAATTTGTCCAGGAGTGTATGTTTTAGATTAAATAATATAACTATAGAATTGTTATGTACAACAATCATTAGGTACAACAAATAGATGAGGAGATAAAATATAACTTAATTAGAAATATCTTTGATAATACCTTAAATTATTATATAATTAAACATCGAAAAATGCAAAAACAATATTAATTAATTTTAATAGTTATACAAAGAGATCTTAATAACTGATACTCATCATCCAATATATCGATTGATAAATTTAATAATAGTTAAGAGAAATATAGATGTTTTAAGATGTATGTAGGCATCTCATTACATATGTGAGACAAAAAAAAGGTTAAAATATTCAATTTAAAGCAATTAAAATTTAATTAAGAAAGTGAATAACGAGAAATTAAATGCAACCAAAATATTAAATATTAAATTGTACTATATGATTCCCCATTGATGAATCGGATAGCTGATGGGATTAGAAGTTGACACACGCAAGCAAATACAATACGCTAAAACTTAAAGAATATTATTAGAAATTTTTAAAAATATTTTTTTTAAGGTTATATTGAGAAACACATAATTTCGTTGCTGTTTTTTTTTTTTTTCATTGGTTCGTCCAGCGCAAAAAAATAGTTTTTTTTTTTATTTCATTACAAATGTACCCTATGATGAAAATAACCAAACAAATATACATACGTTAAATAATATTTGTTAATTAATATTAATATTGAAATAAATGTGAGGAGAAGGCTTATGGTTTAGAGTAGATATCACATTAACAATCTTGGACTCACATTTTTCTACACATTTGTTTTGGAAAATATGCAGTATATATACTTTTTTCGTGAAAATCGTTTGAGCTATAAAAAAGAAAACTACATTTTTTTTGTTTCTCTCACCCTATACCTACCCGCCCACAGCGATTAAGTGGTTAAAATTTTGCAAAATGTGGTTTCTTTAAAGTGTGAACTCATGCGTGAGAGTGTGTAGCTCTAGCGCCCTCACAGGCCCAATGGACTGCTGACGCGGCTTAACTGAGAAGCGCTGGGAACACCTAGTGTTGTGCCTCTCCATCCACTTCTGGGTGTATTCTGGGTTCCCATTGGGTTCGATTCTGAGCTCCCAGGGGCATTATGTAAATATTGTATATAGGTATGAATGTGGCCAAGATTTCATTTACTTTATTTTATTTTTCTTTCCATTTATTATTTAAGTTTACTTATTTTATTTCATTTTGTTATTTTATTTTTTATTTATTTAGTTTATTATTATTATTTTATTATTAGGTTCCTTTAATTAAAATGATCCTTTTCATTCAACTTATTTTATTTTCTTATTTTTTGTCCCTACGTTTCGGCTCTTTGCCACTCTGATATATATATTGCCTCTATATATCAGAAAACATTAACTACAGTATAAATTACAAAACAGACACAAAGAATTTGAATGACCATTATGCTGAGATTTTGAGCAAAATTAATAAGTAGTATAATTTAAATAAATTGAATTTCTGGAATAAAGTTTAAATAACAATATAATAGAATAATATTTGGAATTTTATGGTTAAGTAAATTATCTTGTTTTTAATTGGATATTAATATATTTGTTTATGTGTTTATGTATATATATATATATATATATATATATATATATATATATATATATATATATATATATATATATGTATGCGTGTGTATGTGTGTGTGGGTGTGTATGTGTGTGTGTGTGTGTGTGTGTGTGTGTGTGTATGTATATGTTTATGTATGGTAATAATTTATTAAAGAATTTTAAAAGAAAAAGTTTTTGGTTGTGAAAATAAATGTAGACTTGACTGAGGAGGAGATAATAAAACAATATATGTGTGTATATTAGTTTTGATATCAATAGTTAAGAGTGAGGGAATACATTTCTTTAATCCAGTAGATGATAACAACCAGGACAGGGCTGGTCAGCCTGTAATAGTTTTTATTTTACTGAATTATGACAAAATATATATCTATATATTGTATAGAGTGTATAAAGGAGTATAAAGAGGTATGTAAATTGATTTATAAGAATGTAAAAAATAATGTTGTGTATCTTTTAATTTTAAAATAAATGTTTTTTGTAGATCCCTTGAGAATGGCAAAGAGCCGAAACGTAGGGACAAAAAATAAGAAAAGAAAATAAGTTGAATGAAAAGGATCATTTTAATTAAAGGAACCTAATAATACAATTATTCATTCAAACTACTCTTAATTGTAATAAAAATTAATTATTATTTTACTTTTTTTTTTTTTTTTTACTCTGTACATATGGAATGAATGATTTGTTTTAGCTCTAATACTCATTACCCAAGATAGTGGCAGATTGTATTATTTCTCAATAAATCAATATTATTATTATAAGTGTGAATTAATGGTGCAGATTTGGTGCTGATATGCGTGGGAGCAGATTTCACACGCTTATTCCACCCGGCTCTTTAACTGCTGCAATCAGTGAAATATTCTTTCCAAGCTGATTATTATTTCACAAGGATTACTAAAAGCAGACCGAAAGGCAACGACCTTTTATAGCCGGTGAAAAGGAAGGAAGGGTGGAAGGGGAAGTACCCATGAGGAAAGAGGTGCCACAGTGATTGATCGGTTTATGCTCTATTGGCTTTGTATATGTCCGAGTATTTCTTCCATCAACCTTCTAAAGAAGCATTAAAGAGCTCCATTTGCTCACTATATTTCAAAATGTCATATTTTTTTTTTTTTTTTTGCGAAACAACTATACAAAGCACTAATAGTACTAAAAAAAACTACTATTATTTTAAAGTATTAATTTTTACCTAAAAAAGTTCCAAGATACTCCTTTCATAACACCAGTCAGTTCAGGAGTACCGCAGGGATCAATACTCGAACCATTACCGTTCATTACGTACCATTATGACATAGCACTTTGTGCTAACACAATGGCTGAAAAGCAGGCGGCACTGCTATTCTTACAGAAATACTGAGTCCACTCGACCAACTCAGAATCCATTCTATAAAAAAAATTACAGCATAGCTACAAAGAATGAATGTTTTGATTCATTTTTACAATAATCACATTCAGGTGTTTTTTGTTTTTTTCGTTTATTAATAAAATCAAATAGAGAGGGACAATTTAATAAAAATATATAAACACGCTACACAGTTAATTAAATAAAAAAATATAAAATTTGGATTTTTTCTTTAAAATTGATGGTTTTTAACAAATTTATGAAGTACAGATTACAATAGAAAATATGTTTAATAAATTTTTCTTTAAAAATAAGCTGCATAGTAATGACACCTTAGTTGCTTAAGCTGTTATAAAATGAAATAGTTTCTTGAAATTTTCATATATTATAGGGGGTTCGAATCATTTATTTCAATTATGAAATTTCGCCTATCTATGTATCTTTTTTTGATCTATCTTTATCTATCTCACGCATTTTTGATTTCACAAGTGTGACTTGTAGTCAGGGAAAATGACAAGCATGGAAGATTATTATTTTTCAATGAAGGTGGTTTATATACCACAGTACTATAAATAATTTGCAATCTTATAAACGAATTTTACATACATTGGAAATAAATAATATTGATTGCATCTCAATAAGAGTTACATTTTTTTTTACAAGAGCATTTTATAGTAGTAACATATACAAAATTAAAAAAAGTACATGTTACTACTATAAAATGCACCTGTCAAGAAAAAGACTCTAGCATCTCCAACGATGACTCTAACATCTAGACTTTGATATCAGCCGATTAGTTTTAAAATGGCAGCCGATTAAAAATTATTTAATTTATTGACTTAACTTCAATTTATTCATAACTATTTTCGGAGGTAAAGAAAAAAATATATAGTGTTTTCAAACTGTATATATGTGTGTGTAAACAATATTTGTTTTATTAGAAAATCTATTTATTACTATCTAAAATAATCAGTCAGTTTTATGTTCATTTCATCACTCTCTATTAACTTTTAAAAGCTTGTGTATGAGATAAAAAATTTTCTAAAATCTTTAGCTTCCCAACGGTATATCATACATGTATATTACTGCTATTATGTTCAAAAACGAAAAATTGCATTAAAAAAATATTTTTTCTGTTTTTTCCATTAGTTCGGTATCGAATTTATTCAATTTATATATTTACCTGTTTTTCATCAGCGTTGACAAGATAATACAGTTATTTTTATTGAATCTACAAAATTAAAGGTAATTTAGGGGAAAAATATTTAAAATATCGGCATTTAGACCTGTCAGACCATTTTAATCAAAATAAAACCTACATGATATTAAAGCTCATTACATTTTACATCGATATAGCGAGTTTAATCAAAATCGTCGGAACCGCTCTCGAGAAAATCGAAAAACGGTGCAAAATGCATGGTATAAAGTGCCTCTTCTGGTAAGCTCCTTTTGATGAAAAAAATGTTGTCACGTCTCGGGCGTATAGTTGTCTGAAATATAAAATTTCAGTTTCATAGGACTAACCGCTTCCGCCCGGGAGTTACCACACACACACACACAGACCTTTTTGCGGGACTTGGTTATTTGGACTCAGGGGACCCTAAAACGTGTATATCCGTTGAAAACTGGAATTCGAAAATTTTCACGATCGCAATACTTCCCCTTACTATATATAGTAAGTGGAAGTAAAAAGAAATGAAATTTCACCAGTAAATACGCCTATAACTCAGTTATTGTTTAAGATAGAGGATATATTGTACTGAGTATTAAGATCAGTACACCACTTTTTAAAAAAATAAAAGGGAAAAATTTCTGTGTTCTGGAATTAGGAAAAGTGATTATTATTTTTTTAATTTTTTGAATAAACTGGAAGGAAAAGAAAAGAAAATAGTAAATAAGTCTATTATAAATGCTTCTGGTTAATTATTATACATAATGTACCTTTTTAAATGACCAAAAACAATATAATTACCCTCCCCCATAAAAAATTGAGGGCCTACATTTCAAGATACGTAGAATCAGTTTTCTTTTTTAATGAATTGTTGAATTTTCATTCATTGACATTAATTTTATTTTATTTCTTTATGTATTTTATAAAAATGTTTATACTATTGAAATGGATTATAATATGAATAGGAATTCAGTTAAATAGAATACCTCTTGAGTTGAACAAATTATTATATAATAAATAAAATAAATTATTTATGATTCATAATATTCCTAGTTTGTATTGTGCTAATTACTGGAAATGTTTTGCTATTTAGATTTGTAATGATAATAATGTTCTCAATATAACGAGAGGACAACATGAACTGAGCCGAAAGAAGTTAAACGCCATGTTTAGACCGATCTACAACACTCAAAAATAAATATCAATAAATTGCTTTTTGAGATATAATAGTTACAAAACAATTACTTAATTTAAAATAAATATTTAATTTCATTGAAGTGCTACCGAGGGGTAGCTTCTTCACAAGAGTTTATGAAGCCAATTGTCACTTTTTCACATTTACTTGTTGTATTCTTTTTATACAGTAGTAAATATCATTAAATAAATATATAAAATGAAATAAATATTTGCTATATACACGAAGAGAACCATTGTCCAATGTGGATCTATTCAAAAAGGATAAGATAAATATTATTACAAGAATAATAGAAATGTGAATAATCTAAATTCAGTATCTTACTAAATTCAGCAAGATCATATGCACTAATCGAAATGAAACACTGTTGAATAGTACTATAGTATGAGATATATCCCATTAGTAGGCATAAAAGGCCACTTGTGTGTACATATCTCGGGAAATGGCCTTAATATGATGTTAGCTCGGGAGGTTAAGTGAATGCGGTGGGACAGAGAGACATGGTGTACCTACCTATACCAGTACTCAAGACCTCATACATCCTGTCTCATTGAGTTCAGGCAGACTCAAGACGTGATTAATTAGAGCCATTCATCCATTTAGCCAACTTTTGAGCTCCTCTCCAGTTTCCTGCCCAGGCACTCATGTCACGAAAATTAGATTGAAACGACAAAGTACTATTGTGTACCAAATGGCACTTAATAAAGGCAATATAAATATATATATATATATATATATATATATATATATATATATATATATATATATATGCTTTGTTTTGTTTTATAGCGGAAATAATGATTGGTTTGTAACTATTTTTTGTCAGTTGGGAATACTTTCAAGTTTAACCTAAAATAAATTGTGACATAGTGTTGCGTCACAATTTCTTTTATTCATTACGCTTATATACCAACTATAAAATTAATGGTAAGAGGAAGTATTAGGATCGGCAACTCTTTCAGATCCCAGTTTTCAAGGAAATTTAACGTTTTCATATTGCATGATAATTCGATCAACAAAATTCTTTATAACAGTATACCTATGTATGTGAATGTGGTTTAGTCTAACAAAAAACGAAAAGCAGTAGAAAACAAAAGTTATTTATTGAATACCAAATTATTCCTTAGATGGTGCAGAGACGTTTTACTACATCTACTTCCTGGATTTGTCACTGTATAAATTATTACATGTTTTAAGATAATCATATTTTGTCAAAAAGCTTACTTTTTACTTTCACTTACTATATATAGTAAGGGGAAGTATTGCGATCGTGAAATTTTTTGAATTCCAGTTTTCAACGGAAATACACGTTTTAGGGTCCCCTGAGTCCAAATAACCAAGTCACGCAAAAAGGTCTGTGTGTGTGGTAACTCCCGGGCGGAAACGGTAAGTCCTATGAAACTGAAATTTCATATTTAAGACAACTATATGCCTGAGACGTGACAAAACTTTTTTCATCAAAATGAGCCTACCAGAAGAGGCACTTTATACCTTGAATTTTGCACCTTTTTTCGATTTTCTCGAAAACGGTTCAGACGATTTTGATTAAACTCGCTATATCGATGTAAAATTTAATGGGCTTTAATATCATGTAGGTTTTATTTGGATAAAAATGGTCCGACAGGGCTTAAATGCCGATATTTTAAATTTTCTTCCCCTAAAGTACCTTTAATTTTGTAGATTCAATAATAATAACTAGATTATCTTGTTAACGCTGATGAAAAACTGGTAAATATATAAATTGAATAAATTCGATACCCAACTAAAGGAGAAAACAGAAAAAATATTTTTTTAATGCAATTTTTCGTTTTTGAACATAAGAGCAGTAATATACATGTATGATATACCGTTGGAAAGCTAAAGATTTTAGAAAAAAATATCATCTCATACACAAGCTTTTAGAAGTTAATAGAGAGTGATGAGAAGAAGATAAAACTAACTGATTATTTTAGATAATAAAATAAAAGATTTTTTAATAAAACACATGTTTCTATATAAATTAAATTTAATTAATTCTTTAATAGTTTCACGTATTTTTTACTCTAACTCTATTTGAAAATTCTTTCATTGATGTTACAAATCGATGTAAGTGAAAGTCGTGTGTTGCCCGCACCAGATTTTTATTTATGTATATGCTAAGCATCGTTCATAAATAAATAGTAGTAGAAATTAGATATTACAAATTTAAGTAGAATATGCTTGGGGAGTTACCACAACCTTTTTACACTAGCATCGAGTAACCCGAAGTGATACTTTAATTGGTTTTTAAGCGATTTAAATTAAACTAGTTATAACACTTTATTATTGTATGATCTTCAATATCAGACAGGTTTTATTCTCATTGAAAAAAATGTGAATACCAGTAAATACCGAATTTCTTTCTAGAAAATAAGTATTTTTTACTTTTTTTTTAAGCCCTGTAAAACTATTCCAAAGAGGGTACAAAATAACGCAACATCAAACCCCTCATAATTATACATTGATTTAACAACAATAATTAAAATGGTTATAGCAATTCTTCAGAACATAATATCGATTTTGGTTAATAAGTTTCCGTTACAAACAAGGCTCATAAATATCACAAATATCTAATATGTTTATTGTCATACAAATGTACACTGCGTAACTTCACACAAATCATTATGCAGCAATAAATTATTTCTTTGAAATATACAATAAAACATGGTTAATTTATTGTATTCTGTTTTTTTATTGTATACATGTTTTTGTTTTTTTCATATATCATTCTAAATAAGAATTAATTATGATCCTTTGGTCTTTCAGCCAAATATATTGTATACCTTAATTATACATATCTGTTGTTCTTTAGGGACTCTATCGCAAAATCAAATTTCTTTTCTTTTATAAATATCGCTTCAACGATGAAAACTGGGATTTTGAAATTATATTCATTTACTATATTTCACATTATTACATCGCCACAGGCTTTAAGTCCCCTCCGAAGGACGGCATAACTCAGAATTTTTTACCCCCCAAAAAAATTATAGGACCACCTGCGGGCTTAACCCGTGACTTTTGGCATAAAATACTGTTACGTTAGCCACCATGCTACAGGTGATCCATAAATCTTTTTGTATTTTCAAGTTTCCTCTCAGTTTTCAGTTTAAAACTTAGAATTTTCTATTATATAATTATTGTGATCTAGTTAACGTGATTTCACACATATAATTTTTGTATATATTAAAAACAAATAAATAGGAACATATATATTGTTTGAAGAGGGCAGATAAATTTTACCGCAGTGCAGCCAGCGGGGAACAAATTGTTGACAGCCGCGAACAGGAACTTTTCCCATTTGACGACAGTTGACTCTGTTTTTCTTTTACAAGTTTACATCCAATGTCGCTTTACCATAGTTTTTATTGGCCATGTTGAACTTGGGCTATCGAAAGGTTGGCAAAGTATCGGGGAAAACCGAGCGTGACTCCTGAGTTTAATCACTGGTGCGCTTCGAAACTTTTCAAAGGACATTTTTATCAAAGGTATTTATTTAATATTTCCCAAGTTTTTCTCAGAAGATAAAAATTAATACATTTTACACTGTCAAGCTATGATGAAAAAGAATGTTCCAATTAAAAACAAGGATGATCTCCTTTTTTTTAATTTTCTTATATTTAGTTATTGAACTTTATATTAATAACTTCAATACCTAAAAGCTTAAATATCTATTTATTAATTTTCTAAAAAAAAATCATTAAAAAAACAAAGCGGCATCAAACAATCAAATTCTTACCAATTTTTATTTGTAAACTATTTGTTGGCCGCGACTTCGTCTGCGTCGATTTCTGTTATTCTGATCACGATTAAGAAGTTTTTAAAATAATATATTTTAAAGTACTTCTGCTAACAGCCTCCTATCATCAGGTCACGGGTTCAAACCCGCAGGTGGTCCTAGGATTTTTTAATAGGAGTAAAAAATCCTTAGTTATGCCGTCCTTCGGAAGGGACGTTAAAAAGGGGTTCCGAACCTGTGCGATGTCAGGTACTCGTTAAAGATCCCTATCCTAATAAAACCTGGATAGGCAAAATTTAGGACTCCCACCGTAGCATCGTCCGATTAGCCATAGTAGCATAAAGTGACGTTAAATAAATAAAAAAACAAAGTACTTCTGCGTAAATAATATTTTTATTAAGGTTGATCTTGGGCTGAATAATTCTTCCATTAATAATCATTCTTTAATTTTATGACGTTTCGGGATATTCTCCCATCTTCAGAAGTCTACAAAAAATTATATTAAGTAATTTACCATCACATTAAAAATCACTGTAATGAAGTGAATGGTTTAAAAAAAAATTTTAAATTAGGTTTCAATTGATAACAACAATTTTTTAAAACTATTAAATAACAAATTTTAAAATCATAAGGAGGCATTAAAAGCAAAAATTTAACAATGTTACATAGTACTTAGTTAAATAAATAAATAAATATTATAAAGTTATCTCGTTATATATTCTGTAATCCTAAACATTTTCACTAATCATACATTGACAGTTAAAAAAAGTAAAAACGAAGTCAATGTCTAAATACATCAGATCTGAGCAAGAGTATTGCTCAGATCTTTGTCCTCAACCGGATTCAGGATTAGACCAATTTTTAACTTGTATATGGTTATTATTATTTCATATTGTGAAATTCTTTAAAACATTTATTATTATTTATTTATATCATATTTTTAATTTTTTAATTAAATCAGAGTAGTGGTAACTTAAATGTCTTGAGTCAGTTTTAAAATTCACGGTTTTATCTATATTTTTATTGATATATATAGCCTCTATGGTTTTTCTATTTTGTTTATTTTTGACTATTTCCAAAATTTGTGGTCTATTGAGATCAAACTTATGTTTCAAACGTCATGAAATAAAAGAATGATTATTAATGGAAGAATTATACAGCCCAAGATCAACCTTAATAATTAAATGAGCTCTTCCTTGTTTAGAATATATTGATATAATATTTTTAATTTCATTTTCTTGTGGCTGTAAAACATACTGATTTTCTCCGCAACCCGATCTTGACAATGCGACATTTAGTCGTGTGAAAATCATTCTTGACTTATATAGATTACTACGTGTTTAAATGTCTGCCCCCGTGATTTATAGATTGTTACGGCAAAAGATAACTTAACGGGAGATTAATTTTTCTTATAAGTAAAAAGGTGAATCATTTGGAATCATTGGGATACGAGGTTAATTTTCCTAATTTATTCACATTTCTCACTGATTCTTCACTACTATTGATCGCAGCGTGATGTTATATAGCCTAAAGCCTTCGTAGATAAATGGTCTATCCAACACAAAAGAATTGTTTCAATGCGAACCAGTATTTTCTGAGATTAGCGCGTTCAAACAAACAAACTGATCAGCTTTATAAAATTATTATAGATGAGCCAAACTATTAAATAATCCACAGTTCTAATTTTCAATATCTACTTCTCTTTTTATATTAATTTTTCTAAAAATTAAAAATCGTGAGGAGTTTGGCAAAAGAAAATTTACGGTCACGGGACTTTTGTTCGGAAGCAGAGGGACCTTCCCAGTCGATAATGGATCATTTTTGGCGAGGTGTGGACAGTTGCAAAACATAGCGGAGACCATAATCCTGGACAAACTGGGAATCCTGCATAACCACATGTATTGAGGCTAGGCTGGATTTATATACGTCCCTGAGCGAAATGTCATCTATTTCTAAGTTGGCAGTATCTCCCTCTATTTGTTCTTTGAAAATTGTCTTCAGGATTGGTCCTGACACTTTTCTTTCTACCTATGCTGATGACACTTGAATATTATCAGTCAATAATGATCCAACTGCTGCTTCTCAAACTCTCCAATCGTACATCAGAGGTGTCATACAGGTATGGTGTCAGAATTGGCGAATTAAAATGAATTCAAACAAATCCCACCAAATTACCTTTACCCTTCGTCGTAAACCTATGACATCCTGCCCTACAGTATCCTTTAATAATATTCCGCTTGTTCCAGTTGAACAGATCCGCTACCTAGGACTTCTACTTGACAAACGTCTAACATGGAATCCCCACACTAGACTTAGACTTAGACACTAGACAAACGGTCAAAGCTTCCTCTTAACTACAAAAGACTCATCTACATGACCACCATAAGACATATCTGGACTTACGGAGTAGAGCTATGGGGTTTACTAATCCATTGAATTCCTCGTATCCAATCCTTACAATCTAAAATCCTTCGTAAAATCTTCAATGCTCCATATTTTGTCACGAATAAACTTATCCATAAAGACTTTAATGTTCCATATGCTACTGATTTAGCCCGAACCAGATATCAATCCTTTCATGGACTACTCCATTCCCATTCTAACCCACTAGTTTCAACCCTTGTTTCCTCTTCCATTCCTGATAATCCTTCGAGGCGTCTGAAAAGAAGATGGCCTCGAGACCTTCTAGTTTAAAATAGTTACTGGAGTGCTACCGATGGGTAGTTCCTGTACAAGTTTGTTTCATGTATTTTTTTTTTAAACATATTCACTTGTTGTATTATGAAAGTACAGTTGTAAATTTCAGTAAATTACAACAACAAAAAATTTAAAAAAAAATATGTTCAGTATGGATTGATAGGTACCTATGATGTGTAAAAGAGCAACTGAAAATATTAGGACGCATTGTCCAATAAATAAAGCATTTCTCTCTACTAGTTTAATTAAAAAAAACAAAATATTAACGAAAGCAAACTAGTTGACTGTTCAATTAAAGGACTCAAAGACCATACTGTGAATTTTAATGTAGTTATTTGTAATTTATTAAATTATATTGTTTTTTTTGATAAGTTAGTCCAAAATTCTGATCATATCCTGATTAAGTTGTAATAGAGATATTTAACAAGTATCTTACACAGCACAAGCCTGACCACATTGCACATCCCCTTTGAAGGATGACATACCCTTAAAAATTCCTATCTGCCAGGTTTCAACCACGACTTTGTTCATAGAAGACTGTTATGCAAGCCACTACACGACAGGTGACCACTAATAAATCATAAAACATAGTCAGATTATATGAATAAGAATACCTAAAAAGCGAATAAATAAAGAATATAAAAATGGATAAACTAAAAAGCGGACCAATATAACCCACTTCTATCATGTCAAGATTTTAAAAATAAAACGGAGACGTCCCACGTCGCACGGTAAATATTAGGAAGTTCCAACAAAGAGATATTCGATAAAAATAGCGATATCCTCGTAATCTTAGTACTCAAAAATAACCAAAAATAAATTAACAGGAATCTTCAAAGCCCCCATGTTTTAGGAAGGTACTCGGAATCTCCTACGCTGAAAATATTACCTTCTTTCAGATAACCATTGCTGCCTTTGATCCCAGGTCAGCTTCCGCCCATATTTCCCCGATGCTCTCAAGTGTGCTACGTACAAGATTAATATTGATTGAGGGTTGAAGGGCTTGTAGTCAAAGAGGGGGAGGGAGGGAGAAAGAAAGGAAACAACGTGTAAAGCAAAATTCGTGGTAAGGAAAAAATAAAAAATAAGATACGGTATATAGAGCTCCCCGCTAAGTACACAACAATACTCTATATACGTACCTAGAACAACTAAGAATCAACAAATTTATTACTTTATCTTACCTATATATGAAATATATACTTAGGGAAAATCTTGCGATCATGAAAATTTTTGAATTCATCGGAAAGGATCCCCGGAGACCAAATGATCAAGTCCCAAAAAAAGATATGCGTGTGTGTATGTGTTTGAAGATAGTTCTAGCTCGAAAGTTTGTATAAAACTGAAATGTCATAAATTATAAGCGTTTGAGATGTCTGGGATGTGCAGCTACTTTTTCATCGTATCCGGCCAAGCAGAATAGCCATTTTATACAACACATTTTGTACATTTTTGAGATTTTCAAAATTACTACATATAAATATATTGAGGATGTGTAGTCGACTGTTAAAATTAACCTAGTTAGAAATAATCGGGAGTCATTTTTTTTTATATTTTAATTCACCGACTTCCAGCTTAAGTTATGCTCTTATAGTTATGATGTCTAACAATTATATACAACTTTTTACTTCAATCGAAATGGGCTTACGGTACTTCAAGGGCTTATGCATATCAGAAAATTACATTTACGAACCCACTTTGAATACTGCTTTACAGTGTATAGGGGATCTCGAACCAAAACTTTTAAACGATTATTTAACTGCTTCATTCGCTTCATCTATGATGATAAACCAGGGACACTTCTGTTACCAGATTTTATTATACGAAGAGTTGAAGTGGCTTTACCCTTCCTACCGTGTTAAATACTTCCTGGCAACGTTCCTCTTTCAAGTTCCCCAATCCAGCCGCCCATCCCACATCTCAGACATGTTTTCATTTAAATCCTCGATTCATTCCTGCAACACTCGTTCACAGCCTTCAGACCTGTATATGACGCTTAATCGAACCGCAATTTTCGACAGATCCTTCCTAATCCACTCCTCTTTCGTATGGAATTCCATTCCTTCATATATCCGACATTCTGATACTCTTCAGACCTTTAAATCCCGTCTATTCGATTAGTTCCTCTCTATTCAATTTTCAAGGAACCCTAAATAGATTTGCTAATTCAATTAAAATTAGTGAAATAAAAACATATATAAACGATTATTTAAATATAATATTTTACATTGTGCTGCACTTGCATATTTAACTTTATTATTTCAATAATTTTACATCAATACATTAAAGCACTATTAATTAAAATTTTGTATATATGAACATGGGTTTCTGTTTTATCTTGTGTCTAATTTTGTAATTAATTATTAGAATTATTATTATTAGAAGCTACCTTTTAATTTATCACTATTGTTCACTTTTTTATTTCCTATTATTTTTGTATGTTTTGTAAAATCATTCAAAAGGGACCTATCCCAGAATATATAATATATTTCACATTTAGGATTTACGTATTGAGAATTTGAGGGGTGGTCTTGCTATTTAAGTAATATAATAAAGGTGTTCGTAAAATTTTTGGTAAAAACACAGGTTCAGTAGAGCCCCATAGCTCTAATACGTAAGTCTATATCAGTATTATGATGCTCGTGTAAATGAGCCTTTTTAGTGGAAGGTTTTAACGTTTGTCCTGAAGTAGTCGAAAACGCTGGGCAGTTTCTTGTCGTTTCAGCGTTGTATGTGGATTCCATGTAAGACTTTTATCGAGTTGTAGTCAAAGGTATCGAGTCTGTTCAGCAAGGAAGAGAGGAATATTGCTAAAGGATAATGTAGGGCAGGCAGTCGGAAGTTTACCACTAAGAGTAAAGTTTTTTTTTTGTTTTTTTGGATTAGTTATAAAATACAATTGATAATAAAAATAATTTCTCATAGGTACAACATAATAATGTTATGTAAAAAAGAAAATGTTGTAACTAAAACAAAAACTATAATTATTAAATACACGACATTGTGACCAAACTGGTCTTTGAAACACCTCTGAAGGCCGCAAGTAAAAGATTAATAGAGCAAGCCGAAATTACTGGTCCAGACTAAAAGTAAGTGGACTGGAGCTGGAAGTGAGGAGCCAACAATAAATCGCGGAGAGACAAAGCGACCGCTGGAGAAAGGAGTGAAAGAAAAGGGGCTGAAGGGAATCCTTGATAGGCCCCACTCAGCGTTAGCCGCTACACTCCCCGCCGCCATCTAACGACTCCTTCTATTAAAGCCAGCGATAGCTTTCATCTTCTTCCGATTCCCTTCAATAGCTGCATTCGTTAGGATCCGGCTGCGATGCCAAAGGAAAACAGGGGAAAAGCTGTTTGTAAAGAATGGCCGCTCGATAAAATGAGAAATATCAATGTCCTCGATTTCATTGTTTGTGGTTTCATATTACACTACATCATCATTAATTTTGCAATATTATAACTCTGTCATATTTTTCTTGATAAATTTAAATGTATATGCAAACTTTAGGCATACAATTTATTCTGGGATTCCTGTATTTTTTTTTTTTTAATTTTATAAATAGGCTTTAATATTATGTATTTTACATTTTCTTAGTTTAAAGTATCTTTAAATTAATAGATATGAAAAAATCGTTAGAGTAGATTGAAAATGATTTAATAATAAAATGTATTATATACATCAAGTAAATGTCATGGACATAATAAACTGACATGAAATACATGTAGAGACGCTAACCATTGGCAGCACTCTAAAACGAATGTATTATATATATATATATAATATATATAATATATATATATATATATATATATATATATATATATATACTATATCGCTATTATTAAGATGATAGGAATAAACTTTACATGAATAATTTATTAGCAAGCTATTGTTTGGACGATTTTTAGTGTGGTGACAATAATTAAAAAGATGAATATAGCACTATGACGCCGAAAGCAATAGCGCCTAAATAAAGATATATATAGTATTATATCTGTTTTTACAAATTATACGATATTACCAATATGGAAAATGAAGTAGAAGCAGCTACGAAAAATTTAAAAAATAACAAATGCCCTGGAGAAGACGGAATAACGAACGAAGTTCTGAAATCCGGAGGTGATAACTTAAATAGGATAATCTGTTTTGTCTTTAACGAAATTCTTAAGAAAAAAGAAATACCACATGAATGGAAAATGTCAAAGATAATTCTAATTCATAAGAAGGGTGACAGAAAAAATATCAATAACTACCGCCCCATTTCAATTTGCTCCAACCTTTGCAAGCTCTTTTCTAAAATAATAAATACTAGAATACTTAAAACAATGACGAAAGCCTTCCAAAAGATCAAGCAGGATTTAGAAAGAGCATGTCAGTAATAGACCATCTGTTTACAATAAACCAGTTGATAGAGAAAGCGAACGAATATAATTTCACAATATATCTGGGATTCCTAGATTTCAAGAAAGCGTTTGATAGTATATATCACAATAATATAGGGACAGCATTGGAACGTAGAGGAATAGACAAAGGGTATGACCAACTAATAGAAGAGATGTACACTGATAACAAAGGATATATAGAAATGGTAAGGAAAGGCAATACATTTCCGATTAGGAAAGGAGTTAGGCAGGGAGACCCACTATCACCAACCATTTTCCTTTCAGAATTAGAACGAATCTTCGAAGCCCTAGATTGGGAAGATATGGGAATCTCTATCAATGGAACGAAGCTAAATTCATTGAAATTCGCGGATGACGTAGTCCTAATAGCAATTTCGGAGGATGAACTCGTCATAATGGTTAATGAACTAAAAGAAAAGAGCTCTCTCCATGGTCTGATATTGAACCCTGAAAAGTCTCTAATAATGACCACGGGTCTTCGGAAATAATTAAGCACCAACTCCCAGACATGAAGATTTCCAAAGAAGCCTACTATCTTGGACAAAAAATATCATTTGTAAATAGAGACGCAAAAGAAATAGAGTCCAGAATAGGTAAGGCGTGGAAAAAATTTGGAGCCTCAAGATCATATTCAAAAGCCAACTGGAAATAAAATATAAAGCACTAGCTTTTAACAGCTGCATCATCCCAGTGCTTACATATGGATGCCAGACATGGTCACTCACAAAAAATTTAGAACAGAAAATAAACGTATGTCAACGAAGAATGGAGCGGATTATGTTAGGAATCTTCCTGCGGGACAAAATTAACCAAATAAAATAAGAAAACTAACAAATGTCGCAGACGCTATTGCTTATGCTAGAAAAATGAAGTGGGCATGGGCAGGACATCTCATGCAGAAAACAGAAGACAGTTGGGCAAAGCGAGCTGCCGAATGGATCCCTATCAATAAAAAAAGACGCAGAGGCCGACAACGCAAGCGCTGGGTCGACGAATTGAAAAAAAAAGGAAGGTTCTTTGTGGATGAGACACGCACAAGACAGAGTGTTATGGAAAA
The DNA here is from genome assembly GCA_023052935.1 of Piezodorus guildinii. Taxonomy (NCBI): domain Eukaryota; kingdom Metazoa; phylum Arthropoda; class Insecta; order Hemiptera; family Pentatomidae; genus Piezodorus; species Piezodorus guildinii. The sequence continues at coordinate 39,471,575 of CM041297.1, read as the reverse complement.
CGAAGTGCCAGCAACTCAAGTTTTAGGTTCGGCTAGTCTCCGCCCAAAAGACTCTAATCTCCCATTCTTTGGGAAGGTCTATATGTAAATATTCATTTTTTTGTTTTGTTTTTTTATACATAATGGATATTATTAATAACTTTGTATTTACATATAAATAAAGGCTTTTATTATTATTATTATATCTGCTTAATGCTATTAAATACTAACCTGGAACCCTCATACTCGACTTAAAAGACAAGAGCTTAGAAGATACGGATAGTTATATTTCCGTTGAAAATGAACTATTAATTTACAAACCTATGTGGACTTAGGGAATTGAACTATGGAGAACTACTAAATTTTCGAACATCAAACGTATCCAATCCTTTCAGTCCAAACTCCTTAGTACAAAAGTTAAAGAGATATATAGTATGGACTGTTTTTTTGTGTAACTATTATTGTGTAGTATTAAATAGCAATCTATTTATTGCAAAGTAATTTTTTTTATGTCCGAACATAACAACAGTAATGTAGAAGTATAAAATCCCGTTAGAAGGCAAAAACTTTAGAAAAAAATTGTTATATACAAAGTTGTATAAGGTATTAGGGATTGATGAAAAGCGGACAAATATAGGTAATTGTTGTGGATGATAATTTTTGTGTTTAGATTATTTCTATACTCAGGTGGCAAAATGATATAAGTCACCTTTTTCTAAAAATGAGAGTTAAAGAGAAACGTATATGACATTTTGCCACTATTCCAAATATAAACGAATGGCACTACAGAATGTGAAAAAATCTTACTTATACTATTTTGCCGTCTGGGCATAGATTTAATAAAAAATAAATGTTTCCATCGACATTCAACGCAATTATTTTAAAAAATTTCCAACTCTAATTTTATTTAAAAGTTCTTAAATAAGATAGATGCCATGAAGTATTCATGATTGTAGAAATAATAGAACCACCTCAAAATTTTATATAATGAGGTGATTTTTATAATATGATGTTTAAAGAAATCAGAACAAAGAACAGGTATAGATAATCAGGAGTCAGTCTAGTAAAGAATACTTTAAATTTTCAAGAGCAATTAAATTTGTATGGTATCTATACTTTTTACATATCATTTTAACATTTAAATTAATTATTTCATTAATCGTGTCTTTTTCTAAAAATGCTTACCCATCATGCATATTTATCTATATACTCTTCATTAACAGTGTCGTCCAAATTAGCTTGCTGTGTCAAAAAAATACAATTTAAAAAGGAGTTTTAGTACATGTTTTAAAAGAGTCAAATTTCATTAAATCCATTATTCAAAATAGAAACAGAACAAAATTTATTTATTGAAAAATTATATTTACTCACGCAACATCTCATCGGCCGTCTTGTGGAGATTCTACGCACGACTAGCTTGGGGTGTGTAGAAATGCCATAAAAATTTAATTGTAACAGATACTTGGAAAATGGCCCCAGAGGCCGAAACGGCCAAATATATACCTTACAAATATTGAACCAAAAGAAAACTCAGGAAAATGATGAGAAAATTTAAATTTTCTGTTTACTAAACTGGCAACGGAATATTTCCACATATTATAATTTAATCAGTTGGCCATACATCTTCAATTAGAACAGTTCTTTTAGATTTGCCAATTACTGAGTAATAATTTTTTCTTACACTACCATGCAAGGATCTTCCCAATACAAACTCCTATAACAATTAACTATAGTTAAACATGAACCATTTAATGTTATCTACAATAAAACTAGTTCAACTGGAGATCGCTTAGTACAAATTTTTGCTTGAATAAAAATTATTGCTTACTCTCTAATCTACTCCTCATGAGCAGCCTCAGGCTGATACCCATATTCCGAAGGATTGTGAAAACATGACATCATAGAAGAACAAGTTTGGCGGATAGCGAAGGCAGAAAGTGCTCAAGCTATCTCCTACATGATCGAGCTCATTACGACAGCTTACTCCTTATCTACCTCCAGCCCCGGGCTGAGAAAGTCATATCGTTTAGGGTTCTTCGCAACTACAGCGAAAGAATCCAAGCCGAGGTGAGATGTCATAGATATTGAAACAAACAACAGTTCTATTTTGGATATCTCTTCGGATCTGTAACTTTCGTAGTGTAATTATTGTAAATAGTTGGTCGGATCTGAAATTGAACGATAATTTCCACGTCAGAAATTTAGTGGAGATTATTTTTTGTTATATAAGATTTGTCATTAGGACCTACAATTTAAGAAATATTTATTGGTCCTTAGGATGGAATTCAACTTGTTCTACATTTATTTTACCACACTCTATATGTAAATATTATATAAATTATATGAAATATATAGTAAGAGAAAGTATTGTAACCGTGAAAATCATCGAATTCTAGTTTTCAACGGAAATACACGTTTTAGGGTCCTCTGAATCCAAATGACCAAGTCCTGCATAAAGGTCTGTGTGTGCGTTTGTGGAAAGTCGACTAGTTGAACTCTGTTGAACTAGTTTTATCGTAGATAACATTAAATGGTTCATGTTCAACTATTGTTTATTTTTACAGTAATTTAAGTTTGTATTGGGAATAATCTGTAACTATTAAGGAAGATCCTTGCATGGTAGTGTAAGAAAAAATTATTACACAATAAATGGCTAAACTAAAAGATCTGTTCTAATTGAATAGTATGGCCAACTGTTTAAATGATAATATGTAGAAATATCCGTAGCCAGTTAAGAAAACTGAAAATTAAAATTTTCCCATCATTGTCCTGAGTTTTCTTTGGTTCAATAATTGTAAGATATTTATTTATTTAAATTACAAATGACACTCAAGACTTGATAACAAAACCTATTTGGTCAGTGAACAATTTAAAAGATTTGTAAGATATACAATATATTTGGCGTTTCCGAAGTGCGTTTCTGGAAATTCCAGCACGAAAAGTAAAAGATGTACGAAACTGAAATTTCATATTTGAGACATCTATACGCCCGAGATGTTACAACTTTTTCATCCAAATAAGCTAACCGGATGAACCAGTTTATACCATGCTTTTGCATCTTTTTTTCGATTTTGATTAAACTCGCTATATCGATGTAAAATTTAATGAGCTTTAATCTCATGTAGTTTTCATTCTGATTGAAATATTATGACAGAGCTTAAATGCCAATATTTCAAATTTTCTGCTTCTAAAGTACTTCAATTTCGTAGATTGTATAAAAATAACAATACTGTCTTCTTATCATTGGTAAAAAAAAAAGGTAAATATATAAGTAGAACTAATTTGATAATCAACTAATGGAGCAAAAATATTTTTTCAATGCAATTTTTTGTTTTAGACCAGATGACAACAGTCGCATTTCGATTCGTCTCTGAGATTTTTGTTTTTTCAGAAGGTTTTCAATTGAGTACTGTCTCGAAAACTTCACCAGCTTTTTAGAGATCAACAGCAGTGACGTTTGGAGTACTATTTCGGTAAACAGTGTAATTTACTCTATATACTATATTTTTTTAACTTTAACTTAATTTAATTTGCCCAGTATGGGCAAAATTCTAGAAAAACTCCTCCTAAAACGTTTATATCCAATCCTAGATCTCAACCACGTGATTCCTGACCACCAGTTTGGATTTCGGACATCCTATTCTACTATACAACAGTGTCACCGTGTGGTGGGTGTCATTTCTTCCACATTGGAGTGCGGAATATATTGCACTGGAGCCTTCATTGACGTTGAACAGGCTTTTGATCGAGTTTGGCACCCAGGACTGCTATACAAACTCCGGAAAATCCTCTCTCCTACATACTTCCTAATTATTCATTCTTACCTCTCAGATAGAACTTTCAAAGTCAACCATAACCTTTCATACTCAACCATATTTTCTCAGTCCGAAGGTGTACCTCAGGGTAGCATCTTAGGCCCAATCCTTTATTCCGTTTATACAGCTGACATTCCTATTCATCCTAGCACTGTTCTCACTACTTACGCTGATGACACATGTGTGTTATCCGTAAGTGGTGACCCAACGGTTGCATCACAATTCCTACAGTCTCACATCCAATCCATTGAAGAATGATGTCATAACTGGAGAATTAAAATCAATCCCAATAAATCCCATCAAATTACCATTACCCTTCGCCGCAAGCCTATGAATACCTGTCCTACTGTATCCTTTGGCAACATTCCATTAATCCCTGTTGAACAGATCCGCTACCTTGAACTCCATCTAGACAAGCGCCTTACTTGGAATCCTCACACTAGACTGAAACGACAAGAAACTGCCTGCAGATATCGCTAACTACAACACTTACTAGACAAACGTTCAAAACTCTCTATTTACTACAAAAGACTCATTCACGATTATCCGACCTATGGCATTGAGCTATGGGGGTCCACTAAACTATCAAACTCCTCTCGCATCCAATCCTTGCAATCCAAAATCCTACAAAAAATCCTCCAAGCTCCTTACTTTGAAACTAATAAACTCATCCATAGAGACCTAAATAAAATATCCCACTGGTTGCAGACTTGGCCCGCGATGCACCTCCTTTAATTCCAAACTACCAGCCCACTAAAACCCGCTTGTCCGTAACCTCTCATCTATATCTATTCCCGGTAATCTTCCTAGGCGCCTGAAAAGACGGTGGCCTCGAGACCTGCTCATGAAATAAACTTTGAAGTACTACCACTGGGTAGATTCTTTACATGTCTAATCATGCCTGTTATTGTAATTTAGCCATTTTACTTATTGTATTTGTATATACAGTTGTAAAAAACAATAAAATATATTATAAAAAAAAACTTAATTTAATAGTACCTAAAATCATTTTAACAACCGAGATAAATGTAAGTTGTGTGTTGCCCGAACCAGATTTTTTTCTTATCGGTTTGAAAATGTAATGCAAATTTAAAATTAATGAAGTAAAAAAACGTAAAAGAATCTGTGACTTTAGGAATAACCAACTACAACTGGATAAAGCTCTGTTTCTAAGAACATAGTAACCAATGGACTGAAACGTGAATGGGGAACTGTTGAAGGGAACTTAATTCCAAGCATTACAACTTTTCCTTACATCCCACGCCTCATTAGTAAAGGCATTACTTAAGGCTTCGTTCGACTTAACCTGCTTCTGAAGGTCATGGCGATACACTTAGCACCTCAAGTTAGTTTCCTTAATTGAATAGGTATCCAATGCCCGTACTTATTTCACAGGTCGCATTTAGGAGTATTTGAATCTTAACATTAATTAAAGTTTGCTTCATATCCCTACCTCTAATGGCCCTAACTACTGAAATCCCTTCATATATTTTCAATACTCTGAACTCCTCGTTAAATGCCATGTAATAATTTAATCCTGATAGAATTATGAACTTTTTTAATACAATTTAATAAAAAATACCGATAGAAAAAGTGTCTATTAAAATATTAATATTTTATTACACTTTACATTCAAGTATTATAACAATGGAATTAGAATAGAATAGAATAGAAAAAATATGGTGCAGGCAACACACGACTTTCACATACCTCCATTTTTAAAATCAATGAAAGAATTTTCAAAAACAGTTAGAGATAAAAATACGTGAAACTATTAAGAAATTAATTAAATTGAATTTATATAGAAAAATGTGTTTCATTAAAAAATCTATTATATTATTATCTAAAATAATCAGTTAGTTTTATGTTCATTTCATCACTCTCGATTAACTTTTAAAAGCTTGTGTATGAGATAATATTTTTTCTAAAATCTTTAGCTTTCCAACGGTATATCATACATGTATATTACTGCTCTTATGTTCAAAAACGAAAAATTGCATTAAAAATATATGTTTTCTGTTTTCTCCTTTAGTTGGGTATCGAATTTATTCAATTTATATATTTACCTGTATTTTATCAGCGTTAACAAGATAATATAGTTATTTTTATTGAATCTACAAAATTAAAGATACTTTAAAGGAAGAAAATTTAAAATATCGGCATTAAAGCCCTGCCAGACCATTTTAATCAGAATAAAACCTACATGATATTAAAGCCCATTAAATTTTACACCGATATAGGGAGTTCAATCAAAATCGTCGGAACCGTTTTTGAGAAAATCGAAAAAAGGTGCAAAACGTATGGTATTATAAAGTGGCTCTTCTGGTAAGCTCGTTTTGATGAAAAAAGTTTTGTCATGTCTCGGGCGTATAGTTGTCTTAAATATGAAATTTCAGTTTCATAGGACTTACCGTATCCGCCCAGGAGTTACCACACACACACAGACCTTTTTGCAGGACTTGGTTATTTGGACTCAGGGGACCCTAAAATGTGTATTTCATTGAAAACTGGAATTCGAAAATTTTAACGATCGCAATACTTCCCATTATTATATATAGTAAGTGAAAGTAATAACTTTATTCTGGGACATAGTCCCTTTAGAATAACATTGATGTTACAAATAAAGACAGCTCTTCTGACCAGAATACATTAAATAGATTGAATTATTTACAAACTTAATTATTTACATAAATGAAGTAGATTAAAAAAAAAGTTTAAATTTTACATCGATATAACAAGTTTAATCATAATAATCCCAGCAATTTTTGAAAAAATCGTAAAAAGTTGCAAAATACATGGTATAATGTGGCACTTAATGTATGTCGTTGTGAAAAGCTTTCTGTTGAATTCCAGGCATATAAACAAATTTCACTTTCGTACGAGTCATCATTTTCATGCTATACATTACTACACACAGACTTTTTGGCAAAACTTTGTATGACTGAATATAAAAATTAAGCTTTTTATTATACGGATATTTTCCATATTTTTGTTTATATTATTGCATTTTCTTTACCAATTCTCATTGTTATGCACGGTTTCATATTTTTAGGAAAAGTTTTTACAAATAATATGTATCAAAACTTTATTGCGATAAAATATACTAAAAAAAATAATAACGCTGTGTGATTAAATTTTGTTTTTAAACCGTTTTTGATGATGTTATAAAATAAAAGATGCCCCAGAAAGCACACTTCTCTTAATGAAGCCTCTGATGAGAATCAAAATATTGAGTTCAAATATATTTTACAAAAAATGGTTAAGAAATGGAAAGTTAATCAATTACAGTTAGATGAGCGGGTTTTTCAATGATTTTCATAAACTCAAGGGGTATTTTTCATAAAAAACTTCTGTAAATATTTAAGACTTGAATACTCCCATTTGAAAATATTAACCATTGAATAATGGGATAATATACACCAAGACAATATGTATAATTGAATAATTATATACTTTTATTCCTTGAGGAAAATCACTTAATTGTCAGGGCTAATTTCAAACACCTGTTGAACGGCGGGTGTTGAAAGAGCATTAACAGGCGAATTATTCTAAATGGGGCATTTTCTCTTATTTTAACAAAGCATTTTATAAATTATAAATATATATATATTATATATATATATATATATATATATATATAATTATATACTTATATTTTATACTTATTTTATTATTAACTTATATTTTATATTATATACTTATATTTATATATAATATAAATATATATATATATATATATATATATATTATATAATATATATATATATATATATATATAAAGGATAAATTCTAAAATAAGTTGTTAAACATTTTAATTGGTTTTTAATCAAATGACGCAGTTCAATTAATAATTTCGGGCACATAAGACATTTTTCCAATACCAGGTATTAATTTTATAATTCGTATACAATTATCAGTTAATTTTTTAATAAATTTTTAATTTGCCAAAATTTGTTTAACATTTTTTTTTATTTATTTAGGGGACGGGGTGGCTGACGTTAAAAAATCAATTTTTTACGCTAAAAAAATCAAGAAATACCAATTCCGAATACATTTGACAGTCACTGTAAAGTTTTCATTGATTTTTTGGCGCTACCATTAATATATTCCTAAGATGAAGAAGCAGAGATGTATAAAAATACCCACGTTGTAAACGAAAGATGGCTACAGACCATTTGGCCTAATGGCTATACAGAGAGCGATAAGATGTGTCGGAGCAGGGCCTATAAATCAAGCTTGTCGATGACACCATCAACAGAGCGGCAAATCCAAGCGTGCGCTTCTTGCAAATGACTCTACGCTTCGTGTTCAAGTCACGTCGGGGCAGGACTGATATTACTCCACGATTCATAGAAATATCCCAGGAATCTCGCCGTTCTATAAAGGCTATTTTAGACTATATCTCAGCAAGTTTACCTTTCACTCAATTATTTTGCTTAAATATCCTTATCAAAGTCGACGTTTAGGGTCGTCTCGAAATAGCACAATTAAAAAAAATATCAGATAAGTGCAACAAACGATTTTTTCTTACTCTCTTTGTTAAAATACATTTATTTAGAACTTCATTTAAGAAGTATTTAATAGAGTTATGGCTCAAATTATTAAGCAAAAACCTTAAAGAATTACATTCATTTTTTATGGAAACATATGTTTTAGATTAAATAATATAACAGTATAAAATTGTTATGTACAATAATCACTTAATTTTATGCCCTATTCGTCACTATAGGGGTACTCACTACGTTTGCTATAGCATGCTATCTGTACTATTTTGCTAAACCCGTAGAGTTTCTACAGTTATTTCCTGTATAAAATTGATGGGTTTAGCACAATAGCATACTATAGCAAACGTAGTGAGTACCCCTTCTATTACCTTTCACAACTTTGTGTTTAATATAACATTTTACTTTCACTTTTATTTTCATTTAAATATATATAAAATATATAGAAAGAGAAAGTTTTTGAACATAAGAGCAGTAATATACATGTATGATATACCGTTGGAAAGCTAAAGATTTTAGAAAAAATATTATCTTATACTCAAGCTTTTAAAAGGTAATAGAGAGTGATGAAAATAAGATAAAAATAACTGATTATTTAGATAATAATATAATAGATTTTTTAATAAAACACGTGTTTCTATATAAATTCAATTTAATTAATTGTTTAATGGTTTCACGTATATTTATCTCTAACTGTATTTGAAAATTCTGTCATTGATTTTAAAAATGGAGGTAAGTGAAATTCGTGTGTTGGCCGCACCAGATTTTTTTTCAATTTAGACGGATTTTTATATTTGATAATTAGATTGTACGTATCTTAAACTTGTAAACCAATTTTATTTTTAATCTTTTGTTGTTTATCCACTTACATTCTAAAATTCGTTGGCGTTATTAAAAGAATTAAATTCGGTGGTAGTACCCTGCAATCTTTATGAATTTCATTAGGTTAGCTGTTTTTTCTTCATCTTGAAATATGTTTCTAATTTATCTTGTAATAGTAAATTAGCCTATTTACTTATTGTATTTTTTATAAGTACAGTTGGAAATATCAATACAATGTTAAAAAAATCTGGTGCGGGCAACATACGACTTTCACTTACCTCTATTTTTAAAATCAATAAAAGAATTTTCAAATACAGTAAGAGATAAAAATACCTGAAACTATTAAAGAATTAATTTAATTGAATTTTTATAGAAACATGTGTTTTATTAAAAAATCTATTATATTATTTTCTACAATAATCAGTTGGTTATATCTTATTTTCATCACTCTCGATTAACTTTTAAAAGCTTGAGTATGAGATAATATTTTTTCTAAAATCTTTAGCTTTATAACGGTTTATCATACATGTATTACTGTTCTTATGTTCAAAAACAAAAAATTGTATTAAAAAAATATTTTTTCAGTTTTCTCCTTTAGTTGCTTTTCAAATTTGCTCTATTTGCATATTTAGCTGTTTTTCATTAGTGGTAACAAGATAATATAGTTATTTGTAAGAATCAACAAAATTAAAGGTACTTTAGAGAAAGAAAATTTAAAATATCGGCATGTAAGCCCTGTCAAACCATTTTAATCAGAATGAAACTTACATGATATTAAAGCCCATTAAATTTTACATTGACAGAGCGAGTTTAATCAAAATTGTTATAGCTGTTTTTGAGAAACTCGTAAGAAGGTGCTAAATGCATGGTTTAAAGTAGATCTTCCGGTCAGCTGATTTTGAAGAAATCATCTGTAACATCTCGGACGTATAGTTGTCTTAAATATGAAATTTCAGTTTCATAGGTCTTTTTGTTTCCGCCCGGGAGTTACCACACTCACACACACAGACCTTTTTGCCGTACTTGGTTATTTAGACTTAGGGACCATAAAATGTGTATTTCCGTTGAAAACTGGAATTCGAAAATTTTCACGATCGCAATACTTTCCCTTACTATATATAGTAAGTGAAAGTAAAAATTGAAATTTTAACCATATGCAACCATAACTCAGTTATTTTTGAAAATAGAGAAAAATAGGAGTAGAGTTTTAGAATCATTACAGCGTGATAAAAAAAGATGAAAAAAATTGGAATTGTACCCATAAATACGGCCATAACTTAGTTGAAAAAGGAGAAACATATGTATAGAATCAGCTCTAGTATCATTAACGCATGATAAACAAAAAAAATAATATACAAACATTTGATTTTTATATTCCTACAAAATCAAAAAATAATCATTGCAATTGGTTAAGAACCAGCATAGATCAGTAAATCATTTTTTATTGAATTATTTATTGCTTTTCATATCAGTGAATTGCCTATAAACAGTTATACCATAATATAGTTATTTGGAAATAATAACCATTGTGTAATAATCTGCAGCGTTTTTACAATAAGTGAACATTAATGACATGATTTTTAACATAGAAAGGATTAAATTAAAATATAGAAAAACACTGCGAACTTGTTTTACGCGGAATGTATTGCACGGGTGCTTTTCTCGACGTGGAACAAGCGTTCGACCGAGTCTGGCACCCAGGACTCCTCTTAAAAACTCCGTCAATTCCTTCCCGCAACATACTACTTGATAAACCGTTCCTAGCTCATTAATAGAACCTTCAAAGTAAATCATAACCTTTCCTACTCTTCCGTATTTTCTCAGTCTGCAGGTGTACCTCAGGGTAGTATCTTAGGTCCCATCCTTTATACGGTATATACAGCTGATATTCCACTCCATCCATCTACTGTCCTCACAACTTATGCGGATGACACTTGTGTGTTATCCGTCCATAATGATCCATCCGCTGCATCCCGAACCCTTCAGTCTCACATCACAGCCATTGAGGAATGGTGTCAGAACTGGAGGATTAAAATAAATCCTAACAAATCCCACCAAATTACCTTTACCCTTCGTCGCAAACCGATGACTTCCTGCCCCACTGTATCCTTTAATAATACCCCACTCATACCTGTTGAACAAATCCGTTACCTAGGACTCCATCTTGACAAACGTCTTACATGGAATCCCCATACTCGACTTAAACGACAAGAAACTGCCCGTAGATACCGACTACTACAACACTTACTAGACAAACGTTCAAAACTTCCAATTTATTACAAAAAGCTCATTTATGTTACCATCATCAGACCCATCTGGACATATGGAATCGAGCTTTGGGGCTCTACTAAACCATCTAATTCCTCTCGCATTCAATCGTTACAATCCAAAATCCTTCGCAAAATCCTAAATGCTCCTTATTTCGTTACGAATAAAATCATCCATAAAGACCTAAATATCCCATTTGTCGCAGAACTAGCCCGAAACAGATATGCCTCTTTTCATTCCAAACTTCCAACCCACACGAATCCTCTTGTACGCAAATTATCATTCCCATCTATTCCTGACAACCCTCCGAGGCGATTGAAAAGACGATGGCCTCGAGACCTACTGTAATTAAATTGACATTGAAGTGCTACCACTGGGTAGTTTCTTCACTAGACATTATCACGCCCATAAGTGTAAATTAGCCCATTTACTTGTTGTATATATTATATGTACAGTTGTAAATATCAATAAAATGTTTAAAAAAAAAAAAAAAAAAAAAAAAAACTTGTTTTACAACCTAATACTTTGGGCTATAATCCATCTGCTGATGTGCGACGGAATGCACATTATCGGTTTTGCTTACACTTATAAATAGGTTTAACCAGCTGCGAACGGTTTACTCAAAAGCAGAATAGAACGGTAAGAAATGCACTGGTAAGTGCTAAATGGGCTAGCAGTCGTTTAGCTGGAAATAGGATAATAAGCGACGAATTAGGAACACTCAGCTATTAAGTGATAGGAGCGATTAGTGTATCAGTCGGCGGGCTTGGACTATTATAAGCTGAGGAACGGGAATTACTACAAGAGAGTTTTTAAGAACAAAAAACTCCGAATGAGCTTTTCCGTACACGACATTCATGAAGTTGGATATATTAACGGTTTCAATACTGAAACATCTTGACTATTGGTTTGTTCGGAAAATAATGTAGAACTTCGAGATTTCCTTAAAATACACCTCTATAAAACAAAATGCTAATTCCTATTTTTTAAGCTTGAGAAATTTTCATTTGAGTTTTAAAAAATTAATTGAGCTTTTAAAATGAATACAGGATATCTATAATAATCATAAACAGAAAATTACTCGAAGCATATACATTATTAAAAATACTAATAGGGCCATAAACTACGAAATAGATTAAAAACAACCTAGGTACACATTACACAGATGTAACCAATAATGTAAATTTATAAAAATATAGTTAAAATAAGTAGGTTTAAAAAAAAAACGCTGCAAATTATTACACAATGGCTTATTGTTTTTAAATAACTATATCAGGGCATATCATTTTATATAGCATATGAAAAGTTCAAAGGAAAACGGAATATCGCCCACCACTGCTAATTCCAAAACGCTTTAACGCTGTATTTTTTTTTCTTATCGTGCTTTAGTGATTTTAAAACTCTATACATATACCTCCAAAAATAACTGAGTTATAGGCATATTTATAGGCATAATTTCAAATTTGTTTTGTCTTTTTTTTTTGTAATTATTCACAGATTTTTGGTTAAAAAAACACTAATACAGCTTTTCTCAATCTTAGAAAATAACAGAATTTATACGCTTGTAACTCCGTTATTTTCGAAGATAGGCCAGATTTTAATTTTTTCGTTTTCCTTTCTTCTTTTTTTTTGCGCTTTCCTTATTCTAAAACTCTATACACATTTTTCTTTATCTTCAAAAATAACTGAATTATGAGCGTATTTATGTGTATAATTTAATTTTTTTTCTTTCCTTTTTTTCTCTTTTGTATAATTTTTCGCTGTTATTTGGTTAAAAAACACTAATAAATGTTTTATCTGTATTCAAAAATAACTAAGTTATGTGCTTATTTATGAGTTATGAGCCTATTTATGTGAATAATTTAATTTTTTTTCTTTTTTTTTTCTCTTTTGTATAATTTTTCGCTGTTATTTGGTTAAAAAACACTAATAAATGTTTTATCTGTATTTAAAAATAACTGAGTTATGTGCTTATTAATGAGTAAAATTTCAATTTTTTTTTTCTTTTTCTCTAATTATTCGCTTTTTTTCTTTCTTTTTTTTTGAGAGGGGGGGGGGGTTAAAACACTCATTATTTTTTCTCAATCTTCAAAAATAACTGAGTTATCGAATTAAATCTAACCGCCAGCTATGGTAAAAATAATCAGCTGATAACAAAATTTAAGTGTTAGGATCATCGTTGCATGCCCTAGTATTTTTGTGGCAAATTTCATAAAAATTGGTTCAAAAGTTTCAGGGAAATGACGCGAACAGCGGAAATTCGTTTTTTTTAGGTTCTAAGCATCTTGAAACGTAAGCACTAAAATTTTAAGTAACTCTTTACAGACAATTAACTAATATTAAAAGCAATAAAAATCCAAAGGAAAATAGCCTATCACTACTGCTAATTTTAAACGTTATATATCTACTATTTCTTGATCGATTTCAATTATTATTTTTTTTTTTTTTTATATTTATTTAATTATTAATCGTACGAAGGATAGGCGGATTTTTCAAAATTTGTTCGAGTTCTACGTACATTGAAACGTAAGCCCTCAAATTTTGAGAGGGAGTCTTCTTTTTTTTTATATTGTTTATTACAAAGGCTCATTATTGAAAATACGTGTAATAAACCAAAATAATACCATTATAATGTAAATAGGAGTATATGACGATCCATAAGATTTAAATAGAGCAATAATTAAAAACATAAGGTACAAGGTCTGAAATTTAAATACAGTAAGCCAATAGAATTAATTTAGAATTGAAACGCAATAATTTGCTATAATAATGTTATTAATAATCATGACACATAAATTAAAAGGTGACTTGTATACAAATATTTTAATAATGTATCTGCCACGACATTTATTACGTTAAATTAATTTAAGGAAAAATTATAAGTTGAATTAATTCATTTATATGTTTTTTAATTTTATTTTATTCTTAAAAAATGGGGAAAATACCCTGAAACGTTTAATATATATATATTTATGAAGTTGTTAACGGAATAAAACATAATTGTAAGTGAAAATTGCTGAACTGATTCTACAAAATACTGGATTATTCATTCAGATCTATTTCAACACTAATTATTCAACTTCCAAACAATATGTTCGTTTACCTTTGTAACATTTCGCTACTTAGAAATAATTTATTCTTTACTAAGATGTAAACGCGTGATATACGTATTATTTTGTTTCACGAGTTTAAACTAGGCTGGAACGGTTATCCAAACGACCAGAAACATCAATCAACAGCTTTCATGCATTTAGGTTTGAACTATAGCACTTTTCATGGGTAGTTCAAGAAATTTCGGGAGCGAGACTTCAGCCTTGAAGACAAACAAGAAAGTAGAAGCACTTTCTTTTCTTAATGACGATGTTCTGCGGGCTTTGGTAGAAGAAAAATCCGAAAAAAAACTGTTTGACAGCTTGCAGGGAAACTTTACCTTATGAAATCAACCGTCGATGACTACTCCAAGGCGATTAGAAAGGCAAAAAAGGTTTAAAGTTTATTACTTATTATAAAATATTAAATCTAAAAAAAAAAGCTTCAGGAAGTTTGTGCTTCACTTTTTTGCTAAATGTGAACCAAAAGGTCAAAGGCGACCCTTTCTGTCCAGAATTAGAACACCTGGACTACAAAAAATTTAATGGAAAAAGGGAATTCAAAAATGCTTTTTTAGAGTTTATTAACTGTAAAGAAGGAAAATTCTATTCCAAGGGAATGGAAAAGCTGCCAAACGAAGGGCAGAAATATATTGGTTATATTGAAAACTATTTTGATTAAATAAGCCAATATATTTTAGGGAATTTCAAATATTTTCGTAACTCATAATGCATTATAGATTAGTTTTCATTAAATTCAGAAATTGGTTGCTTTTTATTTACTCAATTACTAAATGCTTCAATTTTTAATGTTTATACATGTTTATTGCTAAAAATAATGATAGTTATTGATTTTTTTAAATAAACTTTATGTTTAACATTTTATTGCTAAATAAAGATAGTTATGATTTTTAATAACTTAGTTTTGAGATGTGCTTATGGACACGTGAATTTTTCAGATTAATCATAAGTTGAATTCGAGAAACGTAAAATAGGAATTGCATTTAATAAAACTCTGAATAGAATATTCTTGCTATCGCTATACGTAGCTCATTGTTGGTTTCAATCATCAAATATTTACTAGTATTTATATAATAACGGATTAGATAATATATTCCTGCAAAATTTTAAAAATGTACTAACATACAATTTGAGGTCATCTGTGCGGTAGTGGCTAGCATAACAGCTATACTTAAGGTCTGGTTTTTGAATCCTACAGATGACCCTTAGATTTTTAATTGGAGAAAATAAGCCTTCTTTAAGCTGTCCTTCGGAACGGACGTAAAATGGTGGTCCCGAGACTGTGCGTTATCAGGAATTCTGGATGGGCAAAATTTAAGACTCCCTAGCACTGTCCGATTAGTCACAGTAGCATAAATTGAAGTTAAATGAATAAACAAACAAATGATCCATGATTCCATGAATTAAAACATTATTTATCCATTAAATATAATAATATCACCCTTAAATATTAAAAATATTAAATTTGTTCTATTATTTTGTTGATAAGAATTCTTAACTAAACCTTTTATTCTTCGATGCATGTCCTCAGGTTTAAAATAAATACAGCCAGAGATATAATTATAGATAGTGGGATATATAAAAAACGTGTTTAAAAATACAATGAAAAGGCATCGTAAAACATTTGATTTGATGCAACCTGCTAGATTTAGTGTCCAATAACGAAAAGTTTATTGGACACATTCGACTTTATCATCAATAAAATAACATGAAAGGGTTTGATAACATCACAAAAAGGCTAGGTGTGAGTACATGATTTTTTTTCTCTATTTCTTAATAGTCTATAAAAGTCACTTTGGTGAAATGGTATAAAGAAAACATATGAGTGGATCAATTGTACACCTTTAACTAACTGTAGTAGTAATTTAGGATAATAGCAGATAGAAAATGGTCATTTATAAATAATAGCAATATAAATAAAGGTAAATAATAGTTGATTTTGTGTTCTGTATTTTAGTTTCGTTTTTTTTTTTTTTAATCGTTTGTAGTTCAATCATTAAAAGCTCCAAAAAAAAAAAAAAAAAAAAAAAAGACATGGTTTAAATACTGGAATTAGAAAATTATTAAAAGTTTTTCAAGAACAAGTCAGCAGTTATTAATTAAGTATATCCAAAAAAATAAAAATAGAAAGAAAGTAAACACAGCGATAACCTTATAATAACTATTGCATACGTTGATAATTTTACTTATTTACATTTTGAAGTACAATTCAAGCTTTAAAATTAATAAATAAATAAAAATCATAAAATCCACAGGTATTACCTTTAATATATATTTTTTAAAGTTAATATGTATTTATGTACTATATATAAAGTAAATTATATCCACTGTCTAATATATATATTTTTAGACATTGGAGTACTAGGTACCAATGGGTAGCTTCTTCAAAGGACTGCCATGTGTTTTAATTTTATATTAATTCGATTTACTTGTTGTATTGAACCAATACAGTTTTAAATTTCTTCAAATAAAAAAATTTTAAAAAATATATAAATTCAAGAATTTTTAAAATAATGATAAAAAGACATTGAAAAAAATGATTTATTAAATAGATTTCTTCCGTTTGTAATAGCACTATACGTACACCTGTTTAACAACTATCAAAAGAGCTATTTAACATTAATAAAACTATAAGAATTAATTATTTTAAAAAAATAATGATTTAATGGTTTTAACGATGTTTATAAAGTTGAATTATCATTCAATATTTGGTAATTAAATCGTAATAATATAGTAATGACTTCCGCTCAGAAATATATTGACTACAAAAAGTTATATGTTTAATTATTATTTAGTTATTTTGTATTTTATTGATTAGTTTAATATGAAATAAAACTCATTGTAAATTAAGGAAATCATTAATACTTCTCGGAAATTAAAAAAAAAAATTTATTTAACATAACTAACAAATATATTTATATAAAATAGAGAAATGTTGTATACTCCTGATCACAACAATAATATTCTTTCCTCATAAATTATTTCTAATAAAAAAAATGATTTTATAACATCGTTGATCCTACCTATAATAACCTATCATCTGGATATAATTTAAAATTTGTATTTCATTTCTAGAATTAGTGTCTACAATATATAGATGAACTAATGTGTAGATTACTGTAATCACCAGGAAGTGTATTACGGTAATATTATATTGGTGTAGTTAGTAAGTATGTGGTTTTATTTTTTGCCTTAAGCAATATTTCTCGGGTAAATTACATCCATTGAGAATTAAGGACTTAATGGGCAATACTAAAGGGTATTAATAATGTAAAAGGGATATTATTGTTGTTAGGCAACACTGTGAATTTTATGTGAGATATATTTTTTTGGCCAATCCCAAAAGAAAATAATTTTATTTTACAATTTTACAACGTTTTGGCCTCGAGAAAGAAACCGAAAGTAGCAAGATTGTAAAATAAATTTTGTATGGTCAAAAAAAATATATCTTAAAAGTATTTAGCAAAACGAAAAAGTAGATTTACGATGAGAAAATTTGATTATATGTTATTTGTTATATCAACAATTTTGTTAGAATGTCAATTAAAAAATGAAAGTTTAGTGAAGGCAATACAGGATAGTACTATCGTAAAACCAAAATAAGCATGAACACAATTTACAACTAAAATTTTATGACGACTAATTGTAAGAAAATTGATTTTTATTAATAAATATTGGTTTAGCCTTGTTTTTAATCCGATCTGCTATTGGTTATGTTATCTGACAAAAATAGTTGACCGATAGATACAAACAACCCAGTTCCCTTTGAGAAAGTTTTCTTAAAATAACTTTCGGAACACCCTGGTGTGTTGGATAGCGTCGTTGTATCTGTCAAAGCGAGGTTTTATTGACGTCAGAAGGAGGGAAAACTTCATAAATAAATTGTTTTCAATGATAAATAAATAATATTTTATGTGTATTTTTATTTATTTGTAGTAATTTACAATTGTATTAATGAACACAATAAGTAAATATGAGGAATGAAAAAAAAAATGTCTTGATAAGGAACATTACATGTGATGTAGACTGTTGTAGATAATTCGATTGCATATATAAAACTTTCTTGTGACTTGAACAAAAAGATGAGGTTTTTCCATGATTCTAATATGTTCTGGATTTGCAACTCTATTGGCTGAACATCTCATTCAACAGTGTAGCACTTCACTAACTTTTTTAAGGCAGTAGGTCTCGAGGCCACCTTCTTTTCAGTCGCCTTGGTGGGTTATCAGGATATCTGAGGAAGATAATTGAGGAAGAGGAGCTTAGAATGAAAAGAGGTGTATCTATCACGGGCTATGTCTGCAACAGAATAAGGAGTATTCAGGATTTTGGATTGTAAGGGCTGGATGCGGGAGGAACTAGATGGTTTCGTAGGAGCCCCAAAGCTCGATTCTACGATACATGTCCAAATAGGTCTGATAATAGTGATGTAAATGAGTCTTTTGTAATATACTGGAAATTTTGAGCGTTTGTCTAGTAAGTGTTGTAGTAATCGATATCCTCGAGCAGTTTCTTGTCGTTTCAGTCTTGTGTGAGGATGACACCACATTTTAATTGCACGATTGTGCGGAAAAGGCGAATCGCTAGTGGTATACGATAAGTGGTAAGTAGAATAGAATAGAAATTTTATTTTGTCTTCGAGGCTTCCCCATACAAATAGAGCCTAGCTTGGCTATAAATTACAATATTATGGTTTTAGAACTTTATATACATATCGATTAAAAATAAATAAAATAATAGTGAAAATTTACTAAAACAATTTGACTTTCAAAAATAAATTACAGATTAAAGAATAAACAGTTACTGGTGCTATAACAGGCACAATAAATAAGCAAAATATCACTTTGAAGATAAAATAAAAATAAACACTGAATAGAAAATGTTCTAGGATAAAGAATTGAGCACTTTTTGAACTCCTATCATGTAATAGTACACTTTATGTAACTTATCTACACTATCGATACTCAGTATAGCATGGATACTTTGGATGTCGGAAGATTCTAAAATGAAGTTTTGAAGAAATTGCCGTCTATTTTCATTGTGTGCCGGGCAGTGAAGGAGAATGTGATGTAGACTGTTGTAGATAATTCGATTGCATAATATAAAGCTTTCTTGTGACTTGAACAAAAAAGATGAGTTTTTTCCATAGATTCTAATATGTTCTGGATTTGCAACTCTTAATTGGCTGACACATCTCAATTTCTTTATATGTACTTTAAATGTGAGGTACATTTCAGGGTCGGGAGCATTGTATTTGCATAGTAATCTATATATAGGATAGTTAGTCGAATTTAGGGTCCTTTGTATGTCGGCTGAGAGATAATGGTTATGTGATAAGTGGTAAGTACCATGGGGACATACTTCAAAGGCAATTACAATACTCAATGCTCCTTTGTCACGAATAAACTCATCCATAAAGACCTTAACATCCCATATGTTGCTGATTTGGCGCGAACCTGGTATCAATCCTTCATGGAACCTGGTATCATGACAAACTCCACTCCCACTCTAACCCACTAGTTTCAATCCTTGCTCCCTCTTCTATTCCTGATAATCCTCCTAGGCGTCTGAAAAAGAAGATTATAATATTTCTAGAATGCTACCAATCGGTAGCGTCTATACATGTATTTCATGTCAGTTTACTATGGCCATCACGTAAGCTTTATGTATATAATACAGTTGTAAATATCAATAAATATGTTTAACAAAACCTAGCGACCTACTTTAGAATACCTAGTGGAGTGATGCCAATGGGCATTTTCTCTTCATGTTTATTATCTGACAGCTAATTTAATAATAATAATAATAATTTTTTATTTATTGGTCTTTAGGGCAATCTCCATACAAATAGAGCTGGCTGGCACAGCACAATTGATAAATTTATCACCAGAAAATATAGTTTATTAATTACAATTTGAATAAATATTTAAAACAACAAAACACATATACAGCAATAAGCATAAAGGTGCTGCTATCTTTATAATTAATTTCATCCAGCATATACATAAATAACATAAATTAAATATTAGAATATCAATAAATAATGCAAAAATAATAGTACTAAAGCGAATACTAAATCCCCACATATTACTAACAAGTCCCGAAACCTTTAAAAATGAAAAACGAAACATTCTCAGAAAGATGTTGAAATCTTATTTTAAGATTCTCTTTGACAAAAATAAATAATGATTTCAGATCTATTACGTGGGGTTCCGCAAGAATTTCGTAAAAGCCATCAATACTCACATTATTTAATACGGGCATAAAACGGGTTCTATTGTCATGGTATGCGGGACACCGAGCAAAAAAATGGAAACAATCTTCCAATGCGTCTCCATCACAAACTGGGCACGGTTGACAGCTAATTTACTTGATATATTAACTAATACAGTAGTAAATCTCTATAAATAATAGTAAAAAAAAGAGAAAAAAAAAAGGCAATTACTAATAAACTACTCCTTAACAAATCTGAAAACCACAATTCCAAGAGGTTCAATTACTTTTTATAGGTGTATAGCTTTGAATTAAAGATCTATCTATAATTATTATACAATTATTTATTTTGATTTCACTGTTATTCAAAGTATTTTATCAGTGGAAAATTCGTAATTAAAAAATGAAGAATAGTAAACGAATTACGCTTTCTACCCTAATTCGCAAAGGTTTCCATTGAAATAAGAGAAGCTTCTGAAAATTATTTATCGAGACCGAAATAATGAATGGGCAGACACAAGGCCTTCGATTACTGAAGGTCGATAAAGCGATTAAAACTTTTCCAGTATAGATTCCCCCAATGACAAAAGGTCCGAGCTATTGACTCTGTCGCTTCTTAATAATTAAGGCGGGTAACGAACCCTTCAGCCCATTCCCGGCTTTCAATTTCACTTTTATTCAAACTTCTAGATAATAATTATCTTGTTACGCTTATATAATTTTATTCATCAGTTCAATTACGGGCATTTTTGTTTTAGCTGTCAATAGGATCTTAGAAGGCAGTATCTTTTATATATTTTTGTTTTATTAATTTCAATTATGAATCTTTACAATTAACAAAAAAATAAAATAAAAAATCCGTCCTCCCTTTTAAAATATGAATGCTTACGTTTTAATTAAAAACATCTATTGGCCATCCTTTAAATACGGTCCGATCCGGCAGCCTTCCGCGGGCGCCTTTCTCCGAAACTAAGGGACCATTTTTTTTTTTTCGAAATTTGGCAAAAAAAATTAAGAATAACTATTAGAAAGTAGTTATGTAAAGAATGACTATAAAAGAAGAAAGGGAATTAATAAAAAAAAAATTGATTAAATAGTGAGTAGATAAATAAATATGAGTTAATAGTAAAATTAGAAATGAATATAGTTAAGTCAAATATATGAATATTTCTTTTTCTTTCTACTGCAGAATAATGAGAAGTTAAACGAGGCTTATTTGTTTCAGCCCGTGGCTGAGTGGCTGAGGTTGTGAGTTCGAATCCCAGTACCGGCGGGACTTTTTCAACCATATAATTTAATGTGAATTCACTCACTGCCCCTTCCCCAGGTATGTGAGACCCATCAATAAACTAGTGCCGACTCACAAAAATAGGTGTTGGGAGTGATGAGCCTACCCTATAAAATCTCATCAAGAAACGTTAATGTATTCTCCCAGCAGATTACACCATGCGGCCAAGGGCCTAAACGGCCTGCCGCGCCTGCGAAAAAAACAAAAAACATACTGTATAATTATTTCTACTTTTTTTCTATATAATTATTTTAGTTGACTTCCAAAGCTTTTCATGCTTCATAATTTTTTTATTATTATACACATTTTTTTATTACTGCTATCAAATAGAAATGTTGAATTATTTAAAATTAATAAAAACTATAGGTATTGGTAGTAAAACAATTTCTTATCGTTTTTTAATGGTGATTTCAATAAAAGTTTCAGATTCTTGAAAATATTTGTTATCAATTATTTATTTCGATATGCCGTGGTGGTTGTCAGTTTTCGAATACTTCAATACCTACTTGACAAACGCTCAAACCTTTCACTTAATTACAAAAGACTCATTTATATGACCATCATAAGGCTGATATCGACTTACGGACCTTAATGTTCCATATGTTACTAATTAGCACGAAAAAGGTATCAATCATTCCATAAAAAATGCCATTCTCACTCTTATCTACTAGTTTCTATGTTATCATCCTTTTCGATTCTTGATAATCCTCCAAGGCGTATGAAAAGAAGTATAGATTATGTTTAGAGTGCTGCAATGGAGATATGTATACCATGTCAGTTTACTCTTTCTATCACATTTACTTAATACTAATATATATATTAATAATATATATATATATATATATATATATATATATATATATATATATATATATATATATATATATATATATATATATATCATAAATATATAATTTTTTTTTTTTTTAAATTAAAAAATGATAAAGACTATTAATGGTATCCATTTTTTCCCCTCTTTTAACTATGATTGTATATAACTGACTTTTTTTAACTGAAAAAAGTTTTGTCACGTCTCGGGCGTATAGTTGTCTTAAATATGAGATTTCAGTTTCATAGGACTTACCGTTTCCGCCCGGGAGTTACCACACACACACACACAGACACACACACACACACAGACCTTTTTGCGGGACTTGGTTATTTGGACTCAGGGGACTCTAAAACGTATATTTCCGTTGAAAACTGGAATTCGAAAATTTTCACGATCGCAATACTTCCCCTTACTATATATAGTAAGTGAAAGTAATTCCCTTAATATATATAGTAAGTGAAAGTAATAACTTTGTTCGAAAGTAAAAGAATAACATTAGCTATATAGCTTATGTCTTAAATAAAAAAAATTACCACTTCCTTGGACTGAAGAGTCCAATTATTATTATAATTACCACCAATTACAAATTATAATTAATATTTATCTTCATTAATATGCTTTATTCATTAAAATTTCCCTCTCCAGTCAGAAACATCATTTTAAATCAACATAACTCACTGTCAGTTTCGGTATAATTCATTCACGACGAGCCATTTCGATATTTTCTGAAATATTATAATATTGTGTGAATATATGAATGAATGAATAAAACATTATTTACTTACGGGGTAATCCTCATACAAATAGAACTGGTTACATTGCAATAAAAAATCTGGTGCGGGCAACACACGACTTTCACTAACCTCCGTTTTTAGAATCGATTAAAGAATTTTCAAATACAGTAAGACATAAAAATGAGTGAAACCATTAAAGAATTAGTTAAATGGAATTTCTATAGAAACATGTGTTTCATTAAAAAATCTATTATATTATTATCTAAAATATCACTTAGTTTTATCTGCTTTTCATCACTCTCTGTTAACTCTTAAAAGCTTGTGTATGAGGTAATATTTTTTCTAAAATCTTTAGCTTTCCAACGGTATATTATATTTGTAGATTACTGTTCTTAAGTTAAAAAAACAAAAAATTGCATCAAAATAATAGTTTTTCATTGTTTTCCTTTAGTTGGGTATCGAATTCATTTAATATATATATTTAACTGTTTTTCATCAGTGGTAACAAGATAATATAGTTATTTTCATAGCATCAACAAAATTAAAGGTACTTAAGAAGAAGAAAATTTAAAATATCGCCAATTAAGCCCTGTCAGACTATTATAATCAGAATGAAACCTACATGAAATTAAAGTCTATTGAATCGATATAGCGAGTTTAATCAAAATCGTCGGAATCGTTTTAGAGAAAATCATAAAAAGGTGCAATATGCATGGTATAAAGTGACTCTTCTGGTTAGCCAATTTTAATGAAAAAGTTTTTGTAATATCTCGGGCGTATAGTTGTCTTAAATATGAAATTTCAGCTTCATAGGACTTTTTGTTTCCGCCAGGGAGTTACCACACACGGACACACACACAGATACACACACACATACCTTTTTGCGGGACTTGGTAATTTGGACTCAGGGGATCCTAAAACGTGTATTTCCGATGAAAACTGGAATTAGAAAATTTTCACGATCGCAATACTTTCCTTTACTATATATAGTTAGTGAAAGTAAAAACATGTAAACAAAAAAGATAACTAGATACTAGTTTACTACAAAATCACCTTTAAATACATTCAGTAGCAATAAATCACAATAAACTAAATAAACCAACAACAATAGATGAATAAAATAACAATATAGAATATAACGAGGATATAAAACATTTTTTAAATACAAAACCCAATCTACTAAAGCAAGAAAATTATTGTATTCATTTATTATAAAGGAATTGATTTGGCAACACTGTCTGGCGTAATAATAGATGTTTTTTAATTCCTTAATGTTTTCTCGTAAAGAGATCAGTAAAATTTGTTCTGTTCATTGTACTGCTGGCATGTAGGTTCTATTGTACATATACCTACCTTCCGAACCCTTACCCTTCGTAATCCATCATCAATGAATGAAGCGGCCATATTCCTTTGATTTCGGAAATTTCTGTTTCAAATGAAACCATTAGATGGGTTTCAAATTTGAAAAGTACATTGGATTAGATTAGTTAGTATTATTTTGTTAAATCGTTATAACAAATGATCTATTTATCAGTTTATATTTATTAGTTTTATTTACCAGTTATTATTATACTGTTTTTTACAAATATGTTCTGTAACTTAATTTATATTATGTAATAAAAATACGTGTTGTATCTCACGATGGAACGCGTAGAAATAAATGCACCCATTGCAGGGTTACTATAATGAGGAAAACCGTAAGTAAATTGGGTTCAATATTTTTATCTGCAACGACAGATAATAATAAATTTTCAAAAAATAATTGAAAAATATTTTCGGCCAATTACCTATTAACAACGAAAAACATGAATATTTTAAAATAAATATCGGACAATTATTTCGATGATATCAGGGGTAAAAACTTAATCGTCCGAGGATGCTACCATCTCTTGTCTCAGAAACCAACTATAGTGTCGTCCCCTTTAATCTTAAAGGCTTTAGGAATATAGTGGGTGCGAAACGGTGTGCATATGAGAAAATATTGAATAAATCCTCCCTTTCGTTAATATTCAATAAAATGAAGTTTTCCATGGGTTTAAAATGGAAATAAATGATTCTCTGATACTAAAGTTTCTGAAAATTCTAAATTGTGCAAATATTTACACAAAAGGAAACTGTGAATTTGGGTAGGGTTGATTTTTAAGACAATTGTTATGGATGAGTGGATTATTTAAGGAAATATAATTATATTAAATGGGATCACCTGTAGTATAGTCTCTAGCATAACAGCCTTTTTAGGCTCAACATCAAAGATTCAAACCTGCAGATGGTCCTAGGATTATTTAATAGGAGTAAAAATCATTAGTTATGCCATCTTTCTGAGGGGACGTAAAAGAATCCCTATCCTAATTAAAAATGGATAGGCAAAACTTAAGGACTCCCACTGTAGCATCGTCCGATTAGCCACAGCAGCATAAAGCAACGTTAAATAAATAAACAAATAGTTGTAAACTATATTGATTTGATATAATTTCAAATCAATATAGTTTACAACTATTCCTCCTAAAATTAAGGAGATTTAAAGTCGATTTAAGGCAAAACGTGAGGACAGACCAGACCACTGGTACAAGCTGCGCTGCAGAAAGACATTCCGCAAACCCTCAGCGAAGACTTAAAAGGGCTTGGAAAGGAGCTTTAGCCTTAGGTTTTTTTTTCTCTTTTTCCTCTTCCCTTATCTCTACCTTCCCCTTAACCCTGACCCCAGCCATCATTCAACACGATATAATAAGGTTATCTCTGCTCAGTCTAGATTTTCAAGCCATTTCTGTGCACAAATTTGATCTACCTTTGCTGCTCCTACCAATACCAACAATTGAAGATATTGTATAGGGTGACGTTTAAGATTGAAGTTCGAATAATCCCACATTTTTGTTTGAGTTCAAACATTTTTTTTTTTTTTATGTTGACTTAAAATTTGTATAAATTGTATACAAAAATATACTATATTAATGGATAGAAAAAAAATTTCATCATCAAACGCTTAGAATATCAGTTTGATACATGGTTTAAGAAATACGGTGTATTAGTTATTGCAAATAATAAACCAGAAGTATTTAATCATACTAGACTTCGTTACCATTTCCTTTTCTTTTCTTTCGATTTTCATTCAAATGAAACTTCCTGATTCCAGAATACCTTACATTTCTTCCTCTATCATGAATTGAGACGTTGATTTCCAAAAGGTACTATATCCATTTTAGGAAATTTTACAGGAAGCGCGGAAATCTCTCATTACTATATTATTAAATCAGCTAATTTGGGTCTTTTTGCATTAAAATTTAGAATTATTTTTTTACTATAATAATAACATCATATTAAAGTTATAAAATGATTTTTTAAGAATGATTTCGAAGGAAAATAAATGCGTTATTAGTATATTTAAAAAAATACCGTATTTTTAAATCGCGTTTTTTAAGGACTTGAGAGTTCATTAGATAACATCAAATAGAATATTTTGGTAAAACTCATTGATGAGAATACAAATATGTAAAAAAATTAATTTCGTAAAAAATGTCCTTTAGTACCTTTTGGAAATCAACGTCTCAATTATAACCGAGTTATCAGGGTATCACATCTCTTTTAAGTTGTTTCTTGACCATATAAGATTTTTTTTTTCTTTGTTCATCGCGGTGGCTTGATCTCGAAAATGTTTTAGATTTTTCTCTATCTTCAATAATAACCGAGCTTTAGTGGAATTACATCTATTATATATAATTAGATAACATCAAATAGAATATTTTGGTAAAACTCATTGATGAGAATACAAATATGTAAAAAAATTAATTTCGTAAAAAATGTCCTTTAGTACCTTTTGGAAGTCAACGTCTCAATTATAACCGAGTTATCAGGGTATCACGTCTCTTTTAAGTTGTTTCTTGACCATATAAGATTTTTTTTTTCTTTGTTCATCGCGGTGTCTTGATCTCGAAAATGTTTTAGATTTTTCTCTATCTTCAATAATAACCGAGCTTTAGTGGAATTACATCTATTATATATAATTTGGGACTTGAATAAATAGATCAACTTTTTTTTTTTTTTTATCGTGCTTCACTCATTATAAAACTCTTAACATATTTTTCTCCTTTTTCAAAAGTATCTGAGTTATGGGCGTTTTTATAAGTAAAATTTCAATTTTTTTTCTTTCAATTTTTCTCTTTTTTATAATTATTCGCGGTATTTTGTTTAAAAAACACTAGTAAATTTTTTTTTCTATCTTCAAAAATAACGGAGTTACAAGCATATATATAGGCAAGATTTCTATTTTTCCATATTAACATAATTTTTTTGTTTATTGCGCTTAAATAATTCTAAAACTTTATACATATTTTTTTCTATATTAAAAAATAACTGACTTATGGGCGTATATGGATAAAATTTTAATTGTTTTCCTTTATTTTTATATCTTTTTAATAATTATTCAGCTGATATTAATGTCTAGGTGTTAGGATCATCGCTAGATGCCCTAGTAGGAGTAGTTTCGGAGAAATGCCGCGGACGGCGGACAAACGGATTTGTTTTCTTCGTTATTAAGTTCTCAATTTTTGAGAGGAGGGGAGGTAATTTTTTTTATATCTTTGGTCAATTACAAACGTTCATTATTGAAAATAATAAATAAAAAATGATAAACAAAATATATAACCAAATGTACGATTTCAGAAACACAGAGAGTGTAATATATTATTGCAAAAGAAAAAACTGAAAAATGATGCTTTCTAAAGCATATATTAAAAGTGAATATTGCCTAAACATTACTTTCTACAAAAAATAAAATATTTCAAAAATGATATTTTAACTATAACGTTAATCATGAAATTCTGGTAGTTTTCAATGATTTTTGTTTAGAAACCAGACTTTCTCCTTCTGGAATAATGTGTTGGCCGTATTTTTTCATTTACAATCGTTTATAAAACAAAAATAAAAACAATTTAAATGATAAAACTGTACTATTTAACTTTTTTTTAAAACCGTTGCGCTATCCCTTATTCTTGATAAAATTTAAATGAGAGAAGCATTTTAACAGTCGAATGCTCTTGCCAGGGCTGTGGACAGCAATTGGACTTTTGGCTAGAAGCCAACTGAACATTTATTCGAAATACATAAATTAGGCGTTTGGAATTTTAGATTAAACCCTATGTTAAATTTATCTAAAACGAATGTTTTCAAAATCAAATTTTACAAATCCAGCTTAGAACATTTTCCACTAAACCCCGGAAGTGAAAGATAATGTAGTAATCACTTTTAGTTAAGAATAATTCTGGTATTTTATTGTAAATTTACTTCAATAAGATTTTTGAAAAATCTGGTGCTGACATCACACGACTTTCACTTACCTCGACTGTTAAAATTAATTTAAAAACCATTAAATATACTTCAATTAAAAAAATATTTTAAGTTCATTTCGTTGACAACATATGATTTAGAAATAGAAATAGAAAATAATTTTTATTCTGGGAATGGGTCCCCTAAGAATAACAGAATTGAGGTATACATGTCTGGCCAACAGACAGAAGCAACAAAATTAATTACCATTTACAGACACACACAAAAAATATATATATACAATAATAAAATTAAATAAAATAAAAACAATGCTTAGAAAATATTGTGTTGAACAGACTAAAAAATAAATTAATAGATAACTTTTAAATATAGACAAAAACAAATATCTTCTTTCAATGTTTAATTTCAGGGATATGAATATCAGGATTTTTAAGCGTCTTTTTGGGATAGTAAAAGGTATTGGAAAAGTTGGGATTTGAATGAGGAAAGAGAGGCAGCATGGCGGATATGAGTAGGTAGAGAATTCCAGAAAGTAGAGGAGCGGACAAGGATGGAACGATCAAATGTTTTAGTCCTATGGGTAGGAAAGTAAAGATCGGAATGGCGAGATTTTGTTTCAAGTGAGTGGACTGAAGGTTTAAATTTTAGGAGACTGTGGATGTATGGAGGATGTTTGGAGTTAATGATTTGGTAAATATATGATCCTAGGAAATATTGTCTGCGGATTGGGAGAAGGAGCCACTTAACTCGCCGTAAAAATGGGTCACACGAGACCTCTTCGGAGTGCTGAGGACGAATCTCAAAAATATCTTCATGATTCGTTTTAGCCTGTCCTCAAACATTGTCGGGAGGCCACCATATACTATAGCAATAGTCAAAGTGGGGGAAAATAAGGGCGGATACAAGGAGATTACGGGTAGATAGTGGGAGAAGATGGCGGGAGCGCTGAAAATATTTGAGGGTACCTATTGTTCTGCGGGAAATTTGGGCAATATGGGGTTTACAGGAAAGGGTTTGGTCAATGGTAATACCCAGGTTTTTGACAGAGGATGTGAAGGTGATAGGATGATCATTCAGGGTGAGATTTGGAAATGTGGTAATGGATCTGAGGAAAGGATATATTAAATAATATAACTAACTATATTAAATTGGTCATCAGTAAAAAGTTTCCCTATTCATCACTTTGTATTACCTTTTACAACTTTTTGTATCAGATAATAATTTTTCTAAAATCTTTCCCTTTCCAACGGTATATTATTCGTCTATATTTCTGTTCTAACTATCAAACTCATACATTACGTAAAAAATATATTTGCTCTTTTCTCCTCTGGTTGATTATCAAATTTGTTCAACTTAAAGATTTAGCCGTCCCTCACCAATGTCATTCAGATGATGTGATTAATCTTTTGGAATGTACAAAAATAAAGGTAGTTTAGAGAACGAAAATTTAAAATATCGGCATTTAAGCCCTGTCAAACTAGTTCAATAAAAATGAAACCTTAATCACATTGAAGCCCGTTAAATGTTATACCAGTATTGCGAGTTTAATCAATATCGTTAAAGCCGTTTTCGAGAAAATCGCAAAAAGGCGCAAAACGCATGGTACAAACTGGTTCTTCTGGTTAGTTGATTTTGATGAAAAAGTTACTGTAACACCTTGGTCTTAAATATGAAATTTCCGTTTCGTACTACTTTTCGTTTTTGAACTAGACTTACCTCACACACACACCTTTTTTCGGGGCTTGGTCATTTGGACTCAGGGGTCTCTAAAACGTGTATTTCCGTTGTAAACTGGAATTCGAAAATTTTCGTAATCGCAATACTTTTCCTTATTATATATTTCATTGAGGGTAAAAATGTCATATAAATGATGATAAAAACTTTACCTCTGTGACAACGGCAGTGCAAAGAGATTATTTGGCTGTGACCCATTTCATAGCCTCTGGTATCGGCTCCCACAATATGACGAGACACCTTGTATAATAGGACTACTTAATGCCAATCCACTTTTTTTACAATGATGTTTCTTTTAGCTAGGCCAAGTTTTGCTAGGGGTTTTTGAATTTCGTTGTGTATTTTTTTTTCAACCCCAGTTAGACACGTTATACCTCTGTGTATTGCCCAGATTGAAAATTTGACAGTTCCCTTGTCAGAAATGAAGGAAAATATATTTTTTTATACAACATTTTTTGCTACTGTTTAGAAGCTACAATGGTTCGAATAAGAAAAACACTTTTTTACACGATGGTTTATTATTTCCAAATAACAATATTAGGGTGTAACTGTTAACAAAGCTGTAGATAGGCAATTAAGTGATATGAAAGGCAATAAATAATTCAAAGGAAAATGGCATATCACCACTGCTAGTTTCGAAACGCTATATCTCTGCTAGCTCTTAACCATTTTCAATGATTCTTGTTTATTTTGCAGTAACTTTAATTATTGTAAGCATAGTATTTATTTATTTATTGATTAATGGAAACTTTTATTCGTTATTCGGGTTCTAGCCATCTTGAAATGTAAGCCCTCAGATTTTGAAGTGAGGTAATTTTATTTATTATTATTATTTTTTTTTTGTCGATTACAAATGTTCATTATTTAAAATAATAAACCAAAACCCGTTTTGCTACATTTATTGTATTACCTTAACTGACACGTTCTGTGTCAGTTTCCTCGCTTTAAATGTTTTCGTATATATTTGTCGCAAGGACCTACCGTTTAGAAGCTATATTTAACTGGTTTAAATAAAAAAAAGTTACCGATGTACCAATGTCTTAATGTAAATAAAAAATAAAACATATAGAGATTCGTACTGTTTCAAGGCCAACGGCAGTGCAATGAGGTGATTAGGCCTTAATCGCGCTCAGCCGCCAGGTTTTTCCCCAATTAATTTGGGTACCCACTTTGTAGAGGCTGGGTCTGCCCCAGGAGGGTCTCCATACCCTAGGGTCACCCTCCGACAGAATTAACAGAATACATAATATTCCGCCACAGCCGGGATTTGAACCCAGGACCCGGAGCACAGCAGACTAGCGCTCTATCCACTAGACCACGCCGCTCCCCCTTAATGTAAATAGCTAGTAAAAAAAAAAAAATGTTTTTAGAAGATTCTTTCTTTCTTTCTCTACCTTATATCACAGTGGTTCCCCGCTAGTGGTCCGCGGACCCCGGGAGTCTGCAGGCGATGTTCAGAGGGCCCGCGAGCTACTATTTGAAAATAATATTAAATTACCTCAATAAACAATCCTTAACCCTTTTAGTTCCGGACGACGATATTTCGTCGTTTGCTTCACTTGCGAAAGTTTGTAATAGCGTCTTATTCTTCGCATTTCGAGAAAACTTAACCTCTAAACAAAGTTATAAATGAGCTAATTTGACTGTATACGGTAGTGTGCTGAGACTGTGTTCTCGCTGGAGCGATAAGGCACTCGGCACCAGACACTCTTTCTTCTAGGTCGAAATTCGAACTTAGTGACAGTTATATGAGAGTTCGTATGCCACGCAGTTCATTAATCATCGCAGTTCAGTTATTTATATTTGTGTTATCTATATTATTTTTAATTGCTATTGGAGAATCATTATCATTAATTGCTTTATTATCCATTTCGTTCCGAATACGTGGCATTTTTAAGCATATAATTATCATTTGTAGATTCGATTTTTATAACCGTTATTCAAAATCGTTGCATATTAAAATTCGGCCGGTCATCTTCGCACAGACAGTCTTTTTTCGTCCGGCACTAAAAGAGTTAAACAAAAATAACGAACGCATTGCGCAAACTCGTTAAATTTCGTGCTGTAAATGATAATAAATAGGTACCTATTTTTGTAATTCACTTAGAATAATTTTTTTGCAGATTGTGGTCCGTTCATAGACCCTGAGTCTAGCATATATCATCTAGGGTAATCTTAACAATTTATTTCAACTGCGGTCACTTAATCGTTAGTCGATTATTTTAACAACAAAAGGTTTCTGTTAGTCAAATGCGCCTTAAAATTTATACAATGATTTGAAATAGGTACTATACTTTATAATTTTAAAAAATATTTAGTTTTTTAAACTAATTTACATGTTTATTTTTTAATTGTATTATAAATAATTGTATTATTATATTTAATTCTAGAATTGCTTTTAACGTAATGAAATGAGATATTTTATTATGCCTTAGAGTAAAATTAAAAATTGGTTTGGATTAGCGCAATTTTCTAACGCGCGATTTTTTTTTTTTTAATTTAGGGGGTACGAGCCATTGTGGACTACGAGCCACAATTTGAATTTTTTTTTTTTTTTCAAGAACTACTTTTATAATTCATCAACCGCGAACACTATTTCTCCTTGACTGGTAATGGCAGTCTTCCTTAGAATACCAAAGAAACATTTTCTTTTATAGAGAAAGTACGAAGAAAATTAAAAATTGGTAAAAAAAAAAGTTGTTAAAATTCAATAAAAAGTATTCACTTTTTTAACCAATACTTTCTTACTTAGCGAAATGAATAAAGAAACAAAGCAATCCAACTAAAAATGAAGTTATAATAACTTTATTTTTATAAAATAAGTAATTCAAGTTAATCATTCCGTTCAATACCATGCCCAACATAATCCATCACGCAATACGACGCTCAACATTTTCGTTGCTATCCCAAGCCAAATCCAATATTTGTAGAAGAGCGACAATGCGCCTGGGGAGCGAGCAAACAAGATCGGGAGATGACACAAGGGCATTGTGGTTTGATGAATGAAGTCCGTACGCAACGCATGGCTGCTTCGCAACATCATTATTTTATATAATAGCATGGCTAATGTAACACAGGATGCGTGGGCCCTGCTTGCTTTCATTCATTAAACCTCTGCAGAAGGATCAGTAATACGTTTTTATAAAATACAGCAGTCCTTGGAGGAATAAATATACAGCCAAAATTGGATCTTTTCGTGAGAACTCATCTAGAAATTTAAGGATTTCAGATATTCTTGAAATTTTCCACGTTTTATCCTCGGATATAGTTAGGTAATATATATATATATATATATATATATATATATATATATATATATATATATATATATATATATATATATATATATATAGTTATAATTATATAGTTTTATTTTATTTTATTTTTTTAAATGTCGGTCTAAATTGTGTTATCAATTTTAATACCTATTGCTTCCCTTTCTGACAGATACCTAGGACTTATAAACTATTTACATTTTTAGGATTAGCTCTGTTCTACTCCTTAATCCCCGACACTTTTACAACTATCCCGATTGCCACATCCACGGTTATGACTAATAACCTTACTTCCTTGTATTCTGTTTTAAGTTACGTTGTATTTTGCACCTGTTATAGTATAAAGCCCCCACCCAAAAAAAAAAAAAAAAATGTAAATTTTTTTTTTTTTTTTAGTTTTATATATGTATTCTAGTTCAATTTTCAATAGTTTTATTTGAAGTTGCTTTTAATTTATTATTATTTGTATTTTTTGTTTTGGTTTGTTTTTATACTCTAAGACTCTAAAGAATTTAATATTTTCATTTTTTTCTATCTAAACTAGTTTCGGTTTATTTTTAATAATGAACCTTTGTAGTCGGCCAAAAAAAAAGAAAAAAAAAAATGTTGTCCACTTCAAAATTTGACGGCTTACGTTTCAAGATGCGTAGAACTTGAATAAAATAAAATCCGTTTGCCCGCCGTCCGCGGCATTTCTTCGACACTAATCGAACATTTTTTTTTTTTGAATTCGCCACAAAAATACTATGAAATGCAATGATGATCCTCAACCTAGACGTAGATATCAGCTAGTTTTTAATTTATACACACCCTCATTGTGGCGTTTTTATAACCTTAGCGCGAATGGCATATCCATCGGAATCTCTTATTAGCTGTTAATTGTTGTCTACCTGTGCTGTGTTTGTTGTGTACCTTAGAATTAATTGATTTTACAACTGAATTAGGAGCTGGAAATCTTAAACGTAATACTCAAATATTAGTTTGCGTTTTGGTTAAAAAAAAAAGAAGTAAAAAAAATCTTCTTCATTTTAATATTTACCTTCTCCTTAAAAAGGAAATTTTTTTCAATTCCGGATATCTAAGCAATGTCTTAAGACTTTCCTAAACATAGATTTCCAAATCTCTTTCATGCCAGGCATTAAAACAGACCTCTGTTTATTTTATAATTCAAATTTATTTTTAATAATAAGAAATGAATTACCTGTATAACATTCGCTCCTGCCGATCTGCTTCGATGTAGATCCTGTAGTACATGAAGATCATGATGACCCCAGGCACCCAGAAGGACACGCTCGAAGATATCACCGCGTACGGTTTGTTCACTAAAAACTCACACAGATCGGGATGCAACTTCCTGTATTCCAGATGTTCTTGCGTCGTATACCATCCCATGAAGATCGGGAGGAACGACACAAGAGCAGGGGAACACCAAACCACCGCGAGCATGATAACCAGCTTCCTCTGGGTCATTATGAGCGGATAGTCGAGGGGTTGGACGATGGCGTAATACCTGTCCACGCTAATGCAGCAAAGGTGGAGGATGGACACTGTCGAGAAGTAAACGTCCAAGGAATTCCAGACGTCACACATGAAGTAGCCGAACAACCACCTCCCGGTCGTCTCGACGCTGAGGTTGAAGCACATAGCCCAGATGGCGACGAGCATGTCGGCCAGGGCGAGGGACACGACGAAGTAGTTAGTGATGACGCGGAGCTTGCGGTGGCGCATGACGCTGACGATGACGAGGAGGTTGCCGAAGAGGGCGGCCATGATGATGAATCCCATGACCGTGGCCTTGAGGGCCAGCGCGGCGTAGGAGTCCTCGGGTTCGAGGAGCACCAAGGTGGTGGTGCTGATGGTGGAGTTGGTGGGCCCATAGTCCGGCGAGCTGGCGGTCGTGCTAGGCGGCGTCCAGCCCTCCGTCGTCAGGCTGTCCGCCTCGTTCAGCCAGCTCCGCGTCGCACCCCGACCATACCCTGCAACATGCAACAATAATCGCTTAGTCTAACATAGCAATAGGCATACATCAAATATTGTAATATTATGATATACAATTAGTTGATTGTATCAGGAACAGTAGGTTAGTATTTTACATCTGCTCATGTACCTCTTATTAGACAAAAGCTCTAACCTTCTAAAGAATTTAATAAGGCTGAACATTATAATTTTCCAAAACGCCAGTTTTACCTTAGCTAGGCCTTCATACGTCTCTTTGCTGGCCAAATAATAGATGAGATTATTCTTAGTTGGAATTATCATTCTCATGTTTTCTACGGCTGGGCATATGTGAAGATAATGATTTGTCATCTCCTCTCCACGCCACAAGGGACATATTGAGCTACCTAATACAACAATTCTATGGAGAAAATTTAGAAGATAGTCATACCCAATAAGCATTCTGAAATAGGCAACCGCTTGGATGTCGAAGCAAGTACAATGGTATGCAAACATAACTTAAATGTTTTCAATGTCTGTTCTGTGGGGCGGCGTTCGAATTTATGCCGCGATTCATAGGTTATTGCCTATTCAGACCTGTATGCGAGTTGTACGTTTTCTAGCAGTCTAGTGGGTGCCTATTTTACAATTTGAGTAACTCTTGCCCGATAAGACAGAATAGTCTGCCCAATGTTGTTAAGATTATTTTTATTTATTTATTTATTGTATTGTTTTTTTTACTATATTAATGACATTGCTTTTACGTTATGGAGGGAAAGGTTTCAGTATGATTTGGAACAAAATAAAATGTGTAATCAGTATGTTTTTTGCTTTTGATAGTCTTGAGTGTTCGTCAGATCAAATCTGAAACGGGATAAAACTGAACGATTATGATCCATACATGTAATAATATCAGTTTCGTAAAATATTGTATTTATCACCAGTTTGAAATCAACGTCTAAATTGTTAATACGATGCTTCACGGCTAAAAGTAACTCATGTAATGCGAGAAATCTGCTGCTCTGTAAAGTCCTATGGAAAAAATCATACCAAAATTTAGAATAAGAATTAATTAGAGGTACTAAAATAATTGCTCTATTAAATTATTTAAATCAATAAACAACAGCAAGAATAAATGCGCTTGGATGCACTTTGACTATGGGCTGACTGATTTAGTGCACAGAGAACAAAGCTGTTTTAGAAATCAAATCAGCCCAACGGCTATATTTTCCTCCGAGCAATAAATATTGACGTATAAAGAGCACTTGTACCATTCGAAATATTTCCTGGCGGTGACAGGTATTCGATAAAAAATTAATCAAATTTCCAACGCATCGTTGGTCCGTAAAACTAATTATAAAACGCGACAATTAGTCATGGATTCCTAAGAGATAAAAATAATAAAATTGTAAACTAAGATATAATTTTAAAATAGCAAGCATATTACAAAAATCTGTATTAATTGCAATATTAGGCATCTATTAAATCATAACTTGATGGTGGTGAGAGTGGATGTATTGTCCCTAACATTTCCCAATATCGAATATGAAATGTGACACTTTTCAGGAGAACAAGATGAAGGAAGAAAAACGAAGTAATATACTTAAAATTGGTTTTATTCGAGATATTTCTGGGAATTCTGAAGGGGCTAGAGTTTCGACAATTTGCCACAAGTCGTATCGTCCGTAATCCAAGATGTTTCATATTCGCTAGTTGGAAATGGTAGAGATAGGGAGCGGCGTGGTCTAGTGGATAGAGCACTAGTCTGCTATGCTCCGGGTCCTGGGTTCGAATCCCGGCTGTGGCAGAATATTATTTATTCTGTTAATTCAGTCGGGGGGCGACCCTCCTGGGGGCGACACGTGATATTGAATTGAAATGTTATAAATTTACTTTACATTTTTACTTTCACTTACTATATATAGTAAGGGAAAGTATTGCGATCGTGAAAATTTTCGAATTCCAGTTTTCAACGGAAATACACGTTTTAGAGTCCCCTGAGTCCAAATAACCAAGTCCTACAAAAAGGGCTGTGTTTGTGTGGGAGTGTGTGTGTGGTAACTCCCGAGTGGAAATGGTAAGTCCCATGAAATTGAAATTTCATATTTAAGACAGATATACGCCCGAGACGTTACAAAACCTTTTTCATCAAAATAAGCTAAAAAGAAGAGCCACTTTATATCATGCATTTTGCACCTTTTTTCGATTTTCTCGAAAACTGTTCCGACGATTTTGATTAAACTCGCTATGTCGATGTAAAGTTGAATGGGCTTAATATTATGTAGGTTTTATTCTGATTAAAATAGTCTGACAGGGCTTAAATACCGATATTTTAAATTTTCTTTCCTTAAAGTACCTTATAATATTTTATATAAATAACCATATTATTTAATAACAGCTAAATATGCAAGTTGAGCAAATTTGAAAAGCAACTAAAAGAGAAAACTGAAAACATATTTTTTAATGTAATTTTTTGTTTTTTAACACAAGAACAGTAATACAGATGTCTAATATACCGTTGGAAAGCTGAAGATTTTAGAAAAAATATTATCTTATATATAAGCTTGTAAAAGCCGATAAAACTAACTGATTATTTTAGATAATAATATCATAGATTTTTTAATAAAACACATGTTTCTATAGAAATTCCATTTAACTAATTCTTTAATGGTTTCACTCATTTTTATCTCTTACTGTTTTTGAAAATTCTTTAATCGATTCTAAAAACGGAGGTAAGTTAAGGTCGTGTGTTGCCCGCACCAGATTTTAATCTTTATCAATAGTTTTATGTCATATGTTATAGTATGTAATATAGTTTACTATTAAAATCACAATCCATACACAACAATTTTTTAAATGCACACCTAAATGATCAACAGTATCAGAGCATATTAGAGACAAAATTTGAGTAAAAAGATAAGTCACGGATATTAAAAAAATAAAAGGAATTCATTAAAGAAAAATATAAATATGAATAAATAAGGTTAGGTAGAAATCTTAGCACAACTAACATCCATTGTAATAAAATCTGATATTTAATATAATATTTAGCTTTATTCTATAAAAAGAAGAAAATATACAGTAACAATAACACAATTGTAGGTGAAAGATGGCTGTGGGTAGCTCGAGGTAACTAGCTAAATACAGTAACAGTTGAATAATAACAAAGAATTAATTTGCGTAAAGTAACTACTTATTCCCTAAATTTGATAAATCAGAACAATTTTAAATCCTCTGTTTCAAACTGTGATGAATTCAGTCAACACATGCAGAACATGTTCCTATTTTTAGAACTCTTATATTTAAGTGTAAATATCAATTAAGACCTCTTCAAATACCATAACAGTTAAAAGTGACAAATGACCAGTTAGCATGTGTCCAGGCATTCATTCAAGAGCCTGGGAGACGAGAAAAAAATAGCATGCTCAAACTGTTTTATTTCAAACCCAAAGTTTTAAAAATATCATTGGTGCACAAAAATGCTTGTTTTGAAGAAAAGTGTAAACAAAAAATAATTTATCTATGGTGGTATAATTTGAAAATATGTTTTGATTATTGTGTGAACAATCTTTATAGATTTTTTATAGAAAAAATGACTGCAGGTTTGGATTCATTACACCGCAGAAATCATAATATACACGATAACAAATACAATTGTGAGTTGCTTTGACATATTCATTTTTATATTTGCTAGAAAACTTGAATGTAATGGTTTACTAATGTGACAAATCATACTTTTTTGGCCATTGGGACCATTGTCAATCTCCTTTCGAACGTTAAGCCAAGATTTAGTATACTTTTGCTCTTTAAAAAAAACCACCCTACATGACTTTCATTATGTATTCGAATTCCGGTACAAATCCAATGTTACTCCAATTATGAATACTAACTTTTTTTTCAGGACATGATAATATCACGAGTAAATTAATAAAAGCGTGTGGAGAAGCGGGCGTTTCCAAATTATATGTTTTAGTTAAAAATTTCTGGGAAAATGAAAAAATGCCCGATGAATGGAAAGAATCAATACTTATTCCGATTCACAAAAAAAAAACCGAGGACGGATTGTAACAACTATCGTGGGATCTCTCTTCTCCCAGTATCCTATAAAATATTCTCGTCAATACTAACTAGCCGAATCACGGAATACGCTGAGGAAATTGTCGGAGACTACCAATGTGGTTTTAGGCGGAATCGCTCGACTATTGATCAAATATTTTCCTTACGTCAAATATTAGAGAAAAGTTAGAATACAACGGTTTAGTCCATCAACTTTATATCGATTTTAAAAAGGCTTATGATTCAATAGATCGCCAGAAGCTATATGCATCATGATTGAACAGGGAATACCTAGAAAGAAAAATTAGTAGAGATGTGTTTCCATAAAGTTAGAATCGGTCATAATTACTCGAGAGATTTGAGGTTCGATCGGGTTTAAAACAGGGTGACTTCCTTTCACCTGTTTTAATTAATATAGCTTTAGAATATGACATAGAAAAGGTAATGTGTACCGAGAAAGGTTTAAATACATGTGGGTGACAAGATTCCGGGTTTTGGGGTATGTCGATGATTTAGTACTGCTAGGTGAAGACACGGAAACCATACAACTAAATACAAGTGTGTTAATAAAAACCGGTAAACAAATAGGACTCGAATTAAATATCGATAAAACGAAATATATGATTAGTAGCAGAAACGGTGGCGATCTTGGTGATATTGATATATCAGGGCATACTTTTGAACACGTAGAGAAATTCAAGTATTTAGGTTCAATGATAACAAGATAAAATGAAATCCAGGAAGAAATAAAAGTCTCGGTTAATGGTGAGAAATGCG
Source organism: Piezodorus guildinii (assembly GCA_023052935.1). Lineage (NCBI taxonomy): Eukaryota > Metazoa > Arthropoda > Insecta > Hemiptera > Pentatomidae > Piezodorus > Piezodorus guildinii. The sequence continues at coordinate 39,430,955 of CM041297.1, read as the reverse complement.
TGTTATTATCCAGTTGCTAAGTTATTTAGCTCGCGGCTTCTATCTAAAAACTTAAAGGTTAGAATTTATAAAACTGTTATTCTTTCGACAGTTCTTTTCGGGTATGAAACGCGGCCCGCTTACTTTAAAGGATGAACAACAGCTTAGGGTTTTCGAAAATAAGGTACTGCGTAAAATATTTGGTCCGAAGAGAGATGAGGCCACTGGGGAGTTAATATGGTTGCACAGCACGGAATTTCGGAGCTTGTAGCCTGTGGATATAATTGAGTTGATAGCATCGCGAAGAACCAAATGGACGCGTAAAGTTGTTGGGCTTGGTGAGGAACGGATTCCGAGAAAGTTGGTATACACTGAACCGACTGGTAGACGTCCGAAAGGTAGGTCGATGCGTCGTTGGGAGGATTGCGTTAAGGCTGATCTCAGGGGCTTGGGCTTGACCGGCGAACATTGGACGAGTCTGTGCAGGCGAAGTTTGGTGGTATCGGCATCGAACCTTCGGGTCGGTAAGCCTATTATTATTATAATTTTTATATCCAAATTCCAACGAAGTGAGAACTGTTTAAAAATAAAATAAAGTAATAAAAAGCATATTATTAAATGTTCTTGGATAATGATCGGAATTTTAAATATTAAAAGTCTTATAAATCTTTGAAAATGTTTTAAAATAATGGTCTGTCTTTGAGGATATTTCAAGGAGGAAAAACAAATTTTTATATTCCCTGTAAGTACTAAAAAGTAAGGTATATTCCAATAATAAATAAATAATAAATTGGCGTAAAAATACCTCCGATAAGTTTAAAATATTTTATTAATGTTTCAAGTATATATTTGCAACTGTTCATTGCTATACTTAAAATAATATGAACATGCTGACTCAAGTAAATAATGAACTGATAACCTATTATTAATACAAAGTAAATCCATCCTGGACCTAAACAAAATTAACAAAATGGTTATTCAGACATGATTGGAGAGATCGCTATAATTTGAAAGGAATTTCCAATTTCCTTTCTATTACAGTAAGAACATTTTTGGACGTCACCTCAGGTAAATATTTTACAATTCAGGCTGAGTAGCTCACACCGGACTTTGAAAACCCATCTTGCATTCTGCATTTCAATATTTCGCAGATGATCAACCTTATCCTCCCCCTCTGTCTAAGCTTTTTATAGAGCAGAAATGTATTGGATCTATTACTCTATCTGTGTTCTTTTCTTGCATTTTTGTTTTATATTGGGTTGTTCCACATGAAATGTCCGTTTTTCTAGTTTCTGAAATACATAAAGGATTTTGCAGGTCTCTGTTGTTTTCTTCCGAATGTTTACATATTTAAAGTAAACAGTTACTAATCCTCTACCTTCGTATTATAAACATTAGCTTCCCAATCAATTAACCACTTTTTAGTAAACCTTTAAATATGAATATGGAAACACGCGATTTTCGAGTAATATTTTTGTACGACTTTAAACTCGGCCATTCAGCAGCTGAGGCCGCTAGAAATATTTGCAAGGCATTTGAGGAAGGGCGTGTTAATGAACGGACCATTCGCCTTTGGTTTGCTAAGTTTTCAGCTGGGGATACAGACTTGGAAAACTTGCTCCGAGGAAGACCTCCGTCCGTAATAGACAACGATGTCCTCAAACATACTGTAGAAGGAAACCCCTACCAAACAGTTAAAGGACTCTCAGCACAACCAAATGCAAGTGCATCTACCCTTTCCCGACATTTAAAGTGTTTTGGGAAAGTAAAAAAGCTCGATACATGGGTACCTCATGATCTCACTATGCGGCAGCAAGACCACATGTTTAAAAAAATACCGTGCAAAAATTACGAAGTTCTTCCGCACCCACCATATTCTCCCGACTTGTCTCCAACAGATTACCACCTGTTCAGGAATTTAGACAACTTCGTCAAAGGAAAACTTTTTGAAAATGATGATCAAGTGAAAAATGCGTTTTCAGATTTTGTTTCACTTCAAAGCTCAGAGTTTTTCAGTTCGGGATAAAGAAGTTGGTGTCACGTTGGGAAAAATGTGTAGAAAAAGAAGGTAAATACTTCGAATAAAAATATCTTTTTTTCATATCGTATTTTTAATAAAAATCCTTTACCTTGAAAACGGACATTTCATGTGAGACAACCCAATAACTTCTCTAAGTTGGTGGAATTTATTTGTTAAATCGGAATTCTTTTCAATGTTTCAATGTTTATATTTGCTTTTCAATGTTCCAAACTCATATTGTGTTCTTTAATAATCTGGAGTAGATCTTTATACTAATATATTTTTAATCTGTAATTCTGCATTTAATTAAAAACAGTGGTTTATAAATAAATAATATGACCTAGTGTGTACTATTATATTATATTATATGTACAAATATATTTATATCATCATATAAGAATTTTTAAAAAATGTTCCTCTGCAACCTATAGTTTAAGGCAGTAGTTCCCAACTAAAGGGGAAATTATTTTAAATTAACTTAAAACTAAATTGGTCGTTTTATTATACTTCGAAAATAATAATCATAAAGGTCAGATGTATATTGAATAATATATGCTATTTTTATGATTCATTGAATAAATAACTATGTATGGGTTTTAAACGGAATGGAGTAGGTTGACTATGATTGATTGCTAAATACCAAACTCCTTCAATCGCTCATCCCAGACGAGCCAAACGTTTCTGTAATACCGCGAGATCTGCCTCAGGTAGACTTTCAGGAAATTAGCGGTGGAGGTGAATGGGAGGAGTGGCTGGGATCGATTATAGAAACGTCATGTCGGGATCTCCCTGCCACCGCACGCCCCAGTTCAAGGAGCTCATGATTTAGGAAGCTGTGGCTGCCAAAGCGGGCCCTGATTTATGGCCTATGGGAGGGCTCTTGTCTTCAGGACTTGCTGCTGAAATATGTCGTCCTAATATACTGTCCATGGCAAGATCCATGTATTTATAACTAGGAGTCGGTATATGAGAAATCATATCGAGAAAAATACATTCAACGTCATTATACACTTAATTTTAAGTTTGTTTAGCTATAATCGGTTATGCGGGCCAAATCGAAACAGCACGTGAAAATCTCAATTCAATAAGGTTATACCAACACTAAAATTGTTTCACACAATAAACAATAAATATCCTGAGTTTATTAAATGTCAGTATGATTTTTTTTTCATATCATTTTTCATAGTCTATATAAATATAAAAAATTTGGTGGGCGCAACTTTCCCTTACCTCCGTAGTTAAAATTTCTTTCTTTCTTTATCTTCCTCTTCGAGCCATTATTGGCGTAGAGGGGCCTCGATCCAGCGCTGCCAGTTATCCCGGTCTCCGCTGAGTCGTTTCATTTCTACAAGGGTCTTGCCCCTGTTACTCCCAATCCTCTGGACCATATCCTGATAGGAAATTCTAGGCCGGCCACGTGGTCTTCTTCCTGTAGGTCTTGCTTCCAGTGTCCTTCTGGGTTCCCTTATTTCGTCCATGCGGCAGACATGACCAAACCATTTTAATTGCCTGTTTTCCATTATCGTCTTCAATGGTGGTACCTCGAGTTGCTCTCTGATTCTATTGTTCCGGACACAATCTCGCCTTGTCTTTCCCGCTGCTCTACGTAAAAATTTCATTTCAGCAGCAGTGATTCGGCTGATATGTTTGTCGAGCATCACCCAACTCTCGCCTCCATATGTAAGCACTGGTAGGTAAATGGCTTTATAGATGTGCATCTTAACATCTCGCCCTACTTCACGGTGTCCTATTATACTATTGTTGATCTGGTAGTACATCTGGGTAGTTAAAATCAACTTAAGAATTTTAATAGAAACATGTGTTTTATTAAATAATCTATCATATTTTTAATTACAACAATCTGTTAGTTTTATTAACCTTTAAAATTCCGTGTATTAGATAATATTTTTTCTAAAATCTTCAACTATCCAACGGTAGATTATACATCTATATTGCTATTTTTGTGTTCAAAAAAACAAAAATTGCATTAAAAAAATATGTTTCCAGTTTTCTCTTTCAGTTGTTTGTCAAATTCGCTCTACTTGCATATTTAGCTGTTATTTATCAATGCTCACAAGACGATGTGCCTAAATTTTGGAAATGTACAAAATTAAAGGTACTTTATTAGAATCAAATTTAAAATATCGGAATTTAAGCCCTATTAGACTATTTTAATCAGAATAAAACCTACATCAAATTGAAGTCCATTAAATTTTACATTCATATAGGGAGTTTAATCAAAATCATTAGAGCTATTTTTAAGAAAATCGTAAAAAAAAAAGGTGCAAAATGCATAGTATAAAGTCGATTTTCAAGAAAAAGTTGCTGTAACATCTCGAGCGTATCATATATAGATGTCTTATATATGAAATTTAAGTTTCATAAGACTTTTGTTTAGACCTATCACATACGGGCACACACACACATACACACTGACCTTTTTGTGAGACTTAGTCAATTGGAATCAGGATGCCCTAAAACGTGTATTTCAGTCGAAAACTGGAATTCGAAAATTTTCACGATTGCAATACTTTCCCTTACTATATATTTCATACATAGGTAAGTAAAAATAAAAATGTAAACATTTTTTTTTTGTTGTTACGGCATCACACGTGAATGATTATCATCTTAATGTATTGAGATTAAGAATGAATTAGCTTTGGAGTTCCACGAGTTACCTAATGCGGCCCGGCCAGAAGTGAGTTAAAAAAGTTGTTTGAGGAATGGCAGTGCAGACAAAGAATTTGAGAATTACATTGTAGTACACATAATTTGCTATAAAATATCTATTACATTCATACATTATTTCTTTATCTATGTAGATTCATATATCATAGTTAAGACAGGACATTGTCTGTCGGGTCGGCTAGTTATAAATAAATCATGATTTTTACTCTGTTCTCCCTTATAAATATGACGCGGATTTTTGAGTTGGGGGCAGAGATTTTTTAACAGCTTTCTTTAATAAATGCATAATTGAAAAAAAAAATTAGTACAAACATTCATTATTAAAATGATAAACCAACATTATTTATAATGGACTTCTTTTATATTGTCTTTGTACAAATTTAAATAAATATTTCTGATTCCACAGCAATTTTCATTTTTTTCTCCGTCTTTTAAAAAACCCGAATTATTGTGACCACATATTTTTTTGGTTTAATTAACAAAACTCGTTGTACTGTCCCCGATAACAGTTACTATTTTTTTCTTGATCAATTACAAACGTTCATTAGTAAAAATAATCAACCAATAGGTGAAGAGCATTGTCCAGCAGAAAAATAGCTTTTTACAGATTGAGGAAAACATGTCACTCCACTTAAAAAAATCCATACACTCTTTTTCGTATTTTATACTAAATCACAGCCTCGAAAACCCAACTCATCTGAAGGCGTAAAACGCCCTCATAATCTGAGCCGGATTTAAACTTCAGGCGCTCTAAGACCCAAGAGTTTTTGCCACCCTCTCTTCATTCCCTCAGAATGAACCATCAGGGAAACAAGTTCTGATTTTTTTCTTTTAAAAAAATGTAATTCTTATTACAGCTACAATTTTTTATATCACATCAAAACATCGTTCATGGCTTATTAGGGTATCCGTGGGCATAAGAAATATTTTCTTCATTAATAAAGCAGATATTTACTATCGTGTGGGCTTTGACATTGTGATAATTAGCCCAAACAGAACGATGAATACATTACACTGAACATGAATACAGTTCCCTTTACAATTGGGCAGCCTAAACCAAAACGCTACCGTGTTACAAAGCACCACATTTTCACTTGATCGCCACAAGAATTTCATCGGCATACGCGTTCTCACTTAACCCTTTCTTGGTTATTCCTTGAATGTACCATATTCTTATACTGCCTCAGAAGACTACGAACTTTTTTATATAGAAATTTACGAAATTGAGAGAGGAGGCTTTAACCACGTCCAATTAATGAGCTGGACCATTGTATGCCTCCAATAGTCATATTTTGGAGAAGATATGGCAGCTAAAGGGTTTGAAGAGGATTATCGGGTTATTGGATCTGGTTAGGGAGTAAAAAGAGGATTAGTGTGGTAAAAAATGGATATGACTTTTTGAAAATGGTACAGCCGGTAATGTTGGTAAATGTGCCCCCGCGGCTTTTTTAAAAAAAGAGTAAACAATTATTTCTCTAAAAAAATTCACATTACTTATAAAATATTTTCAATAATTTACTACAAAATGATTGGATAAAAACAATGTATTTCAGACCGCGCGCCACTTTATAACGCCTTCTATTTAGTCACTATCAATCATTTCTTCTAAGATATCTCTATGGCTTTCTCTAAGATATTTTAGGTTAAAAAAATAATTTTCTACACATTTTTCGATAATCTAAAAACTATTAGTTTCTTAAAACGCCATGTTTCGGGGAAAAATCAGTTTTTAATTATTTTTTTATTGTTCCACCGCTTCGAAAAAACTCTTTGAGTACACACGAGCATAAAATACATTTTTTTGGCGAAATTCGGTGAGTGACACACAGTTTTTATTATTATTTTTCAATTATAATAAAAAATATAAGTTAAATGTGAGATATCAGGAAAAAAAAATATATATATATTATATATAATATATAATATATTATATATATATAAAATATATATATAGATATAAAATTTATGATCTATATATATAATATTATATAAAAACTATATTTTTTTTTTTTTTTTTTTTTTTTTTATATATTGTTCCAGACTTCTAAAAATCGCAAAAAAAAAAATCCTGTAAGAGTATAAAGGCATTTTCTGAACAAAACAAAATCGGTGTTGAACAAATTAAAAAGTTAAGTTAAAAAAAACATATTTTGGTTTTCTTTCATCCCACATCAAAATTGGGCTTTTCGTTTAAGAATCATGGTTATTTTTTTTTTATGCCTTTGACTCCAATACTTAGAGAAAAAAAAATCTCATTAATTATTTAAAATTGATATTAAAAAAAAATTATCGAAAAAAGATATTTTCAAAAAAATCTCGAAAACCGTTGAATTAAAAAGGTAATTATTTTTATTCGAACACCAAATCGACCCCAAAGCTGGAGTCCATAAAAGCCGCGTGGCAGATTTACTATCGCTAAACAAACCCTTTGGATCACTAAGTGTTATTCTTTGTTCTTGAAAAAATGAAAAGACCTTTATTTCCTTTAAATATAATATATATTATAAATTTATATATATATATATATATAATATTAAATATATACTTATAAATATAATATATACTACAACCCATGGAGGTTTCTAGGCCAAAGATCATTGAAAAAAAAGGTGATTATTTTTTCCCAGTTTTCAGATACACTGTTTCTAGAGGCTGGTAGCCCCAGGAGGCTTGGTTATTCATGTTTTCATTATTGCATCCTTTGATCAAAGGATTTAAAATTAAAATTATACCTTTGTTTGTTTTAATGTATCCATGTACAGTATGATTATTTTTAACCACCAAGGAATTTGACAAAGTTTCATTAGCTTTATTTCTTCTCATTGAAGCAATAAATATATTATGATAAACATTTAAAATATAAAGAAGCTATAAATTACTCTAACCTTTAAATGAAATACTTATTCCAAAATATAAAAAGTAATAAACAAATTATGGTGTGGACAATAATAACGCCTTTCACTTGAATCAGTTGATAAAATCAATTTTAAGAACTTTAAGAATAAATCATCTATGAAGATCTTAATATCCATATGTTGCTGATTTGGCCCGTGCCAGGTATCAATCCTTACCCACTATTTCATATACTTGCTTCTCATCCATTCTGAAATCTCTGAGCATCTGAAAAGAAGATGCCCTCGAGATCTAGTTTAGATCACCTAGTGGGTACTGCCAATGGCCATTTTTCTTCATGAAATTTTATCTGGCAGCAAATTTACTTGATGTATTAGCTAATCAGTTTAAATCTCAATAAATAATAAATAAAAGAAAGAACTTTAAATAAAGATAGAGTTAAAAAAAAATTTAAAGAATTGTTTTATTCGTTTCGAAACATATGTTATGACTGAAATCCATCTGAATAATTTATCGGCCTGCCTAATCGACTCTCCCTGTGAATGAAATTTTAAATTTTTAATGAATAGATGAATGATTAATCGTTGAGTTTCTACAGACTCATGTAGAGTTTCAGCGAGTAATGAATATTAAATTGCAAGGGCACAGAATAAATAGAAATTTTAGTGCATGTTGCCATTTTAAAAATTATAACATAAAGGTTACAACAATTAACTTGTTAAATCTATTTAACGCCCGGAGCTCTCTGAAATAATATATATACAGTAGTTGAACAAGCTAATAAAAGAAAATGTACTTATTGACCAACTATTTAGCATATTTTTTTAAAAGCTGTACTGCAACTGTACCAACATATTATGGTTCTTTGGTTCAGTGCATATAGGAATTCGTTTTGTTTTTAGGCCAACGGCCGTGTAAGGAGGTTGATTACGCCAAGATCACGCACAGCCGCCAGGTTTTATCCTCAGTTGAGACGTTGATTTCCAAACATTTTTACGTTATTGATATTTAAACCCATTTATTGTATTATGATCGTTTAGTTTTATGGACATCTTATTACATCTAAAGAACACTGAAGTCCTATAAAAAGCGTTTCAGAAAAGCAATTATTTTCAAAAAGTGCTAATTACATATTTAATTTCGTTCTAAACCGCACTATAACTAGCTCTAAACCACCCCTAACATAAAATAAGTTAAAAAAATTCAGTGAATAAAACTGTTGTAGATTTAATGCAAAAGGAGTCAAATAAATATGTTTATAAATAAACCTGAGATTTTTGCGTTTTCTGTAAATTTTCCTAGAATGGATATAGTAACTTCTTGAAATAAACGTCTGAATATTAGGGTACCCATCTTGCAGAGTCTGCATAAGCCCTAGAAGGGTCTTCTTACCCTAGAAGCACCAAAGGCTGGAATAGAATAAGTATTTATCCTGTCACAACCGGGTTTGAACACGAGTCCAGGAGAACACTAGGAAATTGATTTTTATCACAAATCAAAAATTCTAGTAAAATTATTCATACATTTAATCAATTTAAATTCTGATTAGTGGTTTATTTTCTTAAGCCTTGATAAGATATAGAGGTATTGTTATCTAAAATATAAGTTATTTCTAAATATAGAAGAGCCGAAGCCATTGAACCCTATGGTTTTAGACTTTACAGGCTTCCGTGTCTCTGACATACTGTTATAGGCTCAATGATTTCCTATAATTAAGTATGTATATGTATTAGAGACATGCGATGTTTTTATTTTTAAATATATTATATTCGAAATTATTATTATTATTCATAAACTATTTATCTATACCCTCAATTTATAAAATTTACATTATAATAAAACGGAGAATATAATATATTTAAAAATAAGTCTCTAATACATATACATAGCCTATAACAGTATGTCAGAGACACGGAATATATATATATATATATATATATAATATATATATGCACAACTAATTGGCGTAAGTAACAATTACTTACTTATGTGTGTTATTAGTAATTAATTTTATTACAGTTGTTAGGCAGATGTCTAATACTACCCATATTATTTTATTTTTACTATCTTGAAGAAATACATTAATATCTGTGGTAGAAAATAGAAGGTACTACATATGTATATCAGTCTGCCTACTCCATCAATAGCTTACTTAGAGACCAATATTAACCGAAAGTGCACCTCTTCTGGGCAGAAATAGGTTTTTTTAATAAGTAGTACTGATTAAGAATATTTATAGCTTTACGTCCGCCGGTTGAATAAATGTTTACTTGGTCCCTAAACAGTAAACAGATTGTTTTCATAATATAAACCAATTAAGTGTGTGAGACAGTATTATTGGCTTATAAAGGTCTTCTGAAGAAGCGGTAGCACTTCAATGTTTGTTTAAGTTTGCACTTGTTTATGCAAATGTTTATTTTATTACCAGATCTTGAGGTCTCTGTCTTTTCAGAGACCTCAGGAGACGCTATAGATCATTTTACACCCTAGAAGGATTTACTGCCATTAAAAATTCTAGAGCCATCTGTCAGGTTTGAACATGAGCATAGAAAGCTATTATGCTAGCCACTAAATCACAGGATACCCTCGACATCAATGTTTTTTTTTTTAGTTTTGTGGAGGTTTTAATAGAATCAAAGATAACATAATACAAATATAGAATAATTTATAGAATAGTTTTTTAATGTCGGACGGGTGAATGGTTTTTTTTTTTTTTTTTTTTTTTTTACATTTGGATTTTAAGTGCCTTGAAACGTAAAATATTTAATTTTAAGGAGAGGAAGTGGGGTTCATTTTTTTTTTTCTAGGTCAATGATCACAAAGGTTTCGTATTGAATATCTAAAACAGTATAATATCGGTTTTCAATATATAAATCACTCGCACTCACTGTGATGTATATATAGATAAATGGTCACATAAAAACCGGTACTTCATGTGAATTTCTCAAACTGAAATTTATTAGAGTAATTACTATACAAATATTTTTGTAAGGAAGCGAAGGACACAATTCCCCAACTCCTAACAACGATATAATAAAATTAGGAACGTTTTTTAAATAATTATGATAAATAGAAACTCCATTAGTAATAAATAATGTAACTAAACTAAATAGTATATATAGTCAGAACCTTTTGTTACTGACTAAATGAAACTCAAACTTGAGGTTCAAAGATGTAATTACATAATAGGGGTAATCACTACGTTTGCTATTGCATGCTATTTGTGTTATTTTGCTAAACCCGTCGAGTTTCTACAGTTATTTCCTGTATAAAATTGATGGGTTTAGCACAATAGCACAAATAGCATGCTATAGCAAACGTAGTGAGTACCCTATTATTATAAAGACTTATATTATTATCTCTTAGATTTTAAAAGTAGATATGTATTATAATAACTATCACGTAGAAGGAAATGGCAAAACTGGTAAATTTCAAAAAGTTTTGTCCAAGAAAAAATTCTTCCCAGACAATTATCTTTTGAAAGAAGTTAAGAAATGATAATTAAAAGCTCAATTAAATTAAATAATATCGCTGCTATTTCCATAAAGATCTTTCCCTCTAATCCTCTACCTAGATAAAATCAGCATTCGTACTCAGTTAAATTAATTTTCATAATTTATAAGAATTATAAAATTCTATTCTTGGAAACTCGTGATAGAATCCACAAGTAACCTTTACTTTAGGCGGCGCTGTGAGGAAAATAAAACTGGGATTATAATTACCGGGGTTTGCGTTCTATAAATAACCGCGATGGAAGAAAAATAAACTGAAATAAGTAATAATAGGTTGCGCCGAGTCTACCAACCCAATATTTTTTATTACCTGTTACCGAGTCTACATTACGGCGTTTGCTTTTTTATTTTACTTTTTTCCTAATTATCAATGATTACGAAGCAGTGATTGAATAGCGGGGATTGCAAATAAACCTGGGCTCTTCAGAGATTGCTTGAAATTTAATTCATTCTATTGAAATTTCTTGATCAGCATTTCGTTTTCTGTTTCAAACAATATTGGGAAATTTATTTTTCTTACCATATTTCCTCTCCGAAACCTATCAATATCTGATAGTGCCATAAACTGGTTTATTTCCTTTCTATCCGCTCGAACTCAAACTGTGATAATCCCAAATAAACCTCCTTCCTCACCTATTCTGCTAACACATAGGGTTCCTCAGGGATCTGCTCTCTCTTCAATCCTATTCTCTGTCTATGTTAATGACCTACCCAATTCCATACTTCACTCTAAATACCACCTATATGCCGAAGATCTCCAAATTTACCTCTCCTTCCATCCCTCCGAAATGCCTGAGATGGTCCAAAAATTACAAGAAGACCTTGACAGTATCAATTTATGGGCCATCGAGAATGGACTAAAACTTAATGTTGATAAAACGAAAGCTATCCTCATCGGTTCCAAACATCTGCTCAACTCCCTCTCCTGCCACCCCTTACTCTACCTCAATCATAGACCCTCATCATCTTCCAAAGTCCGTTAGAAACCTTGGTTTCATTCCTCGACCAAAACCTATCCTGGAATAATCACATTTCGCAAATTTCTAGAAAATCCATAGCCATTCTTAAACAGTTCCTCAGATTACGTGATTTAATACCCCTTAAAACCCGCTAGCTCCTAGTTTCCTCTCTCATCTTCCCCCACTTCGATTATGGCTGCCTGGTGTTTGGCGGACTGTCCGAGATGCTTGAGATGAGACTGAAGAGATTGATGAACTGTTTTATTAGATTCATCTTGGGAATCCCTCGGCGCTCTTATGTCTGAGCCTGGTATACCGAGTTGAAGTGGCTTTACCCTAAATTCCGACGGCAATACTTCCTAGGAACTTACCTCTACCAATCCTTCAGAACCAAAAAAACCCTCTATATTTACAATTTGTTTACCCCACTCTCCTCTGTCCACTCCATCAACACAAGATCCCAACACTTGAACCTACTCATTCCATCCCACAGAACTGCTTCCTTTAAGAGATCTTTCCAGGCGTCTCAAGAGGTAACCATGCGTAAATTGGCAGTGCCCAATTCTTAGCCTGCATACTACAACAATTTCCTCAACAATTAGTTCTCCATTTCTGACAGTCGGATTTAATTGTTCTCAATTTTGATATTTTTTCCCTCCAAGCATCCTCCCACTCTTTCAGAAGAACTTTCTTGTAGCTACTCACCCAACCCTCCATTGTGGTTTCTTTTATTTGAGTAATCTCCTCGGCTTCACCTTTTCTGGCTGAATCAGCTGCTTGATCGGCTCTCTCGTTCCCAATAATTCCACAGTGAGATGGTACCAAATCATAATCACTACTTCAGACATTAAGTTTGTTTCCCACCATTCATTTACTATGTCTCTAATTATGGTGTTAGAAGATGTTTGGCTGTCAATGGCTGCAAGAACACTCCACGAGTCTGTAACGGTAGTCCATGTCATTTTTTCTGAGCTTCTAATCCCTTTGAGAGCTCTCAGTATGGCTGTGGCTTCTCCGGAGAAGACGGAGCTCTCGCCTGGCAGACTGAACATGAGCTGTTGCTCTCTGCTGTAGACAGCACAACCAACTCTGTCTTCCATTTTGGATGCGTCAGTAAACAACATATGAAGTCTTGATATTTTTCTGTCAGCCTGAGGAAAGAGTTTCTAATTTCTATTGGGATTGCTTTCCTTATTTTCGCCATTGATCTATCTATACATGGTCTCATTTTTTTTTTGTTTTAATATTTTTTATTATTTGGATTTATTTACGGTTGTGATATGACTTTGTGTTTGTATATGTTTGTGTATATAAGTGTGTCCGTGGGTGTTTGTGTGTGTGTGTGTATACATTTATATATATGCAGATCTATATATATCATAATTTGTAATCCATAAAATGCTGTATATAATCTGATAAATTCTACATAGCCAGAAGCTAAATCTTATATTGTACATTTATATTATTCTTACTAGCTGTCCCAGAATAAAATTTCTTTTCATTGCATTCCATATCTGACAAATAATGAACATGAAATAAGAAAACTCCTAAAAAGCTAGTTAGAGTTTTCTTAAGTGAATTTTAATATTTTTAAGCTTAAATCGTATTTTTATTATAGTGGATCCACTATAATAATCCATTTTATTATAGTTTACATGAAATATGAAACATAAATTTTGTTTAGTAAACATTTTTTTCTGTATAACACTTTCATTATTATACTATAGTCATTGTATTTTAATTTTTTTTTTTTTTAAACATATATAGTTCTTCTTTTATATTTTACCATCGACGTTCTCTAGCTCAATAGATTATATAATATTGTATGTAATGTCATTGAAATTGTATTTTTTTTGTATCTTTTTAGCCCTGATGATGACCCACAAAGGAGGGTCGAAACGTTGGCAAACAATAAATAGTTGAAACTATTTAGCTGTTTCATTTAATGACTGCTACCCGGACTTATTCGTTCCAAAAATTTGTTATTTTTTAAATGGCCTGCTACAGAAGCTAAATTACCTCCTTTAATTGCATTAGTATGAGTCATTATCTGTTCTTGGAATATCCTACATTAAGTGAAAAAGGAATACCAACATAAAATAAACGACCTATGAATGGATCAACTCATTGACGAGGATATCGCGTGATACCGCCCATCTTCGATGGTATTCCAACGCTCAAACATTCGAAAAGCCAGTCATCAATATACAAACTCCACATTCTCATTAAGGTTATTCACCAATTTCTTAATTTTTCGTTTTTATAATTCAAATACTTACATTGAAATGAGATTAATTACGAATTCATTGTAATAATAATGTTATCAAGTCGAAGGATTATGGTGAGCATGTTGTGCTCATGTTCTCTAGCCATTAATTTGGATCGTGTGTTCTGAGCCAAAGGCTACTGTGGGTGGGTAACGCTGTATCCAATGTTCTCAGGTTAGTAAGGTAGATATTACCGTTTGTTATCAATAGTACGCAATAATACCTTATTCATAACATGATAATGTTATCAAACAGTAACGTAATATTTATCAAAAATATACTTTAACATATAGACATTAGTGGATACTTTCAGAATATGAATGCTAAAACTGAAAATCGACAGTTATAATTTGTCTATCATACGAATATTCAAACAAAAATAGGCGATGTTAAAAAATAATAATAATATAAAAAACAGTCAATACTTTTTTTATATTTTTTCAGGATTTTAATATTTTTAGAATGATCCTATTTATTTTTATTTTCTTATCTGCCTATTTATGAAATATACAGTAAAGGACAGTTTGTTTTTTTATTTTTTTAACGTCACTTAATGCTACTGTGGCTGATCGGACGATGCTACAGTGTTAGTCCTAAATTTTGCCTATCCAGGTTTTATTAGGTTAGGGTTTTTTTAACTTTTAACGTCCCCTCCGAAGGACCGCCTAACTAAGGATTTTTACTCCCATTAAAAAATCCTTGGAACACCCGTTGACTTTAAGCATAGGAGACTATTATGGTAGCCACCCTGCTACGGGTGATCCCGTAAAGGACGACAGTATTGCGGTCGTTAGAATTTTCGAATTCCAGTTTTCAACGGAAATACACGTTTTAGGGTCCCCTGATTCCAAATAACCAAGTAGCGCAAAAAGGTATGCGTGAATGCTTCTGTGTGTGTGTGTGTGTGTGTGTGTGGTAAGTCTAGCGCGAACACGAACAGTTGTATGAAACTGAAATTTCATATTTAAGACAACAATACCCCTGAGATGTTACATGAACTTATTCATCAAAATCGGCGAACCAGAAAAGCAACTATAGACTATGCATTTTACACCTTTACACAATTTCCTCCAAACCTGCTCTAGCGATTTTGATTAAACTCTATACGAGTATATCGATGAAAAATTTAATGGGATTTACTATGATGTAGGTTTCATTCTGAGTTGGTTTGAATTTTCTTCCTTAAAAGTACTCTGAATTTTTTTTAGACTGAAAAATTAACCATATCATCTAGTCAGTATCGATAAAAATTCTGTAAATTTATAAGTTCAACAAAATTTTATATCAAACTAATGGAGAAAAGACCAAAAATATTTTTTATGCAGTGTTTTAACATAAGAATAGTAATATAGATGCATAAATACCGTTGGAAAGCTAAAGATTTTAGAAAAATATTATCTTGTACACAGAATTGTAATAGATAATGGAGAGTGATGAAAACTAAACTGATAAAACTAACTCATTGTTCTAGATAATAATGTAATCAATTATTTAATAAACCTCATGTTTCTATTGAAACATCTCTCCTAACTGCGAAAAACTTTTATTATTTACAGCATAGCAATACGTGTTTCAAATTCGTAAAATATTCGTGACTTCGTTCATCAGTGATCTCCTGGAATACAGTTTTCCAATTTAATAAGCTTTGATTCCATTTTAATTAGGTTGAGGTATTTCGTGTAACAAGCTAGTAATCGCCTTCCAATTTTGTAAAACAACCATGGAATATCAAATTGTTGAACAGGCTTTTATATATACGTTTTTCAGCACAAAGATTTACAATAAATTATTCAAATTATTTACCTCGAATAAATTAATATGATAGGTGAGTTAATTCTAAAAATGTTTAGATTTCACATTTTTCTCTATTTTTAAAAATAAAAAATTAAGGGCGTATGTAGGTTTTTTTAAATAATCACTTCCGGTATCCTGATTAGAAAACTCTATACAATTTTTTTTCTGTATTCAATTATTGAATTAAAACATTTTTAATCAGCTGCCATTTTAAAACATATCGGCTTATAGCAATGTTGAGGTGTAAGAATCAAAGTATTTTTGTGCAAAATCTCGAAAAATCGGTACAGTAGTATCGGACAGAGGACCGTGGACATAAGGATTTGTTTATTACAATATATTTATATTATCATTACTAAGAATATTAACTAATATTATTAAATTTGATTAAAGGAGAATGTCATTTGATATACTTCAATTATTACCTTCAAAAACTCATATAGTTTATTTTAGTTCTTTATTTTCAATAAGTCTTTCTAATAGAGCAAAAAAAAAAAAAGTTTGAGGTCTTGCGTTTTAAGATAGGTAGGACTCTGACGTAGGACGTAAGGTAGTAATTGGAGCTAAGTGGCTGCATAACAGCCTCCTATGCCAAAGGTGACGGGTTCAAACCCGCAGATGGTCCTAGGATTTTTTAGTGGGAGTAAAAAATCCTTAGTTATTCCATCCTTCTGAGGGAACGTTGAAAGGTGGTCCCGAGCCTGTGCGATGTCAGGTACTCGTTAAAGATCCTCATCCTAATAAAACCTGGAGAGGCAAAATTTAGGACTCCCACTGTAGCATCGTCCGATTAGCCATAGTAGCATAAAGGCGTTAAATAATAACAAACAAAACGTAGATCAATGAAATTAAAAAAATCGGTCCGTCGCGTCCATCATTATCTTCTGAATCTATTCCAACGTTTTTCGAAATTGCCACAAAATTGATACGTAAAAAACGGTAACTTATTTTATAACCCAATATTTCCAAGTAGCGTAATGCCAGAGATGCAAACAAGCATTTTTTTTTTTCAAAAGGGGATAAGAAAAAAGGAAATAGAGTTGACATTTACATATATGAATAATCCAGCAAACGTAATCAGGTCAGATTACATTATACAAAGTCTATATCAGTATACATTTTAAGGAAAACATATTTTCCTGCAGCAATAGTTGCATATGAATACGTCAACGAAATTATCAATTTTGTCCCAACCTAATTAATATTCATTAAACGATACAAAAAGAGAACAGTCAAGTCGAACCATGAAGGAATTCCTCAATGAATGAAAACAAAATTTCGAACATCCGAATTCATTCCCATTGAGGGTAGGTATTTAGTTTCGCAAACAAACAACACTGATAAGTGAAACAGAATACACAAATGGCAAAATATTTACCTGGATTCTACGAATGTCTGCGGACAACAAAGAACTATCAGAGCGAATATTAACGTCCATAGGTGTCACGTTGAGGTCCTCCAATCACAAAACTATCCGCTTACAATCCCATTCCATGTATTGTCGCTTTTCCACTTGGCGATCGTTAATAACTTCACAACATGGCTATTAATTTCAACAAATTTAATATATTTTTTTAATCACGTTTCATGATTCCTTAATCGACCAGCGATTAATAAAAGCAAGCTGTTGCTATTTTAGATTAAGGAAACATCTACGGAGCAAGGTCTGGTAAGAGTAAAAAATATGTTCTGGCCTCTCCCTTAAAAATGGAGTAAAAAATCTTGTGGAAAATTAAAAAATAGGAAACACATAATTACCCTGAAGGTTTTCTGTAGTTCCAAACGCAGAAACTTCTCGTTTCCTCACTCATTTCCCAACTTCAGTGGTGCACGTAGGCCTCAAAGAGCCAAGTAAAGAGACTCATGAACTTTGTTTTCAGTTCCACGAGGTACTTTAATTAGGTAGTACACGAGTGTATTCTTAGGTCATTCCTTTACCAAAAAATAGAAACCAGCACCCTTCCTACATCCACATTTTGTTTTATATTAATTAATTAATTTAAATACTTAATTCACTATCATGAAACCTTCCGAATTTTATATTCCATCCTATAGAGCTTGTAAGTTCCACTGAATAGTGATATTCCATTCCTTAAATAGATGTCTTTCTACATGGTTATACGCATTCAAATATTTCCTTTTCTAACTCCTCTTACCCCGAACTAAATTAAATTAAAATTTTGATTACAGATACTCAACTATTATAATGGCTGAATCTCGCGGGTTTTCCTACAGATTGAAAGTTAAGTAACTTATTCTAATCATTGTGGATTGATTAAAATGCATTCTGTTTGACCTTTACGAAATAAACAGTAACTAGCCCCGGCTGGTTTCAAACCACCGACGTGCGAGTGTGGCTATAATAATAGTGCCATAACTATATGGTCTGATTGGTGAACCCTTGGTCAAGTCAACATTTGTTGTATTATTGTTTGTTTATTCATTTAACGTCCCTTTATGCTGCTATGGCTAATCGGGCGATGCTACAGTGGGAGTCCTAAATTTTTCCTATCCAGGTTTTATTTATTAGGATAGGGATCTTACCTGACATCGTACCTGATATCGCACAGGCTCGGGACCACCTTTTAATGTCCCCTCAGAAGGACGGCATAACTAAGGATTTTTTACTCCCATTAAAAAATCCTAGGATCACCTGCGGGTTTGAACCCGTGACCATTGGCATAGGAGGCTGTTATGCTAACCATCCAGCCACAAGTGGTCCCCATTTGTTGTTGTAGAAAGGATCCCATACGTCTACCGGGGTATCAAAACGTTAATAAATATTGAGAAGAAGGAGTGATATTTGTAAAGACCACTTACCCAGTTGATCTTCATCAAAAATTTATATATGTATGTATATAAATATACATATATATATATATATATATATATATATATATATATATATATATATATATATTATATATATATAATGTCGGAAGCATATTTATTAAAAAACTAGCATTTTGCCTAGAGCTATCAAACTTATGAACAAAGTGTCCTTCCCCTCCGAAACAGATAATAATACTTTAATATCTTTCGGGAAAGTTGATGCGAAATTTCATAAAATCGTAATGCCCAAACTTATAATTTGAAGGAAGTTGGAAAATTCACTTTTTACCTCATTCCGCCTCCTGCGCAGCCTGAATATTCCAATTTTCCTCCGTCTTCTGTTATTTATTAAAACTTTTACAATTGGGAACCAATTTCTTGAGAGCTTGACGAAAATACGTCAGCTGTAATAAGCGGGACAATACATTTTCGAAATAACAGCTCCTCCTTGTTATATTTAATATATAGTACAACAATGAAAATGCACATTTAAGTAGTGCAATATAAACATGAATGAAAATCAACAGTTTTAGGGTAATTAAATTTTATGAGCAAGATTTCATCAATGAAAAACAGGTTCCGCAACCTATTAGAACAATTAAACCTCTGTAAATTCCTTAAGATGAGGCGCTCGATCTTAAAGGAGTAGTTTTGGTAACACTGAGGTCTAGAAGAAACTTATTCTATTAATTCTAAGTTATGAAAATTTTATTTTTGTTGAATATTATGTTTTACGACCAAGAGTCTCAAAACTAGTTATTAAAACAAATACTAAACAAATTACCAATAATATCTGATGATTCTTCCAAAATGGATACTAATTTCTAAACAGACACCAATGCATCAAAAATAGGAGATGTTTGTTTTAACACTACTGTTCTATTAGTTGCTAAACATTTTTTATACACTTAAATGAGAATCTGTAATTTTTAAGAATATGTTATTTTTGTATTCAAAAACAAAGATGAATATCGTTATGATAATATCGTTACTCTAAAGTTTTAACGTTATATCTTTATTAAGACTGGTCCGTTTTATCTCTCTCAACATCGTTTCCGGCATTTCTTTTATTAGATTCATCAATTGTTTCATTAGACCTATCTTCAGAGTCCCCAGGTGCTAAAGCGTCTCCGACAGGTATGTCGAGTAGAAGTTTCTCAATCCAGTGTCTCGCCGACAGTATTTTCTGCGAGTATTCCTACTCTGCACTTTTAACACCAATAAGCCTCCTACATTCTTGACATTCTCATCCCTTGTTCATAGTTATTGGGTTGTTTCACATGAAATGTCCGTTTTTATAGTTTCTGAAATATATAAAGGATTTTGCAGGTCTCTGTTGTTTTCTTCCGAATGTTAACATATTTAAAGTAAACAGTTACTAATCCTCTACCTTTGTATTATAAACATTAGCTTCCCAATCAATTACCCACTTTTTAGTATACCTCCAAATATAAACACGCGATTTTTCAGTAATATTTTTGTACGAGTTTAAACTCGGCCATTCAGCAGCTGAGGCCGCTAAAAATATTTGCACGGCGTTTGGGTAAGGGAGTTTTAATGAACGAACTATTCGTCGTTGGTTTGCTAAGTTTTCAGCTGGGGATACCGACTTGGAAAACTTGCCCCGAGAAAGACCTCCGTCCGTAATAGACAACGATGTCCTCAAACATACAGTAGAAGGAACAGTTAAAGGACTCACAGCACAACTAAATGCAGGTGCATCTACCGTTTCCAGACATTTAAAGTGTATTGTGAAAGTAAAAAACCTCGATACATGGGTACCTCATGATCTCACTGAGCGGCAGCAAGACCCCATGTTTCAAAACATACCGTGCAAAAACCACTAGAGGTGAAACCATTACCTTTACAACGTACTGCAATGAAATTGACCAAACGCACACAAAATAATTAAAAAAAACAACCTGGATTGGTAAATCGGAAGGGGCCTATACTCTTTCACGACAACGCTAGACCCCATGTTTCAAAACATACCGTGCAAAAGTTGATAGAACTAGGCTACGGAGTTCTTCCGCACCCAACATATTCTCCCGACTCGTCTCCAAAAGACCTGTTCAGGAATTTAGACAACTTCGCCAAATGAAAACTTTTTGAAAATGATGATCAAGTGAAAAGTGCGTTTTCAGATTTAGTTTCACTTCAAAGCACAGAGTTTTTGGTGTCACGTTGGGAAAAATGTGTAGAAAAAGAAGGTAAGTACTTCGAATAAAATAACCTTGTTTTCATATCACATTTTAAATAATAATCCTTTACCTTGAAAACGGACATTTCATGTGACACAACCCAATAGTAATAGTACATTTTTGAAATCTCAATTGTAATATGCTTATTTTGGAAAATTTTGTTTTCAAACTGGGAAAATTATTTATTGTTTTTCCTTTGTTGCTTATCAAATTCTATTATTATTTATATTAATCTGTTTTTATGACTACTAATAGTGTGTTGTGGTTACTTATTTTCTCATAAATAGAATTTAAGGAATTTTACAACTTCTAATCAATACATTCGTTTACTACAAGATCCCAGCCCACTAACCTCGATTTTCCTTTTAATCGAACATCATTCTTTAAAAATTCTTTTACTTTGCGTGCCACATCGTTCTGGAATTCCATACCTACTTCTATACGAAAATCATCTTCTTTAACCTCATTTAAAATTGTTCCTTCATCTCCTCAGTCATCCTTTTTTCGAGTAATTGTAAACGAAAAGTTATAATAATGGTCAAATTTCCTTTCCTCTTTTTTGTTTTTCTCTATGATCTTATGATATTAGTAAGGAGTACAATAATAATATCCCTTCATACACATATGTCTATATAATTATAAACATATATATAATACTATCATTCCATTAAAAGGTCTGAGTATTAGAGGAGACCCAACCTCTATAAAGTGGGTAACCAAAACAATTGTAGACAAATACCATTTTTTTATAGTTCCATTCCCTACTTTTATAAAAAATGTTACTAGTAGTATCTCATACAAGTAGCAGTATTAACTAATTTTAAAAATAATATAAGTTTATCCTCTTAGTGTTTTTAAATGTTTTTGTTTCTGTGCCAGACACAACACTCAGTTTCTAAACTCTACTGTTATTCTTAGGGGACTAAAGGTTCCAGAATAAAATTTACTTTTCATTCTTCCTTTAATCTAATTGTTTTAGTTTTTACTGCACAAATGGCAAATAATTTTTTTTTAATAATTAAATAATTTCTTATTAAACAAAACCAAAGAAGAGATAATATTTATAATATGATACATACTTCAGTTAATTGAGATATAAAATCTCAGTGAGGTTTTAACGCGGCAAGAAAGAAATTTAGAGTGATAATATTTTGCTAAAGTGGTTTTAATAATAATTACCAAAAGTACCAACTATAAATAATCAATAAATAGGTAATATTCTAATTTACATCGCTCTAATAGCATCGTTACCGCAGTAAACAGTTAAAAAGATAATTTAATTTGAAAGCAGGATCTGGAAATAGACGCTAAGCTCACCTTTACAGTGTAGTCACTGTTTAAGGAACTCAACTATTTTTATCGTTCTGTTTACACAATTACTGCGCACAGAGTTATATTGAATTATTTATAATCTCCGGCCATTAAAAAAAAACTATTATTTATACTATTATAGAGGTGCTTATTACTAATAACACTGTGAAGAGAATTCATAGAACCTGATTACTTGTTGATAAATTTTACAACGCTATAAAGTGAATATCTTCTGTGACATTATTCAACTATTTTGTGGCTGCAAGCCCAAAGATAATCCAAAAGATTCGAATAATATATATATACATTTTTAAAAAAAATTATTTATTTATATTTACAAATGCATATGTTAATACATCAAGTAAATGAGTTATCAAATAAAAGACATGAAGAGAAGCTGCCCGTTGGTATCTACAGTTGGTATCTAAACTAGAAGGTCGCGAGGCCATCTTCTTTTCAGACGCCTCGGAGGATTGTCAGGAATGGAAGAGGAAGCAAGGCTTGAAACATGTGGATGAGAGTGGGATTGGAATTTTCCATGGAAGGATTTATACTGGTTCGGGCCAAATCAGCTACATATGGAACATTATTGTCTTTATGGATGAGCTTATTCGTGATAAAGTAAGGAGCGTTGAGGATTTTCTGGAGGATTTTTAATTGTAAGGATTGAAGACTTTAATGGTTTAGTAGTGACCCAAAGCTCAACTCCGTAAATCTAGATAGGTCTTATGATGGTGATATAGATGAGCCTTTAGCAAACAGTACCAAGAACAAACTTAACTCTGACAAAGTATAACAAAACTGACACACCGCACTATGTACTAAGAGAAAAATACAATGAATTTATATGTGATCATTCAGATTACACAAAAATATTCACAGACGGGTCAAAAATAAATGATCAAGTTGGGCTGTCTATTGTTACACCCGTAAGTATCCTTAAATTCAAACTGCCTAACCTAAGTAGCGTATATACCGCGGAACTTGTAGCAATATTAAATGCACTTGAATTCATTAGGTCACGTGATGAGTCAAAGTTCGTTATATGCACCGATTCCCTATCCACCCTTAAGAGCCTTCATAATATTTGCATTGATAACCCACTAATTAATAAGATCAGAAAATATATGGGAGATTTAAAAATACTGAAAAAAGAACTTGTGTTCTTGTGGATTCCATCCCACGTAGGCATTGATGGCAATGAGGAAGCGGATAGGGCTGCGAAAGAAGCTGCATTGTCAAACGTCCAAATCCTCCCAACTTACATCAACGAAGACGTAAAAAATTACCTTAAGGTAAAAATATATCAGGCTTGGGAACAGATGTGGTCGGAACTTGACAACACCAATAAATTAAGAAATATCAAGCAATCGCCTGATCCATGGTATACATCATTGCGAAGTAATCGTCGCGAGGAAACTGCTTTGGCGAGACTTCGCATCGAACCTAGCAGGCTCACACATCTCCATCTCATCCTTAGGCAGCCCGAACCAATGTGTGACTTGTGTAGAGTGCCTCTCTCAATAAAACACATAATTGAGAACTGCCCCAAATTCCAAGTACAAATGGATAAACTTAACCTAGCTAGATCGTTGAGTGAGAGTTTGAAGGACTCTAATGAAACAGTTAGTTCACTGATTAGGTTCGTCAAAGAATGTTCTCTGCTCCCGGAACTATAAGAAAATAAAATAAAGAAAGAAAGAAAAAAAAATAAAATAATAGTAGTAATAAAAATATATATATAAAAATAATAAATGAATAAAGAAAAAAATGGAATAAATTCACTAATCCAGAATGTGTCAACAAAAGAATAATAAAAATTAATAAACAATAAAAAATAAATTAATTAATAATAAAAAAATAAAAAAATAGAAGGAAAAATAAATAAATAAAAAGAAGAAAAAAAGAGTAAAACAAATCTGTTACTACAAATTTATTCGGTGCTAATAACCAAGAGGTTGAGCACCTACTCCAATACCCTAACCCTAACCCTGGATGAGCCTTTTGTTGTTATGTGGGAGGTTGGAGCGTCTGTCTAGTAACTGTTGAAGTAACCGAAAGCGGCGAGCAGTTTCTTGTCGTTTTAGTATAGTCTGCGGATTCTATACTATTAAGCAGTAGTATTGGTAGTGGATCTTTTCAACTGGGACAAACGGAATATTATTAAAGGATACTGTAGGGCAGGATGTCATGGATAAAATATTTAAGGTAAATAGAATGTTTATTTATTTATTTATTATTATGTGTATATTATAATTTTGTACAAAATATTAATAGAAATTAAGAATAGAGAATGGTAAAGTTCATACTTATCTAAAAACGGGAGTTATATTAATTACGACATTAGTTTCACTCAGTCTATATAAAATTATAAAAAGCGTTCACCTGTGGTAGAGTGGTTAGCAAAACACCCTTCTATTTTTAAAGCCGCGGATTCAACCTGGCAGATGGGCCTAGGAGTTTTGATGGGAGTGAAAATTCTTGGTTATGCCGTCCTTCGGAGGGGAAGTAAAATTGCGGTCCCGAGCCTTTCTTGTCGTTGAAGATCTCTATTCCTAATTACACCTGGATGCACAGAACTTAGGACTCACTGTAGCATCGTTCGACTAGCCAATAAAGTACCGTTAAATGAATAAAAAAACAATTATACATGAATGTAGTATTTCAAAATCCTTTACTTCTACAACCCCATTCGTTCTGATCTTAGCCAAACGGCTGTGCAAGAAAGTAATTAGGCCGAGATATATTGAATTATATATTTCTTTTGAATAAGTTTTATACATCTTGTGTAACATTTGTATATTGTTTTTTATATGTGATAAGTCAATTATGATTCTTCTGACATTATATATTTATCAACTATTTTATATACATTTCTAAATATATACACTGATTTAAATCAGTACTACTAAATTATTAGATAATTATAAAAAAAAACATTCATAATAAAACAAAAATTAAAGGAGGCACAGTTATCCTGATCATTTTTCTTCACTGACAATACAACTCATTCGCATCATTTAAAACTATGCTCAAAATTAATGGTTCTAACTAAGACGCCTTACTCTTAAAGAGTTTGTTGCTTGAATCGTCGAATGTGGGGTCGTTGATGTTCAACATCAGGTTAGCACCACTCAAGAAGACTCTGTTTTGAGAACCAGCAATAGTTCTTGAGATACTCTGAGCAGCTCTGATCTTTCTCAGCTTCAAGTAACCTGGATTCCTCGAGACAGCTTCACCCAACATTTTTGCTGCTTCGGCTTCACCCTCAGCTTGTAAAATTTTCTGCTGCCTTTCTTGTTTGGCTCTTTCCACAACGAAAATATATATATATTTATTTACATGACCAACAGGGCTATTTTTACATCAATAAATATCACATAGCATAAACAGAAGTACAAAATTCTTGAATCACTTTTATAGCATAGACTAGAATAAAGAGATTATAATTTTTAATAGATAATAGTCAAAGGGCGTATAATAAAGGAATGAGACAATGAGGGGGAAAAAACGACTTAAGTTGTAAGCCGTTAAAATAATTAAACCACTCAAAACGCTAACTACTTTAAAAACTTTTAAAAAATCTCATCTACGAGATAATTGGAAGTTGTAAAATTCCTTAAATTCTATTTATGAGAAAATAAGTAACCACATCACACTGTTAGAAGTCATGAAAACAGATAAATATAAATACTAATAGAATCTGATAAGCAACAAAGGAAAAACAATAAATAATTTTCCCAGTTTGAAAACAAAAATTTCTAAAATAAGCATATTACAATTGAGATTTCCAAAAGGTACTATTACTATTGGGTTGTGTCACATGAAATGTCCGTTTTCAAGGTAAAGGATTTTTGTTAAAAATGCGATATGAAAACAAGATAATTTTATTCGAAGTATTTATCTTCTTTTTCTACACATTTTTCCCAACGTGACACCATATTTTTTATCCCGGAACTGAGTTTTGAAGTGAAACAAAATCTGAAAACGCACTTTTCACTTGATCATCATTTTCAAAAAGTTTTTATTTGACGAAGTTGTCTAAATTCCTGAACAGGTGATAATCTGTTGGAGACAAGTCGAGAGAATATGGTGGGTGCGGAAGAACTTCGTAGCCCAGTTCTTTCAATTTTTGCACGGTATGTTTTGAAACATGGGGTCTAGCGTTGTCGTGTAAGAATATAGGACCCTTCCGATTTACCAATCCAGGTTGTTTTTTTAATTATTTTGTGTGGTCTTTAATTTTAATTATTTGGTCGATTTCATTGCAGTACGTTGTAGAGGTAATGGTTTCACCTCTAGGTAAAAAGGTGTAATGAATTATCCCAGCCATGGACCACCATACTGTAACCATCTGAAAACTTAACAAACCAACGGCGAATGGTCCGTTTATTAAAATCCCCTCCCCCAAACGCAATAGTGTTTCCATGTTCATATTAGGAGGTATACTAAAAAGTGGGTAATTGATTGTGAAGCTAATGTTTATAATACAAAGGATTAGTAATAGGTTTACTTTAAATATGTAAACATTCGGAAGAAAACAACAGAGACCTGCAAAATCCTTTACGTATTTCAGAAAATATAAAAACGGACATTTCATGTGAAACAACCCAATATATTCATTCTAGGAAATTTTACAGGATGTACAAAACTCTCTCATTACTATATTATTAAACCAACTTATTTGATTCTTTTCGCATTAAAATCTGGATTTTTTTATTTTATTAATAACACTATATTAAAGTTGTCATGAAATGTTTTAGTATGATTTGGAATGAAACTAAATGAGTAATTGGTGCCTATGAAAAATAATTGCATTGCTAAAGGACTTGAGATTTCATTAGTTAAAATTAAAATAGAGGTAGTTTAAAAAAAAACTAAATGAGGATAATACAAATATTATAAAAATGTCTTTTAGCACCTTTTGGAAATCAACTTTTCGTTAAATAAATAATTATAAATCAACTATTGATGGAACAAAATATTCAGTAATGAAAATACATAAATATACTAATAAATATTTACGCTTTATCTTGTTAAATCTAGAAATTATTAGTAAGAAGAGAAAAATGAACAATATTGGAACTACGTGGCTTCAATAGGTAAACAAATCCTTCTAACATAATGCGTTTCATTGTTTTTATTCGTTTGTTTGTTTATTCGTTTAACGTCACTTTATGCTACTATGGCTAATCGGACGATGCTACAGTGGGAGTCCAAAATTTTGCCTATCCAGGTTTAATTAGGATAAGGATATTAAACGAGTACCTGACATCGCACAGGCTCGGGACCACCTCTTAACGTTCCCTCCGAAGGACGGCATAACTGAGGATTTTTTACTCCCATTAAAAAATCCTAGGACCACCTGCGGGTTTGAACCCGTGACCTTTGGCAATTTATTTTATTTATTTATATATATTTTGTTTATAGTTTTTATTTGCTTATCATCACTTTTATTCATTAAAGACTTTCATTATTATTGTTATATTGAATCCTCTGTTTACAACCCTTCAGATTTCTCTGTGAGTATCTAGTTTAAAGTGCGATTTCAAATTTCAGATTTTCTTCAGAATCAGTAGTGGTAAAAAAAAAAAAAAAATGTAAATGATCAAGAAGGATTAATGGAGAGCTGAACAAAGATCACGATCCTATTGTTTATAATTATTTTAAAATATTTAAAGGAAACTAAAATAAATTTGCCAATAATCTTTAAAAAAATGCAATATTCTTTAACACTTCTTTATATAATTAGAATACTTCAAAACTCTTAATTTATATTATTTAATATTTCCAATAAGACTAAATACTAATTTTCAAATTCTTAACTGTGATAAAGCTTTTTATTATCATACAAAGTTTGGATTATACCAAGTATTTCATATTTTGTAACATTCTAATAATTCTGTGATATGTAGAAAATAAAAAAATAAGAGGGAACATAACTTTTTCCCGATAAAATGTCTGGTCTACCGTTATAGATAATACTTTTATAGTTCAAAGTGATACTACCACCACTGTCGCAACCCATTCTCAGAGCGACTCTCTTGGAAATGAAGATCACAAAGTTTACTACAAATACCTCGGCAAAGGAGACGAGGTTATACTTGGATAATGATGCCGATCACTATGCCGTGGTAAAACTATTCCGTCGTGATGATAAGGTGCAATTCCACACCTATGCACCTCGCGGCACCAAGAGGACAAAGAAGTTTGTGGTTCATGGCTTCGATGTTGACAGTGATTTAAATATGTTCGCCACTGAAGTGAAACAAAGGCTGCCAGGATTCGTGATGGCCAAGCGCCTGACCAAACGACAAGGACAAGTAACCTACCCGATTGAAGCCATCTTGCTCATCACTGAGCCTACGGTAAAAATCGAAAATGTACAGGCTCTTCGCCATGTGAACCAGGTTAGATTTAGGGTAACCCCCTTTAAAGAAGATAAATGCCCAGCACAGTGTCGAAACTGCTTAGAGTTTGGGCACACCATGAAATACTGCGGGAGGACAGTAAAATGCCCCCGGTGCGCCCAAACTCATGAAGAAAGAAGCTGCCCACGACTTGCACCAATCAAATGTGCCAACTGTAGTGGAGCCCATCATGCCTCCTCCAAAGAGTGTCCCCGCCGGCAAGAACTGATCCAGATGAGAAAGAGGACAATTATAAATGTAGCAGCCCCTTCAAGTAAGACAAGTAGGCTAGTCAACCCTAACTTGGCTTTCACTGAACTACTTGGCGGACCCGCCGGGCAGCAACAGCAGCAGCAGCAGCTACAGAGAACATCCCCAACATCGCATCATGAAGAAGCTGAACCAATGACAGCACCCGCTCACTCCTCAACATCGCAATTCACATTAAATACACAAGCACATCCAAGCAATGCTCTATTCAACGCCCAATTCGCAGAGATGATGGCAACTGTTCGAGAAATGATGAAGATGCTGACGAAGATCATCGCTAAGCATTATGACTGAGCACTTAGTTATTTCCTATAATATTCGAGGCCTACTACTGAAGAAGGCTGAAATAGAACTCCTCCTGCAGCAGCACCGGCCATCGGTGGTGGCGCTGACCGACACTATACTACCCACCTCTGCTTCACTGTATTTTCAGGGGTATATTGCATACCGGGAGGCTTGTCAACCCGGGGCTAACGAGGCCGTAGTGATTCTGGTTCGAGGAGATATCCCATCGAGGTTGGTACCTAACCCAGTAGCTTCTACAGAGGGTACTCATATAGTCACAGTAGATGTTCGATTAAAACAACGTTTTACTTTCTGTTGTGTCTATAGGAGACCCAAGGCTATATTAACATCTATGAAGCTATTGCTGCAGCACGCCCAGGATAAGAGTCGGTTTGTCATCTTAGGGGACTTCAACGCCCGGCACACTGCCTGGCTGTGCGGTAGCAACAATCCGATGGGTACCTATATCACCAAGACCAGGATGGCTGTCTTCCACCCCGGAGTGCACACCTTTAGGCATGCGGCCCGACCTGACTGGACATCCACACTTGACCTACTCCTGACCAGGGACCTTCACACTGTTACTGAGTGCCTAGCGCTCCCATACGGACCGTCGGACCACCGGCCTGTGCTATATGCCTTTGAGGGAACTCCAGCAACACCACCCGCGAGCAAGTTCCTCTTCCACAAGGCCGACTGGAAAGGATATAGGGCTAGTGTGGATGATACCCTACCAAAGATACAGTACTTAAGAACTGTTAAAGAGGTGCAGAAGGCGATCTCGGATATCACCACCACCGTCCATGTATCAGCCAATCTTACCATACCAAGGTTTAGTCCTCAGCCAAACGCCTTCAGGAAACCACCGAGCCACATTCTTGCTCTCATTGCACAAAGGAACAACCTGAGGAATATTTTCCACCGAACTTGTGACTACGGCTTGAAACCGGCCATCAATGCGATGACCCGGCAGATAGCCAGCCTCATGCGTGAATGGAAGACTTTCCTATGGCACGAGCAACTCCGTAGGACTCATGATGATCATCGTCAGTTCTGGAGACTTGTGAGGTCACACGTTACTAAGAGGAAGACTGTACACCTTACATCAGGTGGCACCCTATTATCCCCTGAGGAACAGGCTGAACTCTTGGCCGATTCTTATAAGGCGAGGGAAGATGATCGGCTGTTAAATGCTCCCACACTACCTGCGGGAAGACCAACGTCCCCTAATGAAAAGAGGATATTCTCCACCTTCGGACAGCTTGAGTCGGTACTACGACGCACCAAGGGTAACAAGGCTTCGGGACTGGATGATATTCCGTATGTACTATTGAAGATGCTACCTCGGAGGGGTAAAGCCTTCTTATTAAACATTTTTAACTCCTGTATGCGGATCTCATACTTCCCCGATGACTGGAAGCAAGCGATCATAGTGCCGCTAAGTAGGCTACTTAAGCCTGGGAAGAATGGAGACTCACCAGAGCATTATCGGCCTATCAGTCTCCTTTCGCATATGAGCAAGGTGTTCGAGAGGCTGATCCATCACCATCTGCTAGAGCACTGCAGTGAGGAGTCCATCATTCCACCAGAACAGACCGGGTCCTCACGAGGCGTAGCCTGCGATCATCATTTAGTGAAACTTCAGAGGCACACCATAGAGCGTATGACGAAGAACAATGAAGCCACGGCGTTCATCTCGCTGGACTGCACACAGGCGTTTGATTGCGTATCCCACGAGTTACTGCTTCGCCAGTTGGAAGACTATCGTTTTCCAGCTTCATTATGCCGATTGATCAGAAGCTACTTAAGCGGGAGATCCTTCGTCGTAAGGGTAGGCGATAAATTGTCAACTTCAAAGGACACCATTTGTGGGGTTCCTCAAGGTTCTGTATTGGGACCACTATTGTTTGTGATCTTTACAGCAAAAGTGATCTCAATGAAGCACCCAATGGCACTGGTAGCAGCTTACGCCGATGACATTGGCATCTATGCTTCTAGTATGAGACCGAAAAGGGCTCTCACCCTGGCACAAGGAGCATCGACCACTATTGTAGATGAGCTGAAGGAGATTGGCATTAGGGTGAACCCGAAGAAGACAGATGCTATTGTCATGTCGTTCCAGAAGGGGAAGAGCGCTTTGCCCACTGATTTTAAAGTGAACGGAGAAACACTGCCAGTCTCTAATTCAATCTCTCTACCTGGGCGTCACTCTAGATAGGCACCTCACCTTATCTAGTCACGTACGGGAACGACTCAAACTGGCCAGGAGAAAGAGCTATAGACTTAATCATCTACTCACGTCACCTCAGCTCTCACTGAGGCTGAAACTACAGATCTACAAGGCTATAATACGTCCGACTATGCTCTATGGTGCGCCCTTGATGCGGCATCTGTTTAAGTCCACTCTCAAACAATTACAGACGTTCCAGAACTCCATCCTTCGGCGGATTGTCAGAGGTACCAACTTACAGAGGGCCAGAAACCATATCCTTCATCAGGAATTAGTATTGCCAACAGTGCCTGAATATATCAGCCGGAGGCACATTAAATTCTTTGATGGGCTGAAGGCCTGTGCTAATCCATTATTTTCTGATATCACCCCACCACCCAAGCCTGGGAGGTGGCAAGGATCACTACCTCTCGTTGACGTTGTCGCCGAGGGAAGGAGTTCGGACTATGTCTGAACTCAATTTATTGCCAAAACCCTGAAGAATGGTCCCTCCCATTTTGCAATGGATAAATAAAGGCTTAGAAGAAGCCCTTGAAAGATTACTAGTGCATCCAGCGCATATAGCAATCCTCTTTAGAATACCTCCGGGTAACAGAAGGACAAATCTGACAGCTATACATATTATATTTGTATTTGTATTTTGTTTGAAAATAAAACCAGAGGGTAAGAAAAAAAAAAAAAAAAAAAAAAAAAAAAAAAAAAAAAAAAAAAAAAAAAAAAAAAAAAAAAAAAAAAAAAAGTGATACTAGCTTTTTCACAGAAACAAACTAGTCTATAAAAGATTTATTGTTCACAGAGTTGCTTTATAAGCATTGAGTGTTTTGGAATTTTTCTAGTAATTTTCCACGCGAAATTCGCTCGTACCTTACCGGAGACATTATCCAATATGATTTACAACCCTTCCAGAAAATTGCTTTTGTAAGTAATATACCCTCTGCTTCCGCATCGCTATATTTAGAAAAGCATCGTCACGGAAATCTTACAATATTAACAGTAATCATGCAAAAGCATATAAAAAGTTTTTTACTACAACAATATCGTTTAGTTGAGGTAATATTTTACATTTTACGGTCCTATATTTATTCATTGGTTTAAATATGTACAGTGAGTGTCAAAAGTATTCGGAATTCACTACCATTCCGTAATTTATTTGCTTTTGACTTATTTTATATGTTTTTAAAGAGTTCATAACCACTTTATAATGTTAAAAGGAAGGTAAACAATAGCTCCAACCAAAAATTACAACGATAATCATTTTATTTTCAACGTTTTGAAAGTTTATTTACGAAAATATTAAGAATAGTGTATGTCAATGGTGTCAAAAGTATTCGGAATAACGTGGTTCCTAATTGTATTAATGCAGTGATCATAAAAAAACACCCAGTTGGTAAAACTTTTTGTATAATTATACATTTTAGCCGACTGGGAATTTATATTAGTAATTAATTGATTGTTCCGTGTGAAATAATATCCCACTCAACCACTTATTGTTTCTTGAGGCATTTTCATTTTGAATATAGTATTTCCTGATTTTCCTTTTTAGTAGGACCAACAAATAGTTAATTTAATTAGAAAGAGATAATCGAAGAGAGATTTCGAGAACTTTTTGATAATTTTGCAGCGACTAAATATAAATAGATAACGTATATATGTCCAGAGTCTGTGGTCGCGCGTATGTCAACAATTTAATTTATACGTAATTTTCTTTCTACTTTTAATTCTCGCTTTTCACACTTATAAAATACACAAACCTATCAATAATTCTGTACATAAATCCAATATTATTAAACTTTTTCAAAGAAAAACATACCTAACTATCACTGACCGCTCCAGGTATTTTACTAAGGCATACTAAATTCTTTACTTGGTTTCCTCCAAACCATAAATTCTTCATAAAAACCATGTATTTTAGTATGAGAGTCATATATAAACATTTTAATTCATGAACCTTCTCTTTAAATAAATGTTACAAACATTCAGCCTATTCTCTTATTGCCTTGCCTGCTGAAAGACTTCTTCCGGACTTCTTGTACCATGTTTTTCTTTTCGTCATATTTTTTTAGAACCCGGCGAACAATTTAAAAATATATTTTGTATCCAGAAGTTCTGAAAAATTCAGAAATTAGCTAAGGTTTACTCATTTAATGTATAGTTTTCTTATTAGATGAATAATCAGTCTTTCAGTTTTAACATTTAATATTTTTTGGACGCTCACCTTTTTGCTTTTATATTTTATTATTATATTATCTACATTTTACATAGCCATCCACATATTCTCATCAATTGTTTTTTAACATTTTAACTGTTTATATTTAAAAAATGATTCGAAACAGTTGTACGATCGTTGCGTTTTTATTTTAGGTCCTTATTTAAAAAAAAAAAATCTTTCCAAGATTGAGTCTACGTTTTTAAAAAAAAATAAACTTTCCGATAATCTGGTCAGTGATTTTCCTTTATCGGAGTCTCTTCTAAATATTTGTGAGTGAAAAAGAATTATATACATTCATAGTTGTGAAATATACTAATTAAATGAAAAGAAATACGAATTCCGAATACTTTTGACACTCACTGTATGTATTTATGGTAAGAGTAACTATAAAACATTTGACTTTACTAAGTCAATCAGGTATTTTTTTTTTTTTTTTTTTTTTTTTTTTTTTTTTTTTTTTTTTTTTTTTGACTTTTTCACCTACGTGCATATAAAATTAATGGTAAGAGAAAGTATTGCGATCATTAAAGCTTTCGAATTCGAGTTTTTACCTGAAACAACT
Source organism: Piezodorus guildinii (assembly GCA_023052935.1). Classification (NCBI taxonomy): domain Eukaryota; kingdom Metazoa; phylum Arthropoda; class Insecta; order Hemiptera; family Pentatomidae; genus Piezodorus; species Piezodorus guildinii. The sequence goes on along the minus strand of CM041297.1, from coordinate 39,396,573 downwards.
ACGCTGAGCTATCTATGCGTATTTTAAAAAGTATATGTCCGCGATCTTACAGAAACTTATTCGTTACCAGAAGAGCCATTTTATACCTTGTTTATTGCACATTTTTACGATTTTTTATAAACGTCTTTTAACAATTTTGATTAAACTCACTATATTGATAAGAAATTTAATTTGAAAGGTAGTAGCACTGTGTAGGTTTCATGCTGATTAAAATACTTTTACAGGGCTTAAATGCCAATTTTAAAAAGTTTTCTTCCTTTGAATTGCCTTTAATTTTGTAGAGTGGAAAAAATTAACTATTTCATAAAAAACGGGTGAATATAAAAGTTAAACGAATTTGATAATGAAGAAAAGCAAAAAGAGCAGAAATAGTCTTATTTCTTTTATTTTTATTTTTTTTTAATATAGTAATATAGATGTACAATATACCGTTGGAAAGCTAACTATTTTATAAATTATATTATCTTATACACAAATTTATATGAAGTAATGGATAGTGATTTAAAACGGATAACACTAAGTGATTGTTTAGATTATTTATTATTATATGGAATGAATGATTTCTTATAGCCTTGATACTCATTGCCCCAGAATGTGATAGATTGTATTATTTTTTAATAAATCAATTATTTAAAAAAATTAAATAATATAAAATATTATTTAATCCGAAACACAATTTCTTTTGATAATCAATGTAATTCTTAAACTTTTTTCAGCTCTAACCCTTTTATAGAAGTTCTAAAATCGATTATAACAACGGAGGCAAGTAAATTCGTGTGTTGCACAAGAAAGGTTTTGATAAATATATTTAATGACTGAACTTGTTTGTTTTTTTACCTGATTCTAATTTCATTCCATATTATAAATAAAATAATATTTAGTTATAAGGGCTTTGTATTTTTTTTCAGTAACTTGAAACGCTAATGATATTTTTAGTTACAAAAAGCCATAAACGTGTGGAAACAAAAAGAGCATTAAACATGCTAATTTTACACCAACTGCATTCTGCATTCTTAAGTTTTTACGGGCCGTAGTTCAGTTTCAACATTCTCGTGTAATATTGGCAAACACCATCTTCGAACGAACGAATTACTCTAACAATACGTCTTTGGACATATATTATTTTTATACAAACATAATGAATTGGTTTGATGATATAAGAGTAGTATTCTTATCTAATTTATTTAAAAAGATGTTCGTAATAGGTATCTGATCTCGCCATATTGTAAAATATTTATACGTTGCGCCAGAGAAACTATAATCTGTAAACATATGCCAAAAAAATGGCAAATAGATCAGTCATTGCTCTGTGTCACCGCCTTCGGCAAATAAAAGAGTGTGTAAAACTCTTGGTCAGAGCTCTGTCGTCTGAAGCCTCCTAGGTTTAAGAAAATTCACATTAAGTTATGAAGTTTTATCACCACGCACGTATATGTCACGCAATGAGTCAAAGTTCATTCTATGCACTGATTCCCCTTCTGCCCTCAAGAGCCTTCATAATATCTCTACTGATCATCCAATAATTAATAAGATACGAAAATATGTGGAAGATTTAAAAATACTTAAAAAGAACTGGTGTTGGTAATGAAGAAGCGGACAGGGCTGCAAAAGAAGCTACATTAACTAACGCCCAAATCCAGCCAACTTACATCAAGGAAGACGTAAAATATTACCTAAAGGTGAAAATATCTCGGGCTTTGAAACAAGTGTGGTCAGAATTTGGCAACACTATTTGTGTTCCTTAATTTATTTAATTAAGGAAAATCCAGCCATCACCTTCTCCCTGGGAGGCATCATTGCGAAGTGACTGCCACGAGGAAACTGCTTTGGCGAGACTTGGTATCAGACATAGCAGGCTTACACATATCTATTATCCACATATCCTCAGGCAGCCCGAACCAATGTGTGGCTTGTCTAGAGTGCCTCTCTCAATAAAACATATAGTAGAGCACTGCCCCGAATTCCAAGTACTAATGGATAAATCTAACCTACCAAAATCCCTGAGTGAGAGCTTGAAGGACTCTAGTGTCTCAATCTCAAATTGTTATTCTATCCTCTCACCCATGAACCCCACTTATTGGCCTACATCTCTCCGAAAACGTCCTGATATCCTGGATATATTTGTCTCTTCTCAGATATCCTCCTCCCAAACTATGATCGAAACCCTGAATGACCTTTCGTCAGATCACAGTCCTGTTCTGCTATCCTTGCATTCGAGCTTAGTTCCTAAACCCCCCCCCCCATAACCTCATTAATTACAGGACGAGTGGACTGGGACGGATTCCGATGCGACTTGGAGAATACATTGGACCTAATAATTCCACTAAAGAGTAGACATGACATTAATAATGCTGTAGGAATACTGACGGACTCAACAACTAACAATATAAAAGTTAACACTTCATCCATTCAACATCAATACTACTCAACAGACTGCACTGTCACAGCACATTCGCTTTTTATTAAAAGAGAAACGCAGAGCAAGATCGAAGTGGCATAGGACAAGATATCCTTCAGATAAAACTAATTAACATGGCCGAAAACCTCACTACCACCGATAACTCACTGCGGACGACCAGTAAAAATTCCCTTAGGTTCAAAGATTTTAATCATCCTCTTCTAAATTAATCACAATCCCGGACAAGATCAGACGACGAAAAATCCCGGACGTTCGCAGAACATCTCTCTAAAATATATAACCCTCATCCTGATATCCTTAATCCTCATCACCTCGAATGTATTGAAGCAGAACTTGATATTCCCCTCCAGATGAATCTTCCCCCTAAACCGTTCCATCCATCCGAAATATCAAACATCGTCCAGAGTTTACCATCCCGCAAAGCCCCTGGACATTACCTTATAACTTCCCATATCATAAAACTACTTCCTCGAAAAGCCATCCTATATCTCACTTACATCTGTAATGCCGTTCTCCGCTCCACGTATTTTCCCGCTTCCTGGAAATTATCCATCATTAAAATGATCCCCAAACCCAAAAAGCCTCCTGAATACCCATCCTCCTACCGCCCCATCTCCCTTATATGCATCATGGATAAAATCCTGGAAAAACTTCAGCTTAAACGCATATATCCCATCCTTGATTCGAATCACATTATCCCAGATCATCAGTTTGGTTTCCGAACATCCCACTCCACTATCTTTATTGAAGAGCAGATTGTACTGCACGGGAGCCTTCCTCGATGTAGAACAGGCCTTTGACCGGGTGTGACACCCTGGATTGTTTTACAAACTCCGTAAATTCCTTCCACCTACTTACTTCCCCATTATCCAGTCCTATCTCACAGACAGGTCCTTCAAAGTAAATCATAATAATAAGTAGCAGGTGTTCCTCAAGGCAGTATAATAGGACCCATCCTTTACACAGTTTATACAGCTGATATCCCATCCCATCCTAGCACTTTTCTTTCTACATATGCTGATGACACTTGTGTGTTATCAGTCAACAGCGATCCAACTATTGCCTCCCAAACTTTTCAATCCCACATCAGAGACCTTGAATTATGGTGTAAAAATTGGAGACCTGGAGAATAAAAATAAATTCCAATAAATAACCTTTGCACTTCATCGTAAACCTATGACATCCTGCCCAACAGTATCCTTCAATAGCAATCTTCTTGTCCCGGTTGAACATACCCGATACCTAAGATTGAAACTGGACAAACGTCTTACTTGGAACCCTCATACAAGACTGGAATGACAAGAAACTGCTCCACGTTTTCGACTACTTCAACACTTACTGGACAAACGCTCAAACCTTCCACTTAAGTACAAAAGACTCATCCACATGACTATCATAAGACCAATATGGACTTACGGAGTAGAGATTTGGGGCTCTACTAAACCATCAAATTCTTCTCGTCTCCAATCCTTACAATCAAAAACCCTTCGAAAAATCCTCAATGCTCCTTATTTCGTCACAAATAAACTCATCCATAAAGACCTTAATGTTATCTTTGTTGCTGACTTGGCCCGAACCAGGTACCTTCCATGACAAACTCCATTCCCACCCTAACCCACTAGTTTCAATCCTTGCTTCCACTACAATCCCTGATAATATCCTCCGAGGTGTCTGAAAAGATGGCCACGAGACCTTCTAGTTTGGCATAGTCTTTGGGGAGCTGCTAATGGGTAGTATATGTAGGGATATGAATCATGTCAACATATCTTGTATCACATTTACTAAATGTATTTTATTATACAGTTGTAAATACCAATAAATATATTTTAAAAAAAAAAGAAGAATATATAAATAAAAATTTGTGTGTGGTATTTTATTTTAAACGTAAAAAAAAATATTAATAAAACTATATTTGGTGCTGATAACCAAGAGTTTGAGCACCTATTCCAATACCCTAACCTTAACTAATTGTTAAATCACATTGAATATTATTTGCATGATACAATAAACAAATATTTTCAAGTTCAGACAAATCAATCGGAAGGAGAGTTGGCAAGAGACCAATATTGTTGAGGTGAGGATCGTGTTCTGGCTAAATTTACATTTGAAAGGCAAACAAACAGCACTTGCCGTCCATCAATTGCTCATGAAAGATCGCTCGCTCAACTCTTGATAGATTGATGCACAATTTCTCCAGTGCAAATCGTGACATAAGTAGGATAATTTTAAACGGATATTATTTATTTATTTTATTAATGCAGGCAATCCACATCAATAGTGATATTTTCCGATGTAAAATATCGCTATTTCTTAGATATTACTTATAATTAGAGACCGGATTTCCATGATTTTGCACGTTCTATTCGCTTGCGTGTTTTAGCTTCAAACCCAGAAAGCTATCCCGTTCATGTATTTAATTTAGGAATAATATATCACAATTTTATTTTGCAAGAAATTGCTACTTTTCCCCTTTTTGGGCTAAATTGTACGTTTTTATATTCTTATTGCATTTTTTGCACCTTCGAGTTAAATTTGATTATTTAATTTTAATATCACATTTAATCAAGCCAAATTTTCGGTAATGAAAATACATAGATATACTAAGAAATATTTAAAATTTTATTTTATCATCTTTTTCTTGTTAAATCTAGAAATTGTGAGATAAAATGAGAAAAATTGAATAGAAATATAGAAACTACTGGCATCAGTAAGTAAATAGGTCCCATGTTCACGATACTCACTTTTACAGCTGAAGTGGAAAATATTTTCACAGAAATATTTCCAAGGATAATACCTTTACCAAGCCATAAACCCCCATCATCCACCCTGTATCCATAGTCTCATTCAATTTAAATCCTCCGTCCACTCTCTTGAAATAATATCACACCATTTTGTCCTTTACGTTCCTGCCTACAAAACTAAAACATTTGATCGTTCCTTTATTATCCGTTCTACTAACCTCTGGAATTCCCTACCTACCCATCTCCGCCATGCTCCTTCTCTATCCTCATTCAAATCCCATTTTTCCTCCTGTCATCCCAAACTGAAGCTTAATAATTATGATATTGCAATTCTAATTATGAAACGTTGAATGAAGAAAATAAGTAAAAGGCCTACTGTTTAAATGTATACATTGTTTGTCAATTCATTTATTTTTCATTCTGTTCAACACAATCGTTTTCGAAAGATTTCATTTTTTTTTTTTTTTTTGTATAATTTTTCTTCTTCTTTCTTATCTCATTATTTTGAATAATAACTAACTAAGTTATTTTTGTCTCTTGGCCAGACGTATTATATTATTTCATATTACAATGCACAACCTGTTATTCTAAAGGGACACAATTTTTGTTTTCTATTCTATTCTAAATACATCCGTCTAACGTAATGCGTTTCATTGATTTCATTCGTTCAGCATCACTTTTATTCATTCAACGTCACTTTCAAATTAGCCACTACAGTGGCTAATTCGAAACTGTTCATTGTTATTCTTATATTGAATCTTTGAAGAAAATGCCAAACAAGTAACAAAAAATTCTTCATTTGTTATAATTTAGGATGTAATTTATAAAAATCATTATTTACAACCATTTTTGATCAATTATTAAAACTGTTAAAGTTCAACAGTAAGTTCTTCTAGATCGACTTATGAAATGATTTGTAAATTCACAATATAATTGACTATTGAATCTGGTAAATATTTAATTGATGATCCAGTATTTGATTAAACTTGTCAATTTTTAGATGATTTTGAAATGTTAAAAAAAAAATTAATCTTTTTGGAAATATTCAATGTAAAATAAAATTATAATAAAAGGAAATTAAATTAATTAAATTATATATATATATATATTTTATGGTCAGACAGTATATTGAATTATTAATTTTACCTATTGGACTAAAAATATAAAATTAGAACTATAAATGTACAAACATATTTCTTAATCAGTACAATGTAAGTTAATAAAAATCGCAGACCGGACGAATTCAATTAACCTAATTTAAATGTATAATTAGTCAAGGCAAAAAGGGTTAGTTCGAGTTTTGTAATTAGTAATTTATAATACGCCTGTACGTGGAACAATTAAGGGAGACTTCTCCAACTTCATAACTTGAAATGTTTGGAACCGCTCCAAACCTAAACAGTTCCAGCACATCCCCATATGACAATTTTTTTACTGTTCATTTTTCTTTTTTCTACGGTTGGATTATACGTGTTATCAACACAATAAAAATAAATAACATAAAATATTTATAGTTTTTATAACATATTGCTGATAAGAAGGAAAATGTAATTGATTTTTATCAATACTTTCTCAGGCATGTCGGGCTAGCATATAAATTATAAATAAGATTTCGCCGAAGTTTAAAGGTTAATATTTTCACATGCATACAAAAATATTTTAACAGGGAAATAAATAAATAAAACAATATGCTGATATCATAGACTTTACCATAGTTACCTAGGTTTATTGTTTATTTATTTAATGTCCCTTCATGCTACTAATGGCTAATCGGACGATACTACAATGGGAGTCTTAAATTTTGTCTATACATATTTAATTAGGATAGGGATCTTTAACGAGTGCCTGACATCGCACAGTCTAGAGACCATCTTTTAACGTTCCCTCAGAAGAACGGCATAACTAAGGATTTTTTACCACCATTAAAAAACACTAGGGCTACGTACTGGTTTGAACCTTGAGCATAGGAGGCTGTTATGCTAACCATTAGGCTACAGGTAACCCCAGAGGCACTAATACAATAGCTAAGAAGCCTTGATGAAATTGAAGTAGATAAACTTCTATAAAAGATCACATGAACAAGTTTTTTTTTTTGTTTCGTTTTATCTTTAAAAGTAATTTAATATTTTAATTACTTATTTCTAATTTATGTTACCATAAAATGTGTATATTGGAAAATATTTTTAATAAATACAAATATAATGTACAATATGATCATTATGATATCAGCTTAATATGGCCCATGTGTAAACTTTTCTTCACTATGACCTTCCTATCCGAAAAAAGTTCTGTGTGTGTGTTATACCACGCATTTTGCACCTTTTTACGATTTTCTCAAAACTCTATATATCGATGTAAAATTTGATGGGCTTTAATATCGTATAAGTTTCGTTCTGATTGGAATAGTTTTACGTTGCTTAAATGCCGATATTTTTTTCCTCTAATGTACCATTAATTTTGTAGATACTAAAAAAATAACAATATGATCTTGTTAGCAACGATAAAAACAGGTGCATATAAGTAAAAGTTGAAAGAATTCGATATCTAACTAAAGGAGAAAACTGCAAAAACGATTTTATAAAATGTAATTTTCCAATTTTGAACATAAGAACAGTAATTTAGATGTATAATATACCGTTGGAAGGCTAAAGATTTTAGAAAAAATATTATCTAATAATATAATAGATTTTATTAAATAAAACACATGTTTCTATATAAATTGAATTTAATTAATTTTTTATTAGTTTCACTCATTTTTATCTCTGTAGCTGTATTTGAAAATTATTTATTCGATTCTAACAACGGCGGTAAGTGAAAGTCGTGTGCTGCACGCACCTGATTTTTCAGTAGTCAATAACTTCGTTCAATGTTGATAGTAGTCAAACGTTAAGGAGTATGTCATTTATATCCTCTCAGATACACCTAACATTCAAACCACCACATTCGCTTCTTAAATTAACGATATAATAATCACAAGAAGACATCAAAATCCTATAAACGATTCCTGATCTCCCATCATAACAATTTTCATGGCTGGTGCAAAGCTAAGATATAATCGTAACAGGTATCAGAAGCTAAAATTACGATAGTTCTAATGTAACGTACCTTTAAAATAAAATACTTCAGTTATATAACAAGTATTCCATTATAACTTATCCCTGCATAATAGAACGCTAAGTAAAATTTTAAGTAACTAAAATACTGTATTTACAGAACTTTTTGTGCACAATTTTATCCATTGACGACGGACAGACAGATTGTTTTTGCAATTAGGGTTCGTTCGTAACTTGAAGAGTAAGACCTCAAATTTTGGGAGGATGGGTAATTTTTTTGCCGATTACAAAGGTTAATTATTGAAAATAATAAAACAAAAAAAACAACATTAATTACTAACCGAACTTCAGCTTGAAACAATTCAGGAATATAGTCGACCAAAAAGTTTAGAATTGTGCTTTGGATGGCTCATCGCAAAGCATAAATCTTCATTAAGCTGTCCAAAGTTGATGAAGGTAAATGTCAAGTTTTCTTAATAAATGAGCAAACTTTAAAGATAGAGTTAGTAAGTAATTATGAACCGGATTACAGTGATCGTTTTTTATAATGAGACGGATTCAGCGACGGAATAAGCTTTTCGTTCAAATAGCTCATGTGACCTGCTATAAATATTGTTACATGGAAGTATTTAATTTTCGAATAGGTAACAGACTTTAAGTACCCGGCGGCATATCTTAACGAATATGGAGGAATAAAATGAAAACGGCTAGTAGGTGTTTTTACTCCATTAGGAAAGGATTTCTAAACAAGAATGAAGTCTCTAAGGCCACTAAGAAGGTATTGTTGAAAACAAAATTCTTCGTTATCCTAGCATAAGCTAGTGAGTCTTGGACCCTCACTACCAAACATAGTAGCCAAATCCAAGCCATGGAAATGCGCTACATGCGAAAAATTGAGGGAAAAACAAGAGATAGAGTGGGACTCAACAATAAGAGCATTCCTGGATCTGATGCAGGCTGAGGATGTCATCGAGGAGAGCCGGCTTAGGTGGTTTTGACACATCTCGAGAATGGCTGAAGACTGCATTTCTAGATCTAATCATGAAGCTAGAGTAGGGGAAAAACGGCCACAAGGAAATATTGGAGTAGGAAAAAGTAACTGGCACTAGTTTGACTTCTTTGGATCAGGCACTATAATATGGCACCTCAAGCTGCTCGGCGGTAAAAGAGGTCTCGATTAAGTATGAGAGATTTTGGCGCTCCCTGTAAAATATTCTAGAATGTATATAGTACTAGAGGAATTCAACGTCCCAAATGTTAAGATCTTAGGGTCTCATTACATACATAAAAAGAAATTTTACAATTTTTTGAGTAGTAATTTTTGACTTGAAAATACCGATTGAAAAAAAAAAGTTTTACGGAAAGGACTTAATCTCGAAAACTGTCAGATGTAAGGAAGTCAATTATCACTCAAATCAAAGGTAATTTAACAGGTCTCTCCCTCTTATTGTTCCCCTTCTCCCTACAAAATCCGACGCGGAGAACTCTAGGACGTTTTACTAGTATATATATATATATATATATATATATATATATATATATATATATATATATATATGTATATTTGTGTGTGTGTGTGTGTGTGATGTGGGGAGGAAACTAAAGCATTTCTGACAGGTTTCAGCTTTTTTTTGTTCGGATTTTGCCTGTTTTTTACCTAATTTTACTGTACTAGTAAGATAATAGAAATATTTGAATATAGCGAAATTACATCAAAGCCAGACTTTTTTATTTTATTTCATTTTTATGAAAAAAACATGAACAATAAGTTGAAAATGGGGTCGGAGAAAAACAAAAGAATGAATACAAAAACAAAATATGGGGGACACATGTAGCTCTGAAGCGGGGGTAATTCAATAGGAAGGGAAAATGTTCAAAAAGCTTTTTCTGTATTATGGTGTCCCTTAAGGCTTAGAGGTATTATACCATCGCTTGCGGTGAGAGCAATATATTATAAAAAAAATTAGCGACCTTTTTTAGGGAGGAGCAGAATCGAATTTGAAGGAAGACAATAGGAAAGGGGAGTATTAAATATGAGTGGGAGCCTTCAAGCGAGATTCAATTTAGCATCTTGTCTCTCCCAAGCCCTACGTTAATTCTATCTTCCCTTTTACGGCTGAGTCATTGTCTTGAGCGGTCCTCAGCGAATAGTGAAGGACGTAAAGTTGCCTGCACGTGCCTTCAGGCCCTTCAGAGTAGGAGCACGCGGTTCCAACCATAAAGCAAACTGTCTGTTCTCTGTTTTAAACTATTTTCCTCCTTAACAAACCACTGACAAAGTTTTAAATCAAAATTCAAACGATTGTGACCAAAAATTCAGAAAAAAAAAGAAGAGGAAAATAGCCGTATACAGAGGAGCAAACGAATCATGACATATTTTTTTATTTTATTGATGTTTTCCTCCTGAAAAATGCTTGTTTCTTAGTTCAGGAAGTTTCAAGGCCATAGACTTTTCTGCCATCTCTGAGGATTATCAAGAAGAGATCGAAACAAGAGCAGGCCAGGGCCCATCGCAAGGTTGTAGCGCCATCTAATAATAGTGGGTTTAAATGGGCTGGTAGTTTGGAATTAAATGGAGTATCCATTTCGGCCTAAGTCAGCAACTAAAGGAATATTTAGGTCTTTATGGGCGATTTTACCTCCTCATACAGGGCATGTTGCAAGGATGTCATAAGAATGCCTAAAAGAATCATGGTAAAGGAAATCCATTGTTCAAGAAGAGCCAGACGGCCATAGCTCTGGTGTGGTACAAGATACTTGGATTCCAAAATTGGAAGGCAGCAGATTAAAAACGATCCAAATAGCGGGGATTTCTGGAGGAGGCCAGGGCCACGAGGTTGTAGCGCCATCTGATAGATGGATGGTTTTAATGTTGCAAAATAAGGTGCATTCAGCATTTTCCGTGAATTGGATGAGTGAGAAATTTAATGGTGGAACCTGATAGCTCAATTCCATATGCCCAAATAGGCCTCATTATGATAATATAATCTGTTTTTTTATAGTACGTTGGAAATTTTCAACGTTTGGCTAATAAATTTTGTAGTAATCGGTAGCTGCGATTAGTTTCTAGCCGTTTCAGTCGAGTGTGAGGATTCCATGTGAGACGTTTGTCAAGATGGAGTCCTAGGTACTAGATCTGTCCAACTGGGTAAGTTTAATATCGCTAAAGGATACATTGGGGTAGGCAATCATGGGTTTCCGACGAAAGGTAGAGGTAATTTGTTAGAATTTAGAAGGATTCATTATAATTCTCCACTTTTTACACCCTTCTTCAATGAATACGATGTGTGACTAAAGGATTTGGGATATGACCGAAAAAACGAACATATTTTATCTCATTCTTTCCTCTATTACTAATCTTATTCTTGTGTTCTTTATTGCATCAGGTTCTTTGGCCGTGCAATGTGATTGTATATATTTTTAAGGAGCCTAAATATCTTTGAGGTACACATCCAACATTACGTTACTACGAAGAATGGTTTCAACAATATATTGGCAGACTACATAACCAATATAGACCACCGGCTCCCTTCGATTCAAGGAAAAATAGAGCTAGATCCAAGGTGTATGGCAGCTGGGATCAGCAACCCTCGAGCACTTACATGTATTAGCTAGTTGATTTCTAAAAACGCGATCGATAAACAAGATACTTGGTACCATCAATATTGTGCTCGGTGGAAGTTGGCTCCATTAGGCTGACGATTGGGGGGGGGGAGTGATAATTGCTTGGCTAATCAATTTTAAATGGTTATACTACAGTATTCATTTACAATCAAACTATTAGACAATGTACCAATTGTTTTGTTAAAATAGTGCAATTCATTTAATTTCCTTATATATATTCATATACATATACTTTTTTATCGCTATATTTAATTTCCATTAGTCTCATACTTATTTTGCTTTGAATATTTACAGAAGGCCTATTTGCGATATAACAAGCTACCATTATAGGTGGAATAGTCAGGAATCAGTCATTTTTGAAAAGTTTTTAATTCTGCCAACGTTTCGGCTCAAGCTTGTGAGCCATCATCAGGGCATTACTGAGCCATGTCCAAGCAACTTGAGTTTATGCTTGGACATGGCTCAGTAATGCCCTGATGATGGCTCACAAGCTTGAGCCGAAACGTTGGCAGAATTAAAAACTTTTCAAAAATGACTGATTCCTGACTATTCCACCTATAATAGTTTCTACAGTCGACTATACACCCTCAATATAACAAGCTTCTCAACTAATTAAATACATATATGTATATGGCAAATGCTTTCTCTCATCGACAGACTTAATTTCATTAAAAACAATTTAATTTATAGTTACGTCAATAAATTAAGATACAATAAGTCCACTAGTGAGGAAAATAAATAATTTTATTTGGTGGTTGTATAAATCAATAAGTAAAAAATCTGGTGCGCGCAACACACGACTTTCACTTAGCTCCAATATTTATATCAATTCAAATTTTTTTAAATATATTTATAAACGAAAATAAACTGTTAAAGAATTATTTAAATTGGATTTTAATAGAAACATGTGTTTTATTTAATAATCTATTTTATTATTATCTACGACAATCAGCTTGTTTTATCAGCTTTCCATCATTCTCCGTTAACTTTTATAATAGTATGTATAAGATAACATTTTTCTTTATCATTCCAACGGTATATTACTATTCCTAAGTTCAAAAACAAAAACTTGCGTTAAAAAATATTTTTGCAGTTTTCTCGTTTAGTTGGATATCGAATTCGTTCAACTTATATATTTACCTGTTTTTTAGCAATTCTAATAAGGGAAAAATATCGGCATTTAAGCCCTGACAGACTATTTGAAACAGAATGAAACCTACATGATATTAAAGTCCGTTCAATTTTACAACGACATAGCGTGTTTAATCAAAATCGTTAGAGCCGTTTTTGAGAAAAACGTAAAGAGGTGCAAAACGCATGATATAAACTGGCTCTTCTGGTAAGCTGATTTTGATTTAAAAAAAATTCGTCTCGGGCGTATAGTTGCCTTAAATATGAAATTCCAGTTTCATAGGACTGTTCGTTTACGCGCGGGAGGTACCAACACATATCTTTTTGCGGGACTTGGTTATTATGGACTCAGGGGACCCTAAAACGTGCATTTCCGATGAAATCTGGAATTCGAAAATTTTCGCGATCGCAATACTTTCCCTAACTATATATTTCATATATAGGTAAGTGAAAGTAAAAAGTTGTACTTACATGTTTGCAGGTTCCTTCCAATTTAGGGCATTGCAAGTAAGAAGCAAATACGGCTAAACGATTTTTATTGAAATTGCTGAAATTTGAAGTAGCTAATATGATACAAGTTTCATTTTTATTCAAATAATCTGACTGGGCTGAGATGTAGATTAAAAAAAACTAACAATGTTTTTTTAGCATCGATTAGAACGGGCACATAATTATAAAATTAAATAATAATATGAGCTCAACGATTTTATATCCAACTAAAGGAGAAAAGATCAAATGTATTTTCTTAGGTAATTTTTTTCTCCTAACATAAGAATAATAATATGCCGTTGGAAAACTGAAGATTAAAAAAAAAAAAGTTACCTTCAGACCAAGTTGAGAAAGGTAATATAAAGTGACTAATGATATGTACATAATAATTTTTATATTACTTAATCTAATACATAAGTTTCCAACGAAACTGAATTCCTTAAACTCTTAGTTTATTTAATATTTTTTTATATCAATTGATAACCGAGTTAAGTGAAGTAACTTAAAGATTTAAAAAAAAATATTACATTATACATAAAATTGTCAAACATGATAGAGTGAGCGTCTTATACAGAAATAGTTTAAAGTCAAGAATCCATCATCAGATGGTAAAATTGATTTTAACAACGAAGGTAAGTAAAAGTGATGTGTAGCTGGTTACAGATTTTTTAAAATTATGCAATCTAAAACAGTTATTGTTACAGTGATATTGTATACATTATAGAGTCATTTTGATGTATAATATTTATACTGGATAATACTTAAAATCAAACTACTCTATTATTATTTAGTTAGCCACTAAGATCATTTTTAATAAATGAGTAACATTTATTAAGAACTAGCTGTTGCTCGCGACTTCGTCTGCGACAATTTCCGTTATTATGATCGCTATTAAAAGAATATATTGGGTTGTCCGGAAAGTTGGTAGAGATATTTGGGCAAAATTAAAATTGATGAACAGCTTAAAATTTATTCATTTAATCTACAAAATAGTTATCACCGTTAGCGATTGCCCTTTTCCAACGGCTTGCAAGGTCCATTATCCCTTTTTTTCTAACTATCACTGTCCTTACTCCTGAAGAACTATAAAAAGACCGTTTTGACGTCATCTTCTAAAGTTTAGGATTTCCCTAATAAAAATTTTTCGAGGGAACGGAAAATATAAAAATCCGAAGGCGCAATGTCAAGACGAGTACGGCGGGTGAGGTAATGAAAACCCAATATTTCAAGGTACTTCTGCGTAAATGATATTTTTGGTTTTATTTTCTTGTGGCAGAATATGTAAATGATTTTCTCCGCAACCCGATCTTGACGTAAATCGATTCCTACGTGTTTAAATATTTGCCCATGTGATTTAGTAATTGTTTCTTTATTAATGATAACTTAACGGAAAATTGAATTATTTTAAAATTAAAAGGTAAATCATTTGGAATCATTGGGATGCGATGTTAATTTCTCTCGTTTTTCCCTAGATTTTCAACTGATTCTTCGCTCCTATTGGTTGCGTGTGATGTTATATAGCCTATAACCTTCCTCGATCAATGGACTATCCAACACAAAAAGAATTTTTCAATTTGAACCAGTAGTTTCTGAGATTAGCGCGTTCAAACAAACAAACAAACTTTCCAGCTTTATAATATTAGTATAGATTACGAGCTACATTAGAAAATAATCAACTCTTTATAAAATTAATAATACCGTACCTAGTCAATGTTTCATAATAATGCCTATGTAATAGATAATAATAATAAATAATAATAATAGGCTTAGCGAACCCGAAGGTTCGATGCCGATACCACCAAATTCCGCCTACACAGACTCGTCCAATGCTCACCATTCAAGCCCAAGCTCCCGAGATCAGCCTTAACGCAATCCTCCCATCTCCGCTTCGGCCTACCTTTCGGACGCCTACCAGTCAAATCAGCAAATACCAACTTTCTCGGAATCCGTTCGTCATCGAGCCCAACAACTTTACTCGCCCATTTGAGTCTCCGCGATGCAATCAGCTCAATTATATTCACTGGATGCAAGTTCCGCAATTCCGCGTTATGCAACCTTCTAAACTCCCCAGTGCCCTCATCCCTCTTCGGACCAAATATTTTACGCAATACTTTATTTTCGAAAACCTTAAGCCGCTGTTCATCCTTTAAAGTAAGCGGCCACGTTTCACATCCGTAAAGAACCGTTGGAAGAATAATAGTTTTATAAATTCTAATCTTTAAGTTTTTAGATAGAAGCCGCGAACTAAGTAACTTAGCAACTGAATAATAACACGCATTTCCCACCTTTAACCGGGACTTTATTTCTTCCTGGATTTCATTTTTTCTAGTTATAATTGAACCTAAATACTTGAATTTCTCTACGTGTTCAAAAGTATGACCTGATACATCAATATCTCCAAAATCGACACCGTTTCTGCTACTAATCATATACTTCGTTTTATCTGTATTTAATTCGAGTCCTATTTCTTTACCGGTTTTTATTAACACACTTGTATTTAGTTGTATGGTTTCCGTGTCTTCACCTAGCAGTACCAGATCATCGGCATATCCCAAAACCGGAATCTTGTCACCCATATTTAAGCCTTTCTCGGTACACATCACCTTTTCTATGACATATTCTAAAGCTATATTAAATAACACAGGTGAAAGGGAGTCACCCTGTTTTAAACCCGATCGCACCTCAAATCTCTCGGAGTAATTATGACCGATTCTAACTTTATGGAATGTTTCTGACAAACACATCTCTACTAGGTTTACTAACTTTCTAGGTATTCCCTGTTCAATCATGATGTTATATAGCTTCTGACGGTCTATTGAATCATAAGCCTTTTTAAAATCGATATAAAGTTGATGGACTACACCGTTGTATTCCAATTTTTTCTCTAATATTTGACGTAGGGAAAATATTTGGTCAATAGTCGAGCGATTCCGCCTAAAACCACATTGGTAATCTCCGATAATTTCCTCAGCGTATTCCGTGATTCGACTAGTTAGAATTGACGAGAATATTTTATAGCATACTGGGAGAAGAGAGATCCCACGATAGTTGTTACAATCCGACCTCGGTCCTTTTTTGTGAATCGGAATAAGTATTGATTCTTTCCATATGTAATAGATAATGCTTGTACTATATCAAAGAACTATTTTAATCCATAATCTGGTTTCACACAACTCTTTTAACTATATTTATATATTAGTGCTCATTTAAAATATTAATATTTAATATTCATTTACTCCGATGTTAATTTAAAATGTGTTATATATATATATATATATATATATATTAAAACTTTGTATTTCAAAGACTATTTAAAATCTAAAATACTTTAATACTTCTATATAAGATAAAAACATTTTTTATATAAACCTGTATAAAAATAATTTGTTACTTTATGTTTATTCTACTGTCCTGTTTAATACTTATCTATTATCCCATTGTGATTTGTTCCGTCTCATGTTTATTCTTTATAATTGCTATTAAATGCTGTTTGTAATGTATAGCCTGACCAGGCTCTATTTGTTGGGGAACAAGTTAATTTAAACTCTATACCACTTCCCTGTTCCGACACAGTCCGGTATTTGGGTTTCCTATTAGACAAAAGACTGACCTGGAACCCACATACTCGACTTAAAAGACAAGAGCTCAACAGAAGATACGGACAGTTATATAGACTATTGAACAGAACATCACAACTTTCCGTTGGAAACAAACTATTAATTTACAAGACAATTCTCAAACCTATGTGGACCTACGGAATTGAACTATGGGGTACTACTAAATTTTCGAACATCAAACGTATCCAATCCTTTCAGTCCAAAGTCCTTAGAACAATAGTCAATGCTCCCTATTATGTTACAAACAAGACCTTACATCATGACCTCAAGATCCCTTATGTCCTTGATCTCATCCCATCCAAATTCTCAACCTTCCACCAGAAACTTGCTCACCTTCCTAATCCCCTGGCACAATCCCTATCTAGTACCAACCATCCTTACAACCCTCCTCGTAGGTTGAGGCGGCAATGGCCGAGAGATCTGTTATAAATATGCAACTGGAGTGCTGGCAATGGCCAACTTCTCCACTCATGCCTGAGAGTGTGTGGCTCTAGCGCCCTCACTCAGTCTCCACTGACTTGATTGGTGAAGCGGCTGACTGAGAGGCGCTGGGATCTCCTGACATTGTGCCTCGGCATCCATTTCTGGATGCAGAGGTTCGATTCGGAGTTCCCAGGGGCAGTATGTAAATATTGTATAAAGGTATGAATGTGGCCAAGATTGTAATTATTTTGTTTGTTTTTTTTCATTTATTTTATTTTATTTTTATTTATTATTATTTTTTTTTTCTTCTTTTGTTATTGAGGCATTTTACTTTTTATTTGTTTTACTTTGTACATATAGAATGAATGACTTCTTTTATCTCTAATACTTATTGCCCAAGATAGTGGCAGATTGTATTACTTCTCAATAAAGCAATATTACTAAAAAAAAAAAAAAATTTGTTGGAGAACCCCCAAAGACAAATAAACTCATACTATACTACTACTGGATAATACTGTATCGTATAAAATACATTTAACAATGCTCTGAATGTATGTATGTAATCCTTCAAGCACTGCAGGTGAATTTTAATTCCTATAAATTTGACAAAATGGTTGTGCTAGACCTAGGTCCTCTAATTGCATTTTGATTAAGCTACAGTTACCGCTAATGGCTTTCGTGCTTCATTTGCTGCGTTTGCCTTCACCTGCTGAATTAATTAACCTAGAGCTCACTTTTTGGACGCTTCATCACATTTCATGCCTAATGGATTGTTGAGGTTATTGTGTTCGAGTTTTTGAACCGATGTCTGCTCAGTATAGAGGTATTTTCAGATAAATGGGTAAACCGAGTAAATTATTAATAATCCATTTCCAAACGTTTGTTACTGGTATTTTTTTTCAGACAATCGGGGATGCGGCGTCAATTCTAGGTTAAAGATTTAAGCCTCGAATGGGCTCACTCAATCCCGTGGGAGAAAATATGTGTTGAAGATGTATAGTCGACTGTAGAAATTATCGTAGATAGAAATTATCGGAAGTATTGTTTAATATTTTAATTTTGCCAACGTTTCGGCTTAAAGTTGTGAGCCATAATCGTAGCATTACTGAGCCATGTCAAGCATAAAATGCTTTTACAGTTTATTCTTTATAACAGTTTATGCTTGACATGGCTCAGTAATGCCTTGATGATGCTTCACAAGTTTGAGAAGAAACGTCGGCAAAATAAAAATATTAAAAAAGGCTGACTCCAGATTATTTGTACCTATGAAAATGTGTTTTGTAATATACATACCATGATAACCTTAATTATAAAACTGAAAATTTTTTACAAATTTTATATTCTATTAATTTTATGATTTAAAATTTATATTGTTTTGGAAGTATATGTTTTTTACCTACTGTTTTTCTTTAGTTGAATTGGTTCTAAAATCTGTATATATTTTTTTATCTTTTCTTTTTTAATTTTTGTGGAAGTTTTCTTAATTGGAACATTCAATAAAGCACCCACTACCTTCCATTCATCATCCAGTTACTTTATTTCCTAAGTCTTTTAACACCTTTTTTTTATTCCATCTTAGTCGACGTTTCGGGGTTGTTTCCCCATTTTCAAGACTGAAACTTAATCCTTGCTACAACAATTTTTCTTTATTCATTACATCTTATAGAGTGAGCCAATAGACAAGTAGCAGTGTGCTATAAGATGTAATGAATAAAGAAAAATGTTGTAGCAAGGATTAAGTTTCAGTCTTGAAAATGGGGAAACAACCCCGAAACGTCGACTAAGATGGAATAAAAAAAAGGTGTTAAAAGACTTAGGAAATAAAGTAACTGGATGATGAATGGAAGGTAGTGGGTGCTTTATTGAATGTATATATTTTATGAATATCTATCGGCTTCTGAAGGGAACACATCGCTCAATAAGGGCCATACGTTCTATAGTGTTCATCAATTTACAATAATAGGATACTTGGTGGGTGCAGGGTAATATTATTGAAATAATTTGTGTACGTTCCTTTATTCATTTTTCATCCATCTTATGCTATAATGGCTATTCGGGTGATACAACTTACTTTTGTCCTTTTGACAATTTTGCCCTTTACTTTTTTTAGGAGGAGGATTTTGGATTTCAAGGATTCGATGCGGGAGGAATTTGACTGTTAAATATATGGAAGAAAATGTTAATATAAACATATCATGGATTATCAGACGATATATACACATCTTTTACACAAGTCATTTAGAATACTAAGGTTGATATTCTATTTAGCTTGAAAGTACTACTAATGGAAACTATACTTTTGAGGTCGTTCCAAGCTTCCAATACCTGGAAACAGCTATCAGTGAGAAAATGGAAGAAGAGACTGAAATAAAGTCTAGTTTGGAAGCAGCCAATAAAGCGTATTTCTCCTCATCAATGCTTTTCTGAAGCAGGCTTCTAAGCGTGCTACAAAAATAGGATTATACAAATGCTAAACAAATCATTCCACCTTGAAAAAAAACAAACATCAAAAGAGTTTATATTTCATTAGGGATTCAGCGAAGCTTGCAAACATTCATTAATTACAAATAATTTATTAAAATTATTCGGGACTATACGCACATTCTCTCTTACACAGTATTAGCACATTCCATTTGTCAAAGACTGTATAAACATTAGACAGAACAAATTTCTACACTCTATCAATCACCCCAACACTCCTTTTTCTATGCTATCAAACAAAACCAAGCCACAAAATGGACGAATCTGTCTTCAGAGATACTCTTCATTATTATTTTTAATATTGTTGTTTTAGAGAGAAATAAATAAAAACAGGAGGGGTCTACAAAAAAGACCATACATACAGAACAGAAAGTGAAATAACAAGTACCACAAAGAGAGAAAACGAAGGATGGGAGAGTGTTTGCTTTTTAATTCTTAATATTTGCTCAGCCCTTGAGCCTTCTCAAGGATTCTGCTGATGAGGACATTCGGGGATTTATCTTTCTCTTTCTTTTCCGTCCTCAAATTTGATTAACTTCTTCATTTGGCTCCTTTGTGCTCCTTCCTTAATTGGCCGTGGGCTTAACTCTTGGCCACTTCTAGAAAGAATTATTTTAGATTTGCCCTTCGAGAAATATTTTGTATCCTTCTGGAGTAACTAATTGCTTCAAAAAGTGGTAAAGAACGACTTTTAATGTCACGTTTAAAGGTTAAAATATTTATAATTCAATCGATTAGACCAGTGGCTCCCAACAATTTTTTTTCGCGGACCCCTTCATACAATCATTTCAATGGCAAGGACCTCCAAATACTAAATATTAGGTATATAGAGAAGTTTTCATTAGAGTACACTGTATTGCGTATGTTGCATGCGAAATATCTCTACTTAAACTCTGTATTACAGAAATTGCCCAGTTGGAGAAATTGAAATAAAGAAAAAAGAACTAGACACTAGCAGTTTACTTCGATCCACAAAAAATTAAATAACAAAAAGTTACTGTCAAACCTGGCAGATGGTCTTACATTTTTTTAAAGGAATGAAAAATCCTTCGTTATGCTGTTCTTCATGGGGAACGTAAAATGGTGGTTCAGAGCCTCTGCTAAATTAGGTCCTCCTGTAAGATTCCCATCCTAACAAACCCTTGATAAACAAAATTTAGAATTTCTGTTTTAATATCGTCCGAAAGCCAAAGTAGCATAAAATTACCTTAAGTAGAATAAAAATACCCTTAAAAAACTTATATAAGAAGGTATTTATTCAAATACTCATAAAGAAATCAAATATTGCTCATTATCTTCTGCGATACATCTGCTCTTTGAGCTTATTATTTCAGAAATGTCCAAAAAATTATCGTTTTTATGGTTGTGATTGTAAAGTAGGCTCTTGCAGAAAACACAAGCAATCGTATCACGTAGAATTTTAAAATTTATTCGTTTATTTCGTTTCTTATTAAAAGCCAAAGCTTTAAAAATATTTTTTGTAATCAGGTAATAACAATTATTTTCCAATGTCACCTTGCGGATCACCAGTTGGGAACAATTGGATTAGACACACGTAAATAGCCAAGTTGTAATACCGGAAATATTTTATGACCCTGACCTAGGTAAAAAAAAAACTTACATGGGAATTTTTCATGAAAAATCAAACTTCAGATAACAAATAATTCACGAATTATGATAATATTAATTTATTTGTTGTCTTCTGGGCTATTCCTATAAGAATGGAGCTAGCTGGCACAGCTCAAATAATAAATCTATACATTAATAACTACTACGTAAATAAATCTAAAAGAACAATATAAACATTAGGTTGTAAAAAAGTTCGTAGCGTTTTTACTTTCACTTACTATATATAGTAAGGGGAAGTATTGCGATCGTGAAAATTTTCGAATTCCAGTTTTCAACGGAAATACACGTTTTAGGTTCCCCTGAGTCCAAATAACCAAGTCCCGCAAAAAGGTCTGTGTGTGTGTGTGTGTGTGTGGTAACTCCCGGGCGGAAACAGTAAGTTCCTATGAAACTGTAATTTCATATTTAAGACAACTATACGCCCGAGACGTGACAAAACTTTTTTCATCAAAATGAGCCTACCAGAAAAGGCACTTTATACCATGCATTTTGCACCTTTTTTCAATTTTCTTGAAAAGGGTTGCGACGATTTTGATTAAACTCGCTATATCGATGTAAAATTTAATGGGCTTTAATATCATGTAGGTTTTATTTGGATAAAAATGGTCCGACAGGGCTTAAATGCCGATATTTTAAATTTTCTTCCCCTAAAGTACCTTTAATTTTGTAGATTTAATAATAATAACTAGATTATCTTGTTAACGCTGATGAAAAATAGGTAAATATATAAATTGAATAAATTCGATACCCAACTAAAGGAGAAAACAGAAAAAATATTTTTTTAATGGAATTTTTCGTTTTTGAACATAAGAGCAGTAATATACATGTATGATATACCGTTGGAAAGCTAAAGATTTTAGAAAAAATATCATCTCATACACAAGCTTTTAGAAGTTAATAGAGAGTGATGAGAAGAAGATAAAACTAACTGATTATTTTAGATAATAATATAATATATTTTTTAATAAAACACATGTTTCTATAGAAATTTAATTTGATTAATTCCTTAATAATTTCACGTATTTTTTTTTCATCTCTAACTGTATTTTAAAATTCTTTCATTGATTTTAAAAATCGAGGTAAGTGAAAGTCGTGTGTTGCCCGCACCAGATTTTTTACAGGTGATTTCAATAAAAACTTCAGATTATTGTAAATATTTTTAATTCTTAATTAATTATATATAGCCCATTTTGATCCATAACATGTTACGATCTTCTAGGTAATTTTTGGAATTTGGTCGTTATTAACAGTTGAAGGACGATCCAAGCGCTTGGGTCTTCCAAGTCAAAATTTCCGGTTCCGACCCAAGCAAACCACTTAGGAAATTGCTTTCTACTAAGGCATCATTGCCATACATACAGCAAACTTTTTAACGATGGAGTTTTGTTGACCGTTGAGAAATTAGATGAGGAAGATGGTCATAAATTAGATACACACATTTAAAATAAGTGCTGTTTTAATCATGTGCCGACGTTTCGGCCTACAATGTGGGCCTTCATCAGGGCTAAAAGAAACAAGATAACAACCAATGTAATTATAGAATTAATAATGCGTTAGGTATATAATAATAATAATATGACAGTAATAACATATGGGAACATAAATAAAATTAAATGTAAAATGATAATAAGATGACAGTTATGAAGTATGGAAATAAGGTGACAGTTATAAAGTATGGAAATAAACAAAATTAAGATGATAGTTATAAAGTATGGAAGTAAACATAATTGAGATGATAATATTGTAATGAGAATATATAAAGAGAGACTAAGCAAATAAAAAAATGACAAAGGAAAAATATGTGAAAAATTAAAATTTTAAATATTAACAATTTTGAAGTGATATATGACGGTAATATATTAAAAACATAGTTAAGAGTATAGGTAATATATAAAAAAGAACATAGTCATTAAAAAAGAGAAACAGTATGAATAAAAAATAATGTATGAATAATCAAATTTTAAAATAATGTAATATTAAACTAAGAATTATATGTCAGGATATGTAACGGAGAAAGATATGAGTATGGAAAGAGGGAGAAAGAAATGGGCGATGAAAAGAGATCCTAATCAATATGTATCTTTTTTCTTATTGATAATTAAAATAGCACTTATTTTAAATGTGTGTATCTAATTTATGACC
This sequence comes from Piezodorus guildinii, assembly GCA_023052935.1. NCBI lineage: Eukaryota > Metazoa > Arthropoda > Insecta > Hemiptera > Pentatomidae > Piezodorus > Piezodorus guildinii. The sequence continues at coordinate 39,372,824 of CM041297.1, read as the reverse complement.
GCACCCCCAACCATCTTCCTCATTAAACTTTTTAACGGTCTGTAAAGCGGAATTTCCTTTTCGGAAATAAAAAATCATTGAACGACGAAAATTAATTTTTGTCTCTTTCATTTTAAATACCACTTAAAGATAAGGAATCTCAGCTAAAACTGATGCATATAAGCAACTTTACTAATCATTTTTTAGTAAACGTAAACATTATTCGCGAAGGAAACATACACAGAGAGGATTAATAAAATAAGAGTATAAATAAATTGGAATAATATAAAATGCTACCAACTTATTTTATAACTGAGTAGTACGAAACTGAATATTAAAGACAAGTATAGTGGCTAGCATAACAGCCTCCTATGCCAAAGATCACGGGTTCAAACCCTCGGGTGGTCCTAGGATTTTTTAATGGGAGTAAAACATCCTTAGTTAAGCCTTCCTTCGGAGGGGACGTTAAAAAGTGGTACCGGGCCTGTGCGATGTCAGGTACTCGTTAAAGATCCTTATCCTAATAAAACCTGGATAGGCAAAATTTAGGACTCCCACTGTAGTATCGTCCGATCATTATTTTCTGAATATACTGCGTTTTCGAAATTTGCCACAAAAATAATACGTAAAAAACGGTAACTTATTTTATAACCCAATATTTCCAAGTAACGTAATGGCAGAGAGACAAACGAGCATTTTTTTTTTCCAAAAGGGGGTAAGAAAAGAGGAAATAGAGTTGACATTTACATAAATGAATAATCCAGCATACGTAATCAGGTCAGATTACATTATACAAAGTCTATATCAGTATAGAGTTTAAGGAAAACATATTTTCCTGCAGCAATAGTTGCATATGGATACGCCAACGTAATTATTAATTTTTGTCCCTACCTAATCAATATTCATTAAAGGATACAAAAATAAAACAGTCAAGTCGAAACACGAAGGAATTCCTCAATGAATGAAAACAAAATTGATATCCTAACAAAACCTGGACAGGCAAAATCTATGACTCCCATAGTAGCATCTTCTGATTAGCCATAAAAGCATAAAGTGGCGTTAAATAAATAAACAAACAAACAAAGACAAGTATATGTCCGGGAAGTTACAGCAGCTTAATCATCAGGATCGACAGACGCTAAGAACTTATTTTACAACCCATGTTATATAAATTTTCACATTGATCCAAGATATAGATAAATAACCACTTAAACTATAACAATATCAATACGTAATAACAATGATACGTAAGTACTTGGGCACTGTTATCACAGAGATTAATAAGATTAGAGACGAAATTAAGGCAAGGATAACTGCTGTAAGTCGACGCAATTGGTCTCTGATGAAAATATTTTAGAACTGGAAAATATCCAGATCACTCAAATCGTCGTATATCGTACTGTCCTTTAGCCAATGGTTATGTATGGAAGGTTCCAGGACAATAATAAGCAATGACGAAAGGCTGTTAAACATGTCTGAAAGAAAAATCCTTAGGAAAATCTTTGGTCATACAAAAGATGATCATCGCTGGGGAATGATGAAATTATAAATCTGTATGAGGCACCTGACATAATTGCCACGATTAAGAGTGCCAGAACGAGATGGCTGGGGCACGTACACAATGATGTAAAATGAGAGACTGCTAAAATGGAGATCGAGGGACACCCTGGTGGAAGAAAGCGCAGAAAAAGACTTAGACTTCGTTGGCTGTAGGAGGTAGAGGAAGTCATTCCGTCGATGGGTGTCAGCGGATTGAGGAGGACAGCAGAAGAAAGGTCAAAGTGGAGGAGGATTGCTGAGGAGGCCAAGATCCTCCAAGGACCATAGCGCCGTAAATGGATGAAATAAATGATAGGACTGCAAATAACTGATTCTTACTAAATACCGGTCAGTCTACATATTTCATATACTTCTTGCATTGTAGGATTGGAGTTTGTCTTGCAATACATGCAACAGATGCAACGCAAGGCGTTGTTTGTATTTTTTCTTTTGCCTACCTATAGATGCACTATACACTTCCCAGTAGGTTTGCTCACCGGGGGAGTAAGACCATCACCTCCGTAAGGAGAGGCCTATTGGGATAACAAATGGTAAATATATCTATTGTAAATATTATAAGCAATTAAGGTACATTAGTTGTATATTTTTGTTCATTTATTAAGTATATACATTATTATTATTTAGTAATCAAATTGAATATTCTAATTTAAATGTTATTCATTCATTCATATAGATGTATTATAAAGTAAGGAAAACTATTGTGATCGTCAAAATGTTCTAATTCCAGTTTATAAGATTATAAAAATAAATGTTTAAAAGGACATGTGGGATTATCACGGTAAAAAGTTTGGAATAAAAAATATATCTTTATTTTATGTCTGCAATCAATGGAATATTTGAGTTCTTTATGGATTAAAAGGATTAGACACGGGGGTAATTTGATATTATATTATATAACCAGGCTAAGCTTGAAGTTACCACACACGCTCGATAGAAAACGGAGAAAACTATATGTATTAGTTCTGAAATCTTTTAGGCTATAGACCTGCTCCTAACTTGTCTTAGGACTTATCTACTCTGAAATACTTATACTATCTGAGAAGGAGAAAACTTTGTTTGAATTATGACTCAATAATTCCCAAACTTATAATTTGAAGGAGCTAGGGGAATAGACTTCTTTCATCATACCACTTCTAGAGAATTTCAGTCTTACTTAGCTCTAATTATTAAAACTTTTACGCTCCGGAATTGCGAACGGATTTCTAAGAGTTTGTGAAAAGCAGAGCAATTATAGGAACAGATATAATTCGTAATAATTATGCCTGATAATACTATCGTACCGCAACTTGGTTTCTATTAAGTTTTCACAATAAATAATTAAACAAATGTTTAATAATTTAAAGGACTTTGGCTGCGAAGTAGAGTGGTCGTATTTGATACTAGTCGAGTTAGAAAGTCTTGAAAACTTGGTCTTAAAATTAGTCTATCACAAAGTATGGATACTATTATTCGCTGGTTTTCTTAAATAAATTCTCGGTCAATCTCAATTTTCAGTGCAAATTATAAGTGATAATTGTAGCTGTTATAACTGCTCTCTCCATGTTATGAAACATACGGAGCTAGAAAAAACTGTTAGAGGCGTAAACAGAAGAATTATCGGAAATGAATAGCAGCGGATGAATGGTATGTGTTAAGAATTGAAATAGCCATGTGTTTATATTACTCCATTTTTAATTTTATTTGCTTTATTTCGTGATTTATTACGGGCAAGCAGTTAATTGTTTTATTCAATTTGAATCAGCTGTTAAGTGACCACAGGGCAGAGGGCATTCTGGGATTGCGAGAGGGTTAATGGAGTCACTCGCGAGTGTAGACGGTGTTTAATTAAGTTGGTTGTCGCTGAATATCGTATATTTTTCGTCGCAGAAGGAAAGAAAGGACCATCGCAGTCGGGAGAGGGAAGGAAGTCATCACGGATAGAAAGAATCTCTTGCACACTATAAACAGTATTTTCTTTAATTTTAATTAATATAAGCTTGTTTATGTTCTCTCTTTTATTATATCATTCATTTACCCTCAACAAAATTACACGGATTGACAGATAATTCAGCGATTCACAATAACAAACGGGTTGAGGCTGCGAGCAAACGCGTTAGTCGCCCCTCTTCCCAACATTATGAGAAAATATTTTCCATTTTTTTTATTAGGAATCTCAAAAAAAAAAAATTTAGAACTATGAGAAGTTGTTAGCCGATAGTAAAGATCCAAAACACTCATTAATCTAATTTTGCCATTTTAAACGAAACACCAACTAATAAAATCGAGTTTTGCAAACAATTGTGACGATATACAACGTTTATAGAATGAGAATGTCTCATCAACTATAGTAATTGTTAAAAAAAACTTTTTGACAATCAAATATTTAAGACTCGCGTTATCTCTTAAAATATTATTATTTCCCATAAATACAAAGGATAATGCTTATCTTTATTACGGATTATCATTTTGACCCAGAGAAGGGTTTGAACCCGTGTGATCTTTGGCATAGGAGGCTGTTATGCTAGCTACCAAGCTACAAGTGATCCCAGAATAAAATTAAATCCGACACTAAATAATAACTTTAATCGTTGTACACAAAAGATAGTTGAAATTGTAACTGATACACGTATTATATGTATCATAGTTTTTATCTCCATAAAAGTATATAATATAATATATATATATATATATATATTTGTAGCGACCCGCTATAGCGATAGCTAGCAATCGATAAATAACCGCGTGAGTATTATTTACCATGTTTTTTTTACTTTCACTTACTATATATAGTAAGGGAAAGTATTGCGATCGTGAATATTTTCGAATTCCAGTTTTTAACGGAAATACACGTGTTAGGGTCCCCTGAGTCCAAATAACCAAGTCCCGCAAAAAAGTCTGTGCGTGTATGTGTGGGTGTGTGTGTGAGTGTGTGTGCGTGTGTGGTAACTCCCGGGCGGAAACGGTAAGCCCTATGAAACTGAAATTTCATACTTGAGACAAATATACGCCCGAGAAGTTACAAAACCTTTTTCATCAAAATGAGATTACCAGAAGAGCAGCTTTATACCATGCATTTTGCACCTTTTTTCGATTTTCTCAAAAACGGTTCCGACGATTTTGATTATAAATCGCTATATCGATGTAAAATTTAATGGGCCCTAACATCATGTAGGTATCATTCTGATTAAAATAGTTTGAGAGGGCTTAAATGCCAATATTTTTAAATTTCTTCTTCTAAACTACCTCTAATTTTCTTGATTCTATAAAAATAACCAGCCTATCTTGTTAGCATTGATAAATAACAGCTAAATATGTAAGTTGGGCAAATTTGAAAAAAAAGAAAGGAAAAACTGGAAAAATATTTTTTAATGCGTTTTTATTTTTAGAACATAAGAACTGTAATATACATGTATGATATACCGTTTAAAAACAAAAGATTTTAGAAACCATATTATCTTATACACAAGCTTTTAAAAGTTAATAGAGAGTGATGAAAAGCCGATAAATAGGAGTGATTATTTTAGATATTAGTATAATAGATTTTTTTAATAAAACACATGTTTCTATAGATATTCCATTTAACCAATTCCTTAATGGTTTCACTCATTTTTATCTCTTACTGTATTTGAAAATTCTTTAATTGATTCTAAAAACGGAGGTAAGTGAAAGTCGTGTGTGCCCGCACCAGATTTTTTTTATTAAGGAAGGTTACACACAATAGAGTGAGCCCGGAAACCTTACAAGATCGCAGGTCTATCTAAAAGTCATTTAATTTTAAGTTAAAAGCTTATTTTATGTAAGTTTCAAGTTTATTACCTATTGTCTGTCTCATGATTTTTTTGTTTCTTTGGTTATTGTCTTTTTGTTTGTATTTTTATTAAATTTGTATTCACTAAATTAAATTGTTTAATTCTGATTAACTAATGCAAATACATTTAACCTCGCACAACGAGGCTAAATATTTATAATTTATAATAATAATAGACTTCAATTTTAGTCTAACAACTTTACACGCCTATATGAGTCAGCTATCAATGCAGTTATACTGACAGGGTACAAACTCCGTAATTCCGCGTTGTGGAACCTTTTGAGTTCCCCAGTAGCTTCATACCATACAAATATTTTATGTAGCACCTTATTCTCGAAAACGTTAAGGCGCTTTCCACCCTTCAAAGTAGGCAACTTCTCGTGCGTATAAAACCTTCAGAAAAATAACAGTTTAATAACTATTAAATTTTAAGTTTCTTGATAGAAATCGCTAGATTAGCAATTTAGCATCTAAATTATGTAATATGCCTGTATATTGGATATTTATATGTTAACCAAAACATAATAAAATATATATGTGCATAGCCGCGGGTAATAGTTAATATATTCAAATACAACTTAAATTATTATCCGACAGTTACCACAAAAATAGTGATAAAAAAAAATCCTTCTCCAAATACTGTAAGCTGCCTAGACCAACTTGTTATATCGACAGAGCAAATATTTCCCGCGGGCAAACACCTTAATAACTAAAAAGGACATTGGTAAACCGCCCTTTTTAGCGCTGGATTTTTTATGAAAAGTGAACATAAAGTTTCATAAGTATAAACGTAAAGAAGGATATATTTGGAAGGAAATATTTTTTAATATCTTGGGCCAGTATCCGCTTGTAGGAAGGGGTATTACACCTGACGGCTAGGGCTTTATATCACGCAGTGCCCTTCAGAGAAAGTCGTTCATTTTTTATCAAAATACTTACACTACATACAATCTCTATAACATTATAAAATATTCATAAATTAGTCTAAAATTTATTTTTACAACTTTCTTCCATCCTCCTAACAAAATTCCAAATATTAAAATAAAGGTAATTGACTCAGTTCGACTAGTAACAAATTTATGCTTCGCACGGATACAATTTTGATGTAGCTTATCGCTTTGGGATCAGAAGCTCATTATAGAATAATATATACTCATAAGTTAATAGACTTATCATTTTAAAAATATAGAGATGAACTATTTGAAAATATTTTAAAAGTTCAATTGGGGTCATCTGTAACATAGTAGCTAGCATAACAACCTTGTATGCCCAAGGTCAAAGGTTCAAACCTGTAGGTGGCCCTAGAATTATTGAATGGGAGCAAATATTCTTTAGTTATGCCGTCCTTTGTAGGGAACGTTAAAAGGTGGTCCCGAGCTTGTGCGATATCAGGTACTCGTTAAAGATCCCTACCTTATTAAATCTGGATAGACAAAAAAAGCAGGAAAGGCAAAAGCCACAGTAGCATAAGTGATGTTAAATAAATAAATTAACAAACAAAATTTCAATTAATTTTCTATGGGAATCCCACTTAATTTACAGTTTTTTAGGAAATAATTTGAAAGTAGAAACAACTAACAACAATGTTAGTTTTTGGATTTATAAGAAAATTACATCTATTTTAACGAGTTACAAAGGATTTTGTACCTACTACTACCCGCCGCGGTAAATTCGATAAAATAAACCATTTCAGGTTGTTAGCATTGCTAAAAAAAAACGGGTAAATATACAACATGCATGTCGTAATGTTTTTTTTCGAACATATGAACAGTAATATAGAACCAAAATATTCTGCTGAAAAGCTAAATATTTGAGAAAAGGTTATCTGATATATAAAGTTGGAAAATGTAATAGAAAGTGATGAAAAGTAGATTAAACTGTGTGTTTTTTGTGGATAACAATTTTTATTATAAGATTATCATTATCAATGATATAATTACATATGTTAATTATCAATTCTAAAATGAACGTTTTAATCAAACATTCTTTAACTCATTATTTGCTTCAAACTAACTTTACTTAATAGTTCTTAAATTGATTTTAACAAACGAGTCAAGTGAAAGTTTGGTGTTACCCGCACCAGATTTTTAAATTTTATCATTATATTAGAGCATTAGCACTATTTGTTGTTGTTTTTGGTTTAAAGGGCAAAAAACTGCGAGTGGTTATCATTGCCCAAAACATCTTCAGAAGACAATTAACTTACCTATGATGAAGAGAAAAAAAAAAATAATAATAATAAATAAATAAATAAATTATAATAAATAAAAAAATAAGATAAATAAATAAAAATTGTGAGTAAAATATAAAAAAATTGCGTGAAATAGCCTGAATGTGTTAAATGAGGTGATATAAACGAATGTTCTACACCAATTGAATGACACCATCGACGGCCCGATCACTATCGCTCAATGCCTCCGAGCTCACGTGGTACGCAACATTTTACAAATTCCCTACTGTAACGAGGACACTCTTCAAAAATATGACTTACTGTGAGAGTCACTTTACACGGTTGACATCGAGGTGGATCCCTTCGTGCCATGAGGTGCTCATGAGTGAGACGGCAGTGTCCTATCCTCAGGCGGGCGATAACTACCTCCTCACGCCTGCACTTTCTTGACGATGAGACCCAGCAGCTGATGGTCGGTTTGACATTTTTCAATTTGTTGTTTTCAAGAGCGGTCCAAGTTGCCATTCATCTATGATCTTCGCGTTTATTGGCTGAAACAGCTATGATGATGAATTAAAAGAGGGCGTTATTTCTTCTAGTGATTGTGCCTCTGTTGCTGCTCTGTCGACTTCCTCATTCCCTGATATTCCGGAATGACTGGGAATCCAAAATCAATTTATTTTTTTTGAAGAGTCCTCCAACTGTTTGATTGCGAAGTGGACCTCCTGTACAATAGGGTTTGCTGAGAATGGATTGAAAATGGCTCTGATAGCCCTATTTTATTAGAGCACTAGTCTACTGTTCTCCGCGTCCTGGGTTCGAATCCCGGCTATAACAGAATATTATTTATTCTGTTAATTCTGCCGAAAGGGAGGGGGCGGCGAAACTAGGGTATGGAGGGTCTCCTGGGGCAGACACAGCCTCTTTAAAGTGGGTACCCAAATTGGGGAAAAACCTGGCGATCATTGGCCAAGAAACAGTACAAATCTCTATATTTACTGAGCCCAAGAACCTTCAGGTCTTTTAAAAATATATTTTCATTTTATTATCACAGATGTTTAAATTAAATAAATATAATATAAACTTTCGATTTGTCTTTAATTTAATTAATTTTACGATGTGGTTTACTAGACTATAAGCAATTTATAGAATAGCAAGAAAATAAATTCCTCCAAGTAGGATAAATAGATAAAGGACTATCTAGCGGAGGACAGAGCGTAGGATTTACGACGTCAATAAAGGGTTGGATACAGCTGATTCCCACTGATGACTCCCCATCTGCTCCCACTAATCTCCAGCTAGGCCTCATATTGAGGGGCGATGGGAAATATATCAGCGGCCCTTGTGGTTCAATAAGCCAGCGGGAATATCAGAAAGTGATTAGGCACCCGTCGCCTCTCCCCGATTTCATTTTGATATCTCTGTCCGCCTCCAGTCAAATTGTTATCGTGTCCTTGCACCTGATTTTGTCAATATGTATTCAGAAATGACAACAATCGCAACTGAGCTATATGCACCAGAGGAAAAAAGGAAATATCAACAATAATATCATTGCATTTGGGAAATAAATATATAAGCTCATATATTTATGTCAGATGAAGAAATCATTACTAATAAATAATTTTCTCTCTTATTTACTCCTTTTTTTTTAAATTTATATATTTTTTTAAATGTTTATTTGCTGATTTATGAGCTATATAGCTAGGGAAAGTATTGTTTAATATTATGTATTCTTATTATGTTTATATTTAAATTTTCTTATTTATTTTATATTATATTGTATATTTATTTATATCCTTCTTTATAACTGTTATTATTATCTTAATTTTAATTTATTCTTATTCATTTTTAATTATGTTTTTTTATGGTTCCTTTCCTAATATGTTTTATCTTTTTTTTCTTACTGATTAGTTACTATTTTACTCTTTATTTTTATTTGTTTTGTTTTTTCTTATTACTAATATTTTTTATTTATTTATTTTTCTTATTAATATTGATTTTACTCTATACCAATTTTATGTAATATGTGTATTATTAGCTTTTTTAAATACATAATTATACAGATTCGTACATATAGTAAGGGAAAGTATTGTTTTCATTTACATTTATTTTATTTTTTTATTAATTTTATATTTGTTTCCGTTTTTGTTACTTTAACGCTATTAATTTTATTATATTCTTGTCGATATTCATTCTTTGCTTTTTCCTTTTTCCATTTTCTTATTGTCTTTTTATATTATTTTATTTTATATTTTTTATTGATTTTAGATTTATTATTTTTTCTTTTCTTTTTTTTTATATTATATTATATTTTATAACTTATTTTATGTTATACCAGTTTTATGTATAAATTCCTAATCTCTATTTCGCGCATGAAGAATTCAAGTTAGCAAAAAAATCAGTCAACCAATAATTATAACGATAAAACATAATAAAAGGGGTCATCTGTGGTGTATTTGCTGTTCGAAGTTGGTAGACGGTGTTTTTTTGAAGGGTGCGAAAAATCCTGAGCTATGTGGTTATTCGTAGGACATGTAAAATGGTGTTCCAGTAATTGTTATAAAATAAATAGAACCTAATACCTGGAAAGGTAGAATTTTAAGGTTCCCGCTGTGGCATCCTCTAATTAGCCACATTAGCATGACAGTGACCTTAAAAGAATAAACCATCAAGAAACGATGTCAAATTTATTCTAGATACGTCGAAAAACAATGAGAAATTCTTTTTATTTCTTTTTTTTTTTATTCAACAACAACAATTTTTATTGAGTAAAATTACAATCTGTCCCAATTTGGACATCAATAATAGTGGTGAAAGAAATCATACATACTACATTCATACAATATTTACACAGCATAAAATTACAATAAAATATATACACAATAATGAATCAATACAATAAAGTAAAGAAATCACTTATACCTATATACACATACACACACTCATACATACATCACATTGAGTGGAGAATCTAGCCAGTGCTAGAACTCCAATATATTTACAAAAGGTCGCGGGGCCACTGCCGTTTCAACCTTCTAGGTGGGTTGTATGGATGAGTGGAGCTGGATAGAGATTGTGCTAGAGAATTAGGATGATGAATGAGGTTCTAGTGGAATTTGGAAACTTTGGATGGAATTAGGTCTGACATAAATGGAACATTAAGGTCGTGGTGCAAGGTATAGTTGGAGACATAATAAGGAGCATTAACTATTGTACGGAGGACTTTGGATTGAAAGGATTGAATGCGTTTGATGTTAGTACGTTTAGCTGTCCCCCACAGTTCAAGTCCGTAGGTCCAGATGGGCTTCAGTATTGTCTTGTAGATTAATAATTTGTTGTCAACTGTAAGTTCAGATTTTCAGTTGAGTAGTCGGTGTAACTGTCCGAATCGTCGGTTGAGTTCTTGTCTTTTAAGTCTGAGAAATATCTACACACTTTTCCTGGACATTCGATAAACGTACATAGAAAATGTAACTACTTACACGAAAGTTTAAGTTAAAAATACTACAGCGATTCTTTATTTATTTATCAGTCTATAGAAAGAGAAAGTGGACCATTGCGGATTTATAATGTGTTTGTATTAAAAAAAATATATAAAAAACTGAATACATTTTCAAAATTATATAAATAATCATACATAAGACAAACATAGTTACCCAAATTTAAAAAACAATCTGTATAATGATAAATAAATTATTTCGAGTTACCTTACAAAGTCCGCAGATCAAAATCAAGGATAACTCACCTGCAAATATAAAAAAAATTAAAATTAATATAAGTCAAATTGTAGTGAATATTAACTTATATATATATATATATATATATATATATATATATATATATATACACAATAAAATTAATCGACCTTTTTCTACAAAATTTTTAATGGAAATCAATCAAATAATAGGTCTATAAAATATTGTATAGACCTACTATCAGATTAATTTTTATTACAAAATTATATATATATATATATATATATATATATATATATATATATATATATATAATTTTTATTACAAATGAAAGTAGTATTAAATTTAACAATTATTACAGAATAATGTTTCAAATGAAATAGAACAAAATAAATAAAGTAACTAACATTAAATATAACAAATTTGAAATAAAATTTTAGTCAAAAGAAGAGAATTACCTGCGCTGCCCATCTTTAGTCTGTGATTCGAAGTCAATGTCTTTAATGAATTTAATAAGTCTGTATTGAATTTAGAGAACAAATTTTGTTCCGTCTCTGGCCAGTTTCCGTTTTTAAGTATTATATTTTTAATTAAATGAAATATTATATATATATATATATAGTAATATATAATTATATATATTATTAAAATCAATAGGGTAAGTATTATATTATAATTTCATGACATTGAATGAATAATATCCTACACACTAGAACTAACTTCTGTCCTACAGGCTTTTCAATCTACAATACATTCCTCTCAACTTCTAATTATAATTAGATGTAAGATATATATACAATCATGAATATATATACACATCTGTATAGTAAAATGAAATTTTCCTAAATTTGATGGTTGATGATTTGATTGTCTCGCCTTTGAGAGGAAAGAGACTGACAACTTACCGCAGTGACTGTCCGCAGTCAACTCGACTAACAATTCCCTGCATTAGCTTATTGAGTCGCACAGTATCCTTCTCTCAATCCTCCGTCTAACAACCTACCTCTATCTATTTTTCTATAAACTCATTTATAAGCCTCAGGCATCTACATGCATAGATACACAAAAATAATATTGATTATCGAATGCTTAATTAATGCCAAAAAAAATGTTATGTAAAAATCAGTCTCTAAAATATTGCAAACATTATATTTAAGACTGCGTAATTTGTATTTATTTATTTTAAAGAAACCATTATCGACCAAGAAAAAAAAAATGAAATTTAAGGTCTTACATTTCAAGATAAGTACAATCCAAATATCGAACAAACAAAATCCCATATTTTCCGCAGTACAGAAATGTCACAGATCACTTCACAAGGATTCTCGAGCTCAACAATCATCCGTTTAGTTTCAAAATGAAAACCTTTTAGATGACGGGGTATAACGTTCTTACTTATATTATACTAAGAGTGTATATTCGTCAACGGTTTTGATTTACTTTATGTTTTAAATTTTGACTTTTTTTTGTAAGGGGGGTTTCACGAAACAGCTTTAAGACCAAGGGAATATAATTTGTGATTCATAATCAAGATTTGTTCATTACAGATGTTATCACTTTGTATAAATCCTTTCAGATTCATTACTTTTCCTCTCTCCTACCAATATCTTTTCATCACTTATGCGTGCATTTTTTTTTTTTTTTTTTTATAGCTATGTCTTGGTCTCAAAAATTTGTCTTTATCTACAACAATGACCGAGCTTTTATATATATATAATATTATATATATATATATAATATATATATTTACAGATTCTAAACTCTCTCTCTCTCTCTCTCTCTTCTATATATATATATATATATATATATATATATATATATATATATATATATATATATATATATATATATATATATATATATATTCTCTATCTTCAAAAATAACTGAATTATAAGCCTATAGAATATTTTAAGAGGCAACATTTTTTTTTTTTATTTTCACCATATCCGAAAACTCTCGACTTTTTTTTCTATATCATCGAAAATCACTGAGTCAGTGTATTTATGGTTAAAATTAAAAAAAATATATATGTATATATATTTTTTTCTATATATAATTTATTATAGTTTGTTAATTAGAAAACTCTTTAGAATTTTTTCTCATTCTCAGAAAATAACTGTGTATGTATATGAAAATTATAAGCGATCGTGAAAACTTTCGAATATTAGTTTTCGCAGAAAATATACGTTTTAGGATCCTCTGAGTCCAAATATTAATAGCTCTGGGTGCTTGTTAATATGTTTTAACTTCCTTCGGTTTTTTTCAATATATGTTTTTCTGAAATCCAATACCGAAACCTCAACCAGGTCTCCAGTTATTACAGACTAATATATTATAGTTATTATATTACACACTAATATAATTAAGATGATTCGACTCTACTAAGCATTATTCATTTATTCATAAACCTTTTCGTGTTGTCCTATCATTATTTTATAATAAAATGTCAAAGGAATTAAGGTTCTTGTATGAAATATGAAAGGGTACTGCGAAGCAAGGCACAAAAAATATAAAAATTTTACCCATTAATAACCCAATAACTCAGTTATTCTTGAAGACAGAAAAGCATACATACATAAGCAAAATCTCAATTTTTTAAATTTTTTTTGTCGTCACGGTATCAGACCAGGTTGAGGTCTCAGTATTGGGTTTCAGAAAAACATATATTGAAAAAATCTGAATGAAGTTAAAATACATAAACAAGCACCCAGACCTATTAATATTTGGACTCAGAGGATCCAAGTTAGTTAGTTAGTTTCTGCGAAAACTAATATTCGAAAATTTTCACGATCGCAATACTTTCCCTTTACTATAAAAGTGAAATTAAGAACAGTTATTGTTGTTCCTACCTCTATTGAATTGTTCTATACTTGTTTCTCAGAGGCCTTGTTGATTAACCAACATTTCTGGATTACTTAAGGAAGGTTTGCAACTAACAGGATCGATAGTTTACCCTGAATCCCCTAGTAATTAATGTTCTAAGGTAAGTAATTAAGGGATCAAGTCTTGAGGGGAAAATCAGATTATGCAACGGTGCACTGATTATTATCAATCCCAACTTCTAACATTATATTAATTAATTAAGCTTTACGAAAAATATGTATACTCTTCCCATTATTATCGGTGAATTTATTACCATTACTATCGTTAAGGACGAAACCAAATTTCTAGTCCGTGTTTATGTCTTACTTGTTTAGAATTTGCTGTTCAATTTTGAAAATTATTCTAAATATTTCAAATCTATAAGTTTAATTGATTTAATTATATTTTTAAATAATTCATTTATTTGTTATTTAATATTTCCTTAGTCATTCATTGTTGCTTTTCCAGTATGAAAAAAAAAATCATTTTTTGTTAATTTATTAAACTATTAAAGTTGAAGTTTATCTTACTATCACAATGTCAAGGCAGTTAAATATGATAAAATACCCCCCAAAAAGTATTATATACTTAGATTTTGTTATATATATTTGTGTTTTTTTTTTATTAGTAATATTTAGGGAATTTATTTATAACAGTGTGATTTACACAAGTTTATATTTTTATTTTTCGTAATTTTTTGGGAGTCGTATTAAATATACTACTAATTTGAAATCTCAAAAAAAATAAAAATAATTGTTTATTTATTTTAATTTTATATATGATGGAAAATGACTCTTGGTTCTCTGTATCGTACAGGACCTCTCTCAATTAAGTGTTTTAAATAGTTATAACCTTCATTGACCCTTATCCAATAATATGAGCTTATTTAAGAACCGTTCGTTCATCCAAAAATCATTTCTATTATATTAAATGTCAGCAAACCCCACTTCAAAGAAGTCTTTTATTCTACTGTTATTACGATATATTAAAAAACATTTTAAATCAAAAGTGTTTATTTATAAAGTATGCTGTGATGATCGATGTTGATTAGTATAATAATCATGAAATGATTTTAAATAATTACTGTTTAATTGTATTGAATTGTGGACAATAATTACTGATGGATTGTGAAAATCAGACTTTTATAAATAACACATTTGGGATCCTCTCTATAATTAGTAAGGAAAGAAATGAACTGACAAGTAGAGAAAAGGGATATGAATTGTGGGCTTCTAAAAATATACTACTGAATAGTTAGGTAAGAAACGCCATCCTTTAAATGGCGATATATCAAGCTGGTAGGGTGGAAATGCAGGCCTTAAAGCTAAGATTTATCGAGGAAGGTGACGCCCCTAGGTGCTAATCTCGTCTTCGCTACTGCTATTATAAATTACAATCCCTTTACGACCCCGAGATAGTTATTCATTCACCTGTTCTGGGCCCATCCCTACTCAAATTATCAGAATGAAGATCATGATACATTAATAATTATAATGTTCCTAAAGCCAAACATTTTATAATAAATAAGTTCTTTATTACCCTATTGATTATTGGAATAACATTTACAGGATATAAACTTTACAGGGCCTCAGTGTCTTAGAATAAATAAAATTACAATATAAAATATTTATTTAAGAATCACCCAAGCTCATGCCCTATTTACACTACCTTCAATAAAGGGTATAGCCGGCAGGTAGGGTAAATTTGCCCTACGATCCTTTTTACTCAAACTTAAGGCATCAATTTGGTGTCAAATAAAAATAATTCACCTACATCATGATTGATTAGGTAATACTTAAAAAGTTAGTAAACCTAGTAGAGATGTGTTTGTCGGAAACATTCATAAAGTTATTGGTTTGTACCACATGAAATGTCCGTTTTCAAGGTAAAGGATTTTTATTAAAAATACGATATGACTGAACTGAAAAACTCTGATCTTTGAAGTGAAACAAAATCTGAAAACGCACTTTTCACTTGATCATCATTTTCTAACAGTTTTCCTTTGACGAAGTTGTCTAAATTCCTGAATAGGTGGTAATCTGTTGGAGACAAGTCGGGAGAATATGGTGGGTGCGGAAGAACTTCCTAGCCCAGTTCATTCAATTTTTGCACGGTATGTTTTGAAACATGGGGTCTTGCTGCCGCTCAGTGAGATCATGAGGTACCCATGTATCGAGCTTTTTACTTTCCCAATACACTTAAAATGTCTGGAAACGGTAGATGCACTTGCATTTAGTTATGCTGAGAGTCCTTTAACTGTTTGGTAGGGGTTTCCTTCTACTGTATGTTTGAGGACATCGTTGTCTATTATGGACGGAGGTCTTCCTCGAGGCAAGTTTTCCAAGTCGGTATCCCCAGCTGAAAATATAGCAAACCAGCGGCGAATGGTCCGTTCATTAACACTCCCTTCCCCAAACGCCTTGCAAATATTTCTGAACGCCTCAGCTGCTGAATGGCCAAGTTTAAACTCGTACAAAAATATTACTCGAAAATCGCGTGTTTCCATGTTCACATTTGGAGGTATACTAAAAAGTGGGTAATTGATTTGGAAGCTAATGTTTATAATACAAAGGTAGAGGATTAGTAACTGTTTACTTTAAATATGTAAACATTCGGAAGAAAACAACAGAGACCTGCAAAATCCTTTATGTATTTCAGAAACTATAAAAACGGATATTTCATGTGAAACAATCCAATATTTCATATGTAGGTAGTGAAAGTAAAAATGAAATCTAGGAAAAAATAAAGTCCCAGTTAAAGATGGGGAAATGCGTGTTATTATTCAGTTGCTAAATTACTTAGCTCGCGGCTTTTGTCTAAATACTTAAAGGTTAAAATTTATAAAACTATTGTTCTTCCGACGTTTCTTTACGGATGTGCAACGTGGCCGCTTACTTTGAAGGTTTTAAGTAATAACGGCGAAAATAAGGTCCTGCGTAAAATATTTGGTCTGAAGAGAGATGAGACCACTGGGGAGTTTAGAAGGTTGCACAACACGGCATTGCGGAACTTGTACCCTGGGAATATAATTGAGTCAATAGCATCGCGGAGACTCAAATGGACGAGTAAAGTTGTTGGGCTCGGTAAGAAACGGATTCCAAGAAAGTTGGTATTCGCTGATCCAATTGGTAGGCGTCCGAAAGGTAGGAAGAAGCGTCGAAGGAAGGACTGCGTAAAGCCTGATTTTGGGGGCTTCGGCTCGAACGGTGAACATTGGACGAGTCTGTGTAGGCGGAATTTGGTGGTATCGGCATCGAACCTTCGGGTTTCGCTAAGCCTATTATTATTTAGTTTCCACAGAATCACATTTAGTTTACAGTGAAAAATATATTTTCATGAATATTATTCAATTTTTAATAATAAATATAACATTGTTATTTTTTTATATCGTTGTTTGTGCAATGTTGTTTCTAAAATATTGAGTACTAAATGGAAGAATAGTTTGCACGATCCTGTACAATATTTACAGTGGAAATATTTTAAGTATTATAACCCACTCTTTCCCAATAACATATGTTCATAAGTTTATGTGTTCACAAAAACTTTATATTATCTTAAACGATTTATTTTATTGGCATATAACTTTTCTGAAATCTTTCGATTTCCAACGGTATATTATACGTCTATGTCACTACTTACATTTCAGAAATAATTTTTTGATGACTTGGTCAGAAAATTTATTTTCCTCTTTTCAAGAAAAGCCAAATTGCAATGTATTTTACC
Organism: Piezodorus guildinii; assembly: GCA_023052935.1. Classification (NCBI taxonomy): domain Eukaryota; kingdom Metazoa; phylum Arthropoda; class Insecta; order Hemiptera; family Pentatomidae; genus Piezodorus; species Piezodorus guildinii. Next base: position 39,355,047 of record CM041297.1, on the reverse strand, counting down.
TGTAACCTTCAGGAAAAATGTCCTAAATGATGGTGAATACGGTATCAAAATACGTTTTGTAGTTTAGAAGAAATTCGCGGAAAAAACAAATAAGAGCAACTTCCTTACGATCAATAAAAAATACAAAATATAACTAAAAAACTCCAAATATCATTGTTTTATTTCTTTTCTACGTAATATACAGAGGTAAGAAAGGCATATTAATTGCCCAGACTTAGATAAATACATTCAGTTTTTATAAGGTGAAAAACCCTAGAGAAGGAACAGCCTCTTTAGGCAGTTATGGAAATGACATGCAACAGGCGGCAGTGGAGTTCAGGCATTTCAAGCACAGGAAGGCACTCAGCGAAAATCTGTTTTGTAGAATTGTATACAGTTATTAGCTTTTATGCAAGAAATAATTTTCTAATTTATGATTGGTTTGTATTCGTTAATACAACAAAGTAATGAGCTATGAGATTAAGTGCATGAAAAATACAAGAAGAGAATCTGCCCATTGGCAGCAATCCAGTTGTTAATCTAAACTAGAAGGTCTCGAGACCCTCTTCTTTTCAGACGCCTCATAGGATTGTCAGGAATTGAAAAAGGAGGCAAGGATTGAAACTAGTAGGTTAGAGTGGGAGTGGAGTTTTTCATGGAAAGATTGATACCTGGTTCGGGCCAAATATGCTACCGATGGAGCATTAAGGTCTTTGTGGATGAGTTGATTCGTAACAAATAACGAGCATTGAGGATTTTTCGAAGCATTTTGGATAGTAAAGGGATTGGATACGGGAATAATTTGATGGTTTAGTAGAGCAGCAAAGTTCAATTCCATATTTCCAGATAGGCCTTATGATGGTTATGTAGATGCTTCTTGTAGTTAAGTGGAAAGTTAGAGCGTCTGTCTAGTAAGTGTTGAAGTAACCGAAAGCGGCGGGCAGTTTCTTGTCGTTTCAGTCTAGCGTGCGGGTTCCATGTTAGACGTTTTCAAGTAGGAGTCCTAAATAGCAGATCTGTTCAAGTGGGACAAGCGAAATATTATAAGGATACTGTAAAACAGGATTTTATAGGTTTACGACGAAGGGTAACGGTTATTAGGTTAGATTTGCTGGATTTATTTTAATTCCCAATTCTAACACCATACTTGCAAGGTTTCTGATGAAGGATTGGAGAGTTTGAGAGGCAATAGTTGGACTAATGCTAATAAAACTAAATTATCGTAGTATATAATAATATAATAGACTTATTTAATGAAAACACACGTTTCTATCGAAACTCAATCTAACAGTTCTTAAATTGATTTTAATAAGGGATGTTTATGAGTGTTGATCTTACAGCCCTATTATTATTGTCCATTGAACAAATTGTGATATATCGGAATAAATTTTTGTCTCATCCATATTATAGTTATTAGATATGAATGTTCATAACAGATTATTCTACGTGTCAGGTGAGCTACGATTTTATTTTATGAAAATCCAACAAAGGTGTAAGATTTTTTAAGACAACATGTATCAGTCTATACTTATCGACAATATTCAATTTCCTTTAGCGATGAAATGCTATTAAACTTTACCTTCCCCAAAATAATTAAAAGAGCCTGTATCCATAAAAAGATAATGGTTTATAAGAACACACGGGGGGCATGTTAGTGATGAGAAGAGGCTTTTAAAGGCCTCCAACAGGTTATTGTGAGGCCGCTGGGATGGGAACTATATAAGCCAAAGTCCATTTGCGGAGGCAAAGTCTTCACAAAGCAGCAACAATGGCCCTGCTTAGTGATGGCCAATTCTCGTTATTGGGGTCGCTTATCTTCTGCGCTCACACAACCGGATTCTTTTCCAACCACTCCTCCCCCAAAAAATAATTAAAACTGTGTTGTGGAAATTATTTTTTTAAGCTTTGTTGATAATTTTTTTTTCCTGAGTAAATTAGTACCCAGAAACAATAAAAGAAACACATTATATGTTTGCACAGTAGTTGAAAGGTGACATAAGTAATTTTTTCGAGGTACTTAAAAAATTCATTTTCTTTTCCTTTGTAATAGATTAAATGTCTATCAGATTGCATTTGTCATTTGAATTTTCTTTTATATTTAATCGATATTAATTAGTGTTATTAATATATATTATATAATCTTAACTTGTCATTTTGACCTAATTAAATAAAGGTCAATTCTTTCAAATCTATCTATAATGGTTCCCAGTTAGTTTAATTCATTCACTACTCCCAGGACTTCTCATTGCATATCATTTCAACATTTTCATCTTCATTCCAATTAGAAAACTAGGATTTTGTTTTTGGAGTCGTTGTTAATGGAACATACTCCCTTATGTTGTTGCTCTGCTTCTGATGCCACAAGATTGTGTAACTTTTCTTTCGGTCCGCTTTTAGAGCAATATCATCGGCATGTAGGAGAGCGTTTCAACCAGAACTGTCTACATTTCTATTTTCCTATTTTAGTCCACGTCCTTCGCTTGTATACTTTACAGATCTCGTCCATCAGAACCACGAATAGCAGAGGAGCTAAATAAGAAACAGAGTCACTAAAGCAAACAGGGAATTGAAGAGGCATACGTAGCTCTGAAAGAGGAAGCAAAGTAGGCAGATCTTGAGATTAATGTCGGGAAGATCAAGTTAATGATAGCGGAAAGAATAAGAAGGCAGCACCCCTCATTCTACAACATTGGCAGACAGAATATAGAAGTAGTGTCGGCCTTCCCGTACCTCGGATCCTTAATGACACTAGAAGCCAACGAAGTGGAGGAAGTGAAAAGAAGGATTCTTGCAGGTAACAGAGCGTACTTTGCCCTAGGGAACCTGGTAAGGAGTAATCTACTCTCCCGTGCCACCAAGATTCACTTGTACAAAACCCTTATAAGAACAGAGGTAACCTATGGTAGTGAAACGTGGATTCTTAACAAGGCAACAGCTGAAAGGCTTGATAGATTTAAAAGGAAAGTGTTGCGAAGGATCTACGGAGGCGTGTATGAGGGAGAATGGAGATGGCGCATGCGGAAAAACACAGATATTTATCAACTATTTAATGGGCTGCGCTTATCTGACGCTATAAGGAAGAATAGGTTAAGATGGTATGGACATTTGAACAGGATGAGTGAGGACAGGCAGGTGAAGAAGACATACCAAGGTACAACTTAGCCACACGAAAAAAAGGGAAGCCAAGAGCGCGATGGAGGGAACAGGTCCTGGAGGATATGCGGCAGACCAAACTAGGATTTTGTTTTTGGAGTCGTTAATCGACATTCCCTTATGCAACAGCATCAGACAGCAACTAGAGGTACAACCATTGAAGACAATCATGGAAAACAGGAAATTAAAATGGTTTAAGCGTGTATGTCGAATGGGTGAAGTAAGGGAACCCAGAAGGGAACATAAAGCTAGACCTACAGGTAGAAGATCACGAGGCCAGCATAGAATCTCTTAACAGGAACGAACATATCCAGAGGATTGTGAGTAACAGAGGCAAGACCCTTGCAGAAATGAAGTGACTCAGCAGAAACCGGAATTACTGGCAGGGCTGGATCGAGGCACCTCTACTCCAATAATGGCTCGACGAAAAGAAAAAATTAGAAGAAAAAAATATATTTTTTGAAAATGGTTGTTATATAATTTAAGTTTAATCAAACTAAAGATATAATCTTATTCAGAAGCAGAATATATGTAAATATATTCAGATATTTAAATTCCATGTACCAAATAAATAACAACATATGTTATAATCAGTTAATAAACACTAAGAACGATTTTGGTTTTTCAAAACCGTGTCCATTTCATTTATGATGGAAAATTTTTATAGTATGCATTTTAGAGAAAAATGTAGTCGGTATTAAGATGGTACCAAAACTGTGGCTATAAGACCTGGCATCCTTAGTTAGGCAACCTTTCCCGAAAAAAAGGTTTTTAACTATTGCGCATTTAGACTACTTTTTTTTTTTAATTACTGAGGAAAAAAAAAATAGGGCATACTTTTAAAATTATAATTGTATTATTTATTCATTATTTCATAAAAGGCACTAACAATAATATTATTTAATATGAGCATGAAGCGAATTATATTTTCATGGGTATTTAGATTTTAATATGAAGTTGAAGAGCAGATGTCTGAAGCCTAAAAGATAATGCATACTCGTAATAAAAAGTTGAAAACTATTTTCACAAAAAGAAATAATGAATGGTAAAAAAAACTTTCTAAGAAATGCAAAAGTTTTGCATAAATTAAAATTTAATGAACCAAATAAAAGAGAAAATAAGGGTTTTTCCTTATTACTTGAGAATACACCTGAATCCTCTTGCTTTGTCGCCGAATTTAAATAAATTCTATTTTAACGACGATTTCGTGGAATAGTTGAGGAAAACTCGTAAAAATATCATCAAAGAACAAGAAAAAAAGAAGCTTACGGAACGTAAGCAAATAAAAATATCGTGACTGAGAGAAAAAAAAATCTGTAGGAAATGACAGAGCAAAAAGAATTCTATTCCTGACATCTGTTATGCAAGTGCGTCCCTTCTTTTGTTCTTGATTGGAGAGAGGTTGTCATCGCAAAAAGGGAATTACATGAAACGAGGAAAACTATTGCCGAGTTCAAGGAAACGGCCGTGACCTCTGGAATCTCCGTTTCAATGAACTGTGATTTGTGCCAGGAAAAACATTTTTCTTTCAAGCCTCTGTAGAGGTAAATTAAGAGTTTTGTTAGTGACGATCCGTCAGCTCTAACCAACACCGCTTGACCAAAGAACCAAGACCAAAGTAGTGAAATCGTATAACCCCATTTTTTTTAAAAATAAAAATTGATAAATTAAAATAAAACGTTTTTTTATATCATACATAAATTTTATACACAAATAATATTTTGCCTTATTTCTGAATTTTTATTAATACATAATAAATGTATTTACAAACGTTTTTCATTTCATTTCTGATTATTTATTAGCGTGTTTTTAAATATAACTGCCAATTTATATAATAATAATAGCTTTATTGGCATCAGTATTGACAAAAACCTCTCCCATAGGTAGGAATTTATATTAGTTGGCTATAGTAAGAAATACTTAAAATAGTAAAAAAAAAAATAATCCAAAGAAAGTAAAAACACAAATAATTATTTAAAAAAAAAAAAACTCAAAAACAAAACAGAGTCCTTGAAAAAAATACACCAAAATAAAATATAAACTAAATATTTTTTAAAACGTTTGTCCCTCGCAACCAGCCACCAGTTTTCGCCTATAGTCTGCGTCAATTCGTCCCTCGACCTGCGTGTGGTCGCCCCCTCTGCCTGCTGTCCTCTCTCGGACTCCACTCCGTGCAAGCTCTGGCCATCTTTCGTCTTTCAGTCTGGCCAATTGACCAGCCCAGCTCCATTTCAATTGATTAAAAAAAAAAATATTAATATTGTACACATTCAAGCAAAGTTTAATGTGCATAAAGTCCATTGTTTTTCAAAAATTAAATTAATAATTGCGTGTTTTTTTTTTTTTATCACTTCCAATTACCTATGTATGAAATATATAGTAAGGTATACTAAACTGCTCACCAAATCTAAATAATAATTCAATCACGTCCTTTCCAGCTATGAATGAGGAAGAACGGCAAACAATACGGGTTATTCTTAAACTTTAACTATCATCATACAATATTTTCTTATTTTACTTAATATTAATAAGCAATACGAGAAATAGATTGTAGCAAACAATTTTTTTTTTTTTTTTTTTTTTTTTTTTTTTATTGAGAAATATTACAATTTGTTGCATATTGAACAGTAGTAATAGAGATGTAGTACACATTCATACAATATATACAGCCAATAATGATAAAGTCAATTTACATAAAATCGGAAATAAATAAATTCAAATATATACAAAAAAAAAAAGCAACAAGAAACAAATCAAAACAACAACCTGTAGTAGAGATAAATACAAGTTGGGAAATAAATAAAAATCATACAAGCATACTTAACTATATACAATATATACAATCAGCCAAAGGAACCCTAGACTCGGCTGCTCCCCCACAAGTGGGGGGAGAAGCGGAATCCAAGAGATCCCAGCGCCTCCTACTCAGCGCTTCACTGGTGTATGCCAGGGCGGAATAGCCACAAACATACAGTACATGAGTGGAGGATCTGACCAGTGTCAGAACTCCAGATAAATGTTTACAAAACGTCGCGGGGCCACTGCCGTTTCAATCTTCGAGGAGGATTGTAGGGATGGGTGAAGCTGGAAAGCGATTGAGCAAGAGGATTAGGATGATGAAGAAGGTTCTGATGGAATTTGGAGAATTTGGATGGTACCAGGTCTAAAATAAATGGAATATTAAGGTCATGGTGTAGGGTACAGTTGGTAACGTAATAAGGAGCATTAACTATTGTTCGGAGGACTTTGGATTGGAAGGATTGGATACGTTTGATGTTAGAATGTTTAGTTGTCCCCCATAGTTCAAGTCCGTAGGTCCATATAGGTTTCAGTACTGTCTTATATATTAGTAATTTGTTGTCGACTGTAAGATGAGATTTTCTGTTTAGTAATTTGTATAACCGGCCGAATCTGCGGTTGAGTTCTATCCTTTTAAGTCTCGTATGTGGGTTCCACGTCAGTCTTTTGTCTAGTAAAAAGCCAAGGTACCGGACTGTGTCCGAGGAAGGAAGCGGTATGGAATTGAATTTAACTGTTGGACAGGATTTACGTCGAAGGGTGAAGGTGACGTGTGTACATTTGCTTTCGTTCACCTTAATTCGCCAAGCCTTACACCAGTCTTCGACAAGAGAAAGGTGCCTTTGGAGATTTAGAGATGCTACTTCAGGATCGGAATTGGATGATAAAATGGCTGTGTCGTCAGCAAATGTTGCCAGAAAGGTATCGGGATCGGTAGGGATATCGGCGGTGTAGAGGATGTAGAGGACGGGTCCTAAGACGCTGCCTTGAGGAACACCGGCCTCAACAGTATAATGTTTGGAAAATTCGGAACCACAGCGAACTCGGAAGGAGCGGTTTGATAAATAGGATCGGAGGATTAGATATAAGGATTGAGGTAAATGGGTTTTGAGCTTAAAGAGCAATCCCGGATGCCACACCCGGTCAAAAGCTTGAGCTATGTCCAGAAAGGCACCCCAACAATACTCCTTGCACTCAAGGGCAGAGGAAATGTGATCCACAACTCGGAGTCCTTGCTGAACTGTGGAATGTTGAGAACGAAATCCAAACTGATGCGAAGGAAAATTTTTAAATTTATCTAGGATTCGTTTTAGTAGGAGCTTTTCGAAAATTTTTGAGAGGATCGGAAGTAGGCTAATAGGTCTGTAAGATGACGTGCTGTTGGAAGGTTTGCCTGGTTTCAGGAAAAGGATGATAGTTGAATGTTTCCATAAGAGAGGAAAATAGGTAGTGCGTAGGATACTGTTATAAAGATATGTAAGGAATGTAATGGCTTTCTGTGGAAGTTGTCTTAAGATCTGAGGCGTGAGGAGATCATATCCAGGGGATTTACGGAGAGGAAGCTTTTTAAGAAGATATTTGACCTCAGAGGGATTAACTGCTTTAGGAGGTAAGGAGAGTGGTATTGGCGAAGTAAGGAACTGTTCAACTGTTGAAGTATGGTTTGGATTCAACTCAGGATGAGGAGTGAAAACTTTAGAAAGGTGCTGTGCAAATTCCTGGGCCTTATCCTTGTCAGAAGCAGCCCAGGAACTATCACCGCGCAGGAGAGGATGGGAAATCGTGTGAGTATTCAGGATTCTCTTCGTGACATTCCACAGGGAATTGTCACGAGTCGAGAGAGAGGAGAGGTAGGAATTGTAGGATTGGGAACGAAAGGTCGCCAACTCCCGCTTTAATTTTCTACAATAAAAGTTATAAGAGCGGCGATCTTCTGGGTGGCGGGTGCGTTGCCATAATGCTCTGGCTCGGCGTTTGGTGTTGATGAGGTCCGTCAGGTGTTGTGGTAAATGGCATTTGTAAGGAATAATTTGGGATTGTTTAGGAAAGGAGGCAGTCCAGGCAGCTTGTTGAATCAAGGTTGTAAAGGAATATACGGCATCATCAAGGTCAGAAGGGGTTTTGAGTGTTACTCTGAGGTCGATATCATTGGTGAGGATTTCGCGGAAGAGGTTCCAGTTGATGGGGCCTCTGATGAATGACGGTGGGAAAGGTTTCGGAATAGGAGTCATGGATACATTTAGGATTAATGGACTATGATCAGAGGATAGTTCATCAAGGCGAGTTACGGAATAGTTCAGGGAGCCTAATCCGCTGTGGATGAAGAAGTCGAGGATGTCTGGATTACGGTTAGGATCTGTTGGCCAGTAGGTAGGGGAATCGGGAGGTAGGAGATTAAGGCGTCTGGAGTTGAGTGCAGACTGCAATGTCCGTCCACGAGTATTTGTGGTTCTGCAACCCCATTGTTGGTGCTTCGCGTTTAAGTCTGCACCCAGAATAAAGTGATTCCCCAATGAGTTGAGAAAGGAACCAAATTGGGTAATAGAAATAGAATGTTTAGGAGGGCAGTATGCTGATGCGATGACTAGCGGAAAGGAAAAGGTCTTGATTATAATAGAGGTGGCTTGTATGAAATCGTGGGCGGGAAGTGGGTGTAAGTGATGGGAGAGGGATCGGTTGACAATGACAGCAGTACCGGCATGGGCTTTGCCGTCTGGATGGTCTGTCCGGTATGTTGTGTATTCAGGTATTTTGAAGTACTGTTTAGTGGTTAGTCTAGTTTCAGTAATGAGTGCAACGTCAACTTTTTTGTCTTGGAGTAAGGCTGTAAGTTCGTCAGTGTGAGTTCTAACACCATTCGCATTCCATAGGAGAATAGATAAGGAGTTAGGTGAGGTCATTTATGGATTTTTTAAGTTAGGAATAAGATTTGATACAAGATTCGTGAGGATTGTTATTAGGGGCATGACAAGGGTTTTTGATTTCGGAAATGAAGGATGTCATCAAACTGGTAAGATCTGTGGCATTTGAAGGAGGGGGAATATGAGAGATTTGTTGTGGATGAGGATTTTTAGGACTGATTACGTTTTGAGGAAGAGGTATTTGTGGAATGGATTGAGGATATTGAGGTACATTTTGTAGTTCCGGCAGGGCCTCGGCTTCAGTACATTGGTTCCCACCTCCAAGTAAGTGGGCAAATGATACATTGGCATCGATTAATTTTGAGGGTTCTCTTCTAGTTCTAGCCTGTCTTGTTGTTTCATCCAGTACTTGGGGTTTTTGATACCTGGTCCTTAGCTCCTTATAGATTTGGCATCCTTTGTAGTTGGCCGGGTGGTCCTTGAGGCAATGAGCACATACAGCGGGTGTTGACTTCGGTTTTGTACATTCCACAGACTTGCTGTTCACCGCATTTCACGCAGCGTGGTATGTGGTGACAGTAACTTCTGGTATGACCATACGCCTGACAATTGTAACACTGAACAATTTCTCTCTTTGTATAAGGTTTTTCGACTCTTACACTTGTATAATACAGTCTTTTTAGATCATAAATTTTTTCTACTCCTGCTAATGGTTCCAAGTCAGCGAAGAATAGAGGCAGCTGAACTCTATCTTTTATGACATTAGTGACTTGTCGCACTTTGTAACCCATCTCCATGAGTTCTTCTTTGATAGCGTCAACTGGTGTTGAAGGGTGTAGATTTCTGATCACAACTCTAAGAGCTCTCTCTTGCCGTAGCTGATAAGTGTGAAAATCCGCTTTAGTTTCAGTTAGGTATTTCACAATTTTTCTATATGCCTCGGCGGTGGTCGGTGATATTTTGGTGTCATTGATTCTACTCATACAGTAGTAGCTGGTGGATTCGGTAATCTTGTTTAATTGCGCACATAACAACTGGAAATTTTTAATATTTTTGACAAATATCGGTGGAGGCCGTGGTTCACTGGGTGTAGGAGCAGATTCCATGTTTTCTTTTTCATTATGTAGGATTTGAAAAGGATTTGGGGTGAAAAACGGAGATTCGTCAGTCATCCCCTGTGACGATGTGCCAGGCTGTGGTTCAGATTCTGTATTAGAACCTGAAAGGGTTGCTTGTTGATTTAATTTTTTATTAGTATCACGGCGGGGTCTTTGTTTTATGGGAGACGTGATTGAACCACTAGATCTAGATCTTTTAGTTGATGCTTTGGAGGACATCACTTGGTGAAAATATCGCATTTCATGTGAAGAAGATAATAAGAAAATAACTAGATGTTGGTAATAAAACAATAACTAAAGAAAAGAAAATTAATCCCGGCCTTGCCGAGCTATTGGCAATCAGCTGATGTGAAGAGGTTACCCAGCATTCACTTTACACCGTAAATTGTAACAAAACTTACTGTTGTTTGCTCCAATATTTACTGCTGTTGTTATCCTGTAGTCTGGTGATGTTTTCAAGATTGCACTGAAGAGAATTCAAACTGAAAAAGCATGAAATCCAAGAGCCGATTTGAAAGATGACTGCGCATGTAGCAAACAATAGCTGCACAAACATAACTAATAAAGTTTCTAGTAATCTGGTAATAAATAAGCATTGCATGCTACGTATAGCACTTAGCAAATGAATAAAACGTTTGATTAGAAAACCTTTTTCTATAGTTATTGCATTTTAATGGTCACAGCAGACGAATGCGCAGGTACTTTAGTGTATAAATAAAAAAAAACAACCCAAAAACAAGGCTGAATCGGCACTGAGCTGTTTTACAGGCTTAGTATCCTGTCACCTACCTACACACGTTACGTAAACAAGCTTTTTATTATAGAATGATTATTACAGTTTCGATCACTAATGAGATAACTATAAGGTTTGTTATAACCGCTATTAAGACTTTTTTTTTCACTTCATTTATCGATTCGCACCTGTCAGCAGTATTGTCACTTAAATAAAAAGACTTGATCGTAAATCAGCGCAGATATTTATAGAGGCTGGGTGTGCCCCTAGAGGGTCTCCAACCCTAGGTTCGCTACACGGCTGAAATAAAAGAATAAATAATTCTGCTTCAGCCGGGATTCGAACCTTTGACCCGGAGAACACTAGGCTAATGCTCTATCCACTAGACCACGCCGCCCTATACCCTACTTATGGAAACATTACCAACATCTAATAAATTTTTTTATGATATTCTGTACTAGCTCAATTACTTTGAGGAAATAAGAAATAAGACACTTAATATTATGAAATAGTTTTGTCTTATAATTTTCACATTTAATTATGATTTTCATTATATATGATTTTTATTCGTTTTGGGCGTAACGATATATTCAACAATACTTTTTGTTCGCTCAACAGAAAAAAGAAAAGTGTCCAAAATAAAGAAGAACAATATATTCTACAATCTATCTAAGAAATATGTATATTTGTGCAAACTTGCACGAATTTGAAGAAACTAAAAAAGTTATGGTTTTACAGGGGATTCCTGAATGCAGTTTGCCCGTAAATAAAGCTGAAAAACCGAGCCAGGGAGGGATTGGATCGATCTGAAAGTGAAAAACTGGAGCACTTATGAGTTGGAAAGGAGTTGCGCGCTAATTTTAACAATCGCGGAGTTCATTAGTTGGCGACTGCTTTCATCAGCCGAGGAGCGCCATTAAGGGAACTGCGGAGAAGAATGGTCTCGCCAGTGTGTGTGTGAGTATCTGTGTGTGGGTGTGTGTGTCTGTGTGTATGTCTGCTCCTCGCTCGGATATCTCATTAGGCTAAAAGTCAGCGCTCCTTTCATTCCGACCGCCGTGGTCCCCAACAACGGCTGTACCGTAACGGGAAACCGGCTCCTTCTAAAGGCTTTCGTATCGGGGATTCTCCGAAGGGAAAATAGTGTGCCAGTTTCACCTGTATCATTTTCATGAAATTCTACTTAACGTTATAAATTATTATGTAGAACACAAGCATTATAAATGTCTCTATTGCTAATTCAAATTAAGCATACCATGGAATATCCTTTATTTATCATTTCCTATACAAAGAGAGGATCCCAAATGTACCTCACCGACTTTTATGAAATTGTTTCAAGTAAAACTAGACAATAAACAATCTGCAAAATGTTAGGGAGTAACGCTCCCCAGGAGTCGCTTAGAAAACTCTGAATGTTTGCGCGCGAAAAAAAAAATTTTATTTAATATAACAGATTCTAGTGAAGGTAAAAAAATCAATTTGGGGTTCAAATGACCATATTAATAGTGAAAAAACCTTGTATGTATCTCATTAAAATATTTTACTAATGCCAATATTTTGAAGAAGTTCCATCGCCAGGACAATACTATTCTTATCAATAATAGTAAAAAATAAGTAAATATTGGAAATAAAAAAAGAAGAAAAAGTTTGAAAGGAGACGGTTTGGGTTAAAAAACTGTTTTTTCACTCCTAAAGACCTGTTTTCGCCCAAATGGGTATCATTATGGAAGCATTTATTCGTAATGAGCTTTGAGGATTTAAAACAAATTGAATGTTTAGTAGCTTTGCAACATTAGTTTGAGAAGTCCGAATGAATCATTTATTGACCGCTATGCGAAACAGTTCATCCTTCATTTAGGATGTTAGATTGTCATGGTTTAATATGGGAGAAATTTAAGGTGTAGTTAGCATTTTCTAATAAATTTGCATCTCACAGCGCTTGGCTAGTTAACATTAAGGTAGCAGGAAACAATGATCAGTTGTGGTTTCAGTCTTGTAAGAGGATTCCAAGTTGAAAGATCTTAAAGGCAACCCCTCTTGACCTTTGTAATAAATCTGTTCAGACAAGGACAAGTGGTGGTATATTATTAATATTGACTAATAATAGTTTTTAGTACTTATATAATAAAATAGAAACACGATTTTTTTTTTCTTGTTAAATAATAAATCGTAAATAATCGAAAAAGACCTCTCCTGAAAGTTAAATATTTTAACTTATACTTCGGATGCCTAAAAAGCTCAATATACAACCAAATAAAAATTAATATCATACATTCATAAAATATCTTAACAATTTACCAATAAAACTTAACATAGTGGTCGATTCATAAGGAAGAAATATGGCATTGGGCCATACATAAATGATTGTTACGTCTTATGTTTTAAATATTTTATCTCTTATCCTAACCTTAAAAATAATAAGAAATAAGCCAAAAAAACAAATAATCAAAAAGTTTTTTTCCGAGTTTGCCAATGCATAAATAATATAATTTTTTAAAAATGTATGACCGAGTCTGGCACCCAGGATTGCTTTACAAGCTCCGCAAATTCCTCCCTCCTACATACTTCCTTATCATCCAGTCCTACCTCACTGGCAGATCCTTCAAAGTAAATCATAATAATGCCTATTCATCCATTTTTAGTCAGTTTGCTGGTGTTCCTCAAGGCAGTATCCTAGGACCCATCCTTTACACAGTTTATACAGCTGATATCCCATCCCATCCTAACACTTTCCTTTCTACCTATGCTGATGACACATGTGTGTTATCAGTCAATGCTGATCCAACTATTGCCTCTCAAACTCTCCAATCCCACATCAGAGACCTTGAAGTATGGTGTCAGAACTGGAGAATTAAAATAAATGCCAACAAATCCAGCCAAATTACCTTTACCCTTCGTCGTAAACCAATGACATCCTGCCCTACTGTCTCCTTCAATAATACTCCTCTTGTCTCGGTTGAACAGATCCGATATCTAGGACTACACCTTGACAAACGCCTTACATGGAACCCTCATACAAGACTGAAACGACAAGAAACAGCACGACGTTTTCGACTACTTCAACACTTACTAGACAAACGTTCCAATCTTCCACTTAACTACAAAAGGCTCATCTACATGACTATCATACGGCCTATATGGACTTACGGAGTAGAGCTTTGGGGCTCTACTAAACCATCAAATTCTTCCCGTATCCAATCCCTACAATCCAAAATCCTGCGTAAAATCCTCAATGCTCCTTATTTTGTAACTAATAAACTGATCCACAAAGACCTTAATATTCCGTATGTTGCTGATTTGGCCCGATCTAGATACCATTCCTTTCATGACAAACTCCATTCCCACCCTAATCCTCTAGTTTCAATCCTTTCTTCCTCTTCAATTCCCGACAATCCTCCGAGGCGTCTGAAAAGGAGATGGCCCCGAGACCTTCTAGTTTAAAATAGTTACAGGAGTGCTACCATTGGGTAGTTCTTCTACAAGTCTCTTCCATGTCATTTTTCTAATATCATATTTACTTGATGTATTTTTTTGAGTACAGTTGTAAATTTCAATAAATTATGTTTAAAAAAAAAAAAAAAAAAAAAAATGTAGAAATAGAAATAGAAATTTTTTTTTAATTATTCTGGGACAGGGTCCCTGAAGAACAATTGATATGTACAATTAAGATAAAGAATGTGTCTGGCCAAAAGACCAAAGGATTATTATTAATTCTTATTTACAATGATATCAGAAAAAAAATGGATTAAAGTATATAAAAGAGTAATATACATAACATCTAATAGATTAAAACGTTGAATAAAATATAACATTGAAATTGGTTCATAATAACATATTCATTAACTGAGTTTAATATAAACAATAAATAATAAATTTTCTTTATGAATTGAAATTTGATTTGAAATATCAGGCTTGTAGTTCAGCGTCTGTTTGGGATGACAGTACGTACTGGAACAGCTGAGACTTGAATGATGGTAGGGATGAAGCATGGCGGATATGAGTAGGTAAGGAATTCCAGAGAGTAGTAGAGCGGACAAGAAAGGAGAAGACATATACACCAATCAAAAAGAAAAAAAAAAGTTGCAAATTATTACACAATGGTTTACAATTTCCAAATAACGATATTAGGGTATAACTGTTTATATAGCTGTTTAATAAGCAATAAACTGATATGAAAAGAAATTAAAAAAACCAAAAGGAAACTGGCCTATCACCACTGCTAGTTAGTTAGAAAACGCTAAATCTCTGCTCTGAACCGATTTAAATGATTCTTTTATTCTTTGTAGAAAAGAAAATGCTCTATCAAATAGCGATAAAAAAATATAAATGTATTTACCTATTTATTAAATCGTAAGGCGGAAAAATGAGTTTTGTTTTTAATCGATATTCGGGTTCTATGGATCTTCAAACGTACGCCCTTACATTTTGAGGGGAAGTAATTTTTTTCTCTTGATTGATTACAACGGTTCATTATTGAAAACAGTAAACCAGAATAAATATATAGGGGAGAAAATGTTTTATTTTTTAAATATGGGCCATTAGAAACCGTCCAAATCTTACTGCTTAGCATTTTTTATTTTAATGATTTTTAACCCGTTATTCTCTATTCTTTCATAAATAAAAAAAAAAAAAAAACATGGATAGTTTTTTTGTCTTTTGTTTTTCTGGCAATCACTTTTTGTTGATGCCAAACCAAATTAATAACACTTGAGCCTCAGCCATTAAATTATATCCTACAATCACCAAATTTGTCACTTATAAACATCGTATAAATGTGTAACCTGTGTTAGTTTCATATTTTTTCACTCAGTTCCTTTTGAGATATTTATGCGTAAGCTTCATGATAAACGAGTTTTGAACATTTTTGAAAAATCATATACAAAAAAAGGAATATGTTTTCAAGATCGAAATTGTTACAGGAAGTAAGACTGTGACTAAGCGATGTGTGAAAAAATAATTCAAGTTGAGTCTCTTTTCCTTTATAGAATTTTACCTCGCTAAAAGTCGCATTTTTTTGTTCATTTTCGAGAATTTTTTTAACTACTTTCTTCACTTTTAAGGTGATAACTTGTAAGGACAAAAGATATAAAGCATATCACTATATTATAGTTAGTTATTGTTTTGACTGCATATCTGCAAAATTAACAGAATTAAAGAGATTTTCCCAACACATGTTTTCAGTCGCAAAGACTACAAGAAGACAGCTACAATACTAAAATTATTTGCCAGAAAAAAAATTATTCATGAAAGGATATAAAATAAGTAGTTAAAAAATTATTAAAATAAAAAAATAATGAAAATTGGACAACTTCAAATGGATTGAATCAAATTAAAAACCATTTAAATTTTTTTTTTATTAAATATAAAAAAAAAACAATTGAAAAAAAGATCTAATATTAATATACTATTCAAATTTTAGAAACAACCTTATGTTAGTAGATATTAACATTTCCTAATTATATTCAGTGTACCTAATCTATTATGGCAATATCTTGGTCTAATATAAGCAATTATAGGATAATTCAACAGGAGAGCAATGTTCTCAATAGATTGATATTCATGTTGGAATCAAAGGCGAGGGCTGGGTCACAAGTTCACAACGCAACAAGGGGCAAATTATATTCCAACGCACAGAGGCCTAATGATTTTTAAACCGTTTTTAAATTTTGTATCAATTTATTTAGTAAATAATTTCTTATTAAAAGAACCATGATTTTTTTGTTTACTTCAGCATTTTTCATAACATTCTGGCTAATATATTAATAATAATATTCTTGAATATTATGAAAAACATAACTTCGAATCGACAGGAAAAAAAAAAAAGTTATATGATTAAAGAAGTAAAAGAACAAATAAAACTGAAATAACAATAAAATAAATTATAATATTATTATGATTTAATTCCAAAAAAATTAATGTATTGTAAATAAACTTTCCTATAAGGTCTTTTCTGTTGCTTTATACAGTAGAATATGCGGAAACAGTACTAGAGACTACCAAGGAGGATTTTGACGCAACAGATCTACGATAGATCAGATTTCTTCTATTCGAAGGATTATTGAGAAGATGAGGAAATTCGGAAGATATGTTTGGATGCTGTTTGTAGACTTTGAAACAGCTTATGACTTCAATAACAGGGAAGCCTTATTTGTGGCTATAGGAAAATTGGAATAACAGATAAACTTATCAATCTGACCAGGTGTGCCTTAGTGCTCAACGAATGCCGAGTTAAGACACAGACTGTCCCTCAGACCTTTAAAGTAAATAATGGATTGAGACAAGGAGATCCATTAGCTTTTCTCTATTTAATATTGTTCTCACGCTATTGTGAAGCGAGTTGAGCCAGACACAGGAGGAAATATCTATCACCAACATGACCCAGATAATGGCATATGCAGATGAAGTGGTGGTCTTGGAAGATCCTTAGCTAGGGTGGGGGGTGAGTTCACTGAGCTTGATACAGAAGCGAGGCAAGTGGGTCTCAGAGTCAATGAGGGAAAACCAAATCAATGCATGCAGAAGAAAGAAGCCGTGCACCCTCAACATACATTTGTTATCACGGATTACACACTTAAAGTAGTAAACCATTTTTGCTAACTCGGGTCTCTTATCATGAATGCAAATGAGGATGAGGAGACAAGAGCTCGATTGGTTTCTGGAAAAAAATTATATTTTACTCTTATTAAGCTATTGGGTTGTTTCACATGAAATTTTGAAATTAAAGATTTTGCAGGTCTCTGTTGTTTTCTTCCGAATGTTTACATATTTAAAGTTAAAGTTACTAATCTACCTTGTATTATAAACATTAGCTTTCCAATCAATTACGCACTTTTTAGTATACCTCCAAATATGAACATAGGAAACACGCGATTTTCGAGTAATATTTTTGTACGAGTTTAAACTCGGCCATTCAGTAGCTGAGGCCGCTAGAAATATTAGCAAGGCGTTTGGGGAAGGGAGTGTCAATGAACGGACCATTCGCCGTTGGTTTGCTGAGTTTTCAGCTGGGGATAACGACTTGAAAACTTGCCCCGAGGAAGACCTCAGTCCGTAATAGACAACGATGTCCTCAAACACACAGTAGAAGGAAACCCCTACCAAACAGTTAAAGGACTCTCAGCACAACTAAATGCAAGTGCATCTACCGTTTCCAGACATTTAAAGTGTATTGGGAAAGTAAAAAAGCTCGATACATGGGTACCTAATGGGTAACCAATGGTTTTCAAAACATACGGTGCAAAAATTGAAAGAACTGGGCTAAAAAGTTCTTCCGCACCCAACATATTCTCCCGACATGTCTCCAACAGATTACCACCTGTTCAGGAATTTAGACAACTTCGTCAAAGGAAAACTTTTTGAAAATAATGATCAAGTGAAAAGTGCGTTTTCAGATTTTGTTTCACTTCAAAGCTCAGAGTTTTTCAGTTCGGGGATAAAAAAGTTGGTGTCCGTTGGGATAAATGTGTAGAAAAAGAAGGTAAATACTTGGAATAAAATTACCTTGTTTTCATATCGTATTTTTAATAAAAAATCTTTTACCTTGAACCTTGAAAACGGACATTTCATGTAACACAACCCAATATTTAAAAGATTTCCTAGCAGAACTACCAAAATTAGGCTGTACAAGGTGGCTGCTGGTAATAAAACTAGGCTCTACAGAAGGGATACAGAGAAGCAGTATTATTCTTGGAGGGATCCTGCAAAGAAAGAAGTTTCACTCTTCTCTCAATGGACAGGATCATGACTCCACAATATGGGGTTAGCAGGCCACAGACTTGCAGATTCCGCAAGAAGGAAAATGAAACAGTTTATGATGTGGTATGCAGTGGTGATGAAATTGCCGGGATACGGTTTCGCCAGTTTGGCAATGACCGTATTTTGGTTCCTAAGCTTTGTGAACTGATAGATATTTATAGTTTGGTCAGATTCCCAAAGGCATCAGCACTGTATTAACGTTATAATTTTATCTGCCTCTATCCTGTGGTGTCCCTCAGGGATCGTCTCTATCTCCTACCCTATTCGCTATCTACATCAATCACCTCCCTCTCCATATCCATCACTCTAAATACCACCCCTATACTGACGATTTCCAAATATACCTTTCCTTTCCACCTTCCGACCTATTACCAGCTACAAAAAGACTACAAGAGGACTTAGATCGAATAAGTCACTGGGCTGTAGACAATAAACTGTAACTAAATGTCGATTAAACAAAATCCATTGTAATAGGATCCCATCACCTCTTGAAAACTGTTCCATATATCCCAACCCTCTTCCTAAATGATAACCCTATAAAGTTTTACCCGACCGCCAGGAATCTGGGAGTAACCTTTGATCAAACCCTCTCTTTCAAGAACCATATTTCCGAAATTTCCCGTCGCACCTTTTTTACCTTAAAGCGACTTAATTCCCTTCGTCACCTATTCCCGTATGAAACCCGGAAGCTCCTCGTTACCTCGCTAATATTCCCCCACTTCGACTATTGCTGTACGGTATACGATGGTGTTTCTGGGGATCTCGAGGTAAAAATTAAACGCTTAATTAATTGCTTTGTCCGATTCATCTTCGGAGTCCCTAGGTACACCTCCGTATCCCAATTTTATAGGGAATTGAAGTGGCTTTACACATCTAATCGTCACAAGTATTTCCTTGTGTCATTCCTTTACCAAGTAATCCAATCCCGCCGTCCATCATACATTTTTGACCTCCTACAATTCAAATCCTCTGTAAATTCTGTTCTTTTAATTATTATTAAACCAACTAAATGAAATATATAAAGATCATTGTGTTGAAATGGATCCTAGTCTTCCTACTGATACGGTTTAATTATGCCACCTTTGCAGGTTGAACTTGAAGCAGTCGTGTCTCGAGGAGCCGTACGTGTGAAGTTATACAATGCTACCTTGATTTTTATATTCATTTAAATTGCTAATAGGGTCCTCTGAATCCAAATAACAAAGAAAAATGTGTTTTAAAAACAGGCCTCGTTGTACACGCTACAGGCCTTCAAATTTATACAGTACGGTCCGAACTGCACATTTCGACAGATCCTTTCTCATTCGATCCACAATCCTATGGAATTCCATTCCTCCTTCCATCCGTCACTCCAATTCTCTTTCTACCTTCAAATCCTGCATATTTAATTACTTAATGAATATCCAGGCTCAATAAAATTGCAAATAAGCTTTCTTTTAATTATTATTTTTTATTTTATTTTATTATATTTTTTTTGTGATTGTTGCTTTCTTCACATTTAAATATGTCTAGTTCATATGAGTAAATCTTAATTTGTTTATATGTAGTTAATATACTTTAAGGCTCCAAAGCACACTTTGTACTTTCTGTATTATTTATTCTAAAGGGACATGTCCCAGGATAATAAAGAATTTATTTATTTATAATAGACAGCACACAATAAGCGTACTTAAGTACACAACAAGCCAGGTGATGAAAGAATGTTTTTTCTGTTTAATATTTTTAATGAAATTTACAACTGTATTGAAAGAGGGTAAAAGTTTAATTCTTTAAATCCTATCCACTTTTTCCTTATTACTATTCTTATGGTATTGACTATACACAATAGCTTTATAAGATTTATTTAGTTCCTCTCCAGAACATCACACATTACTCACCGAATATTCTGGTCAAAGGTGGCTCTATCCCGAATCCCGAAGAAAATACCTACTTGGCATCTTCCTATTCCAATCCCTGCAAGCCATCCTATGTCTTTGACCTCCTTTCTCCGCGCTCTTCCGCACACATTCTAAACACAAGATCTCAACCTGCCGATCTATACCTACCCTCTCAAAGCACTGTTTTCTTAAAATATTTCTTAATCACCCGTGCTACCATACTTTAGAACTGCTTATCCATCCCTCTTTGTAAAGGATCGTTCTAAACACCATTTATTTCTTTATTTCCTCAAAGATCAATCTTCCACACAAATGTTATCTATCTTAACTAAATTGTGGGTAACTAAATTTATTATATCAATTATTTGAATACCTCAATTTCACAACCCAAACAACAATGTTAAAGCAATAAAAAATACAAGTGTAGAACAAGGAGGTGTTGAATTTTCGCTATTTTCTTCAAAATGATGTAAAAACAAGCAAATCGCTAAAGGACTTTTTGGCTTAGTTTCTCGTTCCCTTACACGCTCCTAAAGCTTTACTATTTAAAATCGGGTCAACCTGCATACATTCAGTCGACTATTCAATAACAATAGAATAAATTAAGCGTAGAATTTCATGAAAAATATTTTCGTCCTTAATCATTATTTCCCTCCGACCTTGGGATTCGGAGTTAAATGGGACTATCGATAAAGGATCTATCAAGCTTTACGACCTTCCTTCGGATAAATGTCCCATTCTCTCTCCAAAACTAAAAAAAAAGAATCAGTTATTATTCACAGCTGTTCAAATGACTAAAGACTTTGTTGGGGATATTCCAAGAAGAAACTTAAAATAGTATAAAAATTACTTTCAGGTCAAAACACTTTCACCCTTGCAGGGATATTCGCCGATCGATCCAATCTTTTTAACTAGGGTATCCCATCTATAGATCCAGATAGTAAATATTTATTTATCTTACAGTTTACTCTTTTTTATTCCCCCTTATCTAGCATAATTTCTAAAGATAAAGTTTAAAATTAACCCTCATGGCGTGGGACTGGGGGTGTTTAAAGATGAAAATATTGTTTGAGAGCCGCCGCCAATAAATAGAGGTAGGGTACAAAGGACCTCCCCCTACCCACCCCCCATCTCCCTCTCAAAGGATATCAGCCACGTCATGTAATATTCTCACATTGCGGGGCAGACTTTCAATCCGGCCATCTCAAAGCCAAAGGTACTTGAAAGTGTAGCCTTATTTAGACGAGATATTGTGCCATAAAATGCAAATTATAAACTCGTTTACTGTTAGAGTCTAAACGTTATGAAGGGAATTTCTACGCTTATGATACATATTTTAATGAATTTTCATTTAGTATGAGGTTATTGTTTTATTATTTTCAATAATGAACCTTTGTAATCGACCAAAAAAAAAATAAATAACCTCCCTCAAAATTTGAGAGCTTGCGTTTTAAGATGCGTAGAATCCGATAACGAATAAAAAATAAAATCTGTCTGTCCGCCGTCCGCCATCCGTGACATTTCTCCGAAAATGCTGGACCAATTATCCACAAAAATACTAGGACATGCAACGATGATCCTAACACTTAGACGTTGATATCATCTGTTGAGTTTTATAATGGCGGCCGATTAAAAGTGATTTAATTCAATAAATCAGTTATTTTTGAAGATAGGGAAAAAATTTATCAGTATTTTAAAAAACGCAAATAATCATATAAAAGAGAAAATGAAAAGAAAAAAAATTGAAATTTTACTCATAAATCTGCTTATAACTCAATTATTTTTGACGATAGAGAAAAGTATGTACAGAGTTTTAGAATCAGTAAAGCGCAATAAAAGGGAAAAAAATTCCTATGTATATTCAAGTAACGAATTCTAATAGATGTAATTACACCAAAAATCAGTTATTATTAAAGATAAAAATATCGAAAAGATTTTCAAGATTAAGACAACACGATAAACAAATTGCAAAAAAAAAAAAAAATTAAAAATCGTCGTATATGGTCAAGATACAACTTATGAGAGATGTGATTCCCAGATAACTCTGTTTTTATTGCCGATAAAGATAAAATGCAAGGTGTTCTCTGATCAGAAAATTTTATTTAAATGAAAATCGAAAGAAAAGAAAAGGGAATAGTAACGCAGTCCTGTATAAATGCTTCTGGTTTATTATTTTCAATAATCAACCTTTGTAATGGGCCAAAATAATAAAATAAAAATACCTCTTCCCCCCCATCAAAATTTGAGAGCTTACGTTTCAAGATGCATAGAATCTGAACAACGAATAAAAAATCCGTTTCTCCTAATTAATATAAAAATACCAGTTGTCTTTTTACTTTTAGTTATATTTGATAGAGAATTAAATTTTCGACCAAATGAAAAAAGAATCATTGAAATTGATTAAAAATTAGCTGAGATATTGCGTTTTGAAATCAGCGGTAGTGATATGATATGATCCCTTGAATTATTGCTTTTCATATAAACAGTTATATCCTAATATTGTTGTTTCGAAATAATAAACTATTGTGTAATAATTCGGAGCGATTTAATAATTACAACGCTCAAATAAATCATACTTATTTATTATTATATGTCAACTAAGACAAAAATCTCACCTTTCTTCCTTCCAAAAATAGGTCCCAATGGGTCATCTGTGGTGTAGTGGCTAGCAAGATAGCTTTCTATGCCTAAGACCGGCAGATGCAAGATTGAGTAAAAATTCTGGATAGACAAAATATGGGACTCCTGCTGTAGCATAGCCCGATTAACCGTAATAGCATAATGTCACGTTAAATTAATAACCTTATTTTTTTTCGGTTGGCGCAACATGCGTTGGCTCTTGGCCGCGCGGCATGTTTCCCTAAGTGTTTAGTGAAGGGATTGTAGCCACAACCTGAGTGCTGCTATCTCTGGTAGAACAATGAAACTAAATTAAACTTGTTTTGACTGGTACTCCCTGAGGATGTAGAAGGCAGGAGTGATTTATCCATGTTCCAATTAGAAACAATTTTTTTATTGTAATTTTAATTAATACAGAATTCAGGAGTAAACAGCAGGCAGAGGAGACGTGAAGAAGTGAGAGAAGAAGAAAGAACGAAAATAAAAATAAATAAACTGTCCACCTAATATCAGTATGCACTTTGAACTTTCTCCAGATGTTAGAGAGCTATAAGCTCTGAAGCACATACCCATCTGCTCGATTAGGTACGAGTTTCAAAAGCCAAAATTACACCTTTGATCAACTGGAGCAAAGCAATCAAGCCCTTACGCATTACTCACATTTGGACAGCACAGATTTCGAAGTAATGGAAGGGAATCAGTATGTAATAACAATTGTAATAATATATTTTATTAACCCCAACCAAACTGTGAGGAATGATCAGTTGTGTGTGCGTGTGCGTATATATATAATATATATATATATATATATATATTATATATATATATCACATGAACTGAAGAAAGAAATACTCAATTTCTTCCCAATGAATAACTCTCACCTATTACTCCTTCTTAATCCATGATGTAGATGATTGCTCGGGATTCGGAATGGACCTACATAACATACATGTCAACCTTAATGCCACTACTTCAATCCTCTTCACCTCACTTGCCATACTAATACATTTTTGGTGATCAATTATTTCCATTACTTTGTTTTTAAAATCCAATGCCTAGTGCTCCATTCGACATCTACAAATCCTTTTCACATGACATTATATAGGGCATATAATATACCATTTCTGTAATATCTAAAGGCTAAGTTGTCTTCAATGTGAACCATCAGTTTCGTACGATTTTTCGTTTTCGTGCTAGACTTACCAGACTCACACAGACCGTTTCGCGCGATTTGGTTATTTAGACTCAAGGAACCCTAAAACACGTATGCAGCAGGAGGCAACGTACAAACACAAGCCACATGGATGAGATCTTATGGACCTCTATAAGACCGATTTTATTCGAGTATTTTAATGTCGAAAACCTAAGAAGAATCTACTAAAAGTCGATCTTATGTGGCTAACATCAGCTTTAATATGGAAGCACCATTCCAGATTAAAGTTTAGGTTTCTTCAGCAGGATGGAGTACAATGATTATTATTCCTATCGAATTGAGGTTTGACCAAATATAAATGGTTGGATTAAATTGGTTTAAGTAAATATACATATACCAAAATTAGCTTTATGATTTTATCTATCTTGCAATTTTGAACGGCTTCCAAGAAGAAACAGTCGCGATCAACTTGGTTTAGTTTCTTGTGTTTCTTCATTTCAGCTGTTTTTGGCATTCTGGTCTTCTAAATTTAAGAATTAATAATTATAGTGAATTTTTCCAGTAATATAATATAAAACTGATCATTCATAACTAATAACTCGTTCTTTGCTATGAATGTACTAATCTCCACTGCAATATAAGGCCTGCTTTAAATTATTTTAAGCTTCAGTTAAAAAAATACAGCACGGAAAGAATGTAACATTTATTAATACTCAGTTATATTCTGATTAACATTCAGAGACTTTTTCTAAACGAGCTTTCATATTAGTAGTGAATTGACTTTCTTAAGAGTAAAAGTATTTGAATATATTTTTTTTATGATGAATTTCAATAGTTGACTGTTTGGAGATCCAATTGAAAAATATTCAGGATTGCGGTCAAAAAGAAAACAATGAAATAATCATGAACTGTTTATTGTTGCCTACGTTTCGATCCCCATCATGATGTCATCATCAGCGCTCCTCAAGATAAGAGATCTCGAAAAAGACCAATCAGAACTTAGTGCCAGCCTTATATTGAAGAGCTCAAACGTTGCGAAGTAATAAATAAGTAAAAACTATTTCATTGACCGTAATCCAACCATTTTCGACATGATTTGTCGTCGTTTGCATTATTCAGAGTAATTCTCTATCTCATCCATCATTGGGTTCATTGTTATGGGAAGAATACTTGTTGCTGACTTCCATTTTAAAGACAAAACTAGTAATAAATAATTAACAAGAAACTGATTGAGATTGAGAGGAGGTCGGAATCAGGTCACTAATTACCGAAAGCAGTAAATTACGAAGTTGTTACCAAAACTTGTATGGATAAATTTCAAGCTTGGGGCCATAATTCTAACAATAACCGAACTTAGTTTGCCTTACGAGCTAAGGGTCCATGAGCCTCGGCGGGGAGTTCGTTCACGTTCCTCGGGGACATCTTTTCGTAAAGTTATGGTAATCGCTTAATGAGTGAAACTTATTAGAAGAGATCGGGTAAGTAGTAGGATGGAATGCAATTGATG
This sequence comes from Piezodorus guildinii, assembly GCA_023052935.1. Taxonomy (NCBI): domain Eukaryota; kingdom Metazoa; phylum Arthropoda; class Insecta; order Hemiptera; family Pentatomidae; genus Piezodorus; species Piezodorus guildinii. The sequence continues at coordinate 39,329,493 of CM041297.1, read as the reverse complement.
TAATTTGTAGGTACAACTTGCAAAAGTCATATTTTAATATTGATTGTCATGCCGTGTTCCGAATCAGTCAAGTACAATGCAACGTGTGTGGGTTAGTCGACTTCCCCATAATGTCAGTTTAATCCTAAGTTTGTACGGATATATGTCTGAAAGAACGGCATCCATTGGAGTAATAACTCGAGGAGCCATGTTAGGCTATATCAGCTTCCATTTAGTTTTGAGTTAATTTGTGTGGTATCACCTAAGGATCCTAGTTGAGCAACAAATATTGTCAATACATTTTCATTAAAATTGTCAATGAATTATGATCCACTATATTGGGAAGTGAAACAGGCTAAGAGAGTGAAGAGAAGAATTAAGTAGCGAGTAGAAAATGGAAATGTGAGTAGAAAAAGACGAAAGAGAGGCCAAGTAGAGGGGATGATGACTCGGCCAGCGTAAAGTAAGCAATAACATTCATAATGCAGCATAAATTACAGATTTATTTAATATTCAAGCCATATCATTGTATCCTCTGTTCTATACATATTAATGTTTACATATTACATAGAATTTGCACCATTTGTATCCCATCCCACCTTCCTCTATACCAATCCAATCAATTAGCACTAACACGATCCATGACTTACCCTATAGTTCATCAGCAAGAATTTTTAGAACTTATCCAAAACTATCAGAACGTATAAGTTCTTTAAAGATCGCTCTCGGGGACAGTTTGAGCTCAGTATAAGAATAATTAAAGAAACATATTAAATTTGAAGTAGTAGCGATTTCAAAGAGGAAGATGATATGATGAAAATGGGAGAGGAGGAAGCGCGGTGGCTGAGTGAGTTAGCGCGTTGCCCAGTAACTATAGATGGCCAGTAATATAGAATGAAATAATTACGAGTTCGCGTCTCGGTGGCGAGGGGCTTTTATCTCGCTATTAATTCTCCCACCCTCTACCACCCACTACCCTATAATCCTTCGTATAACCATAACAAAAGGAAATAATGCAGAATATGTAAGTAAATGTGATTTTGGATCGTTATCAAAAAGAGAATCCCTAGCGTAAGTCTTGGAGGGAGCTACAAACTTCCTCAATACATTTGTACCACCGGTGTTAAACAGCCTTTCCACACCCCATAAATAGATTTTAAAGCCCTCAGAATTAGATCGATAGTTTTTTTTTTTTTTTTTTTTTTTTGGTTAAAAGTAATCTAGATGTCTTAACAAAATGGTGGTCATTTGGTGAGAAGTATGAAGAGTCGTGGATAGAGAAGAGATATCGTTCGCTGATTTTTCGACGAAGAAGTGAGACACTTTCGAAGTAAGATTTTCTTCCACCAAATCTTCTTTCTTATTTCGACGGAACTCTTTAGAAATTTTTGGATACACATACTGACAATTCACTCATTAATTCTTCCCTTGCTCCAGACTCGATTAATATTTCAGGCCGTTTGTTTGGACCCGGCCGAAGGGTTTAAATTCGTGAAATAAAATTATACGAAAATCAAGCTTTTTAATCTTAGTAAATACTGGAATATTTAAAGTAGCTCAATGCTCCTGAGGTAAACACACATTTTTTTTTAAGAAGAATGATAAGTGGACATGTTGAAAATAATCCAGAAAATGTAAACAGTCTATTATGTAATGAAGCATTTAAAAAAAAAAAAATATTGCATATACATATATGGTAGTAAATATAATTTATTTTTTCTTTGCATGAGATCTATAGTCAATTCTCTATATAATTTTAAGTTTATAAGTCTCCGAATTATACCCATTTATCGGAATATCTGGCCTCTCACTAGAAGCCATTATCGGAGGGATATGGAATGGCCCCAAACCACGGTTAAAACGTAATAATATTCCATTCCAACAATTTCAGCTTAAAGAAGTAGAGTTCGAGGCTATTTATGGACTTTAATCTCTTAGCCCCCGCCGCATTTGCAATGTAGATTCGTCAAAACGAATGGTTTTCTGAAACTGTGCGGAATCCTCTTAAAGTTGGCTATTTTATTGGCTGCATGGGCTCGCTATTAAAAAGCCTGATGAAACACTTGAAACCAAAGAGGGTTTTTTGCGGATTTGCTGAAGAACACTCTGCCTAAACATAACCGCGTTAATTCGTATAAATATTGTTTCAGAATTCCTTTCCCAAACATTTAGGGGCTTTAAAAAGATTTTTTTTTACCATACAAAACTAAAACATATGAAGATACAAACAAAATATGCCGAGAGTAAACGGAAGGGAAAAACAATAACAAAGATTCATGCTGAAGATAAAAAAAAAAAAAAAAAAAAAAAAAAAAAAAAAAAAAAAAAAAAAAAGATATTCTAATAGTTTTAAACAAAAAGAATTATGTATAGTACCTGATAAGAGGTGTGAAAAAAAGCTGTTTAAGTTTCTGTAAACAAACCTCGAGGCCAACACTCTGGGACTCAGATCACGTTTTCGAAATAATCTTTTTGTCTGTATAGATCACTAAGGCTCTGACATCATGGGTAATTTGAGTCGGTTTCACAATTCAACAATAAGTCAATGGCCCATCTTTACAAGGGTAAGAGTTTGTTTTTTATTGTGCGTAATCGGAGCTTAAATATATTGCCCGATACCTTGAATAATTTTTAGTCCCATATTTATTATGAAAGGAGATACAATTATTGAGGAATCAAACATTCTTCAAGTGGAAACATATGGCTGCCAACCTTGTTCGTCAACAAGAGCCCAAAAAAAGAAAATAAAGGTATCAAATATAAAGATGGAATGAGTCCTTAGAGTTCATAATTGGATCCAATCAACAGCTTTTAGGTACAAGAATGCTTGGAAAATAAAATAGGTGAAGTTCTGAAATCCAAACTAATTTATTTCTAAATTGCTCTCCCCATTAGTCCCAGGGAAGTGTGTATTACTGTATTTGAAATAAAAAGAAAAATAAAGGTTTAAATATTTATGTACCTTTATATTTATTTGGTTGAGAACTGAAATGTCCCTTACACATATGTTAAAACAGGTCTAGGGAAATAAGCATGTGAAATCTCCCCACTCGTATATCAGAACTTAATTTATACCATTGAATCACACCTATGAGAAACAATCTTTTGCAAGATGCAATAATAAGCCCCTTAATCCTTATGGGAGGGAAGATATAGAGAGGGAAAACAAAATGTTTTCTTATGAACAGCTCAACTGATCTCCACGAAAAAATATATGTTAGAGAATTACCAAAAGAGTTAAAATATTTTTTATATTTGTTTCCAAGAATTTGTTTTGAATTAAGAAAAATAATTAGGATACATTGGATTGGTACTCTTACAATTTTTCGCTATTTTATTCTATTTTAGGGTCCTAAAAAACATATATTTCTTTTCAATTACACCCCATATATATATATATATATATATATATATATATATATATATATATATATATAATTTTTTTATCCTGAACGAACCAACCTCCAACCAAATTTTACTTATATACTGTCTATACTTTAAAGCTTTTTTTCAGGAGCAATCTAGTGACCCGTTCTACCAAGTTTATGCAATATAAGACCCTTGTAAGACCAGTGGTTACGTACGGTGGAGAAATGTGGATCCTAAATAATAAAAATATGGACCTACTAGATAAGTTTGAAAGTGCATTCTTTATGAGAGACCTGGGAGCCGAGTTGAATGTTCCCGACGGCCAGCACCAGCGTGGTAGGCCGAAGAGTTGATGGAAGGATGGTTTAGGGATGGATCTTAGACAACTCAGGATCTCTCTGAGAGGAGCTACAGATCGAGAAGAATGGTTGGCGACTGTTGAGCAGGCCAAGCGCAGCATGTTGAGGCGATAGAAGAATGAGAATACTTTAAAACTAGGCTTGATACAAAAAAACACAATATTATTTTTTAGTTAATAAATAACATAAATAAATGCTGTTTCAATCCAATAAGATACATACTCTTCATTAATATCTAATACCTCCAATGATGAAATTTCGCCATCCCATAAACATTGTGAAAGCCTGTGATTTGATGATGGATATTTTAAAATAAATAATAATAAGCCGATAAGTGATATTTGATCTTCCTTTAATAATAAAATAACGTGAATCGACTGATGATTTACGTTAACAACACAAAACGTATCGTACAACACAAAACACTACACCTAATGATACGCTATAGGGATGTTTACGATCTCCCAGTGACAGGTTGAGTGCACAACCTTAATCAGAGATAAGGCAGGTGGTAAAATCTATTCAGAGACCGAGTCTTCGCATTACGTAAGTTCCCTTTCATTCTCTATATAGCACGAATATCTATCCAATATAGTTTATTTTTAGTAATATATTTAAATGTCAACATAATATTTCGAAATATTTTTGTATCTTACATCAAATAGATTCTGGAATATTTCGAAAATAGAATGTTAATATCACAAATAACACTGCATTAACATAAATTATAATACAATTAGCATCCTAATCTACTTAAAATATTGTGTTTTAGACTTTTTATTTTGTTTGTTCTAAATTTGGGTTTGATTTTTTTATGGCCAGCCATTGATGTTCTATCACGTGTCTAATCTCACATTTCACCTTTTTATAAGACATAAATAATGCATACAGAATTATTTAGAATGAATACCTTAGCAACTTTTTTATTCCTTTTTTTCTAATCTGGCCACTTCTTTACAGGTAGTAGCATTTTACCTACTAGTGTCTCTTAAATGAATCGTTTTGCCATTTAAAAAGGTTTCATGTTTCTAGGTCAAGAAATTCTAGAATGTTTTAACACATTAAGACCAGTATTCTTTGCACATTAAGAAAAAACAGCTCTGCTGAGATCGTGAAGCTTGGCAGAGTTGGATCGAGGCCCCTCCACGCTAGTAAAGGCACATAGGAGGAAGATTAAGAAGAAGAAGACAAGTCCATTTTAATTATTATCATTTTTTTTTTTGGTGGCTATAGATACCCTTGTCCGGTGTAATCTACTAGGAGAATACACCAATGATTCTTGATATTTTTTAGGGTAGGTGTCATCACTCCCTAAGCCTATTTTTGTGAGTGGCCACCAGTTGCCTGACGGGTGTCATACCCGAGGGAGAGGCTGCTAGTTGATCCCTATTTGATAATTATTAAATACTAAAAAAAGTCCCGCCGGGAGTGGGATTCGAACTCACAACTAGCGCTCTAGCCACACAGCCACGGGCTCCCCTTGATAATATTCATTATATACTCTTAATTCCTTTCGATATATCTTTTTATTTTATACGTTTTACATTTTTATATTAAGGTCACACAAGATTGAAACGACAAGAAACTGCACGAAAATACCGACTACTACAACACTTACTAGACAAACGTTCAAAACTTCCAGTATATTACAAAAGACTCATTTACATCACTATTATCAGACCTATTTGGACATATGAAATCGAGGTTTGGGGCTCTATGAAACCATCTAATTCCTCCCGCATCCAATCCTTACAATCCGAAATTCTTCGCAAAATCCTGATCGTCCCTTATTTTGTCACAAATCAACTCCTCCATAATGATCTAAACATCCCATTAGTTGCAGACCTAGCACGTGACAGATACACCTCTTTTCATCCTTAACTCCCCTGCCCACACAAACCCACTTGTACGTAAATTATCTTCCTTAGATATCTCTGATAACCCTTCGAAGCAATTGAAAAGGAGGTGGACCTACTGCCTTGAAATAGTTAGTGAAGAGGGTAGTTCTTTCTCAAGACATTTTCATGACTTTTCTTCATTTGATATTTACTCATTGTGTTTTTAATACAGTTGTAAATAACAATTTAAAAAAAAAATTGATGTCACCGGGTGTTTTAACACTCCCAAAAGCTGACGTCAGGATCTACCAGACCGAACACTACCCTCCTGTTTAACTATCCCACTTCAAAATAAATATCGAGTCAAAGGGCCGGTATCTATGTCAAAATAAGTTCTATTTTACGTAAGGGCTTTTAGCAGGGAGGGCAACAGGTGCCCATCGACCCGATACCCACGGATTCATTCTAACAATAGATCGCTAAAGGAGTGCAAACCAAGTAGAACGGTACACATCTCCCGCCAAAGGGAATAAACCGATTTGTTTCCTCCGGCCTAGGGAGGAGGATGAATTATTCATGGAATAACAAAAAGGAATAAAATAAAAAGAATCCGTTTGATTAGCCTATCGCTCCGATATTGAGAGAAAAGTTTCAAATATTTCTTTCTTCTTTATTGCCGATGTGGAATTGAAGAGTTTTTTCTTATTTTATATATCGGATGATATGAATACAAAGTGATCGATTCAGAGAAATATAGTTTAGTAAAGGATTATGGTTATACATATACGTACTAGCTGAATGTTTTATTGCCAAACCATATCAGGCCACCAAAAAATTAGACTCACATGAGCTCTGTCTATTTTGTGGCGCACCACTATATCCACTCGTTGCTGAGTCAACAGAAAAGTGTAAAAATATTTCAAAACGGCTAATACTGTAGAATTGTAAAATAAATTCTAACGAGATATTTTTTTTCAGATGGCGCGACAGTCTCGATTATTTTTATGGGTCAAACCATTTGGAACCGTCCAATTTTCATTAATTTTGCCCCTCGACATTTTTGATTTTCGTGATTTTTCGACCAGTTATTCTATATCCTTTCGTCAATATAAAATCATAAATAAAAATTTTTTCTAGCCAATACTTATAGTGTTGCAGCCGTTTTAAAGTTAGCTTCACGTGCGAAAACATGTGATGGGACAATCTTTCTAATTACTGTATTTTTTTTTAGATATTAAATAGAAATAAAAATTGACAATAAGATAAGGGTGTGATTTATATGTTTTGTCGCCACAACTCACTATTTAAAAAGTAAAGAAAGTAGTTTGAAAAATTTCAAAAATTAATAAAAAACGACACATTTAACGGGTTAAGAGTATATAAAGGAAAACAGATTCACGTTTGATTATTTTTTCTTATATAGCTAGTCTTTTTTTCGTATATGAATTTTCAAAAAAAGCAAAAATTCAATTTTCGTTTTCAAAAATTTTATTTTATTTATTTATTTGTATTCCGCATCTACCCTTTCGGGTCATTAGCGGGTCTTGATTCTACGTTTATATTGAGTTTAACAGACCAATGTCTCTAAGAAACTCAAAAAGTCTTAGAATTATGTCTTCATCATTTCCTAATGCTTCTTTTAAGCTTAAAGGTATGTTATGTCTTGTTCTGGTTGTCAGTGTACAGTGTGCATGATGTTACAATGTGTTTTATGGTCAGTGTTGTGTTACATGCATCACAGAATGGCGGATCCAGGCCTCTCATTAAATATCCGTGTGTAAAGGCTGTATGGCCTATCCTCAGCCTTGCTAACACTACCTCTTCCTTTCTACTTTTCCTGCATGATGTGGTCCAAGGAGATCTTCTTGCTTTATCTCTGTCAGTTTAGTACTGGAAGTGGCCCATTCAGTTTTCCACTTGTTAATAATGGTCTTTCTGCAATGCCTCTTCCACTCTTCTGCTGTGGTTATGTTTACATTTTCAGTCGCAGGTTCATTCAGCCTCGCCCTGTTTGCTTCTCTGTCGGCTACATCATTTCCCACAACACCGCAATGCGACGGGACCCATGCAAGTACAACTTTTTTTTTTAACTTTTCTTGCAATCGCCAAATACAATTTGTTATTTCCTTTACTAGAGAATTGTTTGATTTTGTATCAGCGATTGCTTTAAGTGAACTTAATGAGTCCGTCACTATGAGCAAGTAGTTGTCATTCATTGTCTTGACTAGCTCCAAGGCTTTATATATTGCAAATAGTTCTCCAGTAAATATGCTGTTCATTCCGGGTAATATGAACCTGTGATTAATTGTATCACTTACCACAGCACATCCAACTTCTTCACTTACTTTTGATGCATCCGTATATATTATAGAAAAATTAGTATATTTCTCTTTCAATTCCAAAAAATAGTTTATCATAAAGACGCGATCTTCAAAAGATTTCACTATTTTGTAAGGGTTGTGTCAATTCGGATAAAATTCGCATCCCATGGATCGAATAAAAAGTCGTTCAAACTTAAAATATTATTTACGTTTAGGTTTAATTCCAGCAAAAGATCACTAATTCTTCCTTTGATGCCAATTTTATAATTATTTTCATTTATATCGGATGCGACAAGTTCGTAGTTGGGATGGTTCTTTTTAGACGAAATGGATGCTGCGTAAGTAAGAGTTAGGTAAGCTCTTCTTAAGGCAAGACTCGGTTCTCCACTTTCTGCATATAAGCTATCAACCGACGAAGATCTGAATGCACCTGTACAGAGCCTTATCGCAGTATTATGAACGGTGTCCAGCAGTTTTATTTTAACAGTTAAGAGAATTTTATAACTCCTAAAACAGCCAAGTCTCAGTCACCAAATTTATATTTCTTATACTCATCGTACAGATGAGTGATCTGTGTTAGTTTCATATTTTTTTTTTTTTTTTACTCAATACCTTTTGAGATAGTTCCGCGTTAACTTCGGGAAATAAGAATGTTTGCCATTTTTGAAAATTCATATACAAAAAAGGACTATATTCTAAAGAACAAAATTTTTACAGGAAGCAGGACTAGGACTAAACGATATAAGAAAAAATAACGCACTCGTATATTTTTACTAGGCAGCCCGTGCCCCGGTGCCAATTGTGAAGGAACCTTTACCATTCGGCGTATTTTTCAAGAATGCCCTTACTATTCATCACACCTGAATAAAATTGGACTAAACCCAAATATTTAAACAGTACTGGGTAATGGAGTGGAAGCCATTAAATTAGTTTTTGATTTTCTTAGGCAGCAATGATAATTATCGAAATTATAAAAACTATAATCTTAATTAACTATTAAGTTATACATTCCTAGTCAGTTTTTAATCAATACTTGTTAGTTTTGTTGTTTTGTTTTTCCTTGACTTTAAGTTATTTTGTTGTTTTTTGTTTGTTTTTTTCATTTAAGTATTATTATTATTATTATTGTTTTTTGTAACTATTGTTTACATAATAATCAATTTTTTTTCTCTCAATTACTTATTATCTAATATTATTTTTTTAAAGTTAAATATACATATAGTATCTAGTCGGTGATGACCTTAGGGTTTTACGCCTTAAAACCAAAACAATATTTACAATATGCTAAAGGGGCCCCGAACTGGGCCTTTCTCTCAACTTGTAGAAGAAAAAGCAGAATCCAAGAGTTCTCTGCGCCTCTCCCTCAGCCGAGTCACTGGTGTGAGTCAGTGGAGGCTGAGCTAGGGCGCAGTAGCTACAAACATACCGTACACGAGTGGAGGTTCTGACCAGAGTACCGTTATCTAATTGTCAATTTTTGTTTTGATTTGATATCTACAAAATTACATGAATTAGACAGATTTTCCCAACACATGTTATCAGCCGTGAAGCTGATTTAAAATGGCTGCACCTCTAAAATTATTAACCAGGAAAATATTGTATCTACGATTTTTAATCAGAAATGGGTAGAAAATAACGGCTAAAAAGTCATGAAAATCAAAAATGTTGAGCGGCAAGGTCTGGGCGATTTCAAATGGATTGCCCCATATATTAAATCTAAAACAAATCTGGTGCGGGCAACACACGACTTTCACTTACCTTCGTTGTTGAAATATATTAAAGAATTTCCAATACAGTTTTAGATAACAAATAGAAAATAAAAAACTCAGCGAACAGGAGGAGTGAATAGATGTAAATAAAAATAAATAGCGAAAAATATAAACCGGTGATTAAATAAATTGGCTGGGTAAAAAACAAAAAGAGGTAAATCACAATTATGTCTTAATGGTTTGTAATGGAAAACTGCGTTCTTCCAGGCAGGATCCTTTACTGTAGGAATAAACATGTTTATAGTTTTATTATAAAGATACAAGCTACGGTGTCTAATATTTCACGACTATCGTGTTTTTTGCAACATTCAGACACCACTCTGAAATGCCAGAAACCCAGATACTAGACCTTCAAATGGATATTAATCTAAAAATATTTATCTTATAAATAAGGTTTTTACGATTTGTTTTTAATATTTAATTATAGCCATTACTTTGGCACGAAAATTTACATATATACATAGACCAAAAGGATAATATGAGATTTAGAAAAACATTTTACAACTTTAAGATAAAAATAAGCAGCTGAAAAATAATAGGGAGACATATGCGACTGGTTTGGTGTATAAAAATATTTATAATGATGGAGTTTTGTTGACCGTTGAGAAATTAGATGAGGAAGAATCGTTGGGGGTGTAGTCAATTAATATGAAACACACATATAAAACTGGTAAAATTTTAATTATGAGCCGACGTTTCGGCCTACTTTGTGGGCCTTCATCAGGGGTTGACTTGATGAAGGCCCACAAGTAGATCGAAACGTCGGCTCATAATTAAAGTATCACCAAGTTTTAATGTGTGTTTCTATTTAATGACCGCACCCCAACAATCTTCCTCACCTCAAAAAATTTTATAAATACTTTAAATTTTAATTTCGCAATACAGACTTTCTACTCCTATTGTCATTTTTGTTTCAAATTATGAAAAATTAGACGATATTCCAAAGAGCAAAAACAACGAAATTACATAAATGTTGGAACTACCAACAATGAAAATTTTTTTGAGTGAGAGGAATCTAAAGCTTTTTGAATCTACGAAATTTCTACCTACCCTTTATTTAATCAACTGAAACCCCAAGGAATACCTCAGCGATGGCAGAAACTCAATAAATAAATAAATTAGTATCAGTTCTAGTTGTAAGGCCGAAACAGCTAGAAGGTGAGCCCCATTTTCTGAATTATTACACAAAATGTTATTACTCTCCAGAAGTTACGTTGAAGAGATTCAGCTCCTTAAAATTCACGATCGCAAAAAAGGAGAACCTTCCAGCATTGCAGCTTTTGGAAGAGAATATAAGGGGCTAAGAAAAAAAAATTGATTCCGGGTGCAGTCATCAAAACATTTAATTAAGTAGAGAACTTTATTTATTTGTGCCAACGTTTTGGCAAAAACTTTAGGCCTTCTTCAGGACTATAAAACAAAAGATAACAATCGGTTGTAGAATAAAATATGTAATGATGAGAAGCAAAATAAATTATAATGATACTTAGAAACAAAAACTGTTCATTAGAAAATCAATGTTACTTGTATAAACATAATTATATACATTAATTATAATTGTTAATATTTTCAGTTTTATTAGTATATTTGGTCATTTTTAAATATTATTTCTGTTCATTTAAGTCATATTAAGGGTCCTTGCACCAGAATAAAATTTCTATTCTATGTTTAAAACAATGTTTATTTCAATCGAAAATTGAAAATATTTTAGGTTTATTTCTAGTAATGAATAAAAGTAGTTAATCATCTACTTGTTGCATAAAATATGTAGTTTTTGCATAATGGAAGAGCCTAAACGACTTAATCAACTTACAGATCTAACTTAATCAATTGAGTTTAAACATTCATGCAACCACTCCCTAATACATACAATTAAAACAAAAGACGTCAATTAAATGCCTAGGAGCACACCATTTACTGGAAGTAGGCTATCATTACTCACCGAATGGTTTTGAATAATTGGCAAGGCATCTTAATAACAGGCAAAAAAAAAAAAAGAGAAAAGAGGCTCAGGCTATCGAGCTAGGATGACCATCAGATGCTAATTTGAAAACCGACGATTTCAGGAAAAAAGACGAAATCATCAATATTCAGGGAAGAAAAGTAGGAAAGGATGATGAAAACTTTTTGCGACGGAGAGCTGTGGAATTTCCCGCAATATCGTAACTTGCAATCGCCGGATCCTGGAGGACATCCTAGGATAGATAGGCATCTAACTTTAATTTCCAAGAAAATTCAGCTAGCAGTCATAGAAAACAAACATATAATGTATTCATTATTTCAATCAGAATAAAAGCAACTTGATACTGTATCCCATTAAATTTTACATCGATATAGCGAGTTTTCTAGAAAATCGTAAAATGGAGTTTCGCAACATAAAGTTGATCTTATGGTTGGTTATTTATTTATTTTATTTTTTAATGCGGAAACATCTCAGGCATATAAGCTTCTAAAATTTCAGTTTTATACTTTATATATGGCGACTCCAATAATCAACATCTTTAGAGTTGTTTATGAGAAAATCGTAAAAGGGTGCAAAACGCATCGTATAAATAGTAGCACTTTCAGCCAACTTTGTTGAAAAAATTATCACTCAGGAATATGCGCTCTTAAAATATGACATTTCACTTTTATACAATCTTACACTCTTACACACACACAGACTTTTTTATGGGAATTAGTCATTTGGACTCCAAGGGGATCCTATCACTTGTATTTCCAATGAAAACTCAAATTAAAAAAAAAAAAACATGAAGTTACAATGGTTGACTGTGTGTATATATGAGAGAAGTTGGTTGAGGGTGCAGTCAATTTAACACACAATTAAGCGTAAACTTAATTTATTAATATTAAGGTTATTAATTAAGTTAAATTTTATCAAATTATTATGGTTTTATAAATTAATTTTACGCTTAATTGTGTGCTAAATTGACTGCACCCTCAACCAACTTCTCTCAAAAAAAAAAAAAAAAAACGTTAAAAAAAAACAACGATCGCATTACTTTCTCTTACTATATATTCCATAAAAGTCATCATCCTAACCCTCTAGCACACTCCCTATCCAGCACCACCCATCCCTACAATCCTCCTCGAAGATTGAAACGGCAGTGGCCGCGAGACGTATTGTAAACATTTAAACTGGAGTTCTGACACTACAGCGCCCTAACTCAGCCTCCACTGGCTCAGACCAGTGATGCGGCTGAAATAGAGGCGCTGGGATCTCTTGGGTTCCGCTTTTTTCTCCACAAGTGGAGGGAAAAGCGCGTGCTGGGGTCCCTTTAGCAGTTGTATATATTGCATAAGTTATGATTGTGTGTAAGATGTTTATTTATTTGCCAACTTTTTATTTATCTCAATAATAGGTTGTTGTTTTGATTTGTTTTGTTTTTTTATTTATTATTATTTTATTGTATATATATATATATATATATATATATATATATATATATATATATATGAATTTATTTATTTTCTATTTTATGTAATTTGACTATTATTATTATTTTCTGTATATATAGTATGAATGTGGTCTCATATCAATATTATTATTGTTTATTTTGTAACAAATTGTAATATATTTCAATAAAAGTTTTTGGTTAAAAAAAAAAAAAAAATATTCCATAAATAGGTGAGTGAACGTAATATACTACTCGCATACTTTGTAAATCATAAAACTATACATCTATCCAATTACATCAAATTAAGTGGGACTATTGTTACAGACATAGTTATAACATATATAGTTATCACTAGCAATTGCTCTTCTCGAAAAGTTAATTGCGAATTAATTGATAACATTTTGGAGACAATTTTTGGCGTGGTTAGTTCAACTGAACCACGGTGTCTATGGCGAGCGATAGCCCACCTATATTGGATCGGACCTCCGACCTGAGGCTGGTGTGCTCCCAGAGACCAGTATCGTCTCACTTTCCAGGTCCGCGAATTTGGCCCCCTCACTTCACCATCCTACGATACACATTGAATGCATGGACATTGAAAAAAAGGGTGACAAACGAAGAAGCCAGGACAGCGCTGGCTTTCAGTACCCTAAGAAAACATCAAAACCAACAACCTCACCATCAGTGAAAATTGATGTCTCCAACTCCTTTTCTGTCCTTCAAACAAATGAAGAGCAAAAAAATGATTCAGTACCTAAAAAACCACCTCCTATAGTTCTCAACGCTAACACCAAAATATCTGCGATTCATAGTTTAATGACAATCAATAATATCACAGAATACTACATTCAAAAATCGAAAGATTACGTAAAAATATTCGCTGATGATATTGAACTCCACAATAAAGTAAAAAACATTCTTATTGGCTGTGGAAGCCAATTTCACACATATGCCCCTCGTGGTGCTACTAAGCCTTGTCGTAAATTTGTTATCCTCAATTTAGATGTTGATCACGACATATCGGAAATCAGAAAGGCCCTGATGTTAGTAAATGGCATCTTGGATGTCCGAAGAATGCAAAAAACAGATCCTAGTGGAAACAGACATGAAATACCTCCCGTTCTCGTTACCGCTGCGGCTGACACAAAAATAGAAGATATTAAGGCCATAAGGCATATTAATAAAGTTCTTTTCAAAGTAGCCCCATATAAAGAACAGAAAGGAACTCCACAGTGCTATCGTTGTCAGCAGCTTGGGCACACAAAAAACCACTGCTATCGGCTGCCGGTCTGCGTTCGATGTTCAGGACCTCACGACATCAAAGACTGCCAACGAGAGGTTAATAAGATCAGATGTACAAACTGTTCAGACGAACACGTAGCTTCATATCGCCAATGTCCGAAAAGGATAGAGTTATTAGCACAGCTACAAAAGAAGAATAAAGACACCGCCAACAAGAATGCTCAAGCAAAAATCAATCCTTCTTTCTCAGCAGCCGATTTTCCAGAGATACCTCAACTGCCTTCTGCTAAAACCACCTTCACTAAGACACTATTTAACGAGGACCGGACTCCACCACCCTGGGTAGATCAGTTCACAACAACCCTAACCAATTTTATGAACACTATCACAAATCAAATAACCCAACTTATTCAGACAGTCGTTTCTCTCTTCACCAACAAACATGCGTAATCAGCATACCATCATAAATTTCAACGCCAACGGATTTTTAAAACGCAAAGAGGAAATCGAAGTGTTATTATCTTTAACTCGCCCGTCTATCGCGGTCTTCACCGATACAAAATTAGTACAAGAAGTACAAATTTGTGGTTACTCGACAATCTCCGATGATAGTCAGGACCCGCATGGAGGAGTACTAATAACAGTTCGGAAGGGAATAGTATGGAAGAAAGTATCTCCGTTAACCTCAGTAATTGACAAAACCATTCATCATGTCACTGTTCAAGTACGTTTAGGACAACCAATATTTATTACAGGAATGTACAGACGTCCACGTAGTTCGCTGGTGGAATTTAATCGAATAATGGTGGAATGTAGTAAGAAAAGCAATCACTGGATTATCGGAGATTTAAATGCTCGCCATTCGCAATGGCATAATAACAAAAGCAATAAAGCGGGCCAATTCATTCTCAAATCAGCTTTTACTGTGATCCACCCTTCCTCTCATACTTTTAGGCATTCAGCTAACCCTTCATCGACCTGATCCTGACAAGACAACCTCACAAAATCACTGCATGTGAAGCTCTTGACTTCATTTCGTCAGACCACCGTCCGGTATATTATGAATTAATGGGTAAAATGGAGAAGCCAAAACCGACAAACTACAGTTACCGACAGGCAGATTGGGATATGTACCGGAACATAGTCCAGAACCAACTCGGTTGCGTTCCAAAATTGACCACAAAGGAAGAAGTTGATTCGTACATAATTGATTTCACTAATAAGGTAGTAAACGCAGCAAATGCCGCAATTCCGAAATACGCACCAGTTCCTCCTTTCTTACAATCACCCCCCGATCACATTCTGCAACTCATTGCGCTACGCAACAAATGGAAGAACAAGTGGTATCGTACTAAAAACCCTGGTATAAAGAGCACGGTCAACGCGTTGACATCACAAATTCGCAGGCTGATGAAAATATGGAAATCGAGTTTGTGGCAGGATAAACTTAATGCAACACATGGGGATCATAGGAAGTTTTGGAAACTTTTACGCACATCAACAAAAAAGGTGTCTTCAGTAAGAATCCGTGATGGTGATAATATCATGCATATAGATAAGCAAGCGGACATACTCGCTGAATATTACGAGAAAAGCTTTCAAAACCAAGCTTCATACGATCTGCCCCATGAAGAGTTCCCTCGCCAGCAAAACTTTATGTTTGTATCACCTAAAAAACTTAAAACGATCCTTCGCAGAACAAAGGGTAATAAGGCACCAGGAAATGATGGGATTCAAACAGTCTTATTAAAACAATTACCTAATAAAGGTATCATTCACTTGGCAAATCTTTACAACTCCTGCTTCCGTTTAAGATATTATCCAGATACATGGAAAAAGGCCATTCTCATACCTTTGCTGAAGCCAGCAAAAAATGGAGACAAACCAGAACATTACCGCCCGGTATGTTTGCTGCCACATTTAGGAAAGATTTTCGAAAAAGTAATTATCAACTACTTAAGAGATTTCTGCACGGATCACGACATTATTCCTCCCGAGCAAACAGGGTTCCAATCTCAGTTAAGTACTGATCATCCACTGATAAGGCTACAAGCGGACGTTACAAGTAACCTAAGAAATAATCTGGCCACAGCAATGATTTCTATGGATTGTTCTAAAGCCTTCGACTCTGTGTCGCATGGATCGCTATGTCAACAACTCATGACTTTAGACTGTCCGGAGCAACTTTTCTCGATCATAAAGTCATTCCTTATGAAGAGGGATGTCTCGGTCAAGGTGGAAACAGTTTATCTAAGCCCATAAAAGTGAATCGTGGGGTTCCCCAAGGTGCCGTCCTCTCTCCCATTTTATTTAACTTGTACACGGCTCGCGTAGTAGGAGAAAACTACGACCATTGCAAAGTAATGGCGTACGCTGATGACATTGCCATTTATAGTTCAAGTACTAACTCATCCAAGGCAATGGCGTATGCTGAAACCACTGCAAACAAAATAGTGGAAAAGCTCCGATTTTTAAATATAATCGCAAATCCTGAGAAAACGGATGGTATAATTTTTTCTTTCCAAAAAAATAAAAAGAAATTACCTAAAAAGTTTACGATAGAAAAAGTAAAGAAATCCATTTCAGTGACCGACACTTGACTTTTGCAGGTCACTTTAGAAAAAAACTAAATCAGGTTAGAAACAAGTCGTACAGACTAGCCCATCTCCTCACCTCGCCACACTTAAGTTTGCGACTGAAAATCATTATTTACAGCAGCTTCATCCGGCCGGCTCTGCTGTACGGTGCTCCTATGTTTCCTCATATCACACAGCACACAGCGAAGAAATTACAGCAATTTCAAAATGGGGTGGTCAAAAAAATATGCAGAAGCACTTCACTCTGGAGGGAAAAAAACTCTCAATGTCCATACAATTTTGAACATCCCAACTGTACAAGAGTTTATGAAGCGACGCCAGATTAAGTTTTTTGAAACTACAAAACAAATTGCGAATCCGCTAGTTTCTAGCTTAGTACCCCCACCAGCCCCAAAACGGTGGCAAAATGCTGTTTTATCTGAGTAAGTTAATATAGAATAAGATAGGCTTAAGAGGTAATTTTAAGGACACCAAACAGCCAGAAGCGAGCCCCGTCGCAGATATTCTTCATTTTGAAAATAATTTTAAAACATTTAAGAACTCCACAATTCCTTAAAATGTATGCAAGTTACAGAAAAAGGAATAATTTAGTAACGAAAACAACTAATTCAGAATTTTGAATTAAGGGGATAATAAAAAAAAAAAAAAAAAAAAAAAAAAAAAAAAAAAAAAAAAAAAAAAAAAAAAAATTAAGTGGAAGTACAACATCTCCTAATTTATGTTTAATAATTTTTTTTTTTTATTATTTTTTTTTTTTATTGATCTTGAACATGAGAAATATAAAACAGGAAAAACAAATAGTAAAATATAACTAACTTAGAATACATTCATTTAATAAAGTATTTTAACGCTGAAGATTGAGAACTAAACGAATGTAATTTACTTTTTTAAAACATTTAAATATTTTGATAACGAAATTTTACTTACGTACCCATCTTAGTATTTCGAATATCAGTGTGATAATAGTTTATGTTATATATAAAGATTTACAAAAATATTTAAGTTTTACAAAAATATTATGTTTAATTGTCAATCTCAGAAACCGAAAAACGCATAAATTAGAAATTTCGAACTTGTAGTAGAAATGTTTATAGTATGTGTAACATTCTTATTACCTTTGCTGTAGTAAGCAAAGCATAGGAGGTCTTAGACTCAATAAACACCTTTAAAAAATCTATGGTAAAGTCGGTTAAATTATCAGTCTGGAATGACTATAAAACTCTGGTGCAAAATACTAATATGAAAAAATACAAGTTTTTTTTTTTTTTTGACAAAAGTCAATTTTTCTTAAGAAATAATTAAAAACTAAAGTCAACCTAGGAATTTATTTACATATTTGCACTAATTAGATTTTGATTAATATCACATTCAGTAGATGCTATAAATTTGATATGATGAATCACGTGAATTACGTGAGTGCAAATTTTAGATTTAAGCATTTACCGAAAAAAAGAACAGTTGAGTTTATTTTACCTGACTAGAATACTAATGTGCTTCAACAATTACAAGAGCAATTATGTGTTGCGAATCGTCCAAAAGGTTTCCAATTTGCCAGATTGTTATTTAAAGAAAAAATGTGTGGCACTTCAAATTCTGTCCGCAAGTTTGTCTGGTTCCAAGATCATGGATTTTAAAAACGCTGCAAATTATTACTCAATGGTTTATTATATGAAAATAATTATATTAGGGTATAACTGTTTATATAGCTGTTAATAAGTAATTAAGTAATATGAAAAGCAATAAAAAATTCAAAGGAAAATCGTATACCACCACTGTTAATTTCAAAACGCTATATATCTGCTAGTTCTGAACCAATTTAAATGAATAATTTTTTCGTTTTGTAGGAATTTTAATTCTTAAATACATAACACTACAAATTTTTGTATTTATTTATTTAAGAAAAAACGGATTTTTTTTTCGAGTTAAAAAATTCTATACATATTTTTCTCCATCTTCAAAAATAACTAATTTAATGAATATTTCTTTATTTCCAGACCGGCTGCATAAGCCATATATGTTTTTTGAAATAAAAGTAATGATACAGCTGGTAACAATTGAAAAAGTAGTGGTATAGTCCTTCCAAAATAACTGAATTGAGTTAAAAAATTTGTATTTATTGATAAAATTTCTTTTTTTTTTTTTACTATTTTTTATAAATATTCGCAGTTTTTTAGTTTAAAAAACACTTATGATTGAGACGTTAATTTCCAAAAGGTACTATATCCATTCTAGGAAATTTTACAGGAAGCGCGAAAATCTCTCATTACTATATTATTAAACTAGCTAATTTGGGTCTTTTTGCTTTAAAATTTAGAATTTTTTTTTACTATAATAATAACATCATATTAAAGTTATGAAATGATTTTTTTTAGAATGATTTGGAACGAAAATAAATGCGTAATTAGTACTTTTAGAAAATGACCGCATTTCTAAATCGTGTTTTTTAAGGACTTGAGAATTCATTAGATAACATCAAATAGAATATTTAGATAAAACTAAATCATGAGAATCAACCTTTTGGAAATCAACGTCTCAATTGTTTTCTCTATCTTCGAAAATAACGGTTACAAGCGTATATATAGGTAAGATTTAAATTTTTATTTTTTTTTTAACCTCCTTTGCTGAATCCAAAACTCTATACCTACTTTTCTATCTTCAAAAATAACTGAGTTACGGAAGTATTGATGTGGATAAAATTACATTTTTTTTTATTTTTCAATTCCTCTTTTTAGAATTATTCACGTTTTTTTTTGTTTTTTTTGTTAAAAACACTCTTTATCTTCATTTTTTCTTTATCTTCAAAAATAACTGAGTTATTGTATTTAATTACTTTTAATATCCTACATTAAAAAAAAATCTGATATCAACAATATTAGGATCATCGCTGGATGCCCTAGCGTTTTTGTGGCGAATTTAAAAAAAAAATGGTAGAGCAGTTTCGGAGAAACTTCCGATGACGGCGGACAAACGGTTTTTTTTTAATTCTTTATTTAGGTTCTTCGTATCCTGAAACGTAAGCCCATAAATTTTAAGGGGGGTTAATTTTTTTTATTTGTTTGGTCGATAACAAAGATCCATTGTGAAAATCGTGAAATATAAAATTTGACATATGATTATATCAATTGGAACAATCTCTTCTAATTTTGTTTATATGTATTCATTTATTAAAACATGTCAATAATAAATCTTATGACGTTTCGAAGTATCACATGCCTCATCTTCAGATGTTCAATATTATATTTATTTCCATATTGTTACTCAATATAGGTCATTTAATATTATAATTTATTCACATTATCAAATTTTAACTTTTCACCATCACATATTAATTTTTCTTGTGTACTTGCTACTATCATGTGTACTAAACGCTTTTTATCTTAATTTATTTATGAAAACCAAAATTTAAAGGTGTTAATTTTAATCTATCTAATTCGTTTCTATAAAGATCATGTGAAATGATATAAAATTTGACAATTTCAATTTCTAAACAAACTATGTAACCGAAGTAGACCAGTACTTCAGCGAGTGTAAAAGCTTGCTATTCCTTAAAAACTATTGGGATTGTGTCACACAAAATGTCCGTTTTCAAGTAAAGGATTTTTATTAAAAATACATATGAAAACAAGATAATTTTATTCGAAGTATTTACCTTCTTTTTCTACACAATTTTTCCCAACGTGACACCAACTTTTTTATGCCCGAACTGAAAAACTCTGAGCTTTGAAGTGAAACAAAATCTGAAAACGCACTTTTCTCTTGATCATCATTTTCAAAAAGTTTTCCTTTCACGAAGTTGTTAAATTCCTGAACAGGTGGTAATTGTTGGAGACAAGTCGGAGTATATGGTGGGTGCGGAAGAACTTCGTAGCCCAGTTCTTTCAATTTTTGCACCGTATGTTTTGAAACAGGGGGTCTTGCTGCGCTCAGTGAGATGATGAGGTACCCATGATCGAGCTTTTTTACTTTCCACAATACACTTTAAATGTCTGAAACGGTGATGCACTTGCATTTAGTTGTGCTGAGAGTCCTTGAACTGTTTGTTAGGGGTTCCCTTCTACTGATATTTGAGGACATCGTTGTCTATTACGGACGGAGGTCTTCCTCGGGCAAGTTTTCCAAGTCGTATCCCCAGCTGAAAACTTAGCAAACAACGGCGAATGGTCCGTTCATTAACACTCCCTTCCCCAAACGCCTTGCAAATATTTCTAGCGGCCTCAGCTGCTGAATGGCCGAGTTTAAACTCGTACAAAAATATTACTGAAAATCGCGTGTTTTCATGTTCATATTTGGAGGTATACTAAAAAGTGCGTAATTGATTGGGAAGCTAATGTTTATAATACAAAGGTAGAGGATTAGTAACTGTTTACTTTAAATATGTAAACATTCGGAAGAAAAGAACAGAGACTGCAAAATCCTTTATGTATTTAAAACTAAGAAAGGACAACCCAATACATTTCAAACAAATAAGATTCAAAATAGAATATTAGAGGGCAGTGCTTACAATTTGATAACGTAGTTTGACAAATATCCAACCAGAAGTAGCGAGTTTCGGACATGAAGATAAATTCTGACTTTAAACTTCTTGAATATTATATTATGATTTGATTGTTATCTCGAATATTTTATTATTTTGTCCTTGCACTTATTGACCACTAAAACCATGTTGAGTGCCTCATAAGACTAAAATAAACTTTGACATTGAGACTACATTTTTGTTTCCCATTCATCGTCAATTATATGCAATTGTTTTGGCTTTGAAAGGGAGAGTAATTTGCCCCAAGTCACGAAACTCAATTTCGTGTTTAGATTAAACGAAACTACCCACTTATCGATCAATCAAAAGAAAGCCACGCATAAAAACACTACAATTCAAGATAAAGATCAGTGTTCTTTTTTATTAATGTATTTTTTGCAATTTACAACTGTAATATACAACACAACGAGTAAATGTGTTGAGTGCAGAAAAGTCGTGAAAATGCCTTGAGAAATAATTACCCAGTGGTGGTTAATTATTTTAAGCAGAAGTATGGAACTGAGACTACCTTCTTAAATCAATAGTAACTTAAAATACATAATTCTAGGCAAATCCATTACTTCATAAATTGGTGGCTGTATTGACCGCAACAGTTATTTAAAGAATCTAATTTGAATGTAGGAAAATTGAAAATCCTAATTTATTCATACGATATTAGAAAATTATCTGTCTTAATATTGTCTGCAGGAATTTCGCTTGAGGGGAATAGGTGTCATCATTGCCATATCATATCATTTTTTCCAAACAATAGTTTATACACATGTCAATTTTAAAAATTAAATACGTCCTTGGTAGTAAAAACTGTGGGGAGGTGGCTGAGCGGGTTAACGCGTGAGAACATTCAGCGCATTACCCAGCAACCTGATTAACGAATGAAAGATTTAACTCGGTCATAAATCCCCCGCCCTCTCCCTCTGGGGCGCGGGCCGAAATGGAACCCTTCCTAATAGCCCCCCTACATTTTAAGGTCTTTTTTAAGATAGGGAGGGTAACAATAACAAAAAACCAAAAAGGGTAAAAAACAGTGTCTATAATACCCGGTTTTGTTTATTTCTTTTAAACATTAGTATTAACAAGGAATAGTTGCGGTTATACATTAAAAATAGTTTTAACTAATAATCGATATAAACAAACGTATATCCTATCTATACTTATCCGAATTTCTAAAGTAAGATCTTTGTAAAACCTTTAATGATTAATTACGTTTCCTTAATTTCTATTCTGAATAGTCAATAACCATGATGTATTTCCTAAATAATACTTTGGCTGAATCACATCTAGCTAAATAGATGGGTTGTAGTACCGTGACGCAATGCTGTGTGTTTAATGAAGACAAGATTAACAGCCAGTGGCGCTTGTGATGTTAGAGCTTAACGGGGAAAAGGTACGTTTGCCCAAGCTCAACATCGATATCTCTTCAGGTAAATACCCATGCTTCTACTTACGCGCAGCACTGATAAGTCAAGCCTTCATTTCTAATTTCTTTTTTTCCTTTTTATTTTTTTTTTTTTTTAATTATTGAGTTAAAGGCCTACAAACAAAATTTAAAGTAAGTTAACATAATGATATAGGGAGCTAGTGGGTAGAGCGCTAGTCTATTGTACTCTGGGTTCCTGAGTTCGAATCCTGGCTGTAGCGGAATATTATTTATTCTGTTATTTCAGCCAGGGGCGATCCTGGGGTATGTAGACCCTCCTGGGGCACACCCAGCCTTAATCAAGTAGGTTCCCAAAAATGGGGAAAAAACCTGGCGGCTGAGCGTGATTTCGGCGAATCACCTCCTTGCACGGCCGTTGGCCTAGAAAAGTGCGAATCTCTACATGTACTGAGCCCAAAACTCTTCATGGGTTGTAGTGGCACAGGTTTTTTTTTTTTTGTTTTTTTTAATATAATGATATATCTTTAGCAAGAAATTATAAGATCATAGAATTTTATTATATTTCCTCTCATGCCAGATAAAAATCAAATATGATTTTTAAACTTGAAAAAGGAAAATAAATCTATCCCTCTCTCAACCCCTCCCCTCCTCCCCCCCTCCCCAACGAAAAAGAATATTGAGGTCATGCTTTTCAAGACGTTGCCTAAAATGAAAAAGACACCATTACTTAATTTACTATATATATAATATCACCCTTCCTCAAAATTTTAGGTCTTACGTAGAACCAGAGTAATGAATAAAAACAAAGCCGTCTGACTGCTATGCGAATTTATAAACACAAGTATGCTCGGTTAAGAAATATCATTATCTAAAATATCATATTGAAATTAGCATAGGTGATTGCCAATTTCTTTTGATTAATTAATCACTTTTCATATCAGTTAATTTTCTGTAAAAAGGTATATAAACTGTTATACCCTAATATAGTTATTTGGAAATAATAAACCATTGTGTAATAATTTACAGCGTTTTTTAAACCCATGATCATCGGCATGGATATGGATATACAATATTTACAGATTTCTTCCCCCCAGTGATTCCAGATTCGTCAAATCTAAATATCTATCTAAACACAAAAAATTTAACACTAGAGTTTTATAGATTAAATAAATTTTTGTTCTTTTTTACTTTCAACAATTTTAGAGCCTGTTACCTCCTCTTAAACATTGTTGGGAACAAATAAAAAACAAAAGATAAAATGTAAAAGTGTACTTAATTTGTATTTGTTTATCCCTACTAGCCTTTGTAGGCTCGATTTCTCGATTTCTGCCGAGTTAAAAAGCTCCCTATATACATACATATATTGTGAGAGTTACTGGAAGGAATTAGTCAGGGTGGCGGTCATTAAATGAAACAGCTAAATAGTTAGAACTCCCACTCAGTTTCCACTCTCCCACCATGCGCCCTGATGACCCACAAAGGGGGTCGAAACGTTGGCAAACAATAAATAGTTGAAACTATTTAGCTGTTTTATTTAATGACCGCTACCCGGACTAATTCCTTCTAATATATAAATTACGATTGCTAATGAAGTTTTCACTTCTGCCGTGCGGTTTTAAGCAGACACGTATTTTTTTTTTTCTAATATTTTCTTCTTTCATTGGGGAAATGAATTTATCCTTCATAAATAAGACCTAATATTAATAAGACATAAAAAGACCTAATATTAATAAGACATAAAATGACCTAATGACCGATCAAATAATGTGTTACGCCGATACGTTACACATAGACAGTTCTCTACAGCTTAAAAGACACCAATAATTCAGCTTAAATGGGGTCTATTGTACCCGCATCGATCCGACAAAGACAAAAGCTGTGTAGTAGATATGGAGTACAGAAAAAACCTCAACTGAAAATAAATTTCACGGGAGGTAGGGAAAAGCCACCCCTTCTCCCATACGCCTCTCCATTGTGTTCCGGAAAATGAAAGATGAAGATAATAAATGTTCTGTTTAGAGTCCCAGTATAATGTAGATTTATTTATACACGCTCCGTCCTATATACCTGTATATATTCATTTCCTTATATCTCAGGAAATTATACTATACATATATTATTCGCATCTGTTAATAAGCTTTATGTTAAAATTATTGCCATTTTCGGATTAGTAAAAACTAGTGAGTTCAGTGCACTAAAGCAATATATAGAAACTCAGTTTCAATTTTATATTGGTGTTATTATATAAGTTTTTTTCATGTTACTTTTCCTACTGTCTCAAGCAAAACATTGTATTATCATTAGCTAAATCAAACGATGAATGAAACTCTATTATCATGAAAAAAAGGCAATCAAGAAACATAACATATTTGTGTCTATATATACTTTGTAAATATTGTATTAAAAATATTGTAGAAAAATATTGAAAAATAAAATAAATGTGGTGTTATTCATGTTTAAAAATGCACTGTTTGACCGATTTAGAGTTAATCGCAGTAACCATAATAATTGTAATAAGAAATTATATTCTGTTTTACAAGAAAATTAAAATAAAAACTTCAGTGTCCCAGAGTAAAAAAAACAAAACATATAGATATTAAAAATAATGATAATAAATTAAGAAGCAACCTCAAATAATAATATTGAAAATTAAACTATATAATAAACAAAATAAGAGATATATACACATTTTCTATTAAAAAAAATGAATTTAAAGAGATTTTATTTTTTTAAATAATATATTAATAATATAACATGTGCGAAATACAACAGTAAATAAAATATAATAAATAAATGAAAGTTTCTATCTGTTTTATTGGGGGAAAGGAAGTTATTGAACTGACGAAGAGTATTGGAGTCATGGATATACGAAGGAATAGAGTTACATACGAATGAGAATCAAATTAGGAAAGATCTGTCGAAAGCTGCGGTTCGATGCGGTCCTAACTACTACAGATGAGCAAACCTTGTGAAACCAAATAATGACGAGTTCGAGTCTTGGAGCTGGGAGGCTTTTATTCGGCATTTATTTCCAGCCCTCATCCCTCGGCCCCAGAAACCCCGTATAGCCTTCAAAGGCGAGGGGGTGCACAAAAAAAAAATGAGAATCAAATTAGGAAAGAATCTGTTGAAAGCTGCGGTTCGATGCGGTCCTAACTACTATAGATGAGCAAACCTTGTGAAACCAAATAATGACGAGTTCAAGTCTTGGAGCTGGGAGGCTTTTATTCGGCATTTATTTCCAGCCCTCATCCCTCGGCCCCAGAAACCCCCGTATAGCCTTCAAAGGCGAGGGGGTGCACAAAAAAAAAATGAGAATCAAATTAGGAAAGATCTGTTGAAAGCTGCGGTTCGATGCAGTCCTAACTACTATAGATGAGCAAACCTTGTGAAACCAAGTAATGACGAGTTCAAGTCTTGGAGCTGGGAGGCTTTTATTCGGCATTTATTTCCAGCCCTCATCCCTCGGCCCCAGAAACCCCCGTATAGCCTTCAAAGGCGAGGGGGTGCACAAAAAAAAAATGAGAATCAAATTAGGAAAGATCTGTTGAAAGCTGCGGTTCGATGCGGTCCTAACTACTATAGATGAGCAAACCTTGTGAAACCAAATAATGACGAGTTCGAGTCTTGGAGCTGGGAGGCTTTTATTCGGCATTTATTTCCAGCCCTCATCCCTCGGCCCCAGAAACCCCCGTATAGCCTTCAAAGGCGAGGGGGTGCACAAAAAAAAATGAGAATCAAATTAGGAAAGATCTGTTGAAAGCTGTGGTTCGATGCGGTCCTAACTACTACAGATGAGCAAACCTTGTGAAACCAAATAATGACGAGTTCGAGTCTTGGAGCTGGGAGGCTTTTATTCGGCATTTATTTCCAGCCCTCATCCCTCGGCCCCAGAAACCCCCGTATAGCCTTCAAAGGCGAGGGGGTGCACAAAAAAAAAAAAAAAACACTGTTTGATCGATTAGAGTGTATCTCAGAAACCAATTCTCGCGAGATGATTATATAGAGAGAGATAAGACAAAAGGAGACTAAAGAGCAGAAATATTCGCTACTAACTTTCATGGATAACCTTGCATTTAAAAAATCAAATGGGTGAAATAATATAACAAAAATTATCAAAATCATTAAAGTCATTTTGAGAAAATCGAAAAAAGGCACAAAATGTAATGTAAGTGGCATTTTTAGTACGTTTATTATGATGTAATAACTTCTCAGATATATACCTAATTGTCTTAAATATGAATTTCAATCTTCCACAACATTGCTGTTTGATATTGACTTCCATCATACACAAACCTTTTCGCCAGACTTTATTATTTAGACTTAAAGGAATTCGAATTCGAGAATTTTCATCATCGCTGTATTTTCCCTTGATATATCTTATGTAGGTAAGTGAAAGTTGAAAGTTTTTGATCAGGAATAAAGTACATTGGCCAACAAAATCGAAATTCGATGAAGGATCGAATACGATTTGCACAAATCAACATCGCCGACATAGAGGAAGCTACTTTGATTTCTTTGTTTTAAAATCGCAGCCAATATGGATCGCGTCCAAGCACGATTTAAACGACCCTCAAGTTCATCGGTCCGATTTTATAAATAATCATTTAATCACCTATTGCAGGGGACAGCCTGCCAAACCGCCGTGCCAACCCGACAGCTTGCGCCGGTGACGGCTGTTAATATCGAAGGGAGGCAGGAAGCGAAACCAGGCGTCTGCAGCTCAGAGGATACCGCTGTGATTGGATGAATCAGAGAATGTTCATACACAAACACAAACCCACAGTACACTAATGTTTCTTCTTACCAATAGAGTTCTGATATATCTTGTTATTGATATGACAACGCATTTACTCCCGAAATATTTGTGAAATTCAGTAGATATGTTTTTACAAATATATATTTTTTGTTTGTTTATTCATTTAACGTCACTTTATGATACTGTGGCTAATCGGACGATGGTGCAGTGGAGGGTCTTCAATTTATTTTATCCAGGTTTAATTAGGATCTTTAACGAGTACCTAACATCGCACAGGCTAAACAGGGATTTTTGACTCTCTTAAAAAAAACTAGTGCCATCTGCCGGGTTTGAATCCGCGACATTGTGATTAGAAGGCTGTTATACTAGCAACTACATCACAGGCGACCACTCCAAATATACAGTTTAAAAAATTAACTAAGGTACAACATTAGTTTTCGTATTAAAAAAGGGTTGAATTTGATTGAAAGTTGATGAGATATAATACAAAAAATGGTATTTATTCTTAAAACATTAAAACATATTTCCGGCAAAAACGTAATCTTTATAAGTTTCACTTCAACTAAATTTAAAATCTATATAAATAACAAATATACATTTAGCTTTCTCAAATAAAACTAAAACCTCGTTTTAAGGTCTTTTGAGTCCGCAAAAAGGATTAAGCGGTAAGTTTAACTCAAAAAAGAAACTGAGTTCTCATATGTAAGATAAATATGTGTAAGTAACATTCATACTTAAGACAAGTATGTAAGGAAGTTACATCAACTTTTTTGATAAAATTAACGTTAAAAAAAATTTATATATATATATATATATATATATATATATATATATATCCCTTGGTCATGGCATCACCCGTGAACGGCTGGACCTATTTCGCTAATTCTTTTATTATGGTCTTTACAACAGTTCGGAGAAGTTCTTATGAAAGAAAGAAATAAAAATGTTAATATGTTCGTTATGTTTTTCTTTTAATTTTTCTATGATTATTATATTTGTATATTAAGATTAAGATTGAAGTGGATTAAATTAGCTTTGTATTTCGGTGAATTATTTGAAGCAGCCAGAAGTGAGTTTATTTGAAAACATTTATGAGTAATGGCAGTGCTGACAAATAATTTGAGAGTTACATGGTTGTACAAATAATTTGCTGTACAATTACTACAACATTTATTCATTATCTCATCTTTGCAGATTTAGAGTATAATTTACCATCTAACAGGTATCTTATTTCCAACGCCGGATGAGATATTCGTCTGTCGGATAAGCCAATAAATAAAAAAAAATGATTCACAGCGCTATTATTGACATATTTTCTTTATATTTTCCATAGCTGGGAGAGAACTGATGGCATTAAAATGTTAATTTGATAGAGACTAGAGAAGGAACGAACTGCTAACAATAATACGGATGACAGCAACTTACACCGTATAAATATTTAAGCATTCAGGCTAATGCTGGCGAGAATAGCCAATATAACAGTCGCCATAGCTGGACAATAGTCTGTCTTAGCAGGCGAGCTAGGATTACTTAATCCGATCAGGTACTGTCTATGAAGCCACTTTCTATGGAAATATGTAAAACCAAGCAGATAGAACTAACCAAGTCAGAAAGACAAAAGATTATTTCTAGGAGAGAAGTTAGTTGAGGGTGCAGTCAAATAAACACTTAATTAAGCGGAAACTTAATTTAATAGTGCCAACGTTTCGGAATAAATTTCAGGGCTATTGAAGGAGTGTGAACTCAACAACTATTGTTCTATTTATAGGAAGAAGATACTGTTTCAATTTAAATAAAGCCTACATGAAAATAAAGCTGATTTAATATGATATCAATATATCAAGATTAATTAAAATCGTCACACGGGTGCTAAATGCATAGTTATTAAATGGCAGTTTTTGTCTTTCCTAAAAAAAATTTCTGTCTAATCCCATACAAATAGGTGTCGTAAAAATTAAATTTCGGTTTCATAATAATTTTCATTTACGTTCTAGAACTACCACACAGACATACATCTTGCGGGACTTCTTCATTTGGACTCCAGGAGTTCGTCGTTTATTTATAGTAAAAACTCAAATCCAAACATTTTCACGATCGCGAAACTTTTTATATATGTCAAAATAAAAATAAAGTAGCAAGTAACATTTTCTGTTAATTAAATATATTTATGTACCTTACAACTTAATTAAAAATAAATACATCAAGACAGAGCTAGAACGTGTTATATTTTCAAAGGTGAAAAAAAAAGTCACAAAATTTAAACTATAGGCCCCATGCCAAAGACATATCGTTGTTAAAATGTTTGCAACTGCAACTAAGAGAACTTCTTAATTATATTTCGTTTTCCTTGACTTTATAATGAACGTCGAATTGACGTTGGAGATCATCGGTTTTTCATTAAATAATATTTGTTGTAAATTAATAATTGATAATTGATAAAGGTAGTATGTCTACTCGTTTCTGTAACATGAATTTTCATTTAATTTGAATGAATACACTTCTGTTATTACCTGATGAAAAGTTTTGTCTCCAGTTTTCATTCCCTTTTTCTTCTTTTTATTTACTACCTTACAATGTGCCCTGCAGAGAATTATGAAGGAAGAGCGGAAAATGATACCCTATTTTTTGGTCGATTGCAATGGCTGTTATTGGCGCCCGACCGAAAACTGCCTGTGGATTCATTCCCCTTCGCCATTCTTTACCTCCTTTCTGCTCGGTTTAATCTTACGGCCCAAGTCACTACTTTTCTCTCATGGTTTGTGTTTTATATTTTTTTTCGTTAAATGGTTTATATAGATATATATACATATTTATAAGCGAGGATTGCTTCAAAAAAAAAAAAAAAAAAAAAAAACTTCAGAAGAAACAATAATTCGGTACAAATTACTACACAATGATTTGTGTTCCCAAATAAAAAAATCTGGATCCCCGGAAAACACGATTTTCACATATTACAATTTAAGAACTTTTAAATAAAGTTAAAGTTGAGTTGAAAAAAAAGTTTAAGAATTACATTATGATTCGGGGGGTCACCTATGATGTAGTGGCTAGCATAACAGCCATCTATCCCAAAGGTCACTGGTACAAACTGTACCATGGCCCTAGCATTTTTTAAAAGTAAAAACTCCTTAGTTACACCGTCCTTCGGAGAGGACGTAAAAAGGTGGTTCCGAACCCGTGCGATGTGAGGTAATCGTTAAAGATCCCTGTCTTAATTAAACCTGAACAGGCAAAATTTCGGACTCCCACAGTAGCATTGTCCGATAAGCCACAGTAGCAAAAAGTGACGTTAAATGAATAAACATTGAGATTCGATAAAAACAAGTGTTTCCAGACTAAATAATCTAACTGCTGGAAGGAATTAGTCCAGGTAGCGGTCATTAAATGAAACAGCAAAATAGTTTCAACTATTTATTGTTTGCCAACGTTTCGACCCCTTTGGGGTTCATCATCAGGACGCATGGTAGGAGAATCATTTGATTCTTAATTGATTCATCAATTGATTCTCCCAACATGCGCCCTAATGATGACCCACAAAGGGGGTCGAAACGTTGGAAAACAATAAATAGTATAAATAAATAAATAAACTATTTAGCTGTTTCATTTAATGACCGCTACCCGGACTACTTCCTTCCTGTAATTCTCAACGGTCAACTAATTACATCCACAATAAATAATCTAACAATCGAAATTATCATATGTAACGATCCCTTGGTGTTGTCCAATAATACGCTGGGTTGTAAACGTCCCATAATTAAAAAAAAATGTACCCAAAAGGTGACTTCTTATTCAACCAATATAACTCCAAAACTATAGGTCTTAGTTACAAATGTTATATAACAACAAATATTCTTTATTTGATTTTAGCAACATATCAGATTTCTGATTTGGAGATAGCATTTTTGGGGCTGAAAAAAATTTCAAAATTAAAATAATATCCATACTATATATATATATATATATATATATATATATATATATATATATATATATATATATATATATATATATATATATATATATATGAGGTGATTCGGCCGAGATCATGCTCAGCCGCCAGGTTTTTTCTACATTTTGGGTACCCACTTTTTAGAGGCTGGGTCTACCCCAGGATCGCCCCCCGGCTGAAGCACAGTAGACTTGCGCTCTACCTACTAGACTACGCCGCTCCCATATATAGCATTTCCAAGTCAAATTCAACCTTTTCCAAGTCAAATTCAACCTTTTCCAAGTCAAAGTCAACCTTTTCAATTTCAAATTCAACCTTTTTTGATTTCAATAAAATAATAAAAATCAAATTAACATGATTTTAAGTTTTAATGGTTATTTTAATTACACCTTGTGTTTTTAACCCTTGTGGCTTGTTAAATGTTCCCAGGGGCCTTTCTACATATAATTAGTCACGAATATAATAATAAGTATGACCGATACTTTAATTTTAAGACATTTGCGATACAAGGTCTGGTAGTCGGATTATTTACGAAAATTTATCAATAGAGGTTTATTTTAACTTTTTCGTATTTATAGGATAGTAGGCTCAGTAGATGCGTTCACAAAAGTTCGTTACCGATTATACTATTAATTTTAATCGCGCTCGCTCAAGTAAAGGTTTATTTTAACTTTTTCGTATTTATTGGATACAAGGCTCAGTGGCTCGGTTCCCAAAGGTTCGTTACCGATTACACTATTAATTTTAATCGCGCTCGCTCAAATATGGCTTTATTATAACTTTTTCGTATTTATTGGATACAAGGCTCAGTAGCTCGATTCCCAAAGGTTCGTTACCGATTACGCTATTAATTTTAATCGCGCTCGCTCAAATATGGGTTTATTATAACTTTTTTGTATTTATTGGATACAAGGCTCAGTAGCTGCGTTCCCAAAGGTTCGTTACCGATTACACTATTAATTTTAATCGCGCTCGCTCAAATATGGGTTTATTCTAACTTTTTCGTATTTATTGGATACTAGGCTTAGTAGCTGCGTTCCCAAAGGTTCGTTACCGATTACACTATTAATTTTAATCGCGCTCGCTCAAATATGGGATTATTATAACTTTTTCGTATTTATTGGATACTAGGCTCAGTAGCTGCGTTCCCAAAGGTTCGTTACCGATTACACTATTAATTTTAATCGCGCTCGCTCAAATATGGGATTATTATAACTTTGTCGTATTTATTGGATACTAGGCTCAGTAGCTGCGTTGCGGGGGGTTCTATCCCGACCATTCTATTAATTATTCGTGCGCTCACTCAAATATGGGTTTATTATAACTTTTTCGTATTTATTCGCTATTAGTCTCTGTAGCTTCGTTCCTGAAGGTTTGTTACCGATAATACTATTAATCTAAATTGCTCTCGCTCAAGAAGAGGTTTATTTTAACTTGTTCGTATTTACTGCATACTAGGCTCAGTCGCTGCGTAACCAAGGACTGGTTACAGATTATACTATTAATTTTAATTGCGCTTACTCTAGTAGAGGTTCATCAAATAAAAATGGACGTATAAAATCGTTTAGCTGATTATTATCTAACTCTAAGATATTAACCAAAAAGAAAACTTACTATTCTGATAAAATGGATTAACGATAACCCAATAGATGAAATCTTACTAAAAGCACGAAATAAACATACATTAGACCAACTGACGAAAAAACATTAATACATTCACTAACAAAACACCTCAAAACACAAATACGGAAAATCAAGCGAGCGCGATAAAAATTAACAGTATAATCGGTAACGCACCTTTGGGAACGCAACTATTAAGCTTAGTATCCAATAAATAAGAAAAAGTTATAATAATCCCATATTTGAGCGAGCGCGATAAAAATTAATAGTGTAATCGGCAACGAACCTTTGGGAACGCAGCTACTGAGCGTAGTATCCAAAAAATACGAAAAAGTTATAATAATCCCATATTTGAGCGAGCGCGATTAAAATTAATAGTGTAATCGGTAACGAACCTTTGGGAACGCAGCTACTAAGCCTAGTATCCAATAAATACGAAAAAGTTATAATAAACCCATATTTGAGCGAGCGCGATTAAAATTAATAGTGTAATCGGTAACGAACCTTTGGGAACGAAGCTACTGAGCCTAGTATCCAATAAATACGAAAAAGTTATAATAAACCCATATTTGAGCCAGCGCGATTAAAATTAATAGTGTAATCGGTAACGAACCTTTGGGAACGCAGCTACTGAGCCTAGTATCCAATAAATACGAAAAAGTTATAATAATCCCATATTTGAGCGAGCGCGATAAAAATTAATAGTGTAATCGGCAACGAACCTTTGGGAACGCAGCTACTGAGCATAGTATCCAATAAATTCGAAAAAGTTATAATAATCCCATATTTGAGCGAGCGCGATTAAAATTAATAGTGTAATCGGTAACGAACCTTTGGGAACGGAGCTACTGAGCCTAGTATCCAATAAATACGAAAAAGTTATAATAAACCCATATTTGAGCGAGCGCGATTAAAATTAATAGTATAATCGGTAACGAACCTTTGGGAACGCATCTACTGAGCCTACTATCCAATAAATTCGAAAAAGTTAAAATAAACCTATATTGATAATATTTTCGACCGCGATTATAAAACTAAAATAAAACGAATCCCGCTAATCCGACTACCAGACCTTGTATCGAAAATGTCTATAAATTAAAGTATCGGTTATACTTATTATTATAATCGTGACTAATTATATGTAAAAAGGCCCCTGGAAATTTTTAACAAGCCACAAAGGTTAAAAACATAATGTGTAATTAAAATAACCATAAAAACATAAAATCATGTTAATTTGATTTTTATTATTTTACTGAAATCGAAAAAGGTTGAATTTGAAATGGAAAAGGTTGAATTTGACTTGGAAAAGGTTGAATTTGACTTGGAAAAGGTTGAAGAATTTGACTTGGAAATGCTATATATATATATATATATATATATATATATATATATATATATATATATTTTTTTTTTTTTTCTTTTTTTTTTATCTTTACCTCCTGTGGCAATCCCAAAGAAGGAGAGTTTATTGATTTTTATATACATGTTCCACGCCTGTTCTTAGGCACACTACACGTAATTTATGTTATAAAATATAAGTATGTATATGTATATATATAGATAGATAGATATACTTCTCGTACGTGGATATTATATTTATATCTATATCCATATTATACCTATATCCATGGCAAAATGAAACAACTACAGTATTTAAATTTAAGTATTTTTGGCTTTCTGATCTCTCCCTGTTTCCTATTATGCCCCTCTGCCTTAAACATAATATTTCAATGAATTTAACATGATCCAGACGGATTGTAAAGTTCTGAGTGCTAATGACACACCAATTGCCGACAATCTCCCGACAGCAGCACGCCTGCAAAACAAGTTCCTCCTGCTGCGATATTATTCGGTGAGAAGAATTAATCAATTCCACTCCCCCTCATTAATTATCCCCTTGGCCCGGGACCAGATTACGAATAAATTTGTCCCCTGATTAACGACATCATTAGTGAGCATTATTTTTCAGTCTGCGAAATGACGCTTAGGATTTTAAATATGCTTCGGTGAGGCTGAAGTTAATGCCGGAGAAAGATGACAACACAATGAAAACTTCTTGATGGTTTTAATGTTCTCAACTCTAAGATTCGGATCGAATATTCATTTAAATTGTCCTTTTTTTTTCATGAATTATTTTGCGATATAGTATTGTAATTATCGAAGCAAATTTCCAACGGTCTGTTTTCATCTAATCTAATCAAATAACGAAACAAGAAATTCTGTAAATGCAAACTGCCTCTGATTGGCTAATACCTCTCAAGGTACAACATTTTTCAATCATCATTTAATAATTTTAATGCCTTCTTCTTCTTTCACAAGCTCCTTAGTGCCTTTCAGCGTGGAGCACCAGCCTCAGTCCATCGCTTCCACTCATCCCTTTGAATGGCCATATTTTTCATTTGGGTAACTGATTTGCCTCTCTTTCTTCCGAGTCCCTCCAGGTACTGCATATACGTAGTTCTGGGTCTGCCAACCATTCTCTTTCCTATTGGTTTGGCTTCCATGAACCATTTCACTCTTCTGTCTTCTGGGAGTCTGCACACGTGCCCGAACCAGCGTAGTTGGCGTTCTTCTATTGTCTCCTTCAGTGCCACCACTTTCAATTCTTCCCTGATGACTTCGTTTCTAACGCAGTCCCTTCTTGTTTTTCCAACTATCCTTCGCAGGAATCTCATTTCTGAGGCCGTCATTCTATTTATAACTTGCTTTGGGCCTGTCCAGTGCTCTGCTCCATACAGCAGGATAGGAAGGAAAATTGTTTTATATAGGACTAATTTGGTGGCATTAGTTATTTCTTTTGTTCCTATAATGTGGCTGATTTGGTAGTATGCGAGGTTGGCCTTTCTAATCCGGCTATTTACTTCATGTTCTATTCTTCCATCATTGCTTACGGCTGTGCCCAAATACTCGTATGTGTTTACAGTTTCGAGCAATTCACCATTGCAGGTCACATTCACGTTTGTTTCGTCTCGCCCTACTTTCATGATTTTGCTTTTCTGAGCATTTATAGCCATACCCTTTCTATATAGTTCTTCTCTCCACTCATTAACTGCTTGTTGTAGGTTCTCCTTTGAATTTGCTACTAGAACTATATCATCAGCGAAAATCATGGCTTGGGCTGATACAGGCATCAAGTTTCTATACCCAATCAGGGTTCGTGTAGTCCTTCTCTTACACATTTTTAATATTTCGTCCATGAAGGTTATAAATAGCAAAGAACTAAGGCTGTCCCCCTGTTTGACCCCAACATGAAAATAGAAAGGCTGGGATTCTTTTCCATTTAGGCGTATTACTCCTTTTGGACTCTGATAAATGGACTGCATAGCTGCAATAAGGTTTGAGGGAACATTTTTATACTGCAAAGCTGCCCATACTTCATCCCTTAGCACTGAATCGAATGCAGCTTTGAGGTCTATAAAGGCTAAATAAATATCCTTCCCTACTTCCCATGTCTTTTCCATTATCATTTTGAGGGAGAATATATGGTCTTGTGTTTGTCTACCGGGTCTGAACGCTGCCTGTTCCTCTTCCAGATCTTCCTCTATGAGTTTCCTCAACCTTTGTTCTAAAATTCTGGTATATATTTTATACACAACCGGTGAGAGACATATAGGCCGATAGTTTTCACATTGGGTTTGAGATCCTTTTTTATGGATAGGTACAATAATATTGTACTCCCAATCTCGGGGTATCTTCTTCTCATCCCATATCTTTTGAAACAGCACTTGGAGTGTCTTTGTTATTTCTTCGCCTCCATACTTTATAAATTCAGGCACTAGGTTGTCTCTTCCTGAGACTTTACCCAGTTTTAGTCTCTGTATTGCCAGTTCCACCTCCTCTTCACTGATACAGTCATCCATATCCTCCACATCTCTTTGTCTTACTCTTCCTTGGTCACCATTAGGAGCAGATCTTTCAGCAAATTTTTCC
Source organism: Piezodorus guildinii (assembly GCA_023052935.1). Lineage (NCBI taxonomy): Eukaryota > Metazoa > Arthropoda > Insecta > Hemiptera > Pentatomidae > Piezodorus > Piezodorus guildinii. The sequence goes on along the minus strand of CM041297.1, from coordinate 39,292,451 downwards.
TGATAGTGTTTTCTCCATTCCTCCAGTATCTCCTCGTCTCTAGTTACTATCAATCCATCCTTATTTTTAATGCTTCTGACAGGCTTTCCCTTTCTACCCCTCAGCGCTTTAACAGTGTTCCAGAACTTTCCGGTATTGTCCTTGTAGTTGTTTTGCACAGACCTTCCGAACTCTTCCCACGCCTTCTTTTTTGCTTGTTTGATCACCAATTTCACACGGTTTCTTTTTTCAACATATAAATGCCATGCTTGTGGATCTTTTGAGCGCAAGTAGTTTCTCCAGGCTTCTTTCTTCTGTGCTACAATCTGTTTGACCTCCTCACTCCACCAATTTGTTCTCTTAGTTTGTGGTCCTATTTTACTAACTCCACAAACTTCTGTTGCTGAGGTAATAATGGTCGATTTAATCATCTCCCACATCTCATCTAGGCTTTTATCTGCATTTACTTCGCTAAGTTTTCTGCTGAGAGCTTCCTCATATTGCATTATTTTTCTTTCATCTCGCAAAGTTCCAACTTTAATTCTTTCGTACTTTTTAGCCTGAGAGTTCCTACCTTTATTTAGAGACATTTTTGTATCCATGACCAGTAGCCTATGATGTGTGTTCAGCTCTGCTCCTCTTATCACCTTGACATCAGTTACATACCTCCTTAACTCTTCATCATATATAAAATAATCAATGATACTAGTAACATTTCGTCCTTCACCCACAAATGCAATTTTATGGATATGTTTGTGGTTAAACCAGGAGTTGCCCAGAAGTAGATTATTATCTGTGCACAAGTTCAATATTCTCTGCCCATTGTCATTCCTTGTATTTTCCCCTCCATAAGGGCCCATGACTCCGAGGTTCTTGTTATTCATTCCTCCTACTCTTCCATTCATGTCTCCACATATAATTATTTTATAGTTCATACACCTGGATTCATCTATTTCCCTTTGAAGGTCGCTATAGAATTGTTCCTTGTCAGATACTGATGCATTTTCAGTTGGAGCATATACTTGGATAATGGTGACTTTTCCTATTTTAAGCTGCAGATCAACAGTGATAATTCTTGAATTTACTGCTTTCCACTGTTCAAGTTTTTTAAATATTTGGTCGCTCAATACAATTCCGACTCCCTCATTTGCTCTTCTATCCATACTTACCCCTGAGTATATCAGTTTGTATTGTTTGTTCAGGTCTTTCAAACCACTTCCCTTCTTCTTTACTTCACTTATTCCTAGGAGATCTATATTGTATTTTTCCATCTCCTCAATCAATTCCACTTCTTTCCCTCTCAGTGTCCCAATATTCCATGTGGCCAGTCGTATATCCTTATTCATGCCAGGTCTATTCCGTGAAATCCATCCATTTCCGAGGCTTGGTGTTTTACTTTGAATCGTTGGTACTCCAGACGAGTGATTAGCCCAGTACTGGAGGCCCCGTTACCTCGGGACAATTGGAGTCATTTTAATGCCTTAATATTTAAATCTAATAATATTTAGAGACTGTCTATATACGAAATAAATAACTAAAGAAAGTATTGTGATAATAAAATTTCCGAATACCAGTTTCCACTGAAAATACACGTTTTAGGATCCCCTTAGTCTAAATGACCAAGTTTCGAAAAAAAGGGTCAATGTCTGACTCAAAAACGATAAGTTGTATGAATCTCGAATTTCACACTTTAGATACCTATTTTTTTAAATAGATTTATTGCTATTTACAACTGTATAATGATATACATCTAGTAAATGAGATACAAGATACATATGTCATGGATTCACATGTGGGAATACTACCCTTTGGCAGCTTTCCAAAAACAATGTTAAACTAGAAGGTCTCGGGGCCATCTTCTTTTCAGACGCCTCGGAGGATTATCAGGGATTGTAGAGGAAGCAAGGATTGAAACTAGTGGATTAGAGTAGGAATGGAGTTTGTCATGAAAGGACTGGTACCTGGTTCGCGCCAAGTCAGCAACATAGGGAACGTTAAGGTCTTTATAGATGAGTTTATTTGTGACAAAATAAGGAACATTAAGGATTTTTTATTGCAAGGATTGGAGACAGGAAGTATTTGATGGTTTAGTAGAGTCCCAAATCTCTACTCCGTAAGTCCATATAGGTCTTATGATAGTCATGTAGATGAATCTTTTGTACATAAGTGGAAGGTGCGTCCGTTTGTCCAGTAAGTGTTGAAGTAGTCGAAAACGTCGGGCAGTTTCTCGTCTTTTCAGTTTTGTATGAGGTTTCTAAGTAAGACGGTTGTCCAGGTGCAGTCCTAGGTATCGGAGCTGTTCAACCGGGACAAGAGGAGTGTTATTGAAGGATACTTTTAGATACCTATATCCATAAGATGTTTTGGCAGTTTTTCATCAAAATCAACAAATCAAAAAAGCCACTCCATGTTTAAACTAGCTATATCGGTGTGAAATTAAATGTGGTTTAATATAATGTAGGTTTCGTTCTGATCAAAATAGTCTGACAGGGCTTAAACGCCCATATTTTAAATTGTCTTTCTCTAAAGTGCCTTTAATGTTATAGGTTCGAAAAAAAATTACTATTTCATGTTGTTAGCCAACTAAAGGAGAAAAGAGCAAAAATATGTTGTTGTTGTTTTTTTCTGTAGATAAGAATAGTAATGTGGATTTATAATATACCATTGGAAAGCTAAAGATGACATCTTATATAAAAAGTTGATAGAGAATGATGAAAAGCTAACAAAACTAAATGATTGTTCTAAATACTAATTTATATTGTTAGATTATTATAAGTCAATAATAAATGTTTCCACGAAAACTCTAAGTAAGTCTTTAAACTTTTTTCACCTCTAACGTCATTTAAAGGTTCTTAAATTTATTTAAACATAAGAAAAAAAAAACAAATAACCTGTACCTCTAGAACCCATGAAGGGTCTTGGGCTCAGTACATATAGAGATTCCATACTGTTTCTAGGCCAACGGCCGTACAAAGAGGTGATTAGGCTGAGATCACAGTCGGCCACCAAGTTTTGTCCTCAATTTTTTCAGGTAACCAATTTATAGAGGCTGGGTTTGCCCCAAGAGGGTCTTCATAACCTAGAGTCGCCCTCACCCCTCCTCGACTGAATTAACAAAATAAATAATATCCAGCCACAACCGAGATTCGAAAACTGTACACGGAGAACAGTAGACTAGTGCTCTATCCACTAGGCCACGCCGCTCCATTTAACATAAGAGGTATCAGTAATTCGTGGGATCTGTAGACCGGATTTTTTTTTAAACATGTGATACATCTAATGCCTTTCAACTCAAGGATACGTAAATGAGAAAAACACATTATTATCTCGTTATTGTACTTAGAAAATAACATAAATCAAAACTGAGCTTTTTCTCTGGAAACAGTGTTGTAAGGAGTGCAATCTGGCACTCCAAGTTGCAATATGCTGGGCTTGAAGTGTGGTGCATCCGGTGATGTAACATTTTATATCTTACAAGAGCCCTCGTGAATTCTAAAACAGATGTCATCCGCAATCACTGTGGCTGTCCAATGTAACGCTCAGCCATGTGTTCGTAATCATGTTAAAATAGTAATTAAATCAAAATTTTATAATACAACGAAGATAGAAAAACTTATTATTTTTTTCAATGTCGCAAATATAATTTTTCCTCTCTCTATTTCTCTCTTGTCTTCCATATCTCGTCATTATTTTTGTAATGAGATGCTTTTCTCTCGTCCATCTACTTTCTTCCTCTACCTCTACAGTCTCATCTACTCATGTGCTCAGACAGGAGGGCTCGAAAATTTGGTGTGACAAACAAAAATTATAAAAATAAACACTAAGATAAGGTGTAGAATAAAAGATGTTAAAAATTGTTTTCAATTCCAAGCACGGGGCCACGTGTGCCGGAGTGGCTGGCTTAATAGCTTTCTATATACATGGTCGTGGATTCAAACCTCGAAGATGACCCTAGGATTTTTTAATAGGAGCAAACAATTATTAGTTATGCCATCCTTCGGAGGGGACTTAAAAAAGTGATCCTCAAAGTGGTGGAAGTGGGGCTCTCATTAAAGATCTCTATGATAGTTAAGCCTGGATAGGAAAAATTTAGGACTCCCACAGCACCATCATCCGATTAGATGTAGTAGTACAAAGTGACGTTAAATAAATAACCAATCAGACAATTCCGAGAATCATAATCTTAACCCCTATGTCGCCTTCAGGTATTTTGTAATTTTACGTGGTATTATTCTGGCCCCATGTATTTTCTCAGTATCTTTTTTCAATAAGACCTATCTAAGCTCGTAAGTCTTCCTATTTATTATTCCCTAAAGTTACGGCTTACAATAGGTGGCCCGCGGGACACATGCATACAAAAGATGTCAGCGAAATACTTTAATTTTCATGCTTTAGCTTGTTGTAAAAATCATATAATATCATTATACAAACTGAAATAGTAAATATTTCCATTCGAGAAATCAAGTAAGGACTAATTTTACTCTTTCAGAGGTTATACCCGAATTTCATATTTTAAGGAATGTTTTAAAAGTGAAAGACGTGTTCTTGTTGAAAGGATTCTTAACAATTGACAAATATTGTAACTCGGATACGATTCAAATTCGCTCCCAGTGACTCCCATTCGCCCCCATATACCGAAAATTTTCGTACCCTCAGTCCCCTCCCTCTTAAGATGCATGTAATGCAGAAAAAAATATCCCAGATTCCTTCCTCTATTTCCGATTTCCAACCCCAAACCCCATGGGGCTCAGAAAAAAAAAAATATTAATTCAAATCCGAGAACCACCATTTTCAAATCGATTCTTCTGGTAACTAGGACTACTAAACTAAAAAGGACACTTTTTAATATCGCAACTCTCTTCCCGATGCAAGAATCGGTCCGAAATAGCATATATCCCTGTCCAAATAAGAGAGGGATGGGTTACTAAGGACTAATTAATAATAATAATAGGAAAAGGACTAATTTTACTATTTCGAAGGATATGCCCGATTTTCATAGTTTAAGGAATGTTTTAAGTATTTTTTTTATTCTAAGCTAAAGTCGCCATTCTCATCACCATGTATAGAGAATCTTAAGTTACCAACACTACACAAATATAGCTATTCTTATCGATGGTCAAATATTTTCCTTATGTTTTAGAAAGTGTAATTTCAAAGACATATTATCGCATTAAGTAAGGAAATACAGTTTCCATAAGCGCATCAATAATTAGATATAACATAGGTGTAGAACCAATACAAATAGATTGAGGAGGCCTTGTATGAAATGAGTGATAAGAAGCCTGGGCGGCGAATGCCCCGTTCTCAGCCCTTCGATCAGAGGAGACGATTTTTTGCACCGTTTAGCCGGTTTAGCTTTTATAGTTGTTTAGTTTTTCTAATGAAAACTATGGGTTACAGCAAAAAGTGCAAACTTTCATTTTCCGTCCTAACCGTTGGGAATCGCAAAATGGATCATATGAACTTTTTGTTCCACTGGAGGTCTACATTTATGAGACGCCAAAAATTTCCTTTTTAGTCCTTTTTTTTTTTATTGATGCGTCCTCGCATCGTTGATTGGCCAATGTAGGTAGGCTTTTTTCACATCATTTTAAGGCTAATCAAACGAAAATTTTTTTCTGAGATCTGAGAAATTTACAATCTAACGATAAAAGTGTAACATATGCTTTCAAGTTCGAGAGTTCAACTTTTAAACGTTTTGGGGAATTTTCTCTTCTTTCATTAGGTACCACTTATTTTTCTGTGTGTGCACATCAAGTAGATATGTTTCAGTTCTTCTAAAGATGACCATGAATAACAAACAAAAAAAACTCAAATTTTGATTTTCTTCCTTAACCGTTGATAATCGGACTATGTTTCTCTTCTGATCTTCCACAATATGACTAGATATTTATAGAAACCCTGTATAAGAGGAAGTTTAATATTTAGAGGGTCATTGATATATAATATTATCATTGATATACAGAGCGATATAATAAGCCCCTTTATTGTATATATTGTCCCTATACAGAAACCATAGCCGTATAGGAGTGCTATTGTGTTGCAATATCTGATTTTGGCTGATATCGGATAAGCTTTTTGTTCTGTATCTTCGTTCTTTCCAATTCGGCTTCCCTAAATATTACTTTTTTATCTTCTCAGCAGTAAATTCCTATTGAGATATCCGTATCAAATTATTTCTAAGCGTTAACTTTTTAAAAAATCTGGTGCGGGCAACTCACGAATTTCACTTACCTCCGTTTTTAAAATCTATTGAAGAATTTTCAAGTACAGTAAGAGATAAAAATGAGTGAAACCATTAAAGAATTCATTAAATAGAATTTCTATACAAACGTGTGTTTTATTAAAAAATGTATTGTATTATTATCTAAAATAATCACCTGGTTTTATCGGCTTTTCATCACTCTCTTATAACTTTTAAAAGCTTGTGTATGAGATTATATTTTTTTCTAAAATCTTTAGCTTTCTAACAGTATATTATATATGTATATTACTGTTCTTAAGTTAAAAGACAAAAAATTGCATTAAAAAGATATTTTTCAGTTTTCTCCTTTAGTTGTTGTCAAATTCACTCAAAATGCATATTTAGCTGTTATTTATTAATGCTAACAGGATAATATGGTTATTTTTATAGAATCTACAAAATTAAAGGTACTTTAGAAGAAGAAAATTTAAAATATCGGCATTCAAGCCCTGTCAGACCAGCTTAATCAGAATGAAACCTACATGATAATAAAGCCTATTAAATTTTACATTGCTATAACGAGTTTAATCAAAATCGTCGGAACCGTTTTCGAGAAAATCGAAAAAAGGTGCAAAATGCATAGTATAAAGTGGCTCTTCTGGTAAGCTCATTTTGATGAAAAAGGTTTTGTAACGTCTCGGGCGTATAGTTGTCTTAAATATGAAATTTCAGTTTCATAGGACTAACCGTTTCGGCCCGGAACTTACTCCACACCCACACCCACACACACACAGACCTTTTTGCGAGACTTGGTTATTTGGACTTACGAGACCCTAAAATGTGTATTTCCGTTGAAAACTGGAATTCGAAAATTTTCACGATCGCAATACTTTCCCTTACTATATATAGTAAGTGAAAGTAAAATCTGTTTTTATTTTTATACCATTTAAAAAACATAGAATTATCCCAGTACATTGACCTAGACCTTGTGCCAAACCAACGCGTAACACAATTCTCCTCAAGCTCATGAACTACACAAATGCTGTTAAGGCAGCAGTTGAGCATTTATAAAGTTGAGAACCGGGCGAGCTGAGTAAAAATAAGGAGCAAAGTAGGCGCAATTAGGGAATAACAAGAAGTCTTTCTTCCCTCCCTCAGTAGTGTTCTAACTACCCCGCCTTGTGTTTTCTTCACCACTCCGTCCTAATGGTCTACTGTAAAACGCATCGCTTCGAGGAATGTGCTTCTTCTGAGGGGGCTTTCAATGCTAACGCCTCATTTATTTCCATGATTATTATTTACTATAACCATTCATAGCATACTTAAACATTTAAAAAATCAAACTTATACGTCTGCATAGAAAACAAATCTGGTGCCCGCAGCACACTACTTACACTTACCTCATTAGTTAAAATAAATTTTAATTTTTTTATCCGATTCGCACCTGTCAGAAGTTATCTAGAAATAAGCAAATTTGCTATATAAAACTTCATCAGTAGACATGATACGCATGGGATAGGAAAGTATCCAGGCAGCATACATCCATTTCTAGGCTTAAATTTAGCAGTTCTCACTACTTACGCCGATGACACATGTGTGCTATCCCAAAGTAATGACCCAACAGTTGCATCACAAACCCTTCAGTCTCAAATTAAATCCATTGAAGAATGGTACCACAAATGAAGAATTAAAATCAATTCCAATAAATCCCATCAAATTATCTTTACCCTTCGCCGCAAACCTATGACTACCTGCCCCAATGTATAGTTTAGCAACATTCCACTAATCCCTGTTGAACAGATCTATTACTTTATACTACATCTTGACAAGCATCTAACTTGGAATCCTCACACTAGACGGAAACGACAAGAAACTGCATGCAGATAACGCTTGTTACAACACTTACTCGACAAACAATAAAAACTCCCTATTAACTACAACAAACTCATTTACATACCCATTGACATTAAGCTATGGAGGACCACTAAACTATCAAACTCCTCCCGCATCCAATTCTAGCAATCCAAAATCCTCAATGCTCCTTACTTTGTTATTAAAAACTCATCCATAGAGACCTAAATATCCCATTGGTTGCAGACTTGGTCCACGATAGATCTCCTCTAATTCTAAACTACTAGACCACACAAACCCACTTGTCCGTAACCTCTCATTTACGTCCATTCCCGATATTCCCCGAGGCGTCTGAAAAGACGGTGGCTTCGAGACCTGCTTATAAAATAATCTTTGAAGTGCTACAACTGGGAAGCTCCTTCACAAATCTATTCATGACTATTATTGTAATTCAGCCATATTACTTATTGCATTTGTATATTCAGTTGTAAAAGTCACTAAAATATATTTTTAAAAAACCCAAGAAATTTAGCAGTTACGTCATCCAGCTCTTTTTCAGACTTCTTTTAATAGATAACAACAAGTCCATATGTAGGTTTTTATTTGATGAACTACTATAAATCTGTGAGGCGTAAATACATATGGGTTTGATTAGGTATGTAAATTTATTCAACTTTTTTTTTTTTTACTTTCTATTCATGTTGTTCTGTGAGCCCCAAATCATTCTTCGATCTTGTGTTAGCCATAGGTAAGTTACTGAGTTGATCTTAGGAATTTGGTTGTTATCAATAAGAATTGTTGGACAAGTGTTTAGATAATGTTTTGACATGTCATGATTTGATCGAAATTTCCATAGACAGTAAAATTTTATAGGAGCAGTATGCCGTTTTGTTCAGTCAGGGAGACCAGCATGGGATTGTCGTGAGATGTTAATATTGTAGTATCGTCCAAGTAAGTAGCATTCAATGAGGCGGAGTTGGTTGGTATGTCATAAATAGGATTGCAGATCGTGTATACAATGTATAGGAGAGGAGCAAGTATCGATTCTTGCGGAACCCATGCCAAGACTAGTCGGATTGAACAAATTTCTCTTAAATATGATCTCTAGAAATTACTTGATTGTTCTGCTGTCGTCATAACGCATAACATCCTATAACTTCTTCTGTTATATAACATTCATGATCATCAGTTTCTCTGTAACGGTTACGCAGTGTGAGGCATCCCTTTATAGAGTGTGAAACAGTTGTATCTTTACCGCACTACCTCTCACCTCCAGCTCTACTCCAATCCTCGTACCTGGAACGCCTCCCTCATGCCCTCCCCTTCAGAAGGCTTTTTGCTCATCTTCTACCCACATAAATCTCTTAAGTCTTCCTTGCGATTTTATTGCGATCCATTCTGAGGAGGTACCCGTACCACCTCAACCTAATCTCAAGGATGGTTTCTGCTGGTTTGACCTCAATATGGGTTGAAAGTTAGTAAGGTGTGGACAGTTTGCAATGAAGAGTGTAATATCTATTTCGGGCTAGGTGAGCGACAAGTGGGATGTTAAGTTCATAATGAATGATTTGATTTGTGACAAAATAAGGGTATTCAGAATCTTTGCGGAGCATTTTTGATTGTAAGCATTGAGTTAAGATGGTTTAGTACAGCCCCAATGCTTAATGCAATATGTTCTAATAGGTATGATAAAACTTTAGTCGAGCTAAACTTCATAGTTTAGCCTATAAATCGATCCCCAAATCTCTACTTGTGGTGTTCCGGAGACTGCTGAACCTTTGGTCACGATCTACTATTTGATCCCCTAAGAGCCAAGTTTATGAAAGCCTCAGAAATGTTCGTCATCAAAGAGAAGTTTCCTCAATCAATGAATGAATACAACTTTCAGTGGCTCGAAGAGTTTATCTATGACTGGAAGACAGCTTCGGGTCCAGCAAACTTCAACCTCAGAGGAAGAAGAAGGTCAGAACAAGGAAGAACATAGAATTAAAAGAAGAGGTCAGCCTCCGGTATGAGTGGGTATCAGTTATGTAAAGCACTGATACCAATTCCCATAGAGGACGGGAAAGAATGTTAATGAATAATTAAGTTCTGACAATTGTGAATTAAATGAGCTTTTGGTAATAGACTTGAAGTTTTGACCGCGTGTCAAGTTATTGTTATTGTTTTGTGATTCCGGGAATTTATTTTGTTTATGATGAATATTGCCCATGGATCATGGCTAATGTATGTTTTTGCGAGTGGACTGTATTTTAGGTATTTTTAAAATATAATCTTTAGATAATATAAATTTTAAAGACAATGGTAAGTAAAAGGCATTTTTACTTTCACATACCTATATGTGAAATAAATAGGTAAGGGAAAGTATTGCGAACGTAAAATTTTCGAATTCCAGTTTTAAACCGAGTTACACGTTTTAGGGAACCCTGAGTCCAAATAACTAAGTCATAAAAAAAGGTCTGTGTGTGTGTCCATGTGTGGTAACTCCAGCGCGTGAACGGAAAGTCCTCTGAAACTGACAAATATATGCCTGAGATGTTACAGCAACTGTTTCATTAAAATCAGCCAACCAGAAGAGCTACATTATACCATAAATTTGACACTTTTTTTACTATTTTCTCAAAAACGGCTCCAACGATTTTGATTAAACTCGCTGTATCAATAGTTAATGAATCACACACAGTGAAGATATTAAAATACTGCTTTTATTATCAGAACAAAATAGATATTCCGAATACAATAAACTGTGCTGAGGAGTTCGGGAGACTACAAGTGTACATTCCGAGGTCTCCTTCTATGAGTGTGACACAAGTAAATGTTACAACTAGAGTGATGAGTTTTGAGGATCAAAGGGTATATATAGCAAGGTTTTGTAGAGGGGGTGAGGAGGCGGCATGGGCACCACAAAGCAAGGGCTTCCAGGTGTAGGGTGCTATGTCCTAAGTACAGGTATGTGTTCTTTGTCCGTACTTGTCAGTCTTTTCTAGGTTTATGGGTGACGCCCTTAGGTATAGAAAATGAAGTTATTAAGAATTACTCTATATTAATTATTGAGTTAAGTCTCATTCTATACCTAATGTAAAATTTAATGAGCTTTAATATCATGTAGGTTTCATTCTGATTGAAATAGTTTCACAGGGCTTAAATGCCAATATTTTAAATGTTCTTCTTCTAAAGTGCCTTTCATTTTGTAGATTCTATAAAAATAACCATATATTGTTAGCATGAATAAATAGCAACTAAAGGAGAACAGTAATATAGATGTATGATACACCGTTGGAAAGCTACAGATTTTAGAAAAAATATTGTCTCATACATAAGCTTTTAAAAGTTAATAGAGAGTGATGAGAAGCCGATAAAACTAACTGATTATTTTAGATAATAATATAATAGATTTTTAATTAAACACGTATTTCTATCGAAACTCAACGTAATTTATTGCGGGTTTTTTCATCTCTAACTTTATTTAAAAGTTCATGAATTGACTTCAGCAACAGAGGTAACTTAAAATCGAGTAAAAAAAAAAATTATAACATAAGTTATTGATAAAATAATGATAAAAAATGAGTGATGAAAAGCCGGTAAAACTGATTATTTTGATAATATAATAGATTTTTAATAAAGCGCATGTTTCTATAAAAATTCAATTTAATTAATTCTTTAATGGTTTCACTCATTTTTATCTCTAACTTTATTTAAAAATTCTTCAATTTATTATAAAAACGGAGGTACGTGAAAGTCGGGTGATGGCATGCACCAGATTTTTAACAATAAAATATAAGACAGACTGGCTTCCATGCACTTATCCCTTCTGCTCAGCCTCTCTTTTCTTTCTTTTTTTCACTCATTTTTTTAATTATAAAACTGGGCGTGTTGTGCCTTCGCTCACTAACTCGTTTTCATTCTTCACTCACCAGACCTGACAGTCTCACAAAATCTGGAAGGCTCCCTGTAGGAGAAATCAACAATCGATAAAATCGATTGCAAACATATGTTTTAGTAGGAGAAACCAACAATCGATAAAATCGATTGCAAAAACATATGTTTTCATAAAACTAGAGGAAGGTTAAAAAAGTTTATATAGTTGTGTGAAATAATAAAGTGCTTTTGTATAATATTTCTCTTCATTCGTAAAATACATCAACACCCCCCTACAATTGGTGACCCCGAATTTTTGAACCAAAATGAAGGAGCCTCAAGATCAAAATATCGCCCAAGCCCAAACGCTAACTGCTCAAAATACTGAGGTAAGCCGTATTTCTATAAAAATTCCGCCTTTTTGGGTAGAAAAGCCTGAAATTTGGTTCTACCAAGTAGAAGCTCAATTCTCCATTAATGGAATCACTAGTGAAATAACAAAATTCAATTACTTGATTTCACAATTAGATCCGAAATTTATAGATAACATTTGGGACATTGTAACAGGGCAGGAAAGTAACAAATATTCACTCGCAAAATCTCGTTTTCTTGATCTTTTCAAAGAAAGTCAAGACAAGAAAATTAAAAGGCTAGTATCAGGCATAGAATTAGGCGATCTAAAACCCAGTCAATTATTACGTAAAATGCAAGCTCTTGCTGGCAATGAAATATCCGACACAGCCTTAAAAACATTATGGCTCGATAAGCTACCGGATTCAATTAAAACTATATTGACAATAAGCGAAGAAAACTTAGACAAAATTGCTCTTATGGCCGACAAAATTGTAGCCATGAACTCGCGCTCGGAAATTAGTGTGGTGAATAAAACCGACGACGTAAGAGATAGAATTTCATCCTTGGAAGAACAAATTAAGGCTTTACGTGTCAGTCTAGAACGTAGCCGAAGTCGTGACCGAGATAACCTCAAACGTACTCGTAGCTCCAGTCGTCGTAGAAAGTATAACCCCAACGGAAAATTTTGTTATTTCCATTACCGCTATGGCAACAAATGCTATCCGGAAAAATGTAAAACCCCATGCGCGTGGAATACCCAGGGAAACTTAAAGGGGCAGACAGAATAGAGGGCAACCTATCTGCCGTAGAAATCAGCCCAACCACTAGTCATAGGTTATTTGTGCATGATATGAAAAGCAAAATAATGTTTTTGGTTGATAGTGGTGCAGACGTATCAGTTATACCAAGACAAATGCACAAATCAGAAGCATCCGATTTTAAATTGTTTGCAGCCAATGGCACTGAAATCCCTACATATGGAAGCAAAATCTTATCGTTAGACTTAGGTCTTCGAAGAGAATTTCAATGGCCGTTCATCGTGGCAAAAGTACGACAAGGAATCTTGGGAGCCGATTTTCTGGATAAGTTTAACCTCCTAGTGGACATTAGGCAAAAACGATTAATCGATGGTACGACGAAACTCAATACCAAGGGTAAACTAAACACTATCACAGCCGAAGATATTATAAGCTCTTTAAGTAGTACTTTTAAATTTCAAACATTATTAGCATCGTATCCAAATTTAACAACCCCTAGATTAACACCTTTGACGATCAAGCATAACACTGTCCACTATATCAAAACGAAAGGTGGTCCAGTGTTCAGCCGCCCAAGGCAACTAGATTCAAGAAAACTGAAGATTGCTAAACAGGAATTCAAATTCATGTTAGATAACGATATAATCCGTCCTTCAAAATCGTCATGGGCCAGTCCGTTACACATGGTAAGCAAAAAAGATGGAACATTTCGACCATGTGGGGATTATAGAAGGTTAAATGATTTAACTGTACCAGATCGATACCCAATTCCTAGAATCGATGATTTTCACCATATGTTAAAGAACAAAAATATTTTTTCTAAAATTGATTTATTTAAAGCTTATTTCCAAATTCCTGTCGCTGAAGAAGATAAAGAGAAAACTGCAATAGTAACTCCCTTCGGTCTCTATGAGTTTAATGTCATGAGTTTTGGTTTACGAAATGCTCCTTCAACATTTCAACGTTTTGTGAATGAAGTATTTCAAGGCTTAGACTTCATATTTCCTTACTTGGACGACGTCTTAGTGGCATCAGCTTCTCCAGAAGAGCATGAAAACCATTTAAAACAAACTTTTGAAAGACTTAATGCTTATGGCTTAAGAATAAATATTTCTAAATCCATTTTTGGTGTTGAAGAACTTGACTTTTTAGGTTACCACATTTCAAAACATGGATCAAAGCCGACATCAGACAAAATAAATGTTATTCTAACTTATAAAAAACCAGAAACGGTACAAGAGCTTAGACAATTTTTAGGTATTCTCAATTTTTATCGTCGATATTTGAAGCATGCTGCACATGTACAGGCACCACTTCATGACTACCTGAAAGGAGCAAGGAAAAGAGACAACAGAAAAATAGCCTGGACAGAAAAAGCTGTGAATTGTTTCGAGCAATGCAAGCAAGATCTCGCAACTACCGCCAAACTTGTTTTCCCCGACGCTCGCTTCCCTTTAAGATTATGCACTGACGCTTCTGACTTAGCTATTGGAGCAGTAATTGAACAGTTTGAAGAAGATGGATGGAAGCCCATAGCATTTTTCTCAAAGAAACTCTCAGATGCGCAGAAGATCTACAGTGCATATGATAGAGAATTATTGGGAATATATTTAGCAGTAAAGCACTTCAAACACTTATTGGAAGGCCGAGACTTCAAGATCTTAACTGATCACAAACCGCTGACGTACGCTTTCAAGCAAAAAGATGATAAAGCATCACCAAGGCAACAACGACAACTTCAGTACATATCACAGTTCAGTACCAACATTCATCACATAAATGGAAATGCCAATATCGTTGCTGATACGCTATCACGAATAGAGGAAGTACATTTGCTGGACTATGATTTGATTGCAACTGCCCAAGCAGAAGATGACGAACTCAAAAAGTTACTACAGCATGAAGATTCAAGTCTTGATTTCAAAAAGCGTCAATTATCGTCTGGTAAATTTCTTTGGTGCGATATATCAACTTCTAACATTCGTCCATTTATTCCAGAAAGTTATAGAATGACTGCTTTTCATCAAATCCACGACCTAGCACATCCTGGTATTAAATCAACTGTCAAACAGGTTACAGCTCGATTTATTTGGCCTAATATTAAGAATGATGTTAGAAAATGGACCCGAGCTTGTATAGCCTGTCAAAAAAACAAAATTAATAAGCACACCAAGTCTGTAGTCGGCCAGTTCACCGAGCCGGATGAGAGATTCGATACTTTGCATATTGATATAGTCGGACCATTACCTCCTTCGGAAGGATATTCTTACTGTATCACAATTATTGATCGTTTCACCTCTTGGATGGAAGTAATACCAGTGAGCAGCATAACCGCTGAAACTATAGCTAGAACACTATTTGAAAACTGGATCGCACGATTTGGCGTTCCAACACGAATTATTACGGATCGAGGTAGACAATTTGTATCGGATATATTTCGTGGTGTTGCAGCTGTGTGCGGCATCATAGTTCAACATACCACAGCATACCACCCACAAGCCAATGGCAAAGTAGAGCGGTTACATAGGACCCTAAAGACGGCGATCAGAGCTCACAACTCAAAGAATTGGACTTCAACGTTACCAATGATACTCCTGGGCCTCCGTTCTGCAATCCGCGAAGATGCTAAACACTCTATCGCGCAAATGGTTTATGGTAAATCCATTAAACTACCTGGAGAGTTTTTCCAAGAATCCAGAACTCAAGTCGATACAAACATGTTTGTGGCGAATCTGATACGCCAAATGGACCTTCTGCGACCCCTTAGTACTCATCATAAATCATTACAAAAAATTTACGTTCACAAGGACCTAGCAACATCATCGCATGTTTTTGTCCGCGTAGATCGAATAAGGAAAACTTTAGAACCACCTTACGATGGTCCTTTTGAAGTGTTACAACGCAACCCAAAATTTTTCAAACTACGGATAAAGAACAAAGAAGTTTCAATATCAATTGACAGGTTGAAGCCTGCCTATTTGCTGACGGACTCATCTCCGACTACAAGCGACACTCCATTTCCAGACACACCAGCACCTACAGAGCCCTCTAAGGCCTTGCCGACGCAATCTGGACAAAACTGCCAGATTCGACATTCAGTGCGGTTTCAAAACTAAGTGTCAGTTTAGTGTTCCTTTATTTTAAGAAATTGTTTTATTATTTTGTTTTCATTGTAACCTTTTAACCAAATATTTTTTTTTTTTTCGTTTAACCTCCTCACATGTTTTTTTTTTTTTTATTTAACGTAACTTCACGCTAAGTTACTGAGAGGGGAGTGATGTAGGAGAAATCAACAATCGATAAAATCGATTGCAAACATATGTTTTAGTAGGAGAAACCAACAATCGATAAAATCGATTGCAAAAACATATGTTTTCATAAAACTAGAGGAAGGTTAAAAAAGTTTATATAGTTGTGTGAAATAATAAAGTGCTTTTGTATAATATTTCTCTTCATTCGTAAAATACATCAACACCCCCTACACTCCCAATCAAAACACACAATCGGCGGATCCTTGAACAGTTGTAGTGATCGGTATCTACGAGTACTACGGTATCTACGAGCATTTTCTTGTCCTTTCAGTCTTTTTTGAAATTAGATAATTACCTGAAAACAACTAAATGAGCGCTAAGATTTTACACAGGCCCAGGTAGTTATATAAATTAATCCGAAGCTCGCGTTCAAAACAGAATGAGAGATATTACTTTTATCAGTTAAAGGAAATGGTGGCAAAGATTCTTCCATTCTGCTAACTTCAACTCAGTACCAGTCATTCACAAACTGTTCCACTAATTTTCTGAATAGATGTGGCAGCAAAGCCCACGTGGTGTTTTTCTCACTAGGCTTTGACCAAGGACTTGCTTGGAAGTTTGTTCCGGGACAAACGTCGATCCCCTGCCCTACTTTTCTATTCACACAAGCAAAATGGAAGTTTGATAAAGCCACTTTGCTGGTCAAGGAGCATTCATGAAACTTTCAAAAAGCCTCATATCTTCCTTTGACTATGAGAGGAATAAGGTTAATAATAAGTAAATGTTTTCTTCTAAAGTTTATCAAATATTTAATCATTAATTTTATTTATCGTTTTACATCACGCTCCATTACCTAATATAACTTTGCATATGAGATAACGTCTTTTAAACGACTTAAAATGGCTTTATCCTTCTGTTCGATGGCAATTTTTCCATGATTCTTACCTATTCCAAACTTAAAAATAAAGACGACCTTCCTACATAACTGAGCTCCTTGCCCTCCGCTCTGATATCCATTCGTTAAAAGCTAGAAAACAATCAAACAATATTTATACCCCATTATATAAAACTGCATCCTTTCACAAATCCTCCTTAGCTCCTCATCCTTCTGGATTTCGCTGCCTATCTCTATCTAAAGCCACCTCTCTTTTTTCCTTCAAACATCAACTCTTCCAATCCTACTCGTATCTCAATCTTTTGCAATCAGATATGCAAAGATATATAGATATATTAAATAGTTGATCTTTTATATTTTATTTTTTTAATGGAACCAGACCATAAGGATTTTTTTTTCAATGTCTAAGGGGACTTCTCAGAATAAAATTTTTGTTTCATTTTCATTTTTTTCTAAGATCTTTACCTTTCCAACAGTACATTAAACATCTGAAAGTATTATGTTCTTATGTTAAAATAAAAATACTCGGTTGACCCACGGTTATCTCATGGCACGTGGACCTCCGCCTCTCTGTCGATCATGTCAAGTTCCTCTCTCAATACTCCACAGCCTCACAGAATGCCGACTATATACCGCTTCACGTATTCTTTTCAACCTCCCCACCGATCTGTCTCTTCTTCTCTCTGATTCCTCTCCTCGTATAACTAACATCATTCGCTTCCTAAAGTCACACCATCTTTACTCTCAGATCTAAACTATACTCTCCCTCTATTCCTAAAATCATCTAACCTGTGTCTAACGGTGCAAAGGCGAATATGACCCTGGTGGTTGTCACCTCAATAATAAAAAAAAAATAAATAAAACTAAAATAATACTATTCTTATGTGTGTGGAAATAAATTAAGATGCAAAAATATTAATAATTCTTCTTCTAATAAACTTCGAGAAAGTATTATCACAAATCAAGAAAATTAAAGTTACTTTAGAGGAAGCCCTATCAGACCATATCAATCTGAAGGAGACCTACAAGAAATAAAAAAAACATTAAAGTTTGCATAAATATAAACAGTTGATTCAGAACCATGGCTTTGTTTTTTACTTTTATAGAAAATCGTAGGGTGCAAAACATATAAAATAAAATGGAACTTTTTTGCAGTCAACTTATGTAAAAAGTTACAGTAACTTTCCAGGCAAAGAGTTGTCTTAAATGTGAAATTTCAGTTCCGTACGACTTTTGATTGTTTTAGCTAGAGTTCCACGCAGGCCTTTTTTTAGAGCTTTCGGGCTTGTTAATTTGGACTCAGAGGATCCTAAAACGATTATTTCCGTTCAAAACTCGAATTTGAAAATGTTCCCTATTTTAATCCTTTCCTTTATGGAGAATAATAATTTAATATTCAATAATTTAAGGTTCGTAAATTTGTTAATAGTGTTTCATAAGTGTACGGTAAGTCCTTTGACAAGGATACTTGAGAGATTTTGGAATTGGATTTAAACAAGAACTTTGAAGGATATCTGTGGCCCTTCATATTTTATCAGAAAGGTAATGTGGACTGAGCAGCGTAATGGTCTCATTAAATCCAAACCTTGACTTGTAAGAGGTGCCCTTCAGGGAGCATGAATTATATACACTCATGTCTCACAAATCTTTCATGAGGTTTCGCTAAGGTGGGCTATAAGCAGTTGTAGACCTGTCAATACCAACAAGTTTATTTAGTTCGATATTTAACTTCTGTGGTCTTCATGAATTTTTAACTACTAGGCGTATATTATTTCTTTTAGTAAGTAGAACCTACAAAATCTGTCCATCAAAATACTTGGCCTTTAATAGAAAGACGATACTGATTTTTGATGAACACGGCGAACCGGTACTGGTCTGTACAAAATCACTTTATGCTCTCAAAAACTCAGTAATATCTATGAAAAACTTGATTAAATCACTAAAAGTCAAAACATATAACGTTTACACTTTAGCACTACACACTATAGCCTAACTTTCACAGTAATAAAATTCGAACGAAGGATTACTTGGAGCCACGTCAAGATGAAAAGAAAAACTACCTATATACCCACCTAAATCGATATGAACATACAAGATTTGGGCGTCCTAAGCCTTGCTGACAGGATGGAGTAGACGCCGATGCAAATATCATGCTTACTCAGAGGATGGCAGCAGAAAATAATAGAGGAGGCTGGAGAGCTTTGTTCGGGCACGCTTCAACTCAGTTTCTGGGTCGTAACGCCAACTAATAATAACATAAAATTCTTATATTCAGGAGCTACAACCTTATGAATGAAAAATTTTAAGATTCATAACTACAGCACCATGGTACGTAAACAACAAAAACATACTACAGCCAACACATACGAGCTCTTCATTCGCTTTCATAGTTTTTCACGCTTAACTGATTCTAAAACTCTATACATATTTTTCTCTATCTTCAAAATTAACTTAGTTTTGGGCGTATATATGGGTAAAAATTCAATTTTTTCTTTAATTTTTTTTTTTTTTTTTTTTTTTTTTTTTTAATAGCCTAACTTCCTACGCCGATGCACATGTGTGTTATCTGTGAATAATGAACCTGTTACTGCATCACAAATCCTACAGAACCATCTATCAGCCATTGAAGAATGGTGTCAAAACTGGAGAATCAAAATAAATCCCATCAAATCACCTTCACTCTACGTCGTAAGCCTATGACTTCCTGCCCCACCGTATCCTTTAACAATATCCTACTTACTCCTGTTGAACAGATTCGGTACTTAGGACTCCACCTCGACAAACGCCTAACATTGAATCCTCATACTAGACTGAAACGACAGGAAACTGCTCGTAGATACAGATTACTACAACACTTACTTGACAAACTCTCAAAACTTCTTACTTACAACAAAAAACTCATTTATATCACAATTATCAGGCCTATTTGGACCTATGCCATTGAACTATGGGGGTTTACTAAACCATCGAATTCCTCTCGCATCCAATCCTTGCAGTCCAAGATCCTTCGTAAAATCCTCAATGCTCCTTACTTTATTACCAATAAAATCATCCATAAAGACCTAAATATCCCACTAGTTGAAGACTTGGCCCGTTACAGATATACCTCTTTTCATTCCAAACTCCCTGCCCACTCAAACCCCCTTATCCGTGACCTATCCTCCGTATCTATTCCCGCCAACCCACCGAGGCGCCTTAAAAGAAGATGGCCAAGAGACCTCCTAACATAAGACATTGGAGTGCTACCAATTGGTAGTTTGTTCTCAGGACTACCATGTGTACTAATCATTTATAGAGCCTATTTACTTGTTGTATTTATTTAATACAGTTGTAAATTTCTTTAAATAAATAAAATAAAATAAAAATTTTTTATGATTGTTCGCGGTTTTTAGGTTAAAAAACGCTAATAAACTTTTTCTCTATCTGCGAAAATAACTTAAAAGTTATTGAATTAAATAACTTTTAATCGGCAACCATTTTAAAAATTAACAGCTGATATCAACGTCTAGGAGTTAAGATCTCCGTTGCATGCCCTAGTATTTTTGTGGCGAATTTCAAAAAGCTTTTAAGTAAAACCGTATTCTGCTTGAAGCGTAGTTCATCCTTTAAAGTAAAAGGACAATATAATAGACTTATAAATCACATGGCATTAGCTGAAATGCCTATTGCATGAAGGCTGAAAAGAAGCTGGATGAGAAAACTTCGTTGGTGAATTGAAGGTGGAACTAAAGACCTGAAAAGGATGCTAGCACTATCTTTCCCCATGGCTAACATAAGAATAATAAAAAACTAAAATTCAGGCAGTCATAGGAACTGCCTATAGAAGTATGAACTTTATTTCTGGATTTGCACTGGAATTTTGTGGGAAAGAAGAGTACGTGTAAACGTAGATGATGTTGAGACTGCATGTTTTGTTATTATTGTTTCATTTAATTTAAAACATCATCACCTTGTAGAGATATATCATCCGTCTTGAATTATGCATCGTAATCTGAATGTGACTGTAGACTGTATGATTTGGTGGTATACATAGCAGATTTTTTTTGTTGGACCTGCCATTGTATCATGGAAATTGATCTGTCTGTGAAAGAATAAAATATTTCTTTTGTCTTTGTTGACTTTTTTGCCTGTATTGATATTTGATTTTCTCGTCATTTTAATTTCGGGAATATAATTGGAATTATTCTCTTTTTTGGAAAACTGATGCATCGATGAAAAATTAAAATGAATGTTTGTTTTTTTCTTATGTCTATACCGCAGTTTCTGTTAAAAAAAGTTTATGTCTGTTTTTTTCGGTGTCGCGAAAGTCCGTCTATGCCCATTCGGTGCATTCTGCTGAATACATACGCGCTACTCGATGAAGTTTTTGCAGGGTAGAGTCATCATTCCCTACGCCTATTTTTGCGAGTGTCCAACAATTAGCCGACGGGTTCCAGCCCCCTTTTTTTCCATAGGAAAATTGTCTACTATAGGATACATAGAATACTATAGGAAAAATAGGATGCTTAATTGTTATTTTGTTTGTTGATGTAGAAATTTATTTTTCTTCTTTGAGTTCATAAGTTTTCACTCCGAAAACTCTTCATACAGTGTTCTATTTTTTTTTTTTTTTTTCATTTATTGAGATCTACAACTGTATTAGTTAATATATCAAGTAAATTAGCTGTCAGATAATATACAGATAATATACATCAAGAGAAAATTCCCATTGGCATCACTCCACTATGAATCTAAACTAGAAGGTCTCGAGGCCATCTTCTTTTCAGGCGCCTCGGAGGATTGTCAGGAATAGAAGACTAAGCAAGGATTGAAACTAGTGGGTTAGTGAAGTTTGTCATGGAAGGATTGATACCTGGTTCGGGCCAAATCAGCAACAAAGGGAATATTAAGGTCGTTATGGATGAGCTTGTTCGTGACAAAATAAGGAGCGTTGATGATTTTTCGAAGGTTTTTGGATTGTAAGGATTGAAGACGGGAAGAATTAGATGGTTTAGTGGAGCCCCATAGCTCAACACCGTAAGTCCAGATAAGACTTATGATGGTCATTTAGATGAATCTTTTGTAGTTAAGTGGAAGTTTAGAGCGTTTGTCTAGTAAGTGTTGAAGTAACCGAAAGCGGCGAGCAGTTTCTTGTCCTTTCAGTCTAGTGTGCAGATTCCATGTTAGACGTTTGTCAAGTAGAAGTCCTAGATAGCGGATCTGTTCAACTAGAACAAGCGGAATATTATTAAAGGATGCTGTAGGACAGGATGTTTTCTAAAAATTAGGTATGCATTTGGTCTAGCAAAACGTAAAAGTAGTACTTAATTGAAATACTAATTGAACACTTGAATATAGTTAAGTGAGTAAATTGATTGTTATGGTGAGAAGCGCCTTGAGTTCCGATTGGATTTAGAAAGCACCTGATTACAACACCATGTTTCAATTTCCATATTTATCAACTCCGCTATCAACTCACCAATCTATTTAAGTTGTGTACCTTAGAATATGATAGCATTATTTCCGCAGGTTGTT
Source organism: Piezodorus guildinii (assembly GCA_023052935.1). NCBI lineage: Eukaryota > Metazoa > Arthropoda > Insecta > Hemiptera > Pentatomidae > Piezodorus > Piezodorus guildinii. The sequence goes on along the minus strand of CM041297.1, from coordinate 39,269,807 downwards.
TTTATTTTTAATTCTTACTGTAGCAATATTTATACATTTTATGTACATGATACATGTACATAAAATGACTCATTTAAAGTATCGTTTCGTAAAACTTAAACATCCTCTCAGACTTTTCATCACAACAATTTTTTTACTCCATAACAAATTTTGATAATTATTGAACTAATACTATAAAAGAAACTTAAAAACAGATACATGCTTATCTCTAAAAATTCAAATAAAAATGAAAGCAAGAAATATTTTTACATTATCCTTCTCTTATCCCAAACGACAATTGAGTTATTTTCTTTACAAATTACCTTTTCAGTGAAGAAAAATCACATTCCTAACAATAACGGTTTTTGTTATCTAAGACAGTGTCCTTGGCTTAAAACACAATAGAGATTAACATGTTTCTTTGATATCTCATAATATTTCGTTGCATATTCAATATTAAAGAATGTACCATAATGAATATGAATTTAAGCAATTATCGGTTAACGAGAAAATAATTTAATACACGGAAAATATATTGAGTATGTTTCTCACTCACCATTATTTACTACAATAATTGATCGAATATTAACGAATAAATATAAATTTAAAAATATAGTTTATCTATTGAAAGGATTTTGTACTTTTAAATATTCATACATACACACAGACACAGACATTTATATACGGATATACGGGGAGCGGCGTGGTGTTGTGGGTAAGGCATTAGTCTACTGTCCTGGTCCCGGCTACAAGACGTTGTTTATTCTGTTATTTCAGCGGGCTATGGGGAGCCTCCTGGAGTACACCTAGCCAGTATAAATTAGGTACCGAAAATTGGGGAAAAAATCCTGGCAGCCGAGCGTAATCTCGGCTTAATCACCTCCTTGTTGGCCGTGAAACAGTACGAATCTCAAAGTACTGAACCCTTGCGATACCCTTAATAGGCTGTAGAGTTGCTGGTTGTTTTATTTTTTTATTCTACACACTAACTTTCTAATGACATTTTCAAATATATTTCGTACTTCCAAATCTAACAGTTCCCATTTCAGAAATTTAATGGCGAACTTTTTTTTTATATGACATTTGTGGCTATGACCTGTTTAGAAGCCATATTGACTTGAATTAAAAAAGTCCCTTTTGAAATCTCTATATTCTATAAATTTGACCCTTTTAATACTCAAGCTGTTCGACACAGCTTCTTAATTACTTATCTCAATTTAATCTAGCATTTAAAGTCACTAATGATCCTAGCACTAATCGATGTATGTATTTCATAAAAATACTAATTCTATTTTGGTCCAAACTCCATGATGGAACCATTAAAGCTATCCGTGATCACAAAATGTATCGTGCGAATTGTTTACAATCAAGATGCTTCCATCAAACTTTGACCTTGCTTTTTATTCAGTCATGAAAACTTTTTAATGCAAATCATATTATTATATATTTAAAATGACGACACGAACACAAACAGGAACATCTGAATCTGTAATTTTCGCATTGTAAACAATTCTACCATTGTTACTACCGGTCAAAAAGATCTCACAATGCATAATTCTACTACGACTTGGCGCACGAACATGTGTGAAGCGAAGGTAAAAACTCAGATTCATAATAGAATAAATAAAAAAATAATAATGCATAGTGACAGACAGCAAAGCATCGATGCGTTTGAAGTTAAAACATTTTTTCGAACTAAGAGGTGATTTAATATTACCAAACATTTTGTAAGAAATTCTAAAACTTAGTTTCAATTTTCGATTATGAAGAGTATAATTGTATTAATTTATTACTTGGAACCATCTCTTCTTCTAAGTATATGTATTATCACATTAATAGCACATAACGTTTGTATATGTATATGACCCATATTGCCTCATCTTCAGAACTATTCATTAAAAATATCTTCCCTATTAAATCAATATATGTCATTTATCATTATTAAAATTCGTTTTACTTGTATTTTACTATGTCATTATTATTAATATGTCACTATATGCTTATTATACCATATACATAGGAACTAAAACTTAGGTCGAAATGAAAAAAGGCTGTTGAACAGCACTAATGACCAGGAATTCTCCCAGGAATAAGAATCTGGTTCGGGCAAAAAACTATTTTCATTTAATTCGGTTGTTAAAATCAATTTAAGAACTATTAAATAAACTTACTGTTGAAAAAAATTAACTGTAAATTATGTTTGAGGATAACAATTTGCCAAAAAAGATATTTTTAATCTTTTCTAGTTTATTTGGTGATCAAAATTGTTCTACTAGTATAGTTATTAGTTTTTTATGAATGCTAATAAGATAATATGTTTAATTAAAGGTACTTGAAAAATCGGCATTGGGATCACCTGCAGTAGAATGGCTAGCATAACAACCTTCCATGCCAAAGGTCACGGGTTCAAACCCGCGGGTAGTCCTAGGATTTTTTAATGGGAGTAAAACATCCTTAGTTAAGCCGTCCTTCGGAGAGAACGTTAAAAGGTGCCTGTGCGATGTCAGGTACTCGTTAAAGATCCCTATCCTAACAAAACCTGGACAGGCAAAATCTATGACTCCCACAGTAGCATCTTCTGATTAGCCATAAAAGCATAAAGTAGCGTTAAATGAATAAACAAACAAACAAAGACAAGTATATGTCCGGGAAGTTACAGCAGCTTAATCATCAGGATCGACAGACGCTAAGAACTTATTTTACAACCCATGTTATATATATTTTCACATTGATCCAAGATATTAATAAATAACCACTTAAACTGTAACAATATCAATACGTAATAACAATGATACGTAAGTACTTGGGCACTGTTATCACAGAGATTAATAAGATTAGAGACGAAATTAAGACAAGGATAACTGCTGGCAGTCGACGCTATTGGTATCTGATGAAAATATTTCAGAACTGGAAAATATCCAGATCACTCAAATCGTCGTATATCGTACTGTCCTTTAGCCAATGGTTATGTATGGAAGGTTCCAGGACAATAATAAGCAACGACGAAAGGCTGTTAAACATGTCTGAAAGAAAAATCCATAGGAAAATCTTTGGTCATACAAAAGATGATCATCGCTGGGGAATGATGAAATTATAAATCTGTATGAGGCACCTGACATAATTGCCAAGATTAAGAGTGCCAGAATGAGATGGCTGGGGCACGTACACAATGATGTAAAATGAGAGACTGCTAAAATGGAGATTGAGGGACACCCTGGTGGAAGAAAGCTCAGAAAAAGACTTAGACTTCGTTGGCTGTAGGAGGTAGAGGAAGTCATTCCGTCGATGGGTGTCAGCGGATTGAGGAGGACAGCAGAAGAAAGGTCAAAGTGGAGGAGGATTACTGAGGAGGCCAAGATCCTCCAAGGACCATAGCGCCGTTAGATAGATAAAAAAAATGATAGGACTGCAAATAACTGATTCTTACTAAATACCGATCAGTCTACATATTTCATATACTTCTTGCATTGTAGGATTGGAGTTAGATAAATCGACTTTTTTTTTTTTAATTATTTTATATCGCAAGGCGTTATTTGTATAACAGCACTAATGACCAGGAATTCTCCCAGGAATAAGAATCTGGTTCGGGCAAAAAACTATTTTCATTTAATTCGGTTGTTAAAATCAATTTAAGAACTATTAAATAAACTTACTGTTGAAAAAAATTAACTGTAAATTATGTTTGAGGATAACAATTTGCCAAAAAAGATATTTTTAATCTTTTCTAGTTTATTTGGTGATCAAAATTGTTCTACTAGTATAGTTATTAGTTTTTTATGAATGCTAATAAGATAATATGTTTAATTAAAGGTACTTGAAAAATCGGCATTGGGATCACCTGCAGTAGAATGGCTAGCATAACAACCTTCCATGCTAAAGGTCACGGGTTCAAACCCGCGGGTAGTCCTAGGATTTTTTAATGGGAGTAAAAATTCTAAGTTAAACCGTCCTTCGGAAGCGACGTAAAATGGTGGTTCAGAGCCTTTGCGATGTCAGGTATTCGTTAAAGATCCCTATCCTAATTAAACCTGGATATTCAAAATTTAGGGCTCCCACTGTAGCATCGTCCGATTAGCCACAGTAGCATAAAGTGACGTTAAATAAACAAAACAATATCGGCATTTGAGCCCTGTCAGACTACTTTCAATCAGAATGAAGCCTACATCATATTAAATATCATTAAATTTTGCATCTATATAGCGAGTGTAATCAAAATTATTGTTGGGAAAATCGTTGAAAGGTGCAAAATACATGGTATAAAGTAGATCTTCCGGCCAGCCAATCTTAGTGAAAAAGTGTGTTTGACATCTCGGGCTTATAGTTGCCTTAAATATGAAATTTCTGTTTTGTACACCTTTTTGTTTTCGTGCACGACTAACAACACACACACATCTTATCTCTTGACTTAGTTATTTAGACCCAGGGGACTATAAAACATGTATTTTTGCCAAATCATGAACTCGAAAATTTTCACTATTGCAATGATTTCCTTCATTATATATGTCATATATTGTTAAAGTAAAAATCTGGTGCGGGCAACACACGACTTTCACTTACCTTCGTTTCTAAAATCGATTAAAGAATTTTCATGTACAGTTAGAGACAAAAATGAGTAAAACCAGTGAAGAATTAATTAAATGGAATTTCTATAGAAACATGTGTTTTATTAAAAAAAAATATTATATTATTATCTAAAATAATCACTTAGTTTTATAGGCTTTTCATCACTCTCTACTAAAAGCTTGTGTATGAGATAATATTTTTTCTAAAATCTCAAGCTTTCTAACGGTATATCAGACATGTATATTACTATTCTTATATTCAAAAACAAAAAATTGCATAAAAAAAAATATTTTTTGAGTTTGCCCCTTTATTTGGGCATCGAATTAATTCAATGTATATATTTACCTGTTTTTCATCAGTGCTAACAAGATAATATAGTTATTTTTATAGAATCAACAAAATTAAAGGTACTTTAGAGAGAGAAAATTAAAAATACCGGCATTTAAGCCCTGTCAGACCATTTTAATCCGAATGAAACCTAAATGGTATTTAAGCCCATTAAATTTTACATCGATATAGCGAGTTTAAACAAAACCGAAGGAACCGTTTTCCAGAAAATCGAAAAAGGTGCAAAATTCATGGTATAAAGTGCCTCTTCTGGTAAGCTGATTTTGATGAAGAAGATTTTGTAACGTCTCGGGCGTATAGTTGTCTTAATTATGAAATTTCAGTTTATAGGGCTTACCGTTTCCGCCCGGGAGTTACCACACACACACACACACAGACCTTTTTGCGGGACTTGGTTATTTGGACTCAGGGGACCTTAAAATGTGTATTTCCGTTGAAAACTGGAATTCGAAAATTTTCACGATCGCAATACTTTCCCTTACTATATATAGTAAGTAAAAGTAAAAAACAGCGAATAAATAACCACTAGCAATAAATGTATCTTTATATATTTATATATTTCCTCTATTATTGATAATCCAAATTATCATTTTCAATAGAACAACATACGTTTTCACAATATAAACCTAAAAACATATTAAATGTAAAACTTAATATGATTTCATGTTTTTACATTGCGTGTCTTTTCGCTCGATACAATACTAAGGAATCAGACAGGTGTTCGTTTTGATTAATTGAGGAAGGTAGATATAAATAATGTTGCTTAAATCCTTATGGCATAAAATTATCAGTAACTATCTCATTTAAAATGAGCATAAAACTTCCCCACTCGCAGAAGTAGGAGCGAAACTTCCGCCATATAAACTTTTCCTTAATTCCGAGGGATTTCAGTTTTGAAATTTATGTAAAATCTCTGGAATATATTTTATATAAAAAAAACCTTCGGGAATACTATTTTAAAAGTGTAAAATGGTAAAGCGTCCCGAATCATTCCCGAAAGAAAGTAATGGGAATTTAAACGTTTTAATCTAACATTTCTTTCGAAATTAATATTTATTTATTGAGATTATTACAATTTGTTTCTAATAGAATAATCTAACATTACCCTTAGAAATTCGAATATCATTATTTGGGGCTTAGCTTAGCTTTTCGAAAGGTTTTATATCCATTGTACGAAATTTTTAAAAACTCTTAATAGTTTATAATGAAATCAATTTATTCAATTCTTTTCGCATTAAAATCTATAATTAGTTTTTACTTCCGCTTATTTATATATGAAATACGTAGTAAGAGAAATAATTGCAATCCTGGAAATTTTCGATTTTGAGTTTTCACCGGATATATACGTTTTAGGATCTCCTGACTCCAAATGACGAAGTCCCGCAAAAAGACCTGTGTATATGGACCACCGTTTAGGAGCTAATTTTTTTTACCACTGGCGCGACAGGCCGTGAGGCCCTTATTCGCGTGGTGTAATCTACAGGGAGAATACCCTAACGTTTCTCGATGCAATTTTAAAAAGTTGGGTCATCACTTCTTACGCCCATTTTGTGAGTGCTACCAGTTGACTGATGGGCCTCACATACCGGGGTGGGGAGACTGTGAGTAAATCCCCATTTAATTATATACTTGGACCGGGATTCGAACTCACAACCTCGGCGTGAATGACTAGCGCGCTAGCCACTCAGCCAGTCTAACAATGTCCAGTGGGTCCGTGAAATGTCATTCGGGAATAATTCTAAATTATCTTAACGTAAAATATTTGTGAAGCCTTGGCTAATAATGAAAATCACACTCTCTACAAAGACAAATTTGACATTTTAAACGATATAATTCCTTGTGTTTATTTCTACTGTTAACTATTACAACTTTAAAATTGGTCATTTTCTTAAGTTTCGAAAATTTATAAGCTTAAAAAACTAAATGTATGGCAGAAGATAATAAACAATATTTGATTTCTTTATGAGTATTTGAATAAATAGATTCTTGTATAAGTTTTGAATTGTGGATCATTTCTATCCATTTAATGTTATTTTAAATTACTGTGGCTATCATATGATATTAAAGTGGAAGCCCTAAATTGTGCTTACCCAGGTTTTACTAGAAGGATCTTTTAGGAGGGTCTGGACAACCACTTTACGTCCCTTCTGAAGTACGGCATAGCGAAGGATTTTTCACTCCCCATAAAAGTGCTAGGACCACCATCTAGGTACTACTAAAAGTTAAGTTTTTCACTGATTAGCGGATTGAAGTAAAATTCCTGGATCCTGGTTATTTTTTCTTCATTCCCATTTCTGTAACCAAAATAAGGAGTTTTGATAAAGGTATTTCGCACAAAATGTACGTGATACGGTGTAGTCCCCTAAAAATCTAAATGTATATTTAATATTTATAATTTAGGGGGTCCTAGCCATTGTACTGAGTGGATGAAGGGTTCTGGGAAATATTTTTGCTGTGAAACACTCGTCTAGTGGATAGAGAACTAGTCCACCGTTCTTAGGGTCCTGGGTTCGAATCCCGAATGTGATTATTATTTATTCTCTTATTTCAGCCGGAGAACGACCTCTAAGTATGAATATCCCAGAATTTCCTATATTATTTATTTATTGCGACAATCTTTCCTGTGATGAGGGCTTACCAGATTTTATACTTTTATTTATTTTTATCATTGATCCATCTGACAAAGCTGAATCTATCTACATATTTTTGCCTGCTTTGTGGCCTTTCCCTTAGAGATAGGGTCTTAAATAAAGGGTTTGTGCAGTATTGAATAGTAAATCCTTATTCTGTCAGGAAAGAAATAGGCTATTAAGATATGTGATAACGAATCATTTTCTTTAAATTATTTATTTTAATTTGTATTCCATATCGCATCCAATCCCTGCAATCCAAGATCCTTCAAAAAATCCTTAATGCTCCATACTTTTTACAAATAAAATTATCCATAAAGACCAAAATATCCCATTAGTTGAAGACTTGGCCCGATCCAGATATACATCCCTCCATTCCTAACTTCCTGCCCACTCAAACCCGCTTATCCGTGACCTCTCCTCAACATCTATTCCTGACAATCCATCGAAGCGACTTAAAAGAAGATGGCCAAGAGATCTCTTACCATAAATTGGTCATTGGAGCTTTACCAATGGGTAGTTTCTTCACAGGACAATCATGTGTCTTAATCTCAAATCTGTCCCATTTACTTGTTGTATTTAATAAATACAGTTGTAAATTTCTCTGAATAAATGAAAAAAAAATTGTATTCCTTTTTTTGACACTTTTCCTAGGAAGGGCAGACTCAGCCGTTGTAAAATGAGAACCCAAAAAAATGGGGGAAACCTGGCGGCTGAGGGTGATTTAGGCTTAATCACCTAATTGCACGACAGTTGACCTAGAAACAGTACGAATCTCTGTATGTAATGAGCCCAAGTATCATCTCTTTAAAAAATCGTTAAATTGCACGCTGTATTAATAAACACTCGGAGCTGTAATCTTGAGAGGTACTAATTTTAACACGAATATAAAATGTTGTACACGTAAGGTAATAACTTTTTTTATTCGCTTTTAATTGAAGTTGTAAATCAGCGATTAACGAGCGGGGAAAACTTTTAATGCCTCTAATAAAAATGATTTCAATATCAGAAGAGGTAGGGTTGTAAAGACAAATTGTAGCGGGAGGAGTTGTAAAGCTTTCCACGACTGGTTGTAAAAGAAATAAACCGCTTTGAGCGGGCGCGTCGTGTTTATTCCGCTCGGGTTGCCCGGCAATTCCATCCCAGTTGCGAGAGTTTCCGACAAAACCGCTGTGATGGTAATGCTACTAACCCTCCAGCTCCAGCAGTCAATGCCTCCAGTCATAGCCTCGCTTAACTTATTAAAACAGTTTACCTCTCCAGAGCTGAACGCTGGAGCATAATACAACGGGTCTCGGCTAAGTTTGTAGGGAATGGTGTATGAGCATTAGTGAGGTGGTGGTAATTTCACGCTTCAGGAATAAATCGAAAAATAATGACATCACGGTTTACTCACCCAAGAAAAAAATAAAAAATAATAATATCGCAATACTTTCCGTTACTATATTATTCCATATATAGGTAAGAGAAAGTAAAAAAAATATGAGAGTTTTTATAACTAAGGAACAACGAATAATTATAAAACGAAAAGTAAAAAAAATAAAATAAAACTTTTACCCATAAATACTCTTATAACTCAGTTATTTTTTGGAGTGGAGAAAAAATTGTATAGTTTTAGGATTAGGACGACGAATAAATAAAAAATTGGTATAGAAATAGCAGAGATAAATCGTTTTAAATTAGCAATGGGGATTGATCATTTTCCTTTGAATTATTTATTTCTATTCATATTAGTTGTTGTTGTTGTTTTGGTTTTAAGGGCAAATACTGCGAGTGGTTATTATTGCCCAAAACATCTTCAGAAGACGATTAACTTACCTATGATGAAGAGAAAAAAAAATAATAATAATAAATAAAAAATAAGATAAATAAATAAAAATTGTGAGTAAAATATCAAAAATTGCGTAAAATATCCTGAATGTGTTAAATTAGGTGATATAAACGAATGTTCTTCACCAATTGAATGACACCATCGACGGCCCGATCACTATCGCTCAATGCCTACGAGACTTTACGTGGTACGCAACATTTTACAAATTCCCTAATATAACGAGGACACTCTTCAAAAATATGACTTACTGTGAGAGCCACTTTACACAGTTGACATCGGGGTGGATCCCTACGTGCCAAGAGGTGCTCATGAGTGAAACGGCAGTGTCCTATCCTCAGGCGGGCGATAACTACCTCCTCACGCCTGTACTTTCTTGATGATGAGACCCAGCAGCTGATGGTCGGTTTGACATTTTTCAATTTGTTGTTTTCAAGAGCGGTCCAAGACTGTTGCCATTCATCTAGGATCTTCGCGTTTATTGGCTGAAACAGCTCAGATGATGAAATAAAAGAGGGCGTTATTTCTTCTAGTGAATGTGCCTCTGTTGCTGCTCTGTCGACTTCCTCATTCCCTGATATTACGGAATGACTGGGAATCCAAAATAATTTTTTTTTTTTTTTTTGAAGAGTTCTCCAACTGTTTGATTGCGAAGTGGACCTCCTGTACAATAGGGTTTGCTGAGAATGGATTGAAAATGGCTCTGATAGCACTGAGCGAGTCAGAACAAATGATTACTGACTTTTCTAATGCTGTTCTAGCTAGATGAACTGCTTTTAGAATAGCTGTCAATTCGGCAGTAAAAACACTACAAGTACTATCAAGTTTGTACTTGTGAGTTTGGTCACCGTCTAATACAGCGCACGACGTCGATTCAATTGTTTTGGAACCATCGGTATAAATGATTTTGTTATACTGATATTTATTAAGTTCTGCAAGGAAAGTTTATTCATAATAGTTAATTGCTTTTAAACAGCCATAAGTTATACTCTAACATAGTTATTTGGAAAATAATAAACAATGGTGCAATAATAAGTATTGGGGCTTTTTCGCAACGGCAGAATAGCGGATAACACTGAGGGATTGTTAAGGATAATAATTTCAATTGTTAGAATAATTATTCTAAAACATATTAAATCTCTTTGTAATCCTTAAAATTTTTTCAACCTAACTTTAACATTATTTAATAGTTCTTAAATTCATTTTAGCACCGATAATAAGTGAAAGTCGTGTGTTCCAAGAACCAGATTTTTCATTTGGAAACTCAAAACATTGTTTGGTAATTTTTAGCGAATTATTATTTCAACTGAACTTTTTTTTTTCTTAAGCAATTCTTTATTTATAAATATATATAAACTATTTAACAAAAAACCAAGTGTAGAACACAAACCATAAGAGAAAAGTAGTTACTTGGGCCGTAAGATTAAACCGAGCAGAAAGGAGGTAAAGAATGGCGAAGGGAAATGAATCCACAGGCAGTTTTCGGTCGGGCACCAATAACAGCCATTGCAATCGACCAAAAAATAGGGTATCATTTTCCGCTCTTCCTTCATAATTCTCTGCAGGGCACATTGTAAGGTAGTAAATAAAAATAAAGGAAAAAGGGAATGAAAACTGGAGACAAAACTTTTCATCAGGTGAAAATACAGGTGTTTTCATTCAAGTTAAATGAAAATTTATGGTACATATTACCTTTATATATTAAAAAATAAAGCAATAATAGCTAACAACGCCAATTCATCAGTACATAACAAATAAATCGGATAAATGGGACATCCTAATATTCATAAACGAGTTTATTTATTATTTATAACTAATGATGAGAAAAACATCGTAATTAGCTCGTTTTTAGCACAGGAGTAGGGGGGGGGCGAGGTGGCTGAGTGGGTTAGCGCGCGTTGCGTAGCAACAGAAAACCAAATAATTACGAGTTCAAGTCTGGGTGCTGGGGGAGGCTTTACTCGTCATTGATCCCTCTATCACTCAGGAAGGGGTGAACAAAAATAAAATAAATAAAAAGGAGCCTTTATTATGTCAGGAAGAGAAGTCGTGATTATTTTTTTTTTTATTTATCAAGATGTTTATGTAGAAATGTAAATTCTCTCTAACAAGGAAAAACGAAAAACTATAGATCATGTATTATATGTATATGTATATGTATGTGTATTATATGTATCATGTTGTATAGGTATACCTATAAGCTACTGCTTTTCTAATATTACTATGAATATTCGAAAAAAAAAAAGCTAAGAAAAAATGGTGGTTTCAACTTGACTTGTCTTTAACATTTTGATGTAAACTCCAATGACAATATAATAAATCAAGAACATATTGTTTCTAGACCAACTGTCATGCAAGAAGATAATTAGGCCAACTCTACCACATAGTTTTTAACTCACTAATACGATGATAATACAGAGGTTCAAAAAGCACGTATTTACCAAATCAAAAAAAAATTACAGTTCCATACAATGGGTTAAAAAATGTAAATGTGAAAATGTTAAACTTAAACACATTATTAGTAGATTTCCTGTGAATTGCTTAAAAATTTGGAGAAGGAGAAAAAATATAATCAAAATAATAAGATAAATTATTTTCATTTTACTTTCACTTACCTCTATATGAAATAATAAAGAAAAGTATTGCGATCGTGAAAATTTCCGAATTCCAGTTATCAACGGAAATACAAGTTTTAGGATCCCCTTATACATATTTAGCAATGAAAATATAACTAACGACTTGAAAGTTATTAATTTAAATGTATAAGTATTAATTATCTAAGATATAACGGATTAAAGGATAACACATGTTTTATTTTTTTTTTTATACTAAGAGATTATTTATAAATTTCCATCTTTAATATTATTTAAGATGTTTTTAATTCCTGATATTATTAATGAATTGTAATTAATGTATTAGTGAAGTATGTTGAATGACGGAAATATTGTAAAATGTTGAACATATCCCGGCGGTCGAACATCCTACACTACCAAACTTTTATTGGATGTTTATATATTTCACTAAAGTTTATTATATACCTACGTATATGAGCACTCCTTTCAAAGCAAGGGCAACAAATCATTATTGAAACGGATTAAAATATATTTGTATATAAAAACAGAATAACAAATTTAATAAGTGTACCAATTGATTTGTTTTGCTATTTCCTAATAATATGGATATTATAGCTTTTTTCAGTCAAATTCATAATTTTTTCAGTCAAATTCATAATTTTTTCAATCAAATTCATAATTTTTTTTCAATCAAATTCATAATTTCTTCAGTCAAATTCATAATTTTTTCAATCAAATTCATAATTTTTTCAGTCAATTTCATAATTTCTTGTACCCATTTTATACAGTCAATTTAATGAGGTTTTGCTACCAAGAACATAACATTTTTATTAAATCTTGTTGTTGTTTATCCATTTAACGTCATTTTATGTTACTGCGCTTAATCCGACGGTGCAGCGGGAGTCTTTAAGTTTTGCCTATCCAGGTTTACTTAAGATAGGGATCTTTTACCAGTTCCACTTTTTAAATCTTTTAAGAGACACCTCTGGTGTACAAATATAGGGCCATCTGCTGGTTTTTGACTTGCGATCTTAAGCATAGAAGGCTGTTATGCTAGCCACTACTCCACAGGTGACCCTCGATACATTATTCAACAAGGTGTTTGAATCTGCCGGGTTTGACTTTGGACCCGTGACCTTGGACATATTAATCTTTAACACCTTGCTGAATGCATACAGGGTCACCTGTGGAGTAATGGCTAGCGTAACAGCCTCTTTTAAAAGGACAAAATAACCAATGATTTTTACCCCTAGAAGCAAATATAGGGCCATCTGCCAGGTATGAACTCGCTATCTAGTGGATAGAAGATGTTATGCTAGCCACCGCACAACAGGTGACCCTCGATACATTCAACAAAGTGTTTGAATCTGCCCGGTTCGAACCCGTGACCTTAAGCATATTAATCTTTAACACCCTTCTGAATGTATCCAGGGTCACCTGTGGAGTAGTGGCTAGCATAACAGCCTCTTTTAAAGGATGAAATAACCAAGGATTTTTACTCCCTAAAAGCAAATATAGGGCCATCTGCTGGTTTTGAACTTGCGACCTTAAGCATAGGTAGCTGTTATGTTCAGAAATGCGATCCCATGTAGATATTGTGATTTTTCAATATTTAATCGCTGAGTATGTATTCGATTAACTATAATTTCATTTAATATGTATTTTTATTTTTTTTCGGTGTGCTACAGGCCGTTTATACAGGCCGCTCGGTGTAATCTGTTGGGAGATTACACACACGTTACTCGATGAAACTTATGTAGGGTAGGGTCATCATTCCCTAAGTCTATTTTTGTGAGTGGCCACCATTTGGCTGACGGGTCTCACATGCCCTGGAGTGAGAAAAAGTCCCTCCTGGGTTGAGATTCGAAGTCACAACCTTCAGCGTGGGAGACTAGCGCGCTAACCACTCAGCCACGTGCTCCCCTAATATGCATTATTAATAATAGTAATTAAAATAATTAAGCTTTTCATTATTGTGATGAGCACCTACTTATGCAATTCACAAACAAATTATAATTTAAAGTTAGAGGAACAAAATTATCATACAAGGACAATCTTTAGTTAGTTTTATATAACTCATAAAGGTTTTGGTTTTGTTGTGATTACCAAAGATTTGAATGCACAACAACTAAGTGATCTATTAAATCCTTCCAGTAATGCTCAACAGTCAACTAATAATATCCATTACTTTATAATATACATTTGTCAGATTTCACAATTTTGATTAAAAGAAAAGAGAGGAAACATATTTCTTTTCAGGTGATACTTTTTTTTTCCTGTACATTATAATAGTAATATAGATTTATAATATACCATATGAATGCTACTGTTTTCTAAAAAAAATTTATATTATATAAGAAGTTGTATAACAATGGAGAATGCTGAAAAGAGGATATAACTAAGTGATTATTGTAGATAATAATTTATATTATTAGGACCTTTAATATATGTTTCTATACACATGTTTCCATAGAAACTCTCAATTATTTAACTCTAACTAAGTACTATACTACCTTTTATCTAAATCACCAAAATTAAAAATTAGACAGAAACTGACTACATACACATACCTACTTAAACCACTTTGGGCTTACGCTTCACAAGTTTTTGGTTCACCAAAAACGACTCACATACAAAAACTGCAATCATTTCAAACAAAAAGACTCGTGGTACGTAAAAAACCAAACCCTGCATGCGGACTTACAACAACCAACAGTTGACCAACATATCGTTTTCACAGTAAACTTAATGGACACGACAATAGACTGATTAACAATATGTCAATAGCTGAAATGCCAGTCAGAAGAATGCTGAAGAGAAGTTGGATGAGAGACCTCCTCTGCTAAATTAAAGCCTAGGTAGGGGTGCTGCTTGGCACTTACCTACCATGTCTGATCTCACATTTGTACAGCACATTACAGAATTAGATATTTAATAGTTAGGTAATTGTCCATCTGCGGCAGGATAGTTATTTCTTCTTTTTTTTCAGTGATTGAGAGACCTTGGGGTATGGAGTCCCTATTAGAGCTCATCTAATCTCTTAAAAGCGGATACCCAAAATTCAAACAACACGACATCTGTAGGTATTGAACATAAGATCCTTTATGGATTGTCGAGGAACAAGTTCTGAATATCCTAAACACACCATTATAATCATTGCTGATACATTCATCACTGAAAAAATTAGCACATAAGAATATCTGCAAAATTAGTTTTTAATCAAATCAATTTTTTTATTCAGTAATAAAATCACAGTTGGTGAATATGTTAAAGACATTGTTGAAATTTATAAGGCTTATTAAGATTAAGGACAAATAGACTAGGAACTTTTACTTTCACTTACTATATATGCTAAGGGAAAGAATTGCGACCGTAAAAATTTTCGAATTCCAGTTTTCAACGGAAATACACGTTTTAGGGTCCCCTGAGTCCAAATAACCAAGTCCCGTAAAAAGGTCCGTGTGTCCCTGTGTCTGTGTGTAGTAACTCAAGCGCAAAAACCAAAAGTCGTATGGAACTAAAATTTCATATTTAAGACTACTATCAGCCCGAGATGTTACAGCAACTTTTCTAAAATCGGCTGACCGGAATTTCTACTTTATCTTATTCATTTAGCATCTTGTTACGATTTTCTCAAAAACGGCTCTAACCTTTTTTATTAAACTCGCTATATCGATGTAAAATTAAATAGGCTTTAATATCATGTAGGTTTCATTCTGATTGAAATAGTCTAATGGGCTTAAATGCCGATATTTCTTCCTCTAAAGTACCTTTAATTTTGTATATTCTATAAAAATAACCATATCATTACCATTGATAAAAAACAGGTAAATATATAAGTTGAACGAATTCGATATCCAAATAAGTGAGAAAACCAATTAAATTGTTTTCTCTACTACAGGTTGTTGTTTTGATTTGTTTGTTGTTTCTTTTTCTTTGTTTTATTAATTGTTATTGTTTTGTATATATTTGAATTTATTCATTTCCGATTTTATGTAATTTCACTTTATCATTATTTCCTGTATACATTGTATGAATGTGTATCACATCACTATTACTACTGTTCATTATGAAACAAATTGTAATAAATCTCAATAAACAAAAAAAAAATTAAATTTTTGTCATGCAATTGTTTCATCAATTGGTCACTGATGGCGCTGTCATCGCCGGACGCGACAGAGGGTTTATTCTGATTGAAATCGTCTGACGCGGCTTAAATGGCGATATTTCAAAAGTTCTTTCTCTAAAGTACCTTCAGTTTAGTACTTTTTATTAAATTCACCATATCATCTGATTATTAAATCTACGAAACTGGTAAATATATAAGTTGATCGAATTCGATAACCAACTAAAGATTTTTTTTTTAATGCAAATTTTTCTTTATATTTTTTAATGCAATTTTTTGTATTTTAACATAAGAACAGTAATATACATGTATACATATACCGTAGAAATGCTAAAAAATTTAGAAAAAATATTATCGTACACATACTATTGTAAAATTTAACGGAGAGTAATGAAAAGCCGATAAAACAAACTGGTTGTCGTAGATAATAATATAATTGGTTATTTAATAAAACACATGTTTCTTTTAAAATCCAATGTTAATAATTCTTTGATAATTTATTTTCGATTATAAATTTGTTTTATAATTCATCAAATTGATATCAATAACGAAGGTAGTTAAAGTCGTGTGTTGCGCGCACCAGATTTTTTTTCTTCGAATTCTGACCCCCATCAGCAATCACATTGCACGATCGACTGTTCTTTGTATTGAAATAATTTCGTGAGTATTTTCCCAAGTCGTATCATTAAATGACAATCATAAATAGTTCATATTATCAAATCCGAATAAGAATTCCCTCAAAGGTTTCAATGCTCATATTGAAATCCGTAATAATAAGAACTGATATAACCTGATGGACTTATTCCAACCTGAATAAATTACTACCCTACGATCATTATGATAATTTATTATTCTGAACTGAAAACAATTAGCACAGCAACCTCAATTCGGAGTATGTTCATGAATATTTGGTCGCCAATCAAGGCTTCCACTTACAATTCGGCTATGCAATTCCCAGCGATACCAATTGCAGGGGACGGAATATCATGATATTACGGAAAAAATCGGAGATTGATAGTATTGATTAAGAGATATTTTAGAAAATTAATTAACATTATTTTCAATTTTATTATTTTCAAACCTGGACGACACACCAGACTTGCTATTCCATTTTAATAATTTTCATCCAAATTTTAAATTTTCTCACACAAATCCTTTAAAGTATTCAAATAATTACTACAACGTTAAAATATGGGCGAAATCCCTCAGTGAAGAAAAAATGGCTGAATATTTGAATTCAAATTACTTATCACTATAGATATGTCCTCAATGCGAGCCTGCGTCACTCATTCTGATATACATATACATGTATATGTATTCCTTATTGAATTTTGATTTTGTCAATTACTGTTTCTTACTGCGTACTGTTTCACTGTTTTTTATATATATTTATTTTTTTAATATTTGGGTATTATATAATTTAATTTTGTATTTACATGCCTTAATTTTATATTGGGTATATATGAATCTCTATTCCTTACAGTTTTTTGGATTAGTCAGTTGATGTTTCTTACTGTGTATTGTGTTACTGTTTCTTCATAATTTTATTTTTATATATTCTTTAAGTATGATGTTTCTTACTGTGCAGTGTGTTACTGTTTCTTCATAATTGTATTTTTATATATTCTTTAAGTATGATGTTTCTTACTGTGCAGTGTGTGTAAGTATTGTACTGTGTAACTGTTTGTTATTGTACTTTTGTTGAACTGCCGCAGATGAACAACCTTTCCCACACACGGGCTCGCCTTAGTGGGATAGTGACTTCTACTTACACTGTAAAATGTCTGTATTTTGATTTAAATAAAGAAGTTATTTTTTAAAAAAATGAAAGAATTGAATATTAACTAAATACATAGAACTTCTCTTCTTATTTATAAAAATATTTATCAATAATAATTATATTATTTAATCTTGAATACAAAGTTTCAAGGTCTTGCTTCATCTTCGCGTGCAATACAAAAAAAAAATTATTTTCATGACATTATCAATAATTATGCCACTTATAAATTCATTTGAAAAGGTTATTAAAAATCATCATATAATTAAATACCTTGAAACACTCTCATAATTATGTGTAATTTTTATCATTTTCTACAAAATTGTCTACTATTTTTTTCACACTCTTTTCTCTTCGTTTTACCCCTACCTCTCAAAATTCACATCTTATGCACTATAATCTAGAACCTAGTCATCAATAGTTGTTCAATACGATATATTGCATTCAGTTCTTCCTCGTATATTGGTTTATCATATTTATAATCAAGTAACAGATTATAATAGATGTAATTACACCAAAAATCGGTTATTAATGAAAATAAAGAAAAATCGAAAAAATCAAGTCAACGCGATGAACAAAGTGCAAAAAAAAACAACATTATAATTAAAAAATCATCTTATATAATCAAGCCACAACTTATTAGAGATGTGATTCCCAAATAACTCGGTCATTATTGATGATAATGATAAAACGTAAAGTTTTCTGGAATCAGGAAATTTTATTTGAATTATATAAATGAAAATCGAAAGAAAAGAAAATGAAATAGTAATGCAGTCCTGTATAAATGTTTTTGGTTTATTATTTTCAAAAATCAACTTTTGTAATCGACCAAAAAAATAAAAAATTACCCCAGCTCAAAATTTGAGAGCTAACGTTTTAAGATTCGTAGAATCCGAATAACGAATAAAAAGAAAATCCGTTTACATAATAAATAAATTAATAAATACAAAAATCGTTTTGAATTAGTCATCATATTAGTTAATTGCCTATCAAAAGCCTTATAAACAGTTATACCCTAATATTGTTATTTGGAAATAATAAACCATTGTGTAATAATTTGCAGCGTTTTTTAAATTTTAAATGAGCTTAAATTTTATTGATTAAAGTTTAATTTATTTATTTAGATGTATAGTTGTTATTGATATTTTTGACGTTTACTTTATAATTTGCAGTGTTATCTATATCTTTGGTTCATTATTTTCAATAATGAACTTTTGTAAGAGAAAAAAAAAATTTTTAAAATATAACCCCCCTCAAAATTTGAGGACTCATGTTTCAAGATATGTAAAATCCGTATAATAAATTTTTTAAAAATCAGTTTGTCCGCGGTATTTTTCCAAGGACGTTCATATCAGCTAATTATTTTTAAAATGGCGACCTATTAAAACTGTAATTCGAAAAATTTCACGATCGCAATGCAATACTTTCCCTTACTATATATTTTATATATAGAAGTGAAAGAAAAAATATATTGATTTTTAATTAAGTTGTCTTTTTAAGTTTTACCCCTATGAAGTGGACCTAATTTGACTCTAGGTTCAACTCCTTCCATGAAAAACTCCATTCTCACTCTAACTCCCTAGTTTTACACCTAGCTCCACATCGATTCCTGATAAGAAGATGGCCGAGAGACCTGATTTAGAAGTGATCTCAACAAGCGTATCATACAATTATATTTTTTTTTTTTTTCGTCAAATTTGCATAAGATATTTATTTTTAATAAAATTGTAACTTAAAAAAAATATATGTAATCTGCCAATCAAGAGTTTTTCTATGACCCGGTATTTTCCTATTTTCATAGTTCTTCACATTTGTTATAATTTTATATTAGATAATGGTTTGAATTTCAATAAATGCAGCAATTAAAAAACGATTAACCTTGATAAAATTAATTCCATGGATAGCCTGATTGCTTGCAAAATGCAAGAAGACTATTGATAAGTACTGATTAAACGGGAATCCATTAATTATATTTAAAAAAAAAAAACAGTTTTAATTTTTTCTTGGTTCTAAGAATATCTCTATAAATAAAATGATGTGATTCTTGATTACCGCGAACTCCTTAAAATAAAATTCGCACAAGGTAAATTCTAAATCGTTCAAACAATAATTAATAATAGGCTTAGCGAACCCGAAGGTTCGATGCCGATACCACCAAATTCCGCCTACACAGAGTCGTCCAATCTTTACCGTTCAAGCCCCCAAGAGGCCAAACAATGCTTTCTTAAATACGTGTACAAATGGCACTATAGTCACATTGCAGCCGTGCGAAGCAGGAAATGGCCGCCAGTTTGCTAAGTAATAATAATAATTATATTGTATGCTGTATAATAATATTGTTTGTTAAATAATAAATATAAATAATGTATTTGGATAAAAAAAAAGTATGAATGCATAATTTTGTATTAACATTGGATGCGTTTCTGTATGTTTATTCATTTAACGTCACTTTATGTTCCTGCGGTAATCAAACAATATTTAGAGTTAGTGTTAATTCTAAATTTTGTAAGTACATGTATTATTAAGATAGGGATCTTTTGTGACATGATTGGTAGATTCATCTAACGTTCCCTCCGTAGAACGGCATACTACTTATTTTACTTTCTCGAAAAAATCCAAAGGCCTTCTGCCGGGTTCGAACCCGCGGCCTTGAGTATAGAATGCGGTTATGCTATCCCTTAAACCTCAGGTGACCCCACTTTGGATCCTTTCAACTTTACATTTTCATACAGCACACAACAAACATTCATATTCATACAAAAATAAATATTATTGTATTCAAGAGTTAGCTTATTTATAATATAAGAGGAATTTATGTTCTTATTAGCCCTCAATATAGTCGAGTTCCTCTGAAATTGGTTCGGCTGATCAGGATGACAATGGATGACACATGGTGCACTGTACGCAATCAAACGGACCTCTCTCCACAGTTCGAAACTGCAAAAGGTGTTAGGCAGGGTGATGGCCTCGCCTGTTTGTTGTTCAATTTGGCTTTGGAAAAGGTAGTGCGCGATTCAGGGATACAGACTTCGGACACTATCTTCAATCGGCTGGTCCAAATTCTCGGCTTTGCTGACGACCTGGACATTGTCGCAAGGTCATTTGAGTCCTTAGAAGATGCTTTCCTCAGGTTGGCGGAGGCAGCGAAGGATATGGGGATGCACATCAATCAGGAGAAGACAAAATACATGAGAGCTGGGCCGGGAACAGAGACTACAGACCGACATTCTGTGATAATGGGCCCATTTGCGTTCCAGAGCGTTGACCAATTTGTGTACCTCGGATCAGTAGTAAATAGTGGAAATAGGATCTCCGGGAAACAAGTCAGCGTCTCCTAAAAGCCAACAGGTGCTATTTTGGCCTCAGAAAGCACCTGAGAAGTGCCTACCTCACCCGTCGCACAAAGTGCCTTTTGTATAAGACCCTCATTAGGCCCGTCTTAACTTATGGATCTGAGACGTGGACCCTCACTGGTAAAGAGGAGAGGGATATCCTCATATTTGAAAGAAAAATCTTAAGAAAGATATTTGGGCCAGTTAAGATCGGGGAAAGCTGGAAGCGGAGGACAAACTTGGAGATCTACCGGATCTATGGCGAAGCTGATGTGATGAGGTTAATCAGCTTAGAAAGACTGCGATGGGCTGGCCACGTAGTACGGATGCCAGACGATAAAATTCCCAAAAAGCTGCTGGATGGGAGGCTCCACCGGACAAGGAGAAGAGGAAGACCTCGGCTTAGATGGGAGGACACCGTTGCCAGGGATGCTCTTCGTCTACTTGACGCCCGCAACTGGCGAGCGGCTGCTCAAGACCGAACCACCTGGCGAAGACTTATTGAGGAGGCCAAGGACCACATCGGTCTGTAGCGCCACGGATGATGATGATGATGATGCATTTCTGTAAGTTTATTCATTTAACGTCACTTTATGTTCCTGCGGTAATCAAACAATATTTAGAGTTAGTGTTAATTCTAAATTTTGTAAATACATGTATTATTAAGATAGGGATCTTTTGTGATATGATTGGTAGATTCATCTAACGTTCCCTCCGTAGAACGGCATACTACTTATTTTGCTTTCTCGAAAAAATCCAAAGGCCTTCTGCCGGGTTCGAACCCGCGGCCTTGAGTATAGAATGCGATTATGCTATCCCTTAAACCACAGGTGACCCCACTTTGGATCCTTTCAACTTTGCATTTTCATACAGCACACAACAAACATTCATATTCATACAAAAATAAATATTATTGTATTCAAGAGTTAGCTTATTTATAATATAAGAGGAATTTATGTTCTTATTAACCCTCAATATAGGTAAAATTAACTGTTCATAATATTTGCCGATTTTTCACATTAATTTTTGGTATATTTTTAAAACTGAATCTCAAAGAAATACCAAGAAAAAATATATATTACACAAAAAAATAATAGCCATATTTCTTATATTGTAATATTCACTTTATCTAGAATTTTTGATACATTTTTGTTATAAAGTTCATTAATATTTATTAGTATCTCTATTTTATTTTATTTCATTAAACTACTTGTTACATCCTAAATATATCGGCAAATTTAAAATTTTAATTAATTAATAAACTTTTTAAAAAATAGATTACAAAATGATTTGGCCTGAACCAGTTATCAATCTTTCCATGACAAACTCCACTCTCACTCTAACCAACTAGTTTCAATCCTTGCTTCGTCTTCCATTCCTGGCAATCCTGCGAGGCGTCTGTAAAGAAGATGGTCTCGAAACCTTCTAGTTTAGATTACAAAATAGAGTGCTGCCATGGGCAATTTCTCTTCATGTATTTTATCTCATAACTCATTTACTTGATTTACTAACCTATACAGTTGTAAATATCAATAAATAAATTATTTAAAAAAATACCACAAATAACCCAATTTAATTTTGTGCGATATAGTTTAACCTCATATTTTAGTTTCTTTTCTTTTATAATTTTTTAGGAAGTTTTATTTAATATTTCACACTCAAAAAAACACTCCTTAACTTCCTTTTATTACACATTTATTTTTCTTCACAATTTATTTCATAGTTTTTCTACGTTTCTGTGTTCTTTCCCCATTATCAAGACATTTTTTAAAACAAACATCACATTATATACCATTTCTAGCTTACTGCTATTCGCCCTCTTAGATATTTATTGGCTAACTGTTTCTATTATTTATGTTAATATAATTAAGAAATAATAGAAACGGTTAGCCAATAAACATCTGAGAGGATGAATAGCAGTAAGCTAAAAATGGTATATAATGGGTTGTATGTTTTATAATATATTTTATTGTTTTTTACAGCTGTATATACAAATACAATAAATAAAATGGCTGAATTACAATAACAGGCAAGATTAGACATGTAAAGAATCTAACCAGTGGTAGTACTTCAAGTTTATTTTATGAGCAGGTCTCGAGGCCACCGTCTTTTCAGGCGCCTCGGAGGATCACCGGGAATAGATGTAGATGAGAGGTTACGGACAAGCGGGTTTGAATGGGCAGGTAGTTTGGAATTAAAGGAGGTGTATCTATCGCGGGCCAGTGGGATACTTAGGTCTCTGTGGATGAGTTTATTAGTTACAAAGTAAGGAGCATTGAGAATTTTTCGTAGGATTTTGGATTGCAAGGATTGGATGCGGGAGGAATTTGATAGTTTAGTGGACCACCATAGCTCAATACCATAGGTCCAAATAGGTCGGATAATCGTGATGTAAATGAGTTTTTTGTAGTAAATAGAGAGTTTTGATCGTTTGTCTAGTGAGTGTTGTAGTAGGCGGTATCTGCAGGCAGTTTCTTGTCGTTTCAGTCTAGTGTGAGGATTCCAAGTAAGGCGCTTCGCTGTATGTTAAAAAGTCTTAATAATAGGAAAAGAACCCAGAAACGTAGAAAAACTATGTAATAAATTGTGAAGAAAAATAAATGTGTAATAAAAGGAAGTTAAGGAGTACTTTTTTGAGAGTGAAATATACCTAATACTATGTAATAACTTATATTTTAATGTTTTAAGATGAGTAGATTTCAAAAATTGAAGAAAATTTCATATATCAGTCATGTGCAGGCTTCCTACTTTGAGAGTTTTTTTGAGATTTGGCAACAGTCACATCTCACCTAAGGGGGATTCTTGAATCTCGACTTTGTCATATTTCATTATCGTTATTTTCCTTCAAAACTGCGAGGTCAATTCGAGGTTTTTATTTTATGGGTACGTATTTATAAATCAAAATATGGGAGGGGAGGGGGGTGGTCGAGCGTGTTAGCACGCGTTGCCTAGCAACAGATAACCGAAAAAGTTAAAACCAAATAATTACGAGTTCGACTCTCGTGCTGGGGGATTTTATCTCGGCATATATCCCCCGCCCTCACCCCCTGGCCCGAGAGAACCACCCCCGTATAGCCTTCAAAGGCGAGGTAGGGGTGTACAAAAAAAAAAAAAAAAAAAAAAAAAAAAAAAAAAAAAAAAAAAAAAAAAAAAAAAAAAAAAAAAAAAAAACGTACGTATTTATGAACATAGTGGGAAAATTTAGTATATTTTGGAATCGATGTAACAAAGATTTGGAACGAAAATCCATATAAACGGTTATGGTATATTGTTTTCAATAATGAGTATATATAATTGACAAAATTATATTTTAATTGTATACAAAAAGGAGATCATTAAAAAAAAAAAATCTATACTGAACAAATATTAGCGAAGATATAACAAACATATTTTGCATAGCACTTAAAGTCAAAGCAATAAGGAAAGTCGTAAACATTGACAAGCCAGAAAATTTTCATATTTTGTATCTTAAAACAATTATAAGTATTGAACCTTGTTAAATAAGTAAAAAATATTTGTATGTTATTTTCCTAACAACTTATTATTTAACCACATATAAAATAATAAATTATATTTATTTTGGTTCTTGTGTTATCATAATTTGACGCTGGACAACCTCACATTCACAGAACACATAAACTAGCAAAGAGATAATGCCGAAATAACAATTTACCCCACTTTCTCTGGTCATAAAGAAAAAAATTGGTGCTGGCAACACACGACTTTCACTAACCTCGACTATTAAATTAAATTTAAAAATTATTAAATAAACTTAAGGTTGAAAAAAGTTTTAATTTAATTTAAATAAAACGTTTACTCAATTTCGTTAGAAACATGTGATTTAGATTAAATAATATAACATTTTTAAATTGAGACGTTGATTTCCAAAAGGTACTAAAGGACATTTTTTACGAAATTGATTTTTTTACATATTTGTATTCTCATCATTTAGTTTTATCTAAATATTCTATTTTATGTTATCTTATGAATTCTCAATTCCTTAAAAAACGCGATTTAGAAATGCGGTCATTTTCTAAAAGTACTAATTACGCATTTATTTTCCTTCCAAATCATACTAAAAAAAAAACATTTCATAACTTTAATATGATGTTATTATTATAGTAAAAAAATAATTCTAAATTTTAAGGCAAAAAGACCTAAATTAGCTAGTTTAATAATATAGTAATGAGAGATTTTCGCGCTTTCTGTAAAATTTCCTAGAATGGATATAGTACTTTTTGGAAATCAACGTCTCAATTGTCAGGTATAATAATCAGTAATAATTTTAATAAATTGCCATATTCCTCACTCTCTATCACCTTTTACAACTTTTTGTAAAGATAATATTGTTTCTAAAATATTTGCCTTCTCAACGCAATAGCACGTCTATATTACTACTCTTTTAATCGAAAAATACAAAATTATTTTTAAAAACTATTTTTTTTTTTTCTAATTTATCCTTTAGTTGAATATCTTATCCGTTTAACTTGTATATTTAGCTGTTGTTTATCAATGTCTTCAGACTATTTCAATCATAATGAAATCTAAATTATCTTAAAGCCCATGGAATTTTACAGCGATACGGCGAATTTAATCAAAATCGTTAGAACGGTTTTTGAGAAAATCGTTACAGGTGCAAAATGCATGGTAGCCGATTTTATTGAAAAAGGTTCTGTAACATCTCGAACGTATAGTGGTCCAAATATGAAATTTTAGTTTTGTACAATTTTTCGTTTTCGTGATGAACATGATCTTTTGGACTCAAAAACCGGAATTCGAAAATTTTTATGATCACAATGTTTTTCCTTAATATCGAGGTAAGTAAAAGTAAAAACTATTAATTGAGCTACGAAATTAAAAATATAACTTCCTGCATTTAGACTAAACAAAATTCATCAATTTGCAGAAATAAAGAAAGTTTTATGATAGTATAAATGATTTTTAAAAATTCATTAAAAAAGAAAATATTATAGGTACTCAAAATATTCTGTAATTTTTTACTAATTGTTTTATTAAGGTTCTGGTGTATATTTTTGTAATATTACACCTCATTTTTTAAAAAGAAATTCTTTCCACTGAAAAATTGTATATGCTATCAGATATATATATATATATATATATATATATATATATATATATATATATATATATATATATATATATATATATATATTATCATGCATACACATTATATATGCACCTAAAAATTGTAGAAATGAATAAAATGTTTAGAAAAATTAGAAGCTTGGAGAAAAATGCCTAGATTTTTGGCAGACAATTTCAACGATGGTGGAATTATAAGATTAAAATCCAATATATTGCGACAACTTCTGCAACACGAAATAACTCTCTGGTTTTATAAGTGAATAAATGTTCTATTAATGGTTGATTCTCTCTGAAATGTAAGATCTGAACCGTTTGGTTTTAATTCTTATTGTTTTAATTTTTTTTTTCATAATTTAAACGATTAAAAAAAAAAAAGTTGTTCAAAATCTTTTTTGGACTGTATAAATTTTGTAAGTCGATAGAAAAAAAAAATTACTCAACAGAAGAATATTTTGCATTCTAAAATATTTATTTTGAAATTGATATTAAAATAGAAATTTTAGCATAATTCGTTGTAGCTTAGAAAAATAAAATCTAAAAAACACGAGAATCAAAATTTTAAATATAAATTAAAATTTAAAAAATATGTTTATTTTGAAGGAAAAAATATGCTATAGAATGAATTTTGTAACATGAAAGTTAGACATTCTAAATAAGCTATCTGATATTATACGTTCTTAATTCTAAAATAGATAAATATTAGAATTAAGCAGGAACACATCTTATTATATCATTTAAAAAAATATACAATTATTAAAATTTGAAAAAAAGTTTATTTTTAATGTCGATATTTTGTGCATTTTCAAAGCATAAAAGGTTCTTTTTTTTTTTTTGTAAATTCAAATTAATTTAAATAAATGTTTTGAAATAATACATTTTTAATTAGTAACTGACTGGGAAGTCATGTTGTTATTTGACAATACACGTATATTAATAATAATGTTATTAATGTACTTACATCGCATGTGAAACAGTTATATGGACATATTTTAAATAAGTAAACTTTAAAGACCAATTAAAAATATCTAATACAATAAATAAAGGTATAAAACATAACTCGAATTTTGAATTGAAATATAGGTACGAAAGCTATGACTCAATCTCCCACAACCTGAGAGACGTCAGGAGAAGCCTTCATCGTTTTGTTTTGTATTGATAAGAGTACAGAAGTTTAAAATAGTAAGTATATATATGTTATCGAATAGAAAATACAAAAATCTGCTAAGAAGAGACTTACGATTTTTACGTATTACGAGTTTCTCTATAATTTTTAGTAGTGTCTTACAATATTTTAGTGAATTCGAGCAAGTCGGTTTAGTACGCTTGCGTGAAACAGAATCCCGCTTCACATGAGAAAAATCAATGACCAAATTTCAAAAAAAATTATTTAAGGTAAATCATAAATTTCAAGTCCCGTTTAAAAATGCATAACCGCAAAGTTCTTTTTACCTGTTTTGATATATAAGAAAATTAAAAAAAAAAAAAAAAAAAAAAAAAGAACAAAAAATAATATGATGTAGATGTCATTTTTTTCGGTGAATATTAATTTTTTGTTAATGATAACTTACCATTTTATTTATTATATTATTTTGCCTATTTAAACACTAGAAAACATACATCTTCAATCCTATATTTTTTTATTTTATGATTGTATTTTATTACGTTTTTGACAACTTGATATTTTACAACTGACAGATATTTAATAAACGTGTCAACAACCTCAACATGTCTAGATTCACTTTATTATTATGATTTTAATTAATATTGTTTTGATATTTTTTTTTTTTTTTTCCATGGGCATATACCATATATATATGTGTGTGTGAGTGTTTTTTTTTAATATTTCAGATGTTATGTATAGTATGATTGTTATATACACCTAATTTAATGTAGCATATTACACATGACTTTTTTTTCTTTTTTTAGTTATAGTAAACGTTTCTTTACTTTATTAATAAAAATATCATATCTGCTATTATTTTGATATATAGTTTATTAATTTTTTTTTTTAAATATCCTAAATCATTTATTTTGGAAGATATATTATAACTATCTTTTAAATTTGTTTTTTCTTCTAAAATTATTTATCAAATATTCAAAATATTTGAAAAATAGAAATAAAATAAACGATACAAAATAAAACGCTTTATAGGGTTAATATTTTTATTAAATATATATTACTTTAAATTTGAGTGTTTTGAACTATTTTTTTTTTTAAATAGGTCTTTAACTAATAAAAAATAAAATAAATACAAGTACCAAAATTCAAGATATAAAATAGTTAATTATATATAGGGGTGTAAAATGTTTTTTTTAATCACCAAAAAATATCAAATACATAAATAAAGATTACCAAACTTGAACCATGACGTGTAATTTAAGCATATAAGTTCTTATAAGTACTTATAAAACTTCATATATTAAAAAATATATAAAATATTTGCCGCAAATAAAAAAAAAAAAAAAAAAATTAAATTAAAAGTATTTATTTTTTATTTGATTCAGGTTGATGTATTGTATGTATGTATATGTATTATTTTTTTAAGAGAGGGATAATTTTTTTTTAATTAAAAATTAAATTTTGAATAAAATCTGAACAATATTTATTATTATTATTATTATTATGACTGACCTAGGCTTTGGGCTGCCGTGTTTCTTAGATCTACTCTAGTCGACGAGCTGACAGCGGCGTCCTCGAAGGTAGTTGGGGCATGACTGGCCTCCCAGCGCCTGCAGCGGCACCTACCGGCCTATAGCCCAACTAGTCTCTGTCAAAAGTGGATATCCAGATCATGTAATATTTATGTATTTCCCTCAATATCATAAACAAGTCCGTTTCATTTCGATTAATATTAAAACAGGTCCCAAAAATTTGTTTTTAATCAGCCAAGAAAACAACTTTGAGTATTCCTTCATAGAAAATTTATATTAAAAAATCTAGTGCGGGCAACACACGATTTTCAATTACCTCCATTTTTAAAATCAATGAAAGGATTTTCTAATACAGTTAGATATTAAAATACGTGAAACTATTAAAATTTAAATTACGTGAAACCATTAAAGAAATAATAAAATTGAATTTATATAGAAACATGTGTTTTATTAATAAATCTATTATATTATTATCGAAAATAATCATATTTATCGGCTTTTCATAACTCTTTATTAACTTTTACAAGTTTCTTCATTAGATAATTATACGTTTATATTACTGTTGCTATGTTCAAAATAAAAAAATTGCATTAAAAAAATATGTTTTCAGTTTTCTCCTTTAGTTAGATCTTGAATTCGTTCAACTTATATATTAATGTGTTTTTCATTGGTGGTAACAAGATAATATATTTATTTTTACAAAATCTACAAAATTAAAGGTACTTTACAGGAAAAAAAAAAAGTAAAATATCGGCGCTTAAGCCCTGTCAGACCATTTTAATCAGAATGAAAACTACATGATATTAAAGCCCATTAAATTCGACATCGATATAGCGAGTTTAATCAAAATCGTCGGAACCGTTTTTGACAAAATCGAAAAAAAGGTGCAAAATGCATAGTATAAAGTGGATCTTCTGGTAAGCTCATATTAATGAAAAAGGTTTTGTAACGTCTCGAGCGCATATTTGTCTTAAATATGAAATTTCAGTTTCTTAGGGCTTACCGTTTCCGCCCGGGAGTTACCACCACGTAGGGAGACCTTTTTGCGGGACTTGGTTATTTGGACTCAGGGGACCCTAAAACGTGTATTTCCGTTGAAAACTGGAATTTGAAAATTTTCACGATCGCAATACTTCCCCTTACTATATATAATAAGAGAAAGTAAAATGAGTGAAAACATTAAAGAATAAATTAAATTGAATTTCTTTATAAACATGTGTTTTATTGATTATTTAATAATAATTTATTATTACCTAAAACAATCAGTTAGTTTTATCGGCTCTTCGTTATTCTCCATTACTTTTTACAACGTTGTGCATGAGATAACATTTTTTCTAAAATCATTAGCTTTCCAACGCAATATTATACATATAAATTACTGTTCCTTTGTTCAAAAACAAAAAAATGCACTAAAAAAATATTTTTTCAGTTTTCTCCTTTAGTTGTATATCAAATTCTCTCAACTTGCATATTTATCTGTTAATTACCAACGCTAACAAGATCATATGGTAATTTTTATATAATCTACAAAATTAAAGGAACTTCAGAGGAAGAAAATTTAAAATATCGGCATTTAAGCTCTGTCAGACTATTTCAATAAAAATGAAACCTATATTATAGTAAATCCCATTAAAATTTACATCGATACGGCAAGTTTAATCAAAATCGTTAGAGCCGTTTTTGAGAAAAAATTAAAAAGATGCAAAATGAATAAAGCAGCACATCCAGTCAGCCGGTTTTATTGAAAAAGTTGCTGTAACATCTCGGGCGTATAATTTTCGTAAATATGAAATTTCAGTTTTGTATGATTTTCCGTTTTTATGCTAGACTTACCACACACACACACATGAGACCTTGGGTCATTTGGACTTGGTGGACCCTAAAATGAGCATATTTCATCTATAAGTAAGTAAAAATAAAAATTATTTTTCAGCTTTGAGGAATAAATTCGTTCTAATATGGAAATTGTTTTAGCAGCTTAAAATCATTAAAAAGAAGAAAAAAAAAGAATGTAAAGTTGAACGTGTTCCCATGGGAACTTCCACATAAAATATGGATACAAAATCTAATATGTTTCAATATATTTGCTAATACGGGTCGGATGATAATGGTTTTACTTTCATGTGGTTAGAAATTTGATTATCTTTCAAAATAGTACTTATAAAATATTTTTCTATCACATAGAAGACGAATTTTTCCAAACCTAGCCTTATTACACACCTAGACGGTAAGACGAACCTTAAGGAAAAATTTCAAATTCACAACCTTCGCCACTTTTGAGATACTGCGCTAAACGAAAAACTGAATGAATACTGACTTTCTAATATAAATGTGGAAAATATATATATATAATTAACTAACTATAAAAATATTGAGTCAAGTCATCCTTCGATCGTGTGTCAGTCCTAGGTAATGTACAGAGTTTGTCAGAGGAATTTGGTTGTTGTCGATAAAAATTGGTGGGCAAGTGATTCGTCGTAGTGTGAACGTCACGTGTTTTGATTTGTCGTGATTTAAACGAATTTTCCAAAGATTTTATCAATTTTGTAGTATCATCAAGTGATTTTGTAGAGTCAGCGAGGCCAGTATGGGATCGCCGTTTGGTGTTAGAATTGCATTATTGTCCGCGTAAGTAGCAATCAATGTGGTGGGGTGAGTTGGTATGTCGTGTGTGTATACAATGTATAGGAGAGGAGCAAGTATCGAACCTTGCGGTACTCCTGCCAAGACTGGTCGGATTGAAGAAGTTTCTGAGCCCTGCCGAACAGAGAAAAGCCTATCGAAGAGGAAAGAGTGTATAATAAGATATTACGTGTAAGGTAGTACGTTCTTAAGTTTAATGAGAAGCCCCTCGTGCCAGACTTTATCAAACGCTTGGACAACATCCAAAAATACCCCAGTTGCGTATTGCTTTTTTTCTAGTGCTCCTACAATGAAGTCAGTAACTCTGTGTAATTGATGTTTCGTTGAGTGTGACCTGCGAAAACCGAATTGATGGTCAGGTATTATTTTTTGCTCAGTCAGTATGTCAACCAATCTTTTATAAAGTAATTTTTCAAAATGTTTAGAGCATATCGGAAGGAGACTAATAGGCCTGTAAGAGGAGGGTTTGTACATGTCTTTATCTTTTTTGTGGATATAATTAGTTGACCGTTGAGAATTACTGAAGGAATTAGTCCGGGTAGCGGTCATTAAATGAAACAACTGAATAGTTTTAGCAGGCAAACAATAAAATAGTTGAAACTATTCAGTTGTTTCATTTAATGACCGCTACCCGGACTAATTCCTTCAGTTATGGCTTTATCTTTTTTGTGTATCATTTTTATGATTGAGTATTTCCACTGTACTGGGAAATTAGCTGTCCTAAGTATACAATTGTATATTGTCGTGAGGAATACTAGAGCTTTCTTGGGCATCATTTGGAGCGCCTCGGCAGTTATTAAATCATAACCTGGGGCTTTTCTTTTAGGTAAGTGTCTGATTTGTTTTGCGACTTGTGAAGGAGTCAATGATGTAGGAGGTAGTTAGTGTTAACTGTAGTGAAATGTCCAGAGTATTTTTAACTAAGTTTTCATGTTCTGTATTAGGGTAGTCAGTCGGTGGTATAAAAACAGAGGAAAGATGATCAGCAAAAATTTCGGATTTTTCTCTATCTAACACGGCCCATGAACCATATTCTTTTCGCAGTGGTACTGACACCTGTCGCTGTTTCAACAATTTCTTGGTATGCTTCCACGAGCTTCCATCGTCAGTTGATAGGTTGTTTAAATAGGCATCGTAGTTAGCTCGGTTGATTTTTTGTATTTGTCGTTTAAGTTCGTTGTTCAGTCTGTTGAAGTGTTTTCTGTCTGAAGGAAGTCTGTTAGTCTGCCATACCTCACGGGCTCTTCTCTTTGCTGTGATCAAGTCCCTTATATATTGAGGGTATTTTGGCAAATGATCTAATCTTGATGTTATCTTCTGAGATGATGACCATGCTGCTCTTTGGACACATTTAGTAAATGTTTCCACCGCTTCTTCTAATTCGGCTTCTGTTTTGATGGACATAGGTATTGAGAGAACTGTTCTTTACTTTTATTTTTTGAACTGTTCTTAAGTTCAAAAAATAAAAATTGCATTAAAAAAATATGTTTGAAGTTTTCATAAAAAATACAAAATTGAAGGTACTTTAGAGGAACAAATTTGGAAATATGGGCATTTAAGCCCTGTCAGACTATTTCAATCAGAATGAAACCTACATGATATTAAAGCCCGTCCAATTTTACACCGATATGGAGAGTTTAATCAAAATCGTTAGAGCCGTTTTTGAGAAAATGGTTAATAGGTGCGAAACGCATTGTATGAAGTGGCTCTTCTGGTTAGCTGATTTTGGTGAAAAAGTTGCTGTAACATCTCGGGCGTATAGTTGGTCTTAAATATGATATTTGTTTCATTTGACTTTTAGTTTTCGCACTGGACTTATCGCACACACACACTGACCTTTTCGCGCGACTTGGTCATTTGAAATCAGGGGACCCTAAAACTTGTATTTCCGTTGAAAACTGGAATTCAAAAATTTTCACCACCGCAATACTTTCCCTTACTATATATTCTATAATAGGTAAGTGAAAGTAAAAAATATATATTAGTAACATAACATTTAAAAAAAAAACAAATTTAACAACCTTCTTTGGTGAACTTGGTTGAAAATATAATTTCCCCATACAGATGCTCAAATTTAATATACTTTGTAGATTACAAATCACCTGAATAATGGAAATCCTGCACTTGGAGTACAGGAGTGGGCCTGAAAGCCACTTATCCCTTATCAGAATACACATCAGTAAATCCAAACTTTAATTTTCAAGATAAGGATAAAAGTTATAAATACTGGGTTGTAGAATAAGTTCCTAAGGTTTTTCAACATTTCAATTCAATTCTCTCTGTGTTTACAAAATCATGTTTAATTGGTCAATAATGTTTACATATTCTAAAAAAATGATTGGTTAAGGTGCATTTAGGCATCAGTTTCAACCGAGATTCCTTATGTTTAAGTGATATTTTGCTTGCTCAAAATGAGAGAGAAAAAAAAAATCATTACCGTCAGTTATTGATTCTTTTATTTTCGGAAAGGAAAATCCGCTTAGGTGAAAACACCGTCCGTAAGTGGTTTGAACGGATCAGAACCAGAAATTTAGAAGCTCCTTGGCTGACTCCTGAACTGAAGGATCTGATGAAAAGAAGAGAAGCAGCTAGACGTAAATTTCGCAGCACTCGCTTTCCAGATGACTACGCTAGCTTTAAAAAACTTCGGAACAGAACACAGGATGCAGTGCGACGTGCGAAATCCCTCTACATCCACAGTGCCTTGTCCAATGCCCCAGATCCTAAATCCAAATGGAAAATCCTCCGAAAATTATCCCTTCCAGAATCCAATAACTGCTATTCCATTCCTGTCCCACCAAACGATCTCAACATGCATTTCGTATCCTTATCTCAAGACCCATCATCCACTACCGATATTGAACACCACAGTTTTAATCCAGAAAGTTTCTTTTTCACCCATATTTCCTATGACGAATTGTTGACAGTTATTCTTAAATCCCACACTAACGATTACGGACCTGACAACATACCAGTAAAACTAATAAAATCCTGTCTTCCAGTCCTTATACCAGTTTTATATCATATTTACAATTTTTCCTTGCAAAACTCCATATTCCCTTCTTATTGGAAAACCGCTTTAGTACGACCACTAAATAAGATCCCAAATCCTACCTCACCGTCTGACTTCCGTCCTATTTCTCTTCTCTCTAATCTCTCCAAATCACTAGAACGTCTTGTACAAAATCAATTATCGAATTTCCTAGAAGAACGATCTCTTATTAATCCCCTCCAATCCGGCTTCCGACCTGGTTATTCAACGCAATCCGCTCTCCTAAAAATAACTCACGACCTACAATCTGCCGTTGAACATAAACAACTTACTATCCTTGTCCTGCTAGATTTTTCCAAGGCATTTGATACAGTTGACCATACAA
This sequence comes from Piezodorus guildinii, assembly GCA_023052935.1. NCBI lineage: Eukaryota > Metazoa > Arthropoda > Insecta > Hemiptera > Pentatomidae > Piezodorus > Piezodorus guildinii. The sequence continues at coordinate 39,234,873 of CM041297.1, read as the reverse complement.
TTCTTCTTACCAAATTACAAAATCATCCCTTATCCAACAGTGCTCTGCACTGGTTCAAGTCCTTCCTCTCCGATCGCTCTCAGTATGTGGTAGTCCCAGACCAACCTCCTTCCAGGACTCTGCCTCTGTCATGTGGTGTTCCTCAGGGATCATCACTATCTCCTACCCTCTTCGCTATCTACATAAACGATCTTTCCTCCCATATCCATCACTCCCAATACCATTTGTATGCGGATGACCTCCAAATTTACCTCTCCTTCCCTCCGTCGGACCTATTACTAGCAACAGAAAAGCTCCAGGATGATTTAAACCGAATTAGTTGCTGGGCAGCTGACAACAAGTTAAAGTTAAATGCAGATAAAACTAAGGCGATTGTAATAGGTTCCAATCAACTCCTCAAAACCCTTTCCTTAATCCCAACATTGTTTTTAAATAATGAACCTATAAAATTCCATCAAACCGTCAGAAACCTTGGAATAACCCTTGACCAATCTCTTTCCTGGAAAAACCACGTTTCCGAAATTTCTCGACGCACAATTTCCATCTTAAAACTCCTAAATCACCATCGTCACATTCTTCCATTAGAAACCCGCAGACTTTTGGTTTGCTCACTAATATTCCCCCACTTTGACTACTGTTGCGCGGTGTATGGGGGTGTCTCTGGGTATCTCGAAGCTAAACTAAAACGATTATTTAACTGTCTGGTACGTTTCATCTTTGGGATATCCAGAGACACCTCTGTAACCCGATTCTACGAGGAGTTAAAGTGGCTTTACCCATCCTACCGCTCTAAGTACTTCCTGGCATCCTTTCTCTTCCAAGTTCTCCGATCTCAACGTCCATCGTACATATCTGATATACTTTCATTTAAATCCTCCATCCACTCCCGCAACACTCGTTCACGGTCTTCAGACCTGTATATAACACCTCATCGAACCGCAGCTTTCGACAGATCTTTCCTTATCCGATCCTCGTCCATATGGAATTCTATTCCTTCTTATATCCGTCATTCCAATACTCTCCCTACCTTCAAATCCCGTTTATTCAAACACTTCCTCTCTATCCAATTTTCAAATGACCTCAAGTGATTTGCAAATTTCAATAAAAACGGCAGAGAGAAACGATTACTTATCACATTTTATTTTATATGTTAAAGATTTATGAATTTTATTTTATGCATAATTTATTTTGCAATGTATATATGAAGATATTTTTATTTTTTTATTCTTGTCTAATTTGTTTTGTTTGTTTTTCTAAATTATTGTAAGAAGCTACCTACGAATTTATAACTATTATTCATTTTCTTTGTCATTTCTGTTGCTTTTTATTTATCTATTTTATTATATATATATTTTTTTTTTTACTCTAAGACATTGAAGCTCTAATTCAATTTGTCTGTATTATTATTCCGAAGGGACTTGTCCCAGAATAAATAAAGAATTTATTATTAAAAAAAAAAAAAATTTCGACATGGAAGATGCAAAGCACTCGAGTCGTCTTTCAACTGTCCATTTCAACTATAAGCTAATCTCTTAATTCCACTTATCTATGAGGTGCTTCCGCTGCCGTCCTTTCTTTATTCTCAAATTAATTTTCTTATAAAATTCGCGTAGTTAATAAAATATAAATTAATCCTTATTATAATATATATATATATATATATATATATATATATATATATATATATATATATATATTTATATAAGTTTATGTTGTTCTCAGGATTCAGTCAATGAATAAACAATTTTATCTATGCGACGTTTCGAGAATTTATTGTTCTCATAATCATGCCTTAACAATGGAAAAACAAAAAACAGAACATTAATATTATTATACAATAATTAATATATGATGTTATTGTTAGATATATATAAAAGAATACATTGAACAATGAATAATCATATAGCTGGTACATAGATATTTTAAATTATGATTTACATTAAAGATATTATTATAAAATTACTTACAATTTTGGAAAAAATAGTGTCTTAATTAGACATGTTTAGCCTACAAACTTTGAAAGAACAGTGAAAAAATAAAAAAGGAATAGTTCAATTTTAAAGAAATAAAATATAAAATTTTTATCAAACAACAATTTTTATTCAGTAAAATTACAATCTGTCCCACTTTGGACATTAATAGTAGTGCTGAAAGATATCATACATACTACATTCATACAATATTTACACAGCATAAAATTACAATAAATATATACACAATAATGAATTAAAACAATACAGTCAAGAATTCGCTTATACCTATATACACATACACACATCACATTGAGTGGAGAATCTAGCCAGTGCTAGAACTCCAATAATATAAAATTTAAAGAAATAAAATAAACGTCTTAATAATAAAACGAAAACAACTCAACAATAGGAGGGAGAATACCCCAGACTCCTGAGGTCATCATAAATTCCTGGAAAATCTTCCATACTTGAACTATTCCTTTTTTATTTTTCACTGTTTTTTTTAAGTTTGTAGACTACACATGTCTAATTAAGACACTATTTTGTCCAAAATTGTAAGTAAATTTATAATAATATGTTTAATGTAAATCATAATTTAAAATATCTATGTACCAACTGTATGATTATTCATTGTTCAATGTATTCTTTTCTATATCTCTAACATTAACATCATATATTAATTATTGTATAATAATATTAATGTTCTGTTTTTTTGGTTTTTACATTGTTAAGGCATGATTATGAGAACAATAAATTCTCGGAACGTCGCTTAGATAAAATTGTTTATTCATAAAGCTGACTTTGTCCCAGGAGGGTCTCCATAACCTCCAGTTGAAATAACAGAAAAAATAATTATTCTGCAACAGCCGGGGTTCGAACCCATAGAACAGTTAACTAGTGCTTTATCCACTAGACTAAGCCTTTAAAATTCGGTATTTTTATAACTATTTAAAAATAGTTTTATCTAATATCTAAGGATGTCTAGGATAGATTTTTCAATTGTTTTATGAGTTATAAAAGCTTTTGATGTTAGGAATTTAAAATTTCTATGAATATATTGTACATTCATTTACAATATATTGTATATAGATTTGCCTATTTCATCACATTAGCAGACAGGTTGAAAATAAACGCCATGCAATGGCTACTAAAATTGTTTAAAATAAGATATAATTATGCACAAATACTTCTTTAAATATAGTGTTAGCAAATTAATTTAATTCAAAATTAAATTTCCAGAAATTTCTCGACAATAATTCTAAGAATTCTTATTACCATGGCTTAATTAAATATATTAATTAATTACGCTTTCGATCCATCTATAGAACTGAGCTGAATGCTTTCAACATACTGAGAAATTTCATTTTAAAGCTTTTTATCTTGAAGTAAATGTAAACTTTAAATAATGAAAAAAAAGATCATATTAAATTTGAACAACATAAAATCAAAAAATGTGGACATATAAACAAATGTATAGCAGTAAGAAACCCACAAGACTGAAATACATTTTTAAACGAATCTGATTTTAGCTGGTCGTTTCGTATTGGGAACTTACACTGACTTTACTTATGTGTGTGTTTTTTAAAGAGTTTTTTCGCACTTCTTAATGATGGAACGACGGTATAGAATAGCTAAAACCAAAATCACTGCAGAAATAATATTATTTTTAACATAATAAACATTTTAAAAAAATCTGGTGCGAGCAACATACAAATTTCACTTACCTCGTTTGTTAAAATAAATTTAAAAACTATTAAAAAAAGTTAGAGCTGAAAAAGTTTAAAGAATCATATTAAATTTTGTTGGAAACTTTAACCTAGAAAATTGTAGGTGCTTTATATAAAAATGTTATGTAGAATGATCACTTAAGTTTATGCCTTATTCGTCATTTTACATTACCTTTTACAACTTTTTTTATAATATAATATTTTTTCTAAAACCATTAGCTCTCCAAAGAAGATAGTGGATCGCGCAAGTTCTTCGAAGCTAAACCAACTGGCAAAAGACCAAGAGGCAGACTGAGGTTGGATAATGGATAATGTCGTGGTTGGATAATGGCGAGAAAAGAGGAAAGCTACTGAATTCCGTGAGGACATTGGCGAGGGAACGGGGCACATGGAACACTTGGATCGAGGCACTAAGAAGGTAGATGAAATAGAGGAAGACTTTAGATAGGTGGGGATCAGTAGGCAAATGATAGGAGACAGGAGAGTATTCAAAAACAAGATTAGGAATACAAAATTAATAGCAAATGAGAAGAGGAAGACGGGAACAATGTGGATGGAACAAAGGAAACAGGAGCACAGTCAAAGGATGAAGAGATTGTGGGAGGAGTAGAGGAAGAAGGAAAGATTGTATCATCATGATATAATAATGATAATAATTAGAAGGTTTTACTATCAACTGAATTCGCCTGATATTGACAGTGAGCTCTCGGTCGACTGGTTGAGGATGAGTCAACTGTTTGGCGAGACAGAGGGTTTTGTTCTTGCTATACAAGACCAAGTTGTTGCAACGAGAGCATACAGAAGGCATATAATGAAGGAAAATATGATAACAGATAAATGTCGCCTTTGCTCCAAAACCACGAGTCTATTCAGCATGTAACAAATAATTGTGAGACTTTGACGGACTATTTAATGAGGCATAATAACGTTGCTAAAATTTACCACCAAGCTTTTTGCAGAGCTCTGGGGTTGTTGGGTGGTGAAGATATACCCTATTATCGGTATATCCCTGAAAAACTTATAGAAAATAAAGACGTAAAAGTTTACTGGGATGAACAAATTATAACCGACCACAGAGTGCTGCATAATCGTCCAGATATTTTGGTGTTAGATGAAACCAACAAAATGGCCAGAATTGTCGATATTGCGGTCTCATGCGACTCCAATCTGTTAAGCACTAGAGCTGAAAAAAATCAGAAAATATCAAGAACTCTCTTTAGAACTGAAATCGCTCTACCGCCTGGAAAAAGTTGCAACAACTCCAATAGTTCTCTCTTCAAATGGTCTAATCCTAAAAAGCACGAAGGAGGGCACAGAAGAGCTTGGCCTAGACCTGTAGAATCTAAAACTAGCACAGAATGCAGTTCTGCTGGATACCTGCAGAATTGTTAGAAAATTTAAAAATAAGTAAAACCTTCTACTTTACCTTGACTTTTATCCGGGAAGTAGATGAAGCTCCAGTTACCTGAGAGGAATAAAACATATAATAATAATAATAACTTTATTCTGGGACCATGTCCCTTAAGAATAAGAATGTAGTACAGTAAATATTCACTTCAATTATAGTGAAGTGAGAATGTATATAGAGTGAAGTGAGTGTGTAGATAGAGGAGAAGTTAGTTAAGGGTGTAGTCAAATTTACACACAATTAAGTAGAAACATAATTTAATAGTGTCGACTTTACGGCCTAAATTTTAAGCCTTCTTCAGGGCGATTGTAGGAGTGTAGGGCTCTTGCAATTTATACGAGAGAAAACGGATCAAATGAATATTATACTCATTGGGCCCTCACTCCTACAATCGCCCCGAAGAAGGCCTAAAATTTAGGCTGAAACGTCGGCACTATTAAATTAAGATTCTACTTAATTTTGTGTTAATTTGACTGCACCCTCAACTAACTTCTCCTCTATGATATACTCTAGTTCAAACACTGTCCAAAAAGAGCAAAAATGAAAATAATAATGAGGAAAATTGTTGGGGGTGCGGCCACAAAAAAACAAAACACTTATAAGTAACACTTATCGTATTTGTTTGCAAACGTTTTGGCCTACATTGCGAGTCTTTACAGGGCTAAGAAAAACAAGATAACAACTAATACAATTAGAAAAATAAAAATAAGTTGGTTACAATATGATGACAGTCATTTTTTCCGTCATATATCCTCACATTGTTAGTTTAATATTTATATTGTTCCTCAGGGCAGCATACTGGGACCCATTCTTTACACGGTTTATACAGCTGATATCCCAACCCATCCTAACACATTCCTTTCTACCTATGCCGATGACACTTGCGTGCTATCAGTTCATAATGATCCTAGTATTGCCTCTCAAACTCTCCTACCCCATATCAGAGACCCTGAGGTATGGTGTCAGAATTGGAGAATTAAAATCAATTCCAATAAATCCCATCAAATTACCTTCACCCTTCGTCGAAAACCTATGACATCCTGTCCTACAGTGTCTTTTAATGATATTCCGCTTGTCCCGGTTGAACAGATCCGCTATTTAGGACTCCTGCTTGACAAACGACTTACATGAAATCCGCATACAACACTGAAAAGACAAGAAACTGCTCGACGTTTTCGGCTACTCCAACACTTACTAGACAGACGCTCTAACCTTTCACTTAACTACAAAAGACTCATTTACATGACAATCATAAGGCCTATCTGGACCTACGGAGTTGAGCTATGGGGCTCTACTAAACCATCCAATTCTTCCCGTATCCAATCCTTACAATCCAAAATCCTTCGTAAAATCCTCAACGCTCCTAACTTTGTCACGAACAAAATCATTCATAAAGACCTCCAAGTTCCGTATGTAGCCGATTTGGCCCGTACCAGGTATCATTCCTTCCATGACAAACTCCATTCCCACTCTAATCCACTAGTTTCAATCCTTACTTCCTCTACAATTCCTGATAATCCACCGAGGCGTCTGAAGAGAAGATGGCCTCGAGACCTTCTTGTTTAGATTGATTACTAGAGTGCTGCCAATGGGCAGTTTCTCTTCACGTTTTCCATGTACATATTCTTTATCAGCATATTTACTTGATGTATTGTAGTATACAGTTGTAAATTTCAATAAAATATAATTAAAAAAAAAAATATTTATATTACTTTTAAAAAAATTATTCTTGTTGTTTCTCTTTTATAATATTTATGTTCATTTTAAATAATGCCGTCAAATCTTACTCCTTTGTACTGTTCTTTAAAACTTTAATCGTTTACATATTGTTTTTCCTTTAACTTCAAATATTTAACTTTAACTTAATAGTCTTCAAATATTCCCATTAAAGTATTATTATTTTAATTTTGCTTCCATATTTTATTATTGTCATCTTATTACCATTTTAATTTAATTAATGTGTGTATTACTGTCATCATATTATTGTATCTAACTTATTATTATTTTTCTAATTGTATTGGTTGTTATCTTGTTTCTTTTAGCCTTGATGAAGGCCCATAATGTAGGCAAATACAAGTGTTTTTTTTTTTGTTTTTTTATGACCACACCAATAACCATACTCCTCATTAAATATTCTCAACGGTCAACCAAACTTCTTCATTAATAAATATTTTATATAATCTGTGAATTAAGTATCCATATGCGCTTGGTCTATGTGTATTGCGGGTTCAGGTGCCGGTCCGGGAAAAAACAGAAGTAGGATAAAAAAAAATCTGGTGCGCGCAACACACGACTTTCAATTACCTTCTTTGTTAATATGAATTAAAAAATTTTTAAATTAAGTTAGTGTTGAAAAAATATCAAATAAATTATAGGTTTCATTATATTCAGTTTCGTTGGAAACATGTTATAGATTAAATAATATAACAATATAAAATTATACACAATAATCACTTAAGTTAATGCCCTATTCAACACTTTACATTACCTTCCACAACTATGCATATATGATAACATTATTTCTCCAATCATTAACTTCTCTACGGTTTATAATAATAATAATACTAGGCTTACCGAACCCGAAAATTTGATGCCGATACCACCAAATTCCGCCTAGACAGACTCGTCCAATGAACACCGTTCAAGCCTAAGCCCCCGAAAAAAACATCAACGCGATCCTCCCATCTTTCGGACGCCTACCAGTCTGTTCAGCGAATACCAACTATCTCAGAATCCGTTCCTCACCGAGCCCAACAACTTTACTCGACCATTTGAGTCTCCGCGATGCTATCAATTCTATAGTTAATAGTCAACTCAATAGCTATCAACGGTTTATTGTATATATATATTACTATTTTTATGTTCGGGGGAGGGGAGAGGGGGAGAAAATGACCTACCAAAATATTTTTGGCTCTTTTCTCCTTTAGTTTTCTCCGATTAGAATTCGTTTAACTTTTACATTTTTTATCAATGCTAATCTACAAAATTAAAGGCACTTTAGATGAAGAAAATTAAAATAGTCGGAATTTTAGAGCTGCTTTTGACAATTTTAATCAGAATGAAACCTACATCATATTAAAGCCCATTAAAGTTTACATCGTTATAGGGAGTTTAATAAAAATCGTTGGAGCTGTTTCACATAAATCGTAAGAAGGTGCAAACTTCATAGTGTAAATGTTTCTGTAACATCTCAGGCATAAACGCTCCAAATTTCAATTTTGAACGAGTTTTTGTTTTCGAACTAGACTTTCCATCAAACGCGCACACAGACTTTTTTTCGAGACTTGGTCAATTGGATACAAGAGACCCTAAACGTATATTTCCGGTTAAAACTCTATTTCGAAAATTTACAAGATAGCATTACTTTCTCTTACTGTATGTTTCATATATAGGTAAGTGTAAGTAAAAAAATATTTGTTTATTTTTTTTTATTTAAAATATTTTTATATTTGCTTATTATTAGTACAACTGAGTTCTTTAATTTTTTTTTGTACCTGGAAAGTTTTCCTCGAGAGATAGAGCTGTCTGTGAGTTTCATAAGTGTACCTCAGTAGGCGGCAGACATTTTATACCAATTAAGTATTAATTAAATAACTATTATTGCAATTTATCATCGTATAAAAATTATTATCAATGAATCTATTAATTTATAAAGTTATTATTATTGTATAACTTAAACATATAGTTTCATATATAGGTAAGTGTAAGTAAAAAATCGTTAGTGGCTCTCAATAAACTAGCTAAACTAATACAGATGCTAAAATCTATAACACTATTTCAAAATTAATTGGTTTGCACATTTTTTTAAGTAACAAATATGCTATTAAAAAATGCAATATAGCAGCTAAATGCATCAGGAATAAATCATATCGTTTTGTAGGTACAGTGGAATGATCATACAATAATAATAACTTTGTAAGTTAGTAGATTAATTGATAATAATTGGTACACGATGATAAATTGCAATAATAGTTATTTAATTAATACATAATTAGTATAAAATGTCTGCCGCCTACTGAGGTACACTTATAAAACTCATAGACAACTCTATTTTCCGGAAAAAAGTTTCCAGGTATCACTGAAAAAAAAAATTAACAAACAAATATAAAAATACTTTAAATAATAAAAAAATAAACAAATATTTTTGCAAACATGTGTGCATAACACAGAATATTCACTTACCTTCATTCTTGAAATCAGTTTTAAATAAAGTTTATGTTAAAATATGGGAAAAAACTAAATTGAGTTAAAACGAAAATCTTTTCCATGAAATTGAATAATATAACGAAAGAAATTATTGCGAACAAAAATCACCTAAGTTAATGGAATTTTGGTCAATCTCCATTACCTCTACATGTTAACCATCATGTTTTAAAAATATATTTTACAATTATATTACATTCCGGATAAAAAATGTATCCTAGAAAAATATTTCTCCTTTAATTGATAAGAAAATTCTTACGTATTTCATATTTACAAATTTGTATTATTCCTAAAAAGAGAAATGGATAATTAATAAAAAAAGGATGCTATTAAGGAATTTTTTTTTTGAAAATTCGTGATCTCTTCCTGTCTATTTTAAATAAGATAAATGAATTTATCTGATATTAACATGTTGAATATCAACAACAACAGGTTTTTTACCTTTCTAGGATGCCAAATATGAATTATCTCTCAGCTTCTTTACATATCCTAAAATTTTATTTTATTTTTATCAGTTTACAGTGGGTCAAAAAAGTATTGGCACGCCCTGTTTTTTCCATTTAATTCTTAAAGTAGATAACTTATTAAGGAGTAATAAGTTGTATTTTTTAATAGACATTAAAACCCATTGATGTAATGGTTTGGGGCTGCATGGCATCGAATAGTGTTAGAAAGTTATGCTTTGTTGAAAGTATAATGAATGCTGAAAGGTATGTATGTACACATGTTGCGACATGATCTGCTTTCCAGTGCTAAAAGATGAGGACGGGAAGATACGTTTATATTTCAGCAAGACAACGATTCTAAACATACAGCCAGTAAAACGAAGGAAAGGTTATTGTACAATGTACGGAGACAATTTAAAACACCCCCTCAGTCTCCGGATATAAATCCCATCGAACATTTATGGTGTATTTCGGATTTGAACGTAAGAAAACACAAAATTTCTTCAAAAAATGTGTTAAAAGAATTGAGACTTTGATTTCCAAAAGGTACTATATCCATTCTGGGAAACTTTCCAAGGAGCGCGAAAATCTCTCACTATATTATTAAACCAGCTAATTTGATTCTTTTCGCATTAAAATCTAGAATTATTTCTTTACTATATTAATTAAACCATATTAAAGTTATGAAATGAACTGTTCTGGTATGATTTAGAAAGAAAATAAATGTGTAATTAGTACCTTAAGAAATTAATAGCATTTCTAAATCATGTTATTAAAGGACATGAGTTTTCATTAGATACAATCAGATTTAAGATTCAGTAAAACTAAATAAGGAGAATATAAATATGTGAAAATATCAATTTCGTAATAAATGTCCTTTAGTACCTTTTGGAAATCAACGTCTCAATTGTTGGTAGAGGAATGGGAAAAAATTGGACATGAGGTCACGGAAATCATGTTTCTACGATACAAAGAAGATACAAGCTATAATTGAGACGTTGATTTCCAAAAGGTACTATATCCATTCTGGGGAATTTTACAGGAAGCGCGAAAATCACTAATTATTATATTATTGAATTAGCTAATTTGATTCTTTTTGCATTAAAATATAGAATTGTTTTTTACTTTCACTTACTATATATAGTAAGGGGAAGTATTGCGATCGTGAAAATTTTCGAATTCCAGTTTTCAACGGAAAATGCACTTTTTATGGTCCCCTGAGTCCAAATAACTAAGTCCCGCAAAAAGGTCTGTGTGTGTTGTGTGTGTGTGTGTTGTGTGTGTGTGTGTTGTGGGTAACTCCCGGGCGGAAACGGTAAGTCCTATGAAACTGAAATTTCATATTTAAGACAACTATACGCCCGAGACGTGACAAAACTTTTTTCATCAAAATGAGCCTACCAGAAGAGGCACTTTATACCATGCATTTTGCACCTTTGTTCAATTTTCTCGAAAACGGTTCCGACGATTTTGATTAAACTCGCTATATCGATGTAAAAATTAATGAGCAGTAATATACATGTATGACATACCGTTGGAAAGCTAAAGATTTTAGAAAAAAATATCATCCCATTCACAAGATTTTAAAAGTTAATAGAGAGTGATGAAATGAACATAAAACTAGCTGATTATTTTAGATAATAATATAATAGATTTTTTAATGAAACACATGTTTTTATAGAAATTTAATTTAATTAATTCCTTAATAGTTTCACGTATTTTTATCTTTAACTGTATTTGAAAATTCTTTCATTGATTTTAAAAATGGAGGTAAGTGAAAGTCGTGTGTTGCCCGCACCAGATTTTTTACTCTATTAATAAACCCATATTAAAGTTATGAAATGAACTGTTTTAGTGTGATTTGGAACGAAACTAAATGTGTAATTAGTATACTAACAAATCAATATCATTTCAAAATCGCGTTATTAAAGGACTTGAGTGTTCATTAGATACAAGCAAATTTAAGATTTAAATAAAACTAAATGAGGAGAATATAAATATGTAAAAATATCAATTTCGTAAAAAATGTCCATTAGTACATTTTGAAAATCAACGTCTCAATTGATGCCAAAGGAATGATAACAAATTATTAATGAATTTTTTTTTTACATAAATAAGATATTTTTATTATTAATAAATGGCTGTGCTAATACTTTTTTTACTTACATTTATACAATTTATTTTCCTCGTTCATTTCTACCTTAATTATTTTAATTTTTTTTTTTTTTTGCTATATGAATGGTTTTTAGTGTCTATTCAAAAATAAAATTTATTATTCACTAATAAGTTACATACTTTAAGAATTAAATGGAAAAAACAGGTTGTGCCAATACTTTTTTTACCCACTTTACATATAAGAGTTGGAAGTTACAGCAACATGTCGGAACAGGTCGAAATATATTTTGGCTGCATCATCTGGTAGTTGGCTTTGGCAAGATTTCTCTTATGGTACATTGGCCTACTACGAGATAACTCGTAAAATATTAAAATAAATCCTTTTATGAGCTTTTTGATAATTTATATGCACCATAATTAACGTATTAATAATATATTATGGTTAAATGAAGTTGGTTCCTGGAACCGCAATCCTCGAATGTGCAATGGCAGTCAAGTGTTAAAGAACATTTAATTATGTGTGGGTATTACTTCGTTAATGTTTCTAATTCAATTCTACAACTCATTAAAAGAATATTTAAAAGGATTATGTGATATTTTCCTCAGACCCACTTATATTAATGGATGAATAATTAAGCTCGGAGGCTCAATATACATTTGAAATGTAATTTAAAATTATTTATTTCTTACCTGTGAACTGACTTGGTACGGATGTTCGTAAAAGAATATCACTTATCAGTTTAGTAACTAATTAATAATGCACGACGCGACATTGAAATAATTAATACTGAAGCACACTTTAATAATACACTATTTGCAAAACTAGACTCATTAAAAACTTATTTCGCTCGACAATAAGAGTGAATAGAGCATAGCACCCGCGAAAGACTGAATCAAAAAGTACTCCATCACTGGCAACTAATTTGTAATCATACATTATACATCATTAAAAAAACTTTTATTTTCTCAGCAGTTCAGCTTTTAAAATATAAATTATATCATAAATATAAATACTCATTTCTTTCGTTAATTATTTATAGTTTATACGGAATTAATTGTTAACAAATATATAACTGATTAAAGTTGAAACTGATTTGGTAGGTCTTGTCATTCCAGAAAAGTTAATACGATTGAAGTTTATTATTTAAAATTGTTCTTTACCTTCGTTTGTAACTTCTTTTCTCTTGTTCTAATGTAGAAACATGCATTTAGTTATTTTACCCAATTTTTTATAACAACCAATTATGTTTTATAGGGACATTCTGTTAAAAAATATTGTGGAGGTTTTATTCACATAACCTGCAATATGGTTTTCTCTTTGTTAAGATATTTTAGTCCTTCTCAATGTATATTTTTGTTTTATTATTTACATTTGTACCAGCTCAAAACATTATAAATATTATTTTACAAATCCATACTAAGTATGAATATTATCTGAACAGCAATGGGATCCAACTATTGATCTCTCCAAGATAAAGTCAACATTAATGTTAAAGATTGATAATTAAATGTTGATTTCAATCAAAGATAAATTAGTGTAATCACTGCACAGTTTCTCAGCTGACAAGCAACAATCAATTAACAAGATGGCCCAAGGATAGGGTGATGTTTTGAATCTCTAAGCTATTTTGACAATACTGATTGACAGTTCATTAAGTAGGGCTATAAAAAGAAATAGGAGTTACAACCAATTTACTTATTAAAAAGATAAAAAAAAAGTGGGTATACTTAATAAACCAGTGATTGAAATAGAAAAAAAAAAAAAAAAATTGTTCCAATTTGAGAAGTGATTACTGGCTCTGTCAACCAATGTTTTGTGTATTAATTTTCAATAAGTTTAGAGCACATCATTAGGGGATTTTAGTTTACATATATTTCTTGTGTATGAATGAATATTAACACTAACGTCTGTCCTAAGTGTATAATTAAGACTGAATTCCAAAAGTTACTGAAGGACATTTTCTATGAAATTGATTATTTTTTTTTCTAAAGCTGGCATAAACTTCAATTTCAATTCAACCATCGAATCAATTTGTATGGTTAAAATAAGAGTTTAGTTGCAAAAGCAATAACTTTTAATAGCAAAGGAGAGGCCATTAATAAATCTTATAAACCTATTCTTTTTAATCTCGTTTCCCTTTACAGATTTCAATAATTTTGCTTACCTTCATGAAGGACTCCTTTTTACTTCAGGATATTCTTTTCTATCAAATGTTTTGTCAGCTGGATATGATCCATGTTAAGACACCAAGAGTTTCCTTTCTTTGATCTTGACAAGAACCAAACCACGTTTTGGTGAAACTTCAGTACCAAATCTATCATAAATATGGCAGATAATTTAATTTCTAACCATATGAAAGCAATTTTTTTTTAATCTCACCAGTTATAGCAAAGATACTAAATTTATAACAAATATATTTAAGCATATTGGTATTTGTATCCATGTTTTGGGTGCTTTTGCCCATTATCAACACTTTTCTTATCGCTTGGATTTATGATAGAATATATAATATCTAAGCTACAAATAGGCTAAAAATGTAGTAAAATTTCTCAGTAGTGATGCATTTGTGTTGTACTTTATTTTTATTTATTAATTAATATATAATATAAGCAGTGAAATTTTTGTTTGAACCTAGGGTATGGAGACCCTCCTTGGACAGACCTAGCCCCCTTTAAGTGGGTACTCAAAAAATTTGGGGGAAAAACCTGGTGGCTGAGCGTGATCATGGCCTAATCACCTCATTGCACGGCCGTTGGCCTAGAAACAGTAAGGATCTCTATATGTATTGAACCCAAGACCCTTCATGGGTTGTAGTGGTACAGGTTTTTTTTTATTAACTATCGATAATTATAAATAAAAGTACAACTTCATTCAATATTTTGTGCATGGCAGTATCTCAAAAATTATTATGGTTGTGAAGCTGAAATTAACCCTGGTCTTACCGTATATATGTGCGATAAGGATGGGTTTCGAAAAAATTGTTTTCTAAGTGATTGAAACAAAAAATATTTCTAAAATATGTAGCCAAAGGGTGGCCACTCACAAAATTAGCCGTAGGGAGTGATGACCCTACACTAAAAATAGCATCAAGAAACGCGAGTGTAATCTCCCAAATCACACCGCAAGGCCCAGGGCCTGCACGGCCTATTGCGCCACTGAATGAATGAATTAGCAAAGATACTAAATTCATGACAAATATATTCAAGCTTATTGGTATTTGTATCCATGTTTTGAGTATATTTATACTAAATAATATCTTATACTTGAAGAACACTTGTTTTGGGTACTTTTGCCCATTATCAACACTTTTCTTATCGTTATTGGGTTAATGATAGAATGTATAATATCTAAGCTCTAAATAGGCTAAAAAGGTAGTCAAATTTCTCAGTCATTCGTGATGCATTTGCGTTGTACTTTATTTTTATTTATTAATTAATATATAATATAAGCAACGAAATTTTTGTTTGAATGTGAAACTGGAATGTTTACTTATGTGAGAAGATTAATTCATAATTTTCCAGTTATCAGTAGAGTAATATTTCAATTCAGTACAACAGATTCACGCTGTTTAAACCAGTTTTAAGTGACTAGATGAAATATTTCTATATATCTAAATTAGGATTAATCCTTGAAGAAATCTTAAGTTCAGCACCTTTACCTTTCTAGCTAGTTTTATTTTTCTCTATCATGATTAAAACTCTTGAAGTCCAAATATTTCTAAATCATTGCTATTTTGCTGTTTTTACTAACTTGATCAATAATTTTAATTCAAATTAAACATAATTCCTTCCTTGTCATTCATTACACCTGTTAAAATTGCATTAATAAGTGTTGATTGTAAAAAATATATATAATCTGATGAGGCTTCAGCAAAAGATTGAGTAATTTCTTATTGGTATTAACATTTTGAGGGATTTTTAGGTGTGACCGACCGAACATCTGCAAATATATTTATTTTTTAAATTTATCTATTGGAATGAAATATAAAAACTCATGAAACACATGTAGAGAAACTTCCCAATCGAAGCACTCTAAAAGAGGAAGAAAGAATTGAAACTAGAGGATTAGGGTGGGAATGGAGTTTGTCATGAAAGGAATGGTATCTAGATCGGGCCAAATCAGCAACATACGGAACATTGAGGTCTTTATGGATTAGTTTATTCGGACAAAGTAAGGAGCATTGAGGATCTTGGATTGTTGAGATTGGATACGGGACGAATTTTGTGGTTTAGCAGAGCCCCAAAGCTCTACTTTGTAAGTCCATATCGGCCTTATGATAGTCATGTAAATGAGACTTTTGTGGAAGATTAGAACGTTTGTCTAGTAAGTATTGAAGTAGTCGAAAAGGGCGAGCAGTTTTTTGTGTTTTCAGTCTTGTATGAGGGTTCCATGCAAGACGTAGTTCAACCAGGACAAGAGGAGTATTATTGAAGGTCACAGTAGGGCAGAAGGTCATAGGTTTATGACGAAGGGTAAAGGTAATTTGGTTGGATTTGTTGGCATTTATTTTAATTCTCCAGTTCTGACAACATACTTCGAGGCCTCTGATGTGGGATTAGAGAGTTTGAGAGACAATAGTTGGATCAGTATTGACTGATAACAAACAAGTGTCATCAGCATAGGTAGAAAGGTAAGTGTTAGGATGGGATGGGATATCAGCTGTATAGACGGTGAAAAGAATAGGTCCTAGGATACTGCCTAGATTAACACCAGCAAACTGACAAAAAATGGATGAATAGGTCTGCAAATATTAATTTTTTTTTTAAGGTAACAGCAAAAACATGACCAATAAAATAATAAAGGAAAAGGAAGGGTGGTAGAAAAAAAAGAAGCATAATATTATCCAAGATACAGATCTTTATTAGGATCAGTACAAATTGGACATTACATTGTTTTGTTTTTTAAAAAAAAGAGAAACAATGATGAATGAAGCCGACAGGGTCATTTGAGAGCATGCATGATTGTTGCAACCATTACATCCCGGTGAAGAGGCAGGAATTCGAGCTCCCGTAACATTTTCATTTAAATATATATTAATTCATCTTCATTTTCAATCAAGAAAAAAAAATCTGTTTCACTAATAACTAAACATTAAACCTATCAAATATATTAGTTCTCTGATGGTTTTTTTTATTCAATAAAACCCAAAAACAGTTCTCAATGATTAACTTATCATTCATTACATTCACTAATACACTAATGCAAAGTTGCATCATCTTAAATGTCATGTCCTCTCTCTTCTAACTAATAATCACCACGACACTCAAAACTGCCAATCATTTTTTTGCTTCCAAGCACTCCTTTTCTTTTTTCAGGCAACATCCGATTTATTAATATTCAAATTTCGACAAAATACAAATACAGGAGTCGTAACAAGAAACAATATTGATGAGAAAAAAACAAAAGCGTTTTCCTAACCAATAATGTTTCAGGGAAATTGTTTTACAAAATACATGTCATTTCCGAAAAAAAAAAAAAAAATAAACAACATATCACTTTGTACATAAATAACAATTTCATATTCACATTTCAAATTCTATTTCAAGGTAGCTCATTATAATAATGATCATTAATCAAATTACAATGAAAAAAACTATTTAAGAGAAATAAACAAAATCTTTGGAATATTGAAGTCTTTGCCTTTACGGTACAACTAATTACATAACTACTTAATCTAATGAAAATAAATACTTTATTATTGTAATCATATACTCATCCCTACAAATATAATTTTGGAATTTTAATCATGGTATAGCAAATATTAAAAAATTTAATTCGACTAGCACCTTTGATTGAAGTCTAAAAAAGTTAACCAAACAATATTTTTAAGAGAATTGACTACAATATGGGGATGAGTATAGTCTGACAGATACAAGGTATTTCAAAGCCATTATATTCTAATTTAACTACAAAATCCAAACACACCTTTAACCTACGTTATACTATTCAAAATCAGAATTTGTTTAAAACTCGATTTCATAAAAAATAAATACATTTTTTGAGAAAAATAATATCGGCTCAAGGGGAAAAAAAAATTGCTTTGTGCACTTAGTTCAAACCCTACCCCCCTCTTTATAATTTAAGTAACCAAACTACAATTGGATTTCTATATTGTATATAAAAATAAATATTACCATAAATATTGTTTCTATTCTTGTATTAAAAACTATGGGGAATTATTCATTTTTAGCGTAGCATTATTAAATAAATAAGGCCTATCCTGAATACAACAAATCTGTGGCCATGACCACAACTCTAATTGGAGGTAGTTATTTCACAGGCATTTATAATTTTGTCTAAAAGCCAATGTGGAACAATAATATGGGTGTTTTCTATATTACCATACGGTATACCATAATTAAAAGAATCCAAAATTAGAGGGAGAGAAAAACGTTACACCATACTAACGATAATATTGCACCTATTTTCATAAATTATTCCTATAATAACAGAGGTATAAAGTAAATAAATTAACATTAATTTATAAGTTTTTTTTTTTTTTAAATGGAAAGACTTGTAAAGAATGTATACAATTAAATTTATAAAAAAAAAAAAAAATAAAATAAAATAAAAAGGTCACAGAAACCCTCTCACATAAATTACTCACAAGTTATGATCGAATTATCCTACACGTACTCGCTACGGAATGATTTTACTAACTCTGGATTTCTGAGACATTTTATAGCTTTGATAATATAAAAAAATATATAACACTTTCAGGCATGTTATTTTAACCTATAAGACGTTAGTCAAAAAAATAAATAAAGAAAAATAAGAATGAAACAAGAAATTCTATCTCCATGTTATGACCCCAAGAGTTTCCTTTCTTTGATCTCGACAAGAAACCAAACCACGTTTCGGTGAAACTTCAGTACCAAATCTGAATATACATCACATCTTATGATTAATAATTTAGAAAAAAAAAAAAAAAAAAGGCAAGTCGATTTCGGTTTTTATGAGAACAGAAATAAAAAAAAATTTACATTTTGCCTCTAATTTAGACAAGGGCGTTTTCCCTGATAAACCATTCTAATTCTAGAACGACCTATATTCTAAAAAAGTGTATACAAAATCTAAAGTTCATTTATTTCTCTATAATTTCCGGACACTTGGAGAAAGGTACTTTGGTTTTTTTTGTTGCTTTTCTTTCTTTTTCTTGCGGTCAAAGGAATATTACAAATATTGAGCTCAAACATTGGCTAATGTATAATAAATTATTAAAAATATGTTTTGTTTTTTAATTTATTTATATTAATGTTATCTGACATCCCTGGAACATTTCCTAAATCAAAGTTAGAATACTAACACTTCTCAATCGTTAAACCTACATTATCTTGTGTTCACGAAAACGGTTTGAAAATTCCTTTTTTTTTTCTTTTTTATACTTATTTAAACGTAACACATATTTATGAAAAACCTAAATCAGACTTTTTAACAGTCGTTAAATTTTTAAGCCCGAATCCATTTTATTCTTTTCTGGAGAGTACAATCCTAATTACTAGCTTATTAATTATTAAAATTATTCTAAAAATACTATAAGCTAAACTAAGCCTACAGAATTTTTACAACATTTAAAAATAGTTTTTTTTTTGTATTTTTTTTTCTTTTTAGGAATCTAACTGAATGTGGAACCCTCTGCCCATGTGACCTTTTAGCCGTTCAAAATAGGCTTCGAATTTATGTCAAAGAAAAGAGTAGATGAAAAAAAAAACCTTTTTCTCATTTTTTTTTTTTTTTTTTTTTGTTTAAATATATTTAAATCACGCGTAAAGAGCTACACCTACAATTCCTAAAATCTACCACAAGACAGCACAGACACTGATTTTTCACCCAACTTACAAAAATTATGAAGCTTCAAAATGCTTTAGAAAACACTCATTGTTACATCACGAACAATTCCTGTTAGTAATTTGTTAGAAGAAGCATTTTGTTACTGCATATCACTCCGTTCAAAGTGGAAAAAGGGGGACGAAAAAAAATATGAAAAACTCGGCAAGCAATATTATTTCGGATGCGGTAAAATTCAACAATGGCAGCAAATCAATTATGCCAAAAAAGTTTTTTTTTCCTCTCACTTTAAAGCCTAATTTTAAAAACTATTCTCTACATTTTTACACTACTATCTACAGACTACTTTTCAGAAAAAATTGTTTCATAAAGATTTACTTCTTTACTTAACCTAAATATATATATATATATATTTTTTATTAACTAATCTTAAATCTAAAGGTTATGCAAGACATAACCTTGGAGTTTTAAAAAATTATTCAATTTATGTCTTGTCAGTAGTGTTTCCACTTATATAACAAACAACAGTAGAAACCAAATGGCACTGTTGTCAATTGATGTTCTACAAAAGCTTTAAGTTTTTTTTTTTTTTTTAGAAATGCTCCAAAAATTGTATTTATAAATGTAAAACAGCTGAATTTATCACTATTATTATTCAATTTTTTCAAATACAAAAGTTACCAAGTAACATAAAATTTATCCACGGGCTTATTTCTTTTTTTAGATATTTTATTCTTCTGTTTAGAAGGGCTTTCAAATCATTTATTGAGCGAATGGAAAAAATAGGGCTCTCATGTACGATTGTTCAAAGCAAATTATCTACACCAATAATTGAGGAAATTATCAATATTAGGGAAGTGGCAAGCTAATATATTCTCAACTTACAATGAAGGTCTTTTACATGTTTAAAAATCACATTTTTTGATACAAAAATTAACCTATTCCCTATTTGAACGTTTGTGGTTCTTTCTACAATGACCCTCGATATTAAATTCTCTCGACAAAAGAGTCTTATTCTCCTTGTAGTATATTATTTAAGCATTTAGTAACCTTTAAAGCCAGTAAAACACACACATTTGCTACACATTTTCGATAAAAACTATTGTTCATAAAAAAATAGTGGTACTTTACTTGACTTGTGTCAAGGTTAAAAGTATCAAAATAAACAGTCCTCTTTTATATTTTATATATCTATATATATAAATAGTGCTGTGATATGCCCTATGTTTGCTATTGTTGAATGCGGCCGGCTCTCCCCCTTTTGATTGTACTAACGGCCCTGAACAAAGTTCGGCATCATCTTAATACGAGATGACGAGGTGATTTGAGTTAAGAATTGCGAACGACTCTGGTTAAAGGCCCCGATTGAACACATGCACACCAGCGGGCTAGGGGAGGGGGCCGGCTCGCACCGACGGCAAGCAGACGCTTGGCACATCACAGCCTTGGTTCACCTTCAGTCAACTGCACCTCCTACTAGATTATTATTATTTATTATTATTATTATTTGGCACTTCTTTTGGAACATTGTCTACGACAGGTACGATCCCCTGACGTGGCACACATTTTTTATCTATAAAATTGTATTTTACAATATATACTTTAAGAACATCTATTGGATTAATATAGTTTTTAGTATGAGAATAAGACACAGAATTTACAATTAATGATTAATAAACGAAAAAAAAATATGTTTATAAATATAAATAAAAAAAAGATAAAATAAAGACAAATGAAAAGTTGATTAAATATAGACAAAAGAAGAAAACCAAACAACAAGTTGGAAGACTGACGAATTATGATTCATCGAGTTTTTAATTTTAAATAATTGCTAGTCTGGTGATTTCCCATAATAAAAAATGCTCTAAACTGTTAAAAGCTTTAGACATTTCTAAGAAAACATTTAACACATACTTATTTACAACAGCACATACTCCTTCGTGTATTGTATTTTTATAATATGCTGATAATTTTTGAAAAGAACCAAATACACATATATATATAAATATATACAAATATATTGTTTTTTTTCTTTTGGTATGAGAATAAAACATTTACAATATAATAAGTACAAAATTTTTTTTTGTGAATTCAAGTGAAAAATTAATGATTTTTTTATCTATTTATAAAATGTAATCCTAGCACGACAATTTCACACATATACTGAAGACAAATGATTAAAGCTGGACCAGAATAGCTAGCTATAATATTTTCTACAACATGAAAGATATGAATCATTTTTAAATGGAATTTTAGATACACATATTACAAGGCTTAAGATAATTTTTTAATATAATACACAAATAGGAAGGTGCAGTCAACGTTTATTTGTCATGTATAACAAGTGTTAACAACGAATACAAAGAAACAATTACTTTCTTTTTTAATATTAGTATCTACAATGCGACGAGACTAGCGAAATGGTCTCTTACCCATTTAAAAGGAATGGAAAATACACTGACTAATTCCTACAAAGATATGAATTTTTCCAATTGTATAAACAGCTCAGCGTACTTTTTAAAAATTATTTATATATAAATATTAAAAATTTTCAAATATCAACAACCAAATAAATAATAACAAATTTTCACGTTACTTATACCTTAAAAAATTTAAATAAATGTTTGAGGGCTAGGTTATTTGAAATTTACAAAAATTAGCCATGGGAATACTGCAAAAGGTCAATTTTTTTGTTTCAACTGTAAAGAAGAGATTTGGAATTAAATTTCGCACACTTGTTATCTCGTGTATTTTACACCTTTTTAAATTAATTTTTTTTTCTCAAAGTGACGAGCAACTATAGAATTCAGCTCTCGTAAAACTCTCTTGTAGAATAAATATATTAAACTGTACACTACAAATCACAATGCATGTAAGTTTTTTTGTTTTGTTTTTTAAACATCATTTTTAAGATACGTCCACTATTACTGCGTAAATTTCATATTTGTTATAAGACAAATTCAAAAATACAAACAATATGAAAAACTATTTTCATAAACTATTTTACTCTTAAATATAAATCCGTTCTCCTTAAATCACAACAAACATAACACAAATAAAATCTACACAATAATTGATTATGAAAAAATAATTTAACAATTCAAATTGAGCCAATTGATTTACTTTTTTTTTCATTAAATAAATGTTCATGGCATCTACTTTATGGCTCACTCTTAATATACCGTACCAGAAGAATAATTCAAATACCGACTAATAACATAATCGAGACCTCATTCGAAATTTAAAAGAAAGAAAAAAAAATATATATATTAAAAATATTTAGTTAAGAATGAGAAACATTGAGCCTCAATTAAACGTTGGTTGTTACCTTTACAAATCTACCAATGGAGCTGTTCCATTGGTAGCCAGTCAATGGTAACAATTATTGAAATGCCAACCCGGGGGGTGATTCGCAGGTCAGTATTTTCATTATCTGTCGGCCACGTGTGTAGCCAAATTAAATATAGTTTCTTTCTTTTTTTTTTTTCTGTTTTCCTTTTTTTTTGTATATTTTTTTTTGCATTTTGGTTTTTTTTTTCTTCTCTCTGTATGTTGCCGCCACTGTATAGAAATTGATAAAAGGTAACGTAACGTTCTGGAGGCTAGATTCATGACTGGAGCCTGCCCTACTTCTGCGGCTGGGGCTGGTACTGGTAGGTATCATCGGGTGAGGCTGTGTTCGAATTATGTTCGTTCTCGGGTATCGGCATAGTGTGGATTATTGAAGGAGCATGTCCGTAGTATGAATATGGAGTAGCTGGCGCTGCAATGTACTGCAATGGAAAACAGAAAAATAATTATGTACAATCATATATTAGTATAATATCCAATTAATTTATATAACGTAAAGATGTTACTAAAAATTTAATAGATACTAAAATATTCCCAAAAAAAGAAAAACTTAAAATTATTACACAATAATTTATTATTTCCAAATCAAATAACTATATTAGGGTATAACTGTTGCCTTTAAAGGCAATCAACTAACATGAAAAGGAATAAATAATCCAAAAGAAAATAGACCATCACCACTGCTAATTTCAAAACTCAATATCTCGGCTACTTCTAATATATTTCGTTCCAAATTTTGAACAATGGTTTGAATTGGAAGCAAGAAGGCTGTTTGAAAGAGAGAAAAATTAATCATTTTTATAGCATAGTGGAAGGTATTTTTGATTTGTCTTTTAAAAATAAATTTTAAAAGCAGCTCAAATCATTATAATTTTTAGGAACCACTGTTTTTATATTTTACAAAATGTCGATTGCGAGTTTTTTGTTATTTTATATTGTAAAATATTATAAAAACAGTGGATTATAATGATAAATTAAATCATGCTCCATCATTGGGACTCAGGGAACCACAAAACGTGTGTTTCCACTGTATTAAAATTATTGCAAGTAATTTATTCTTATTAGTCCTTTAATGTTTTTTATTATTTGATGACCACACAAAACCCTGACCAACTTTTTCATTAATATATTAAAAATAGCTAATAAAACCCTACTCATGATCTTCTGCTAAAATGCACTATTTTAACATTAAAAGTGGAAACAGTTTTCGGAATTCAATTGCAAAAACAGAGGACGATACACATGCCTCCCAACTGCCCTACAGCCTTTGATTTTAGATAATGTTAGTAAATGGACTCACGGGAGGTGCAGGGCTGATCTGCAGAGTGTTCATGTGAGCGGAGAGCTGCCTGATAACTGGAGCGTACTGAACTGTGTTCGGGTCCGCACCTTGCATCATCTGTGTCATACACATGTTACTCTAATCAGAAAACATCTTGTTTTCAACAATTCATTTTAAAAAAATATACAGTGCGAGAGCTAGCAGAGTAAAAAAAAACAAGTATTTTAAAACAGTTATCTTTTGATATTTCATTACTTATTGAAGGTTAGTAACATAGGAGCACATCTGCTAGATTGCAGTGATTGAGTGTACTAATGCGCATAGAAAATGTCATGTTTCAATATACTTATGAAGCAATATATTATTCCATCATATAACTTAATTATCAATAGTGACATGTCTATATAAATGCCAACATACCAGGCATTGTAATGAAACAGAATCGTTCCCTTCCAACTGACGAAAGATTACTTAAAGATGCAGTGAATCAACCCGAATGAAGCCCAAAAGAAACCATCACCTAGAAAATGTGCTGCTTTTCATTTGTCGAGCCACTGTCTAAAACATCTGCTTTTATCGTAAAACATCCACTTTTCATCACAAGTAACAATTCTGGACAGAAATGGATCATTACTATTTGAGCAAAGGAGTGAGGCACAAATGATTTTTATGAACTCAACTTTCGAGGTGAACTCAACCTTTTCAAACATTGTAGGTTTGCTTACTTAATTCCCTTACCAGTTCTCCAGCTGTCCTTCTACAACCAAAAACCTTCCAGGCTGAAATATACCTCTCAAAGTTTTTCGAAACACCGATGAATAGAACACTCACTCATACTTCCTAATTCAGATTAATTTTTAAAAATGATTTTGAGTACGAAAGAAAACACAACAGCAGCTTACTGCCAGGTATGCCACATCCTTACAACAACCTTCAATAAGTAAAGAATATAAAAAAACAAGCTGTCTTAAAATAAATAGTTGAAATCATTGCTAGCAGTAATAACAATATACTTCAGATCTTACTCATGGTATACACTACAAGCTACAAAAACTTTATTTATATCAACATAATAAAAAACATATTTCAACACAATGTAATCATCAAACTATCACACATTTTTTTTTTTTTGTTTATACCAGGTACTGTACATACAAAGCAGAATAAATAAAATATTTCAGTTTTGTTCTTAGTAATGACTCTAAAAATATAAATTATCTTGTCAAACTAGTACTTTTAAGGTTTCTTGAAAACTGTGTTCCTCACTCATATAAAAGAATCTTAATCTGACACTTATTTTTAAGAAACCTTATTATAAGTACTGTTTTGACGATATTATTTATATTTATAGGATTATTATCAATGATGTAACTAAAATATTTTAATGGCTTATATTTCTATTTTCACTTGAACCATAGATATTAAATAAAAGGGTAAGCCGTGAGGAATCTGCCCCCGCGCGCATTAGAACCAAATTTATATCATTGAGTCATACCTATAAGAAACAACCTTACGCAAATTTTTAGCCCCTTAATACTAATGGGAGGGAAGTTATGGAGAGGGAAAGAAAAAAAAAATAATAATTTCTTCTGAATAGCTCAACAGATTTTCACAAAAAAATATATGTTATGGATTTTACAAATAGGTTTCAAAAAATATTTAAAAAAAAATTTTTTCCACAAAAATGTTGGTCAAAAAATATTTATGAATTTTTAAAAAAAAAACATTTTCTGGTTATGATGGTTTGGTACACCTCCAATTTTTCGCTACTTTATTTCATTGGAGGGTCCTCCGTAACATATATTTTTTTTTCAATTTTATCGCAAGTTTACCCCAGAGTGAAAAATAAAAAAAACAATTTCTTCTCCTGAACG
This sequence comes from Piezodorus guildinii, assembly GCA_023052935.1. Classification (NCBI taxonomy): domain Eukaryota; kingdom Metazoa; phylum Arthropoda; class Insecta; order Hemiptera; family Pentatomidae; genus Piezodorus; species Piezodorus guildinii. The sequence continues at coordinate 39,208,705 of CM041297.1, read as the reverse complement.
GATCAACCGACTTTCACGAAAAAAATATATGTTAATGGTTTTCTATAAGAGTTTCAAAAAACATTTTTTTAAATTTATTTCGAAAACATGAGTCAAAATTTTAATTTATGTATTTTTTTAATTATGTTGGATTGGTACACCATCAATGTTTTGTAAATTTAATTCATTTGAGGGTCCTGCAAAATATATATATTTTTTCAAGTTGATCTAAAATGTACCCAATAGTGAAAAAAACACACACAAAAAAAACAATTTTTTCAGCTCTCTGAGCAGTAACTGGTAATGCATGAAGAGTAGAGATAGAGCTGTAGGATTGTAATGTCATTAGATATTACTTACACACTATTTATTATATCTATTATTATAAATATCTTAAATTGGATGGAATATAATTTTTTTTAATTATTTAATACTTGGATAACTACTACATAGCACTATATGCTATATTCAATGATAAACGTAACTACAATGATATTTTTAATTTATATTTTTTCATAGTATTACAAATACTTTTATAAATTAAATAAGTAACTACGAAAAACTTTTTAAATATATATTTTTATATCATTAAGAAGAAGAATATTTTTTGAAACCTATTTGTAAAATCCATAGCATATATTTTTTTTGTGAAAACCAGTTGAGCTGTTCAGGAGAAAACAATTTTTTTTTGTTTTCTTTCCCCCTCCATAACTTCCCTCCCATTAGGATTAAGAGGCTAAAAATTTTCATAAGGTTGTTACTCATAGGTATGACTCAATGGTATAAATTTGGTTCTAATTCACACGGGGGCAGATTTCTCATGCTTACCCAGCTAGACCCTTTGTTTTTCCTGTGCGAACATCCCGATTTTTTTACAAGACTCTTGGGGAGCGTTGGTCCCTAATATTTTGCAGAGTCTAATAGTTTAATGTATAGTTTTACCTAAAAAAAAATCAAAGTCGGTGTGACACATTTGGGATCCTTTCCTTGCAAGAGTCATCCAGTTTTTAAATGAAATGGTTCTTCAACAAAAGTGTTTAATATTAATACAAACAAAAATATATTTTGAATATACCTTCTAACTTTTGAAAATGTGATACTTCTTAATAAAAATAAAGCATTGACATACCTCAACACCCGACATGTGCGGTGTGGGCTGCATGACAGTGTATTGCGCAGGTAGCATGCCATGTGCCCAGGATGTTGGGAGCGGGTAGCTTGACACCTGAGCTTGGTAACTGCCATAGCCGGTCAGTGTAGCCGGCAGCATATGTTGAGTCGCCACTCCGTTCTGGCTGGCACCGTCGTAGCCCATCTGTCCGCTCTGTAATTAGCAAGCATAAGTAACATTTAAACAATCAGCTCTGTTCAAGGACACCCTTAAAATTTATTAAGTATTATATCATTGAAGTTATAAAACAGAATCATATTAATATATAACACAGTAAAAAAACAAGAAACCTTCATCACTACAACCTCTGAAGGGTCTCGGACTCAGTACATATAAAGATTGGTACTGTTTCAAGGCTAATGCCGTGAAATGAGGTGATTAAGGCAGCACTCATTAATCACACTCAGCCACCAGATATTTTTCACTGGGCTGGGTGTTTTATAGGAGGGTCTCCAAAGCCTTGAGTCGCCCCACAGCTGATGTAATTGAATAAATTTTCTCCCGCAGCCAGGATTCGAATAAAAGAACAGTAGACTAGTGCTCTATCCAATAGACCACGCTGCTCCTGTTATACAATTATTTCTACTTTTTTTTTTTTACAGTTTAAAAAGAAAAAAATATTAACACCCGTTCTTATAAATTAATAGTCACCATTACTTTCAATACAATCCTGCCAACATGCTGGCATAAATGGCCATGGACTCTGAATAGAATTTGAAAAAAATAAATTTAAAAACTCATTTTCTAAAAGGTTCTTAGAACAAATAAGTAGGGAAGGAGCATACAGAAATGGATTGTTGCAGCTCCGGCAAAGAAGTGAAGCACAAATTTCACTTAGCCAGTTGTTTTTTTTTTGTAGTCCTTTAATACAAGTTCTCCAACAGTTGTTTTTGGATTGTCTTCCAACAAAGCTTGCAGAAGAAGGAAACTTCTTTGCCTTCCAGGCTGCCCCCTTCATCTCTCAAATTTTTTCGAATTTTGCTCACTAATACAGCCCTTATTCGACACTTTGTTGATATTCCTGGCCGTCTGGGCCCTATTTTGGCTGAGTTTAAAATTGTTAAATAAAATTAAATGAAAATCATGCTTTGACACCTAACAAAATACTGAATTAATTTTAATTAGAGAAATTGTACAGAGGTTAACAAACTTTTTTTGGCTGGAAGAAGATTAATTACAGTTAACATACATACAAATTAAAAATCCAGCTAACAACTTCTTCGATAATTGATTTCGCAATTATGTGATTATCATAAAACTGAATATGACATAAAAAAAAAAAAAAAAAAGCATATAATTAAAGTAAAATTAAAGATTCTTAAGCTTGAGACTTACGTCAGTTCCTTCTCTCCACATTCTAGCATCATTTCTATATAAATTGCGTTTTTTCTGTCCTCCATCAGCGAACTTGACCAACAAAGCATCCTTGCACCCAGGAAGAGGTTTTCCATTGAATGCTTGAATTATCTGTTCACATTTGTCCTTAGACTCCATCCTGAAAAGGAGATAATAATTTAAGCTTTTATGTTTACAATGAATATCCGATAGTTGACCACTGTGATTCTCAGGAGGTAAACAGTCCAGATGGGTTCAGGGAAAGAAAAAAACAAGGAAACAGTCTAGACTATATCATGGTTTTCACTTCCAGTATTGTAATATCAAACTGTTTTATGTAATATCGAACTGAACTATATTATATTAAATTTAATTCCAATATTTAACTATTCTTACCTAGCGAATCCAACACCTTTACTTGTTCCTGTGGTATCCTTAAGAATCCTAGTGGAAATGACGTGTCCATACTTTTGAAGTAGATTCTCAAGGTCTGTCTCTTTATAATTAAGAGGAAGATTTGCAATATACAAGTTAGTAGGATCTTGTTCCTGTTGCTGTAGGACAAAAGAAAATAAGAAAATACCGATCAGTATGATAGAAATTTTCAAATATAACTTTCAATACCACTATATATATATAAACTAACTAAACATATGATGATGGATTCATTTAAGGGTACACATATGATTCTATTTCATCATAAATTCTGATTTTTATTATTACAAATAAATATTAATTAAAATTTTCACTTTTTCAAACTAACAACGAGAAAAGTGTTTGACTTGACTAACAAGCTATAACTCTACACATGATCTACATTTTAACTACAGACATAGGTAAGACTATTTCTGCAGAGATTAGCTTATTTATTTTCTACTGCTGTTCTACGATAGTGTTCTTTATTTTAAGAAATGAAACTACACTTGACCATTAAAATGCATATTTATTACAAAATTTAACTTCTTTTAAAAACACAGAAGCAGCTTTGCCATTTATTGAGGAACTTATAATTCTAATGTATATTAATAACTAATAAGACTGCCTAGGCTTCAAATGAAGGACGTAATACTTCTCGATTCTCAGAATTCATGAAGATTTTTTTTTAAGAACATAACTGGGAGATGGATCTATTCAGTAACTATAATATCATATTATGTTTGAAAAGCTAAAATAATTTATTAACGGCATTTTGGGCAATTATCATTAGTCAATGTTATAGCACTTGTCTCTTTGAGGAATTTTTTTCTAAGGTTTTCTCCAAAGCAACTATCTCAAATAATGAATTTATCGATGTCAAAGTAAATTAAATAATCATCAAAACAACAATATTATTAATCCCACAAAAATAATTTTTCCCAATAAAATGAAACATACAACATAGAACCTTTAAAACCTACTGTCCCTTTTTACTGTAATATATTTAAGTTAACTACTTAATAATCCTCAAAAACATAATGAAATAAAAAAAAAACGTAAATTATTAAACAGTGCACAAACTGAACTTTTAGAAACATAGAACAAAATCGGTGATTCAATTACAACAATTTAAAGGATTTAAGCTTTCAAATAACACAAATTAACATTTAAAATATCGATGAATTGATGCTCTTTCCCCGATTTACGTGGTTCGATTTTGGTTAGAAACAATTGATAATTAGATTAAGCTATAACTTTTTATTTTATAAAGTTTATAATTTATTTAACAAAAAAAAAAAATAAAATAATAATAATAACAAATATATACAGAGAAAATTGAATGGTTAGTGAATAAAACCCTTGAAACAGATGAGAACCGAACATATTGAAATACACATGATAGTTTGGAAATTTAATTATAATCTCGAATTGACAAATGGGAATAACTAAGATAATGAAGATAAAGGTTATTTATTAATAACTCATAAAAAGAGCAGTTGAAGCTTGTGATAACAGCAACGGGGTAATAGACCAACGGCCGTGCAAGGAGGTGATTAGGCAGCGATATAATACTCAACTGCCAAGTTTATCCCCCAAATATTTGGGTATCCACTTTAAGAGATTTGATATACTCCAGGAGTGTCTCTTTCTATCCTAGGTTCGCCCCACGGATGCAATTATAGAATAAATAACCGTTCTGGCACAGCCAGGTTCAAATTCGGGACCTGGAAATCAGTAGTCTAGTTGCGTAACACTCCTTGATGATAAAAAACTCTTATCAATTATTTTAAAATAAGACCAAAATCTAAAATCATGAGGCATCTTATAGTTCTTATACATAAATACACTGAACATATCAAAGCTTTTCCTGTATTTTTCGAAGCACGGATAAATATATATTTAACATCAATAACATAAACATAACACTGAAACAATTGTAAATTTCCATCACTTGTAAATGAATAATTAATATAGAATAATATTTTAAATTTTTAAAAAATCTTTCAAATCTAGACACCACTTTGTCCAAAATTTTAAAAATGTTTTAAAAACTAATCGACCGACTATATATATTTTTTTCCTTCAGTTTTTAAGACAAATACGAAATTTAAAACTGATTTAAAGTGTTAGTAAATGAAAAGAAAGTTAGTTATTTTATGGATTCCTCCACCAGTGACAATATTAAACTATCCAAACAATTATTTAATCATGCTCCATAGCAGTAAAGCTAAGACGTAAAAATGCTAATCATCAATTTACAGCGGCAAAAAGCTTAGCTGGGGTATAAACATTTGGGGACAACACTCATATAAAATTGAGACAAAGCTAAACTATTTAATAATATATATATATACATAAAAATTATTTAAATATTACACTTTAAACTACATGATATGAAATAAATAAAAAGAAAAAAAAAACGGAACAAACACTATGAAAATGTTAATGTTTTCTAAATTAGGAAGAGCGAACTCTGAACACACAGAAACTTGTTACGGTTTTTTAATTAAGAAAATAGAAAAAATAAAACAAAAAGGATTAGCGTATTGCTCGAGTCAAGTTTAGCCAATATATGCAATCTCTAAGCTGCTCCGAAAATAAATGAAGTTCATACTTATCAGCGGTAGATTTGTTTAAAAAATAATTGTAGGTAAAATTATATAATACTGAGACATTTAAATACGTTGCCAGGAATGTATGAATAAAAAGCCTTTACTGTTTTTAACATGTTATCAAACTCCAATGATTCGAGCACTGAAACATTAAAGCTTAAAGGTAAGTAGACAAGTGATAGAGAAAGGGTCATTAATTATCTACATTAATTAATAATTAGTAATCTACAGCTACTATATTGTAGAGCGTTGGGATCGGCACTGCAAACGTCTTATTTTACCTCACAATGAATAATAAACTCTCTTTTGTAAAATATTTTAAACATATTGTGAGAAAGACAGGCATTTTTTTTTTCTTTAATAGAATTCATGTATTTTTTAACAAAAAATATGCCATAACAAAATAGTTCAAGGCAAGATGAAATCATGACAGGTTAAAATTTGGACAAAGTATTCAAACAAATATCCTGATGAATCAGTAATTATTAAAAATTAACAAAATTTTAAATTAAATAAACTAGTAGTCCTTAAAGGTTGAGATGAGGCTCGAGACCTTTACTTTGAGCCTCCATGATTCGGCGTTGTTAGCTACAGCCTTCGGGCTAAAGCCTAAAGCATTCGGGGCTCAAGGCCTTATAGCCTTTCAGCTCAGCTCTTAAGTATTGTTTCAAGTAGAATATGGTGCTTGCTGAATAGAAATAGATAGGGAATTTTAAAGGGTCTAACAATATGATACATCTGTTAGAATTTGGACAAAGTATTCAAACAAATATCCTGATGAATCAGTAATTATTAAAAATTAACAAAATTTTAAATTAAATAAACTAGTAGTCCTTAAAGGTTGAGATGAGGCTCGAGCCCTTTACGTTGAGCCTCCATGACTGGGCGTTGTTAGCTACAGCCTTCGGGCTAAAGCCTAAAGCATTCGGGGCTCAAGGCCTTATAGCCTTTCAGCTCAGCTCTTAAGTATTGTTTCAAGTAGAATATGGTGCTTGCTGAATAGAAATAGATAGGGAATTTTAAAGGGTCTAACAATATGATACATCTGTTAGAATTTGGACAAAGTATTCAAACAAATATCCTGATGAATCAGTAATTATTAAAAATTAACAAAATTTTAAATTAAATAAACTAGTAGTCCTTAAAGGTTGAGATGAGGCTCGAGCCCTTTACGTTGAGCCTCCATGACTGGGCGTTGTTAGCTACAGCCTTCGGGCTAAAGCCTAAAGCATTCGGGGCTCAAGGCCTTATAGCCTTTCAGCTCAGCTCTTAAGTATTGTTTCAAGTAGAATATGGTGCTTGCTGAATAGAAATAGATAGGGAATTTTAAAGGGTCTAACAATATGATACATCTGTTAGAATTTGGACAAAGTATTCAAACAAATATCCTGATGAATCAGTAATTACCAAAAATTAACTTTTAACAAAGTTGTTAGACACTTCATATTCGTCTGTTATAAACTAACTAATGACCAATACATAAGATCCCACTAAAAGTAAACAATAAAAAATAAATGAAATCCATTAAAAATAATACACTGATGGAAACATCAAACAATTAAATAGACAAAGGCCAAATAATAGGAGTTTTGACTTTAGCCTAATTCAAAATATTTGTTTGTTTATTTATTTAACATCCCTTTATGCTCCTGCAGCTACAGAGGATGATACAGTGCAAGTCCTAAATTTTGACTATCCAGGTTTAATTAGGATAGCGATCTTTGACGGGTACCTGACATCGCACAGGCTCGAGACCACCTTTTAACGTTCCCTCCAAAGGACAACATAACTAAGGATTTTTTACTCCCATCAAAAAATCCTAGGGCCGCCCACGAGTTTGAACACAAGACCTTAGGCATAGAAGGCTGATATGCTAACAACCATGCTACAGGTGACCCCAATTAAAAATAATAGTTTGAAATAGATTTATTATTAAATTTTTAACTAACCTTTGATTTAAAAATGTTACTAGCTTCTATAACAAGCAAATGTTTTTAGAGCTTATGCGTATAGCATTCCGTTTGACGTTAAATGCTGTCCAAAATGAATTATCCAGAACAATATGATAAGCCAATGTTTTTTTTTCATTGATAACATGCTAGTATTTCATTGTGAATTACATCAAAATTATTAATGGATCATGCCTATTAAATTTTTGATTAGTAAGTAAATTTTAAAATTGCTCTAAGCGTAGAAATTTCATCTTTAAAAAAAGTTGAGAAGTACTCAATGATTAAGCGGTAGACAACACAATAAATACAAATATATTATTTTAACGAACCCTTAAAATAAATACTTGTTATGACATAAGAAAACATGATTGCATTTCAATTACTTGAATGACATACATGTCAAGAACCCAAGCAGAATGTCTGTACCGTTTTGTGCAAAAGCGCATATTTGTAAAGCATAATAATCTTTGCCAGTGCCGATCCCAACAATATGTTTGTGCGTGTAATTGTGTGTATACTGTTACAAGGGTAAGTGTAACAATGTCTAGATCATAACTTTCATCGTTGTGCCATATTACCAACACAATAGAAAATAAAATAAAATACAAATTGTCAGTTTAAATATCGAAATCATCGTGTGGTTAAAAAGAATAGCATTAACTTAGTCTTAACATGAATCAAGCGCACATTTTAATAGTTCCAAAGAAAACCTCAACATATAGAGAAATTTTTTTACAAAAGGTTGTTAACTTATTAGCTATTACAAAGTTTATCTTACATGTTCTTAGAGGGTTATTCTTTTAATATTTTAGATAGGGAAACTAAGAAAAAAGATTAAGAAGAGGTTAATAGTTTTTTTTTTATGTGTTCTTTGTTTCGTGTGAGTTTTCCGAATCTATTATCTAGGATCAGTCCATTAATTTATTTAACAAATGAACCTAACTCAAAAACTTTACAATAAAATTAGAAATATAATAATTTTTACCACCAACAAGAACTTTTTTCTGAAATATGAAGATATTGCTCTACTCAAAATATTAATCTAACTTGTGTTTGCTTTTTATTAATAGTTATATATAACGACACTTATATTTTAAAAAATGTTTAGAATTTCTACTCAAAATATTGACTAATAAATATTGTCTAATTCCTTTGGACTTTATTGTCCTAGCAAAATTCTGCCATTATTACGATTATTTATAATGAGGATTTGCCCTAGGTGTTTTGTTAGCAATGAAGAAACAATAGTGTACATATTTTGAGTTTTTAAAAACTGATAAACACAAGCTGCAGTATTTATATTTGAATGGAAATACCGTTGGCTTTTTTTACATCAACCCCCTCTAAACCATGTTTTTCGGTTAATAAATATGAGTTTTTTACCTCTCTATTTACTTATAAATTTTAATTTCATACTTATCATCATCTTATTATTTATCATATTATTATTATTCGTATTTATAATATTTTTGTATATTTGTATTTTTTTATTTTTTTTTTATTTTCATCATCACTACATTAATTATTTTTTGTGGATGTAATTAGTTGACCGTTGAGAATTACTGGAAGGAATTAGTCCGGGTGGCGGTCATTAAATGAAACAACTAAATAGTTTCAACTATTTTATTGTTTGCCAACGTTTCGACCCCCTTTGTGGGTCATCATCAGGGCGCATGGTGGGAGAATGGAAACTAGCTAGTTGTTGCTAGTTTTCATTCTCCCACCATGCGCCCTGATGATGACCCACAAAGGGGGTCGAAACGTTGGCAAACAATAAAATAGTTGAAACTATTTAGTTGTTTCATTTAATGACCGCCACCCGGACTAATTCCTTCCATTAATTATTTTTTCATTTTCATGTTGTTATTGATATGTTGTATTGCCAAAATTGAAATATTTTTATATGATTGACTCCCGATTAATTCTACCTATTAATCACTATTTATATAGTTTAGATTCTTTTTCAAGGACCATGAAAACAAATTTATTTATGCGTTAATGGGACCATAAGAGCATTTTAAATTAAATAAATTAGTAAAGCATAAAGGTTGAGATGATGCTCGAGCTAGGAGTGGAACCCTTTACGTTGAGTCCCCATGACTCGGAGTTGAGAAAGCTGAAGCCTTCATAGGGCCCAAGGCCTTATAGCCTTTTGGCTCAGCGGTTAAGTATTGTTTTAAGGAGAATGTTGAGCTTGCTGAATAGAAATAGATGGGGAATTTTAAAGGGTCTAACAATAAGATACATCTATTTCGGACTAAGTTTGCAACAACTATTAATTTTTACTTTCACTTACCTATATATGAAATATATAGTAAGGGAAAGTATTGGGATTGTAAAAATTTTCTAATTCTAGTTGTCAACAGAAATACACGCTGTAGAGTCTCCTAAGCCAAAATGACCAAGTCTCACAAAAAGGACTGTGTGTGTGATTAAAATCAGCTAACCCTGAACCTGAAGAGCCACTTTATACCATGCATTTTGCACCTTTTTTACTATTTTCTCAAAAACAGCTCTAACGATTTTGATTAAACTCTCTATATCGAAGTAAAATTGGACAGGTTTTAATATCATGTAGGTTTTATTCTGATTGAAATAGTTTGACAGGGCTTAATGCCGATATTTCAAAATTTCTTCCAATAAAGTACCTTTAATTTTGTATTTTTTATGAAATAGACCATATCATCTGATTAGCATTGCTAAAAAACAAATAACTATATAAGTTGAACGAATTTGATATCCAAATAAAGGAGATAACTGCCAAAATATTGTTGTAATATAATTTTTTGTTTTTGAACTAAAGAACAGTGATATACATGTATAATATACTGTAGGAATGCTAAACATTTTAGAAACAATATTATTTATACACAGAATTGTAAAATTTAATGGAGAGTGGTGAGAAGCTAATAAAATTAACTGATTGTCATAGATAATAATATAATAGATAGATTATTTAATTAAACACATGTTTCTATTGAAATTCGATGTAATTAAATTCTTAAAGAATTTATTTTTATCTCTAAGTGTATATAAAAATTCTTAAAAACTATTTAAATTGATTTTAACAACAGAGGTAAGTGAAAGTCGTATGTTGCGCTCACCAGATTTTTATATAGAAAATCATTTTAAAATTATTATTAACATTTTAATTAAGTAGTAAAATGGCAAAAAACGATGATAATGTGTATTGTCTGTGCTGAGTGGGAGTCAAGTGTTGGTTAATAAGTGATACTCAAGGTAGATAGATAGATAGAGAAGTACTTGCATGCAACAAACGTACAGTGGTCGGGCTACGGAGCAGTGTGATACCCACTTTGGCCATCTGAGCTTGTACCCCCTTCGCCTGGAGGGCTTTCACTGCCGCTTCTGCGCAATCCCCGCTCTCAAAGTCAACAAAACCATAACCTGAAACAGTACAACCTCTCCTTCTCACTAACTCGCTCTCTCTCTTACCCTCACTCATCAAATAATAAATAAAATATAACAAAATAAAATTTAAAAAATGTAATCATCTCTCTTTGAGAAAAAAAAATCAAAACAATAAAGTTAGTTATTAAAAATTCAAATAAACCAAATTTCAGAAAATGATGACATTTATTGAAAACAGTTCATAAGCACTTTGAAAAATGAATGAGCTATGTAAAGTCCATGATGATAGAGATAGACAAGGGAGATAAGTTGGCGATAGTGAATTATCACACACTTTTAACATATTATAATAAAAATACAATAATCGCATTTCCTATATAACTTTATCAATATTTAATTTTTTAAAATGATGTTTTTAAATTCAACTACCTGCCCTCTCAAAGGGAACCACATGGGTCGCAATGGCTAGCTGGCAGGCCCCAGATCATGAGTGGCTGAGTCTAGGGCGGGGGGTATGGTTCATGACCTGGCCATGCCCACCAAAAACCCCTGCAGGCCTTGAGACGACTCCGCCTAGGAGAAGGACAATTCCGAAGGAAAACCCGGGTAGATAGAATTCATCAACCCATGATGGCAGTCTGTCTAAGGAAAGGAAAATCCTGAAAGAAAACCTCGGTCCTCCAGGTAGGGGATTATTGTTTGGGTTGGCTGCTCAATGGTGTCAAATTCGCTTTGCTAAAAATAGTCAAAACAGAGCCTTGGATTCGGATGGATTATATATAAATTCAGCTACAACTGTTGGTTTTGATTTAACATTATTACTTAGTTGTTTTTTTTATGAAAATAATATTTAATGATACAGGATGCTCTAGAAACTGCGGCATAACACATTAAACTTGTTGTCAATGAACAAAAGACCAAGTACATGATTTCAGATGAGCATCCAAGATTATTAAGCACCAAGGTTTCTTTTGGAAAAATATATAAGTTTGAGTCTCCCAATTTTTATACTTGGGTCCTTAAGTAAATCACAACAACAAAACCACAGCTGAGATGAAAAGGAGAATATTTTCTGCAAATCCTGGCTATTTTGGGCCCACGAAAACATCCCTACAGCCATCTGATGACTAAGCGAACAAATGAAACTATCTATAAAACTCTTATTCAACCTGTATTATGTTATAGCTCAGAAATTTGGCCAACATCCAGATCTCATTGCTAGCTTCTAATAATATTTGAGCGAAAAGTGTTGCATCGAATATATGGTGGTATCCACGATAATAATGAATGGAGGCGGAGGAGCAACAGGAAGCTATGTGATTTATATCGTGAACCTGATATCTACCGCTTCATTGAGCTCGGGAGGCTTCGATGGGCAGGATATCTGGCCAGAATGACTGACAATCTGCCTCCTAAGAAAATACTGACTGGAGTCCCTATAAAAATGTCCCAAAGTTAGGAGACAAAGCTGTGCTGGGCGGAATGTGTGCCCAATGAAGCACGAAAACTACTAAAATATGCGAAACTGGATGGCCATAGCACAAGACAGGGGATGATAGCGCTTGCTTCTGGAGGAAGCCAGGACCCTTCACAGGTTGTAGAACTATCAAGAAGAAGAAGAACAAAACACAGGATTTAAAAAAAAAAAATAATATTTGATGTTTAAAAACAATTATGCCTTCTCCCTATCCTCGTGCTGGAAGAATGCTTTCAGTTACTTTACTTGCCTGTCTCTATCATCGTTTAGCATGGTTATAAGAAATAATAAGTGAAAGTAAAATTAGAGAGATGAATACTTTTAAAATAATAAATGAAAAATAACAATTCACGCCACTTATATCATCACTGTAAGCATAATGTGTAAACCAGAATATGCTGATGAAATTATGTGATAGTTGGATTTTAACAAATATTAGTAAATAAGGCAAATTATAATCATCCATTATACATAAAATAATATAAAATATGCATTAAATTTTAGCATTGAATACACCAAGACAATTATTATATAAACAGTTTTTAGTTCAGTTCTTGATAGGAATGTTTCAAAGAATGATTTGAATACAAAAGCAGTGGATATATACAAAGGAAACAATAAACAATCAAATCATCAATAATATTTTACGAGAAATTAGAGATGTCATATGGAAAAGAAAATGGATATTATTAAATCCAGAACTAAAAAAATTATTTTTGAGACTAATTCTAGCAGTAAATGCCTATGGTTACCTTCAACGAGGCACAAGATTAAGGTTTAGAATGAAGTCATGAAGAATATTATTTCTTTAGAACTTTGAAAAAGACCCTGATATTACTAAGAATTAAGTTATTCTTATATTCAAGTTGATAGTTTATGCTACATTTGATAAGCAAATAATCAAGATTATAAATATGATCACTCAAAAAATAGGATTGAATAGTTTTTTGAGAAACAAGAGAGGATATGAACTTAAAACTTTCAGAAATAAAATAACTTATTCAACACACTGTGATTATTTTCTTCAAATAAAGATAAAATATATTTAAGATAAATATATTATAAAAAATAATCCAAGGGATTTCAATAACCAAATATTACAAAGGATATAATCTTGAATTGATTATACATTGTTTGTGGTAATACAATTACTTCTTAAGAGGTGCTCAATATGATTGGTGAGCATTGATAACATAATAGTAATCGCAGGCTAAAAAATTGAAATAAATCAACCAATGAAAAACTGCTGTTAAGAACTGAACAATATATAAAGAATGTTTATTCTGATGGTTTCATCATAATTTAATGATTCAGTAAATGATTTAACATTGTTTTAAGGCAATAAAATAAAAATCACTTAAAATCAAATGATCAGCATATTCATGTAAAACAGTGTTTCAATTTCAATAACAGATAATAAAATAATGAATGAAATTTTGACTATTAAAAAAAACAAAAAAAAAACAGAAAATAATGTATGTAAGGCTATTCCTTTTAAGGAAATAGAATAAAACAAAATTTAGAAGATAAGGAAATGAGATTCATCTTGCAATTTAAGTACGACTGACGATTCTCGCTCTCCTGACAAACAGCATTGCCAAGTTCATCGCTTTCGCCGCAGTTTGCCTTTCATTATACACACTTAGCTAGCTAACAAAAAAAACACATTAAAATAGTTTTGAAATCTATTCTACGTTACCTTTACACTTATTAGTATTCTTATCAAGAATTGCCTTGGTCGAAATGATAGTGCCAAATCTGAAACAAAAATAATAATATTATGTATGATGTAAAAATTTTTATTTAAAATAATTAAAACACTTCACGGAAAAATAAATAAAAAATATAATTATGCTCCTTATGCTTTCAGCAGAATCATTTTTTTTTTTAACCTTTAATGAATTTATGGAATGATTACTATTCTTTGAAAAACAAAAATTAAGTATAAACTAATAGTTTACTTTTTACCATAACGGAGGGCTAAACAAATGATGGTAGGGAAATCCAAAGAAGACCTGAATTTTTCATTGAAGGTTTTAATGTAGCTATATAGAGCCTACACATTTTGGAATATAAATAGGAAACTACATTTTCTTCTCATTGTGAATGGCATCGCATTAAACCTACATTAACTTTATAATTAAAAGTTTTAGCTTTTCATGAAAAAATTGTCTAAGAAACAAGAAGTGATTGAGGAATGTGACGGTAAAAGGAGTATGAGTCTAGATCTGATATTTTTAGGAAATAAGACATACCTGGTGTATACATAATATGACATTGTTGTTAAACTACTTCAATATTAGAATATGATGAAAAACTAAATTTGGATTCTGAATTTTAAACGAAAATGGATGTTATTAAACATATCTTATTCAATAAACATCATTAAAAGGAATAGTTATAACTCTTAAGTTAAAAGATCAAAATATACAACATAAAAAAACATCACCAAGTTAAACAAATTAACACTAAATTCTTAGCTGTACTTATCCTAAGACTGAGGAGCCCATGGCTGAGTGGCTAGCGCGCTAGTCTCTCATGCTACAGGTTCTGAGTTCGAATCCCAGTCCCGGGAGGAGAGAGGAGGGAGGGGGGCTTTTATAAGGATGTAAATAAATGGAGACTCGCTCACAGCCTTTTCCTCGGGTATGTGAGACCCGTCAGCAAAATGATGGCCACTCACAAAACTAGGTGTAGGGAGTGATGACCCTAACCTACAATAGCATCAAGAAACGTGAATGTAATCTCCCAGAAGATTACACCGCGAGGCCCAAGGCCTACACGGCTTGTCGGCCACTGAATAGAATATCCTGAGACAATATTTTAATATATCCATTATCTGTCTTGTTTTTTGAACAAGCAATAATGCGTTAGTGGGTCTATTAATTTATAGTAGCTAGTTTTATGCATTTTATCTCTATAGCCAGATAATGAATTCTGAAATGTTCATTTATATTCTCAGGGGACTGGCAGTCCCAGAATAAAAAAAATTTCAACTTCATCTGTACAGGCTCTAAAATAAGTAATATATAATATGGGACAGATTAAGGGTAAGATGAGAGAGGCTATTGCCTAACACAGGACAAATTAATAGTTTTAGGCTAGGTTAGTAAGGTTTACGGTGATAGGGATCACCGTCTGGATACAGGATGGGTTGATCCTATCAACAAAGCACTGGAACCCATTGGGTGATTCTCAAACCTGCCTGTGGCAGTATAATTATTCTGTAATTTCACTTTTGAGGAAGAACTGGAATAGGGAGATACTATTGGTCTCATCTAAACTTTATAAAGTGGGTACCCAAAAATTGGGGAGAAAAAACTGGCCTGAATGAGATCTCCACCACACCACTTCCTTGCATAATTATTTTACTAAGAACCAAAGACCCTTTTAACGGAGAAAGGAACATTGTCTTTTTCTATTTATTTAGGTATGGTGTTATCCTCAGCACTCCCAACTTTGTCAAGAACAAACTTATCCATAATGACCTTAATGTTCCATAGTCATTAATTTGATCAGACCTCTCCTTCCATTACAAACTCCATTCCCACCCTAACCCACTAGTTTCTAACCTAGTATCTTCTTCAATTCCTGATAATTCTATGAGGTGTCTGAAAAGAAGATGGCCTCAAGACCGTCTTGTTTAGTATTTTTTTTTTAGTGCTGCCAATGGGTAGTTTCTCTTCAAGTGAATCATGTCATTACTTAATTTATTCCTCAAATTTACTTGACGTATTCAATAAAACAATCAAATAACAGGCAGCTCTCCACTAAGAAGGAGCCTCCATATCATATCGCCTATAGCTTAAGGTGATGTATTATCAATTGTATTCATTTAATAGTAATATTGTTGCCTAATAAATAATACTCACTGCGAGCACATATTGTACAGCTCTTTATCAGTCGTTGACGGGTTTAACCCGTGGATGTAGAGGTTGGTTTTAGAGAGCTGCTGCTCGCCTCCCTGGCCGCCCATGTTGTTCGATAGGCTGGTGGACAGGGTCCCGCTCTGGGAGCCAGTGTTCGAGCTAGAGCTGGAGCTAGTGTTAGCTGGGGAGGATGCCGTCGGCACCCGAGGAGTTGTAAACTGCAAAAAACAAACAAAAAAAACATTATAATAAAACAGTGAGGTTAAAGTTTATTCTTATTAAATTATCACAAGACCATACAAGCAATCTTTATTTTTAACTTATCCTGGTAGAAATATGAAATGAAAACAGAAATTAGATCTTTAACAAGAACAGTAGTCAAATCAAGACTGAAAAAAAAAAATCATTTTGTTAACAAAATATCAAGTGTATTTATCTTTATTTTATTGAAGGAGAAGGTTTTGGCACAGGTCATGGATTTTAAATACATAGGAACCTGACTGAACTAAAGGGGTAGTATTGACATGAGATTTCTCAGAAACTAGGAGCAGCAGCAAGAATGTTCCATCCAGTTAGGAGAGGCTTCCTCAACAGAAGAGAGGTTACTAAGTAAACAAAACTATCAGTGTAAGGGTCTACTTTCCTGCTCCTCTGAGTTGTGGACCCTCACCTCAAAGCATCAAAGCATAGGAGCCAGATCCTATGAACAATGCCTTAAGGTTTTGGAGAATAATGTAATATGCATAATTATTTGCTTCAAAGAAAGATGAAGGCACTGAGGAATTCAGAAGGTTACACTATGCCTAACCACATAACCCTCTTTCATAGGGGGCTGTTACGCTAGCCACCCAGCTACCAGTGATCCCTTCTCTGGGTTCACTAAGCCTATTATTATTATTATTAATCTAATGATATGTAACTTGGATGAATGACTCTACCTCAACATCTTTTAACAGGCAAGCAGAAGGAAACTTTTTTTTTTAATCTAACAACATATTTCTAGCTTTTTTTTTTTTTTTTTTTTTTTTTTTTTTTTTTTTTTTTTTTTTTTTTTTTTTTTTTTTTTTTTTTTTTTTTTTTTCACCCCTATCTTGCCTTTTTAGGCTATACAGAGGTATATCTTGGGCCAGAGGGGTGAGGTTGGGGGATTAATGGCGAGATAAAAGCCCCCTGACACCGAGACTCGAACTCATAACCATTTTAACTATCAAATTCTATTATCCGGTTGCTAGGCATTAAGCTGTGCTAACCAAGTCAGCCACCCCACCCCTCCCCTTATTTCTTGCTTCTAATTACAAAGTACTAGACCTGGTTGGATAGAATTGGAGCCGCCCATTCAATTTATTTTCATGTTTCTTAGACCCTCCTTCCTCTCCTCCTACCACACCACCTCAACTGTCTTGATTTCAATGGGAGGAAAGGTCAAAGAAACTATCTGCTCCTGATAGCAGATAAATGAGATTAAATTTTAAAACTCCTCAGACACTAGACTCCTAGTTTATACGTTCTTCTTTCAAGAACTGGCAGTGTTCCATGCACTGTGTAAGCCTGCAACACTTGAAAATGAATCCTGATCCGACGCCAAATTCTCCAAAGGATATGGAGTTTTATTAGATGGCGCAGTTCGTCCAACGCTTTTTCAAAGGGAACCCCCTTCCTCACTTAACAGGCTTTAAGAGATCGACGATGTTTTCTAAAGAGTTGTAGGCAGTCGATCATTTTGGTATCGTGCCAAACTTTTTTGATTCTATCTCGGAGAAAATTAAACGGGAAACAAGCGAAAAAATAAAAATAAGAAGAAAAAATCGCTCTGAAAGATCACAGTCACAAGAATAACTTCGTTGGTTAACTAGGGTTGGTTAAAAATATCACAGAGACGAAAAATCATAAAACAGAATGAATGGGTTTTTTTCCTCCCAGAGGCAATAATTTAACTCAGGATGAAGATCTGATTGATAATAAATTAATCTTAACAAACCCATAAAAAATAAATAGATAATAGTGCTGAACAGTCATTTACTTTAAAAAATATATTACAAATTAATTAGACAAAGGTCTGGAGTCTGTGCGATGTTAGGCACTCGTTAAAGGCGGTAAATGAGCAAACAAAATATTTGCCAAAATATAGGAAATCAAACGAATAAATGAGATACTACGTATTAAGTGAGGCCAGCTTAGCCCATTTGTATCTTATGCGTTTCTTATGGAATAGGCAAATCAACACTGTTTGGATACTACACTTCTGCGAATTCGAATAAGTTATAAGTTTCTTTTAAAAATAAAAATAATTTAAACTGAAAGCAATAACCGATAAATGTTTAAATTAGTTCAATATAGTTGGCTAAGCTATTGTAACCATTATTTGAACTTCTGGAATTGGTCGCAGAACGGCAAAGGTAAAAATGGACCTTTTTTTCCATTAAACTTTTTCTGATCCAGCTTTTTCCTCAAATATAATGTTTCAAATATGTTATATTCCTAATGATTCATGACGTGCGAAAACACTTAAAACAAAAATTTAAGAAAAATACTTATGGAGGATTTTGAGATTAATTTTTCGGAAGAGCTCTCAGGTATAACTTGCTCTCGGTTTTTTATTATTATGACTTCCTGATTCCTATTATGTTAAGGTATATTGTACCGGAATATTTTATCTAATTCAATGACTTTTCAAGATACTCCACAGATTTAGCAGCAAGGTGAGATGACATACCCAGATTACCCTCGTTTTCAAAACTAAAAAAAGCTTGGGAACATCTTCCATTGAAAACAAAAACCTACAAAGATGCCATACTTGGCAGGAGGACCCACCCAGATGTTCTCCAGCAATCCTGGAAGTAGGGACCCTAGTTGTAAATCCTCAGGTATAAGGTCAACAGGTATTGCCCATTCTGGACCAATAATCTAGACAAGTAACTCAAATAGGTTCTGGAGCTGAAAAAAACCATTTACTCTTTCTAACAACAACCTAATAAACATTCTAAATAGAATAACTAATTAGTCTATTAGTTGAAATTCAATAAAACAAAGGATGCATATTAGATAAGAGGCATCAATAAATAATTTGTATCTGCATTTGTTTCTGGGTAGAAATAATCAGGAGTCTGTCGCGTTAAAAATATTTTTATTTTGCCGACTTTTCGCTCGATCGTGTGAGCCATCATCAGGGCATGTCAAGCATAAACTGTTATGTTTATGCTTATGTCCTGATATTACGATGTTTTTTATGCTGACATGGTTCACTGATGCCCTGATGATGGCTCACTGTTAAAAATTTTTAACTATCACTATTAAAATATTTTTCACACGACTGCCTCCTGATTTTTTCTACCTTTGATGGACCATAAGAATTAGAAAAATGAATAAAAAGTCCTTAGAATTTTCGATAACCAACTTTAGCTTAATTAAATTGCTCTTAGTTATTAATATAATATTTGTTAAAAAAAAAAAAAAAAAAAAGCTAGGTTCCATTATTGATATAGATATTGCATGCAAAGTGAAAAGAAAAAGAAAAATTTCAGATGGTAGAAAAACCATTTAACTTAGTACCAAATCATCCATAACGAACTTAATATCCCATTTGTTGCAGACCTTTCCCGTACCAGACAGCCACTTTTAATTCTAAAATTCCATCCCACAAAAGCCCTCTTGTCCGCAACATATCAACCTCCCATATTCCTGATAACCCTCCGAGGCGATTGAAAAGAATATGGCCTTGGGACCTACTAACGTAAATAAACATCGAAGTTCTACCGCTGTGTAGTTTCTTCACAAGCCTTTTCACGCCCTTTATTATAATTCAACACTTTTACTTGTTGTATTTATGTTAATATAAGTTGTAAAATTCAATAAAATATAAATAAAACAAAACAAAAAAAAACTTGGTATCGAGGAACCGGAACATTAACCCCAAACAAAAAAATATATATAATAATACATTACTGAGCATTAAGACATATGGGTCAGAAACTTGGATATTAGAAATCTTAGGAAAAATATTTTATAAATATGAAATGGATTACTTACGTGGAAACTCCTAAATAAATAATAAAAAAAAAAGCAATATGATAAACTAATATAATAACCAATATAATAAGCAAAGAGGAGAACAAATACCGAGAGATTAAATTTAAATAATGAGTCATGAACAATTTCGCTGTTATCTAATTGTCCTTTTCTTATTCCATTATCTAATCTCTTTAGAAAAGCGCCTAATAGATAGTTAGATAAATATTTAATATTATCTATAAAGCTATTTCCGGTTCCCTTCACATTACTAACATAACAGCTACTGAACTTCAGCCCTCTTGTCTTTCTTGTAAATTATTACACGATGGTCTATTATTTCCAAAAAAATTATGGTATACTTATGTAATTAACTAATATCTACAGCAATTAATTAACCACGGGGCTCAAAAAAGACTAACAAGCAATACTTTCGATTTATATTCAAAGGAAATGACCAATCACCAATGTGAATTTCAAAACGCTATATCTCCGCTATTTCTTAACCAGCTTTTTCTTTCTTTTGTTTTGCAGAGAATTAAATTCTTTAAATTAAATATGGTATTTATAAATTCGTGCATACGGGTTTATTTTTATTGCTACTAATTCTAAATATCTATTAATTTTTTTTTTGCTTTATTCAAAAATAACTAATAAAAAGTAACACTAATATTGAAAAAACAATTTTTCTACAAGAGAAACAATTATACAATAATAATGAATGTTACAATTTATATGGAATAATTCCTTCATATCAAATACAATAGTTAAGTTTAATAATAAAAATAATAAAATGTAAGTCTTAATAAAAATAAAATAAAAACTTGCATAAAAACAAGAAATAAAAAAACATTCGAAAAAAAAAACGTCCAATAATGATTTCGCTATCATTTGACAGAACCATTTTACCACCAAATGGAAACCGCCCCACGGTGGGCGTATCCTTTGATATCGCGAAATGGAAAATATCTCGGTCTGTCCATCCAACAGATAACTGTTCAACAAGTTTTAATTCATACATTTTTTTTATTTAAAAGAGTAAGGCCAAAGAATCTATTATTTAACCTTCAAATGGGAACAGTTTTATTACTAAATTTTAGATTATTTTAAAAAATTTTGAAAAAATCTTATGAGAGTGTAAATTGAAAAACGCTGCAAAGTATTACACAATGGTTTATTATTTACAAATAACTGTATTATGGTATAACTGTTTATAAAGCTGTTTATATGTAATTAATTAATATGAAAAGCAATAAATAATTCAAATCAAAATAGCATACCACCGCTGCTTATTTCAAACCTCTATATCTCTGCTAGTTTTAAACCAATTTCAATGATTCTTTTTTCATTTTGTAGGACACTAAATTCTCTATGAAATAATTATGGGCGTATTTATAGGTAAAATTTCAATCCTGCTTTTCTTTTTTATAATTAATAGCGGCGTACTGATTCGAAAACTATAGGCATTTTTCTCTATTTTTGAAAATATATATAGGCAAAATTTAATTTTTTTTTCTTTTTTATTATAATTATGTTTTTTATTGTTTATCGTGCTTCACTGATTCTTAAACTCATTACATATTTTTCTGTATCTTCAAAAATAACTGAGTTATAGGCTTATTTACGGATACAATTTAATTTTTTTTTTCTTTTCATCATAATAACTCGCCATTTTCTGGTTAAAAACACTAATACCTTTATCTCTATCTTCAAAAATAACTGAGTTATTGAATAAAAGCACTTTTGATCGGGCGCCATTTCAAAACTAATCGGCTGATATCAACCTCTACGTGTTAGAATGCCCTGGTATTTTTGCGCCAAATTTCAAAAAAATATCGGAGAATAGCCACGGACGGCGTACGGTGGGCGTAAGATTTTTTTTATCATTTGTTATTCGGATACGAGGCACTCTTACTTTGAAACTTAAGTCCTCAAAACATTTTTTTTTTGTTAGTTACAAAGGTTCATTATTGAAAATAATAAACCAAAATAATGTGTACATATGCAATAGAATAAAATAAAATAGAAAACAGTTTATTCTTAGGAAATTTTAGGTGATCGTTGTATATAACATTTTTGTAATGTTATATTATTTAATCAAAAACACTAATTTTTAACAAAACTGAATGTAATGTAACTTTAAGTGTATATGAAAGTTCTTAAATTGAATTATAACAACAATAAACAAGGTAAGGGAAAAACTTTTTTTAGCCCGCACCTAATTTTTTTTATTTTATTTTTTTATTACTTTCATTAATACTGCCTTTGCCCCACTTCACTGATGTTACTAGCCTTATGGCCCCTTTTCCGGCTGAGTTTTAACTAATCAATTAAAATTTTACAAAAATCACGCTTTAACATCGTTCAGGACTGATTTTTACTTTCACGTACTATATATAGTAAGGGGAAGTATTGCGATCGTGAAAATTTTCGAATTCTAATTTTCAACGGAAATACACGTTTTAGGGTCCCCTGAGTCCAAATAATCAAGTCCCGCAAAAAGGTCTGGGTGTGTGTGTGTGGTAACTCCCGGGCGGAAACGGTAAGTCCTAAGAAACTGAAATTTCATATTTAAAACAAATATGCGCCCGAGACGTTACAAAACCTTTTTCATTAATATGAGCTTACCAGAAGTTCCACTTTATACCATGCATTTTGCACCTTTTTTCGATTTTCTCGAAAACGGTTACGACGATTTTGATTAAACTCGCTATATCGATGTATAATTTAAGGGGCTTTAATATCATGTAGTTTTCATTCTGATTAAAATGGTCTGACAGGCCTTAAATGCCGATATTTTACATTATTTTTCCTATAAAGTACCTTTAATTTTGTAGATATTGTAATAATAAATATATTATCTTGTTACCACCGATGAAAAACACATAAATATATAAATTGAACGAATTCAATATCTAACTAAGGGAGAAAACTGAAAAAAAAAAATTTTTAATGCAATTTTTTTATTTTGAACATACAACAGTAATATACACGTATAATATACCGTTGAAAAGCTAAAGCATTTAGAATAAATATTATCTAATGAACAGACTAGTAAAAGTTAATAAAGAGTGATGAAAAGCCGATAAATCTGATTATTTTAGATAATAATATAATAGATTTTTTAATAAAACACATGATTCTATAGAAATTCAATTTAATTATTTCTTTAATGGTTTCACGTATTTTAATCTCTAACTGTATTAGAAAATCTTTTCATTAATTTTAAAAATTGAGGTAAGTGAAAGTCGTGTGTTGCCCGCACCAGATTTTTTTTAAAGTAGAAATGCTTCAGAGCTAAGCAAAAGCTTCTTCTTTTGGAAGAGTAGCTAAAAGAGTTGACATTTATACAAATGAATAATCCAGCTAACGTAAACTACTTATTGAGGATGTATTGTATTGTATATGTATGTATATAGTCGATTGTAGAAACTATTATAGGTGGAACAATCAGGAGTCAGTCTTTTTCTAAAAATTTTTAATTTTGCCGACGTTTCGGCTCACAAGCTTGAGCCCAAATAACGGCAAAATTAAATATTTTAAATGACTCCTGTAAACAATCTATTATACTGAGGAGTATATAATGAAAAACATAAATCCAGCATTATTTTCCCAACAATGCAATATGTTAGTATACGGTATTAAATTCTGACAATGTCACAAACTAAATCATTCCAACAGCTCTCTAGAGTTTTTAAACATTTATTTTTTAAGCCCTCGCTTTTCAAAAAAAAAAAAAAAAAAAAAGTCAAATTCCAAGAGACAATAGAGCGAAGGACAATTCTGGACCCGAGGGAATGGCGGCCTAATTCTCCTCTCCCCGTGTGACAGGATTACGACGAGCTCTCAGGAACGGACAGATTTATGAATAAGCTGCAGGTGTTCTGGGGATTAGGACGGAAAGTGACCCTTGCCCGGGTCCCTCTAAAAGGGATCTCAAAGAGGATCCTCTAGTCGGAACTCTAGGTAACAGGTAATTGAGGGCCCATATTTCGAGGGAGGTATGGCAAGGACAAATGGGCGGTAATAAAAATTCTCGGGGAAAAAAAAAAGTGTGTGTATATATAATTTCGCAAATATTTCATTTGGTGTATGTTTAAATTTATATACATATGCATTTATGGTCAGAACAAATATAATAAGTGTAACTTCGCTATCTGTCAATCAGTTAATCTTTCAACTGTTTCTATTTACAATGAATAAAGTTAGTATTTATGGCCAGATTTTAATTTCATTTTGTCAGCTTTGCAGTATAATTCGTTAGAAGAGGCAATCTATATTGACTTAATACCTATTAGCTTTTAACGTAGATTGAAACAATCGGTAGTCAGTCGTTTTTTTAAATATTTAAATTTTGCCGACGTTTCGGCTCAAACTTGTGAGCCATCATCAGGGCATTACTGAGCATGTCCTGATGATGGCTCACAAGTTCGAGCTGAAACGTAGGAAAAATTGTATTAAATATTTTAAAAAATTACATACTATCGATTATTTCTTCAAAATATGCGGTTTCTAAACGGAGAAAATCTGTTGTTTATTAACTTAACGTCACCTTCTACTACTATGGCTAATCAGACACGATGCTACAATGGGAGTCTCAAAGTATGCCTATCCAGGTTTAATTAGGATAGGGGTCTTTCACGAGTACCTGACATCGTACAGGCCTGGGGACACCTGTACGAGTATACCTAAAATCCGAAGGACGGCATAACTGAGGTTTTTTAGGAGTAAGATCATATGCCAGGTATGAACACGCGACCTTGGGCCATTTTATGCTAATCATTACACCGCAGGTGGCTCTGTCGCGCTAACCGAAATAGAAAAAAAAAAGAAAGACTATACAAACCAAGAATGATATCTCAAGACAGATAACTATCGTCTATTACACAGCCGTAATCTATAAATATATGAAAATGAATCGTTTCGTTCTGTTCATAACAGTCAGGGGAAGAATCTTATGAAAGAAAAAAGTTAGTTTGGTACATAGAATTTTTTTTTCCTAAGGTAATATCTATCTATCTATACACACATTTATATTCATATATATATATAAATGAATCGCCTTTTCTCTTGGTGATCGCATCGCGCGTGAGCGGCTATACCGATTTCGCTAATTCTTTTTTTGTTCTGTTCGGAACAGTCGGAAGAAGGATGTTATGAAAGAAAAAAAGTGAAAAGTTGCTTAGGTCGATAGTTTATTTTATTTTTTCTAATGTAGCTCCTTAAGTACATAAATAAATATATATCCCTTTTTTTCTTGATCAGCGCAGGCTTGATCGATTCCGTTAAGACATAGTTAAGATAGGACATCGTATGTCGGGTCAGATAGTACAAAATAAATAAACGAGAAAAAATTATCTGATCCTCTATAATTTGAAAAACGACCAAAGAAAAAAACGAATACATTTCCGGATTATAAAAACACATTAATTGCAGTTTCTATATCGTTATGGCATTAATGATATCTTTTCTAAATTTAGTCAAGTTCATCATTGTTCTTCAGAAAAGCTCTGCTATTGGAGCTAAAACGTCGGTTCCATACTTTCGGAATGGTCAAGCCCTATCATGATCGCGTTTACAAGGAATGCTCTATAATACTTTCCATACAATGCCATCCTAGTAAGGGCCGACACACCCCACTAAGTGGCCTTCCCCTACCTGATGCACCCCATCCTCCGGAGAACGGAAGAGCCCGCTAAGGAAACGGAAGAGCAGTAACGGAACTCCGAGGCGGGGCCGGGGCGACAACCTCCTCGCATTCCTCCGCCTCATTCATGATCCCCTCCTTCTTCTTATTGCTACTCCACTCGTTTTTTCATTTTATCTTTGTTTATCTACTCGCCCTATTCCGTTTAATCGGCTTGCCCTATTTGTGCCCTTACTAAAATAGGGCGCCTTGAGTTAGTGTTATTGTAGCCGGTAGTTTTCCATGCTCCTACATCGCCCAGGGCCAAGGGCGTAAGCGACTCCGAATATCAGACATCTCGTTATGAATGAATGAATAAATAAAAAAAAAAATAAATAAATAAAAAAAAATATTCTGAGATATTTCGTTCCCTAAGGATAATATAAAATGAACAGAGCAAGTCCAATTTGTCTGGCTTCGTTTGATACATACTTATTTAGACAAATAGTATTTTTTTTTTTAAATTAATGTAAATAAAAGATATAAAATAACAGTTAACAATATCGAATGAGTTTATTTATGTATTATCAAATTTAATATTAATCACATAAGTGCGAAAGATTAATTTTTGAGGAGGTGGATAAATAGTGTTTAAAAGTGGTTAGGGATGGTACTATACGGAGGGTGATGGGTAAATAGTTCCTAAGTATAGTAGCACGGACGATAAAGGACTTTTCAAAGGATGTTGCACTATGAGAGAATATGTATAGATCGATCATGTGATCAGGCATTATTTTATTCCAGGTTTTCGTTTATCTGTTTGCTTGGCAACGCGAGTTCTCAACAACCAATTCGGACTCGCCGCCCCCTACCAGGTAATCACTCATTAAATCCTAATTAAAAAAAAATTATTAAAGAAGTAAAAATTATTATTTTTAAAAATTTATTTATTTTTCATTTATAATGTATATATACATAGGGGGTGAATGATTTCTTCTAGCTGTAATACTCATTGTCCCAGAAGTTGGCAGATTGTATTCTTCTCTTAATAAAGTAAATAAAAAAAAGTGAGAACAAATTATAAGATAAATAAATATTCAAAATTATATTAAATTCGATATTTAATACACCGAATTAAATAAAACTCAATCGAATTTACTCCACATGTACTACTTTTTAAGAATATCACATGAGCCTACGGGCAGAATTTTATGATCCATTGCACCACTATTGCAGTGGTAATAATTTGTAATTAATATTGTAAAAAAAGTTCTATCCTGTATTTAATTTTGCTAGTAGTATCCAGCGAACCTGTCAGAAAATGTTGGCGCCAATTGGAAAATAAAATGCGAAACACACCTTTACACCGTTAATACACTTAATACAACTATACTAAAGTAACGACACTAGAATTAAAACCAAACACACTAATACTAACAAAAAATAATTAAAAGTTGAATTACTCCGTACAATTTACAACTATCCCAGCTGACGAGTCTTAGCACAGTCTAGTGAGATCCCTACCTACCATAACTTGTCACTCGCCAATCATTTCAGCATAAGCAATTCAGAAGGGAACACTTATGATCCTATGTATGTAACATATTCCTACCTATATGAAACAATGATGAACAGGGGTAGACAATATCGACGCAACCTTCTAAAAAGAAAGTATGTAGATAAGAAAAAAAAAATTCAACTGCATGAGTATTATCTGAGATACGTTGATGGTCACGCCCATTAAACATTACTGCAGATCATGCCCTGATAGTAGTCACCTTTATAGATAACAGAGTGAAAAATTTCAAGGACAAAAGAAAAGAAAAATCTCGAATGTAATTATATGCTTGCATAGTTAATACCGCGGTGCTGAAGTACTGCGCAGCGAATAGGCTCAACTGTCACCTCGATCACGTGTTATATGATAACAATACTAAATTTAGAATCGTGAGCAACATGACATATTGTCTACAGTATGCTACTGAATACACCTTCGGTAGCACTGTTTCTCGCAAAAGTGTACTACTTTATTTTCTTTTAGTGACCTCGTTAATTAAACCATTTCAACTATTGCTGTTTTATTCGTAAAGAGCTATCATAGTATAAATTTACATTCAAATAACTAAGGCACAACAGAAACATGCTATGGTACAGAATACACCTAATTAGTTTTGTCAAAAAGTTTGAGTATCTCTATCGTCTTCCTAAGTCATGAAAAGCAAATTATATCAAGTATTACAAAAACGTAAATGTCTTTACTATAAGTAAGTATGAAGCGGGTTGGCTCAATAACTATGTAGGTCCAAAACATAAAATTAATCTTTGTGCAACAGAAAATATAATATTGGGTATAAGGTTAAGGTTATTGGAGTAACACTTTATGATCATATTCTATTGTGTCTAAATTGGATGCTGGCCTTATAACTGCTCCTAGAGAAAAAAATTTCTTAAAATCTTTACCAAATAGTAATACTTAGGACTTGGTCTGCTAGTTGTTTTGTTATTTATTTAAATCTACTCTTGCAGATGGACGAAGCTTTAGTGGAAGTCATCAATTTTTGCCTAACCTATCCAGGTTTGAACCTGACATCTCAAAAGCTCGGGACCATAATTTTACGTCCTTTTAAAGGTTTGAACGTAAGACCATAGATGCCCTTATGCTAACCAATACAGCACAGGTGACCCCTTGGTCTGCTTAATGACATAACTTTTCTATACCATTCTAGAAGCGAGCCTTTGGAAAAAATAAGTCTGGTGAGGACATGGAGTCCGGTTTTCATTAGAAATCTGGCTCTATTGATTCAAAGGGTTCATACATACAATGGACGAGTCGAATTTTTGAACTAACAGTAAGCAAAGTGCATTCCACTAATTTGTTTTTCATTATCTTGACCAAATAGCAATACTTAGGACTTGGCCTGCTTGTTATTTTGTTTGTTTATTTATTTATTTAAATCTACTATGGCTCATCGGACGATGCTTAAGTGGAAGTCCTAAATTTTTGCCAGTCTTATCTCCAGGTTTGATTTGGATAGGGATCTTTTACGAGTACCTGACATAGCAAAGGCTTGGGACCACAATTTTACGTCCCTCTTAAGAACTGAACGTAAGACCTTGGACATAGAAGCTCTTGTGGTAGCCACTACACCACATATGACCCCTTGATCTGCTTCATGCCATTGCTATTCTATACCATTTGAGAAGCGAGCCGTTTTTCTCTAATACGGTAGGAGGAAATAAGTCATAATGAGAACATGGAATCCAGTTGCCATCAGAAATCTGGCTTTATTGACTCAAAGGGTTCATACATAGAATGGATGAGTCGAATTGTTGGATTAACAGTAAGCAAAGAAGTGTATTCCACTACTTTAATTGAATTTATTGGACTTAAAACTGAGTCGCTACCTATCCCATAGAATAAGTACATCATTCATTGTCCGTAGACACCTCACAATCAGAATACCAACTCACTAGCGGTATCGCCTGGCTTCGGAGACAGATGGATGGGGCCCCTACGGCACAAGGCTCATCGTCGCCATTTCCATATTTTCTCTAACCAACAAACTACACAGGTCTCCCGTCCTACATGCCAGGAATCTGCCAATAGATTCCTATCTCTAAGAGTGTCACGTCTCGCGTTTAACGGGTTTGCTGCAAGGACTTCCATAAACATTGTAAGGTAATTGACATATGTGTCTATTTAATTCTTCAGCTAGGCTAAAGATTTCTCCCCGACAAATATTCAGTGAATAACTTTAAAGTGTCCGATTTGTAGTAATGAGGGTACAATTTATTTTTTATCAGTGCCGCAAAATATACTTTTAAAACCTCTGATCGTCACTGCAATAACGTTCGATTTTTAACAGTATTCGGTAAAAGAACCAACACCCATACATACAACATTACCAGCGCACGTACATAAGGATGCCAGTGAAAAGAAGAAATCCAAGTTTTTGTGTCCCCTCAGTTCAAATAACCAAATTTTTATAATAGCTTCTGTGTGTATAGCGTTAAATTGACCAGTTGTTAAACTGTGAAATTTTATATTTATGACAATTGTTATCCAAAGATGTATCAGCAATGGTTTAGACAGAATCGATAAACCAGAAATACTATTTTCTACCAATTGTTTTACACATTTTACATTTATTTCGAAAAAGGCTCAAACGATTTTGTTTGAACTCAGTGTATCAATTCATATCATATAGGATTTATTCATATCTCAACAGTCTAATGGGGAATAAATGCCGAATTTCCAAAATTTCAAATAATAATAATAATAATTTCAAATAATACAGTAAGGGGCAAAGTATAAACGATCTTGCAAAACTGAAATTTCATATCTGAAACTTTTATACGCCCGAGATAATACGGCAGATTTTTAATTAATGTCGGAAAACCGAAAAAGCTACTTTAAACCAAGCATTTTGCACCTTTTTACGATTTTCTCAATAACGGCTCTGGGTATAAAATTTAATGGGCTTAAATGCCGACATTTTAAACTATTTTATTCCAAAGTTCCTTCAAAATATCATTGTTGAAAAACGGGTTAATATATAAATTGAACGAATTTGATATACAATTTAAGAAGAAAAAACTAAAAACATTTTCAAACTAACATTAAAAAGAACCTGTCGAAAAGTGCAGTTCGGTGGATCGTATTGTATAAATCTGAAGAACTGGAGCGTGTACAACGAGGATGGACAGAGGATTTAAATTGTAGAATGTCAAAAATGTGTGATGGGCGGCGGAATGGGATAATTTGGTAAAGGAACGATGCAAAGGAAACGAAAGGAAGCGAACATTGGAAGGGTAAAACCACTTCAGCTCGCCATAAAGTTGGGATACGGAGGTGTACCTAGGGACACCGAAGATGAATCGATGAAAGCAAACATGAGATCGGAAATAATTATGTGTAATCTACAGTTAGACAGCTGATGATTTCAGAAAAAAAAATATCTTATACTCTAAATTGTAAAAAGTAACGGAGAGAGATGAAAAGCAGATAAAACTATCTAATTGTTGAAGATTGTATTATTATAGATCATTTAAGTTTAATAAAACACATGTTTCTATCAAAATGTAATTAATTCTTTTCATCCCTATCAGTATTTCAAATTCTTAAATTGTTTAAAACTTGAGGTAAGTGAAAGTCGTGTGTTGCACGCACCAGATTTTTTAAAAGTATTATTAACAGTTAACAAGATTGAGATACTTTGTCTGTACACTTCATTGCAGTATCTACTAAAATTCACGTTAGTGCTTACGTTTCTGATTGGGCTATGCCAGTACACAGGAGCAAACGAGACGCCCTCAGGTAACCTTTGTACAGTCGGCTAATTAAATAAACACGGATTGGGACCCTATCTACACTCCCTATCTCGGCACCGACATCCATTATAGTCCTTCTTACAGTCACGTTTCTGTCGGAAACGCACGGAACCTCTGCGGCCCACCTGACACTCTGGGACGGGCCCAAGAGGAATGGACTTCTTTCTGCCAGTTAATAATGGTACCTAGAGCCTGCAAGGGTAGCAATTAAAGAGAACTTAGGCTTGAATGTTATTAAATATTTAAAAAAAAAATATTCATCATAAGTATTATTTATAAAAGAATTATTACAGTTTCGGGGCAGGTAGAGAACCAATTGAGACGTTTATCTCCAAAAAAATACTGAATGAAATTTTTTTCGAAATAGATTTTTCACATTTTTGTATTCTCATCATTTAGTTTTATCTAAATATTCTATTAGATTTTATCTAATTAACACTTAAGTCCTTTTTAAACGCGTTTTAGAAATGCAAAGGTACTAAGTTACGCATTTAGTTTCGTTCGATATCATACTAAAATATTCATAACTTTAATATTTAACTTAATTTAAAGTAAAAATCCTAATTTTTAATGTGAAAAGAATCAAATTAGCTAATTTAATAATATAGTAATGAGAGATTTTGGCGCTGCAAAATTTTCTAGAATGGATATAGTACACTTTTTGGAACTCAACGCCTCAATCGAGGATCTGGATCGAGGAACCGTTTGGAAGAGAATTGTACGCTGAACAACTCGTATATACTTCAAAAAAATGATTTTTTTTTATAGATTAAGGGTTAAAACAATAATAGTAATATGAATAGTTACCCTTTCTAATAACTTAATTAAATACTTGATATATTGACAAAATTAACCAAGGGATTTTTTTTAACATATAAGGCAGTGTGGTTACTATAGCTCAAAAACGTTCTATCCTGAATGGGACAATACACCCCGAAACGTATAACATGAACTTTAGGAAGAATACAATTTTTTTTTTTTTTATTTATTCATATAAATTTACGAATGTATTATACAAATACAATAAGTAAATGTGTCAAGGGAAGAAAAGACGTAAAATGTCTTATGAAGGAACTACCTAGTGGTAGTAGTCCACTAACTATTTTAAGGCAGTATGTCCCTAGGCCACCTTATTTCCCGTCGTCTCGGTTGGCTGTCAGGAGTATATAAGGAAGAAAGGTTACAGACAAGTAAGGTGGTGTGGGTAGGTCGTTTAAAATAAAAAGTGGCATATCTATCACGGGCTAGGTCTGCAGCAAATGAGGTGTTGAGGGATCATTAAGGATGAGTTGACTGGGGACAAAACTAGAGGCATTTTGGATTGTAAGGATTGGATGCGGGAAGAATTAGATTCTATAGTAGAGCAGCAAACCTCGAAGAACACTATTAATAAGTATTGTAGATACAGCTAATATTTTTAGAGAGGACCTATTCACTGTCTCACTCAAAGAATCTCAGAGAAACAGAGAATTGAGATGGTTTATCGGAAAGACGAAGGCTATTCAGAAAAGCCAGTTGATCGAGAATTCGTTGAAGAAGACCAGAATAGAATGAGGAAAAATGCAAAATACAATTAATAATGAGCGAAATCAAGAATAATGCGGGTTAAAATGATGTTAATAAGATATTGGGTTGTGTCACATGAAATGTCCGTTTTCAAGGTAAAGGATTTTTATTAAAAATACGATATGAAAACAAGATAATTTTATTGGAAGTATTTTACCATCTTTTTCTACACATTTCTTATCCAACCGACACCAACTTTTTTATCCTCGAACTGAAAAACTCGAAGCTTTGAAGTGAAACAAAATCTGAAAACGTATTTTCACTTGATCATCATTTTCAAAAAGTTTTCCTTTGACGAAGTTGTCTAAATTCCTGAACAGGTGGTAATCTGTTGGAGACAAGTCGGGAGAATATGATGGGTGCGGAAGAACTTCGTAGCCCAGTTCTTTCAATTTTTGCACGGTATGTTTTGAGACATGGGGTCTTGCTGCCGCTCAGTGAGATCATGAGGTACCCATGTATCGAGCTTTTTCACTTTCCCAATACACTTTACATGTCTGGAAACGGTAGACGCACTTGCATTTAGTTGCGCTGAGAGTCCTTTAACTGTTTGGTAGGGGTTTCCTTCTACTGTATGTTTGAGGACATCGTTGTCTATTACGGACGGAGGTCTTCCTCGGAACAAGTTTTCCAAGTCGGTATCCCCAGCTGAAAACTTAGCAAACCAACGGCGAATGGTTCGTTCATTAACACTCCCTTCCCCAAACGCCTTGCAAATATTTCTAGCGGCCTCAGCTGCTGAATGACCGAGTTTAAACTCTAACAAAAATATTACTCGAAAATAGCGTGTTTCCATGTTCATATTTGGAGGTATACTAAAAAGTGGGTAATTGATTGGGAAGCTAATGTTTATAATACAAAGATAGATAATTAGTAACTGTTTACTTTAAATATGTAAACATTCGGAAGAAAACAACAGAGACCTGCAAAATCCTTTATATATTTCAGAAACTATAAAAACGGACATTTCATGTGAAACAACCCAATATATTAACTGCTGACGATAACTAACGTGGTGACGAATTTCTCAACATCTTCCAAAAACCATAAGATTTTATAATCAATATAAAATTCATCAAATATCATAGAAAAATAAAATAGAATCAACAGAAGAATGGATCTACTAATCTGGATGGACTAATCTTAGATATTCTTCGCAGAGCTGTTATAAAATGCGTAACGGCGCTTTGAACCAAATTTGGAACGCTATTCAGGGAGTAAAGGACATACTTCCGTCGAGCGTAGTACTGACTACTGATGAAGGAGGTCCACAGATTACTAAATAAAAAACACTAAAGAGCTATTAGGTCTATTTAGTGAATTACTACCTTTAACCCATCCATCATTCTTCTGGCAACTCTAAACCCATCCCGGGTCATTGTATAACCTGTTTAGAACTAGAGGTGTATTTTTGAAACTTTCATAAAAAAGAAGCAATTATAATGTCCAAATGTATGGGACTACTAAAGAAAGATCAGGTTGTACTGAACATCATTCGTTGAAAGGGCTGTTGGCTTTCCGTAGGGCAGAGGACAATATCGTACTTTATGTGACAGTACATTTAATTAATTAATTCATTTAATTTTTCTTATTTACATATTCAGTTCATAATTTAGCAAACCATACAAATCCTGTATACCCTCGAAGTCCCGAAAAAGATAAAGCAGTACAAGGTCCCATAATCTTCAATCCCTCTATCCTCAAACTCCTTATCAAAAATCGGAACATCCTACGTGGAAATTTAAGTCGCGAAGCCTTAGCCGATGAAAAGGGGAAATCGGGTTTAAGAAAATTGAATCACACTCACCCTGTTTTCATCAAGAGGAAAATTTTACGAGATGCCTTCATTTTCCAGGACATCATAAATATCGAAAAACATTAAATTTCCTCGATGAATAGGATGGGAAAAAATTGCTTCGAAAATTCTCAATAGACTAGAGATTCCTTAATGGTTTCCTCACCTCTAAAAACAACTTCTTTTATGCGTATTTTTTTACAGTCTTATTAACAAGTAATATTATAAAAAAAAAAAAAAAGGTTGTTTTGTAAATATTTTACTACATAAAAATATTGAATAAATCTGATTACATCTTTTCAAACCAATTAGTGTGTAATTAAAAGAGTTTGATGATTAAAATTTCAAATTAAATCCAGATGATGTAACAGGATAAGTAAAAATCGTAAAGAAAAAGTAAATAATATTATATATGTTATGAGTACATAAACTTTTATTTTATTTAAAGTTAGAAGTCCTAAACAAATCTATTAAAATCAGAGATGAATGATTATACTACGGGTATACAACTAACTCTAGCCACAACACAAGATCTGGGAATCTGTACGTGGTCGGTCTGAAAATAATTTTAAAACAGGGCTCTTTTTTAGACTCGAGGTTGCTAAGATACTTTGACAGTTTGAACATTAATGATTGTACATGGAACACCCTAAAGTAATGTTTAGATGTCCCATATAGGCCTATACTATTCTCACAACTATTCTCGAATATAGTTTTATTAACTATAAGTTTGTCCTTACGAAACGAAAAAAAAAAAACTCGTATAATTACGCGAATTTGTCATATAAGGCCATGCAAAATAAACATTAGAAACAAATATTTCCAAGAGGTGTTCTTTATCCATTTTAGAAAAATTTACAGAAATTGCAAAAATCTCTTGTTAGTTTATAATTTAACCGATTTATCTAATTCATTTGCATTAAAATCTATATTATTAGCCCATTTTAAAATTCTAATATTTTAGCAATATAATATAATCTTCCAAATTACGATCAATAAGTATTAGGCTTCGAAGATTCCTGTAGTCCATTAATAAGCAGTGAAAATGATAGGTTCTTAAAGGTTTACTCTTCTTATTGAAAACTCCGGTGCGGAAACGTAAGAAAAAAGCAGAACTGATAGAGAAAACAAGACAGTCGATAGCACATGACATAAAGGCAACGAGGTTACGATGACCGGACATGTAGCTAGAAGTGATCCATCCGGCCCCCTCTTCAAAACTATGAATGCGATAGTGTTCGGAACTAGGCCAAGAGGATAGGTCGAGAATTAGATGGGGCGACTTAATCAAGAAGGACGCTACGGAGTTCCTCGCAGTGAACTGGAGAGCCATTGCCCAAGATAAACAGAGGTGGGATAGGCTAATTGAGGCGGTTGAAGAACTTCAAGGTCTGTAAAAGCCAACCGCAAAATAATTGAAAACTCCGGACGAAGTGTTTTTACTACAGGAAATTGTCACGAAGAAATTTTGAAAGGCCAAAATGCAATAATATAATGTTAGGAATGTTGGTCCTGGACTTAAATTACAAAAATCGGCCATTCCGTCAGATCAAATCATATTCCACATATATCTGAATATTAATATCATTTCCACTCAAATAAAAATGTATTACATTATAATATAAATCATTTGTTATGGGTGTTCACCCAAGGGCATCCTATGAAACAATGAACTGGGCACCGCCGAGAGAGGAATTGTCAACAGACATGATTGGCTAACAGTTTACTGAGTGTGTTTACCGTCGTGAGAGTCTTGAGCAAACACCGTCCGCGGAGGTTACGAGTCAATCAGAAACGCTCTTCCGAGTCAGCGGCGGTCGATGGTCGATAACGGATATCGGTGGTGAGGGGTCGATGAGGAAGAGGCGTATCGCTGGAGGGAGAAATGTTATTAGAGGATGATTGACAGGATTATAAGTTTGACATGGAAAAGGTAAATTTATAAATAGGACAGCAACACACGTCTTCGAATCCCATCGGCCTCTTAACTGTTTCTACAAAGATAGAAGAGAGTACAAAAAAAAAACAGCGCATCCAAGAATGACGGAAAATATTGTAAGAACAAGGTGCGATCCACGAACACTAAATGAGCAAATCGAAAAATGGTCCTCCTGAATAATTTTTTGTTAATTCATATAACGTAACTTTACACTACTTAAGCTCATCGAATGGTACAGTTAGAATCCTAAAATTTGCCTATTCAGGTTTAGTTAGGACCTTTATCGAGTACCAGACTTCGCATAGACTCGGGACAACCATTCTACGTCTACTTCGAAAGAAGCCGTAAATATGCATTTTTTTTTACTCTTTTTTAAAAATCTTGGGACGATCTACCAGGTTTAAACCAGCGACATTGGAAATAGAATGCTGTTATGAGAATTTTATATGTAATGGAATTACCATCTCCCAAGCCTCCGGGAAACTGAGGGGAAGTTAACTTGCATATATCTTTTATAAATCTTAGATCTTGTTATATACTACAAAAGAATAGCTAGGATGGCAGGGAGTACAGTAGGGAGAAAGGAGGCATAGCTTGGATTTTGGGCTATAATATTCAGGTTTTTCTTTTAAACATTATGAGATTAACAAACATTCAATGGAAATTATTTTGCAATAAATATACTGCTATTTAATATTTGAATTAAGGTTAGTTACAGAGAAAGCAGTCCATACTTCTTATCTCTTTATCAAGACTCAAATGTAGCATTCGGCGTCATAGCATCATGTTAATCTTTTTATTAATAGTCAATCTGACTGAGTCCCTTGACATGTAGACATGGTAGGGTCTGCCCATTTAGGATTTGAGAGCAAGGTATTGCTTGGACAATTTTGGTTTATTATTTTCAATAATGAACCTTTGTTATTTTTGAACATAAAGAAAAACTGATTAGGGTTTATTAACCAAAAAAACGAGAATAATAATAAATAACAAAAAAGAAAAAAAAAAAGAAAAGAATAAAATTGAAATTTTACATATAAATACCCCTATGACTCAGATAATTAATTTTGAATAGAGAAAAAATTTATTAGTCTTTTTGAACCAAAAAACCGTGAAAAATCATGGGAAAAAAATTGAAATTTTACTAATAAGTACGTTCATAACTAAGTAATTTTTGAAGATAGAGAATTTATTAGTATTTTTTAACTAATAAAAAGCGAGAAAAAAATATAAAAAGAGAAAAATAAATGACAAACTATAGATTTTAACAATAAACACGTCTTAGTTATTTTTGAAGATACAGAAAAATATGTACATAGTTTTGGAATCAGTAAAGCATTAAAAAAAAAAAAAAAAAAAAAAAAAAAAAAAATAGTTGATCCTCTATAATCAAGTCAAAAATGTTAATAGATGTAATTCCACCAAAACTCGGTTATTATTGTAGATAGAGAAAAATCGAAAAGATGAACAGTGATACCCTAATATAGGTGTTTGGAAACAAGAAACCATATTGTAATAATTTGCAGCGTTTTTAATATAGTGAGTATTAGTAAACAGATAAACATGGACGCCGAATGCTGCATTTGCGTCTTAATAAAGGGACATAAAGTATGGATGGCTTTCTGGATAAACAAAATTAATCGAAATTGTTATTGAATGAAGATTCATGATTTAATTTAGATGATAAGAAAATGAAAATATTTATCGCTCTGCATATTAGCTCCAAGCAAATCGCTCCTAGTATAAACAAGGTCTTATATATATTGAGCTTTTGGTTAGGACTTGCTCTGTGCAGAAGTCTTCAGAGATGATTACAGTTGCTATAAGGCTGTAAGTCATATATAGTAAGTGATATATACCCTGTGACCATCAAGATACCGTACAATCAAATTATCTCGCGGTCAGAAATGAGTGCCTGAAAGGTTACCAGTGAGTGAGCTAAGTATTTTCACCCGGATATGAAACAACGTAAATACGGTTATTATGAATGTGCAAGAAAGAAGAAACATTAAAGTCAGAAGCATGTAAAAATATTGGAACAATAAAATATTACTGCTTAGTAACTAAGTTTACCATACTTGCCTTAGTAGAAATAAACCAAGACGTTAAACATAATCAATAGCAATAAATGTACGAATTATTCAGAAACTATTGTTAGTAATTATGAATTAGAATATTTAGAGATAAAACCTATTTTATACAGAAGATTTAAATTTTGCTGATCAATACAAACGAGCTTTACATTGTTTTGTTCTGAAATCACACCTAAAAGTCATTTTTTTGACAGGATTATAGTTTTTTTTTTTAAAGGTATTACTCAGCTATATGTTTTAAATATTTTCCTCCTAATTATCACGTTTAGGAAGTCTATTAAAATATTATTAATCAAATAACGCTAATATCTATTAGTTAAGAAGCAGTTTTCTCAATAATGTTTCAGTTATAGTCAGATTTATATAACAAAAATTAAATTATTATTATTTTTTTTTATTGTTTTGACCGTTGAATTTAATGGAAGGAATAAATCCGGGTGACAGTCGGTGAATGAAACAATCAACTATTCACTTTTCCATTCTTCAAGCGTTTCGACCACTATTGTGGGGCATCATCAGGGCGTATTGTAGGCTTATGGAAAAATCATTGAGGTTCCATGAGGGGTCGAAACGTTGGCAGAAAAAAAATTGTTGAAACTACTTAGCTGTTTCATTCACTGAACGAAACACCCGGACTAATTCCTTCCAGTATTTATTTATTTTATTTTTTTTGTGATATGTCATTATTAATAATTAATCTAACAATATACATTAAAACACAAAAGATAAGAAGTAAAAGAGAAACAGCTATTATATATATATATATATATATATATATATAATATATATATATATTATATATATATATATATTATATATATATATGAAATTAATAAAACATTTAAAATGTTTCTAAAGGAAAAAAAAAAAAAACAAAACTACTCGAACTGGAAGTCCCCTATAGTAGATACTGATGGTAGCCATCATCGACGAGACAAGAATTACAGTTTCCATCCGTGCTGATGACAGGCCATCATGGCTATATGTAGAACTTCAGGTGAGCGACAAGGACTGTCACAGAATCGATTTCAAGCTCTCGACAACTCGTAAAAGTTGATACCCCCATTAGGCTGATAACGAAGGACGATATGAGAAGTTAGCACTCAAATGTGGAAGTAGAGGATAAAAAATACTGCAAAAGGACCGCTTCGAAACTTCACGCAGCAGTCCTGAGACCTTCGAGGAGGATGCAAAAAATGGGTACCTTTAAGTGGAGTAGCATTGCCACATTAAAAAATATAGGATTTTTTTTTTTAAATCTGATTACTGTTTTTGAAGAGATTCAAGGGTTTTCTTCGCATGACTTTGGAATGTGATCTCATGATCCAGAGCCAATTTAAGAGATTGAAATCTATCACTCCGACTGTGCTAGCTACCTAAAGGCCCCGCTACACGTTGAGAGAAAAGAAAGGTAAAAATTTATGAGATCTAGGGTCTTGCAGAGAGCAGTGGGAGAGGAAGAAAGCATATACACTTTTAAATAAATTATAAAACATCAAATAATCTATGTTTCTTTTTCCAGTGGCGCAACAGGCCGTGTACGCCCTTGGCCGCGCGCTGTATTCTGCTGGGAGAATACACTCGCGTTTTTCGGTTAACTTTATAGAGTAGGATAATCACTGCCTACGCCTATTTTTTGGAGTTGCCACCAGTTGGCTGACTGGTCTCACATACCCGGAGGGAGAGGCTGTGAGTGAATCCCCATTAATTTAAATGCATAAAAAGTCCTCAGAGACTGCGATTCGAACTCATAGCCTTTGGGGTGGAAGATTAGCGCGCAAGCCATTCAGCCGCGGTCTCCCCAAAAACATTACTTTTCCTATCCCCAAAACATCAAATATTACTTAAACAAAAGTCATATATCATTAAATATCGTTGTTTTTTTTTTATAACGAAACGTTGGCAGACAATAAATAGTTTGAAAATTTTTTAATTGTTTCATTTACTGACAGCCACCCGGACTAATTCCTTCCAGTATTTTATAAAAATATATATAAAAAAAACAAATATTCATATTAATATGTTAAAGGATGTGAGAGTGTAGGATAATTCACTCTCACCAAATCAGACGATTTTTCATCTACATGTGTATTTAAATATGAAATACAACACTGCATAACAATAAACAACTAAAGCTGGCAATGTTTGATATTTGGGCCTCGCCAAAAACCTCTGGACGAAAATAAAATACGATAACCAATGTTGGTATGACCAAACTATTCGTGAAGTAGTAGAGTTCAAGGTGTGAAACATCTCACAACCCAAACGTAACTGATGATGCTTCACTCAATGTACAAAGTATCATGCATAAGACCCTCGTAATAATTATATCTGGGAGAGATCATTCAAAATGACAATGTTAAATAATATTAAGTCTTCATAAGAAAATGTTTAGTGTAATAACTAATTAAGAAACATTCTACCAATTCGTAATTGCTTATTTTATGTTCAACGGCCTCAAGATAATACAAGAACCTCTCAAAAAAGATTTTTGATTTTTTAACATATATGAGCTAATGTTCGTAGTCAACTACAGGATTATCAATAGGATTAAACAGTAGTATTTAATCATCAACTTTATAAAGATAAATTTAGACATTAAAATTAAACCAGTTAAATAATAACTGTATCAATTCAGATAAGAATAAAGCAATGAGATATAAAATTTATAATTATAAAAATAATCTAATATCGCAAATGAGTCAACTGCTGTAAACTGACTCACTACTACAACGTCAGTATTACGCCATTTATTCAAGTGACTAAATGATTTTCTCGCAGAACTTAAGCTTTCATAAGGAAAACAAGCCTCCTTAAAGAACTGTGGAATTTGAAATGTATTCGAAAATACGGTATTAAATCAATGGAATAGGCTGTTATGCAAAATAAAAATATTTTATTTTTAGATGACGGATTTTTAATTACACTCTTTACATATTATAAATAAAAATAATTGTCATAATACAAGACTTTTTAATAACATACTTTCCATTATAATTATTTAAAGCAGTCAACCTAATGTTGTAAAAAGATAATTTATCAAAAAAACAATTTAGTACATGACGTTTAGTTGAAGATGAAGAAG
Source organism: Piezodorus guildinii (assembly GCA_023052935.1). NCBI lineage: Eukaryota > Metazoa > Arthropoda > Insecta > Hemiptera > Pentatomidae > Piezodorus > Piezodorus guildinii. Next base: position 39,167,081 of record CM041297.1, on the reverse strand, counting down.
ATCCTTTGTATAAGTTTTTTTAAATTCTTGTTTATATAAATATATATATATATATATATATATATATATATATATATATATATATATATATACATATATAACACTATATATATATATATATATATATATATATATATATATATATATATATATATATATATAGTGTTATATATGTATATGTATATATGTGTGTGTGTGTGTGTTTAATATTATTAAATTATTCAAGTTAGACTTATGTGCAGCCTTCGACTTCGCCAGACAAATGAATACCAACCAGTCAATACTAACCATATTTTTTTTTATTAATTTTTTTGAAAATAGTAGTTCTTGAATTTACAATTTAATCATACATTTAACATTGAATATAATAATTAAACGCATTTAAAAACAGTTTATTAGCAGTGGAAAATATATTTTTTTATTTGTGAGTTTTCGATTCACTAGTCCAAGTTACAAGTTTGCAGTTCATTAATAGCCCGAATATAATTAACATTATTTTGATAAAAGAATAGATAGTAATATAAAAATAAAATGAATTTGTTGATTTAACTTGGATTTAAGAGTATGTGTTTAATATTACTAAATTATTTAAGTTAGACTTATGCGCAGCCTTTGACTTCGTCAGACAAAAGAAGAATAACAAGTCAAAACTAACCACATAATTATTATTATTTTATTTATTTTTTGTAAAATTGTAGTTGTTCAACTTACAATATAATCATACATTGAAGAGAATAATTTACGCATTAACAACATTTACAAAAAGTTGATTAAGAGTGAAAAATATTTTAATTTTACTTGTGAGTTATAGATTCAAAAGTCCATATAAAATAAGGTAATATGAAAATTAAATGAATTTGTAAGTTTGACTTGCATGTACGTGTATATATATATATACACATATACACATCTAGTTTAGACTAGTACATAGATTTAATATAAAACTCGCAACTCACCTGTTCGTAGTAGGGGCTCAGATGGCTGGAGTAAAAATATGTTGTCATTTTGAACGGTGGAGCGGGTAATCCCAGGACACGCACACTAGAAGAGAGAGAAGTGCACTTGAACACTACTACACTGATACTGACTTCCGAGTCCTCAGAGGGTACCTAAGTACTATTTCTGGTTCAAGGAGTGCCCGTTTGGGTGCAGCACACTTTTCCACCCTTATCTTTTCCTTTCCAGATATCTGGATGGCCAATTTGGGGTGGAAGGAGAGAGAGGGCAATACCGCCAGCCAATGGGGTGAAGTCCTCGCTCCTAGAGGCTCTGGAATTTGGACAAGAAGCAAACAACGTTACCCCCTCCATAGCCTCCAGCCAATGAATGTGATAATAGGCAAGGCAGTGGAGGACATTGAAGAAAATATTTGTAAGATAAGGTGCAAAAGTCAATGATGTCATTTGTTTTGTTTGTTTGAAAAAAAAATCGAAATCTCAATCCGCATTCAGTATAAATAACATATGTAAGTATATCGCCATAAATACCAAACAGAATAAAAACACAATAACATCAGCATCAAAAGTTGTCCATATGCTTTTTCATGATAATTGAAAAACAAAACATTTACGGTAATTTACATAAGTTTATCAAGTATATTATATTTATTCATTAAATTTTAATGTTTAATAAACTAAATAATTCATTGTGGATATAATTAGTTGACCGTTGAGAATTACTGAAGGAATTAGTCCGGGTGGCGGTCATTAAATGAAACAACTGAATAGTTTCAACTATTTTATTGTTTGCCAACGTTTCGACCCCATTGTGGTCATCATCAGGCGTCTGGTAGGTGAGTGGAAACTTTTTGGAGAGTTTCCACTCACCTACCAGACGCCCTGATGATGACCCACAATGGGGGTCGAAACGTTGGCAAACAATAAATAGTTGAAACTATTCAGTTGTTTCATTTAATGACCGCCACCGGACTAATTCCTTCAGTAAATAATTCATTATATTGATATTTGAAATATATTAAATTATAAAAATATATATATATATATAATTTATTGAGGACGTATAGTCGACTATACAAATTATCGTAGATAGAAATAATCAGGAGTCAGTCTTTTTTTAATATTTTAATTTTGCCGACGTTTCGGATTAAACTCGTGAGCCATCATCAGGACATTACCGAGCCATGACAAGCATAAACTGAATAAAAACTTTTTTAATAAACCTTTGTTTTAATAATACACCTTTTTCCTCAGTTGATGCTTGACATGGCTCACAAGTTTGTGCCGAAACGTAGGAAAAATTAAGATATTAAAAAAAGATAGACTTACGAATATTTCTACCTACGAAAAATATAATTTAATTTGAAAAATACTATGTTTCATCAGGCTTCAGTAAATATAAAATATTTATATTTTAAAAAGTAAAATTTGTTTTTTCAATGTGCAATAAAAAAACTAGAAAAGAAAAAGAAATGCACCAGCAATATTTATAAAAGCATTGTAATGCTTATTGTTTATGAGAGGCAAATAATAATAATAATAATAAAATGTGAGAATAAGTCGTAAATGAATATTCAGAAGAGGTTTCATAACACACAAAAGTAAACATAAAAACAAAAAATATGTTAAAGAAAATAAATTAGCTTGATTGATTTAAGTATAGATTTCAAATAGAAATTCAGACTACAGCCATACATTTTTTTTTAAATATTTTAATTAAAGCCAATCTAAAGAAAACAACTTTCTGTAAATTTTTTTTTTTTTAAATGATGGCATGTTAGCTTCCATAAAACGCTTTAAATTAGAGCTAAAAGCCATATTATTTTTAAAAATATGTTTGTGAGAAGTTTCTAAAATAAAACTGACCACTGAATGGCTGTTCCTTATTCCACCGTAACCATTAATTTTGGTTCTCAATAATTTTTCTTTTATAAATTATACAATTTCATAACTTAAAACAACTAAATTAAATAAAATTCATTACGTTTACACGACTAAAACCTATCTTTTGAGAAATTTTTCTATAAATGTTTTTTTTTTTTAACATTTTTTCTTATTTTTTGTCAGCAAATATATACTGATATTCAGGATATCATTAAACACAAATAGACAGCAAGTATTTTCAACTATAATTCTAAAAGATTTGGAATAACATTTTATGGTTTAGGGCCCCATCTGTACCTTTGTAAGCAGATTTTATTGATTTATGACTCGGAGCTGTCACTTAAACTCAGCTTTATTGGGTTGTATTTCCCACCCTTCCTAACCTGGGATTTTCCTGTCACAGGTAGAAACAGTTTGGTTTATTAATAAAAATACTACAGAGAGGTTTCTAGGGCCCTTTTGTACCACCGATAATACGTTAAACATGTAATATGATGATAGATTAATTAAGAAGGTAAAAATAATTATTACTTTCCCGAATAACTTAAAGAACCTTTCGATTTTTTTTTCACATATGTATAAACTCTTTTTATTTCTACTTACCTTTATATGAAATATATAAGGGAAAGTATTGTATTAGGAAATTCTCGTATTCCAGTGTTTAACGGAAATACACGTTTTAGGGTCCCCCGATTCCAAATGACCAAGTCCCGCAAAAAGATCTGAGAGTGTGGTAACTCCAGCGCGAAAACGAAAAGTCCTACGAAACTTAAATTTCATGTATGAGACAACTGTACGTCCAAGGTGTTACAGAAACTTTTTCATTAAAATCAGCTAATCAGAAGAGCCACTTCATATCATGCAATTTGCACCCTTTTAAGATTTTATAAAAAAAAAACGGCTCAAACGATTTTGATTAAACCCCTCTATATCGATGTAAAATTTAATGGGATTTAATATGATGGAGATTTCATTCTGATTGAAATCGTCTGACAGGTCTTAAATGCAAAAAGTTCAAATTTTCTTCTGCCAAAGTATCTTTGAATTTGTTAATTCAAAAAAATTAAGCACTTCGTCTTGTTTGTATAAATAAAACCCAGTAAATCCACAATTTGAAGGAATTCAATAACCAACTAAAAATGAAAAGAGCATTTATTATAATTATTATTTTAATAAAAAACGCCTAAACATACAAGTTGGACAAATATGATAATCAAATGAAAGAGAAAAGTGCAAAAGCTTTTTTTTAATGTAAATTTGTTTTGTTTTGAAGATAAGAACCATAATATACATGTATAAAATACCGTTGCAAAGCTAACAATATTAGAAAAAATATTGTAGCTAACGTGTAAAATGTAATGGAGAGTAACGAAAAAATCTGGAGCGGGCAACACACGACTTTCACTTACCTCCATTTTTAAAATCAATGAAAGAATTTTCAAAAAAAGTTAGAGATAAAAATACGTGAAACTATTAAAGAATTAATTAAATTGAATTTATATAGAAACATGTGTTTTATTAAAAAATCTATTATATAGTTATCTAAAATAAACAGTTAGTTTTATGTTCATTTCATCACTCTCTATTAACTTTTAAAAGCTTGTGTATGAGATAATATTTTTTCTAAAATCTTTAGCTTTCCAATGGTATATCATACATGTATATTACTCCTCTTATGTTCAAAAACGAACAATTGCATTAAAAAAATATGTTTTCTATTTTCTCCTCTAGTTGGGTATCGATTCATTCAATTTATATATTTACCTTTTTTCATCAGTGGTAACAAGATAATATAGTTATTTTTATAGAATCTACAAAATTAAAGATACTTTAGAGGAAGAAAATTTAAAATATCGGCATTTAAGCCCTACAGACCATTTTAATCAGAATGAAACCTACACGATATTAAAGCCCATTAAATTTTACACCGATATAGCGAGTTTAATCAAAATCGTCGGAACCGTTTTCGAGAAAATCGAAGAAAGGTGCAAAATGCATGGTATAAAGTGCCTCTTCTGGTAAGCTTATTTTGATGAAAAAAGTTTTGTCACGTCTCGGGCGTATAGTTGTCTTAAATATGAAATTTCAGTTTCATAGGAATTACCGTTTCCGCCCGGGAGTTACCACACACACACACACACACACAGACCTTTTTGCGGGACTTAGTTATTGGGACTCAGGGGCCCCTAAAACGTGTATTTCCGTTGAAAACTGGAATTCGAAAATTTTCACGATCGCAATACTTCCCCTTACTATATATAGTAAGTGAAAGTAAAAAGAATAAAATTAACTGACTGTTTTAGATAATATAATAGTTTATTTAATAAAACGCATGTTTCTATCGAAAAGCAATTTAATTAATTCTTTAAACTTCTTTCATCTAACGATTTTTGAAAATTCTTTGCTTGATTTTAATAGCGGAGGTAAGTAAAAGTCGTGTGTTGCGCGCACCAGATTTTTACTAATATTTTAATTGAGCATCTGGGACGTTAAAAAACGTTGATAGATGAATAGAATTCAATCGTAACAGAGTATGGTTAATAATATACATTTCAAAAAAGATTGAAATGTCATTTTTAAGTTAATTAAGGTCCTTATTCAATAGTATTGTTGTTTTATTATTTATATCAACTATTGTTTCAAATAAATTAAACTATTAATAATTTAAAATTTAAATTCTTCCATTTCATAAAAATGAAAATTAAAGTATACATATTTAAGGCAAAAAAAAAAAGGAAACAAGTAAAAAATAAATAAATCTTAATTTTTTTCATATTAATAAATATTCATAGTTCATATCAGTGTTCGATTTCTTACTGAAGGAGACAAAATCAAATATATGTGGAAATCGTGAGTGCAAATACTAAGGACAAAAATTTTAACAAGGAGAAATTCTACTGAGGAGCTAAATAAAAAACTTTATGAACTACGTAGGAAGAAAAATATTTTATAATTTACAAGTATTCTTGAAAAAAGTATTAGAAAAACTATTCGTAGAGTTAAATAAAATTTTCCCAACGGAAAATATATTTTTTCATAACAATCAAATTAACAACTGGGTGTTTTAACTCACGACCGAAATAATAATACTTCAATTTAAGGTGAAATCGCAGAGCAGAAATAAAATATAAACAAACAACTATTTTTCAATTAAGAAAAGTAAATTAAATCACTTTAAATTGTCTCTAAATTAAATCTGTACAACTTAACTAACTTGTCTGGATTAATTTATGAAGTTTTTTAAATTTTTTTATTAAAGCATCCCTAGCAGTTTATATTTGCTTCCATATTTTATTACTGTCATCTTATTATCATTTTAATTTAATTTTATGTCTGTTTCCATATTGTGGTACTGTCATCATGTATTATTAATTTTCTAATTGTGTTGGTTGCCATCTTGTTTCTCCTGGCCCTGATAAAGGCCCAGAATGTAGTCCGAAACGTCAGGTCATAATTACAATAAATGTTACTGGTTAGTGAGTATTTTTTTTATGATAGCACCCCCAACTATCTTTCTTATCTAACATTCTCCACGGTCAACTAAATTCTATCGTTTCTTTTGTTTTTTTTTTAAAGAATTGAATTATATTATATTCTTAAAATAAAACATTCGTAGCAGCTTGAAATCATGTACTTAAAAACTTATAACAATTGCATATTCTAGGGAATCTGCTCACAAAAGATAGATAGAAAGCTCATAAATATGCTTAAATATATTTGGAATCTTTTCTTTAATTTTTTACACTATTTGGTTTGCTTATATGTCGTTAGAAATTTGATTATCTTTCAAATGAGTGAGTACTTATAATGTTTAGATGTACAGTTTTTGAATAATTTAAAAAAACAAAACATTTTTTTGAAGGTTGTAGATTTTTATTTTGTTTTACGACTTAAAACGAATTTTTCTAAACCCAACATTGTGCATCTAAACGGTAAGGCCTAAAACAATTGCAGTTTCACAGCTAAAGTATTTTTTAAAATACTGCCATGACCAAAATAGTGAATGAGTTAGTACTTTAATTTATAAACTGAATTTTACAAATTATAAATCAAGAATTTTTAAAATGATACATTAGCGAGATAAGACGATAACCGAATTTCACTTCTAAGTACCTTTTTTCAAATTAGTTAAGCTTTTCAAGCTTTGTCTAAACTTTCCACAGCAGATTGGTTAAGCTACACTAACAAGAGCAAACCTTTAGTATAGAAAGCCAACCAGGAAGTCTTTATTTAGTGTCTAGAAAACTAAAAAAAATATCCAAATACCCCAAAAAGTGAAAGGGATTAGCAAGGCAATGCCCTGAAAAATGACATCAGAAAAAGGGTGAACGACCAAACCAAAGTAACCCAATGGTGGCCCTTAGGTGACTCAGAGGGGGCAAGTCCGTTAAGGGTGAGTCATAAATTGCAAAATGATAAAATTTCAGCATTTTTCTATAGCAGGCAAGATAAGGGAGGAAAATTAGTGGAATGTATATAGATAATAACATTTATATTGTTTATTAAAATATAATGTTTATAATATGAATTTATTGAGAACCTTGAATTACATAAATTTGTTGAGATACATCTCATTTATAATTTGATCTATATCTTAAGCTTTGAACATAGATAAATTATAAAAATACTTACATTAAATATTAATAATAGAATAACCCGCCGGGCGTCGTAAAGAAGACTTGAGTGTGGTGTAATTTATGGTGTAAAATAAAACAATATGAATTTTCTTTCTTTACTCACAATGCCTTTTTATTTATTTATTTATTTTTTTCGAGGCAGACTTGACTTCACCGGGTTAGTTTTCACCGGAAATGCACGTTTTGGGACCCCTTGAGTCAAGACCCAAAAACTGGCCTCTGTGTGTGTGTGTGTGTTTGTGGTCTACCTCAATAAGTTGTATATAACTAAAATTACATATTTTAGATGCGTATATGCCAGAGAAATTACAGAAAGTTTTTCAACAAAATCTAGAAAACAGAAGTGCCACTATATACCATGCATTTTGCACATTAAATAAAACATTAAACGGTCTATTTTATTTTTAATAAACATGATTAAATTCTCTATATCGGTGTAACATTTAATGGGCTTATATCTCATGCTTTGATTCTGATTGAAATAGTCTGACAGGGTGATGTTTAATAATTTCTTTCTTTAAAGAATGCCTAATTTTGTTGATTCGAAAAAAAGTAATAACCATTTTATGTTTGTACTACTGATAAATAACGGATAAATATAGAAGTTGAACGACTTCTCTAATCAACCAAAGAAGAAAAGAGCTAAAGGTATTTTTTTTGCTTTTAAATATATGTATATGTTTTTCAATTTAAACTTTGGAATATTAATATATGTATAAAATACCTATGAAAAGATAAATATTTTAGAAAAAAAAAATGTTATCTTACGTGCAAAGTTGTATAAGGCAATGTTGAGTGATGAAACTCAAATGTGATTCTTTAAACTTTTTTTCAACTTTCTTTAAAAGTTCTTATAGATCATAACAGAGGAAAGTTGAAGTCGTGTGTTGACCGCACCAAACTGTTTTAGATAGAGATAAAGTACAGATGAATCATCATTATATTAAATAAAAAAAAAAACTCAATGTCTGAACTGGATAATTCGAAACGACAGGTTTTATAACAATAATGTCAACAATCTGGTACGTCCAATTGGGGAGATTTCTTGTAATATAAATAAAATTTAACATTTAAATAAATTAATATTGCCATATAAACAATTAAAATTAAAACATTTATTTTCTACATAAATAATAAAACCATAGAAACGGTTTTCTATAACAATTGTTCTCTTCTTTTTTTATTCACTTCCTACAATCTTCAATGGCTTTTTGTATGTTAAATCCTATGGCAACTAATATAACTGAAAACTTGTTTACAATTTAATAACACACATCTTCAGTTTTTCTCTTGTTGTACAAACATTTATTGTTACAACTATCAATGAAAGGCGATTAATTACAACAAATAAACTAAATTAAAGGCACTTTAAACAAAGAAATATTGCAAATTTGGCTCTTTGACCCAATCGTACTGTTTCACTCCGTATAAGAGATTAAATAAATTATAATTACATACAAATGTGACGAAGTGAATCAAAATCTTAAAGGTGTTTTTAATAAAATTAAATTGACGCGTAATATTTTCAATATAAAGTGGCCTACAGTAAGTGTCTTGGTCGGAAAAATTGCTGCCACATCTGAGGCATATTAATATCTAAACCATATAATTGCTGTTTCATGCTAATTAACATTTCATACTGAATGTAGCACATATGCAATCCGTTTGATAGATTTTATTATCTGAATTGGAAGAACATTAAAGCATATAGTACCGTTGAAAACACGATTTAGAAAATTTTCAAGATGATATTACTTTGCCTCATAAGTTACATTTATATTTATGCAAATAAAAGGAGCTGTTATTACATAAAAATAACGATTTGATTCATATAATAACGTATTATCGATTTAGGACTTAATTAAAGGGTTGTATGGATTGGGGTGGGCTCATACCACACCCTTCTTCCGTGTTGTCATGGTGATAAGCGGCTCTGTCTTCGCCCAGCTTCATTATAGCACAACCTCAGGATGTCCATATTTATCTTTATACTATTATTAGGTATATTTCTTAATTATTTAAAGCATATAAAAAATAAATTTCATATCATAAGAGTGACACTCAATAATTTTTGTAATTTTTAAAATATATTTGTAAAGGAAACGTATGGGACTGATACAGATAAGCGGTGTATTAGTAGATGGGATACTAATTCCAACGAAGAGTCACCTGCGGTATCTGCTAGCAAAGTACCTTCTATGACCAAGGTCGCGGATTCGAATCCGACATATGGCTCTAGGATTTTTTAAAGGAAGTAAAAATTACTAGGCTATACCGTCCTTCAGAGAAGACGTAAAAGGGTGGTTCCGAGTCTATGCGTTATGTTATGACAGTTCTTTCATGGTCTTTACCCATATTATAAGTAAACTTGGATAGGAGAAAGGTTCTAGACGAAAATATTTATGGGACAAGGAGAGGAGGCCTACCTCTACTCTAGAGAAGGAAGCTGCTCCGATGGATTGAAGGAGTGGCAGCGGATGTTGAAGATTCTCAATTTGAGAGCGACGGAAACGAATAGAGAAGACTAGCGGACCTAGTTAAAGCTGCAGGTGGCTTCCACTCTTCAAGGGTTGTAGCGCCACGGATGATGATGATAGGACTCATTCTGATAAAATTAGTCTTACTATCTTCAATGCCGATATTTCAAATTATCTTCCTGTAACGTACCTTCAATTTTGTCAATCCAAAAAAATTAACCATTTCGTCTTGTTAGTATGTATAGAACAAAATGGATAAATCTACAATCTGATCTAATTCGATAAACAACTAAAGGATAAAAGAGCAAAACATTTTTTTTTAAATATAGGAACAGTAATGTAGTCAGTCAATAATTATGGGTGGAATGATCAGGAGTCAAGTCATTTTTTAAATATTTTTAATTTCGCCAACGTTTCGGCTCAAGCTTGTGAGCCATCATCAGGCATTTCTGACCCATGTCCAAGCATAAACTGAACATAAACATAAACTGCGTTTTATGCTTGGACATGGCTCAGTAATGCCCTGATGATGGCTCACAAGCTTGAGCCGAAACGTTGGCAAAATTAAAAATATTTAAAAATGACTGACTCCTGATTATTCCACCTACAATAGTTTCTACAGTCGACTATACATCCTCAATATAGTCAGTCAATATTGTAACAACCCACTTACTGTCAGAAACATATTGCAGAAATGCTTTTTTTTACCAATCATATTTAAACAGATCAGGAATAGGACTTGGAACTACTTTATTGAGCAATGACGACAATAATATCAAATTATTGATAAAGTTTCTCAAGACTCAGCAGCTGTTAAATAAAACGCCTTTATTTCGTTTGTTTATTCTCTTTTACTTCTACCTCAATTACAAAAAATAATAATAATTAAATAATCGTTTGGGACTAATTATATTATTAATTATATTTTGTAATTGGGGTAGAAGTAAAAAAGAATAAACAAACGAAATAAAGGCGTTGATGACCCTCGGGTTATACTGTCGGAAAGCTAAATATTTTAGAAAAATGTTATGTTATATACAATGTTATTTATTTATACAAGTGACCTTTGAGATTTGAAACCAAATCATATATGGTCTATACATGTTTGGCATAATTTAATAAAAAGTCAGGAATCAAAATTAATAGAAAAATCAGTAAATTAAAAAAAAATTAAGTAAAGAGAGAAAAAAATAAAATGGTGTAAATGAGAGAGGAAGGAGACACAAAAGAGAAAGAAAAAATAAAATAATAATAATAATATTAAAAATAAAATAAATTCTATGATATTTTTTTAGATTTTACAATATACAATGTTGTATAAAGTAATAGATAGTGATACGTTGCAAAATAAAACAAATTGATTGTTGTGGATAATAATTTCTATTCATAGAATATTTAATCCGAAACTGATAACTGATGTTTCGTTCGAAATTCAATGTAATCCTTTAAATTGTTTTCACCTTTATTTAAAACTTATTAAAACCATTTCAACGAAGGAGGTATGTTTAAGTATATGTTACGTACACCGGATTTTTTTTTTTTTTTTTTTTTTTTTTTTTTTTTTTTTTTTTTTTTTTTTTTTTTTTTTTTTTTTTTTTTTTTTTTTTTTTACAGAAACCTTAAAGCTATCCTTTCCTCATCCTAAAATTAATTCTAATGACTATACTTCCACAGTATATACTTTTGTCTACGATGCTTGTTTACGATCTTCCATATCAAAGACTACATAGCACTTCGGTAACCCCCCGCAGGTAAATAGGATGGCCATCGTATATACAGAGCAAAATGGTGAATCTATTTTCGCAGCAGAGAGCCCAACACTGAAAGCGAGGAAGGGGCAAGCACAAACAAGAGCTATCTGTTTATAAGACCTTTTACGATCCTCTCCTCTCCTATATGGATATCCGGATAGGAGCGAGGGCATCCCCCAATGGAAGACCCAGATGGCGACAATTTACGGGGCTCTGGATACGACCCATAAGAATTGCACTGAAAACCAAGAACGTAAACTCTATCCGAGCCGGCTGTTAAAAATTTACAATTTCCTTTTATTTTAAGGCTGCTTAAAGTGAGTAATCAGTTGTATTTATCCGTTTTCTATCAATGCTAAAAAGTTGTTATAGTTATTTTTATAGAATATACAAAATTAAATGTACTTTAGTGGAAGAAAAATTTAGATAGCGACATTTAAGCTCAGCCTATTTCAATCAGTATGAAGCCTACATCATATTAAATCCCATTAAATTTTACATTCATACAGCGAGTTTACTGAAAATCGTTAGAGCCGTTTTTGAGAAAATCGTAAAAAGTTGAAAAATTCATGGTATAAAGTGGCTCTTCGAGTTAGCTGATTTTGAAGAAAATTTTGCTGTAACATCGCGGGCATATATTTGTCTTAAATATGAAATTTCAGTTTCGTACGGCTTTTAGTTTTTGCGCTGGACTTAACTCACACAGACATAAAAGTTAATGAAGAGTGATGAAAAGCCGATAAAACTGACAGATTGTTGTACATAAAAACATAGTAGATTATTTAATAAAACATTTGTTTCTATTTAAATTTAATATAATTAAGTTTTTTTTAATTTATAAATGTATTTAAAAAGTCTTAAATTGATTTTAATAACGGAGGTATTAGTGGTAGTATTGTGTTGCGCGCACCTGATTTTTTTTTTTTTTTTTTTTTTTTTTTTTTTTTTTTTTTTTTTGTAGGAATTCGATTACATTGGAATTGGATACTCCAATTTTGATTATGCTATAAATTAATGTAAGAAACTAGACAGTAATCTATACTAATATTATAAAGCTGAAGTATTTGTTTGTTTGAACGCGCTTATCTCAGAAACTACTTTTTTGAATTGAAAAATTCTTTTTGTGTTAGATAGTCGATTTATCGAGGAAGGCTTTAGGCTATATAACATCACGCTGCTGCAATAGGAGTGAAACATCTGTGGAAAAAACGGGGGAATTATTAACCTCGCATCCCAATGATTCCAAATGATTTACCATTTAATTTAATTACGGCAGTGAATATTGGAGAAGTTTCGGTAAGCAAAGTTATAATTTACTTTGTACAATCACGAAAAAGTGAAAGAAGGGTCACTGATCAGCTGATTGCCGCTAGCTCGGCAAGCTCGGGCTTGCTTTTCTTTTAATTATCTTTCTTTTATCTTTAATTCTTATCTCATTATTTATTTATTATTATTATTTTCTTAATCAATGAGATATTTTCATCAAGTCATGTCCTCAAAGTCTGCAAGTAAAAGATCTAGATCTGCAGGTTCTAACTCGTCTCCCACAAAACAAAGACCCCGCCGTGAACAAAATAAAAAAATGATTCCACCAGCGACCGCGTCAGCTACCTCATTAGGTTCTGAACCACAGCCCAGCACATCATCACAAGGAATAACTGATGAATCTCCGTTTTTTACACCGAATCCATTTCAGATCCTCCAAAATGAAAAAGAAACCATGGAATCTTCTCCTATACCCAGAGAACCACTACCTCCACCAATATTTGTTAAAAATATTAAAAATTTTAAACTGATGTGTGCGCATTTAAACAAAGTAACAGATCCTAATAGTTATTATTGTATAAGTAGAACCAATGATACTAAAATATCTCCGACTACTGCTGAAACCTACAGAAAGATTGTAAAATATCTGACTGAGACCAAAGCTGACTTTCATACTTATCAGCTGCGCCAAGAGAGAGCATTAAGGGTCGTAATTAGAAACCTACATTCCTCAACACCCGTTGAAGCAATCAAAGAAGAACTGACAGAATTAGGATTCCAAGTGAGGCAAGTCACCAACGTTCTAAAAGATAAAAGTCCACTGCCTCTATTCTTCGTGGACTTGGAACCATCAGCAGGAGTCGAAAAAATCTATGACCTCAGTAGACTGTACTATACCCGTGTAAAAGTTGAAAAACCTTACACAAAGAAAGAAATAGTCCAGTGCCATAACTGTCAGGCATATGGTCATACCAAAAGTTATTGCCATCACATACCACGCTGTGTGAAATGCGGTGAACAGCATAAAACAGAAGAATGTACAAGATCAAGATCAGCACCCGCTGTATGTGCTCTGTGCCTCAAGGACCACCCGGCTAACTACAAGGGATGTGAAATCTACAAGAAACTCAGAACCAGATACCAAAAACCTCAGGATCCGAATGAAACAGCTGTACCAACCAGAAGCAGAAGAGAACCATCAAAACTTGTAAATTCTAACGTGTCATTTGCCCACTTGCTTGGAGGTGGTAACCAGAATCATGAAGTCGAGGCACTGCCGGAACAACATTTTCCTCAACATTCTCAATCTATTGTACAAGAATCTATCCCTCAAAGTTTACCTAATCTTCAAAAAACTCCTCAACATCAAATTTCTCATATCCCTCCACCATCAAACGTCACAGATCTTACCAGTCTAATGACATCGTTCATCTCCGAAATCAAATCTCTTGTTATGCCGCTTATATCACTCCTTACAAATCTAGTATCGAATCTAATCCCTGCCTTGAAAAATCCTTAAATGACTTCACCTAACTCCTTATCCATTCTCCTTTGGAATGCAAATGGTGTTAGAAATCATACTGACGAACTGACAGCGTTGTTGCAAGACAAAACAATCGATGTTGCACTTATAACTGAAACAAGACTAACGACTAAACAGTACTTCAAAATACCGCAATACATCACATACCGTACTGACCACCCAGACGGTAAAGCCCATGCCGGTTCTGCTATCATTGTCCACCAATCCCTCTCTCATCATTTACTCCCACTTCACACCTATGATTTCCAACAAGTCACATCCATAGTAATCAAGACTTTTTCCTTTCCGGTAACCCTCACATCTGCATATTGCCCTCCTAAACATTCCATTTCCAATTCTGAATTTGTATCCTTCCTGGATTCCTTAGGAAATCGTTTCATTCTGGGTGCAGACTTAAACGCCAAGCATCAGCAGTGGGGTTCCAGAACCACGAATTCTCGGGGACGAAATTTGCTGTCTGCACTCAACTCCCGAAATTTTAATATCCTGCCTCCTGACTCCCATACCTACTGGCCAACCGATCCTAACCGCAATCCTGACATCCTCGACTTCTTTATCCACAGCGGATTAGGCTCTCTCAACTTGTCTTTAACTCGCCTTGATGAACTATCCTCAGACCATAGTCCACTGATCCTAAAAGTATCTCTCACTCCAATTCCAAAACCCATTCCACCATCATTCATCCGAGGCCCTGTCAACTGGAACCTTTTCCGCCAAATCCTGACCGATAATATTGACCTCAGAGTAACCCTCAAAACCCAAGATGACCTAGATAATTCCGTCTATTCCTTTACCACCGCCATCCAACAAGCTGTCTGGACTGCTTCCTCTCCTAAACACTCCAATATAAATCCAGACCAAAATCATTTTCCACAACCTATTATAGACCTTATCCACACCAAACGCCGAGCAAGATCATTATGGAAGCGCACCCGACACCCAACAGATCGCCGCTCCTATAACTTCTATTGTAGACAATTGAAGAGGGAGTTGGCGAACTTCCGTTCCCAGTCCTTTAATTCCTACCTCTCCTCTCTATCAGCTCGTGATAATTCCCTGTTGAATGTCACGAAAAAGATCCTAAAATACCATCATGTTTCCCATCCACTCCGACGTGGTGATGACTCCTGGGCTGCGTCTGATGAAGATAAAGCCGAGGAATTCGCCACACACCTCTCCAAAGTATTCACTCCTCACCCGGAATCCCACATCAATCACACCGCAAAAGTGCAAGACTTTCTTATGTCACCGATTCCACTTTCCCTACCTCCTAAAGGTATTAATCCCTCTGAGGTCAAATATCTTCTCCAAAAACTGACTCTCCGTAAATCTCCTGGACACGATCTCCTTACTACCCAGATCCTCCGACAACTTCCGCAGAAAGCTATTATATTCCTTACTTATATTTATAACTGCATCCTCCGCACCACCTATTTTCCTCTGTTATGGAAACATTCCACCATCATCCTTTTTTTAAAACCAGGTAAACCTTCCAACAACACTTCATCCTACAGGCCTATTAGTCTACTCCCCATCCTCTCAAAAATCTTCGAAAGGCTTCTTCTTAAACGTATCCTACCCATATTAGAATCTCAAAATCTTCCTTCCCATCAGTTTGGATTCCGTCCTCAGCATTCCACAGTTCAACAGGGGCTCCGAGTTGTAGACCATATTTCCTCAGCTCTTGAATGCAAAGAGTATTGTTCTGGTGCGTTTCTAGACATTGCGCAAGCTTTTGACCGGGTATGGCACACTGGATTACTCTTCAAGCTGAAAACCCATTTACCCCAGTCCCTATACCTCATTCTCCGATCCTATCTCTCGAACCGTTCCTTCCGAGTTCGCTGTGGTGAAGAATTTTCTAACCTTTATCCCGTTGAGGCCGGTGTTCCTCAAGGCAGCGTCTTGGGACCCATCCTCTACATCCTTTACACTGCTGATATTCCTACACATCCTGATACCTTTCTGGCAACTTTTGCAGACGACACCGCCATCCTATCATCCAGTTCCAATCCTGAAACAGCATCCTTAAACCTTCAGAGACACCTTTTCCTTATCGAACACTGGTGTAATAACTGGCGTGTAAAGGTGAACGAAGCCAAATGTAAACACATAACCTTTACTCTTAGACGAAAATCCTGTCCGCCAGTTTATTTCAACTCATTACCGATTCCTCTCTCAGATACAGTCCGGTATCTTGGCTTACTGTTAGACAAAAGATTGACTTGGAACCCACATACAAGACTTAAAAGACAAGAACTCAACCGACGATTCGGACAGTTATACCGACTACTCAACAGAAAATCTGAACTTACAGTTGAAAACAAATTATTAATCTACAAGACAATACTGAAGCCCATCTGGACCTACGGACTTGAACTGTGGGGGACAGCTAAACGTTCTAACATCAAACGCATTCAATCCTTTCAATCCAAAGTCCTCCGTACAATAGTAAATGCTCCTTATTATGTCTCCAATTATACCTTGCACCACGACCTTAATGTTCCATTTATTTCAGACCTAATTCCATCCAAATTTTCCAAATTCCACCAGAACCTCAATCATCATCCTAATCCTTTAGCTCAATCCCTATCCAGCTCCACTCATCCATACAACCCACCTAGAAGGTTGAAACGGCAGTGGCCCCGCGACCTTTTGTAAATATATTGGAGTTCTAGCACTGGCTAAATTCTCCACTCAATGTGATGTATGTATGAGTGTGTGTATGTGTATATAGGTATAAGTGAATTATTGACTTTTGTATTGATTCATTATTGTGTATATATTTTATTGTAATTTTATGTTGTGTAAATATTGTATGAATGTAGTATGTTTTGATATCATTCAGCAATACTATTAATGTCCAAATTGGGACAGATTGTAAAATTTTCTCAATAAAAATTGTTATTACTAAAAAAAAAAAAAAAAAAAAATTCATATAGTGATTTGTAAGTTTATTCAACCATTGGGTTGTTTTAGCGCTTTTATGTGCTTAAAACGAATCAATACCCTTAAAATGAATATTTTTTTTTAACATAATGTAAATTAATTGGTTAATAAAAAATAAAATTATGAACTTAATATATAAAGTTTACCATTAAAGAATCTAAGAAGCAAGTATTGTGTTGGTGTATCCTATAAGTATAAAAATCAACCTTACCTTTGGGCATAGGTTCTAGTATTTTCTAGTAGATGACGTAACACCCAACGAAAACCAGTTTTGTCGACTTTAATTTATAGCTTCTTTTCGAGTCTAGGAACTGACTCATTCATGTTTAGTTGGTAAAAAATATTAAATACCGTGGGCCTTCAGTAGAAAAAATTTTACAAATAAAAATTAATATTTTTAAAGAAATTATTAAAATTACTGTTACTAAAATATTCTTTAAAAGTTTCGTGAAAGCCACATATTTTATAGGTATATAGGATTATTTTTGGTGTTATTGATTGGCCATCTTGTAAATAATACTATTATATGGTTTTGTTCGGTTGGTAGTACTTTTTGACTTATTAGTTCAACCTGTGAAAAATTGTACCAGTTTCTACGACATTTTTCTTTACAACTTTACCTGTAAGTATAGAACTTATCTATATAGCTTATTTAGTACCTGTTAACTGTTCTTCAAGTTATCTTCTTGCATAGCATTAGAAAATATTTTTTCTAAAATCTTTAGCTATCCGACGGTATATTATACATCTATAATACTGTTTTTATGTTCCAAAAACACAAAAATTAAATAAAAAAAATATATTTTTGCCCTTTTCTCCTTTAGTTGTGTAACGAATTCGTTCAAGTTATCCGAATATAGATGGAATACCTATATACACATACACACACTCATACATACATCACATTGAGTGGAGAATCTAGCCAGTGCTAGAACTCCAATATATTTACAAAAGGTCGCGAGGCCACTGCCGTTTCAACCTTCTAGGTGGGTTGTATGGATGAGTGGAGCTGGATAGGGATTGAGCTAAAGGATTAGGATGATGATTGAGGTTCTGGTGGAATTTGGAAAATTTGGATGGAATTAGGTCTGAAATAAATGGAACATTAAGGTCGTGGTGCAAGGTATAATTGGAGACATAATAAGGAGCATTTACTATTGTACGGAGGACTTTGGATTGAAAGGATTGAATGCGTTTGATGTTAGAACGTTTAGCTGTCCCCCACAGTTCAAGTCCGTAGGTCCAGATGGGCTTCAGTATTGTCTTGTAGATTAATAATTTGTTTTCAACTGTAAGTTCAGATTTTCTGTTGAGTAGTCGGTATAACTGTCCGAATCGTCGGTTGAGTTCTTGTCTTTTAAGTCTTGTATGTGGGTTCCAAGTCAATCTTTTGTCTAACAGTAAGCCAAGATACCGGACTGTATCTGAGAGAGGAATCGGTAATGAGTTGAAATAAACTGGCGGACAGGATTTTCGTCTAAGAGTAAAGGTTATGTGTTTACATTTGGCTTCGTTCACCTTTACACGCCAGTTATTACACCAGTGTTCGATAAGGATAGATTCTTGTACAATAGATTGAGAATGTTGAGGAAAATGTTGTTCCGGCAGTGCCTCGACTTCATGATTCTGGTTACCACCTCCAAGCAAGTGGGCAAATGACACGTTAGAATTTACAAGTTTTGATGGTTCTCTTCTGCTTCTGGTTGGTACAGCTGTTTCATTCGGATCCTGAGGTTTTTGGTATCTGGTTCTGAGTTTCTTGTAGATTTCACATCCCTTGTAGTTAGCCGGGTGGTCCTTGAGGCACAGAGCACATACAGCGGGTGCTGATCTTGATCTTGTACATTCTTCTGTTTTATGCTGTTCACCGCATTTCACACAGCGTGGTATGTGATGGCAATAACTTTTGGTATGACCATATGCCTGACAGTTATGGCACTGGACTATTTCTTTCTTTGTGTAAGGTTTTTCAACTTTTACACGGGTATAGTACAGTCTACTGAGGTCATAGATTTTTTCGACTCCTGCTGATGGTTCCAAGTCCACGAAGAATAGAGGCAGTGGACTTTTATCTTTTAGAACGTTGGTGACTTGCCTCACTTGGAATCCTAATTCTGTCAGTTCTTCTTTGATTGCTTCAACGGGTGTTGAGGAATGTAGGTTTCTAATTACGACCCTTAATGCTCTCTCTTGGCGCAGCTGATAAGTATGAAAGTCAGCTTTGGTCTCAGTCAGATATTTTACAATCTTTCTGTAGGTTTCAGCAGTAGTCGGAGATATTTTAGTATCATTGGTTCTACTTATACAATAATAACTATTAGGATCTGTTACTTTGTTTAAATGCGCACACATCAGTTTAAAATTTTTAATATTTTTAACAAATATTGGTGGAGGTAGTGGTTCTCTGGGTATAGGAGAAGATTCCATGGTTTCTTTTTCATTTTGGAGGATCTGAAATGGATTCGGTGTAAAAAACGGAGATTCATCAGTTATTCCTTGTGATGATGTGCTGGGCTGTGGTTCAGAACCTAATGAGGTAGCTGACGCGGTCGCTGGTGGAATCATTTTTTTATTTTGTTCACGGCGGGGTCTTTGTTTTGTGGGAGACGAGTTAGAACCTGCAGATCTAGATCTTTTACTTGCAGACTTTGAGGACATGACTTGATGAAAATATCTCATTGATTAAGAAAATAATAATAATAAATAAATAATGAGATAAGAATTAAAGATAAAAGAAAGATAATTAAAAGAAAAGCAAGCCCGAGCTTGCCGAGCTAGCGGCAATCAGCTGATCAGTGACCCTTCTTTCACTTTTTCGTGATTGTACAAAGTAAATTATAACTTTGCTTACCGAAACTTCTCCAATATTCACTGCCGTAATATTCCTGAGGTCTAGTGATGTTCTCCAGACTGAATTCTAGCGAATTCCTACTGAAAAAAGCAAAAATCTGAGAGACGATGTAACGTATGACTGTTATCATCGAGCGCATCAACTGATCACTATATGAATAAAAAAAAAAAAAAAAAAATATTTAGGAGGAAATTATTTTAAACCGAGGTCAAAGAAAAAAAATTATAAAAAAGTATAAATTATATTTATTTTGAAAATTGATGATTTAAATTACTATCCGATATATCTGACATTTCCTAATCCAGACTAAAACGGAAATGAAAATTGTTAAAATATTTTTATTCTTATAAATATCAAACTTTATTGAGGAGTGTATAGTCGACTGTAGAAACTATTATAGGTGGAAATAATCAAGAGTCAGTCTTTTTTTTTAAATAATTTTTTTTAAGTATTTTAATTTTGCCGACGTTTCGGCTCTAGGTTGTGAGCCATCATCAAGGCATTATTGAGCCATGCCCAACATCAAAAATTTGAGTGGTATTCAACCCTCAATAAATTACGAAAAAAACACGAAGAGTACTATAAGGCATATTAACAGCTAATGTTAAATATGTCTAAAAACATTTATTTATTGAAACTAAAACTAAAATAAATATATGCGGATGATAATTTCTTTTGGAAGATAAGTACGAACCAGTGTCGTGTAAATTCAGTTTCAGCTTTATTAAACAATTTTATATTAAATATATATTTAAGGTACTAAAAGCTTCTCCTAATAAACTTCAAAACATATAGCCCTAAAAGCCATTTTTTCTCACACCACACTATTTTGATATTTTCAATTTTCTGTTTTAGTATTATACTCCGATTAATTAATTAATTGTTTTCCGAATCTTTCCCTAAAAAAATTAATAATAATAAGATTTGAATATGATGAAATGAGAAATAAAATAATTTATTACACCACTTTTGGATCTGAAAATAGATGTTTAGACTATCTTTTTTTCTACATACGTATATATTTCCACGATCGGCTGACATCTTCCTAGATCAAAATGTTTCTCCTACTTTTGAATAACGTTAATAAAGCAGTTTGACTGATAATAATAATTTTATCTTTATTATGCATTTATCTGCTTCAATTCTAACCACAACTCGAAGCAGGGACAAGATATGGGACAACACAGAAATAGGTTTATCTAGAAGCCATCCTCTTACTCATCTATCTGACAGATAAAAGCTTTCTGGGAATAACATAGTTACAAACAGTCCTCAGATAACTCTTAACAATCCTGCAAGGACGAAATAATAAAATGCTACTTGAACTAAATTAAATGCAACTACAATAGTATCCTTCTTTCCTTGTTTGGGACATCAGATCGACTCAGGAAAATTCGGATGTATCTGATTCATCTTCAGTGCATTCAGGTTTACAGAACACCTTTTCAACGAATAACAGAAACTTCTATTAAGCCATTAAAAATGATGTTGAAAAAACCTGGTGTTTATTTTTCAAAACACTTGATGACAAATTTACGATTGAAATATTAAACTTACAAGCAGTGGTGGATTGGGGAGAAAAGCACAAAATGTTTTGAGAGGTAATTTTTTTTTATTTATTAAATCATTCATCCCACTTTTATTTTTCTTTGGATAATCGGACTGTGTAGGAATTATTAGGATAGATTTATTTAACAAGTATCTGATATCTCACAGGCTCAGGACCATCATTTTACGTCCTCTCCAAAGAACGGCAGCAAAATCAAGAATTTTTTACTCTTATTAAAAAATCTTAATGTCACCTGCCAGGGTTGAACCCGCGACCTTGGGCATAAAAGACTGTTATGCTAATCACAACTTCCCAGGCGACAATAAAAACAGGTAAGAACCGAGATATAAGCTATTCTATTACATTATTATTTATTTTTGTATATAATGCAGCTTTATCTCTTTATTCGTATCATTTTTAAGTTCTAACATTATATTTTATTTAAAAAATTATTGTCTGTTTAATTCAGCTTAACATATTCATTATCCAACTTACAAGTAGAGGATCCCGAATATGTCTCACCGATTTTCATGAATTTTTTGGGGGGTAAAGACATTAAACGATTAGACTCTGCAAAATATTATTGTCCAATACTCTCCCGGAGTCGCATAAAAATATCTGTGTTTTCGAGCGAAAAACACATTTAAATTAATAACTCTGGCTCTAGTGAAGGTAAAAGAAATATTTTTGGTTACCATATTTCAGAGCGGAATAATTAAAGAAATAGACCCTTAATGGGTAGATGCTCTGTATAAATAAATAAATAAAAAATTAAAGAAATAAGGCATTAAAATATTCAAGTTTTATGCTTGTTAGTAACCCTAAAAAAAAAAAAAAAATTGATCTAGTCCAAAATGTACTTTTAATAAGGTTTCTTAAGAACTGTGCTCAAATTAAGATTCCTTCCTAGGAGTGAGGAACACAGGAACACACGCTTTGAAATAGAATAATTTTGACTTTAAACGTTATTTTTCTACCTTCACTAGAACCTGAGATATTGTATAAAATGTGTTTTTCGAGTACTAACTTTCCCAATTTTTACTTCACTGATGAGGAGCGTTAGACCCTAATATTTTTCAGAGTTAATTTATAATTTTACCTAAAAAAATTTCATCAAAATCGGTTAGACAAATTTGGGATCCTCTCCTTGTTAGTTAACTCATTAATAAATAAATAATTCTGACTCAAAATTTTATTATTTTTCCTAAATAGCTTCCTATCGTTGATGATTTTATTTTATAAATAGTAGCTTGTTTCGGTTTGTATTTCTTTTCGTAAGTTCTACTATGTACTGACATAACCCCAAACGTTAGCCCTAAAAAGCACCATAGATTTAACAGAATATTTTATGATTGTGAGTATTATTTCTTAGGGGAGTCCCGTGGCTGAGTGGCTAGCGCTAGTCTCTCATGCGACAGGTTCTGAGTTCGAATCCCAGTCCCGGCAGGGCTTTTATAAGGATGTAAAAATGGGGATTCACTCACAGCCTCTCCCCCGGGTATGTGAGACCCGTCAGCCAAAGGGTGGCCACTCACAAAGTTAGTCGTAGGGAGTGATGACCCTACACTATAAAAATTGCATCGTGAAACGTGAGTGTAAACTCCCAGGAGTTTACACCACGAGGCCCAGGGCCTACACGGCCTGTCGCGCCACTGGAAGAAGAGAAGAGTATTATTTCTAATGGTACCACAAACAGTCTCTCGATTTTATCTACCGCAGAATATATCTAATAAAACGTCTTCTTTTAATGTCGCATTTTTTTTTTTTTTTTTTTTTTTTTTGTTATGTCACAGAAAGATGAGCAAAATAAAAATAAATATCAAGACCATGATGCATGTAACACCCATGCTTTTTCTGTACAAGGACAATTTTAAAATTTCAATTTCCCAACACCCTGAGGGAGTTCTTAACCCTCTTCCCCATGCTCCAGCGTAATTTGCAGTTTGCTTTAGACTTCTCGCTGATTGCTGACAGCTTGAGTGTGTACATTGCTTACATCCTTATCAACAATCCCTAAGAACAATAAGGAAAGAAGGAATTGTTGATTAAAAAATAAATAAAATAAAGTCGAAGGCCAGTAACGAAAAACAAAAAACAAAGAAAAATCCGATTTTAACATGAAAATTAAATAATAAAAGCAATCATATTCCTGATTGAAATTTTTTATATTTTTTAATATTTTTTGACATTACATGATGCCTCAATTAATGACATTGATAATGCTGAAAAGAAAAAATTCATTTCACAACGTATGTTTCAAAATAATAAAAAAACTTACCAACGCACTACGAGAAATACTGGTACTGGTACTCACCTGCAATAAAACAAAAGACAAACAAATTAATAAAGTAATGATCAATATAAGCAAAGACAACAAATACTTATAATAAAATTCGTACAGGATCTAAGGGGATATAAAGAGAATAATTTTAAGAACCCGATTTTAACGAGAACACCAACCCTGTGGTGATTGTTATGAATTATTTAAACTAAAAAACATTATGAAAGTTTTTGCTTAAAATACAGAGGTAGATAAATTAAGAGCCAGTAGAACACAGTTCTACATACACCTTAAAAATTAAAAAAAGTAATTTTAATTTCATAAACTTATATTGAATTTATTATCGTTAAAGTGCATTGATTTTATTCTTCATAACCTATTAGTTAAGCACAAAAAGCATAATCCATCATCATAATTTTTTTTCCAAGGTCTTAGGTTCAAACCCGCAGGTGGCTCTAGGATTTTTTAATGGGAGTAAAGGAGTCCCTTCAGAGGGGACGTTAAAAGGTGATCCCGAGCCTGTCCTATGGCAGGTACTCGTTAAAGATCTCTATCCTAATTAAACATGGATAGGGAATATTTAAGACACCCACTGTAGTATTGTCCGATTAGGCACACTAGCATAAACGGGCGTTAAATAAATAAACAAAAAAACTTTTTTTTTTTTAATATTTAATCATTTATTTTTTAACTCGTTTAAAATAACACACACCTTTTTGTTTATCAACCCATTCTCTCTCTCTCTATATATATATTATTTTTTTTTAAATTAATTTATTTCAATTTTTTTTTTCCTTTCCCTCATAGTTTCTCGGAGGTGATGACATTCCTTGATGAACTTCATTAGTGAACCAACTGTTTCACTAGAGTCCTTCAAGCTCCTACAAAGCGAACTTAGTAAATTGAATTTATCCATTAGTACTTGGGACAGTGCTCAATTATATGTTTTATTGAGAGAGGCACCCTACACAAGCCACACATTGGTTCAGGCTGCCTGAGAGTGCGATGGACATGTGTGAGTCTGCTATGTCCGATGCCAAGTCTCGCCAAAGCACTTTCAAATGGATGGATGCAGCGATGAAACTATAAACATACAACATTCCCCAACTTGCAGATAGAGCAAGAAGTTATCAAAAAGCATACTGCATTCTACAGATCAATGAAAAGTCCATTACAACTTCTAATGGATGGTGGATTCGACGAACATAAATGTCACGTGGGAGCACTAACTACGAAAACAACGGGCACAATTTAAATCGCGAGATTGAAACTCTCAGAAGGGTTCATATTTCCATTTTGAAATAAAAATTCAAAAGAATTTCAATTCGTTGAATAATTTATGAAAATATCCGACGTTATAAGAGGGGAAAAATTCAAAGAACGAGACCATATAGGTAAATTTATTCCTTGTTAACATCACTTTAAACTCGACAGGGGGCCCTAGGATTCTTTGAAGTCGGAATTTCCTTAACTTCTTTTTAAAATATTTCCTACATTTTATAAATTTAGGAGACTAACTATTCTTAGGAATAATTTTCTAAACAATTCTACAACATAGCGACACACATAGAACGTCTCAAATCAATTCATAAATTACCTATTAAACATTTTTTATAAGAAAAGGAATATTTTTATTCAAATTTTTTTAAATTTTAATAGTATTTTCTAAATTAAAAAAATAGCACTAATTGAGACGTTTATTTCCATTAATTTAGTTTTATCTAAATCTTATATTTGATTTTATCTAACGAACTCCGAAGTCCTTTAAAAGTGAGATTTAGAAAAGCATTGATTTTGTAAAGATACTCATCAGGCATTTAGTTTCGTTCCAAATCATACTATAAAATTGTATTAGCTTTAATATAGTTTTATTAATATAGTAATACCAAAATTCTGATTTTAATGAGAAAACAAGCATATTAATTGATTTAATAATGAATTAATGAGAGATTATTTGCACTTTCTGTAAAATTTCCTTTTAGTACTTTTTGGAAGTCAACGTCTCAATTCATTACTTGATTTTCAAAGATATAAAAATTCATTTTAAAGTCATTTTGAATATAAAAATTATAAGCTTAGCAAAACCGAAGGTTCGATGCTCAAACCACCATTTGTTGCCTACACAGATTTATCCAATGATTACCGTTCAAGCCCAAGCCCCCGAGATTGGAAAAAATCCTCCCATTAACGACTCAGCATATCTCTCGGACGACTACAAGTCGGCAATAAACGTTTTTCACCAACAACTTAACACACACATTTGAGTAAACACGAAGATATCAAATCCATTATACTGACAGGAAACAAGCTCCGGACTCCGCGTTGTGTAACCTTCTGAATTTCCTAGTGGCCTAATCTCTTTTTGGACGTTTTTACACTCAAATACTTTATGTGTTCCCGAAAACTTTAACGCGTTGTTCATCCTTCAAAGAAAGCGATCACGTTTCACAGTCGAGAAAATAATATTTTTATATATTCTAACCTTTAAGTTTCTTAATAGAAGCCACGAGCAAAGTGATTTTTCAACTGAATAATAACACGCATTTCCCGCCTTTAACTGCGACTACATTTTAAATCAACATTAATGAAATATTACTTTTAAACTATTGGGTTGTTATATAAGTTCGAAGGGTTTATTTCTTTAGCGATTTCAAATAAAACCTCAGATTCTTGTAAACTTTTTAATTAGTTATATATAACCCATTTTGATTAATTATATGTTGACATCTTTCAGGCAATTTTCTAAAAATTTGGTGCTCATCAACAACTGAAGGACGACCCGAGCGCTTTGCGTGTTGCAAGTCAAAATGTCTGAAACGAGCAAACCACTTACTGATGGTGCTTTCTCCAAAGGCATCAATCATCGCTAGACACACTGCAAATTTCGTTAACCGTTTTTACAGTGGATTATCCCTTCTGTTGATAAAATATCATTAAATGAATTATTTTCTCTTCCATTTTGAGCAAGTAAAATACCACTTAAAAATAAGGAATCTCGGTTGAAACTGATGCATAAAATGTCTTAAAGTAACACTTTTTTTAGAATATGTAAACGCTATGTATCAAGTAAACATGATATTATTAAATTGAGGGGTCAACTGTAGCATAGTGGCTAGCAAGCAGCCTTCTATGGCCAAGGTCACGGATTCGAATCCATAGGTGACTCTAGGATTTTGTAACGGTAGTAAATTATCCTTAGTTATGCCTTCGTCCTTCGGAGGGGGGCCTGTGCGATGTCAGGCACTGGTTAAAGATTCCTATCCTAGTTAAACCTGGATTGGCAAAATTTAGAACTAACGATAGGATCGTCCGATTAGCCACAGTAGAATAAAATGACGTTAAGTAAATAAACAAACAATTCAATTAAATTAAAATATTAAAAAACCCTACGAACTCATTTCACAACCCAATAATTATTTACTACTGGAAATGAAAAAAATTATGTCAGAGTCAATACACATATTATTTTAGTAGTCGTTTTCTTAATTTTTTAATGTGATTAAACTATAAAACGTATCCTTATTTTTAATTTATTTCTGCAATGTGGCCTTACTATTTTCTTGTCATATACACGATTTAATAAAAAAGTAGAGAGCGTTTCTGTTTAAAATAAATTCTGCTCAAGTCATGGAACAATTTTATAAAACAAAATATTTGAACTGAAGTTCCAATATGAGTTTTATCATGAATCATCAATGTGTGTAAAATATGGCAAACAGTACATTTCCCCGGCATTGAACAATGTCCAGTACCCTGAGAACTACAAGATAAGGAGACAACAAACCCATAAGTCACTTCCTGGACCTACAATTGCCCGAGATAGTGACAATTGAAATAAAAGAGAAGATACCCCATTGAGCACACTATCTCGCAACCTCTTACAAGCGCCTACAAACAATATGAGCCCCAGCTCCGGGTTATCTTAAGCCTTTGGGAAATAGCCTCAAAAGCCCTCTTCACAAATAGGTTTTTGTCCACTGATAACGACAATATTATGCTTCTAAATACCCTTCTAGTCCCCATTTTAGCATATCGTTCCTCTCCCGGGGATTCCGAAATAGGAAAGGGCATGAGAGAACACTCTATAGATAGCAAAAGAGTAATAGATAAATATCTTTCGGGTTGTAACACGTGGGGTGAACGTTTTTGGAATCAGAAAGGAATTAAAAAATCTGGTGCAACACATGACTTTCCCTTACCTCTGTTGTTAAAATCAATTTTAGAATTTTAAATAAAACTGCATATAGCAATGTAATATATAGGTAAGTGAAAATAAAAATATTAAAGGATTAACTACATTGAATTTCACATTTTGTATAATTAAATAAGTAGCTGTTGCCCGCGTCTTCGTCCGCGTCAATTTCTGTTATTATGATCGCGATTTAGAAGTTTAAAAAAAAAAATTATTATGTTGGTACAACTCTTTGGTAAATAATTGGCAGTAATGCATTAATTTCGACCAAATTTTAATACCATAAAAAATGTTATAGTGAGTAAATCTTAAAAGATAGATATGTAATGCCGTTAATTTGTTTTTTTTTTCTTAATCTATTGAAGAGGAATAATTCATTCATACAAATTTTTAGGTAACTTGAACCGTATACCCAGCGCATGCAATGGAAGCCCTCAAATATGAATAATTTTCCCCGTTTATGCAACATTTTTCACTGATGTTTCGCTCCTATTGGTCGCAGCGTAATGTCATATAGCTTAAAGCCTTCCTCGACAAATGGATTATCCAACAAAAAAATAATTTTTCAATTCGATCTAGCAGTTCTTGGGATCAGCGCGTTCAAACAAACATACAATGGAAGTCCACAAAGATTGAATAATTTTCACCGTTTTTACTTTCACTTACTATATATAGTAAGGGGAAGTATTGCGATCGTGAAAATTTTCGAATTTCAGTTTTCAACGGAAATACACGTTTTAGGGTTCCTTGAGTCCAAATAACCAAGTCCCGCAAAAAGGTCTGTGTATGTGTGGTAACTCCCGGGCGGAAACGGTAAGTCCTATTAAACTGAAATTTCATATTTAAGACAACTATACGCCCGAGACGTGACAAAACTTTTTTCATCAAAATGAGCTTACCAGAAGAGGCACTTTATACCATGCATTTTGCACCTTTTTTCGATTTTCTCGAAAACGGTTCCGACGATTTTGATTAAACTCGCTATATCGATGTAAAATTTAATGGGCTTTAATATCATGTAGGTTTTATTCTGATTAAAATGGTCTGACAGGGCTTAAATGCCGATATTTTAAATTTTCTTCCCCTAAAGTACCTTTAATTTTGTAGATTCAATAAAAATAAACTATATTATCTTGTTAACGCTGATGAAAAACAGGTAAATATTTAAATTGAATAAATTCGATACCCAACAAAAGGAGAAAACTGAAAAAATATTTTTTTAAATGCAATTTTTCGTTTTTGAACTTTTTTGCAATTTTTCGTTTAACTAATTCTTTAATGGTTTCACTCATTTTGATCACTTACTGTATTTGAAAATTCTTTAATCGATTTTAAAAACGGAGGTAAGTGAAAGTCGTGTGTTGCCCTTCTTTTTTTTTTTTTTTTTTTTACATTTTCCACTGATTCTTCGTTCCTATTGGTCGCAGCGTGATGTTATATAGCCTAAAGCCTTCATTTTTTCAATTTGAACCAGTAGTTGCTGAGATTCTAGCGTTCAAACAAATAAACAAACTCTTCAGCTTTACAATATTAATATAGATCCATTATATCATTATCTAAAACAATTACTTAGTTTTATCCTCTTCCACCACACTCCGTTAGATTTTACGATTTTGTGTATTCAATAATATATTTTTTAAAATCTTTAGCTTTCAACGATATATTATACAGCTGTATTACCGTTCTTATGTTCAAAACAACAAAATTACATTAAAAAAAATATGTTAGCCTCTTTTCTCCTTTAGTTGGATATCGAATTCATTCAACTTATATACTTACCTGTTTATTATTTATCAAAGCTAACAAAATGATACCGTTATAAGATACAAAATTAAAGGTACTTTAGAGGAAGAAAATACAAGATATAGGCATTGAAGCTCTGTCAGACTATTTCAATCAGAAAAAACGTACACAATACCAAAGCCCTTTAAATTTTACATCGATATAGCGAGTTTAATAAAAATTGTCAAAATTGTAGAGCCGTTTTTGAAACTCGTAAAAAGGTGCAAAATGCGTGGTATAAAGTAGCACTTTCATTGAGCAGATTTTTGTAAAAAAAAAAAAAAAGTTGCTATAAAATCTAAGAAGTATAATTGTCTCAATTATGAAATTTCAGTTTCGTACGACACACACAAAGACCTTTTTGCGGTACTTTTCATGATACCAATAATTTCCCTTACTATATATTCCATCTCCAAGTGAAAGTAAAAATCAAATATAACATGTTTTTTATTCAAAGTAATTACCACAATATTCAATTCACCTCTGCCAAGGACTTACTAAGTTTTCTATCCTATCCTAGATTTGAGTCACGAGTTGAAATAAATTTATAAAACGCATTTTAAACCTTTATCATTGGTAAACGATTTCCCTTGAAAAACATTGTTCAAACTCAAGAAAAAAAAATGGTAGCCTGTAGATGATAGATCAGGGAAATATGGGAGAAGGGAGGTGGCAAGACTTCATAGCCAACTCCTTCAATTTATTCACTTTCTGTATTGAACCGTGAGGTCGGGCGTTATCATGAAGGATAATAGGCCCTTTCCTGTTTACCAGTGTCGGCTGTCGCTAGATCAAGTTTGTATGCATTTAGTATATCTCATGGCAGTATGAAATTGAAACAACTGATTTTCCCTCTGGTAGAAAAGAAAAATGAATGACACCAGCCATGGACCGCTATTAACTTTTTCGGATGGAAATCCTGTTATAGTATTTTCCCAGGAAGCCGATAGGCGTCGGTGGTCATACATAATCCACTTTTAGTATCTTGTTATAAAGCACTCAAGTAATGGTTCATTTCTTTAACGAGCAAGCAAAGTAAAACACGTCTCTTGACGATTCAACCGTCACACAGTGGGCAAAATCACCAATTTAGGTGGACAAAAGACCCTTAATACTAATATTACCCACCATACCATGTTTACAAATAAATAATAAATGAGTGTATTATTTCGTCCTGTTCACACAAGTTCCTAATAACAGGCAGTGGGATTATCTTTATTCGGTGGTCATTTATTGTGTTCAAGGTGTGTTTAGAGCGAAGTCTTTTTGCTTTGATTCAACAATGGACATTGCTGAGTCAGGTACATTATATTTTCACACTTGTTATTGAATATACATTGCAATCTACCTGTAGAGTTAATTTAGCAATTTTTAAATGTATGCCCCAATTCAATAACGCACTATATAACGCCCAGGTTACCTATAGGATTTGTTTAATCAATCCTTCTAGTCTTTAAATGTTGCAAAGAATTTTAGCGTTTTGGGTAATACATAATTTTTTTAAGACACAACACTCCAAACCAAAAGTTATACAATCTATAATTTGAAGGGTTTCCTAAATTATTTTATTTACTTTTTTTTTAAATTTATTTATTGAAATTTACAACAGTATGTTCATACATTAAGTAAATATGATACAATGATAAAACACATGAAAAAAAAAAAATGAAGAGAAACTGCCCATTGGCAGCACTCTAGTAGTGAATCTACACAAGGTCTGGAGGCCATCTTCTTTTCAGACGCCTCGGCGGATTGTCAGGAATTGAAGTGTAAGCAAGGATTGAAACTAGTGAATTAGAGTGAGGGTAGAGTTTTTCATGGAAGGAGTGATACCTGGTACAGGCCAAATCAGCAACATATGGAAAATTAAGGTCCTAAATTATTTAAAACGCATCTATTTGAAAGTGTAAGCCACTCCGAGCCATTATCAGTATTTTTTGTATTATTTTTCCATATTATGGGACTTAAAACGTTAAATGTAGGGAAGTTTTAAATTTTAGGAAATAAATTTGATTTTTAACCACTGTTTGCTCGCCAATCGTGTCAAAAGATTAACTATTTTTTAAAAATTTTTCTTATAATTTTTAAAATATTTTTTTCTGTAATCTGGGATCCCAAACGTTAAATATGGATAAGTTTCAGAATTTTGCCCGCCTAAATCGGTCATATTTTCCACCGTGCACCGACGTTCACTGATCTCTCGTAGAACCCAGGAATCGACCTTTTTTGCCATTTCGATCAATTTTAAATACCTGGAAACTGTCTTAAGGCTTGTGCCTGGCTATGACGCAAGAATCCTGACTGTTTTCTTCCACAGCTTTCTTAAAATCTTCCATTGATGTCAGTACACGACGGATGGTTGTTTCATAAAAACTTCCTTCACCTAACGTGATAATAATCGTGCTATCTCGGCAGCGGAATGACCGAGCTTTTATTCATAACAAATCGCGTGTTTCCATGGGCACTATTACAATTACACTAAATTATGTTTGCCTGCTTGCGATAATAGAGGATTAAAAAGTTTTTATTAAAGATGGTAAATATTTTGGTAGGAATCAACAGACAATGCTTTCATTATGCACAAAAATCAGACATTTCATGTCTTACAACCCTATACAAAAACAGTATTCAAGGATTTTCTCTAACATATACAAACCAAAAGTCCGTTATAAAATACTAAAAATCAAAAAAAAATGGCACAAACGATAATAAAAAATTAAGGTGCGTGTAACACACGACTTTCCCATACCTCCGAGGTTAATTTCAATTAAAAAACTTCTAAATAAAATGCTTGAAACTTTAAATCATTAAACTGAGCTTCGATGGAAACGTGTTTAGATTAAATAATCCAACAATAGAAATTATTATTTACAATAATCACTTAAGTTTATGGTCTTCTCGTCTTCTGCATATCTTGAAACAATGTGTATAAGATAATATTGTTTCTAAAATCTTTACTTTTTAACGGTATATTTTACGTCTGTATTTGAAATCAAAATTAAAACAAGTACTTTAGAAGAAGCAAATAAAAAAATTAAACAATCGGTATTTAAAACCTTTCAGAGTATTTCAATAAAAACGAAACCTACGTGATATTAAAGCCCATTAAGTACATCGATATAGCGAGCTTAATATAGCCGTTTTAGAGGAGGTAAAGAATTTCAAATTGAAACGAAATCGTGCATTCTGTATGAAATAGCCGATAATTAGTAATTATTACATTAAAACTCATATTCAAAAGGGACTTATTTTCTATTATTATATTATTTCCTTCGATAAAAATATTATGTAGCGTTCGCCTACCATATTCGAGCTTACTATGTAGCGAGGATTCACAGTAAACAGCAAGGACACCTCAATATATTAATTCAAAGCATGCTCAAAACATAAATGCTTTACATCAACTGAATGACTGAAAAGGAGCTGGATGAGGGACATGCATTATAAATATAAAATAGCCAATTCCTTCATTTTCGCCGCCTCTCATGCAACGTTATGTTGTTTGCTGAAAATGACTATAATAAGACTATATAAAAAATAAATGACCATAAGAATAAACATAACAATTAAAAATTAAATTTAGTTTTAAACAAACGTTTCTCAGCTTCATTTCAATCATTTCTTTAATCCTAAAGATTTTTTTTTTCCTCGGTCCACATCCCTGAAAATTACTTTATTACGGGCCATCCTACAGTTTACTCTACTTTAACCAGAAGAGTTTTTTTTTTTTTTTTAATTTATTTTATTATTCATTCCTAGGCACAGAATGAAACTTGACCTGTCTTTAAGGGATTGGTGCATAAGGTGCAGCACGGACCCTAGACTCTAGTTCGCTAAGGTGACGCCTTAACACTTTCCAAAACCTTCCTTTAAGAAAATACGTTATAGAACCACTGATTGAGGTCGCTATTCCTTTACACGAGGGAACAATATTTTATTTTTTATTTTATTTCATAGGACATTTATTTATAATCGGTTTGACCGTTAGTTATTCACTGATTTGACGTGAATGAAATAAAACTAACTTTTCCTTGATGTCAGCAAAATGTCTTCTGTTTCAACAGTTTTCTCATTGTTTTGAAATATCTAACAAGACCTCATCACATTTTATTTATATTCGATGCATAAAAATAATAAATGAAAAAATTGTAATCTACATATTATGGAAAAAAAATGTTAATGAAAATTATTATTATTATTATAGTTTTGTATATTCTAATCACTTGATTTTTACAAAAAGTCAATATTATACGTAAAAGCCGGTATACTAAAAAAAATTATTTTCAACATTTGGGTAATCTACAATCACAATTGGATTAATTTAGCGCCTTCTAATTTTTATATTTTTCAAGATTGTTAAGTGCTTAGATATGCATATTACTATTATTGTATGTTACCAAGGTACAAAAAATAATAAAAACAGGTCTCAGTTCATGATAAAATATATTTTGCTTTATGTTATTTTTTTTACCTTCGTTCGTCTGTTACTGTAGTATTAATTTCCATAAGAAAATAATAAACTTGAGAAAACAAATTGAAATGAAAACTATTATTATTATTTTTTGTATATTCTGATTACTTGATTGTCACAGAAAGTCAATATACTTAAAGAACATTTTGTCAACATTTGGGTAATCTAAAACTACAATTGGTTTAATTTTGTGCTTTCTGATTTTTTTCCCCCAAATTGTTAAGTACTTACATATGCATATTGCCAATACTGTATGTTACTTAGGTACAGAAAATAATTAAAACAGGGCTCAGTTCATCATAAAATATATTTTACATTATTTTATTTATGTTATTTTTTTACCTTCGTTAGTTTATTACTGTAGTTTTAATTTTAATAAGAAAATAATACTTGAAGATTTACTTTACTAATTAATATTTAGAAAAAAAAAAACTGTACTTATACAACCTATGAAGGGTTTCTCGGGTTTATTACTGAACGTTAATTAAACAGATTTTTTTTTTTTTATACTCAGTTACTTGGCTGTCACAGGAAGAAAATAATATTTAAAAAATCCAATATACGCATAACAAGAATAATTTTTCAACAATTGGGTGATCTACAATTACAATAGGTTTAGTTTAGCGCATTCTGATTTTTTTTTTTTTTTTTTTTTTTTTTTACACATTGCTAAGTACTTACATATGCATGCTAATAGTATCGTATGTTATTAAGGCACAGAAAAATAAAAACATGCCTCATTTTGATTGATATAATACAATATTGTACATTATTTATTTATGTTTTTTTTTTTCTTTGTTAGTCTGTTACTTTAGTTTTAATTTCAATAAGGAAATAATACTTGGAAGATAAACTGTAAACTTAAAAAAATCCATTAAGGGTCTAAGGTTCAGTACTTATAGAGATTAGTAGTGTTTATAGTATTAATTAGTATTAATATAGCATAATTACTATATCATTCACAAATATACTGAGGATCATTAAACCGAATTTACATAATGATAAAGTGAATCTCCATGATGGCAGCCAATATCCACATATCGAAACATCGGCATGCGATGGAGGCCCTAACCCAGATGTTCAATGAACGACAGGAATGTGAGGTAATTAAGACAGCCTGCTCACCTATCAACTTCATCATATCGATTTCACCACTGCTATATTACCACTATGGCTATATATATATATATATATATATATATATATATATATATATATATATATATACACACACACACACACACACACACACACACACATATATATATATATATATATATATATATAACAAACATATATATGTATATATATATATATATAACATATTAAAATTTTTGATGACGATAAACGATGACTGATGACGTTGATGGTTGATGCCTGCCAGGTCATGGATATTGACCCTTAGCATGCTACAAATCATCAGGAAGACCGTTACTCTAAGGGATCACTAGCTCTCCAGCTATAGGAGAAAGAAAGCACCGTGCCTAAGTGGTTTGCTCGGTTCAGAACCAAAAATTTTGACTTGGAAGAAGCAAAGCGCTCGGGTCGTCCTTCAAGCATAATTGATCAAAAATATTTAATTTTCGATTAAATAACCCAATCATACATATAATTGCTTAAAACTATTCACAAAAATCTGAAGTTTTTAATGAAATCACAAGTAAAAAACGCTCCGAACTAATTTTACAACCCATTATGTTCTTTATCAATTACTTGTGTTGACAATGCCGGATTAGAGTAGAGTCCGTATAATCATGGATAACTTAACGAGTAGCTATTAAAGCTACATGAAGCTAAGCGAATCCATTAACACAGTATGGACCTGTACCTCTACAACTCATGAAGGGTGGTCTTGGGGGTTCGAAACTTATAGAGATTCGTACTGTTTCACGGCCAACGGCCGTGCAAGGTGATTAGGACTGAAACACGCTCGGCCACCAGATTTTTTCCTCAAATTGGATAACCACTTTATAGAGGCTGGGTGTACCCCCACGAGGGTCTCCATCCCTAGGGTTACTCCTGAAATAACAGAATAAATAATTCTGCTTCAGCCGGGATCCCAACCTGGGACACGGAGAACAGTAACCTCATGCTCTATCCACTATACCACGCCGCTCCAAAATATTATTTACAACATATGACAACTCATACGAAAAAAAGTATAATATTTTTTAAAAAACCAACAGCAAACATATACCTGAATATTGCACATACCTCTCCCATGTTGTCGAGAGAATTTAGACTACAGGAGTTGATAAAGAGGGCACAAAACAAGAAGAACAAAGAGCTATCTAACAGCCATTTGGTCCCCGATATCTACACACTAATGGATGCTCTGTTTTATGTGATCGCCTGTCATGTGCCCCTCACCCATATGGGCGGGTCTGATAGTCAATGTGCTCCGTTTTGATTTACTTCACAAACCTCACGCCTTCCAAGCTGATAATTCTCTGTAATAACACCAGAGGAATTTTCAATATACCAACACGTTTATTAATAATAATTATTATTATTAACGAGCCAGAGGATTCGATATCGATAAAAACAATATAAACAATAAGTTATATTTATTTTATTCTACATTATTTTTTATCGATACTCACAAATGCAAATAAAGCAATGACAAGTAAATGTGCGAAGTAACAATTATGGGCTTCAATAAGTCCATAAGTCTATAAAAAAAAGAAAAAAACAAAGTAAAATTTAATTAATTATTTAGGAACAGTCTCTTTTTTTAACCATCATTTATTTATTCTTCATTATAACAATTTACATTTCGAGGTTTATACGAATTTATTACTCTTTAAAAAAAAGTAAATTTTTTATTTAAGTTAGCAGATTTCGAGACCATCGTCTTTTCAGGGTCCTCGGAAAATTATCAGGAAAAGATGGGGAAATTCTTAATTTAATTATTTTCAAACACAGAGACATAAAAATGTTAAAGAATTAATTACGTTGAGTTCCGATAGAAACATGTGTTTGGGATCACTTATAGCTGGATGGTTCAAACCTGCAAATGGTGCTAGGACTTTTTAATGAGAATATACTATACTTAGTTATTTAACGTTAAAAGGTGGTCCCGATCCTGTGCGATGTCAGGTACTCTTTAAAGACCCCTATCTTAATAAAACCTGGATAGCCAAAATTTAAGACTTCCGCTGTAGCATTGTCCGATTAGCCACAGTTGCATAAAGTGACGTTAAATAAACAAACAACATGTGTTTTATTAACTACAAGAACAATTAGTTTTATTGGTTTTTCATTATTTTTCCTTCAACAATTTTGCTTGTAAGATAAAATTTTTACTAAAATCTTTAGCTTTCTAAAGGTACATTATACTTCTATTTTACTCTTCGTATGTTACAAACACTTAAATTTCATTAAAAATAGTTTTGCCCTTTTCTTGTTAAGTTAGATATCGAATTTGATTAAATTATATATTTACACGTAATTTATAAATGAAACCTATATGGCATTGAAGCCCATTAAATTTTTCATAGGCTAAGCTAGTTCAATTAAAATCGTTGTATTCGTTTTTCAGAACATCATTAAAATGCATGGTACAAAGTGGCTCTTCGGGTTGGCCAATTTTGATTAAAAAGTTTCTGTAACCTCTCAGAGATATAGACAGCTGAAATATGAAATTTGAGTTTTATACAACGAATAATTTTCGAGCTAGACTTACTACACACGGACACAGACTTTTTTGCGGGACTTGGACTTGGTCCTTTGGACTGGACTTCCTAAAACAAGTGTTTTCGTTGAAAACTCTAATTCGAAATTTTTCAAGACAGCGATACAACACCCCCTTACTACATATTTCATACATAGTAAAATAAGAGTACAAATTTCTCTATTTTGTCTCGAAATGGATACCTAAAAATAGGAAGAAAAACGTGGGCGTGATCCAAAGCCAAACTCCTCCTAGCACAACCTTTGCCCTAGAAACTAAACGGTAAAGATTCGTTTTACAATGGAGACTACTAGAGGTGTAAAGAATTCAAAATTAATGTTAAAATCTGCATAGCTACTTCGTGGATCAGCAAATCCAGCCATGATAAAATTCGACAATGCAATGGTTGCAATATATATGCAACAGGGGATAAGAAGGAAGTACATCGAAATTCGGGTTATCCGATTCCAGTGACTGAGCATTGTATTTGATGAATATTTTTGGATTAGGATAGGGAGGAAGGAGGGAATGGATGTGGAGAGGAGATGGAAGGAGAGGGCGTTAGGAAAGGAAGAGGAGAGAGAGGGAGAGGGGGAGAGAGGAGATAGGGGAGGCATTATTCAATAGGAGCCTCCTCATGTCTTATTGAACATGGCCAACTGTATCTCTTCCCTTGTATTTCCCCTCCTCCAATTTATTCTTATACATCTCCCTTCCAACGGGCCGATTTAGGAGCCCATTGTCCGAGTTTCTTCCAAAAGGAGAATGCAATTCTTAGCAATTCCTTGAAAATTCACTTCTAACATATCAACAGGTTTTTTTCTACTATTTTCAACAATCATTTTTCAAAATCTAAAAAGTTAAGAATCTTGGAAACACATACATTACAAACCCTGTTCTTTTTGTGGTGTACTAAACTTTGTAATGATAAATCATAAATTGAGGAGTTCACTCTTGAAATTTTTTATAAAAATATCTAGCCTTTATCCTCTATCTATGTAGCCTCTAGCCTAGTGATGAAGTTCAGTTGACCGATGAGAATATTAGATGAGTAAGATAGTTGGGGGGTGCGGTCATCAAAGAAAAAACAAATATTAACAATTAGTACTTATTTTTAATTGTGCCGACGTTTCGGTCTACATTGTGAGCCTTCATCAGAGCTAAGAGAAACTAGGTAACAACAAATGTAATTAGTTAGATACAATAATATGATGATGGAGCGGCGTAGTCTAGTGGAAAGAGCACTAGTCAACTGTTCCCCGGGTCCTGGGTTTGAATCCCGGCTGTGGCAGAGTATTATTTACTCTGTTAATTAAGTCGAGGGGCGACGCTAGGGTATGGAGACCC
Source organism: Piezodorus guildinii (assembly GCA_023052935.1). Classification (NCBI taxonomy): domain Eukaryota; kingdom Metazoa; phylum Arthropoda; class Insecta; order Hemiptera; family Pentatomidae; genus Piezodorus; species Piezodorus guildinii. Next base: position 39,127,472 of record CM041297.1, on the reverse strand, counting down.
TCCTGGAGCAGACCCAGAATCTACAAAGTGGGTACCTAGCGGCTGAGCGCGACAAAGGCCTAAAACCTCATTGCAAGGCCGTTGCCCGATAAAGAGTACGAATCTCTATATGTAATGACCCCAAAACACTTCATGGGTTGTAGTAGTACAGGTAAACATGATGACAGTAATACAATATGGAAACAAAATAAGATAATATAGCAATAAGAATATTTGTAGACTATAAAGGAACCACCGAATACCGATCTCCCCCTCCCCCCCCAACCATCTTACTCATTTATATTAATAGGAGTTGATACATACGTTTTTCATAATGACGGATATGTATTAACGGATATATTACAGGTGGAATAATCAAAATTCAGTCTTTTATAAATATTTTAATTTTGCCGACGTTTCGGCTCAAGCTTGTGAGCCATGCCATGTGGGCATTACTGAGCCATGTCCATATACATATAATGACATATATGCATATATGTACATATAATGACGTATATGCATATAGATAGAATGATAACTCATTTATTGAATCCTAAACACTCACTACAACTATACAAGATCATTACAAACCCCAAACCAGAAGAGTCGTAATAGATAGCAACAAAACCCATCAAACCACCTTTACACTTCACCGTAAACTTAAGCCTCCCTCCTTTAATAATACACTGCTAAACAGTATTTAACAGACTCGCTAACTAGGGAAGCGACAAACTTGGAGCCTTCACAGAAGACTCAAACAAGAAACTTTAAGTCGTTTCCGGACTCTTCAACATTTACGAGGATCTAAACGCCTCATGGTTTACAAATAAAAAACATCATCAATACTAATTTAATCACTTATTCACCCTAGTCCTTCAACCAATATAAGTTAGCTTTAATAACTATTTCAATTATTTCAGTTTCTAATTAAAAGAGATTTTTTTTTTATTTTTATTTACCAAGCAAATTGACCGAATCCCATTATTAATTTTTTTAAATTTTACTTACTGAAATAATACAACTTGATGAGAAAAAATACAGAAGGGGAGTTTCTTTAGAAGAAACTACTCATTGGTAGCACCATGTTTCATTTAATTAAGCTGACACCAAGTCTTTTCAGTCGCCCCGGAGGGTCATCAGGAACAAGATTAAGAAGAGTTAACAACTGGGTTTGAAAATGTTAGTACTTTGGATCAAAAGAGGTATATATTTTCGTGCTAAGTCAGAAAAAAAAATTGGATATTTAGGTCTTCATAAATTAATTTATAGGTGACAAAATGTGGAATTGGTCTAAGATTTTGGAGAGTGATGATTGGATGAGGAAGGAATTTCATGGTTTAGTGGACGCCCTATGATCTATTCCGTCGGTCCAAATAGGCTTAATTTTGGTAATGGAAATGAGTTTTTGTAAAATATAAGATTTTTGGATTGATGGTGCACGAAAGCGTTATAGTAATCGGTAACTAATATACTAGAAATATCCAATATTTCAGTCTTGTATGAGAATTCTACGTATAACGTTTGTCAAGAGGAAGCCTTAGGAACACATCTCATGGGTTCAGAAAGAAGATTCCATTACAGACTGTTTATGTTGAGAATACTGGGTGGGGGAAATTCATTATTGAATAACTATTATATTAATTAAATAAATATTGATAAGACTATTTCGGCAAAAGTACAAAGGGCGTGTATCTGCCCCCCCCCTCCATGGATTGTCCAATAGGCCCCCACCATATCTCGGGAGACTTCCTAGAACCCCAGCGACAGCCGACAAGAGGATTAGGTAAAAGTCACTCTTTTAATAAAGGTCTACAAAGGCTGGACCGCCAACCGGGGAACTTCCCATATCAGCCCCCCCGAGGTGACGAGGATGAGAAAAAAGATTCGGAGAGTCGGTTGAAGTCCAGCGAGATGAGAGTCGGGTTCCATCTACAGAGGAAAGGTCCGTCGAGCTTCAGGTGAAGGATGAAGCCTAGAAGGCGCGCCGAAGACTAATTTCCCCTTCTCCAGCCAGCTAAGTTTTTGTTAGGTATTTCTTTACTGTAATATTGTATGGCAAGGTTAACTGTAATGGTTCTCAGTATTCTCAGGCAATTATGGAAACTTGTCAAATTTAATCTTACCCTGCATGCCACCTACTTGGATCGGTAAACACGATTCTTTTGGAAAGGAAATCCAATGGTTTCATTTAATATAGTCTATATATCGATTAAGCTAGGTTTTGAAGGTACAAGGTTAGAAAAGTAGTCGATCAAAAACATAGCAAGACATACCAATAAATACATTAAGAACATGGCCGAGATACACATGCCATAAAATACAGATCACCATAAGATGCTAGAAACATAACAAGAAGTTTGAACATAAAATATATGAAGTTGATATTATAAAATTTATTGAAAGATTTACGTAACTAGATGAAAGAGTTTATATTCTTTTTGATTTATATCAATACTCAGGTAACTAACTACGTAGTAAAATACTAACTACCTAGTAGCCTTAACAAACTACGAAGGCAAACATCTTGTAATTACTTTAATCCAAGAACTTTCCCATAAAGGAAGCTAGTGGACCGAAGCTAGCGAAACTGATTACTCAATACTTTATTAATTTAATCACACGCCCCCTAACAACATGCTCAGTTGCAGGGATACCCGGATACCTCCCTAGCATGTTCACGACTACCCATTATCCGGTTCTAGTTCATCGGCTAATAGAAGGTTTGTGAAATGGTCCGACGATTAGGCAGTAGCAGAAGGGAACACCCGAGAGCCACTGTGCTACCAACTCAACCTTAACAAATCTCTTTGCCTGGAAAAGCTGAAAGAATATTAAATGTGGCTCTAATAGCTGTAATACAAAACTTTTTTTTTATGAGCAATTTGAAACAAAGAAGTTATTTTCATGTAGAACCCAAAAGTAGAATGAAATTTACAAAATAGTGTTGAGCCCAGAAGATTTGGCCTTGCCATCGGTTCCAAGTACCTTCTGAATTATCTTTGTATTATCCTTTAATTTATCTTAATAGCCAAGCTATCCACTTCCAAACCTCAATAAGAAATCTTGGAATCATTATTGTTCAATATCAATTCTGGAGTAACCATATTTCTCAAATCACACAAAATCCATCGCTATCCTTAAATAAAACATAAGATTCCGTGATACCATCCCAGCTGAAACTTGTCAGATTCCTAGTTTCTTTTATCATTTTCCGACTCTGACTATGGTTACCTCGTTTTACAAAATAAGCAGAATTCCCAGACGCTCTCTAGTTTCTAGTAGTATACAGAATTAAAGTGGCTAGACACTTCTTTACGTCGGCAATATTTACATGATGTCAGTCTTTTTTGATCATTTAAAACTAAAATACCTCCTTATATTCTTGATATGCTTACCACATGTTCCTCTGTCCATTCAGAAATCACGATATCCCAACCCATAAACGTGTATAATACCTCATCACAAATCCTACTTCCAAAAATCTGTAATCATTCTTGCTACCCTATTTTTTAATTTATTGCCTACACCCATTCGTAAATATCCATTTTTAAATATCATTTACTTATCCACCTCCTAAACTATCAATCTTCCTAATGTATGCAAAACTTAAAGCTATAGACGAAACTTGGTCGGTTTAGCCAAATCTGAATTTAACTTATTTAGTTATTATTAGGAGACTTTTTGTCCCAGTGTAATATTTATTTTCATTTTTTATTAAACACATAGCAAAAAAATGCTAAACTTCGTTAAGATTTATTCAGATTATCCAGACTGCAAGTGCATTCCGGAAGCGTCTGTTGTGATCTCTGTAGTTTTCTACTAACGTTTCACATTTTCATACTGAAAGTGGCCGTTACTATTACAGCCATGACAGCTACTGTCACGTACTACATGAACCTACGTAAACCTTGAAAGGAACTGTCACACTTATTTGTTTATCAACTTAACCTTCCCGCCTTATCAATTTTATGTTCTTGTATGTTCTGTACTTGCATATATTTGTACCGAACCTAGACGTTATTCAGTACTTCGTTTAAATAATACAATATACAAGTTTTGAAAGGGATTGATTAATTTTTCTATTCATTGGATCTATGTACTAGATTTCCTGTCGCAAAATATATACTGTCATCCTGCACTGCCACACCATTCTCACTCACGTGTGAATAAACCAAGATACAAAAAGAAGAAATGGATGGTTGGGGCTTAAGAAGAAGATGAAGTTCCTTCATCCAAAATTCATATAACATATGAATCTATTGGTATTCTGATTTTTTTTTTTAATTTCACACCATTTTTTTAATCCGAGGATAGTGAAGATCGTGTGTTGCGCGCACTAGATTTTTTTTTTAATAAATCAAAATAAATTCTTAAGGGAATTCTATCCCCCATTACATAACAAAGCAAGAACTACCAACTATTCATCAAATGGCAGAAACTGAGATTATACTATTTGCTCTATACAGTTATTCGATAATTGGAAGTAGTTTTAACAGCTAATTTAAAATGGCAGTTGAGCCCTCAGAGGTATGCAGGTGAAAGCAAATATTTTAGAAAGTAATTTTTCCTTTCCCATTTTATTCCGCTTATGACCTTCTGTTTCGGGAGAAGTAGGTTTCAAAGTCTATGGTCCACTTAAACATGGTCTGAATCAGAGAAATATATCGGCCAATGAAAAAATCTGATGGCATTCGGGTCACTGCTGATACATAATTTACCTTTCTGCTTTTCTCACAATGCGTTGCCTCTATTTAGGCAGGACAAAAATATAAATTTTAATCCTGTTATATTTTTACAAATATAGAAATAAAATCGTGAGAAAACAGGAAATTGGTGGGTTTTTTTCATGTTAAGAAATTATAATCACTAACTCCACTTAGTGGAACTAGGGGTTCACAACACCTAAAAACTATGAAAAAAACATGATGATACCAAAACATTTTGAGATCAAAATGTGATGTTTCAATTCAATTCACCTACAAATCTTCAACATAACTAGATGACTGACTATTGAGATGCTGAAAGGCTTAACGATTAACAAAAAAAAACATTCGGAATTTAAACTGTTGCTTACTCGCGCTTCTAGGGTTAGGTTCGGCCTAGATAACCTTGCATACGGCATAGCCCATTTCACCTAAGGTGGAACTGTGGACATATCTGGCATTCTCTGACTTCATAAAAATGCTATAAATTGCATACCAATCAACATCGAAATTCTTAAATTTATACAACGAATATTAGTCTAAGAAGAAAGAGAGGTTTATTTTTGAAAACTTAACGAGGAGTAATCCCCAATTCCAATTCCCCAAAAATCCTTACCAATCTTCATACAGCTCTAACGTTTCAGTGACTTTTCCTAGAAGTACCCGCAATCTCTTAGAGTCTTCCTTCATATTTCCCAACTTTGACTATGGATGCCTTGTATATGGAGGACTTTCGAGATAAATGAATAGATTTATAAGATTCATTTACGGCCTCTCCAGACGATAACATATTTCTTACTGGTATTCTGGTCAAGAGTGGCTTTATCCTGATCCCATAAGAAAATACCTACCTACTAGGTATCCTTCTTACTAGGTATTCCAATCCTTGAGAGCCAGAAAACCTTCTTATATATTTGAGCTCCTCACTCCGCGCTCTTTCGTACATACCCTTAACCCAAGATCTCAACCTACAGATTAAATATTGTGTTGTGGAGGTAAGAACTGTCTTCTTCTTCCGCATACATGTAAACTGTCTTGACTTAATTGTGCACTACTAAATCCAATAAGTTTTCATATTTTTATTTTTTCCATTGATCTATCTAACGTTGTACTACAACTCATCGTCAAGCATTGGCCTCCTGCAACAACCTCCTCCGGTCTCGGCCTTGTACCGCTGCCATCCAGTTTTGGACGCCTAGGATACTCCCAGTATCAGCAGCTACTCCATCCACCCTTTTAAATCTCGTTCTTCCTCGACCGAAGTCTCTTACCATAAATTGGCTCTTTCAGGAGGTTTTTTGGGATCTCTCAATCCTCCATACGAGGAGAGTCACATGCCTGCCGATCTCAGACGAGTCAGTTTATAAAAGAGCACTGAATCAGGTTTATTACATACGCTGCACAACTCCTGATTTTTGCGTCTTCGCCACTGACTTCCAACTTGGATTAACTTCTAATGTGCGACGCAGGTCTTTCCTTTCAAAGATGCTGAGATCCTGCTCCATCGTTTTGGTGGTTGTCCAGAATTCCTTTCCATAACAATAGGTCCGATTTATATATTTTACTTATTTTAATTTTATGTAATTTATAGTTATTTTCTAGCTAGGTAATTATGTATCTAAATGAAGCCGAGACAAACTGAACCTTTTCTGATCATTGTTCTTTATTCTTAGGGGAAGAAATGTACAAGAATAAAAATTATTTTCATTCATTCATTTAGCCAAAAAATCTAGTGCAAACAACACACTACCTTAACTTGCGGTTAAAATCAATTTAAAAACTATTAAATATACTTCAATTTGAAAAAATATTTAAAGTTAATTTTAATAAAACATGTATTCATTTTCGATAGAAAAATATGATTTAGAATAAATAATAGGGGTACTCACTACGTTTGCTATAGCATGCTATTTGTGCTATTGTGCTAAACCCATCAATTTTATACAGGAAATAACTGTAGAAACTCGACGGGTTTAGCAAAATAACACAAATAGCATGCTATAGCAAACGTAGTGAGTACCCTTAATATAACTATATTTAATTGTTAATCACTCTAAATTATCTTTTACAACTTTGGGTAGCAGATATTTTTTTCTAAAACCTTTCTCTTTCCAACGGTATATTATACGCCCATATTACTGTTCATATTATAAAAAAAAATTAAATAAAATATAGATTGGCTCTTCTATCCTTTAGTTGTTCATCAAATTCGTATATTCAAACTCGTATATTTAGCCGTTCTTCATCAATGTCATTAACATGATACGGTTAATTATTTTGAATGTACAAAATTAAAGGTACTTTAGAGGAGGCAAAATTTAAAATATCGCCAATTAAGCCCTTTCAGACAATCTCAATCAGAATGAAACCTACATAATATTAATGTTTATTAAATTTTACATCAACATAGCGAGTTTAATCAAAGTCGTTAGACCCGTTTTTGAGAAAATCGTAAAAAGGGCAAAAATCATTCTATAAAGTGGCTCGTCTGGTTAGCCAATTTTAATGAAAAATTTGCTGTAACATTTCGGGCGTATAGTTGTCTTAAATATGAAATTTCAGTTTCGTACGACTTTGAAATTTGAAAACTGGAATTCGAATATTTTCACGATCGCAATTCTTTCCCAACTATATATTTCATACATAGGTAAGTGAAAGTAAGAAAGTATTAATGTTTAATGAAAACGGTTACCAAAAGGTTAAATACTACCTTAACCACCTCCAAGTAACACTACCCCACAGCTGATATTTAGGTGACGGGAAAAAAAAGTGCATATCAGCGAATTCAAATCAGAGGACTGACTAACAAGAGACGACCTCCAAGGCAAGGTCACTGCAACGGATTACAAAGTCTAATGCACCTCGTCCTCATGTTTTAATAAATTCAGCACGGACCAACACCTGGCCTCCTCTAGGCGGTTTTTAAATCATTGCAATTTAATATCCCGGTTGGGTAAGGACACCGTGAGACCAGACTCAACAACAGGTAAGTAACTTGGTATGTAATCAATTATAAGGAGATAAGCCGCAACAACTAACATAGCTATCGAATTACCAGTGGGCGATCTTCATTCAAACCTGTCTGAACCCAACTCAGTGTTTTATACGGGTAATTGTTTACTTAATAAGAACAAGTGATTTGAAATACATAAATCTTCCCATACTGAATCATTCTGTAGATTAGGTCTTCCATTCTTGGGATATTTTTTAGAGTTAAACTACTAATCAAAATTTGTATTTTAGGCGTCATTTTTTACAAGAGCCTTTGCCCTAGGGGCCTACCACAAGGAACTGAACCAGTGGTGGTATCTGGGTAGTTACTACTGGACTTCAAACAATTAATCTTCATACAAAATAACCGAAAAATATATAAGGTAATATAATCATCACAAGTAGAAATGTCTTAAGTTTTTGTTGCGTTCGAGGATAGAGCATGAAGCTACAAAATTCAAAAACGACTAAAAAACATTAAAAGAGAAGATGAATGTATAGAGATTTCTTAGAACAAATAAAGATGATCTTATATATTTGTAACATGTGTAATAATAACAGTGAAAATGAACAATACATACATTACAAAATTAAATTAAATTTTATGAGCTAAATATCTGTGAAAAATATGCTCACATAATAATGTCCACAAAAAGGGATTTCTACAATTAGTAATGCCTCCAATACAAAATCCAAATTCCTTCCACCACTTAGCAAATGGTAGTAAAAATTCCTTGGTTATGCCGTCCTTTGGAGGGAACATAAAATGGTGGTCCCGAACCTGTTCGATATAAGGTAGTCGTCAAGATCACTATCCTAATTAGACCTGGATATCCCAAATAAACAACTTCCACTGCTCATGCTGAGGGGTAGCACCTTTCAGAATAAAGAAGTTTTATATCAAATCAGTTAATCCTAAATATTTACTTGCATCAAGTAATTATATTCTTCATTTATAAAGCTAGAAGATTGCGACCTCATGAGCACAACTTGAATAATCACTACATAACAAAGAATACTTGGATGAAACATCAGAAATGGCTAATGAACAGGAGTCGTAGTAGTATAGCTAAAGGTAGGTATTCAAAATCCAACAAACTGACTTTATTTTTTCAATATAAAGTTTAAATATATATATTTTTCTAGATTGCCTTGCTTTCCTGTCGAGACGGAAATTAAATACATCGACTCAGCTTAATTCAATTTTGCTTTAATATAAATTAAACTTAAAAGGTTTAAAGACTTATCTGTCATCTGAACAGTGAAACTAGGTCGAGTTTAGTCTAAATGGTTTCTGAACAAACGTTTATTGGTAATGAAATAAACTTAGTTTGAGAATAAATCGTAGTACAATAAAATTATTTGGGTATTTTTTACTAAAAAATTAAGCAGATAAGTCCCCATACATTCCTGAAATGGGTAACGATAACAAATTAACCTTGCGGAATCTTTAGTGAATAGAAAAAAGAAACAATAAGTAACGTATGTAACCTATTAAGGGTCTCGGGTCCAGAACTTATTAGATATTCGTACTGCACAAAGAGGCAATTGATCTAAATCATACTAGGCCGCCATGTTTTCCCCAATTTTAGGTAATCACTTTATAGAGGATGGGTGTGCCACAGGAAGGTCTCCATACCCCAGGTTCACTCCACGGCTGAAATAAGAGAATCAATAATTCTTCCTCATCCGGAGTTCGAACCTGAGACCCGAAGAACAGTATCCTAATTATCTATCCCCTAGACAACGCCGCCCCTATCTTAGTGCAGAGTTATTCTAGCTTTTATTTTACGATAGCCAATACGCTTGAGCATATTAAACATGGCCAAGTCTACACACATTTTATTGTATATATCATCAATAAATTACTGTTGTTATTCAATTCATCATATAAGTTATGTTTTCTTCCAACGATCGTGCCTGCCCGTGACTCCGCACTTTTGCAGCTAGTAATGTTCCCATATTTCAAATAATCACACCGACATGCACCTTCCCCTCATACAAACGTTACTACAACTCATGGAGACCCTGCGACAAGATAAGAAGCCCCCTATAGAGACCATGAAAAGGTAGCTCGCTGATAAAGGCGACTCCTTGCGGTGGAAGTTGTGCATAGAATCGATCCCGAGCACTGCAATAACCGCGGCGATAGGAGCAATCATTTGGAAGCTGCCCCGCCATTGGCTCCCGTCAATTTTGACAGCTTTCAGATATCTCTTCCCATCGTTTCTGGAGCGTTTCATCTCCATTTTTAGAAAATACAGTTCGTCTGGGTGGTACGAATCGTCGCAAGGTAGCCCAGTATAAAACATGCCCCAAAAAGATAAATTTCATCTCTATTTAATATGATTTGAACACTACATAGAACTCTTTATTTTAGAAAATAATAAATAATAATACCTTATTCAGGATTGTTTAAAATGAATGAGGAGATTTATGGCAGAAATGTTAGCGTTATAGTAATTTAAGTAACCGAAATCGGTGAGAGGCTATATGGTAAATCTGTGGCGGTCTTGAAAAACTGGATAACTCGAGTTATATAAAAAATGAGTTAAATCCACGTATCGCTCCCGCAGACCGTCTCCCACGTAGTGATAAATTGGTTTAAGAAATTTCTTGGTGGAAAGAAAGCTGTATGTTATAACTCTATTTAGGGTAAAACGTAAAGTTTAAGTCGCTCACCTGAAAAATGAAAGATTTTGACTTAACCACTTATTCACGACCGCCACAGAAATATTTTCTAATAAGACATCCCGTCGTGATTGTGAAGTTATTTCTTTCATACAAAATAATATGAAAAGAGTGAGGCCAAAAAAAAATTAAGGTATTGCTCTGCCTATAAACCAAATTTCACAAAACGCATAGCTCATAATTGTAAATGAGAAAATACAAACTAAAAATGTCTTTCAATACGTCGTTCGGGATTCTCGAAGCTATTCTTTTCCATAATAGTCGGGCAATGAGATATCTCGAGGACAACTGGCTAAACGAAGTCAAGATGACACCGCTTCGACTATCGCTACATAAGATGGCAATAATAATAGTACGAAAATGAACGAAAAAAATGAAAGAAGAAGCACCTAAAACCGCAAGTGTACGGAGGTTCCCATGACGACTAGCCTCTGAAGAAACCGGTTTTTTTAAAAGACGCGGGCTTGAATTGTAAATTAGACAGCTGGCGCAGGGATAGAGGTTAACAGCATTCCTCACAGGGAGGTGTCTTTTATCTTATTGACCCCTAGTCTTCAACAAATAATAATTATATTAGTACAATTAAAATTGATAATCATAAAGATGAATGTGATTATGAAACATTTTTAACCTTCAGGATTAATATCAGTGAATTGATGATTAAAATATATTTTTATTAAATACTATTGGGTTGTGTCTCATGAAATGTCCGTTTTCAAGGTAAAGGATTTTTATTAAAAATAGGATATGAAAACAAGATAATTTTATTCGAAGTATTTACCCTTTTTTTTTACACATTTTTTCCCCAACGTGACACCAACTTTTTTATTCCCGAACTGAAAAACTCTGAGCTTTGAAGTGAAACAAAATCTGAAAACGCACTTATCACTTGATCATCATTTTCAAAAAGTTTTCCTTTGACGAAGTTATCTAAATTCCTGAACAGGTGGTAATTTGTCGGAGATAAAACGGGAGAATATGGTGAGTGCGGAAGAACTTCGTAGCCCAGTTCTTTCAATTTTTGCACGGTATGTTTTGAGTCATGAGGTACCCGTGTATCGAGCTTTTTTACTTTCCCAATACACTTTAAATGCCTGGAAACGGTAGATGCACTTGCATTTAGTTGTGCTGAGAGTCTTTAACTGTTGGTAGGGTTTCCTCTACTGTATTTTTAGGACATCGTAGTCTATTACGGACGGAAGTCTTCCTCGGGCCAAGTTTTCCAAGTCGGTATCCCCAGCTGAAAACTTAGCAAACCAACGGCGAATGGTCTGTTCATTAACACTCCCTTCCAACTCTGACAACGCCTCTTGTTTTGACCTTAAATTCACTGTCATTCAGCTTTCGTACTTGAAGAGGTCAGGCCACAACCTTTTATTTTTATATATTTTTAAATTTTACTTTCTATTATTGTATTACTGCTTATAATTATATATATTACATTATTAGACTCTTTAATGTTCATATTTTCCATTAAATTAATATACGATCTCCTGTATACATTATATTTACTTTTTATTTTCAGTTTCCCATACTTTACATTTTAAATTCTATTTCATTATTCTGTTTGGCATTTGGCTTCACTTAACGTTACCTTACATAATTTAATTAAATATAGTTATTTTTCATGTCTCTGCTATTACTCCTGTTGATAAATTAATTATCATTTTATGACTTTCTTTTTCTGTTCTTGTGTTTTTAATTTTACCAATTTTTTTTTAATGTTTTTTTATTAATGAGTGGTGCTTATTAAAAAGGTATGGTGAAGCCTTTTTTTTTTTTTTTTTTTGTTTGGAGACTCACCAAAATACAGAACTTAATGTTCCGTTTACCCGCCTTCCTTTTCTTACTTTTTCCCATCATGTCCTTAGAAGAGCTGCCATTCTCAGTTACCCTGCCAAGATATTCAAATTCATTTATCCTTTCTAATCCCAATTTTCTAGAAATAAGGCTCACACATTCCTATTAAATGCTTACGTATTCGTTTATTCTTTATTCACCTCTAAGCCATATATCCATATATGAAATAGAAATAAAAAATTTGAAAGAACGACAGAGGAGCGCGGCCAAATTGGCCTTTCTGTATCAACCGATAGAAATGTGGAGAAGAGGAATACCCAGGAAGAGAAGGTTGGAGTGTGTAGAGGAAAGCATGGCTCTTAGGGATCTTCGAGAGGGAGGCTGGCTGGGTCGAAAGAAGTGGCAAAAGTATACAGGAAAGGAAACAACGAAGTTGTAAAAAATCATTAATTAAAAAAAAATCTATTAATTCTTTAAATCATAGGGATACCTTTAGCATGGTGGTTAGCATAACAGCCTCCTATGCCCAAGGTCGCGGATTCAAACCCGCAGGTAGCCCTAGGATTTTTTTTAAATGGGAGTAAAAATCCTTAGTTATGCCGTCCTTTGGAGGGGACGTTAAAAGGTGGTCCCGAGCCTGTGCGATGTCAGGTACTTGTTAAAGATCTCTATCTTAATTAAACCTGGAAAGGCAAAATTTAGGACTCCCACTGTAGCATCGTCCGATTAGCCATAACAGCATAAAGGGGCGTTAAATAAACAAACAAACCTTTTTTTATTTCATTTCTGTCAATATCAAACACCCCAGACAATTTTTTTTTTTTTTTTTTTTTTTTTAGCCATGATGAAGACGAGGGTCCAAAAAACGTTGGTTGATAAATATTTTTTAACAATTTTCTAATCGTTTATAACCGCCACCCGATTCATCACATTCTTTACATTTTACGGTCAACTATTCAATCTTCGGTAATCATCGTAGCTATTTAGGTGTAGAAAAGCATCTTGAAGGGAGAAATGAAGTTTAAAGAAAGAAAAGCGGGTTTGTAGAGCAAATACAGACATTATATAAGATTAAATCGTTATAATTATCATTGGAACTATGGAACCAGACATATCAAGTGGGAGTGAAAGATACGGCTGCGGTTGCGCGAAGATAGCCCGTGGGAACTGAAAGGCTGATAAAGATATTTCCAATCGTTAGCTGAAGATAATACGCTCTCTCACGATAATCCAGCCTCCAACCCAGTCACCCGTGACTACGCTCTTTTAGGGGCTCAAGATTCGCGGGTCATCTCCGGACAGTAAGGTGGCCGACTTCTCGGCTAACAGTAACCTGGAGAGAGGAGTCGTGCTGAAACAGGAGAATTCCGGATTCTGATGAAGAACATACACTAGACAAAAGGATAAGGAACAAAAATTAAACATAACACGGGAAAAAATAATTGTTGCGTGGTTTATTGTTCGGTGGTAGCTGTGAGTGGTCGCAAAGTTTTGGAATAGTTGTGCGGTTGGATCAGCGAATACCAACTTTCTCGGAATCCGCTCCTCATCGAGCCCAACAACTTTACTCGTCCATTTGAGTCTCCGCGATGCAATCAGCTCAATTATATTCACAGGATACAAGTTCCGCAATTCCGCGTTGTGCAACCATTCTAAACTCCCCAGTGGCCTCATCTCTCTTCGGACCAAATATTTTACGCAGTACCTTATTTTCGAAAACCTTCAGCCGTTGTTCATCCTTCAAAGTAAGCGGCCACGTTTCACATCCGTAAAGAACCGTTGGAAGAATAATAGTTTTATGAATTCTAACCTTTAAGTTTTTAGATAGAAGTCGCGAACTAAGTAACTTATCAACTGAATAACACGCATTTCCAACTTTAACCGGGACTTTTCTAGTTATAATTGAACCTAAATACCTGAATTTCTCTACGTGTTCAAGTAGCCCTGATACATCACTTCTATAGTAAGGTTTTACATTTTCCAGATCTCAGAAAAACATTTAATTAGCTTTAAAATTGTGAGAGAAAAAAAAACATCTAAAATTATTGGCTTGTAAATTATTTTTACTCTTATCCATGGTTTTTATTGAACAGAAAAAATCTCAAAATTCGATTTCCCTGCCTAACCGTTGAGTTTCGGACCAAGGGTCATATGAACTTTTTTGTTCCAATCAAGGTCTAGTATCTGCTGACGACTTTTATGAGACACTCTGTGTAGACAAACTGATGAAATTCCTTTTCTGAAGATGGAATAACAAATATAATATTGAACCGAGGAACAGTAAAGGCACAAGTAGAAAGCATACCAGAGGGAAAAATTATCAACATGCAGTAATAAAACTCTCCGTTTTAGAGCTATTAAGTAACTGAGAGTGGAGCGTCTCTGTCAAGGAATCCACCAATAAAGATAACAAGAAACGGCTACAAATCTTCTTAATGCAACGCCAAGTTTTCCTTGTCCCTTTTACAACCGCTCTTCAAAAATCCATTTACTTCACGTGTATCATATTTAACGTTTTACTTTAAGGTCAGATAAGCTGTATTATATGTTTCATTTATTTAAATCTATAAATAATTTAGAGAAAGAAAAGTTAAAATATAGGCATATAAGTACTGTCAAGACTCTTTTAATCATAATCAAACCAACATGGTATTAAAGCCTGTTGAATTTTACTTCGATTTAGAGGTTTAATCAAAATTGTAAGAGCCGTTTTTGAGAAAATCGTAAAAAGGTGCAAAATGCATGGTATAAATGCTATTTTGGAAGTCCGATTTGATTAAAGGTTGCTGTAACATCAAGGGCATAGGAGTTGTCTTAAATGTGAAATTTCAGTTTTGTAAGATTTTTCATTTTCGTGCTTGACTTACGCAACGCGGTGAAACGTGTATTTCCGTTGAAAACTAAAAATTCGCTAATTTTCACGATCGAAACACTATATATTTTACCTCATTATATATAGGTAAGTGAAAGTAAAAAGTTAAAAGAAAATTAATGGTAAAGAACTAACTAAACAAGATGTTTGTTAAAACTAGATATTAACCATATAAAAAAATAAAAATAATAGTACTTGAGTTATTACTTATGAGTACTAGATAAAATTGTAAGAAATAGTGAAGATTAAAAGATATTAAGTAATAACGGATGACGATGATAAATGACGATTAGGTAATAACGAATTTTTGTTTAATTTTTAATTATTTAATTATTTTTTAATTGTTTTTAATTTTTGTTTAATTTTTTGTTAATTTTGTTTATTTCCATACTTTATAACTGTCACCTTATTTCCATACTTTATAATTGTCATCTTATCATTTTACATTTAATTATATTTATGTTCCCATAATTTATTACTGTCATATTATTATTATATACCTAACGCATTATTAAGTCTATAATTACATTGGTTGTTATCTTGTTTCTTTTAGCCCTGATGAAGGCCCACATTGTAGGCCGAAACGTCGGCACATAATTAAAATAACACTTATTTTAAATGTGTGTTTCTAATTTATGACCGCACCCCCAACCATCTTCCTCATCTAAAAATAATTTTAAGTTCAGAATGCTCAATTAAAAGTTACAGAGTCGCGAAGTCACTCTAAAGAAAAGGATGAGACGACTTGAGGAGAAATGAGTTTGGGCGTTCGATAGATTTCTGAAGAGACGACCGTTCGGCCAACAGACATTTCATTTCCAATTTCCGAATGCCTCCTCCAAGGCAATAGGTCTGCACTTCTGACAGAATTCATCAGAAAAAAGTGGAAGTGCCACGAGTATACGGGAAAATGGAGTTTTCAACCCAACTTCTTCGCCTAGTGGTTAAAGGAAAGAAAAGAAGAATCTTTACTTTTAATAATTCAATTTATTGATTTATTTGCAAAAGTTTATATAACGTGGATTTAGAAGTGAATATGATAAACTGACATTTTTGCTAAGATGAGATCTTTGGAATAATTTTATTTTGTCGCGAATTTCGGACGTTTAATGACGGACTAAGTTTAAGAATATCATCATGAGTAAAATGAGAAAATATTTAAAAATGAAAATCAAAATGATAAAAAAAAAGTAAAAGAAAACCCCAACTAGAAACTTATTCACCATCAAACAGTGAATGGAAAAGAAAAAAGAAAAACGACATATATTTTTCTGCCTTGAGATAATTTCAGTAGTCACAATTTGAAGTATATTTATTAATACAAGTTAGAAACATGCAAAAATTAATATTTAAAAACATACATTCATAATAGTTTTAAAAAATGCTCCTATTTGATTAAACAAAAAACCAGGAACTCATGCATGGTTCCAGATAATTTATATAAGCATACTACATTATTTTGAAGAAAAGAAGAAAAGGTATAATCACAAAACATAAATTAGTATTTTTATTTAAACATTTAATCATGCAAATATTTTCTTACCTTATAAATTTTTAATCAATGAATGATAAATGACTCACCTGTAAAAGAAAAATAACTGTGAATAACCTTCAAAAGAATTGAGTGAAAGATAAAACAAAACAAAAATAATTGCTTAATTAAAAATTATAAATCCGAAAATAATTTAACTTTTTAAAAATTAAATATAAAAAATAAATTATATTATTCAATTAATAAATCCATTATAAAGCCATTGTTTTAATTTTTAAAGAATCTTAGAAAGATCAAAAGAACATAATAATGTCTACTTTATTGGTAAAAGTGTATTAAAAAAAAAAAATTAATATGTCAAAACATCTAACCTTAGATTAATAAATAAGTGAATGAAAAGAGAACAAGATAATTTCATATATATATATATATATGAAAAACATGAAGTACATATACATAAAAAACATGAAAAAATAAACATAATTTATGAACATGCAATTTATTGATCAGTACGATATAAGAAATGACCTTTTTATCTGAAAATTTTACTTATTATGAAAACAACAATCAAGAGTTATTTTTATGCGTTTCCCGATGTTTTGACCTAAAATGTTAAACCTTCATCAGAGCTGAATGGAATGTGGAATGCAGTATACCTTCCATATTTGCATAATATGCTTTCATAATCGAATGATTTATTGATTTACCAAGAATGATTTTCGAAGAACTTCAACTACTATCAGTTTTATTGGATTTTTACTGATGTATAAAACCAATGACATATCATGGAGAAGTGACCGTATATGAGAAGATCTATAGGTGCACATACAATGCACCCAATCATAGGCCGTGAAAAATTTGTTGATTCATAAGACGAGTCCAAGAATGCTATAAACCATTCCATCAAAGACTAATTCCCAATACTGCTACGGCAGATAAAACCGTCAAAGGAGACAGCTCTAACAATAGCTTTGTCAGGAATGACAGCAATCCGATTGTACGGAACAGTAAGATGACAGGTATACGACTTGTAAAAATATAAGTACGCGAGTTAAGTACGATATATGGATACTATTTAAGTGATGTTTAAAAAATATTTGAAGTACTGAGGATTAATTGGAAAAAAATGATTTAAGAAATTCAATGAAGCAGAAAACAATAAATCATTTGAGGGCAGAAAAAACATAACGCATGCAGAGATTATATATATTACTGTCAGAGGAGGGAGAGGATATCCAATATATTTTATTTTGAGAAAATGATTTATTTATTTTTTAAATCGTTTGGAACATCTAAGGACGAAACCTTTACCTTTTCTGTTGACCCAGTGTTCTTTTAATCTTCTGCTAAACTCTACCTTACGTTCCTCCCACCATTTTTGTTTCAAATGGTCAGACCGAATAGTTGATTTCACTTTTGAATTCAACCTCCACCTTCTCCTTGAACACAAAATTTAATAATTCTCCAACGTATATCTTTATATTTAAGTCAACGTTAGAAAGGTATCATCATTGAACACTTGCGCGTGTTGAATCAGGTGAGAGCTGAATATATGCAACTATAAATGCACATTTTCCTCTGTGACAAGATTGAAAGAAGGTAGGGGCTGTGCGTCAATTATTAAAAGCTGAAAACCGTTTCATTTTATATGTAAATTCCAGGTTTCCTCTTTAGCTTCAGGTGTGGGATGTCATTAAAAAATCAATGAAGTATTAGGAAATATTAGGTTACTCTATCTAGACTCTTATGCCAAAGAATGTAAGTTCGAATCCCAGCTCTGCAGGGCAAGCATTTAATTTAATAGGGATTCACCGACAGCCTCTCCCCCGGGTGTGTGAGATCTGTCAGCCAACTGGTGGCCACTCACAAAAAAATATTTATAGGGAGTGATGACCCTACCCAATACAATATATAAAGAAATGCGATAATATTCTCTCAGTAGAATACACCGCGCGGAAAAGGGCCTGCCTACACGGCCTGCCGAAAAAGAAAAAAGATTTATCCTAAAGACAATATCTTTGTTGGAGAATGGAAAAACGAAGAGACGTGTTTCTCCTACATAGCTTAAATTATTTTAAATATGCCTGAATGTGAAATCAACGTAAATTTGCGCATTTATGTATTTATTGTCACTTTTATTAAGGATCTATTTTTGGTTGTGGTGGGGTAAGAGGAGGAATATAAAAATAGAAATAAAAATCGAAATATTTTTACAATCTTAGTTTTGGGGTTGACTTCCAGAAATGTCGGATGAAAAACTCACCAAATGGTTTTATTTGCAAGCAATAAGAAGTATGCATCGATTAAACGACTTCAGAAATTTTACAGAAATAAACGCACTATAATAAATAGAAAAATTCATTTGTTTATATACATCATACCGCCGAAACTTTTCTCATGGATTCACAGGGAAACTGGTGTAAACGAAAACTAGACATGCGTTAGGTATTAACTTGCAGTATCAATATCTGCACACACACAGTCTGGTGTATGTTCATTGAGAGAGGAAAGGATGCGGGAGGGTGGTGGAGCTCATTCATCCAAACGGTTAGGGATAGATACTCCAAACATTTCGAAAAAATGTTCACTTGACCTTTTGGAGAGTACAGAATAGGGTTTTGCACTTTGAACTTTCTCCAGATGTTAGAGAGCTATAAGCTCTTGAAGCACATACCCATCTGCTCGATTAGGTACGAGTTTCAAAAGCCAAAATTACACCTTTGATCAACTGGAGCAAAGCAATCAAGTCCTTACGCATTACTCACATTTGGACAGCGCAGATTTCGAAGTAATGGAAGGGAATCAGTCCTGCACCAGCCTCCCTTTAACCCTTCCTCATCCTCTGGCTTTTGACAACCACCATTTTACCACCACAACAAAGAAAACAAAACAAGAGAAATTAATTAACCCAGCTTATTAGAAGGAATTTAATTCTTAATGTCCTTAACAACTCAAAGAAGACAGGGTGTATTATCCAATAGGTTAAAAATCAACTCTAGACAAAGTTGTGAGACCGCAGGTTGACTAAGTTGACATTTTAACAAACTTGTGACCAATGCGTCCCTAATTAACCTCAAGTGTTTTGGGATAATCAAGGTAAAAAAATTACAATATTTAAATAGTTTTATCAATATCATCTAATCATTAGTACATTCTTAATCCGATAATCGTTTATGCCAACATTACAAAAAATAGAATACTCAAAGGCGTGAATAAGATTTTTTTTTTCCCGCTCTATTTAATTTAAATTGGGTTGTGTCACATGAAATGTCCGTTTTCAAGGTAAAGGATTTTTATTAAAAATACGATATGAAAACAAGATAATTTTATTCGAAGTATTTACCTTCTTTTTCTACACATTTTTCCCAACGTGACACCAACTTTTTTATCCCCGAACTGAAAAACTCTGAGCTTTGAAGTGAAACAAAATCTGAAAACGCACTTTTCACTCGATCATCATTTTCAAAAAGTTTTCCTTTGACGAAGTTGTCCTAATTCCTGAACCGGTGGTAATCTGTTTAAGACAAGTCGGGAGAATATGGTGGGTGCGGAAGAACTTAATAGCCCAGTTCTTTCAATTTTTGCACGGTATGTTTTGAAACATGGGGTCTAACCTTGTCGTGTAAGAGTATAGGACCCTTCCGATTTACCAATCAAGGTTGTTTTTTAAATAATTTTGTGTGCATTTGGTCAATTTCATTGAAGTACGTCGTAGAGGAAATGGTTTCACCTCTAGGTAATAATGAATTATCCCAGCCATGGACCACCATACTGTAACCATCGGTATCTCCACCTGAAAACTTAGCAAACCAACGGCGAATGGTCCGTTCATTAACACTCCCTTCCCCAAACGCCTTGCAAATATTTCTAGCGACCTCAGCTGCTGAATGGAAGAGTTTAAACTCGTAAAAAAAGATTACTCGAAAATCGCGTGTTTCCATGTTCATATTTGGAGGTATACTTAAAAGTGGGTAATTGATTGGTAAGCTAATATTTATAATACAAAGGTAGAGGATTAGTAACAGTTTACTTTAAATGTGTAAACATTCGGAAGAAAAAAACAACAGAGACCTGCAAAATCCTTTATGTATTTTAGAAACTATAAAAACGGACATTTCATGTGAAACAACCCAATAGTTGATGTGCATTTATCTAACCTACGTCTTATTTTTTTTAACGTCGGTTAACATAAAATAAATCCTAAAAATTAGTTTCATCTGTAGAGTATGCGGCTAGCATAATAGCCTTAAATGCCAAAGGTCGTGAATTTAAACCCTGTAAATATCCCTAGGATTTTTTAAAGGGAATAAAAAAAAAGGTTTAGTTATACTGTCCATCCGAGCTTGTGTGGTTAATGATCCATATTCTAATTGAATCTAGAGATGTGAAATTTAGGTCTTCTACAGTAGGATTGTCCGACCGTAGCAGCATAAAGTGACTTAAATGAATAAAAAATAATCCTTACAATTGATTATAATTTTTAATGATGTTTTTGGACATACTGAATTGAGTTTTAGGGCTCTCCTAAACCATCGTATTCCTTCCGTAACCAATTCACGCGATCCAAAACGCTCTCATTCAACACAAATACAATTATTTATTTATAAAGATAATTAATAAAATCCTATTCGACGTTAGTAACATCCCTTGCTGAAAAATTTCGTCAAAAAAGGTTTGAATAAAAAACACATCCCACACAAACCCACTTCTACTTGTTCGTAATTTATCATCCCTTTTCATTCATTTCATGCTCTGAGGCAATAAAATAGAGTTAATTACCTTCGAAATATCTTATAAGGGGTTGGTAAATCTCATTGAACAGGGGAATGAACTCATTTAAAGTCATTTTGTTTTCCCGAAGGGTACTCGGAGTTACTGGGGTCACCTGTGGTGTAGTGACCAAATGGCTCTAGGATTTTTGAGACTCTTAAAACCTTTGAGAGGCAATAAAATTGAGACCTTTGACTCTGAGACCTCTAGCTATGTGCTATGTTAGTTCATTTAAAACTCATTTTCATGTCATATATTCATACTTTCAATAAATAAATTTTATAATAATAAATTTTATTGTATTCATGAATGAAATTGTAATTTTCAATAAATGAACATTTTAAAAACTTTTCGTCTAGTTCAAATGTGCCTATTTCTCGTAACGAAAATTCGATTATCTATTGCAGAAAGCTTTGTATTTTATTTCGCCAACACGAACTTTCGTAGTTAGACTAATGATGTCGTGGGTACGAGGATGTTCCGTGTTGTCATCTGATCTTTCGACTGAGAAGTAAATGGAGAGGATGGGTAACGTCCAATCAGATAAGGAGAGGAATGCCATGGCGTCACTTATCGAAGAGGAGCAACGTTTCGTGGAGTGAGAACGGTAATGGCTAACGCATATCTCGCGGGACGCACATTATGACAGATAGCGGAGTCGGCGAACAAGTTTATTCCTACACGAATCTTCGGCAGTCAGAAACCTGTCGGAGCATTAGAAAACCCGTGGCAATTAAAAGGATTTTATGATGCAATTATAAGAAAAGACAACTACCATAGGATCCTCGCGCCAACTATGTTGGCACAGTTTTGATTTGCTTTATTTTTCAAAGAAAGCAATTACGAGTAATTTGTATACTCTTTCCCCCTAAAATAAACCCAATTACTGACAACTGTCGTGATGCTACCTTCCTCAGCGTTACTCAGTTTCAATTTAATTTCAAAACGCATTCCAAATTAACCGCGCAGTCTTTCATTACTCAGGTTGGCAGAATTGATTACTTCCTGTTGGTTTAACCATACTAGCAGAACCCTCTCTACGCTGGATATCTTGAATCATGGACAATATTTTCGAGGGACAATTATATTTTGCTAGTTGTTTTTTTTGGAATTTCAATTTTGTAAAATAGCGTATATAAATAAAAACAATAGCACCTCAGACGCTAGCAATACATATTAGGGGTACTCACTACGTTTGCTATAGCATGCTATTTATGTTATTTTGCTAAACCCGTCTAGTTTCTACAGTTATTTCCTATATAAAATTGATGGGTTTAGCACAATAGCACAAAAAGCATGCTATAGCAAACGTAGTGAGTACCCCTATTATAACAACACGTTGTAAAAAGAAATATAAAATCAAAATACCCTTAATGGACAGTTGTAAAACCTATATGATGTTCAATAGCAAGGTTTTTCTTCAATATTTTGGTACCCACTTTTAGAAGCTGAATGAGTCCTAAAAGGGTTCCACGACTCTAGAGTCTCTCCAAGGCTGATGTAACAGTATAAATAATCATCCTATCATATCCGGACTCAACCTTTGACCTTGGGATTATTATATCAATGCCCTACTGAGTAGATGAGCTAAACCAATCTCTTATCATTTACCTTCTAAAATAAGAAATATCCTATACAGGGGCGTGCATCTCATTGAACAGGAGAATGAACTAGGTAAGTAATTTTTATTTTTTTCGATGGGTACTTAAGTTATACAAATCGGACACCTGTAGAATAGGGGTAATCTGTGGTGTAGTGGCCAGCATAACAACCTTATATAGCCAAAATCGCGCGTTCAAACCTGACAGGTGGCTCTAGGATTTTTAATGGAAGTGAACAATCTTAATGCCATACCTACTGGAGGAAATGTAAAAAAGGTGATCATGGGTCTCTGCGATATCAGGTACTCGTAAAAAAAAAAAATCTATCCTAATTAAACCTGGACTTGAACTTAATGAACCTAACTGTAGCTTCTTCCGATTAGCCACACAGCAGCATAAAGTGACGTTAGATGAATAAACAATCAATCCGTCTTTAGAAATTCGCTGATTACTCTGGAAATCTGAAGATTTTAAATATGACACAATTGAAATTTTGTGTAGATTCCAGTTTTTTTAGTCAGCGGTTACCAACGAAAATTGTTTTGTAACTAATAATATTGAGGCATGTTACGATAATAGCTAAAATGTTATGATTAATTATTTTTTAATTAGATTATGATCTTATTTTTACTTTCACTTACTATATATAGTAACCATGCATTTTGCACCTTTTTTCGATTTTCTCGAAAACGGTTCGGACGATTTTAATTAAACGATGTAAAATTTAATGGGCTTTAATATCATTCTGATTAAAATGGTCTGACAGGGCTTAAATGCCGATATTTTAAATTTTCTTACCCTAAAGTACCTGTAATTTTATTGATTCTATAAAAATAAATATTATTATCTTGTTACCACCGATGAAAACACACATAAATATATAAGTTGGACGAATTCGATATAAACAAACTAAAGGAGAAAACTGAAAAAATATTTTTTTAATGCAATTTTTTGATTTTGAACATAGCAACAGTAATATAAACCTATAATATATCGTTGGAAAGCTAAAGCTTTTAGAATAAATATTATCTAATGCACAAACTTGTAAAAGTTAATAAAGTTATGAAAAGCAGATAAAACTGAGTATTAAAGAGCTGGCGGATAGGGCCGCCAAACAGGCGCTCACCCTTCCGGGTCAAGGTGTAGCTATCCTAACACCTCGAGATATGTCTCAGCCGCTCCGAAAGGAAATATCGGCTGCCTGGCAGTCCATGTGGGACGAGAGTCCTGCTAGCAAACTGAAAGTCGTCAAAACAAAAGTGGGGCCTTGGTCCTCATCATGTCGCTCAAACCGCAGAGAAGAAGTTGTCCTGGCCAGATTAAGGATTGGCCACACTAACATGACCCATCTTCATCTCATTACCAAGCAACCACCTCCTAAGTGCCCACATTGTAACAGTATCCTGACTATCAGCCACATTTTAGAAGAATGCCTTTCTTATAGGACAGGTTTAAACAAATTTGGGCTTATACCTAATATATCCTTCATACTTTCCGATAATGAAAACAACATCTCGGCGCTGTTCAGGTTTCTTAAGAAACACCTACTATTTAATAAAATATAGTCTTTTAATTTAACTTATCTTTATTTTATTTATTTTTTTAATTATTTATTTATTTTTTTACTATTTTATCTTATTATTATACGCCTAGTTTATTAGTTTTGATTTATTTATTTATTTATACTTAAAGAGAACTATAGGCGTTGATGACCCTGGGTTTTACGCCTCAAAACCCCAAACAACAACAACAACAACTGACTATTAAAGATAATAATATAATAGATTTTTTAATAAAACACATGTTTCTTTAGAAATTCAATTTAATTAATTCTTTAATAGTTTCGCGTATTTTTATCTTTAACTGTATTTGAAAATTCTTTCATCGATTTTAAAAATGGAGGTAAGTGAAAGTCGTGTGTTGCCCGCACCTGATTTTTTAGTTAGCGGTCACCAACGAAAATTGTTTTGTAACTATTAGTATTGAGGCATGTTACGATAATAGCTAAACTGTTATGATTAATTATTTTTTAATTAGATTATGATCTTATTTTTTAATATATAATATATATATATATATATATATATATATAATTTTTTTAAAACAATTTTCAGCTATACATACCGAACATGTGATATATAAATAGCATATAGGATCGATAAAGATTCCATTGATAGATTCCTTTGCAGTACTACTCCACGGTGCGTTCACCTTCATTGTCAGCCCTTCTGGGAATACTGGAATAATACCTGGGGTAGAGTTGTTAGATGCTTTATGTCAAAGCATGCTCGGGGAAACTTCGTACTAAAAAGAGTACGATAAAGTACCAAATATTTCAAGAAAATAATAAAGGACCTCCTTAAATGCAAAGAAGAATATTCCTAAAAATAAGAATACAAGTACTAAAAATTTGTCCTTAATACAATTTCTATTTTTTCTAATCATAAAACCAATTTATTTTGGCCTTTAATATATTATATATATATATATATATATATATATATATATATATATATATATATATATATATATATATATATATATATAAAATCTATCGATACGTTTTTTCCATTTAGGAATTGGTTGTTCATTCAATTAACGTCACTTTATGCAACTGTCCCTAATGCGGAGTTATAAATTTTGCCTATAAAGATTTACACAGTTGGGATCATTAGTCATAAGCTGAAAAAATGACTCGGAACCACCATTTTACGTCCTCTCCGAAGAACGGCTTAACTAAGCATTTTTACTCTCTTTAAATAATTGTAAGGCCCATATGTGCCCATATTTATGAAAGTGGTCTAAGTCATATATTTTGTGTTTCGAGATATTTAATAAATTGCATTAGAACGAATTAAAAAAACATTTTACATCAAACGAAATATTAATCTGTAAAGGTTTATTTTTGACAATATCATAAAAATTACATTGAATAAATTTAGTTTAAACTAATGTGGTGTAAAATAAGTTATAAATTCATTTTTTATTTCATTTTACTTTCATAATAATGGGCTCATGTATCGGGTTTGAAGCTTGAACCCATTGGGTATAGAAGGCTGTAACAACACATGTTACCCCATAATTTAATTTGACTTTTAAAAAAATATATTATGATAATATAATCGTATCTGTTTTTTAATTTTGCCCACCAACCCAAATAAATCTTGGATTATTTTCTAGGTAACTAGAATAATGTGTAAAATCTACATATTTCCTATTTTTCAGATCTACAATAGATATTGATAGATAATCTCATCAACTGATTATAAGAACTAGTAACCATTATCCAAAGAGAGTGATCGATGGCTCTGAAAAAAAATAATGCTAGTTCATTTTACTGAATTACAATCCACTCCCCTCCAGTCATCCCATTTTTTTTTCATATTTTATTAGGGGTCCAGCGAGGACCCGGTTTTAAGCTCAAGAAGACCCGTTTTGTCGAGCCTTTAAATCAGGCAATAGGGCTAAAATCCCTTTAAATATTTTAAAAATCCCTAGAAAAAGCGGTCTTGTACATATCACATTACATATATTTTAAATTATTTTTAATAAAATACATAAATCAATTAGATAAAGTTGTAAGAAGGTTTAAGTCATTCGTGAGCATAAGAAAATCAAAAGATAATATCAGTTTTCCTTCATACATTTTTTATAATGAGATAATTATATTAGGTTTGAAGGTTAAAAGTATAAAACTCCAATTCGATCCGAAAAACAAATAACTGTTTTAATTTGGTTATTTAAAATCGAATTCCTCTTAAGGTTAGTCACTAAATAGTAAGCCTGACTTAGGTCACGTAAACACTTAGCAGTGACTGGTTGTGTGGAAATAATAAATAAATAAATAAAATAAGCGTGGAACCGATTCCAAGAATAACAAAAACAACTTATTAATCATACCCCGGACAATATAATTGAACTTGAATGTTTTCTGTTATAACGTTCATCCTACATTAGGAACGTGGAATATAATGAGGCAATCAGGAAAGTGTGGTGTGTTAGATCTTTTAATATATAATTATTATTTAAAACATTGTTATATCACATAATTATTTGTTTAAGATATGTAATTAGATTTATTTGGAGATGGGTCCGAAGAATGAATCCCGGATATTCGTTCTCTAGCTAAAATATATAGAACTTGAAGGAAAATCCGTCACCTTTAACTCATTGGAAAAGTCAGGGACGATAAACTAATAAAATTGTCTAAATCTAAATAGTTGGTTATAATTTACATGAAATCATATAAGAACTGTAAGCTCCCAGCACCATCAGCAGTTCGAATTCACAATCTATTTTCAAGAAACTAGATCCTGACTTTCAGACCTTTACAATCCTTTCCACAGAACCTACATACGAGCGTTCCTTCAAACCACGTTCCACCAGATTTTGGAAAATATCTCCCTTCAAACATGCTCCGTGCTCCATCCCTCTCTTTCCACGCTCAATACCATTATTTTTATTTTATTTTATTGGTCTCTCGCCAAGAAATTTATATATTGAAGTGTATATTTTCTGTAAGACATTGTTATTCTTAAGGAACATGGTCCCAGAATAAAGTTATTTTTATTATTTTTCAGCACTTTCAAGCATTACAAATGACGTTGACAAACAATAAGAATTGTACGGTCGTTTTAGTTGGATTTAAAAAATATATTTAGATTTTCTCATGTATCTATCCAAGTTATTTCAACTTTCTTTTTTTTTTAATTTTCTATTAGTTAATTTTCTATCAGCAGTGGGTTTCACATAATTATATTGTGACTAGGGATTGCAATCCGGTATCATTTCCAATCCGGCCAGATCCGGTCCCAAATTTCATCAATCCGGACGGATCCGGATGGTATGACTAAATCAGGTTAATTTTCACTTTTCGGTCCAAGATAAACAGTTAGTATGTTATTTGAATATAATTTTATTCATAATAAGAAGTTTATAAAATAAAAGTTATGTTAGGATTAGATATGGAGCAAAAAAATTAAAGTTTAGTAGTTTAGGTAACTAGTAAAATTTGAATGGCTATTAAAACAATCGGCTATTGATTACAATTTGCTGAAAATAAAGACTATTTGTTTTCTACCAACCTTTTTCCAAAATCAAAATTGATTTTTGATAATATATAATAAAGTTATTAGTACTTACGTACTATTTAAAAAACAAATATTGTCAGTAGAATAATTTAAAGACTTATACTCATAATACAAACTCATTATTGTGATAATTATTCCATTCATCAGACATATTCATCAAAATATGATTGTGTCTATCATTAATATAAGAGTTGTTTGTGATTGTTAGTATTATCAAATAATTTAAAATTATTGTTATCACAATTCCCATCTGAGTTAATTACGCAAGGATAATTATATGGGATTTTATAAAGTAACTTAATAAATTAATTGAGCTATCTGAGAAAGTGAAGTATAGGAAGACGTGAGCAGTAACGTAGCTCAGTCATCCTAGATTTCAATAGATTTGTAAGCAGTTTATCATATAAATCAGTACACTTGAATGAGTCAGCACTTGA
This sequence comes from Piezodorus guildinii, assembly GCA_023052935.1. NCBI lineage: Eukaryota > Metazoa > Arthropoda > Insecta > Hemiptera > Pentatomidae > Piezodorus > Piezodorus guildinii. The sequence goes on along the minus strand of CM041297.1, from coordinate 39,099,046 downwards.
GTGAGCAATTTCTCTAAAAAAAAGTTAGAGTTGTTTCAGAAGTTCCTCTACAGACAACTTATAGGATGCTATAGCTCGCGTGTATCCAATATAATAATATCTGTTAACTTACATTTAGGTGAAGCACCGACAAAACAAAAGCACATGTACTGTCTCGTGAAAAACGAACGAATGATGCTGGACTGAACTGATGACGTGATGTAATTTGGCGTCGAACGACATCACCATACATGTACATCAAATGTAACGCATTTAAAGTACTTTTTTTTATTAAACTGCACAATTTTTGGCCAAAAATTGCTATAATCGGATCCGGTTACCGGAACCGGTATATTATTGCCGGATCCGGTTAACGCATAATGATGCCGGATCCGCCGGATTGTCGGATCCGGTTTTCCGGATTGCAATCCCTAATTGTGACTAAAAGAATTCATCTTCTAAATATTCTTATTTATTTATTTATATTAAATGATTTTATTTTTCATTAATTCAGTGTCTAATCAGGCTAATAGTTTTTATATCATGCCATATCCAAAATGTTATTCTTACGGAAACCAGAAAAGAGTTTTATTCTTTTTCTTAAGAACTTCGTTTACGATTTAAATTTAACCTGTCCCATCGAATTACTTTTAGTCTACGTCGTAAACCTATGACTTTCTGCCCTACTGTTTCCTTTAATAATACCCTACTCATCCCTGTAGAACAAATACGATACCTAGGACTTGACAAACGCGTTACTTGGAGTCGTTATACAAGACTTAAACGACCAAAAACTGCTCGTAGATACCTTTTAATACAACACTTACTTGACAAACGAAAAAAACTCCCTATTTACTACAAAAAACACATTTATATAACCTTTCTTAGACCTATTTGAAGGTAAGGCATTGAGTTATGGAACTCAAATAAACCATCAAATTCCTCCCGCATCTAATCCTTGCTAACCAAAATCCTCAATGCTCCTTATTTTGTAACTAATAAAACCATCCATAAAGACCTCAATATCCCACTAGTTGCAGACTTAGCCCAAATTCGATACACCTCCTTTAATTCTAAACTACCATCCCACACAAAACCACTTGCCCGTAAACTCTCATCTTCATCTCTTAACGATGATTCTCCGAGGCGCCTGAAAAGCCAGTTGCCTCGAGACTCTGTTAATAAAATAAACATTAAAGTGTTACCTAAAAGAATGATTGAAGTCCTACCACTGGGTAGCCTCGTACTTTAACCATTTTACTTGTATATATTGTAAATACAGTTGAAAAAATCTCTAAAAGGAATTGATTCTCAACGGTCGACTAATTATATCCACTAAGCTGTAAAAATCAATACAAATATAATTTTTTTAATTAACCTGAATTTTAGCGAAACAAACAAGTATTGTCAAGTTGGAAGAAGAACGAATATCAGCGCATTAACAAGGGTCAGAGAATTGCACGGAGAGGAAACAGGTAGTTCCAATTTAATGGAGACTGAAAGAAATGGGGGAACTGCTTACTTGAAAACCTTTAGTGTCTAATTGCGTAGGTTCAAATCCAGCCTGAACGAATTAAAATTCGTTTCCTGACGGTTCCATGGAATCTTGACCATCTCACTTAGGTCAGAGTAGGTAAATAATCTGCAAGATGACAGATTTTGTTGAACATTATTGGAATAGGACAGGACGTTCTATACGATTAGAAATATGGTCTTATTTTGTAGCTGAAGTTGGACGTCATTCTACTTAGAAAGAGAGAAATCCATGAAGTTATCATGGTGTTGTCAAACTTCCGGATACGTAGGCACTTGTTATTAAAATATTAGACGATTGGAAACTTTAACGTCCGTGACCCCAACAAAATGATTTTTTTTTAATGTAAAATATATAGCATCCCTATCATTATCATAGATATTTAATTGATTCGCTAAATTCGAACCGTAGACGATTCCTATTCTTATCGTAGAGAAACTTCCAATCAGATATGCAGATTAACCCCATATGCCCGTTAGGTATACGCAATTGAAACCATTATCTGACACAGTATATTGCCTGAGGCAAGTGCAATGTGAATAGAAAGTACGAGAAGAAGTATAGAGATAAAACATCTCCAATATCTTCAAGCACTGTTGCAGGCATTACAACCTCATGAGATGGAATAACAACTGTCCAGTACGTGAGGCTGATTCAACGGCAGAGGAGATGGGAACAAGTGGATTTATACTGGAAAAATAATCTTAAGGGTTTCGTTCTACGTTATTCAGAGTTATCGGATCCAACAACCAAACTAATAGGTTTGTTAAAATCGCCTAACTAATCACGCCTACTGAAAAACATTATGGTAAATGAGGAACCTTTTTGGTATAGGAGGCTGTTATGCTAGCCAACCTGCTGCAGGAGATCCCTAAATATAAGGAAAATTAAACTTTTACACGTACAAGCCGTAATGTATTAAGGTGATAAACTACAAACGTTCAGAGTGGTTATTTTTTATTTATTAATTGAACTTCACTTTATGCTGCTGTGGCTGATCAATTGGACGATGCTACAGTGAGAGTCCTTAATTTTGATATGGACCTTTGACTAGTACTTGACATCGCACAGGCTAGGGACCCACTACCTTACGTAACCTACAAGGGACAGCATAATCAAGGATTTTAGTCCCATTTAAAAATCATAAGGGCAACCAAATTTTTGCTTTATTAGGTAATTAATTGTAAATACAAAATATCTGAAGCGAATCGTCAGCATATGGTTAGTATTTGATTTGACTAGATATCTGCAAAATCACCAGAGTCATTGGGATTTTCTTAACACATATTTTCAGCAGCGAAGCAGACTTAAAAATCATAGTAAAACTTAAAGTACTCGCCGAAAAAAAATTATTTACGGTTTTAAAAAGAAAATAATACAGAATAAATGGGAAAACAATTAAAAATTCTTAAAGGCAAAATGAATTAAAATTAAATGATTTCAAATGGATTGATATTTTTGCTAACTTATTAAGTTTTTTTTTAGTTTTTTTTTATTTCTTTGCTCCCCCGAGGCGTCTGAAAAGAAGATGGCCTCGAGACCTTCTTGTTTAAAATAGTTACTGGAGTGCTTCCATTGGGTTGCTCCTCAACAAGTCTGTCTCATGTGATTTTTCTTTTAGCATATTTACTTGTTGTAATATAAATTACACTTGTAAATTTCAATAAATAAATATAAAAAAAAAAAAAAAAATTCTTTGTAAGTCATAATTTATAAAATCTAAGGAAAATGTTAGCCGTTGACCGAATGTTGCAGTCACATGTAGTTTTTACAGAAAACGTTAAAGTATCGAATTGAAATACTATCTCCGTTATAAGAATCAACGATTTGACAAACATTTTTTGTTTAGTTTATCATTACATTAAAAGCTAATTTCGAAACCATATTTACCGAATATCTGTTCCAAACCACTGGTATAGACCGTAGAAATTTACTTTGAAAGATCGAATGGCGACTTACAGGTTTAGATTATATTAATAAGGAGTCAGATACGTTTCTTAACCCAACCCAGTCAGATATACCGTTGGCTTTTTTTTCCACAAGCAGCTATAAAAGCAAAACAAACATAAAGAACTCCGAACGCTTAAATTTTTAAAGGATAAAATAATTGGAATTCTGGGGAATAAACTTCAGATCTTAAAAAGCAAAGTTTTTTTTTTCTTAAGCAAAGATTTATTTATAATCATTTTCTTTAACAAAAAAGTACCAGATTATTTATTATTATTATTTAGACCTATTATTTCTTTTGTTTTTATTCTCTGTTCTCAGAAATCCTAAATCAGTAAAATGTCGACTAGTCAGGTTATTTATAAGTATCTTATAGACATTTTTTACAATAAACAAAATTTAGGAGTCTAAAAGATAAGTACTTGATAAGTTCTCTTATTTAACAAATTTATTGGATAGTGAAACAAGATATATTGCTTAGCTTAAAATAGAGTAAAAATAGTGTTATAAGTTATCAAATATCATCAAGAATCTGGTCCCATTAAATAAAAAACAAACTAATACCATGTTTGTTTTTCTCTTTTGGAATTTTTATATTTTGTAGGTTCTATAATACAAAAGCATACTGAATGGAACCATAAAAGATATAAGTTAATAATTTTTTATTCCATGTAAGACTGTTATTATCGGTCAGGAAGAAATATGGACTGCGACAGACAGGAGGGTTTATGAAGAATAAAAGGTAAAGAAAGAAATCATCTACTAAGAGAAATTTTTTAAAATCATGCTGAAATTTTTTTAAATCCTGAGTCATTGCTCAGTCGATTATATTTCAAAATCTGTCTCAACTATTTCTTTCTTTAAATTAACTCAGACTTATCTATTAAATAGATCAAATATCTTAAATTAATAATTTAATTCAATTATTGGAATGATTACTAGAAAAGTTGAGAAAAATTGGTGTCTCAAACCGATCTCTTTTTCATTCAAACCAATATAGTACTTAAACGTTATGTTCTAGCGATAAATGTAATATATTACAAATATTCTCCATTGAATCTCTAATAAGGAAACAGTCTTCGAAATTTCGATCCGAACAAAACCATAGCATAGGTTGCGTGTTAAATTTTGAAGGATGGAAAAAAAAAAAAGCAAATAGTTACTTCCAGCCAAAAGCCAAAAGAAATGTTCATGAAAAAAAAAACAAAAAAACTTACAACAATGAGGGCATGATTGTTGTTTATTCATTTAACACCACTACATGCTGCTGAGGCTAATCGGACGATGCTATTGTGGTATTCCTAAACTTTGCCTATCCAGATGTACTTAGGATAGGAATCTTTAATGAGTAGCTGACATTGCACAGGCTAAGGTCCACCTTTTTACACCTCCTCCGAGGGACGGCATAACTAAGGATTTTTTACTCCCATTAACATGAAAACATGTAAATAGAAAAAAGTTATAGAAGTGTTTCTTAATTTTTATTTGTTTATTATTATTATTTTTTTTTTAACTACGTAAGAAGTATATTTTATTTTTTGGTCTAGTTTATGGATGGGAACATGATAATTATTTATTTATTGTATTTTTGATTCATCCCTTATATTTTCTACAAATATTTTTACATCCATTAGTTTTCGAAGATATATATTGGTTTATAATATATTTTTGTTGTCATTTGTCTTATTGTTTTCTTTTTTACTTATTATTATTCACTGTATATTACATTTTTTATATCTTACTTTAAGACAGTAAATATCACATTATTATATTTATATTATTCTAAAGGGACTGGTCCCAGAATAAATAAATAAATTATTATTATTAATAAAAAAACCTAGAGCATCTGCCAGGTTTGTACCTGCGTCCTTGACCAGAAGGTTGTTATGATAGCAATTGCCCAACAAGTGACACCATGCCGGTATAATTATAAAATAAGTAAATTGACATAAGAACAGAAACAAATGGCTAAATGAACATGTATTAGGTCTATCGATGCAACAGGAGATCCAGAATTATAATTCCCGTCTAAAAAAAACACATCACAAGTGCTGACAACTAGGACTTCTAGAAAGCTAGTTGTAATTTGGAATCTTTGGCATTTCATTATTAAAGAAATGAAATAATTAATGGAGTTAATTAAACCAACCAAGATGGTGTTAACTTAAAAATTCCAAAATAAATACTGGCGATTGTATTAGGTGGAGGAATACAAAATTCAGTGCGAACAGAAGAGGATTACAGCAGAGGTGGCGGTAGGTTGTAGGTGCTTTATTGGTTGGCTTAATCAGAGAGGGGCTTAATTGTCAAGCCGGAGAGCTATATCGCCCTTGATTAAACATATCAAAGCCTCCCTTCTTGTCAAAGTCAGTCGGGTCCCAACCTCTGTACTCTTCGCCCCGGTTTAATATTAGATCACGGTGACCTTTTGCTTCTGCCGCGGCCAAACTCCCCCTCCGTCAACGGATCGTATTGGATTATTTATGATTTATTTTTACTCTCCGACAGTAAAAAGCTTTTATGGATCGATAGGAGAACTATGATTCCATTATTCCGAAAAACATTCGATCACAAACTGGGAAGTACTAAGGGATCTACAGTGCAGTCTCAAACCTGAACTAGACAGATCATTCTCTTTTATTTTAAAAAAGATAAACCACTGTTTTAATACTACTATATACTATGTAAATGTTGTAGTGAAAAGCATACCGCCTTTTATGTCTAAGGTCGCGTGTTCAAACCCGGCAGATAGGCATAGGATTTTTTTTTTTTTAATTCTTGGTTATGCCATCCTTCGGTTGAGATGTAAACAAGATGTATCGAACCCGTGCGATGCCATGTACTCATTTAAGATCCCTATCCTAATGACACCTGAAAATGCCAATTTAGAACTCGCATTTAAGCATCGCTTTAGCATAAAGTGACGTTAAATGAATAGAAATATAACAATATGAATAATTTAATGAGATTTAAAGAATGCTTATCGACATATACTACAAGCTACCACTCTGAAGGACTTATATATAAAATAAATATATTTTCAAAAGTTAGAAGGGCGAACAACGAGGTTACGCGAGTGAATTTCGAATATTTTTATCAAATATTTTAATTTTGAAAATATATTTTGATTACTAAGGATCCAAAAATAACGGTATTTAGTTCTGCTTGAACAAAAAAAATATGACAGAAGAAAATGATTTTATAGTTACCAATGTCAATTAAAAGGTTTATCTACTTTATTTTTAAATACCTATAAAATAAAAAAATTGTGTAACTAGCATAACACGCCTGAGTATGCATCCTTCAATACTGATATAACACTTATTAAGATCCCATGGTTATCTTAAAATCTATATTATGATGAACAGTCTTAACCCCCATTAAAGAATAATGTCTATAAAAACATTTTGAAGGGTTCCTATATCTAAGAATATTGGACTTGTTGCTTCCGCAGAGAAAATGGATAAAATATCTCACCTCCTTCCATCAGACTAAAAATATTTGAAGAGGGTTGATTTCCCACCGGAAAATGTAAATGTTACCGACGAATTTAGATTAAACAAACACATTTAGAAAGAAAGTAAAAAAAAAAAAATGATGAAAAAGCTTTTATTGGCTTTACTAGAGACACATCGGCATTCAGATTCTATAAATGCTTACGAACGCAACACTTGTTAAGCAATAGTTAAGCAAACTAAAAATATTTTAAATAAATTTATTACTAATTATTTCATATCCTTACTATTATATTTAATGTTATATTACAATGCAAGCTCCATAATTTCATGTGTATCCTGCTAATGTAAAAGTGGAATTCCATGGAAAAAGGCCATTGGATTCCATTATATCAATCTCTGGCATTCATATCACGTAACAAAAAATAAATAAATAAGGTTTCTTCGAAATGATTGCTATTCAGTAATGATCATTCATATTTTACATTGACTTTATTATAAAGATTGTAAAGGTTTATTAACATTTGTTATCGAACAAAAAATAAATAAATAGCTTCCCAAAATTTAATTTGATTGAATCAAATATCCTGACGTCCAAATAAATAAAATTTAATGTTAATTTTGTTAGTTAGTTAATCTTCATAATAAAATTGATTATAATAATAATGATTATTATATTCATAATAAAAGTTAATAAATTTGATTAAGCACATCAAGTTTAAGAAATCTCGTAATTATTCTTGATTACCTATTAACAATCAATTGCAGAAATATTTTTATGTATATTGATTTCGGGTAATTCCTTTGCTACACATTAATTCAACTTGAGATTTTGCAGAAAAATACTGTTGAAGTAATTTCGGGCATGCATTTAAGATTCATTACCATCTACATATAAACATATTCTCAAACTTTAATGTAATGCCAGTAAAAAAAAATAAAAAATTAAATAATCTCGATTATGAAAAAACTATCATTTAGACGGGATTAGCTAGTCGGGAAGATTGACTAACATTTTTTCCAAAAGATCAAATATTACTTCATTTACAATAATATCACTTACTATAGCTTAGTCGTGCCAGGAGTAAAACATAACTAGACGATACACCAGACTTGTGATTCCATAACTACTATTTACAATAATATTCGTCCTAATTTTCGATATTCTATCACAAATTTTTCAAAGTATTACTGCAATGTTAAAATAAGAACGAAATTCCTCGAAGAGAAAAAAAAAGCTTAATTATTAAATCCAAATAACCTATCGTTATAGACATGTGCTAAATACCACCCTACGTCATTCATTGTAATTTTCTAGCTTATGTAGAATGATGTATTATTATTATAAGTGTGTTTATACATAATATAGTTTAAGTTTGTATTTACGTGCCTTTATTTTATATCGGTATATATATACATACATATATATATATATACATACATATATATATATATATACATACATATATATATATATATATATATATATATATATATATATATATATATGTATGTATGTATTTTTTACAGCTTTTTCATTTATTGGTTCAGTCGTTTACTATTCCTTACTGGGTAATAGTGCTTCTATTGAATTGCCGCAGGTGAACTCCTTTCCCACAAACGGGCTTGCCGTAGTGAGATCGTGACTTGAACTTCCACTATCAAAATGTAATTTGTTTTGAATAAAAAAATTTTTAAAAATCTTTATTAAAAAATACAATTTATTTTGTATTAGATTCAAAACCAAAGCGATGAGATAAAAAAGGACAATGAAAATTTTTTATTTTTATATTACTGTTTACAAAAAATGAGTTTTCATTAGGAATGTAAGTTTAAGATAGTGGTATAGTGGTTAGCATAACAACCTTCTATGCCAAAGCTCACGGGTTCAAACTAGAAAGTGGTCCTATGATTTTTTAATGGGAGTAAAAAATCCTTAGTTATGCCCTACTTCGAAGGGGACGTTAATAAGTGTCCTTCAGAGTTAACAAACAAATGTGGTTCCGAGCCTCTGCGATGTCAGGTACACGTTAAAGATCTCTATCCTAATTAAACCTGAATAGGCAAAAGTTAGGACTCCCACTGTAGCATCGTCCGATTAGTCACAACAGCACAATATGAGTTATTGGGTTGATGCAAAATTAATGCAGGTTTTTAGTAGGTATTGTAAATACGCCATATCTTTACTTTAACCATATATATTTATTCAAAATAATTTCCATCTGAATCAATGCACTTTTGCCAACGTTCAACAAGCTTTCTTATTCCACCAGAAAATAAATCCGAATCCCTGGACTCAATGAAATCACGAAAAGAATTTTCAATGTCGTCCTGGTTTTGAAAATTTTTCTCCCTCAAAAAGTTGTCCAGATGCCTGAAAAAGTGGAAGTCTGTAGGAGAGAGGTCAGGTGAATAAGGCGGATGTTGGAGAACTTCGTAGCCCAACTCGTGCAGTCGTCGAAGCGTTGGTTGTGCAACGTGTGGTCTGGCGTTATCGTGGAGCAGGATCGGCCCCTTCCGATTCATCAATGCTGGGCAAAGACGTTGCAATTTTTGAGTTCCGAGTTCCGCCGCCATTTCTCGTGTGGTTTTGGTTGGGTCTTCTTCCACTTTTGACCTCAGCTGGTCGTTGTCCAGAGCAAGATGACGGCCCCGACCTTCCTTGTCTTCGAGGTCGAAATCTCCTCTGCGAAACTTCTGGAACCAACGCTGCACCGTGCACTCATTAATAGCCTCCTGACCCCACACTTCATTAATATTACGAGCCGTTTGCGCAGCGCTGCGCCCTAATTTAAATTCGTAAAAATAAATTTGACGAAAATCGCACTTTGACATTTTCGATTCAAGACCTTTGAACACACTGAAGAAAACGATTTTACTAAACAAATTCATGGTGAAAGAGAGGGTATTAGATAATGTTTGTTTTGGTAGAATAATGATCAATGTTAGGATTAGCTTTGTTTACACAATTGGAATTAAGATATTGCAATAGAGGAAACCTGCATTAATTTTGCATCAACCCAATAATAAATAAACAAACAAACATGCACCAGATTTAAAAAAATTTAAAACAACCTCGAACAGATTATGATTTTGAATTATGCTGTGTTCCTATAGGATCGATATCGTTCCATGAACCTATATCAACCGGCTTGTCCCATCATTTGAAAGGATTTCTATAGCTGTGTACCGACCATCAATGGGATACATACACACATGGCGGGACCCTAGGCAGAACCAATATTGACAATAATGGCCGACCCGTAATCTCTAATTGAGACGAAGCAGTAAACAGTTATCAGGCTGGCCATTACCTCATCGCATATCTTCCAATCAGCATTGTCCGCTGCACAGGTAGGCATACTCACAACAATGGAAGGTGTCTGCATCCAGGCGAATATCAGATACATCGCACCAGACCAATATAGTAATATCTGAATTTATATCTAAACCAGTATAAGAAAAATTTACTTTAAATTAACATCTTTTCAAAGACGTTGCCTCAGGTCACATATGGTGTAGTGCCTAGTACAGTGGCTGTACCGTCATACAATTTATATTCTTCCATCAAGTAGGCAAGATTTTAGAAACTAAGTCTCGTGCCGAATTGTAACTAAGATGTTAACATTATAAATATATCAATTAACTTTTAATTAATTGTTTCAGATTTATTACTATTTCATGAAAACATATGGTTCACAGCAAACTAAATGGGATTCCCATGGAAAAATAATTGAAATTTGAAAATGTAATTTAAATAGTTCATTAGTAATATAAAATAGTTACAAATCCAATAAGATATAACCTTTGTTATTTCAATAGCTTTTGAACATTACTGGAGTACTGGCAATGGCCAACTTCTTCATTTATGCCTGAGAGTGTGTGGCTCAAGTGTCCTCACTTAGTCTTCACTGACTAGACTTGTCACGCGTCTGACAGAGGCGCTGGGATCTCCTGGCATTGTACCTCGGCATCTATTTCTGGATGTAGGGGTTCGGTTCGGAGTTCCCAGAAGCAGTATGTAAATATTGTATATAGGTATGAATGTGGCCAAGATTATAATTATTTTATTTTTTCTTTTAATTTATTTTATAATAATTTATTTTTTTCATTTGTTATTTAGGTTAACTTATTTTATTATATTTTTTTGTTTTATTCTGCACATATGGAATGAATAATTTCTTTTAGCTCTAATACTTATTGCCCAAGATAGTGGCAGATTGTATTTTTTCTCAATAAAGCAAAATAAAAAACAATTTTATTTTTTATTTTTAATACATACATACTAGTCAAGTTTTCTCAGTATTGAAAAGTTAAATTTACCGTTAAATGTGACCAACTTTCAAGTAACAAACAAATAAACTTTTCAAAAATTTGATTGATGTTTTTCATTTCTACCGATGACAAAATGTAATAATGATATACGTTATAAAATAAAAATATTTTTTTGCTAATCGTACTTTTGGATACAATAAACAAAATTTTCTAAAGTGATAAACTCTAAATCGATCAAACAGAGAAGCAGGGGCGGTCCCACTAGTACTATATATTTTAATTGATTTCTGTTATTCTTAAGGAACCTATCAGATATCAGAATACAATTATTTTCTATTGCATATATGTATCGGGTTGTCCGAAATGTTCGTAGAGATTTTAAAAATAAAATTTACTTCTTTTTTTCCGACTAAAATAAATCACAAAGCTAAAATTTATTTATATTCCTTTAATCCCCATGGAATTAACAATGTTTACTCACTGAATTCGTCTTTATTAAGGCTCAGTAGTGTAGTTTATAGCAAACCAACATGAGTGACGATTCAGTTCAGTTTCGGCATATTATGACGTTCTTTTAAAAAAAAAAAATGGAAAACATTGCCCAAAAAGGAAGAAAGATTCGTGCCGTGTATGGCAGCGATTCAATTGCTGATAACACGGTTCAGGAGTGGTTTTCGCGGTTTAGATCAGGAGATTTCAATTTGGAAGACCAACCCCAGGCTTGCCGGTGTTTAACTCTTTACGTTGAGGATATTAGGACGGTCATCGCAAACAATCCACGAATTACTGTCCGCGTAGTTAAGAGCCTGAAAATCGACCGTTTTTTACCATCTAAAGAAGGCCGGGTGCTTCTGTCGTTACCGCGTTTAGGTTCCACATGAGCTCAGTGAAAGGAACCTAGGAAAAGGATTTGATGTTGTGATTTGCTGCTGAAAAAAAATTTGGAGGATTCACTTTTGAATAGAGTTGTTACTGGTGACGAAAAATGTTTTCTCTACATCAACACCAGCCGAAAAAAATATTGGGGTTGCCTGGAACGACGCCGCTCACAACACCAAAGGCCGGGTTGCATCCAAGAATGGTGATACTCAGTATTTGGTAGGATTGGAAGGGAACCATACATTTTGAGATCCTTCCATAAAGGAAAACTATAAATACGGACTTTAACTGCGCTCAGTTAGATCGATTGAAGGCTGCAATCAAAGAGAAACTGCCAGACTTGGCAAATCGGAAAGCAGTGCTATTCCACCAAGACAACGCTAGGCCCCAAGCATCTTTAAGAACTCGGCAAAAGTTATTAAGCTTCAGATGGGAGGTTTATCTCAGCTGCCGTACTCTCCTGACATTGCTCCTTCGGATTTCCATCTTTTCCGTTCTCTCGAAAATTTTCTACAAGGGAAATCCTACTCTTCAGAAGATGACGTCAAAACGGCCCTTTTATTGTTTTTCAGGAGTAAGGACAAGGATTTTTTGGAAAAAGAAGGATATTAGACCTTCCAGGCCGTTAAGAAAGGGTAATCGCTAACGGTGGTAACTAATTTGTAGATTAAATAAATGATTTTTAAGCTGTTCATTAATTTTTGTCCATATTTCTTTCCGGACAACCCAATACACACACACACAGACACACATACATACATATATATATATATATATATATATATATATATATATATATATATATATATATATATATATATATATATATACATATATATATATATACACATATATATATATATATATATATATATACATATATATATATATAGGGCTATAAGAAGAGCGGATGGACAGAGCACGGCGATGGGAGGTTAGCGACCTTGCTATTAGCGCAGTCCGAATTACACAGCTAGTTCCCACACACCATCTTCCCTCTCTCACTTCTTACATCAGCCTTCTTTCTATTCCCTCTCCCCTTTATCTTTAGTATCTTCTTTCCGCCATTAGGCATGAGCTTTATTATTAATGACCGGACCACAATACGCCAACGCGGATAATAGTCTGCAGAGTCATTACACCAACGGGTACTAAAAAGAAAAAAGAAAAAAAAAGAAAATGTAAGCGACTAAGCACCAGCTTTATCAAGCATTAAGTTTTTTGGCGTAACATTATGAAAATTCACCGAGTATGAAGAACATATTTTCTATCTTCCAACATCATACAATGCAGTGATTATTATAGGATTAAAAATGAGATGTAATAAACCATTTCATTGCCAATACCAATAAATGTATAGGTAAATAAATGTTTATATTATACGTCGTAAAAAAAAACACCATTTGTACAAAATTTGCGAATAACGAATAATTCAAAACAAATTCAACGAACAATTCTTAAAACAGATGGAGGACTAAAAAAAAAAAAAAAAATATTTTGGATTCCCAGTCATTCCGGGATATAAGGGAAGGAAGAAGTTGACAAAGTAGCAACAGAGGCACATTCTCTAGAAGAAATAACGCTATATTTTATGTCATCATCTGAGCTGTTTCAGCCAATAAACGCGAAGATCACAGACGAATGGCAACAGTCTTGGACTGCACTTGAAAACAACTAATTGAAAAGTCTCAAACCCACCATCAGATCAGCTGCTTGGTCTCATCATCCAGAAAGTACAGGCGTGAGGAGGCACTCATGAGCTGGCACGAAGGGATCCACCTCGATGTCAATTGTGTAAAGTGACTCTCACAGTAAGTCATATTTTCGAAGGGTGTCTTCGTTATAGTAGGGAATTTGTAAAATGTAGCGTACCACATAAATTTTCTGAGGCATTAAGCGATAGTGATCGTCGTCGACGGTGTCATTCAATTGGTGAAGGAAATTCTTTTATATTAGCTCATTTAACACATTCAAATTATTTTACGATTTCTTTTTTATATTTCTCACACATTTTATTGCTAATCATTATGTTTACTGTTCCCATTAAATCATTATGTTTATTGTTCCAATTATTCTATTTTATTTTTATCGATTTCGTCCTTTTAGAATCGACAACGCCCTTTTCTCTAAGAGGAAACTGGATATATAGTTATAATTATCTTATCTATTTATTTTATTTAGATAGGGACACAGTAATTAATAATACCAATAGACCTAAATATTATTCCGTGACAAATATCCACAATTTCACTGACCAAATTACACAAACCTTCAAAAAAATATGATATAATAGATATTAATTCCGCAAAAAAACCTGTTAATAAATTAGCTCTTATCCACACCAATAAAAATTACAAGGTAAAAAGATAAACTCAAAAAAACTAATGTTATTTATAAAATAAAGTGTTCGGACTGTAAAAGAAGAGATAATAAAGCCTTAATGTTCATTAGAAAAACCAAACAAAATCAATCAACATATTAGTAATTGTAAATCCACCATTAAAAAATATAACAAACCCACTGGTGTATCCACTCATAGCACAGAACACAAGCAACAATTTTTTATTGATTTTAACAACCCGGAAATTTTAGCCATAGAAAATAATAGTAAAAAAAAAGAGAATATTAGAAGCCATATAAATTACTAAAAACATCCAGCAAGTCTGTAATTTTCAACAAGATACACATAAATTATGTAATTCATACACCAATATTATCTCAAAACTAAAAATACAAAAATAGGAATGACATGGATACCTCCTAATGACATTCATTATGTTGGTAATTAGATGTCTTTATGATTTAAAAAAAATGTATATTTATTAAATGATCCGCCATTTTAATTTTAACACCCTTCTACTCCCTTTCATGGACATCTTATCCAGACATGAGGCTTCTGGTGGTAAGCATCCACTCACACTAGGTAATTTGCACATTTTTAAAATTAATTGGTTATTGCTCAAATTTATAAATTAAATTGTAATCATTTTAATTGGATTTTAACAATGATGAGCATATTACATCAACTGATTCCTTTTATATTTCAGTTTTATAGTGGAATTATTTTCATTGTACCTTTTTTTTTATGTTTTATTTTTTAATTTTTAAACTGTTTTTAACTATTTTTAGGAATTTAACGTCAATCTTATAGTTTACTAGCTGTACCTCGCGGCTTTGCACGCGACTATTTCATTTTTTTTTTTTAATTGCTGCGAATTAAGAAAGTTTTTTATAACAACTATGTTAGATGAGGTTATACAATATAAATATACCTGAGATAGCAGTGAGTTAAACTGTTAACTATGTCTATGTATGACAAATAATGGATTATTGTTGATTATCAGATGTTAATTTTATTCAGTTTAATCTTCAATAAGATACCAGTAGCAAGTAGCCATACCCGTGATTATCTAATACAGACATTTTTGCTTTAAAACATTATCATACTATACCATCGTAACTTCTATGTAACATAAATGCATATTTTTTCCACTTGGGGTTGTACTCTTACAACTGAATAAGCTCGCATTGTTTTTAGGATCCAGAACTAAGTTCTATAATTTCTCAAAACTTAAACCTTTTTCAGCCTATTGATAATTTTAAAAAACCAATAACAATGAAACATATGAACTGGATAGAAGCCTACACACGAAACATGGCTATAAAACGAAATATACCTAAATATATTTGTTATAAGTATTTTAGTATCTATGCTATTACCGATCAGATTAAGACAATTTTGTTTCCAGGTGGTTAGATATACTCGTATGCTTGTCATTCAAATGAGTACTTATAGTTTTGAGGGTGCGTATAGTTTTTCAGTTTTTCGAAAACCAATTTTGTTTTACGTTTTAGAAAAATATTTGTTTTAATCATTTAGAGGACGTATTTTCCCAAACCCAGCCTTATCGCACATCTAGACGTTAAGACGAACCTACAAGACAAATTTCAACTTCACAACCATAGTCGTTTTTGAGAAACTGCGATGACTAGAAAATCGAGTAAAAAGGCACTTTCTTTTATAAATATAGAAGATTAACATTTTTAACAGCACATGTTTTATTTATTTTATTATACATTTGTTATTGTTATATGATTTCCATAATAAAATTGTGAGATTGATTATTTTTAATTGGACGATATTTTGTACTTGCAGATAAATTTTTCCTTTGCACCTGAAGATTGCATTTTAGCAGAAAAATTCTGCATCAATTTTTAATAAAAGAGTGGTCAAGTTATATATCAGCCTCCAATTTCATTTTATTTTATTTTTTAATCATCATAGGTAAGTTAATCGTCTATGAAGATATTTTGGGCAATAATAACCACTCGCAGTTTTTTGCTCTTAAAACCAAAATAAGGTATGAATGTGACATGTTTTGTTTATTTATTTGTTAACTTCATTTATTTGTATTTATTTTCTCTAAACATTTTTTTATTGTATATATTTATTTATTTTGATTTCATTTTATGTAATTTGACTTTTTGTTTATATTGTAAATATTGTATGAATGATATCTTGTAGCAATATTATTATTGTCTATTATAACACATCGCAATATATACGAATAAATAAAAGTTCTTGAAAACCAAAACAACTACAACGAATAATTCATCGTCTATTAAGGGCATTGCGGATTAGACTAGCGGTAAAACAATAAAATTAAATGAAGTTCTTTCATAGAAATTTAATTCTTAACAGGATAAAGAGGAGAAATCCTAAACGGAACTCGAAACAAATAGACCCTGCTCATGAATGAAATGCCATTCCATTGATATGGAAATGGCTATACAAACCGGTGTAAACAATACTCTCCGACAAAGGATTTTAAATAAAGAACCAATGCAAAAAGTCATAAATATTATTGTTGCACAAAGGAAAAAAAAAAAAAAATTTAAATAAACATTAATTGTATCAGTTATTATAGGAAATAAAATCCTCTTAAGGTTCATGAATATCCTATTCTTGGTTATATAACTTTATATTTTAAAACGAGAGAGATATGTTTTCATTCTTTATACCTTAGGGTTTATTATTTTCAATAATGAACCTTTGTAATCAGCCAAAAAAATAAATATAATTACCCTCCCTCAAAATTGGAGGGTTTACGTTTCAAGATACGTAGTTTTTTGTCCGCCGTACGCAGCATTTCTCTGAAACTACTGGACCAATTTTTTTTAATTCGCCACAAGAATACTAGGACATGCAAGAATGGTTTTAACACCTAACCATTGATATCAGCTGGTTATTTTTAAAATGGCGCCCGATTATAAGTGATTTAATTCAATAACTTATATATTTTTGAAGATTATTAACTTTATTAAATTATTAGCGTTTTTTAACCAAAAAGCTGCGAAGGATTATAAAACAGAGAAAAAAGAAAAGAAAAAAAATTGAATTTTTTTACCCATAACTACGAACATAACTCGGTTATTTTTGGAGAGAGAGAAAAGTTTGTTTAGAGTATTAAAAACATTATCAAAATTATTTCATAACTAGCAGAGATACATCTTTTTGAAATTAGTAGTAGCATATTACTTAGTTGCCTATCAACAACTATATAATCAGTCATACACTAATATTGTTATTTTGAAACAATAAAACATTGTGTAATAATTTTCAGCGTTATTTGTATACATTATTCTGTAGGATATCGATTTATTTTATGAAGTGTTGTAATTAAAAACAAATTAAAAAAAGAAAAACACAAATTATATATAATAATTAATGTGATATATTATTTTTAACCTCCAAAAAAAAAATTAGCTGTCTGCAAAAATAAGTGTCAATAATGAAAATCACAACAAATGAGTGAAAACAACATAACCAATAAATAATAATGCAACTCTAAATATCAGAAGAATTAACGAAATTGCAAATATCTAATATACATATGGATGGTGCAGTGACTTTCATTTATACATATTTACTGAATATTTTTTTAAATGTGAGTTCTTTACAATCTAGTAAACATAGCAATTGAGGCGTTGAATTCCAAAAGGTACTATATCCATTCTAGGAAATTTTACAGGAAGCGCGACAATCTCTCATTACTTTATTATTAAACTACCTAATTTCGGTCTTTTCGCATTAAAATCTAGAATTGTATTTTTACTACATTAATAACATCATATTAAAGTTTTGAAATTAAATGTTTTAGAATGAATTAGAACGAAAGTAAATGGGTAATTAGTACTTTTAGAAAATGGCCGAACTTCTAAATCGGCTTTTTTTAAGGACTTTGGAGCTCACTAGATAAAATAAAATAGAAGATTTAGATTACAAAAAGTGATGAGATTACAAATATGTAAAAAAATCAGTTTCGTAAAAAATGTCCTTTAGTACCTTTTGGAAATCAACGACTCAATTGCTAATTTATTGATTGATCCTTATCAAATTTCATCAATCTTTATTGATGAAGCAATATACACAAAGGATTTCTATTAAGAAGGTAACTAATTTTTTTTTAATAATGAAGATAATTAATATATCGAATGAAACTAACTAATTACGCTTTTTGTATAATCAGAAAAAATATTAATTAAATATAAAATATTTAAGAAATTTAATATAAGTCGTTCAGATGTAAAAGCGAGCTTTTAACATAGATACTGACCTACATTTTAAACTATTTCAAAGAGAATTCGAAAATCATATGTAAATTTAATGAAAAATGTAGAAATTCAAAACAATATAAGCATAGAACTTCAAATCCACCAAAATTAATTATGGTTACTAATTTTATAAAATCAACTGTCATATATTATCATTCAATTATTTTATTTTTTTAAATATTTATCCCATAAGCCGTTTTGCTTTTGAACGACTCATATAGAACATCCAAAATGAAAGAGGAATAAATCAAATGGGTTTTTAAAAAGGACTTTTTTTTAACTAATGACAAATATTTCATTTTAACAAATTCATTGAATCATTCCTGTTTTATTTTAGATGAGAAATATATTTATCATTAAATAAAATTGTAATAAATTACTTAATAACTTAAAACTAAAACAACTGGACGTTGATTCCGAAAAGGTACTAGAGTTCATTTGTTATTGAATTGTTTTTTTTTACATGTGTATGATAACCATTTTATTTTATCAAAATCTCCTAAAGAACACTCAAGTATTTCTAAAGGCGATTCAAAAATACAATTATCTTGAAAATGTGCTAATTAAACATTTAATTTCGTTTTAAATCTGACTCTAAAATTTATCATAAAGTAAAAATGAAGTTACAATATGCGATAAATAAATAAATAACATTGTTCCTAAAATTTTCTAGAGTGAATTTAGTACATTTTGGAAATCAACGTCAAAATAAGACTAAAAACAAATCTACATTGATCATGCAAATACCTGATAAACAAACATATATAGGATTTACCAAACACAAATAATATCCTAATGATAGAGATAAATGAACATACAAATACATTTTTATTATATATGTAATTATTTGAGCGAATAATTTATTTTAGGTTCTTTTTAAATAAAAAAATGTATCTATATTCTTCACTCAACAATCTCTTTATCTTATTTTTTCTCTCTCCTACGTTTGTAGCCTTTGGCCATTTTCAAGAATCAGTCAATCTATCCTTTCTATTACTTATATATATAAAAAAATAATAATATATATATATATATATATATATATATATATATATATATTATATATATATATATATATATATATATATATATATATATATATATATATATATTCACATTTTTTCATAAAATATTTTACATTTCATATTTTCATAAAATATACTATATGCTGAAACCAGCCTTTTCAGGCTGATAATAATCTGACATAATTTCTTTTTTTTTTAATAAGCAATAGAAAGGACAGATTAAAGGATTCTTGAAACTGGCCAAAGGCTGAAACATAGGAGAAAAAAAAAAATAAATAAAATAAAAGGATTATTGTGTGAAAAATATGGATACAGTTTTTTATTTAAAAATAACATAAAAATAAAAATATATTCATAAAACTTATTTATTTTGTTCGAATTAAATTAATTTGTATACAAATTATTAAATAATTATTTATAAAGACAACTCGGTTAATCAAAGTCTGCGCGTTTTGAAGCAACATAATAATAAGTAAAATAGATTGGAATCTGGACTGAAACTTTTATTATTTATTTGTGAAAACAACAGAATGAATAAAGATTTCTTATCGCATTGGCATGGAGAGATTGGTAAATGTAACGGGAAAGCATTCCATAGGAACCTCAAGAGTTATTTTTAGACAAAACAAAGAAAACATGAAAACAACAAGCAGACGATAACAGTAAACAACTCACATAATCGAAAGTAATAGAGCGAAATCGATTAAGAATTTTAGTAGTAAAGAGAAATACTAATAAGAAAAAAAAAAGCTAATTATTTAGTTGTTGACGTTTAAAATGTAAAATTTCTAATAAAGTAAAATAGTTAAAAAACATCGATTCCAAAAACATCAAATACAACTTTTACAACACCAACAAAAACTACAACATCGATAGAATAACGAAATGATCCTACCTTTGACGAGATTTCGGTTTTGTATTTTGAATGCATACGTGATACACTCACCTAAAACAGAAAAAAAAATATAAATAACAATGCACATAAATGAAACCAAAAGTATTAGAAAAAAACAAAATATTCTATAATAATATTGTTTTAAACAATAGTTATTGACGGCTTAGACATCTAAGCTGGTCTACCAGATGAAGATTTGAAGTTTAAAGCGAAACGTCGGCAATATAATACAAGTTTTTCTTATCTATGCAATTTATTTGATAACCAAAACTAACTTTTCCAAACATATATACTCAAAATTCATCAATTACTATATCTTTATAAACAATATAAATGTAAACAATACAGCACCAAAGCACCATGTAAAATCAGTAGTACATATTATGAAAGAAAATTGTAGATGGCTTACAATACAGTCTGGAAGGTCATTGCATATTGAGCTAAGCAATACTAGTTTTAGATTTTAAAAATAGATAAAATTATTTTTTTCAAGGTGAACTGGTCAACATCGGATTCCACACTACTCACAATGCATTTATCTATGATGCAAAGAAGGAAATTCATCTATAAAAGATCAGTTTTATTCAATAAGAGATTCGGATTAAGCATAAGGGCTCCTAGAAAATGCGTATTTCCAGGGCCATATTAATTAAATATATTGCAATTAATAAACTAAAAGAATTGGACAATTAACTATTTTTTTATAGTGAAGTAGTAGGGATATTCTATAGTAAACATCTACTATTTTTGATAATTCTGTCATTTCTCTTCTTTTTTTTTTTTTAAATACGAATGAATTTTCTGGTGCCTTATGGGTTGTAGCTAGGGATTGCAATCTGGTGTCATTTCCAATCCGGCCGGATCCGGATGGTATGACTAAATCAGGTTGATTTTCACTTTTCGGTCCAAGATGAACTGTTAGTATGTAATTCGAATATAATTTAACTCATAATAGGAAGTTTATAAAATAAAAGTTATGTTAGGATTAGATATGGAGCAAAAAAAATTAAAATTTAGTAGTTTAGGTAACTAGTAAAATTTTAATGGCTATTAAAACAGTCGGCTATTGATCACAATTTGCTGAAAATAAAGACTATTTCTTTTCTACCATCCTTTTTCCAAAATGAAAATTGATTTTTGATAATATATACTAAAGTTATTAGTACTTACGTACTATTTAAAAAACAAATATTGTCAATAGAAAAATTAAAGATTTATACTCATAATACAAACTCATTATTGTGATAATTATGCCATTCATCAAACATATTCATCAAAATATGATTGTGCCCATCATTAATATAAGAGTTTTTTGTAATTGTTAGCATTCTCAAATAATTTAAAATTATTGTTATCACAATTCCCATCTGAGTTAATTACGCAAGGATAATTATATAGGATTTTATAAAGTAACTTAATAAATTAATTAAGCTATCTGAGAAAGTGAAGCAGTAACGTAGCTCAGTCTTCCTAGATTTCAATAGATTTGTAAGCAGTTTATCATATAATTCAGTACACTTGAATGAGTCGGTACTTAAGTGAGCAATATTTCTAAAAAAAAAGTTAGAGTTGTTTCAGAAGTTATAGGACAGAAGTTATATAACAGACAACTTATAGTTATAGGATGCTATAGCTCGCGTATGTCCAATATAATAATATATGTTTACTTACAATTAGGTGAAGCACCGACAAAATAAAAACACATGTATTGTCTCGCGAATGACGTGATGTAATTTGGCGTCGAACGACACCACCAAACATGTACACCAAAAGTAACGCATTTAAAGTACTTTTTTTTATTAAACTGCACTATTTTTGGCCAAAAATTGCTATAATCGGATCTGGTATATTATTGCCGGATCCGGTTAACGTATAATGATGCCGGATCCGCCGGATTGCCGGATCCGGTTTTCCGGATTGCAATCCCTAGTTGTAGCTAAATACATGGGTGATTATTTGGAAATGAAATTCACATTTAATTTTCATTTATTAGTGTGCTGCCACTGGGTAGTGTCTCTACATGTATTTCATGACAGTTTTAAATATTACCATCACATTTACTAGATGTATTTTTATTTAATACAGTTGTAAATATCAATAAATATGTTAAAAAAAAAAAATTCATTTAATGTTCATCTTTAAATTTTGTTCAAGTATTAGCAAAAAGTTTCTTCATAAATTATTTAAAATGTTATTTAGGTAAGCATCAACGTTTTAAGTTGTTTCTCTCATCGACAAGTTAAGTATTTCTTTTTGAGTGTTATTTATAATTATATAAATACTATTTGATTGTATAGTACAATTTTTTAGACTTATTGGTACTAGGTACTTTATCAATGATTTACAGTGAAAAAAAATGGATATTTCAAGACAATGAAATGAATTACACTTCAGTATCGGATAAACAATGTCTTTTAGTCTCTATGAATAAAAAAAATGTTTTGGCATTCGTTCGATTATTTAGGGTTTGGTTGAACTATTTTATAGATCTATAAAATATATTTAAACACTTAAATGCCCTTTGCAATTGCAGAATAACGCCGCAAGTTCTTTTATCCGTGTCTGCGAGTGAGATTATAAGTAAAACTAGTCTTAATATTTTTCTTAAGGCGTTTAAGGTATAACCATAGCATGAAAAAATCCCAAATCACACAAAAACCAAGGATTAATACACAAATTAATTCAGCTTTTTCGACATACTACGGACAATATCAAAATATTATAATATTAACCTATAGATTTAGGTATAATGGAAACTAAACCTCCAATAGTTATTAAATATCGGTTATTTAATTATTTAATCGATATTCTCCATAAAAATAATTCGATTACCAATAATGACAATAAGAAAGTATTTTCTGAGAGGAAAAAAATAAAATAAAAAAAGATTTTTCAACACTTGAAACTATGTTTCTTTATTCATTTAACGCCTCTTACATGTTACTGTGGCAACAGTCGTACAGTGGGGGTACTAAATTTTGCCTAACCAGGTTTAATTAGGAAATAAAATCTTTAAGTGCAACTGATATCGCACAAGCTCCACCACCCACCATTATACGTCTCCTCCGAAGACGGTATTCCTACAGACTTTCAAATCCCTATGAAAAATCATAGGACCAACTGCCAGGTTTGAACACGCGATCTTGGCCATATAGAGTTGTAATGCTAGGCCACTACACCAAAGGAGACCCATCACACTTTAAACTTCTATATATATCAAGTCACAAACATAGTACATACCCCCCCCCCTCCCAAAAAAAAGTTTAAAAAGCAAAGAATAACCAGCTAAATTTAGAGTTAATTTAAAACCTAAATAGAACTTGTCAAATGCTAATAAGAATTCACAGTTTAAAAAAAAAAAACTGGTAGTTAATTAGCCAGCCATCTGTACTTCATACCCCTAATTGAGAAAATTACTTCCACACGAATCCATTTTAATGAGAACGGACTGTCTTTTCCTCGTAGCTGTTAACCCCTGCCAAATAACGACAACGTGGTTAAGAATTTCAGGATTATAGAAAAAAAAGGTAGATATAATGATGTTAAAGAATAAAAAAATATAAACGAATAATTTATAAAAAAAAATAAATAAAAAACTAAAGCGTGACTTATCCCGTTACTAAGGTAGTTAATTTTTAAAAGAAAAAAATGAAAATATATAAAAAATAACACCATCACTAATAAGTTGCTATTCTGCCGAAAAAAATAAACATGTAGGATGGAATGCGATAAACGGATATTAAGTTTCGTTAAACTATTATTTATTATTTTATCATTTAGGATCGTTACTCGGTTAGGATTGGATAGGGTACTAAATATATGAATATATATGGATAGGATAAATTTCCCATAAAAATCTACAAAAAAAAAGATCTATTTTAACGTTTTAGGGTCCCCTAAGTCTAAATAACCAGTCCCGCAAAAAGGTCTGTGTGTCGCTGTGTCTGTGTGTGGTAACTCGAGCAAAAAAACGAAAAGTCGTATGGAACTAAAATTTCATATTCAAGACTACTAACAGCCCGAGATGTTACAGCAACTTTTTCACTAAAATCGGCTGACCGGAAGTTCTACTTTATCCCATGCATTTAGCACCTTTTTACGATTTTTTCGAAAACGGCCCTAACGATTTTGATTAAACTCGCTATATCGATGTAAAATTTAATGGACTTTAATATCATGTAAGTTCAACTATGATTGAAATAGTCTGATGGGGCTTAAATGCAGATATTTCAAATTTTCTTCATCTAAAGTACCTTTAATTTAGTAAATTCTATAAAAACAACCATATCATCTTATAACCATTGATAAAAAACAGGTAAATATATAAGTTGAACAAATTCGATATCCAACTAAAGGATAAAACTGAAAATATATTTTTTAATGTAATTTTTGGTTGACTGATAATACCGTTGGAAAGAGAAAGATTTTAGAAAAATATTATCTGATACACAAAGTTGTAAAAGATAATATAAAGTGACGAATAGGGAATAAACTTATTACTGATTAACAATTTAATAGTTACATTATTTAATCTAAATTATTTGTAGAACACACTGTCTGTGAGCCTGGCAACACTGTGTGAGGTAACCTGACGATTGGAAGAACCTTCGAGTCAACACAGTGAGTGAAGCATTAGTGTCGGTCATTGTTCTGATGAATATTCTTTCTGTTTTATACTCTGCATTAATAAATCAGTATATCCAAATGACTAAATACTTATTTGTATTTGAATAACCAACAAACCTACACATATGTTTCCAACGAAAATGAATACACGCTTTATTAAAACGAACTTTAAATATTTTTTTAAATTGAAGCATAGTTAATAGTTTTTAAATTAATTTTAACAGTCGTGGTAAGTGGAATAGTGTGCTGCGCGCACCGGATTTTTTTAGACATGTTAGAGGCAAACATGTACATAAAAGGAGTTTCAAATGAATATAAAATTTAGCTAACCAGTCGCTGTACAATCCATGAAGGGGTCAGCAAATACAGATCTTTGTAGCGTTAATCTGTAAACAAAGGCCGATAGATCACACTCAGGAGCCATGTCCCTTCCCCCCATTTATAAATAACCACTTTATAAAGACTGGATGTGCCCCAGAGGGTCTCCCTAACCCAGGTAACCAACGCCTTATTTTGTAAAGAATGAATATATCGGTCAGTCATTTCTTCTCGATTTACTTACTTTATTTAGACCCATGGCCTTTTTCATCTTTATGTAATTAATACAAAGATAAGGGGATAAACCTATTTAACAGATAGTTAAAAAAGAGAAACAGAAGAAATCTGAGGAATATTCTTGGTGGTCAGTGCTTATAAAACTTGCCTACGTAAGTTTGTACCTACATACAACGTAGGTAGATTTTATTATAATTTTTTTAATGTTTGTATTAGTAAAGGACAAGGTGTAAAAATACAGACAAATGTGTATTAATACCTAGAAAAGTACATAACATAACTTTTAAGGTGTCATTTATGTAAGGAATCTGTTATTATCGTGATAATGTGAAAAGTATTCGACTGGTGGCAAACGAGTGAACTAGCGTTTCCGTTGCGTTGACGTCATGCAAAGCATTCAGTAACCCCGTAGTTGCGTCTAGAGAAGGTTTACTTTAAAAAAAATAATATATAGAAAAAAAATTATAAAATGATTCCACACTTCACCTTGTATAATCTTTAGATACAGAACATTTGTCCATTATATTAGAGGGAAATAAAATAACATAAATACCTATCAAGATTGGATCTATTTTTAATACAAATAAATAGTTTGCACAGAGTCAATATAGGCATTGTAACACCATTACGAAAAAAGATAAAGTAGTTTTATCTGATCATAAACAAATAGTATCGATCAATCCACTTTTTTTTACCGACCAACAGCTCAAGGGACAGGGCCTCCACGTAGCCAGACCTAGGTTAAAAAGAGGAATAAAAAGAACGTAAAGGGCCTATCATTTTAGGAAATTGCAGGTTACTATCGATTTTCGAAGGGGGAGATATCGATCTTGAAGGTAATGATGATGAACCAATTATTTTGAAAGAGGAGGGGCTTTAGAGAGGAGGAGCAATGTGATGTGAAAATTGCAGGCAATCATGGCTCTAACCAAAATGTCTTTCCTTTTATTCCGGAATCAAAGAAATTCTTCCGACATGTTGAAATTTTGAGAATTTTCCACGATTTAAAGTAATCAATGTCAATAGGATTTAATCTTATGAGAATACGAGGAACATTTTACAAGTATCGAAAGTACACAGTCATCTTATGGTGAAGTATTATTAAAACCCATAAAGGGGTCTGGGGTTTAATACTTCGTTTAAAGTAATATTTCTTAGCCAATGGTTGAGCTTAGTGACTTGTTTAAGAGTGTTCAACCACTAGGTGTTAGAAAGGACCAACACTTTATGGAGCTACTGACTTTCTGCTTCGAACCTAATCGAATCCAGGTCCGAGTGAAGTGAATATAAAGTTGATCAAATAAGTAAAAAAATATTGAGGATCTCCCCTATATATATAAAATGATAACGCGATTTTAGTTTCCGCTAACTCCTTCAAAACCTAAAGACGGATTTTGATACGGTTTTCATCATCATTTAGGACATTGCTTCCTGAAGGTTCCTCACAACTAATCGAATCTACAAAATTAATGGTACTTTAGAGGGATAAAATTTAAGTTATCAGAATCTGATGTTTGAGAAAATCGTAAAAAAGTGCGTGTAAAAAAAGTGCAAAAGTTGCATTTCTGGTTAGCCGATTTTGATGAAAAAGTTAATGTATCATCTCAAGCATAGACGCTCTTAAAATATGAAATTTCACTCGTATTAGCGCTAGACTTACCACATACATACACACACAGAGCATTTTGTGGGTCTAGATTATTTGGACTCAGGGGACCGTAAAACGTGTATCCCATCGAAAATGAAATTCAAAAATTTTCATTTCATTAGATCGCAATACTTTTCCTAACTATATATTCCTTATATAGGTAAGTGAAAGTAAAAAAGCCTCATACCTGAATTCTACCCAAGCTCAACGAACTTAGCAGTTGAAACATAAAGAGACGCCTATTTCTTAAGTCTCCTTACCAAAGGAACTAAATATTTCTCGGGCGCACAGTAAGTTATATGCGTTACGAGATTAAGCAATAACACAACAACTTGGAATTAATTTTCAATTCCGCCCTATTTCCTCAGAGCCGAGGGGACTCAGTAACTCCTGGGACATTATCCTTTTAAATATCCGGCGACAGGGCCACCCTAATCCCCCTCCTTTCTTCACTTAGTTAATTACTCTACAAGTAATGAGCCCTGAAAGTAAAACAAACAAAAAAGGCAGCAAACGAGTCGCTGGTCGCCGATACCGCACACGATGACTCCTAATCTAAGGCAATTACACCCAGGATATGGTGATTAAATAGACGACCAGAGGGCGATGTCAAGATGGATAAAATAGAGCGAGGCTGAACTCCGTCGCCTTCTAAATATAATAGAGGTAAGCATGTGTATAAAAAAAAAAAAAAGAAAAAAAAGCTGCATATATTGCACTATGGTTTATTAATTCCAAATGTTTCATTTTAAGCCCCATATATTACCTCTTTTTTTTCTTAATTATTATCCTATTCTTCGACGATAATCCCGCTTTACCTTAAGCATAAATATTTAAAGTTCGGATACGTTATTAAAAACTAATTTTTTTTTATTTCAAGATGAAAAGAAATACTCTCAACCAGCGATGTGATCACTAAACTTCTTTCTTTATATTTTTTTATTACCCCGGACATATTAATTGTTAATTGTAAAAAGAACTCTGTGATTCTCTTCCTCTACATACTTTCTCACAATCTAGGCATTCCTCACCGACAACTAATCTATACTAATATTATAAAGCTGGAGAGTTTGTTTGTTTGTTTGAACGCGCTAATCTCAGAAACTACTGTTCAAAATGAAAATTCTTTTTGTGTTGGATAGTCCATTTATCGAGGAAGGCTATAGGCTATATAACATCACGCTGCGACCAATAGGACCGAAGAATCAGTGGAAAATATGGGAAAAAACAGGAAAAATTGACCTCGAATCCCAACGATTCCAAATGATTTACCTTTTAATTTTAAAATAATTCAATTTCCCGTTAATTTATCTTTTGCCATAACAATTAATAAATCACATGGGCAAGCATTTAAACACGTAGGAATCGATTTACGTCAAGATCGGGTCGAGGAGAAAATCAGTATGTTCTTCTGCCACAAGAAAATAAAACCAAAAATATTATTTAAGCAGAAATACTTTAAAATATTGGGTCGTCCGAAAAGTTGGTAGAGGTTTTTAAAATAAAATTTACCTTCTGTTTTTTCTACTAAAATGATTCACGAGGCTAATGTTTATTTATATGCCTTTAATCTCATGGAATTAACTATATTTACACGCTGAATTCGTCTTTATGAAGGATCAGTAGAGCAGTTTATTGCAATCCAACATGAGTGACGATTCAGTTCATTTTCGAAATAATATGCTGTTCTTTTTTAAAAGAGGGAAAAACGTAGCCCTAACTGCAAGAAAGATTCGTTCCGAGTATGGAGCGATTCAATTGCTGACAGCACGGTTCACAAGTGGTTTTCTCGGTTTAGAGGGTCTTCAATTTGGAAGACCAACCCCATTTTTGTAGATTAAATAAACAAATTTTAAGCTGTCCAATTCTAATTGTTGTCCAATTTTTTTACGAACTTTCCGGACAACCCTATATATTATTTTAAAAACGTCTTAATAGCGATCATAATAACTGAAATTTATTATATATATCATAATATGGTATATATTATATATCATAATAACTGAAACAGACAAAGTCGCGCGAAACAGCTAGTTTATTATACGCTACAAATTATTACACAAAGGGTTTATCATTTCCAAATAATGATATTGGGGTATAACTGTTATAAATATATAAATATAAGCAATTAACTAATATGAAAAGCAATAAATAGTTCGAGGGAAATGGCCTATAACCACTGCTAATTTCAAAACGCTATATCTCTGCTAGTTCTAAACAAATTTCAATTATTATTATTTAGTAAGAAATGTAAGTATTAAGTTTAAATAATTAGGTTCAATGCTGCCTTGGACGAGGAAGAAGAAATAAGCACAGGATAATGACAGCAAATTGTTCCTATTTCAGCTTATCCAAACTTTTTAAAAGTAGACTGTTCAGTCGAACAACCAAGATTAGACTGTATAGAACGCTCGTCCGAACCTTGCTAACATATGCATCTGAAACCTGGACTTTGAGCAAAGTATCAGCTGACCGCATTGACAGGTTCGAAAGAAAGATTCTTAGGCGTATTTACGGACCTGTAAAGGAGAATGGTGAGTATCGACTTAAAAAAAACAACAGAGAGCTGTACACAATTTATGATGAACTGAGTGTTTCCCAGTTTGTAAGGGTACAGCGGATTAGGTGGTTGGGCCACATCATCAGAATGGATGAAGAAAGGACAGTGATAAAACTGTATTATGGAAAGCCCGACGGAAGAAGGCTTCGTGGAAGACCGAAGGGGAGGTGGAAGGACAGCGTCTCCGAGGATCTGAAGAAAGGTGGGAGGGAGTACCAGTGAGGCGTTCTGCCGACCTAGAGGTCTGCGGAAGAACAATTGAGTTGGCCAGGGACTATAGTTATGCGTCTTTCGCGCCGATGATGAATGAATATCTCTGCTAGTTCTAAACAAATGTCAATTATTATTTTTTATTTAGTAAGAAATTTAAGTCTCGATGAAACAGCACTAAGAGAACTTTTTTTTGGTATTAATTTATTTACTATTATTAAAAACGGTTATTCGTATATATAGGCAAGATTTTATTTTTTTCATTTACCCTTTTTTTGTTTTTCGCGCTTTACTGATTCTAAAACTCTATACAAGTTTTTTCTATCTTCAAAAAAAAAAAGAATAATAACTGAGTTATGGATGTATTTATATGTAAAATTTCATTTTTATCTTTTCTTTTTTTATACTATTTATAATTATTGAGGCATTATGTTAATAGCATAATAACATAGCATTTTCTTAAATGGTCCATGAGAGATAAAGGAGAAATATAAGCTGTATAGAGAGGGAGTGAAGGAGACAAGGCTTTAAATAAATAAATATAAGCCGATAGTTCAGGAGGAAATAAAGTCTCACTTAAAGACAGGAAACACGTGTGATAATTAAGTAGCTAAACTACTAAGTTCGAAGCTTCTCTCTGCTGTAAGGTTTTAATGACGTATAATAACGTTTGCCCGTTTTAATGACTAAATAAATATCAAAAAACTTAAAAGAATCATTGAAATCGTTTGAGAAATAACAGAGACATAGCGTTTTGAATTTAGCAGTGGTGATGTAATTTTCTTTTGAATTATTTATTTTTTTCATATTACTTAATTGCCTATCTACAGCTAAATAAACAGTTATACCCTAATATTGTTATTTAGAAATAATAAACCATTGTATAATAATTTGCAGAGTTTTTAAACATGTCAAAGTTCAGAAACAGGAGCCACAATATGACTAATGACCATAGACAGGTCATTTTCTCCCGAAAATAGATTTTTATAATTAAACGTGAAACATCTATAATTATTCATCGCTAAACCACGGCACTTGACAATATGAATCAATCAAGTGGTCATAATTTTAGGTTCAGTATCGGGCACTCGACAAAACAGTCATCTGTAATTAGTCACGTTCTCTATAGACCATTGCCTCATCAACTATGTATGAATTTATTTTATCATTATTTTAATTAGCGATATGTTAATCGAGTTAAAAAGAATTAATTAAAGTTATGATTATTAATTTATACTTAAAAAAAAAAACAACCAAGGTTAGCAGGTCATCATCCTAATTCTGTTTTTTCAGCCGTGGGGTGACCCTGAAATAGGGAGACCCTTCTTGGGCACACCCACTATCTATAAAGTGAGTATTTAAAATTTAGAGAAAAACTGGAGGATGAGCGCGATCTTGGAGTTATCACCTCATTGCAAGGCCGTCGGTCTAGAAACAGTACTTATATATACGCACTGAACCAAAAACCCAAAATGGGATGTAGTGCTACAGGTATTTTACACACACACTATAAAGCAATATAGCAATGGAACATGTATAATGAAAGAGGAATTTAACGATACCTAAAATCACAAAATAATTATTCAAAATATATTAAAATGTTTTTTATACTGATCTACTGGGAAAATTCAGGTTTCTTTACGTCAACTAAAATTATTGTTGGTGGAAAAACTATTATATACTAGTAGGTTAGTTATATTAAATTTAATTCGAAATGAAAGTTACTAAATCCTGTATTTATTAAAGAAAAATAAAATAATAAAAAATGTAATTCTATTTCGTGAAGAATATCCAATAGAATAATTACATTTATAACTTGAAAATGTTCAAATAATTCCATTCAAATTTTAAATAACGTTTTCTTGTGGTTATCTATTATTTTTTACATAAAATAAAACAAAAATTAACGAGGATAGAGATTATTTTCAGAAAAAAATCTAGTGCGGTAAACACATGACTTCCCTTACCTCTGCCGTAAAATTAAATTTAAAAAATATTAAATTAACCTAAAGTTGAAAAAAATCCACAGGAAACATATGATATAAATTAAACAATATAAAATTGTTACATATAATAATCAGAGTCAAGTTTATGTCCTGTTCGTTACTTTACTCTACCTCTTACAACTTTTGGCATATAAGATAATATTTTTTTCTAAAATATATAGCTTTCCGACGGTTAATTATATATCTATGTTACTGTTCATATGTTCCAAAACACAAAAAAAGATTCCATAAACAAATATTTTTGACCTTTTCTTCTTTATTTGGATATCGAATCGATTCAACATAAATATTTACTCATTTTTTATCAATACTAACAAGATGATATGGGTAATTTGTTTGAACCTTAAACACATGACATTTTGGGCGTATAGTTGTCTTACATACGTTACACAAACGTTTTCGTGCGACTTAATTATTTGGACACAGGGAGCTTCTATGACGAGT
Organism: Piezodorus guildinii; assembly: GCA_023052935.1. NCBI lineage: Eukaryota > Metazoa > Arthropoda > Insecta > Hemiptera > Pentatomidae > Piezodorus > Piezodorus guildinii. The sequence goes on along the minus strand of CM041297.1, from coordinate 39,066,393 downwards.
ATTTTACTTAAAAACTGGAATTCTAAAATTTTCAAAATCGCAATACTTTCCTGTGCTATATATTTCATAAATAGGTATGTGAAAGTAAAAATAAACTAAAAATGAGCAACATAATTTGTATATGAGGATTAAATTAACTTCTTAAGCAAAAAGTTATAAATATTTATTGATTCCAGCACTGATTATTTAAAATCAGCGTATCACTTTAGCAACGCAGATTTCTAAAATCTGATCCAGCCGTTGAACCGTGAGTTAGAAAGTGCGGGGGAAAAAAAAACACCAGACGCTTAGTCATCGTTACCGATATGGTATTCCTTCAAAATTTAGCAATGTTATCACATAAATTATATGATAATTATATATTTCTCCATTCCATATCATTACATTCGTTATTTACTACCATTTACATCATAAGATTATTAAAAAAAAAATTAATCACCAGACCAACTAGTAATCGAGTACCTGATTTAAATTCCCGTTAATGACATAAAATGTGCAAAATTAAAGGTACGTTAGATCTTACTTATTCCTGTTGAACAGATCCGGTGCTTAGGACTAAACCTAGACAAACGCCTCATACTAGACTGAAACGACAGGAAACTGCTCGTAGATACCGATTACTAGAACACTTACTCGACAAACGCTCAAAACTTTCTATTTCCTACAAAAAAACTCATTTATATAACCATTATAAGCCCTATTTGGACCTACGGCATTGAGTTATGGGGGCCCACTAAACCATCAAGTTCCTCTCGCATCCAATCCCTGCAATTCAAGATCCTTCGAAAAATCCTTAATGGTCCTTACTTTGTTACAAATAAAATTATCCATAAATACCTAAATATCCCTTTAGTTGAAGAATTGGCCTGATCCAGATATACATCCTCCATTCCAAACTTCCTGCCCACTCAAACCCGCTTATCCGTGACCTCTCCTCAACATCTATTCCTGACAATCCACCGAGGCGACTTAAAAGAAGATGGCCAAGAGATCTCTTACCATAAATTGGTCATTGGAGTTCTACCAATGGGTAGTTTCTTCACAGGGCAATCATGTGTCTTAATCTCAAATCTGTTCCATTTACTTATTGTATTTAATAAATACAGTTGTAAATTTCTTTGAATAAAAAAAAAAAAAAAGTACGTTAGAGTAAGAAATTTTAAGAAATCTGCAATTAAGCCCGGTCAGACTTAGGGACTAAGGGACCCTAAAATGTTTATTTCATATAAATGTGTATTTCACTATATATGGAGTAAATAACGGTTCAATTGGTAAAAAAGGGTTGAATAGTTAAGAGAGTCAAAGGGCTTTGGTGAAATCTAAGAGAATAGTACGGTCAATAGAGATAGAATTTAATAACATTTGACACCTTTTTCATAAAAACTTTTTTTAAATGCAATAGTAGGAGTGGGGGTAAAATTAAGAAAAATGCATTTTTTTTTTTTGCGATTCTCCACAGGATTACCGGTTAGTGAAAGTTTTTCGTTTTTAATGATACTCAAAGCATTTTTTTAAATCACAAAAATGAATGTATACTATGGAAACGGCTCGTATATAATTTAACCACCCATATTTATGAAAACTGGAATTCGAAAATTTTCAGGCAATACTTTCCCTTACTATATATTTTATAAATAGATAGGTGAAAGTAACATTTCTCACCATATAGACTTTTTTTTTTTTAGAATTATGAAAAAATGTATCGCCTCGAAATCGGTCTAATGAATAATAAACTTTAAAAAAATAAATAAATTAATAGATTGAATATTCAATAATATTCAGAAAAGATTACTGCATTCAGAGGCAGCGGTAGCCATCTTCTAATTTTTCCATTGTTCCATAGCTAGAACAAAGAGGAAACGAACAAATAAAAAAAATAAAAGTAAAAGAAAAAAACACTATTAAATAGGCTTTAGGAAGGGATAGCCTAGGGTAAAATAAGCCTTTGTGAGGGAGTGACTCAATTAAGAGAACAAGTAGAGACAATAAGAAGGCTAGGTTAGTCAGCGCTCCAAGTCCCTTGTTTTGTTCTAGTCTCTCTTAGTTTTTATAGTTTTCTCTTTTACAACTTAGAGCGAATTAGAAAGAATAAAATTACTTTTAGATATAATCTCAGTGATTTATTAGAAAAGTGTTAAGAAAAAAAACAAACAAATAATAAGCATACTTCTTTTGAACTTTCATTTGTATGAAGAAAGGATTTTTTTTTTTTTTTTTTTTTTTAAACAAACCAACATAATGAACAAATAAAAAAATTGAGATTCACAAATAAAGTTTCTATTATATTCGCCAACGTTTCGGCCTAAACTGAGTAATCATCAAGACAAATGAGTTCCATGAGAACACTAGATTTCTTTCTGTTCTTTTTCTCGTCTCGAGTTTTTTTCCCCACTCACACCGAAGTACCCGTAAGCTTAGACAAAACGTTAGAAAATACAATAAAACTCAACTATTTTATGATTAAAAAAAAAATACCACTGTGGCCATTTTCTTATCTTCTTATATATTGTATATTCTCTATCTTTCTTTTAAATTTCTCACACAAAGCTAAGTAAATAATAATATAATGTATTGGAACCTATTGTTTGTAACTAATCATACAGTGATCCACAACAGGCCAGACATCGTTCTAATTGACGATGGTAAGAAAACAGCAGAGTTAATTTAAATAGCTTTCCCTAATGATGGCAACATTGCAAAGCAGAAAAGAATCTGAAGTATCAAGCTTTAGCAACTGAGCTAAAAGATATCTAGAAAAGATGTCCAAATAAGAGTAAGGTAAAAAAATGTTTGCTGTATTAGATCTCACATTAACAAACATCTAAACCAAAAGAAAAGCACTTTTCAAAAAAGCGGACATATAGTAAGGTAGTTGTAACAACCCCTAGATTCTTAAAGGTTTAATTAATACTTGGTAAGCAAGTCTTTTTCAGGACCAACGTTATTTTAAGGGAGTTGACAGGCCAGGATATACCCACTCTCAATGGAAATTTTCGTATTTAACCCACCGAAAGAAAATACGGTGCACAATTTAAATATGCTGTTTTTTTCAATCTGGTATGCCTGAGTGCCAAAATGAAGTTAATATTTAAGCCATATTATAATGATTTTCGATATTTTTATTCATTAACTTATTTATTTTAAAGATCCAGGAGATGATAGGAACTTAAGATTCTATTAGCTACCCTTATTCTTAGGAGATGAAAATAATTAAATTATAAAATGCGTCTGATTCTCCATTCTCGTGCAAATGAAAAACGCTACAAACTACACCAGAATTAAGACAGAAAACAATTTTGGGGTAAACATAAGTAACAATATAAATGTCGATTAAAATAAAAAATAATTTCATCATATTAGTATGGAATTCAGGAACACAAGATGAAATAAAATAACATAAAAATATGTTCACGATAAGTACAGAAATAAGCGAGAGTTGATTTTTAACAACTCGTATTTTCTAAGCAATTAATTAACTATCACTTAAATAAACCCAATAACACAGAGTTATCATGCCCATAACTCATGACTCTCAAAGAAGGGAATTAAAATGAAAAATTGAAGGGATTCAACCGAAAAGAAGCTGAAATATTTATAAGCCATTGGACGGCCACAAAAGGCCATTTGTTATTCAATTGGCACAATTTGCATGCTGAAGTATTTCTGTTGCGGTTTCAATATTTATCCTCCAAGCCGGAACTTTGATCTTAACAGCAGCTACAAGTTTAAAAAGTCTCTTGAAGAGTAGCTCTCTATCTAATTTCGGATGGTATCGTTAAAGGAGCATTCGTCGATTACATTCTGAGGATTAACTGTTTCAGATAAGGAAACATTTTAAGATTCTCGTTTTCAAGTCCACAAACGGAACATCTAATGGAAGTGACAGGCATCTTATTTCTTAAGTTCCATTACATGGTTTAAAAAATGTGCAGTTGTTTATTAATAACAATTAGAACGGACAATTACTAGACCACAACTGCTAGATGCAGTAATAAGGAAATCAGAGGAAAAACAAGATTCGTGAGTAAAACAGATGGAAAAGAGAAGATGTGCAAGCAAACCAGAACTCTGTCGACCAAGAAACAGTACGAGTAGAATCAGTTAGTGGTCTATGTTAGACTCTTATATAATAATAACAAAAGGCCTACCGAGCCCCAAGGCTCGATGCCGATACCAAAAACTGTCTACACAAAACTGTCGTCAATGTTCACCGTTAAGTCTAAGCCCCCGAGATCAGCCTTAACGCAATCTTCCCATCGACGCTTCAGGGAGTACCAACTTTCTCGGAATTCGTTCCTCGCCGAGCCCAACAATATGTTTGTTTATTTATTTAACGTCACTATATGCTACTATGGCTAATCAGACGATGGTACAGTGGGAGTCATAAATTTTGCCAATCCAGGTTTTATTAGGGTAGGGATCTTTAACGAGTACCTGACATCGCACAGGCGCGGGACCATCTTTTAACGTCCCCTCCGAAGGACGGCATAAATAAGGTTTTTTTACTCCCATTAAAAAATCCTAGGACCACCTGCGGGTTTGAACCTGTGACCTTTGGCATAGCAGGCTGTTATGCTAGCCACCCAGCTATAAGTGATCCCTTAATTTTACTCGCCCATTTGAGCCTCCGCGATGCTATCAACTCAATTATATTCACAGGGTATAAGCTCCGCGATTCCGTGCTGTGCAACCTTCTAAACTCCCCAGTGGCCTCATCTCTCTTCGGACCAAATATTTTACGCAGTACCTTGATTTCGAAAACGTTGACCGTTGTTCATGCTTCAAAGTAAGCGGCCCGGTTTCACATACGTAAAGAACCGTCGAAAGAATAATAGTTTTATAAATTCTAACCTTTAAGTTTTTAGACAGAATTCGCGAGCTAAGTAATTAGCAACTGAATAATAACACGCATTTCCCGCCTTTAACCGAGACTTTATTTCCTCCTATATTTAACTTTTTTCTCGTTATCATTGCACTTAAATACTTAAATTCCTCAACGCGTTCAAAAGTATGACCTCATATATCAAACTCTTATATAATTTGTAAAATTGAAAAGGTCGGCTCCGTATTAGATGGTATAAAAATGCTTTTTATCTTAATCAATTGTAATATGCTGAAAGAAAAAAAAAAACGTTTATTTATCCGAAACTTTGAACTATTTTTAAAAAGAATAATTTTTACGGGAAATGATTTCAATCCAGACTTACAGGTAAACAGGATATTCTCAAATACAAAAGAAAGAATGAGTGAAAAAAAACAGAAAAAATAGAGAAATTACAATTATTCAAACAGCTCATTAGTATGGACTCTTCACCCCGAAGTTCATTTCCGTAGTTTCACCGTAGTGGTGTTCAGTAAACCCTCCTGCTATCTCCGCACATAAATTACACTAAACTCTTCTGACAAAATACCCCTCGAGGCCTTTGGGGCAAGTTGGGGTGTGGCCAACGCAGCCACTTCCCAAAAATCGTTGGGCTCTTATCACCGACCACCCACCCGCTTGTACTATTAAGGGTGCTCAGTAATCATTGTTTAAAAAATTACGGACAATTAATTTTTATGGCATAGTCAGAAAAATATAAACTTTTTTCACTATTAACGTAATTTAATTTTTAAAAATCTGGTGCGGGCAACACACGACTTTTATTAACCTTGGTTGTTAAAATCAATTTAATAGATTACTCAACAAATAGAGTTCAAGAAGGTTTTAAGAAATATATTAAGTTTCGTTGGAAACATATGTTTGAGATTAAATATTATAATAATACTAGCTGACCCGACAGACGACGTCCTGTCTGCGATTCATTTATGTGTGTGTTTATATATATAAAGTGATTATTATTACCTTGGAATAATAAGGCACGTTTGGAGGATGGAAGGAAACAGAATGGTTAAAAAATTAGCCCACGAACTGTTTGAAATGAAAACGGCTATAACCTGAGACGAAATAACCAACAGAAAAATATTTGGAGAAAAAGTCATGAAGGGTTGTTTCCAAGTCGAGGGTAAGAACGAGAACTAAATGGACGGAAGAACGAATACAGCGTTTTTCTGAACAGGTGAAGGCTTCTTGGGGGAGAAGAACAAATAAGAAGTTGAAATGTGCTTCAAATTAGTTTACCATCGTGATCTCCAAATGGTCTAATCGAATAATAATAATACTTTAGAATATTTATTAAAAAAAATCTGGTGCGGGCAACACACGACTTTCACTTACCTCCATTTTTAAAATCAATGAAAGAATTTTCAAATACAGTTAGAGTTTAAAATACGTGAAATTATTAAGGAATTAATCAAATTGAATTTATTTACAAACATGTGTTTTATTAATAAATCAATTATATTATTATCTTAAATAATCAGTAAGTTTTATCTTCTTTTCATCACTCTCCAATAACTTTTTAAAAGCTTGTGTATGAGATATTTTTTCTAAAATCTTTAGCTTTCCAACGGTATGTCATACATGTATATTACTGCTCTTATGTTCAAAAACGAAAAATTGCATTAAAAAAATATTTTTTCTGTTTTCTCCTTTAGTTGGGTATCGAATTTATTCAATTTATATATTTACCAGTTTTTCATCAGCGTTAACAAGATAATCTAGTTATTATTATTGAATCTACAAAATTAAAGGTACTTTAGGGGAAGAAAATTTAAAATATCAGCATTTAAGCCCTGTCAGACCATTTTTATCTAAATAAAACCTACATGATATTAAAGCCCATTAAATTTTACATCGATATAGCGAGTTTAATCAAAATCGTCGGAACCGTTTTTGAGAAAATCGAAAAAAGGTGCAAAATGCATGGTATAAAGTGCCTCTTCTGGTAGGCTCATTTTGATGAAAAAAGTTTTGTCACGTCTGGGCGTATAGTTGTCTTAAATATGAAATTTCAGTTTCATAGGACTTACCGTTTCCGCCCGGGAGCTACCAACACACGACACACAGACAACACACACACACACACACACACACACAAGACCTTTTTGCGGGACTTGGTTATTTGGACTCAGGGGACCCTAAAACGTGTATTTCCGTTGAAAACTGGAATTCGAAAATTTTCACGATCGCAATACTTCCCCTTACTATATATAGTAAGTGAAAGTAAAAATATCTAGCAAAGTAACTTTTAATATTTTTAATTAGCGAAATTAAAAGAATTAGCGCAATCGGTCAAGCTGTTCATGTGTGATGCGATGACCAACGAAAAAGGAAATCCATTTTTACATAAGTAGATAAAGGTATTATTTAAAACAACAATTAGTTTTATCCGATTTTTATCACCCTCAAATTTATTTTACAACTTTTTGAATAATATAATAATACTTTTGTACATTTCTCTTTTTGTTTATTATAGAACTCCTTCAACTTGTATATTTAGGCTTTTTTTTATCAATGCTAACAAGATTATATGCTTTGCTTTTTTCGAAATGAAAAGAAAATTTAAACTATCGGAATTTAAGCCCTGTCAGACTATTTCAATCAGAATGAAATCTACATCATATTAAAGACCATGAAATTTTACATCAATATAGCGAGTATAATCAAAATCTTTGGAGCCGTTTTTGAGAAAATCGTAAAAAGGTGCAAAATACAAGGTATAAAGTGGATCTTTTGGTTAGCCGATATTGATGAAAAAGTGGCCGTTACATCTCAGGCGTATGGTTGTCTTTAATATGAACTTTCCGTTACGTAGACCTTTTAGTTTTCGTGTTGGACTTAATATACGGACCCACACAGCTTTTTTGCGATACTTAAGTACTTGGACTCAGAGGATCCTACAACGTGTATTTCCGTTGATAAATGGAATTCAAAAGTGTACACGATACTTTTCATCAATATATATTTCAGATGGTAAGTGAAAGTAAAATCAATTAAATCTTTTTAAACAATTTAAAATAATTATAATTGGATTAAGTCATAGAGATCCACTTGGCTGGCTACACCAAAGGTTCTAAAGCCTAATATGAAAGTGAGGTTTTATTGGTAAATGTGAGATATTAATAAGATTATCTTTGTATTTAATAATACATCAACAAGAATTTTGACAGCCAAGAATAAATGATAAGATTCTTCTCAAATAATAGCTAAATTTAAAACGGAACGGTGTTTGCCATAGGGCATGTAATTAATAAAGCAAAAAATAAAAAGTTAATTACTGGAAAGCATCAAACAAGGACTTTTAATTCGAGGAAAAAATCCCCGAGAAATATTTTAATAACTTAAAGGAATTATCAGGAGGAATTCCCTTAATTAAGCTGAGGACATTACATAGTTAAACTCAAGAGCTCGAGTGTTTAAACTTAAAGAAGAGTGATTAGTGACTTCCCCTGCTAATTAGCGCATTATTATTCATAAAATTACCTAACTATATACTGTATAAATATTAAATCCCGCTTTACTCCTTCAATTAAAATTTTAATTACTTTTTTAGAGATATAATCCTCGCTTTGTAAGACAGCCATTGTTTTTTCAATTATCTTTCTTCCTCTCATTTTTGCACGTCATTCACCAAAGCGATACTTTCCTACATGATTCGTTTCTTTGATCCTTAAAGCATGATATATTGTTATAATTATTTTTATTATTATTATTCCGTAAGTGGTAGGTTGTCATATGAACTTGGCAGCTAAAAGATACCTCAATCCCAATCAAGTTCTATAACCATCCTACTAGGTTGAGGAATGACTAGCTTCTCCACTCATGCCCTGCTGAGTGTAGAATGTAATAGAATGGAGAAAAAAAATTATTCTGGGACAGGGTCCCTCCTTAAGAACAATTGAAATGTACAATTAAGATATACGATGTGTCTGCAAAAATATTAAAGGATTATAATTAATTTTTATTCACAATGACATCGATCGACAAGGACTAAAGTATACAATAAAATAATAGGGTAAAATAAATAAATAAATAAGATTAAAGTGTTGAACAAAATAATAAATTTTCTTTATGAATTGATATTTGATTTGAAATATCAGGTTTGTAGAGCGTCTGTTTGGGACGACAGTAGGTACTGGAACAGCTGGGCTTGAATGATGGTAGGGAAGAAGCATGGCGGATATGAGTAGGTAGGAAATTCCAGAGGGCAGTAGAGCTGACAAAGAAGGAATGATCAAAAGTTTTTGTTCTATGGGTTGGAATGTAAAGGTCAGAATGGGCGATCTTGTTTCGAGGGAGTGGATTGACGATTTAAATTGAAGAAGTCAGAGGATATACGGAGGTAGCTGGGAGTGGATGGTTTGGTAAAGGTATGATCCTAGGAAATATTTCCTACGGATGGAGAAAAGGAACCACTTTAACTTGCTGTATAAGTATATGTGGCTCTACCGTCATCACTCGGGCAACACTTAATCAACATCGTTACAGCCGTTTTAAAGTAAATCGTAAAAAGGTGCAAAATGAATGGTATAAAGTGGCTCTTCTACCGCACTTCTGGACGGCCGTATAGATTTCCTAAATATGAAATTTCAGTTTCGTACGACTTTTCGTTTTCGTTCTAGACACCACACACACACAAATGCTCACTGGACATGGCTGCTTCAGAGCCTACCAATTACGGTTTAAGTTGGACAATACAGCAGAATGTCAAGATGCTCAACAATAGATGAGACAGTAGAACACGTATTCTTCTGATGTCCTCGCTTTCAAGTAGAGAGGGAAGAATTTCAAGAAATATGCAGATCAGAAGCTACACCTGACATCGTCAACCTCATGCTACTTTCTCAGGAGATCTGGATGGCGGGCCAACGTCTGGCTGCGAACGTCATCAAGAAATTGAGAATGGAAGAGACGGAGAGGCGTGCCTAGAAATATAGGGTAAGGCGCCTAACAACGAGGCGGCACACAGCCACTCTCCTCCACGAAGTAATGCCTAAAGGTGGTCCCGTGGAGGGTGAGAAACAGGTGTAGGGAGGTTGGTTTTAGTGGGTTGAAATCCCACACACGGGTAGGTACGGGCCTCTTTTGAAGATTTCCACCTACCCTCGTAAAAAAAAAAAAAAAAAAAAAAAAAAAAAAAAAAAAAAAAAAAAAAAAAAAAAAAAAAAAAAAAAAAAAAAAAAAAAACCACAGAAACACAGGTCTTGGTTATTTGGCCCTAAGTCCCTAAGAATCGTATTTCCGTTGAAAACTGAAATTCGAATATTTTCAAGATCGCAATACTTTCCCTTACTATATATTTCATATATAGGTAATTGGAAGTAAAAAGATACCTAAAAATATTAAGGATGAAACACTACACTATTCTAACATAACATGTTTAATAAACTTCAACTAAGGTCACAACCATATCGGAGAATACCAGAAGAAAAATGAGAAGAAATTGGCTTAGGGATCTATACAATTACGTAAGTAAATCGACGCCTTGGAAGGAATGCTGTAAATTACAGTTTTTCCTCATGCCTATTAAGTCATATTCATTTTTTCTCCTGTTTCTTTGAATGAGTTATTACGTCAGAACGCATATTAATAGTTATTACTGCATGTAGCACGTGTGGATGGAGAAAAAAAAAAACAGCGCAAAAAAAAGCATGTTAAATGATTATGATTCGTTTATTTGTTAACCTTGTATTTATTTAATTTAAATGATATGTTCTTATATACAGTTCATTATTAAAATTTTTCAATGTAATTTGAATTTACCATTGTTTATTCTTTAAATAATGTATAATGTATGATTTTATAGCATTATTATTATTGTCCATTTGAGAAAATTAGTAATATATCTGAATACAAATCGCCTAAATTATAAAAAAAATAAACATGAAGTTCAGAACAATCTTTTTCAAAGTCTAAATAACCAAGTCCCGCAAAAAGTTCGGTGTGCGTGTTTGTGTGTATGTGTGTGGTACGTTTGCACGAAAACGATACGTCTTACGAACCTAAAATTTCATATTTAAGAAAAGTACGCCCGAGATATCACAGCAACGTTTTCATCAAAATCAGCCAACCAAAAGAGCCACCTTATACCATCCATTTTGGACTTTTTTTACAATTTTTTCAAAAACGACTCTAACGATTTTGATTGAACTCACTATTTGGATGTAAAATTTTATAGAATGCCGATATTTTAAATTTTCTTCTTTTAAAGTTCCTTTAATTTTGCGGCCTAAAAATATTATGAATATTATCTTGTTATTGATAAATAACGGCTAAATATATAAGTTGAACGAAATTGATAGATATCTTAACGGAAAAAAGAGCAAAATATTTTTTAAATGTGATTTTGGGTATTTTCAACAGAAGAACAGTAACATAGGTGTATAATATACCGTTGGAAAACTATAAATTTTATATAAAAATATTATCTTATATAAAAAGCTATAAAACGTAATGCAGAAAGACGAAAAGGATATTAATTTATGCGATTATTGTAGACGACTATTTCTATTGCAAATATTATTTAATCTGAAGGACATATTTCCATCTAAATCAAGTTTTTATTTAATTCTGACTTAATTTACAAATTCTTAAAATGAATTTATTATTAGGTGAAAGGCATGTGCTGAGCGCTCATATATTATTTAATATAATAATAAAAATAATTCTACCAGAAAGTTAAGAACAAATTATCAAAAGTTAATATTGGGGACGAACAAACAGAGATATCGGATGAGGTAAATAGAGCAATAAAACAGGTATCCTATAGAAAGGACCTACCTATATTAATAGGCTATAGGGGAGTGTGCGACTCCAGAAAGCCCTATTTCCTCCAGTAACTTCCTCAGAGCCTTATTGGATCAGGCCCGATCCATCCGACACAACTCCCCTTACAGGTGTCTCATTTTCCTACACGGTTGGCAAATTTATACGATCCGTTACAGTTCAAATAACAGCTATAGAACATGATACGGTCCCATCTTAGACGAAATTCAAAACACATCGTGTATCCAGAATTTATAAAAATTAAATAGAGATCATCAAAAATCATTGGAACCTAAGATTTTTATATCAATCTCAATCACAATCTTAATTTTACATTAATAATCAGGAGATAATGAGTAGAACAAAAATCTAGTGCGGGCAACACTCGACTTTCACATACCTCGGCAAGTAAAATAAATTTAAGGACTATTAAATAAAGTTAAAGTTGAAAAAAGTTAATTTAAATAAAAAGTGTATTCACTTCAGAAACATATGATTTAGATTATAGCTTTTTCAATCAAATTCATAATTTTTTCAGTCAAATTCATAATTTTTTCAATCAAACTCATAATTTTTTCAGTCAATTTATAATTTTTTCAATCAAATTTATAATTTTTCCAGTCAATTTCATAATTTCTTGTACCAATTTTATACAGTTAATATATTGAGGTTTTGCTACCAAAAAATTAACATTTTTATTTAATCTTGTTGTTGTTTATCCATTTAACGTCACTTTATGTTACTGTGCTTAATCCGACGGTGCAGCGGGAGTCCTAAGTTTTTCCTATCCAGGCATAGGGAGGGATCTTTTACGAGTTCCAACTATTAAATCTTTTAAGAGTCATCTGTGGTGGACAAATATAGGACGATCTGCTGGTTTTAGACTTGCGACCATAAGCATAGAAGGCTATTATGCTAGCCACTACACCACAGGTGACCCTAAATGCATTCAACAAGGTGTCTGAATCTGCCGGGTTTGAACATGTTACCTTGTACATATTAATCTTTAACTCCTTGCTGAATGCATACACGGTCACCTGTGGAATAGTGGCTAGCATAACAGCCTCTTTTAAAGGACGAAATAACCAACGATTATTACTCCCTAAAAACAAACATCTTTAGCTTCTAACGGTATATTATACATCTATGGATGTTGTTCTTATGTTCAAAGATACAAAAATTTCATTTAAAAATATGTTTGCACTTTGCCTCCTTTAGTTGGTTATCAAATTCGTTCAACTTGCATATTAACACGTAATTTATCAATGGTAATAAGATTTCTTCTATTGTTCTAAATTCTTTGAAATCTATAAAATTAAAGATACTTTAGAGGAAGAAAATTAAAAATATCGGCATTTAAGTCCTGTCAGACTATTTCAATCAGAATGAAACCAACCTGACATAAAGGCCATTAAATTTTATATAGATATAGCGAATTTAATTAAAATAGCCACTTATAAGAAAATCGTAAAAAGCTGCAAAATGTATGGCATGAAGTGACTGTTCTGGGTAGCTGATTTTGATGAAAAAGTTTTGCTGTAACATCTAGGCGTATAGTTGTGTCAAATATGAAATTTCAGTTTTGTACGGATTTTAGTTTTTGCGCTGGACTTACTGCATACGGGTTATCATCCACTAACGGCGATTTTTATATGAGCTTTCTAAAAAAAAAAATTATAATATTAAAAAGTAAAAAATAGTAATATATATATATATATATATATATATATATATATATATTACTATTTTTTATTTTTTAATATTATAATTTTTATATATATATATATATATATATATATATATATATATATAGAGAGAGAGAGAGAGAGAGAGGAGAGATACGTCCACCAAAACTAATATATATATATATATATATATATATATATATATATATATATATATATATATTACTATTTTTTATTTTTTAATATTATAATTTTATATATATATATATATATATATATATATATTATATATATATATAGAGAGAGAGAGAGAGAGAGAGAGGAGAGATACGTCCACCAAAACTAAAACGGTCGACGACTTCTTGGAAACCCCAATTTCACTTACTTGTTCCTTAGTCAAACCCTGTTCAAAGGTCATCCACCTGTTAAGTCCCCTAACCTCAGCCATTCACTAAGTGCTCGTATAATGGGAGCTAGTATCGGCAAAATACATAATAGATTCCATGATCGGTCCAGTGAACCCAAATAGGCAGTAAATATTTGTAATATGTAACTGTCAGGGGATCTATAGCACGGCGGCTAACAGCGTTATATGGGAGTTAATCAATCACTAACGAGTCAGCAGCCGAGGCGGTATAAACAACCAGAATCGATTCTCAGCTTTAGAGAAAACATCACGCCATCCCTAAGACCCGCGCCACATTCTTGTAAATATCATTAGGTAGTAAATGACAACTCTGTAATACAGTTGTTGGAAAAAAAAAAAATTGGTAACGTATTGTGTTGGATTACTTAAAGAATTGCACCGATCATGCATACTTAGGAAGTGCCATTACGTTTAAGAAAAATATTTCCCTATCCCTTTATAAAAATGAAAATAAAATAAACTTTTAAAAAATTTAACGTCGAGCAAAGTTTGTTATTGGGTTATTTATTATTTATATCCTGATATTTCCTAAATACGGGCGAAAATATAAAAACGTCACTTAAACAACGACAGCGCCGGTTCCGATTCGAGCTGGATGTGTTAAAATCACTTTGTTGAGGAGAAGCAGAAAAAAATCAAGACCTTTCCACTATACTTTAAGTATGTGTTTTTGGCGTTAAACGCCTTAAACCCATGCTTGGATCCGTTTTTAATGCGAAAAGAGCCTTCTTGAACCAAGAAACCACGATAGCTTTGATCTAAACTTTTCGAAAATATCTCATTAATCGGGCTTTAGACTGATATAGAGTTAACACGGAAACAAAGTCCATAATTGCATGAATTACACCGGGTAAATACAATGCTGCTACTTGAGTGAACGTCGAAATATTTTTCTGGATAACATAACAATAATTATAAACAGGTATTATAAAATCAATAATGTTTCAAACCTAATTACTAATGAATTAGTTAATATTAATTTGCATAATACTGATAACATACCCATAAATGCCAGAGGAATAGAAGGATTGATTCGACTTACCTAGAAAAAAAAAAGTAAACAAAAATTAATTATTCTTAATGAATAAAGTATAATTAAAATAAAATAAAACTAATAAACACATATACTTAATTATTATACATTTTCTAAATCATCTAAGCCCAAATGGTTTCAATAGTGAGCACTGAGTGTCATTTTACCTTTATTATATATTACATGACGTAAGGGACGGATGATGATAAATACACATATTGCAAGGTACAGATAATTTAAGTCACAAGTATCATAATGAGCTTTAAATATGTTTATAAGTTTTAAGAGGGACATAAAAACGTAAGGCACTGATACTAAACTGTAGTTATATTTTATTGATAAAATCTTTTAATGTCTTTTAATCTTCAAATAAAAAAAAATCTTTGTTAAGCTGATCCCCCTAAATAAATCGGCTAAGTAAGCCTGAGATGATCTCTTTGGATTAACTTTTTCTTCAACCCCATTTGGCGCGTTCAACCCCGATAATCCTTCGTTACTCCCTTCTCTTTTCAACAACTTTTTAGTAACACATCTCCGCCTAATTTGTTTTATAAATGGAAAATTAAGTTTTACGTTAAGTTATATTGTAGAATTGTGAATAATATATATATATTCCTATTAACCCTCGAATTATTTACTATTTACCTACTACTAGGTATAAGAAGTAAACTTTAAAAAATTAATATTGGAGACATTTTAAGTATCTTTGATACAGCAATAATTATATATGACTAACAAAAAAATTAAAATTAAATTAGTTAAAAATTTAAAATAATAATAGTAAAACTCAGAAAATAGAAGGATTCACTCAAACTGCAGTAAATGAAAAAACTTTTTTTTTATTCTACGTTATTTTTTTAATTGTTCAACAGTAAGAGATTAAACAAGAATAAAATAGATAAAACAGGTCTTTATTCCCTTTATGATAACATTTTGCTCAATTATTATTTCTAGTTCTTGTATCATTGAGCTTTGAGAATTATAAGCTTCTGTCTAAACTGACAGATAACTTGTTCTGGTGAGGTAGATTTCTGTTTTTGCAATTTTATATATTTTAGTGAAATATTATTTTTATTTATTTATACACAGAATGGCTGCATGAGCCAAATATGTTTTGTGTTTTAATTTTTTTAAAGAGTCATTACGATTTCTAACAATAACAATGTAAGGGCACAGTCTCATAACATCTGTACCACTACAACCCATGAAGGGTCTTGGGATCAGTACATATAGAGATTCGTACTGTTTCTAGGCCAACGGCAGTGCAATGAGGTGATTAGGCCTTAATCACGCTCAGCCGCCAGGTTTTTCCCCAATTAATTTGGGTACCCACTTTATAGAGGCTGGGTCTGCCCCAGGAGGGTCTCCATACCCTAGGGTCGCCCCCGACTGAATTAACAGAATAAATAATATTTTCTGCCACAGCCGGGATTCGAACCCAGGACCCGGAGCACAGCAGACTAGTGCTCTATCCACTAGACCACGCCGCTCCCAGTCTCATAAAGAGTTAAATATTAGAAAACTATAATAAACGAATGAATATTTATCTTTATAATCAAATAAAAGTTAACGTTGCATCTTTTTTGCGTTGAGTCATCCTCAGAATATAATTGAAAAAAAAAATTGTCATTTGTAATTTAATACTTTATATAAGCCGATGAAACACTGAGCCCACGGACATAATAAAATAGAAAAGCATTTTTATTCTGGGAATAAGCCCCTAAAGAACAAGACATTTTTTCGCGTCAAGTAAAATGTGCAAGACAAAACAATAACATACATAACAATCAGAAATTATTTGCACAGAAATAAAAAAAATATGAACGAAATATACAAATAAATCTATATATTATTTATGAATAAATTTATGAAATGAAGTAACGATATGAACTTCTTTCGAGATTGTTAGACTGACGTTCAAAATTATCATTGACATAGAAATTATCTATTTATAAAGTACTGATAAAACCTGTTTGAACTTGTGACATCGAGTTACGGGGAACTGAAAAAAAGTCAAACATCAATCTTATTCAATCATTTCAATCAAAATTAGGAAAATTGTAAATGCCCCTTCCTTTTTATGTATCTAACGAGACACTACATTTTGACATGAAAATTCCATTCGGCATTGCAACTGCCACTGATCGCTACAATACAGTTCACGACAGACTGACCCTAAATTTAAACCAGCTGACACAGAACCTATCAACTGCCACAAACCCATATAATCCCCAGAAGACTATCGAGGCGCTGGCCAAGGGTCTTGATATAATGATAGTTAATTGTTTTTTTAATCAATCTTATAATATCTTGTGAAGTTTCGTACTTATATATCATTTGTTAGCATATTTGCTTATTGTATAAGCAGACAGAAAATCTCATTTTACTATATGAAATTCTATAAATAAATATTTTATTACGTTGAAAATTTATTTAGAACAACTACATCGATTGTTGAACATAACACAAATCACAAAATCGATATAGACTAGGACAGGTGTACGGGAAGGTTATAAGCGTGTTTTTTTAGTGTTTCGTTCCTAAGATAAAACATCATGAAACCGGTGTAAACAAGGCTACACAAACTCTCAATAATATACATATAATAACCAGTCAAAACAACAAAATACTAAATACTGACATAGCAAACTGGTACCCAAATTAAGACCCAATATCATCACGTCCAAACTTCAATTTAACACAAACTAAACTTAAGTAACAGCTATATGACGATGGATTACAAATTAATTTTACCTTTTGTATCCGTTTCAACTATCTGCAGGTTTTCATACAACGATAAAAATCAGTATAAGATGACATAGGCACTGGCACAACATTACAGTTAAAGGCGATTGAATTGTTATATGATTTCCTAGACATATGTTAAAATAAATTATTATTTTTAGAAATACGAAACGTGATTGACGGATAACCGGGAAATTGTTTTGGAACAGCAACATTCCTCTAGTAAACTAGCTAACGTAAGAGCTCACGATTCGCAATGGTTAGGTTAATGTTTTAAAAAGGATGGCTCAATACTAGTAAAAAAAAAAAAAACAACAAAGAAATATTTCGGAGGTGACACCCGATCTCCTAAGCCCAATGTTTGGAAAAGATGTGCACTAGAGAGGTTTCAACAGGTCGCTGAAATGTTAGCACACATGGACGATACAGATTGTCTCCAACAGAAATGGCAACTTCCGTCACTAGAGATTCGAAAAGGCAGATGATAGATTTAAATTTCGATGAAACTAAGTCAACAAGATAACATATGTCAAACCGTGGCATTAAATTGTTAATTGATTGATTTATTTGAGAAAAAATTAGTCAAATAAATCAATGAGTCCAACATAATCAATATCGATATTTTGATTTCTATCGAGATTCAAACGTTCAACAAGCTCTGTCGGTTTTTTTTTTCTTCTCCGATGAATGGATGGCATTGGCATACACCATACAGGCATTTTAAGCTCAACTTTAAAAAAACAACATATTTTTTTTTTAGTTTCTTTTCTTTTTTAATTTTTGTGGAAGTTTTCTTAATTGGAACATTCAATAAAGCACCCACTACCTTCCATTCATCATCCAATTACTTTATTTCCTAAGTCTTTTAACACCTTTTTTTTTTTCCATCTTAGTCGACGTTTCGGGGTTGTTTCCCCATTTTCAAGACTGAAACTATTTTTTATACTTACATTATTGAATAAAATTACATTGTTTAAATATTTTTCTTTGAAAAATGAAGCTTAGCAATTTGTCAAAACTATTTTAAACTAACTAATTTTAATTACCTTATTCCTTGCTTGTTGTGCTATAAGATGTAATGAATAATGAAAAATGTTGTAGCAAGGAATAAGGTAATTAAAATTAGTTAGTTTAAAATAGTTTTGACAAATTGCTAAGCTTCATTTTTCAAAGAAAAATATTTAAACAATGTAATTTTATTCAATAATGTAAGTATAAAAAATAGTTTCAGTCTTGAAAATGGGGAAACAACCCCGAAACGTCGACTAAGATGGAAAAAAAAAAGGTGTTAAAAGACTTAGGAAATAAAGTAATTGGATGATGAATGGAAGGTAGTGGGTGCTTTATTGAATGTTCCAACATATTTTTATACATTTTAAAAATTATGGAATGATACTAGCATGAAGTATCTTTTTAAAGACTGTGTAAGGTTAAATAAAGCCAAAATGATAACCTCCTGTTAGATGTTAGTTAAATACAGGTTTATTACTATACACAAAATCTGTACTTCCGTATGATCAAGTCCTTTCGATAGATAAGAGCTATTCAAAACCTATCTTGGTAAAACCTAATGAATGATTATACCATTGACCTGACAGATTCGTAGGCCGCAGATACCATATGGACTGTTAAGATGAGTATTCGAAGGTATTTTCGACACTATTTGCCCATGGTTTATTAATTGGACTTGACAGGTATACTTACCCCACCATTCCCACCGTCAAAAAAAGTTATTTGACGATGTGATAGTAAGGCTTTTCTGTTATGTAAGATGTAGACGGTTAAGAAGTTTATATTTAATTTACAATTATCGATCTATTTTTTCAATCTTTATGTATTACATAATATGTATTACAACTGTATTACATGATAAAACAAGAAAATAAGCTATAATAGAAAAGCCATGTAACAAACATGTAGATAAACTACTAATTGGCAGCACTCCAGTAGATGTTTTAAACCAGAAGGTTTCGCGGCCATCTCATTTTCAGACGTCTCGAACGATTATCAGAAACAAACCAGAAGCAAGGATTGGAGTCAAGTGACCTGGTTGGAGCCAAGTTAGCAACATAAGTCCATTTTGTTGGTTTTATCTAACACTAAAATATCCGGACGATTATGCAGCACTCTGTGGTCGGAGATAATTTGTTCATCCCCTAAAGTTTTACGTCTTTATTTTATAAGTTTTTCAGAGGTATACCGATAATAGAGTCTTTCTTCATCACCCAACAATCCTAGAGCTCTGCAGAAACCTTGGTGGTAAATTTTAGCAACATTATTATGTCTGATTAAATAGTCCGACCCTGCCAAAGTCTCACAACCATTTGTTACATGCTGAATAGATTTTAATTATTCTATAATTTATTATTATTATTATTTTAAGTTGCTACAGCACTTAAAGGTCGATTTCCCCAAGGATCAGGGGAGACTGTCAATACGGTGGCGATGGGAGGAGACAAGTTAGCGGAGAGACCGAAAACAATCCACCGTAATCCAATAGACTCGCTCTCAGGACGCCATTATGACGGAGTAACACCATTAGCCTTCCAATATGGCACGGCAGGAGTCTATCGTATGGGTGCTTCATTGGAAAATAATCTCGGCTAACCCGTTTACAAGGACACCTGCGCCAACATCCCATGGGATAAAGCCCTTGTTGTCCCCATCCACTTGTCTATGACCCACAACTCATCAGCAATCCCTCGTCCAAGCACTGTATTCTTTACATAATTAAATGCCTCTAATTAAACGTTAGGAATTGAAGTTGACCAGACTGCGTTTCGTTATGAAGGGATTTGCAATTTTAATTCCTCAAGTGTTCTCCACAGCGGATTTTATGATCCTAATAGGCAGTAAACCGAGCGGTTATGAGAATGGTCATGTTTTCGCATATTGAAACCGTTATCC
Source organism: Piezodorus guildinii (assembly GCA_023052935.1). Classification (NCBI taxonomy): domain Eukaryota; kingdom Metazoa; phylum Arthropoda; class Insecta; order Hemiptera; family Pentatomidae; genus Piezodorus; species Piezodorus guildinii. Next base: position 39,045,949 of record CM041297.1, on the reverse strand, counting down.
TAACAGGGGATTTAATTCGTTTATCAAAGGCTCCAGAAGGGAACTACAATTACGCATTTTTGACGAGCATGTAACGGTGGCAAAACAGAATATAGCGGCTGCTAATGAACGCTCCCTGCGTCACACTTAAAGCTATGACGGATTTTTATTATAAGTTCATTTGAATAGTTTCTGAATAAATTAGCAAAGTAAGGGGTAATACATTATTTTTCATATAAATCCAACTATGGGATCAATTAAAGTTGAATCTTCAAATATTCCAAAACTATTAGTCGCAGCATGCAGTTAATTACAGAGCGAAAAAGCTGAGAAAGTGATACTAATACTGTGATATTAATCGCAATGATACGGGTTCGATTCTAGATATGATAGAATAATAGTTCATTCTTAGATATCTGAGAAACTCCATGGGCTCACCTTGTCTCATTAAAGAGGGTACACCTGACGGATGAGCATCATCTCGGTCAAAAAATGATGCCTGCCGAGACGTTCTGGAAACAGTCCTTAGTTTTTACTGAATGGTGAACCCTCATTTTTTGTAAGTTAGTGTATATATTATTACTACTAGATTAAAATAAAGTCATTAGCGGGTTGAACTGCATTTAAGAGACGAGGGTTAGTGTATCAACAAAGTTACCAACCTTCACACCATTGCCAATGAATAAAATAATTACAAACATTACTCTGTGAACCGCAAACCTGAAGTTCGTCCTTTCATTGTTTGAAGAAAAATTTGTTTTCGTTTATTTTTAAAATATTCATTTCAATAATAATGGCAAAAATCAGCTGCAAGGACCAGGGCCTCACTTATTACTCTTCTCCACTCCGTCCTAACCCCGCCATCTTCTAATCCCTATCTTCTTTAGGACGTCTTTAATTTCGTCCTGCCATCCAAGGTGTGATCTTCCTCTACCACGCCTACCGTCAGGACGGTCCTCAAGAAGACGTTTAGGAATACATTCTGTGGGCATACGTGCTACATGCTCCAGCCATCGGATCTGATTTCCCCTCACGATGGAGACTAAATCAGGTCTTCCATAGATTCAGCGCAGCTCTTCATTGGTATAGATTCTATACTGGCCATCTTCGCAAACTGGTCCATAAATCCCGCGAAGAACTCTTTCCCATGCCAACAGTTTCCGTTCCGAAGTCTTAGAAATCACCCAGCTATATCGGTATTTGATAGCCGCTAAAGAGCCATAGAAGGTAAAGAGTATATATATTTTGAAAAGTTCGGACTAAATTAAAAAGCTAATTTTGACACATAATCGAAAGCCAAATCGATACCAGTAAACAAGATACTAACCACCGTATCAGATTGAATGTAATATCGACTATCTGGGGCACCTAATATCGATATTAATCGAACGGGGAGATGAAGACCCTTGTTTACAGGCCCTGGAAGAAGAGAAGGGCCGTATTAGGAGCCCTTGGGCGGCAGCCAACCCATTCCTTAGCCCTTCTACCATCTATTATTTATTATTTTAAAAGGGAACCATTGCTACACCGCGTCAACTCCATCGCAATTTACAACGCCCGCATTCATAAATATGTACAAATTATTATTTTCACATATTTACAAGCCAGCAATGCAGAACTGTCTGACGTTACATCCACGCCTTGGGGCGGACTAAGAAATAAATTGAAAAAAAGAGAGAAAAAAAAATGTGGTGGTTAAGGTACTGAAGTCTCATTCGCAAACCTCAAAGAAGAAAATAGAACTTTATATTCATCGTATTTTATAGTCCTTTGTGATTAATAGACGAGTTAAATGATTTTATAGAAAATAAAAATGACTTTTTGAAATAATATCTGTATCCTTGTAATGGATAAATGGATTTAGACTTCAAATTTCATTTAATTCATTTCAAGAAGGAATTAACATGACATAATAAATCATTAACTGGTCTGAGTGTAAAATAGTGAGACCAGTCAAGTAATAAACATAAAATTTTAGTTTTCTATATTATTATTTTGATCTATAAGTCCATATCACTGTACAATTAAACAATTTTTACAAATTTATTTATTGTTTTTAAACAATCAGTTATGTATTGATATCAATAAATAAATTTATAGGTAGAACGGTGAATATTTAAAATGGCATTTTTAGTTTATTTCAAATAATAAACCTTTCTTCATTCCTAGTAGTAGTAAATATTAACTGTGAAAGAATGTGATAACTAACTAACTAAAAAAAAAGAAACTTTTCCTGCAATGTAACTATATTTCAGGAAACAACGGTATTGATATAGATGTATAATCAATAATAATAATATTAAAAACTTGGCATCCTCGTACCTTAAAAACAGTTAAATTTTAATACAACACTTGTTTGTTTAGTACACATTTCTTTTTAATATGTAGATTTGTTGTATAAAAAAAACCTACGACAAAATAAATAAATAGCTGTAGATATAAAATAAAATATAAACAAAGAATAACTTAAATTAAATTAACAATGTTGAAATTCTACTAGTTCTTCTAGTACTAATGGATTTCCAGACATTGTTTTGTTGAAGTAGGTGAAATTTTGGGTGAGGGATATTTCCTGTATTGTGGGAAGTACTAATTCTTTAAGCATTGAGCAAATTTTTGAGTAACGGGAATAGTCATTGATTATTCTCTGTCAGGTGAGCTCGAAGCAAAACTTAAGCGTATTATGAACAGTGTAATAAGATTTGTATTCAGGATCACCAGAGGCACACTATATAACCCAGTATTACGCCGAGTTAAGGTGGCTTTATCCTCGTTACAGATGCCAGTATTTCCTAGCTTCCTTCCTCTATCAGGTTGTCAGAACCCATCGTCCCAGCTATATCTTCCAAGCCCTTCAATTTAAACCATCAATTCAGTCCCGTTCTACCAGATCCCGTCTTACTGACCTCTACCCTCCTTCTCACCGCACTGCTGCCTTTGACAAGTCCTAGCCAAAGCAACCTCTCTTTGGAATTCCATCCCTCCTGAGATCCGTCATGTAAGAACTGCTCCTCCTTCAAATCGCTCCTTTTTAACCACCTTCTCCTTACCATAGACTATAACTTCAAACTACAGATGCTAGAAAATATCAATTTCGTTGTGTTTATATTATTTCAATTATCACTAAAGAAGTAGCTATTTTTGTTTTTTATTTTCATTCTAAGAGTATGAGTTGTAAATATGTACATATTTTACAACCTCAATTAATATTTTTAGTTTAGCAATTTATTGTTTAAAGCTATGATCACATTATTCTGGTCATCAAATCTGTATTTTCATTTTATTCCTTAGGGATTTTAGTCCAAGGATAATAAAGAAGTTTTTCATTTTATTCTCATGGATGAATTTTGGATTCTTTTAAGTTTTCTGAAGTTTGTTAAGCAGAAACACCCGAACTCCAGATGTATAATACAATCATTCGAAAGTGTAACAATTTATCCTTATGCAAATATAAGTAACTACACAAAGTAGATCTGAGAGAAAGTTAAGTGGTGACCGCACTATGTGCTTCATAACAGGTTTACAGAATAAAATATAAGATTAATTATTTAACCAGTAGTTATTTATTTAAACAGTTTACTGTTACGATAAGGTTTGTAGTTCTTAAGCTCCCAATAATTAACCCGTGAAAAGCAACTGAAGAACTAATCTCATAAGAAACATATTTTAGAAAGAAACATAGTTACTATCATACGAAATAAAATATATTTTTTGACAGGATAATGTCCGAGACTGTGTAAGGATTTACACGAGAACTGTGAAGCTGAGAGCACGGCTTTCAGCGGGTCGATAGTGCCCCACCCACCGAGTGCTTCTACAGAACACAAGAGAAGTGTCTAGACCGGTGGCAGACGTCGAGGTTCGGAGGCGTACCCTTCGTACATCTCTTTACCGATTTTTGCTAGAAACTCTATCAGTACATTTGATCAGCTTACAGAAAAAAATCTGTAGACTATTCCAAATTTATCAGGAAAAAAAAAAAAGTTTGTTGCGACAAGAAACACCCAAAAAATATTATTTCTTGTAAACGTTGTTTATTTGTTCATTTGACTTCACTTAAGACTGCTGTTGCTAATCGGGCGATGCTATAGTAAGTATCCTAAATGTTTCATATCCAAGTTTGATAAGGATATGGGTCTTTATAACCTGACATCGCTTGGACACCGGACAACCATTTTACGATCCTTCCATAGAACGGCATGAACAAAGAATGTTTATTCTCAATGAAAAATCCTAGTGCCATATGCCAGGTTGGAACCCGCAACCTAGTGCAAAGAAGGCTGTTATGCACGGCAATGTACCACAGGCAGTACACCTTCATTACTTGTTAGTTTGTATATTCTATTGGAGGTGTTTTGTTAACAAGTTGGGTAAATGAGGGATGTCTTAGAATAAAGAGGTTCACAATGATTGACCAGCAATTCTCTGTTGTGATGGATTTTCAGTATCAAAGTAGTTAATATATATATATATATATATATATATATATATATATATATATATATATATATATATATATATATATATATAATAACCGCAAATTTGATAAATTTGATCATTTTCTTTTGATGAAAATAATATATATTTTTTTCCTGCAGCTATGATCTTAATTTATTTTTATCATATGTTAGTCATTTAGGCTCACGGAATATAATTAAAAAAAAAAAAAAAAAATCATTTTGCTGATTGTAGGGATGATTCATCTGAAATCATTTGTAACCATTTTGCCAATTTGTAAGTATGTAAATAAAGTTTATTTTATTTATCTATTTCTTCTATTTTTTTAACGATTATTTTTTTTTTATAATGCACTACCATTGTAAAGGCCTAACGACGTAACAAACCCGTTTCAAAAATTATTTAATTATTCTTTTATATTATGTTAATCGTTCGTCAACTTACATGTATTCGTGCATACGTCGTACATATTATATTTTGTTTTCAATATAATGTAAGAGTCAGCAACTTAACTTTAATCAGCTTATTTTTAACTATTTTGTTGAACTAAAGTTGGCAATTACTCTAAATATAACTATTCGGAAAATAGTCTACTCCCCAAAAAAGGAAAAAAAACGATTATATTCTGGATTCACCACAGCTTGGCATGCATGGCTACTTTGCCCTCCCCAATTATTATGAATGCCTAGAAGCCTGCAAACCATAAATAAAAAAAAACAGGAATACTTAAAAACCTCAGGGTATAGACTGAATCAAACAATACAGCATTAATTAGTTACATACACAATACATATTAAGAAAGACAGTGTCATTAAAATGTGTAAAGAATTATCTATTAAGGATACTGTAAAACGTTTCCAACACACTTCAACATCGATAAATTTCCATAAATCATACCAGCTATCCGAGGCTAACCATAAAAAAATGCGGATTTACAATAGCGAATGAGAAACGCATGATAAATAGCCAATTATTTTCTCGTCGCTGGGACAACGAATGAAGGATTGATTTTCATTACCAGGAATGGAGTAGTTAACGATCAATTTCAGAAGAAAAAGAAGTGGAAAAAGCATCTTTGGATTACAACGCCTTCAAGATGTGCAGAGAGTGTTGACGAGGACAGAGTATTGACAGAACCGCAAAGGGTAAAGGAGAGGAGAGGTATCAGTCAGTATCAGTTGACAAAGCCTTTGATTAATACCGCGGGCTCTCAGCATGTTCGCGGCTTAGGGCTTTTGATATCGTCGGGAGTTAGGCGCTATTTGGGCTGGAAAGATTCTCTGATCCAAATCCTTGCGAAAATGAGACAGGTAGAATTTACCGTATTCTCGATCTACAGGAATGTTTCATTAAACCTAATACAAATGGGTTAAATTCGCAGGATTTTCGTTAGGTAAGAATTTATAAAATTTTTCTTCCGACGATGCTTTAGGGATGTGAAACGTGGCCGCTTACTTTGAAGGATGAACGTCTTAAGGTTTTCGAAAAAAAGAGACTGCGTAAAATATTTGTTCTAAAGAGAGATGAGGCCACTGGGGAGTTTAGAAGGTTGCACAACGCGGAATTCTTTTGGGGCTCTAATGCCGCGTTTTCAAAATGACTTAAAGACCTCAATATTCTGAAAGTGATCAAAAACTCGTATGAGTAAATAGGTTATTCATTTTTTTATTTATTATAATGTTACATAATAATAATGTAAAAAAATACAAAAATAATGTAATAGAAGCTGAATGGACTAGCAGGGCCCAAGGTTTTTTCTTGTATTAATGACTGCGTATATATTTATTTATATAGATTGGACTAATACATGGATTCCCTAAAAATGGCCGAAACTTAAGGGAAAAAATATGTGTTGAGTAATAAAAAATATATTCAGTATTTAGGTTCAATGATAACAAAAACAATTATATCCAGGAGGAAATAAAAGTTCCCGTTACAGGCGGAAAATGCGGGTGATTATTCAGTTAAGAAATTACTTAGCTCGCGGCTCTTGTCTAAAAGCTTAAAAGTTAGAATTTAAAAATCTATTATTTTTCCTATAGTTCTTTACGAATGTGAAACGTGGTCGCTTACTTTGAAGGATAAACAACGTCTTAAGGTTTTCGAAAATAAGGTACTGCGTTGAATAATTGGTCTAAAGACAGATGAGAGGGGAGTTTAAAAGATTGCTTAACGGAATTGAGGTGCTTGTATCCTGTGAATATAATTGAGATAATAGCATCGCGGAGACTGAGCGTGTAAAGTTATTGGGCTCAATGAGGAACGGATTCCAAGAAAGATGGTATTCGCTGAACCGACTGGTAGGCCTCCGAAAGGTAGGCCGAATCGTCGATGAGAGGATTGTGTTAAGTCTGATCTCGGGGGCTTGGGCTTGAACAATGAACATTGGATGAGTCTGTGTAGGCGGTATTTGGAGGTGTAGGCATCGTACCTTCGGGTTCGGTGAGCCTATTATTATTATTTCCAAACAAGCTTGGAAGTAAAAACAGCATTTAACGATATATTTAATCTTAAAACCTTACTTCTTTATAAGGTGTCACCTGTGGTGCAGACGTTAGGATGACAGCATCCTATAGCCATGACATTTTAAAAACCGAATACAAAATCCTAGGTTGAGTTGTCCTTCGGACGGAACGTAAAATAGTGGTCCCGAGCATGTGCTATATATCGGTAAAGATCCCAGCCCTGACTAAACCTGTATAGGCTAAATTAAGGACTTTCACACAAGAATTGTCCGAAAGCAGTAGCATAAAGTGACGTTAAATGAATAAATAACAAAGGGAAGATTTGCAGCATTCTTAATAAAAATATCATTATCCAACGTCTCGACCCACGTTACGCGTCTTCATCAGGGGTTTCTGGCAAGAGTCAAGAAGAAACAACTTTTTTTATTCAACTGCAAGATCAAAGGCTTACAATTTTGTTAATAATAAATAATTAACCACCTCTCATTTTGATAGGATTAAAAATGTGTACATGTGAAATCACTTGTTGCTGACCATAAATTTTATTCATATTTTATCATACTGTTTTCTTTTGTAATGACTATGTTCTTTTTTATATATTACCTATACTCTTAACTATGTTTTTAATATATTACCGTCATATATCAACTCATAATTGTTAATATTAAATTTAATTGTTCACATATTTTTCCTTTATCATTTTTTTTTTTTTTTTTCATTTACTTAGTCTCTATTTATATATTCTCATTACAATATTATCATCTCAATTATGTCTACTTCCATACTTTATAACTATCATCTTAATTTTGTATATTTCATACTTTATAACTGTCACCTTATTTCCATACTTTATAACTGTCACCTTATTTCCATACTTTATAATTGTCATCTTATTATCATTTTACATTTAATATTATTTATGTTCCCATAATTTATTACTGTCATATTATTATTATATACCTAACGCATTATTAAGTCTATAATTACATTGGTTATCTTGTTTCTTTTAGCCCTGATGAAGGCCCACATTGTAGGCCGAAACGTCGGCACATAATTAAAATAACGCTTATTTTTAATTGTGTGTTTTTTAATTATGACCGCACGCCCAACCATCTTCCTCATCTAATTTCTCTACGGTCAACAAAACTCCATCATTATAAATTTTATTCAATTTTTCTCTTGCGCTTTTAGGCCAAATATAAGAATCAAAGAGAATTTATTTTTATTTTGGCGGGAATCGATGTCCTCTTCAGTCCAATAACACCAACATTCATTGACTTGTCCAATTTACATTTTTATTGTAAGCATGCTCGATCACTAATAGTTTGGATCGTGCAATATAAATTTTTCTAAGGAATGAACATTGGTTTAGTAGAAAAGTATTGTATAAGTTATTCTCAATGTATTATATATTGAAGAATCACAAGGAATGTAAACATTAGTAAAGAGAGAAAAATAAAAATTATTTCCTTTTTAACGCGGGCTTTCGAGAGGCAAGCGCAAGGAAGCTCGAGTTAGATCCAATTAACAAATTGGATGAAAAGGATTTCAATTGCAGAACGAAAAGTGGATGTAAAGGAATCCAATCTTGTTAATTAAATTGTCCCTGGTTCATTGTAGCACTAATGGAGTCAGGGCCTCCTAACCTCCAATTATTGGGGGCAGTGGTGTTTTCTTCTCATTTGTCCGGAAATACTTCTTCTTAAAACTTAACGAAATCGAATTTTTCTTTATTTAAGTAAAATAGTAATAGAACAAGTTGACAACAAATTGCTAATTCACAAGACAATATTCAAGCCGATCTAGAACTAAGGTGACAGAGCTAAATTCTTAAACACGAAACGCATATAATTCTTTCAACCCAAAGTCCTCTGAACAATAGTTAATTGTCCTTATTATGTCACGAACTATACCTTACACCGCGAGCTTGATATTCCATTTATTTAAGACTTCATCGAAATTCTCCTAATTCTACTATATGTTAAAATATGGGCAAAATCCCACAGTGAAGAAAAAATTGCGGGATTATTGAATTCAAATTACTTATCTTAAGACATGTCCTCAATGCCTGCGTCACTCATTCTGATATTTATTCTGTATACATGTATATGTATTCCTTATTGTTTTTTTGCTTTGTCGATTATTGTTTCTTACAGTGCACTGTGTTATGTTTCTTTATAATTATTTATTGAACAATTCAATTTTGTATTTACATGCCTTAATTTTATATTTTGTATATATGTATATGTATTGCTAATAGCTTTTTGGCTTAGTCAACTACTGTTTCTTACTGTGTCCTGTGTTACTGTTCCTTTATAATTGTATTTTTATATTCTTTAAGTATTAAATGGGAGCGGCGTGGTCTGGTGGATATAGTACTAGGAGAAAACCTGGCGGCTGAGCGTGATCAAGGCCTAATCACCTCATTGCACTGCCGTTGGCCTAGAAACAGTACGAATCTCTAGGTGTAATGTACTTAGCCCCAGACCCTTCATAAATTGAGGCGTTGATTCCCAAAAGGTACTATATCCATTCTAGGGTATTTTACAGGAAGCGCGAAAATCTCTCATTGCTATATTATTAAACACGCTAATTTGATTCTTTTCGCATTAAAATCTAGAATTATTTCTTTACTATATTAATAAAACCATATTAAAGTTATGAAATGAAATGTTCTGTAATGATTTAGAATGAAACTAAATGTGTAATAAGTATCTTAAGAAATTAATAGAATTTCTAAATCACTTTATTAAAGGACATGAGTGTTCATTAGATACAATCAAATTTAAGATTTAGATAAAACTAAATGAGGAGAATATAAATATGTAAAAAAATCAATTTCGTAAAAAAATGTCCTTAAGTACCTTTTGGAAATCAACGTCTCAATTGTAGTGGTACAGGTTTTTTTAATAAAAATTTGTTTTAAATATTATTTTAGTATTTTACTGTTTCTAACTGTGTACTGTGTTACTGTTTGTAATTATACATTTATTGAATTACCGCAGGTGAATTCTTTTCCACACACGGACTAGACTTAGTTGGATTGACTTCTACTGGCACTGTAAAAATGTCTGTATTTAGTAAATAAAGTAATTATTTAAAAAAAAAAAAAAAAATTAAACACAGGTTACATCGAAACTAAATCTAAGTCTTTATCCTTTTTTAAAGTTTAACATTATTTAAAACTTATTAAATTAAGTTTAACAACGGAGGTAATTGAAATTCGTGAATTTCGCGGACCTGTTTTTTTTTTTTTTTTCATATGTTATAAGTTACTATTAAAAACACTATTGCATTTGGCGCAAGGAAAATACGTAAGCATACCAATATAGGCCTAATAGAACCTATGCAAAGGTGACAATCCGACGGCTGGCAATGCAACGTAGAAGATATTAGATCAATAGATGTTTCAGAGAAACAATTCTACAGAGCGTGACGCCTAAAGTCACGTATTCGCAGGCCGCTTCCCGCTTATTACTGATGCGACGTCTCTTCTCCCGAGGAATCTCTTGAATAATGTCTGTTATAAGGGCTCTTATTGCTCCGTAAGTAAGAAAGAATACGCCATAAACCACCCGGGGCTTTGACATCCCCTTTCTTTGTAGTCGAGAAACAGTCAGTTATAAAAATTAGAAATATATTGCATTTCTCCCTCCTCATTTTTTTTTTTTTAATAAAAGAAAAGTAAAATTTTTAGTCTATTTACTCTCTCTCAATTTCAACTACATATTTCGATCTTAATGGTGGTAAATGTGTAAAAATATTCAATGAAATGTCTGTTAGAAGTTCTAACGCCGTGAACAACGCCGTGGAAAAAACCTAAAAATGTGAACTTATTTTTTTAAACATATCTTGACTCAATTGACTTGACTTGACTTAATCAAAAATATGTTTAGAAGTTGGCAATATTGATTTACAAATGTAATTGATTTCTATACATCTAATAAGCCACGCATTTTACCGATAATTATTAGCAATCGAGTGCCTACTTTATTTTCACAAACCTTTGTAATATCATACAACAATAGAAGACCTTCAAAATTGTATATAGAAGACGCAGCTTTTTAGATCTAAATTCAATGTTCATTCCCAGTGTAGTTGTAGCTATCGATGGAAATATAAAAGGTACGCGATGGTACTTATACCTCTCCGTAAATGAACCGATGGTACTTTAAAAAAAAAAAATAATAATAAAAAAAAAAACTAAAAAAAAAAACTTATACCTCTCGTTTGTGGATATCATAATGTAACAACCACGAAATAATCACCTGCTTATCGGGGAGTAAAACCTATTTTAGTTTAAGAATAAAAAGAAGGTTGTAATCTTGGAGGTACTGTAACAGTGTCTGCGGGGATCACTTGTAGCTGGATGGTTAGCATAACAGCCTCATATGCCAATGGTCACGGGTTCAAACCCGCTGGTGGTCCTGGGATTTTTTAATGGGAGTAAAAAATCCTTAGTTTTAACGTCCTTTGGAGGGGACGTTAAAAGGTGGTCTCGAGCCTGTGCGATGTCAGGTACTCGTTAAAGACCCCTATCCTAATAAAACCTGGAAAGGCAAAATTTAGAACTCCCACTGTAGCATCGTCCGATTAGCCATAGTAGCATAAAGTGAAGTTAAATAAATAAACAGTGACTGCTGCATGACCCTGATAGATTTGCCTAATATACCAGAAAAAACAGTGGAATTAGCTATATACATGTACCCCTGGTACTACTTATCGACAACTGTGAACCGAATCCTCTCTCATGGAAAACAATTGAGCTTGCTACTTACACTTTTCGGAGAGCCTTAGAAAGCCGGAATAAATAATACAAGTATTACAGGACCCACCACAGTAGGACCAAATCTCGCCTAACTACAAACCAAGACATTTTCAACATTTTGAAGATAGCCTCGAGTACTTAATAAAGTTGACTTTTCGTATTGGCGCTAAACTTACCACACACACACAAACCCTTTTTAGAGACGTGGTTATTAAGACTCAGGGAACCCTAAAACGTATTTATTTCAGTCGAAAACTGGAATTCGAACATCTTTACGATCGCAATACTTTCCCTTACTATATATTTCATATATGGGTAAGTGAAAGTAAAAATATGTGGTATTACAAAAGTAGTGATAACCTGTTCGTGAAACGGAAAATAAGCCTTGAAATGGTTAATGTATGGTATAATGAGTTTCATTTTGTTTATGTAAACAAATCCCTAATACAGTCCAGGACAAAAGATGTGGTACCAATCGATGTTAATAAAGGTAAAAGAAGCCGGTTACCAAGAAACGACACTTAGGAAAAAGTATACATATTTCTAAGAAAGAAGCCATAGACCAGTGTTAAGCTGTCACGTACACTGACTATACCACGGGATATTAACTGTTGTGTAATCGAGTCACTCGGACCCCAATAGCTTCTCCTAAAGAGGAGATTCTTAATATGGAGATTTTGATCTGTAAGTAGTAACATTTTCGATCCGAATTAATCTTTTTTTTTTTTTTTAAATGAATGCGTATAGTAGGATGATGTTACCTTATGAACAATAGTTAGGATTTAGAAGATGGTGGGTCGCTGAAGAGGAAGTACGTGCTTCACGTCACATCGGCAATCTATGGAACGCTTAGATTAATTAAGGAGCGATAAGGATGTTACAAATTGGGTAAAATAGTAATTCGCGCCTCGTAGATCAAAAAATATCAAGTCTGCGAATCCAAATGGGTCTTCTTAAAATTATGTAAAAGTTTTGTACAACAGCGTTTGTCAAGTGTGTAGCCGAATACGTTTATCCCGAAAAAGGCGAGCAGCTTCTTGTCGTAAAAGTCTTGTAAAAAGATACAAGTTATACTTTTTCAGAGATATGTTTAATATGGCTAACATAATTATCAAAAGGATGTTGCGGAAGGTTAGAAGATTAAATATTGTAAGGTGATTTGATGGGACTTGAAACTATATCTTTTAATTATCTAGTTTTTATGTGTGATGTGAAACTGAGGGTTTAGAGATCTTTATCAAGATTGAGGCCGAAGGATCTGTCAAACAAGGAAAAGTGGTATATTGTTAAAGGGATGTTTCAGGAGGTGTGAACAGTAAAGATGATTTGATGGGCTGCAGCGAGGAGCTAAACGGGATATGCGTGTGAACAATACCAAGCGATGCCTGACAATCTGATATCCGAAGTTATTACAATTAGTTTCGCGTCTTGGTTCTGGAGGAGCTTTGGACTTAAGCGCCCCCAGACCTCCCGTCGCCTTCCTCTCGCCCTAGGCCCCGTATAGCCTAAAAAGCCAAGATAGGATTTTAGTCAGGATTAAGGCCTATGGATCTGACTATTTATGTTTAACAGGGACTAAGATTAAATGTATCAATCTAAGGAATATTTTAGTAGATGTGAGGAGCAAGGGTGATTAAATAGGACTTTTTGATGTAGGGAATTTAGAATTGCTGATTTGACAAGACCCAAAGCGTATAAGACTCCCTCCCTCTGAACTTAACTAATCGATAACACCAATAGCTTACGGTTGATATTATCGATAACTTTCATATCGAAATATCACCGAAGGCAGACGACCCCCGCTAAGAAGAGAACAAGCCAAACCGAAACGAACAACTCCAATACAGGAGTCGGGAAGATAAATGACACAAGAGCCTACTGGGATGGACAGGGCGGCTAACTTCGATTAAATCTGATTATTTCTCGGTAATTGGATCCCCCGTCCTCCCGCTATCCTCGTCCCTCCTCTTCGCCACTTTAATCAGTTTTAACAAAATGTCGCTATATTTATCTCATTCCGACTCCTAATCCACTTCGGCAGTTTAAAAGCTGTCAGGGGTGTTCGGGTAAATGAATTTTTTCTCTGAAGAAGTTTAAAAATCCTTGTGGCTAACTAATTATATTTTCAATGAGATCAATTAAACAGGAACTGATAATAAGATACACCTAGTCAGTTTAACCTATTCAGATGATTATAAAATTATAATTTGTAGGCTCAATTTAATTAATATGCCATCAGGCGGCCATTGTTATAACTAAGAAACAAATGTTGAAAAGAAAAGTTCATGCAAGCCATTATACAAGCCAGTACACTTTGAAGTTTCGCATTTTATTTCTTCTGTATTCCATAATGAGATGGAGTAGTACAAGAAAAGGTCGCCCTAGGCTAAATGGCGAGGCGAAGAAGATAAAAATACATGATTCAAGATAAAATATAAGAGTGAGAAATTCAACAAAAAAATAAAATGTACTGCTAAAGAAACCTTTCTCTTTATTAAACATAAAATACGCCAATTTTTCATTAAGTAGTTTATCCATCTCTTCATTTCATCTTCTCCTGAAGATAGCCTAAAATTTTGGCCGAAACGCTGGCACAATAAATTAAGTTTACTTATGAGAAGTGTTTCCATAACTGCACCCCCAACCAACTTATCCTTAATCCCAACTTTATTTAAATATATGCCTAAACGTATCCCTGCTAAAATCCTTGTTATTTATAAACATAAAATTTAAGAATTCCTGAGTATATATTTAATGAATAAGCATTATTATTTACTACATTTTTTAGTTTATTATATTGATCTTGGCCTCTACAGGCGGCCATTATGAAACTGTTTTTCACGTCTACGACATTTAATTTTCCAGGCATTTGACTTCGTTTAGGCACATTAAATTAAAGGTAGAGGCCTTATAAGGAGACCAGGCGAAATTTTCATTTAGTTAAATTTACCAATACCAAGAGTCACTATAGTAAAATAAAACGCTGTGGTGATTTAGAGATATAGAATTATTATAATGTAATTCTTAAAAAAAACTATATTATTATTAAATATCAATATCCTATACTAACCCTAAGAATCGTGCATGTCCATTTGAGCCGCCAAGATACAACTTCATTTATACTAGATACGGTACAAGCTTTGTAATTCCGCGTTGTGTAGCCTACTAAATTCTACAGGGGCCTCATCCTTCTTCGGCCCAAAAATGTGACGTAAAACCTTATTCTTAAAAACCTTAGAGGGTTTTTCATCATTAAAAGTAAGCCACCACGTATCATATACGTATAGAGCCGTCAGGAGAAGAGGAGTTCTTATTAATTTTTGAAGCTTATGTCAATTAATGATGGTTTAATAATTCTTGCTAGTAATTTATTATTTGTAAGAGGATAGAAAAAAAACACAATAAATACATCTCTTCGTTATTAACAACGTCGTGTATAAGGTTTTTTGTTTTCTAGAAAATTGATAAAATAAAAAGAAAATTAAGTTTTACAGTTTTTAAAAGTATTTAGGACGGGTCATAGCTAATGTTCATAATGATTCGGAACAATTTCATTAATATTAATTGAATCATTACATATCACCTAATTTTTTTTTTTTTTAATAGTGCAAATTTGTTTTGACTTCAAAGACTGAATTCGACGGACAATGAACTTTTTTTTTTTTAAGGGCATAATTACAAAAGAAATTCAATGTTACTACACATATTAAAGGCTTTGATGCCGGAAAATTACCAAAAAGATCTCTATCGGTTATAAAAAGGCTTAAATAGGCTGAGCATGGTTATCGTTATAAAAGTATTAGGAACGTTTATCAATTAGAGTAATAACAACCGAAAAATCCTGCCGAGAAAAGATTAACAAAATTATACTCTCACACGCACCTGGCTTCAGTGGGTCATAAATATATTCAGGCACGCATGAACAAACCCAACGGTAAAAAAAAAATAAAAGATTGAAGTTATAAAAAAATAAAATAAAGCCAAAATATATAATTAATTAAACAGTTATACAGTAGAGGAAATAATTTTCGATTCATTTTGAACTTCTATACCTTTTTACTTTCACTTACTATATATAGTAAGGGGAAGTATTGCGATCGTGAAAATTTTCGAATTACAGTTTTCAACGGAAATACACGTTTTAGGGTCCCCTGAGTCCAAATGAACAAGTCCCGCAAAAAGGTCTGTGTGTGTGTGTGTGTCTGTGTGTGTGTGTCTGTGTGTGTGTGTGTGTGTGTGTGTGTGTGTGTGTGTGTGTGTGTGTGTGGTAACTCCCGGGTGGAAACGGTAAGTCCTATGAAACTGAAATTTCATATTTAAGACAACTATACGCCCGAGACGTGACAAAACATTTTTCATCAAAATGAGCCTACCAGAAGAGGCACTCTATATCATGCATTTTTCACCTTTTTTCGATTTTCTCAAAAACGGTTCCGACGATTTTGATTAAACTCGCTATATCGATGTAAAATTTAATGGGCTTAAATATCATGTAGGTTTTATTAAGATAAAAATGGTCTGACAGGGCATAAATGCCGATATTTTAAATTTTCTTCCCCTAAAGTACCTTTAATTTTGTAGATTCAATAATAATTTTTAGATTATCTTGTTAACGCTGATGAAAAACTGATAAATATATAAATTGAATAAATTCGATACCCAACTAAAGGAGAAAACAGAAAAAATATTTTTTTAATGCAATTTTTCATTTTTGAACATATGAGCAGTAATATACATGTATGATATACCATTGGAAAGCTAAAGATTTTAGAAAAATTATCATCTCATACACAAGCTTTTAAAAGTTAATAGAGAGTGATGAAATGAACATAAAACTAACTGATTATTTTAGATAATAATATAATAGATTTTTAATAAAAAACATGTTTCGATAGAAATTCCATTTAATTTATTCTTTAATGGTTTCACTCATTTTTATCTCTTACTATATTTGAAAATTCTTTAATGAATTTTAAAAACGGAGGTAAGTGAAAGTCGTGTGTTGCCCGCACCAGATTTTTTAGTCTACAGATGGAAGGTGAATACAGGAAATTTTCGAAGGAAAGGAAAAAGAGATAGAAAATAATTCAAGTTATTTTTTCCAAACATAAAAATAAAAAAAATCTCTAACCACGCATTTTTCTTTATGCAAGATAATTCTTTTTCTATTTCTACTTGCAACATTAATTTGATTGGCTGATCTTCCTCTGCGTGTGTGTATCAGTCGTTGTTAATTCATTTAACGTCACTTACTACTGCGGTTGTACGGAACTAGACGAGTACCTGACATCCCATAGGCTCGGAACCACTAACATCTCCTCCAATGGACGGCATAACCGAGAGTTTTTCACTAGCTTTAAAAAATCTCAAAGCCATCTACCGGGTTAGAACCTACAACCTTGAGCATAGAAGGGTGTTATAGTAGCCACTACCCGACAGATGACCACCAAATAATATATAATAAAACGTTAAATTACTAATGGGGGGGACAATTAAATTTAATTAGTCTAAGGGTTTTTCATAACAATAGTTGCCATAACAAGTTATACAACAATCTTTTTTACAACTATAAATAATTTATTACGCCAAAATAATAATATCGTACATAAAATAGTTTCATACAATTCAATATTTTAAGCCTGAACAAACTGGCAGGAGGCCCTAGGTAAAAAAATCCTTAATACTGCTATCTTTTGGAGGAGACGAAAAAAGTGGTCTCGAGCCTATGCGATATCAGGTACCCGTTAAATCTATCATAACTAAACCCGGATAGCCAAAATTTAGGAATCCTATTGCAGTATCGTCCAATTATTCCCAGCAGCATAAATTGACGATAAATATATAAACAAACAAACAAGCCTCAACAGCAAACCTATCACAATATTATAAGTACTAATTACAAACACCCTACGTAATACTCACACATATAAATGATGAACAGATCTGGATACGATCATACACACTTTCCTTAATAAAATTTTACGAATATAAAGACCAAATAACTTGGCAACTTTCCCCTAAATATCTGTTAAAATTGGCTAGGGGTGTGATAGGTTTTCTCAGAACATTTTCTCCACCCGGGGGAAGAATCGGAAAAGTTCTTCCAACAAGCAAACTTTGAGAGGATCCCAACACAAGAACTTTTAACACGACTGGTGTCAGGTCCCTACCCTACGTTATTAGCAATAGGGAAGGGGAGAAGTATTACGCAGAGGACAATATCTCTTGTATTTTTCCACTTTTTTCTTAATAATACTAAATTCTTTATTAATTTACTAGATATAAATATTACTAAACCAAAGAAACTATTCCTGAAAATGATGCAATTATAAACGAATATAATAAGAAATTTTACAAGCAATCTTTGCCATAAACGTAACCTGATAGATTATATTTGTTAAAATGTAAAATATGTATATGTATATAATATAATATATACATATACATACATATGTATATATATATAAATGTTTAAACTGTAATACATTTTATTTTTACATTAATGAAATGAAAATCAACAAATGGTCCCCTAAACATAACAAAAAATGTACAAATTAAATAGCATTTGTCCGGTCCTTGCATCGGATATTAAAATTCGTATCAGAGCAGCTTCAGTAGCTTTTATTTATAATAATAATAATAATAATAATAGGCTTACCGAACCCGAAGGTTCGATGCCGATACCACCAAACTTCGCCTGCACAGACTCGTCCAATGTTCACCGGTCAAGCCCAAGCCCTCGAGATTAGCCTTAATGCAATCCTCCCATCGACGCTTCGGCCTACCTTTCGGACGCCTACCAGTCGGTTCAGCGAATACCAACTTTCTCGGAATCCGTTCCTCACTAAGCCCAACAACTTTACGCGCCCATTTGAGTCTCCGCGATGCTATCACCTCAATTATATTCACAGGGTACAAACTCCGCAATTCCGCGTTGTGCAACCTTCCAAACTCCCCAGTGGCCTCATCTCTCTTCGGACCAAATATTTTACGCAGTACCTTATTCTCGAAAACCTTAAGCCGGTGTTCATCCTTCAAAGTAAGCGGCCACGTTTCGCATCCGTAAAGAACCGTTGGAAGAATAATAGTTTTATAAATTCTAACCTTTAAGTTTTTAGACAGAAGCCGCGAGCTAAGCAATTTAGCAACCGAATAATAACACGCATTTCCCACCTTTAACCGGGACTTTATTTCTTCCTGGATTTCATTTTTTCTTGTTATCACTGAACCTAAATACTTGAATTTCTCTACGTGTTCAAAAGTATGACCTGAAATATTAATATCATCAAGATCGCCACCATTTCTGCAACTAATCATATATTTCATCTTATCGGTATTTAATTCGAGACCTATTTGTTTACCGGTTTTTATTAACACACTTGTATTTAGTTGTATAGTTTCCGTGTCTTCACCTAGTAGTACTAAATCATCGGCATACCCCAAAACCGGAATCTTGTCACCCATATTTAAGCCTTTCTCGGTACACATCACCTTTTCTATAACATCTTATAAAGCTATATTAAACAAAACAGGTGAAAGGGAGTCACCCTGTTTCAAACCCGATCGCACCTCAAATCTCTCGGAGTAATTATGACCGATTCTAACTTTATGAAATGTTTCCGACAAACACATCTCTACTAGGTTTACTAACTTTTTAGGTATCCCCTGTTCAATCATGATGTTATATAGCTTCTGACGGTCTATGGAATCATAAGCCTTTTTAAAAACTATATAAAGTTGATGGACTACACCGTTGTATTCCAGCTTCTTCTCTAATATTTGACGTAAGGAAAATATTTGATCAATAGTCGAGCGATTCCGCCTAAAACCACATTGGTAATCTCCGATAATTTCCTCAGCGTATTCCGTGATTCGACTAGTTAGAATTGACGAGAATATTTTATAGCATACTGGGAGAAGAGAGATCCCACGATAGTTGTTACAATCCGTCCTCGGTCCTTTTTTGTGAATCGGAATAAGTATTGATTCTTTCCATTCTTCGGGTATTTTTTCATTTTCCCAGATCTTTTTAACTAAAACATGTAATTTGGAAACGCCCGCTTCTCCAAACGCTTTGATTAATTCACTTGTGATATTATCATTTCCTGCAGCTTTATACCGTTTTAATTTTCCTATCGCCATTTCAACTTCCTCTTTACTCGGTGCGTCTACCCATGGTTCAGCGCTCTGGTATTCAAAGGGAGGAGATTGATTATTATTTTCCGTATTTAGAATGCCGTCAAAGTGTAGTTTAAATTTATTTAATATCTCAGTCGGATCCGCAATTATGTTGTTATTCGCATCTTTAACCCCATTCAATAGAGGTTCAAATCTTTTACGCGATTTGTTTATACCTTTGTACATCTCTCTTACGTTATTTTCGCTTCTGTGTTTTTCTATTTCTATTATTTTGCCTTTAAGATACTCTCTTTTCTTATTTTTTAAGAATTTTGAAGTTTCGTTTTTTACTAACCGAAAGTAAGCCACATTATTATCGCTTGGATTATTTAAGGAATTCAGTTTAGCGGTTTATCTTTTTTCACACATATTCTGACAATCCCTGTCGAACCAAGGTTTGTTCTTTTTATTTTCGATTTTCCCAAGACATAAGTTACCGACCTCTTTAATATTATCCCTGATCCCTTCCCATAATTTGTTTACATCTTCGTGTTCCTCGTCTGAAGATTCCAAAGCATCGAACCTATTTTTTACTTCTATCGCGAATTTTTTTCTAATTTCGGGGTTGTTCAATTTAACAACATCAAAATTCTCGGGATGAATATAGTTCGGTGTTCTCTTTTTTGTATTTAGTTTTTGTCGAAGTTTCGCGATTACTAATTCATGATCAGATCCGCATTCTGCACCACGATACGATCTCACGTTAATTATGCTTGCCATCTGTTTTGTACTAAAATATGATCTATTTGATTCCGAGTTTGTCCATCCGACGATGTCCACATATACTTATGAATGTCCTTATGTTTAAACCTAGTACTTTTGATTATTAGGTTTTTCGAAATAGCAAAGTTTATTAGTCGGGTCCCATTATCATTACTATATTCGTGCAAACTTTCTTTACCGATTGTAGGACGATATACTTCTTCCCTTCCAACCTTTGCGTTCGCGTCACCTAGTATTATTTTAATGTAATTTCGCGGTAACTTATCGTAAACCGACTCTAGTTTATCATAAAATTCGCATTTTACTTCATCATCACTATCTTCGGTGGGAGAATGAATGTTTATAAACGCGATTTTAGACCAACGACCCTGAAATATAGCAACCGATATTCTTTCACTAAAGAACTGTACATCCCATAATGCGGAAAGAAATCTATTCCTAATCAGAAACCCGGTACCTAAACAATAATTAACGCTCCCCCCGTACCAAATAGTATACTTTCCTTCTATTAACGAACCCTCCCCTGGCCAGCGAACCTCTTGTAATGCAACGATATCTAAATGGTACCCCTTAACTTCATTCGCGACCGACTTTATCCCACCTGCCGTATTTAAACTTCTAACGTTCCACGTCCCTATTGTTAGATCTCTACTTTTCATCTTGCGCCTAGATTCCACTGAAGCAGTCCCCACCCGGAGACCCGAACGGGGACTAGTTTGCTTCCGGATAATGGGCGTTTTACCTCAGAGGAATCCATGACTGTTTGTGGTATTTTGTGAACTAAAATATGTGAGCAGGGCGTTCGAACCTACGTCACACCCTCCAGCAAGCCTGGGTGGGCCGCTCTCATTGTTGGTCAGCGAGTCCATCGGACTTAGCCGGGAGGAGCTTCCGAGGAAATTCCACCGACCATCCCCACATCCGCCACCCGTGGGACGCTCCCCATACGCGGTAATGAGATCCGCGCGAGGAGTAGCTTTTATTTATTAACTTAAATTATCTGCGCTGGGAAGTTTGACGTTTTGTTTAAAAAAGGTTAATATGAGGCTTTAAGAATTGTATTAGGCTAGGAATTTCGAAAACAGGCCAGCACGAATGAAAAAAGAGATTTTTTGATGAAGGCGCATTTGTGAGAAGGTACGATACAAGTATCGGAGTTAGGACCTTATGTTTACCGAGTGGACAGAGGAAAAGGGGGTGAGCATATTAAATATAATAATGAGGCTTAAGTACACTAATAACCACTTCTCTAAAGCAGTCCCTAAACTTCATTACAAGAGCTAGATGAACCGAAACAAAAAAAACATTGAATACTTCAACGATTAACAATTACAGGCTCAATTAACATCTTTGAGAAATCAATATGCGGTGGAATATTATTCACCACGAGACAACACCAAAAACTATTCATCAAAATTCATGGATAGCTTCATAGAAACACAGTTAAAGCCAAGT
The DNA here is from genome assembly GCA_023052935.1 of Piezodorus guildinii. Lineage (NCBI taxonomy): Eukaryota > Metazoa > Arthropoda > Insecta > Hemiptera > Pentatomidae > Piezodorus > Piezodorus guildinii. The sequence goes on along the minus strand of CM041297.1, from coordinate 39,023,923 downwards.
TTGAAATGAAACGAGCTTAAGAAAAATAATAAATAATCGTAAATAAAAAATATCATTTATAGGTTTCTTAATAAATTAAATCCATTGTCTATACTCAACATTTTTTTTTCCGTTAAACTTTTCGGCCATTTTCAGGGAATTCATGTATCTGACAAATTCATAAATAAATATAAACGCAGTAATTAATTTTAAAAAAAATCTTAGACCCTGCTAACCTAGTCAACTTCTATTAGATTATTGTATTCGAATATTATAATAAATAAAAATAATAACAAAATTAATAGCTATTTATTTATACTTATACCTATTTACTCATACCAGTTTTTGTTTTATTTTCAGAATATTGAGGTCGTTAAGACATTTTGAAAACGCGCCATTAAAGCCCCTAAATACCACATAATATTTAAAATATTAAAAGCCATTTAATTACAATATGATCAAAATCAGTACAGCAGTTCTTAAGAAAGAAAAATAAACATTATTCTAGGACCTTCTGTCCCCTAAGAATAACGGTGAAGTACAAAAACTGAATCTTGTGCCTGGTATAATAATAAAATCATAACAAAAAAAAAAACTTAAGGTGATACTAATATATTTATAAAAGTAGTATACGATTACTTGTACGACATACAACAATAAAATAGAAATAAGAGTTGCAGCAACATCCCAGAATTATATCTATCTTCAATGTGTACCTTTTCTTTTGCCAATTAGTTATTTGCACACAAGAGGCATTGCAACGTATATTTCCGTTAAACACTAAGACTCTCTTAGAGATTTTTACAGCTTTATGATGCTTCGCCTTATTATATATTTTATAGAGAGGTGCATGAAAGTAAAATTATGTCCAATTCAAGGCAATAAAAAATGTGCATATCAGAAATGAAAAAGAGAAAGCTGTTGGATATTAAGATACATTACGTATAATTTATATTTAAGATAAATAACCAAGATAAGACTTTAATAACGCTTTATGAAGAGGATTAATTATTGAGGAAAAATGTTGAATCACGTAGTAACCCTTAGGCCATTAACACTGGATGTTGGAGGCGGGTCAAAAGGCATCACTGGCTTAAGGCCTCCTTCACTCATTACTAAGTCATGCAAAGTCCCTCTGATAAATCGGCTCTTTCTTCAATAAATCATTAAAATGATAAACTCTAAACGAAAAATTATAGGAAAACAATGAATTATGATGGAATATGGCTCTATCTATAGGTATTTCAGGTCTATAAATTGATTGATATACAAATATGACCTTATTGCATTAAAAATGATCAATTGCGAAACACGAATATTAGTTTGAATATAAAATGTATAAATAGAAAGATCCCAGGCAAACTAACAAGCAAAAAAAAAAAAAAAAAAAAAAAAGACAACGTATAGCCAAAAAACTACGAGCTAACTAACAGAGCTTGTACATGAAAGTCTGCCACATCCGCCCAACTCTCCAGATTATTATTCTCTTTAGAAACTTAGATTTCATGCTATGAGACTAAAAGTTCAATGAAAATTTTTTTCACCTATGTTTACAAGGAGAAACAGTTAATTTGTTTTAATTTGAACGATTAAACATAATTTTGAGGAAGAAATAAAAAAAAAAAAAAAATGGTATCTAGACCCACGTAAAACGATTTTAACCGAAGAAAACATTCGTATTATTTTGCATTACTATAGTAATTTTAATCAAAATATTTGTTTTTTCTAGTCAGTTGACTTGAGTGAAAAATTTGCAGTTAAATATGAAATATCAGTAATCTACGACTACTCTTTTTTTATCTAGATTTTATTACTTTATAACGTGCACTCCCACATTTTTTGGGACTTGGTCATTTGGTAACAGGAGCCCCTTAAATGTGTATTTTCATTTATCCATCCATTCTCATAGACATGAGAGTGAAAGTAAAAACCAATGGTTTTAAAATATATAATAATAGGGATCTGTACTGTTGATACGCCAACGGTTGAGCAGGATAATTTGGCCTGGTTGTGAAATTGTAAAACCACTAGTTACTAATGAGAAAGTGTGATCATTGGGTTGGAGCGAGTTTAACCTTGGCTAACCTTGAGTGTGATCGATGGAGGTAAATTAATTACTTTGTTTATGCCAAAGAGACTATAAATATTAAATAGTTCGGGATGGGAATAATTGATTTGTATCAAACGAGACGATACATCCTGATGTAGGGCAAGACCAAAAAATCATACTGACTAAATACAACTATTTTCACAATACAGTAAATGTAAATGTGCATTATAAATTAAATAGTCAATACTTGACTGTATGTATATGACGAAGGTTCGGATGGTGGTCATTGAGCGAAAAATTGTGTTAATTATATATTGTGAAACCAATTTTGTGTGTCTTCATCAGGGTCAAAAAGAAACAAGATAAGTAAAGGTTTGTACAGAGTATAAAATATATCCTCTAATAGAAACATTTATGTACCCTGTTATTTTTATGCCCTGAGGAAGACCGTAAATTCGGGTCGAAAAATATGGACTATTTTTATAAACAATTCTTGACTGAAATTATTCGAAAGAGAGATTATACACAAATATTGGAAAACAAATCCATACACAATTGGTGGTCTAATCCCCTGATCAATGACTATCAAAAGTTCAGTGGTCAACCATATTATTAAAAATGGTCTCCATCATGTACACTTAAAAAAAATTCCAGATCCTCTTCTGTATATTAAAGATACATAATCAAATCGATAACGGGTAAAGCTGAGAAAGAATTTAATACATTGGGTTAATCTTCAAAAAATATTTCCAAGATACATTGAAAGTATGTAAACAAAAATGAACAGAAAAGAGGACCAACTCAAGTAATAATCCACCAAAACTAACCTAAATAACTGTCATTATTTAATAGTGTTTGATATGCAGCATGCCATTAAGTATTAGATAACGAAATCTAACTGATGAGGGCTAATTTAAAGGTGAAACTACGATAACAGCAAACCTTCCACCAAGTGTGTATGCAACAGAATTTTATTATAGGGCATAACTTTTAAAGTTCCTTTTAAGGATTGGATGATTGAAGAGATTTGAGGAAAAGGCGTTAGGAACGTTTCACTAAAATCCGTTAGTAGCTACAACAGAAAAACACGTCATTCCTTTAACACACCATAAATGCACACCTTTCGAATAATGGGCTAATAATTTTATTTTTTTTAAAGTTTTTCTTAAATAACATTGGTTTGAAAGGTAATTCCATATTCGACACAGGGATAAACAAAGTGAGTAACCGGCCTTGGAATATAAAGATACGCAACTTGGTCACAACTGACCTAGATCAATATAATGCTAAGAACAGTCCAACGCTTGATGATGAGATCATAGTTAATAACTGCTAAATACTGTGGTCAGCGCTCCTACAACAGTTCTTTCTTCGTGGAAATGGCACTAGTCCATTAAGGTTAAAAGTGACATTAATTAGTTCTTACAAGCTCGCTCCTAGATAAATTTAAACTGAACGAGTGTCTAAGTAGATGATTAGACCGAGATCACACTCAACCATTAGATTATCCCTCCCAATCTTTGGATATCCACTTTTAGAGGAAAGGTGAACTTCAACCTAACACAAAAATAATAACATAACAAACAATAAACCTTCCAAAGTGAAGTTAGAACTTGAGAACCGGAGTCCAATACTATGCCTACAGCTCTAAAAAAAGATTACTAAAGCAAATTGAATAAATTAAAAAAATAATCATAGTGAAGAACACGGACTAAGCAAGACGTCACAAGAGAACTCCAATACCAACAGTGACCCATCCGCTGGAATAGAAAGTAAGGACAGAGGCAATTACTGGATAATAGGGGGTGTTGCGGTAGGCCGCAAGCAGCCAGGTAGCACACATCAGAACTATAGCAGCACCACCGCTTCACAATACCCTGAGGACCATTATAAATTCCCCATCGACTGCAGCCGCAGGACAATGCCCAGGACACCGCCGGCCGACCATCCATCTCTGGAACAAAAGAGGTGCAGGAACGTGGCGGGGACATGCGGACTTGGTTATCGCCCGCTCCACCATCAAACCGTCGGGGTGCGGGGTGGTTGCCTACTCCCGTGGTTGGAGGGTGGTGTCATCCACTTCGCAGCGTCATGCTTCTCCAACACAACGGGTCATTAATTACTTTTTACTGAAATTTTCTATGATATCATAGCTATCCATTTGAATGCAATAGAAGGTTGACTATATTGATTTATAAATGGATATTTAGTGTATTTTGAAGATCAACGTTACGCGTCTTCATCTGGGCTTCTTACCGGAAGAAGCCCTGATGATGACCCGTAACGTGGGTCGAAACGTTGTATGATGAAGTTTTTTTTTTTTCAATTTTCTAATGCTTTATGACCATTCGAATCATCACATCCTTGATATTTATTGTAGATCACTAATAATATGATAAAAGATAAAAACATATAGTCATATTCAGGTCTACAAATCACGTTAACACGTTCATTTAAAGTATTATGTATATGGCATAAAACTGTACGTTTTCATTATTTCGAAATTCAAAAGGGGTGAGTGGTAGGATTGGGCATAATCGAATGACCGAATGATTAATATGGATTCTGAGAGACCATATGCCACAATTCTCGTCTCTATGATGGCTAAAATGGCAGGCCTATAAAAAAAATAAAAAAAATGTTCGGCTATCCGAGCTCCTTATAATCCCTCGATTATCGTTAAGCAATTCAGTTCGAATGATTGAAATAATCGAATGCTCCGATAATCGTCATTCGATTATGCCCACCCCTAGTGAATGGACGGTTGCTAACTATGTTTATTTTCAATGATCCCAATGAGGCTCCTTCTTCTCCTTTTTGATAATATTTCTTAGCAATTCAATTAATTACAAATTGTACAGTATGCCATCAAACATAAGTTTGGAAACATGCGATTTTCAAGTAATTTGTCATAGTTTAAACTTGGACACTCGGCAGCTCAAGCCTCAAGAAAGAAATATTAATCGATTTCATAAAATTTCCAGGAATGGTAGGAATGAATAATTCTTCCTTTTCACCATGAAGGGAACCAATCAAATCCTGCAGCGATATTGACATATGAAAAAAGCTACCAGTAACTATCAGAAGAGACACTCCACGCCAGACCTCATGTTTGACGACGGGCGGTTAGTTATCTGCCTCACGCACTTCTTTAAGTTGAGAAATGTGGACAAATCGCAAAAAAAAAAAAAAATCATTTAAGATAAAGACTTTTAAAATGCTTCTCAAGCTATTTCTTCGCAAAGATCTGAATTTTTAAGCTTTGGAATTTAAAAATGAAAACATATAAGGAAAACTGTGTAGAAATTAGGGTAAATAGTTTTAATTGGAAAATTTTGATTTTATACAGTTTTATTACTAAATGAAGTTTCCAATGAAACGGATATTAATGAATAGTACAATTTTATTGGTTCCGCTGAGTTTGAAATACATAAAATATAGAACATGCATCAACTTAATGCATCTCTTCCAGATAAGTTAGTTTTGTCCAAATTAGTAGAGAAGCGATCTGAAATTAAGGTTCAATAAAAAAAAAAAAAGGTCTGGCCATCAATCCCAACTCAATTTATTCGCCATCAAGCAGGACTGGGATATTTAACTAATGACACGATTCCATTAAAATTAATTTCACTTTAAGGTAGGCTTAAATTACTAACACATTAAAAATGTCTTCTTCGTTTTGAATTTTTTTTTCCTATTGCACAAAACAAAAATACTTGAACCGCTATAACCTATGAAGGGTTCTTTGGTTCAGTACTTACAGAGATTCATAATGTTTCCAGACCAACGGACGGTGCAACAAATTGAGTATTCCCGAATTATTCTTTATAGAGCCCCAGGTACCCACTATATAGAGGTAGGTGCGCACCAGGAGACTCCATAATCCCGAGGTCGGTCCACAGCTGAAATAACAGAATAACTAATTCTGCCATAGCCAGGGTTCGAACCAAGTACCCTGTGCTCAATCCACTAAGCCACGCCGCTTCCTTGGATTTCAAAAGGGATAAAAAACTTCTTGGTTATGACGTCTTTCGGAGGGAACGTAAAATGGTGGCTCCAAGCCTAAGCGATGCCCGGTACAGAATTGATGACTCCTAATGTAAAATCGTCTGATTAGTCACAGCAGCATAAGGAAACGAATAAACAAACAAAACAATCGGCCAAAAGACAATAATGGCAAATACAATCCTCCTCCCCACACACCAATCAATGGCCGAATATGTGAATATTTTACTCAAACCGTTGAAAATCGCACTTTTATTACCTAGTAGCAAGAGGAAAGAAAAGAGAAAAAAAGTTAAAAAGGAAAGACTTTCTTTCTTTCCTCTCAAGTTATTCAGAGTTTAGACCCATTAGCGGGTGAAGTTATTAAGAAGGGGAATTGCTATATAGTACCATTAGGGCTAAGTACCTGAGGAAGGAATGGCTATTGAATCCCCCTCAAATCTAATTCTATTTAGCCTGTAATTAGGACAAATAATTACTACCATTACTAGGGCCAATCCCTCATGGATAATTATCTTCACAGGGAACCAGTTCCCTTGTCCGCTCGCCAACAGAATTGGTGGTGGGTTTTTATTGTCTTTTTTCTTTTTAAGACATCGAATTCGTAATTTGCTTCTTCAAGATTAAGGAAGAACATATTTAAAAAAGAAAAAAAAATTTCCGGCTATTTCAGCTCATATCATGTCATGTAATCAACATTCTTAATTAATATTCTTATTATATTATTTGCATGTTTATTAAATTCAATAAAATTGCCTGAAAATTGAAAGTATACTATTTTTTTTTCTTCAAGGTTAAATATTTTTAAGGATTAAAAGAACGAAGTTAAATTTTCTAAACCTCTACAAACGTACTTACAAGAAAAAAGGAAGTAATGTTTTTAGACCAATGGTTGAGCAAGGTGGATCACGCTGTACCGTCAGGATTTCCCGCACGGATGGGTATCCAATCAATGAGGACTGGGTGAGCCCTAGGAGAACATCTAGAACATAGGATCGACTGACGACTGATATGATAATCGCGATAGGCTTAATTAACCACAAGATTCCATACCAATACCACAATTTTCCTCTACACAATTAATTCAAAGAATAATGTCCAAGCCGAAATCCCCAAGAATAGGCTTGGCGTATCTCGATTTCAAGTTCGTCTTGGAATTCCTGCTTCACTAAGCTTAAAACTTTACATGCCAATTTCAACTGCTGCAATACTACAAGCTCATTCATGCTAGAGCTCTAAAAAACTCTATAATTTCGCGTCTTCTAATGTTTTAAATTCTCCAGGTGTCTCTCCCCTCTTCTTATCAACAATTTTACGTAAAGCCATGATATAAAAATTCTTAAGGCATTGTTCATCATGTATTAAAACTATGAACTATCAGAGGGATAACAGTGTTGTGAATTCTCACCTTTGAATTTCATGACGAATGCCACAAGCTGAGTAATTTAGCAAATGATTACAGATTAATATATCAATTAATTTCTTCCTGAATTTCGTTTTTGCTAGTTCCTATAGAACCAAAATAGTTGAACTTATCCACATTTTTAAACTTATACACTTATAAACGGTTCATCTTTGGGATATCCAGAGACTCCTCTATCACCCGATTTTACGAAGAGTTGAGGTGACTTTACCCTTACTTCCGCCGTAAGCACCCCCTGGCATCCTTCCTCTACCAAGTTATCCAATCCCGGTGTCAGTTTTACATCTCGGATATCCTTAAATTTAAATACTCTATTCGTTTCTATTCGTTCCCGTAAAAACACCCGCTCACGGCCTTCTGATCTGTATGTAACATCCCACGATAAGCAGCTTTAGATATATCGTTCTTAATCCGATCCGCATCGATTCCTTCCAACATCCGTGACTCCCAAACTTTCTCAACATTTAAATCCCGTCTATTCAGCCATTTCCTATCAATTCAATTCCCAAATAATCCCAACTAGATGCTATTTCAAGAAAAGTCGACAAACAAAGCAGACAAATACGTTTATTTATTTATTGAATTATTCATTTCCATCGGTACATCCAAGAGCGAATATTATTTGAAACGATAATCTTTTCAAATATGATAGATTAATTATATATCATTTTGATAACATTGTAAAGAATTGTAATTTCCTTTTCTTTTTAACTGTATATTTTCACTTTTTTTTTTTTTTTTTTTTTTTACATCTTATATTTTTTATTATATCTCATTTTTCTGTCCTCATGTTAACATACATTTTTTTAGTTGTTTGTACATTTTTACTAGAATTTATCTTTTGAGTTATTTTATTTGTTCATTTTATTAGTTTAATTCAATTGCTTTCAAATATTTTACTCTAAAACTGCGCTCTTAAATCCACTTTTTATTTTTTGTTATATTATTCTGAAGGGACTTGTCCGAAAATAAATAAAGAATTATTATTATACATCCAAATCACCGTTTCTAATACTAATCATACATCTCGTCTTATTGTTTAATTTATGTCCTATCTCTTTGCCTTTATTCATCAATTTTCTTGTGTTTATTTCTATTTTTTTCGTGCCTTCAATCACAGTGCACAATCATCATCGTGCCATTAACACGTAATTTTACCATCCATATTTAAACATTAGTCGGTATGAAGACTGATATAACAAAATAAATAAAGACCCTACCATGACGGAATTTGAACCCAGGCTCCACTCCATCGAAATGTACCATACAGTGTAGCTTAAATAAAAACAGAACCTAACACCCAATGAAGCCCTCAAAAGGGACACACAGCCTAGCCCCTGCAGATAGGAATGAGATCACAAGAAGACCTAACTTGATTAGAGAAGGATCAAGGAGCTGCAGAATCCATCGAGTACTGGCGAGAGGCCAGAAGTCCCCCTGGTCCAGTGGCCAGCCAAACTTTTCTCTTCCTTCCTCTGTCGGAACCTGGTCGGGGTTTTTATCCTCACTTTCCCTTCTACTTTACCATTTTATTCACCTCAACTCAGAATATCCAGGAGAAAAGTTATATTTAAACGTAAAAATTTATAACTTCGATTTAAATTCTACATTTTTGAAGAACTGTTATGAAAATTCCTACCGAAAACTTTCGAAGAGCTAATTGAACTTTCAACCTTTCGGCAAAAATTATACTCCGAATAATAATTAAATTCCATTAGTATGTGCAACAGAAAATCAGACTTTGTTCATCTGAGCTATTTAAAGAAAGAACAAAAACGCTAAAAATTATTACACAATGGTTTATCATTTCCAAACAATATTATATATCAATATTAAAAATCAATAAATAATTCAAAGATGAATGGCCTAAAATGGTCAATCACCACTACTAATTCCAAAACTCTATATCTCTGCTATTACTTAACCTATTTCAATGATTCTTCGTTCGTTTTACAGGAAATGTTTAAAAGGCGGACGGATCTTTATTTTTAAACAAAAAAAAACCGACGTAATTCCACCTCAACTGGCCATAGAAACTCGTTGATCCCAGCGAATCATAACATAGATAAAGTCTTACATACCCTTAAAGGGGCTTTAAAGATTTTTAAATTGACCCTCTAGACATTTGTATCAAAGTATCTAGAGGCTCAATTAGCTTCATAATAATACCCAATAATGTGATTTGATTAAGATTCGAGTACGATTTACTCTCTGATTTAACAAGTAAACATTATTTTATGATAGAAGATGGTTGGGAGTGCCACACAAAACCGTCTTCTCCACCATACAGTTACAACGGTAAACCAAAACTCTTAATAGTTATTATGAGTTGAAAATAATACATTTTACTTACATCGTAATTTTAATGATAATTAAAAATTATCATTAAGTAATGATCGAAAAGCTAGGCTGATTTCAGTGCTGATCAATCAAGTCAAGCAGGAATCTAATCTCATTGCTATTATCATGTAATTTTAGTTTATCTACATTTATCTGTGTAGTCTCCAAGCTCAATTACTACTGTCCTCATTAAGAGAAATGGTAATACTCTGAATAAAATTTATATCTCACACTCAAATATGCATTCCTTAACTTCCTTTTATTATACATTTATTTTCATTCACAATTTGTTTATAGTTTTTCTACGTTTCGGGGTTCTTTCCCATTATCAAGACTTTTTTTTAAAATACTTTTAACACACCACTCATTATTTTACATTTATAGCTTATTGCTATTTGTCCACTTTATAGCAGTAAGCTATAAATGTAAAATAATGAGGGTTGTGTTAAAAGGTGTTTTTAAAAAAGTCTTGATAATGGGGAAAGAACCCGAAATGTATAACAACTATGTAATAAATTGTGAAAGAAAATAAATGCATAACAAAAGGAAGTTAAGGAGTGCATATTTGAGTGTGAAATATTACCTAAAACTTGCTAAAAATTATAAAAGAAAATAAATAAAAATTACTGAAAATCCGGCCCGGAGGACCATTATTTTAAAGAACATGGTATTGAGGATTTTTTACTGTCTCTATGTTACGACAAGATTATGTAAATGTGTGAAAAAGACTGTATAGAGAAAATGATCTTATTTTATGCTTAGAGATCCAAAGAATCGTTGCTACAAGTTTGTTACATCGATTGCTAATGACTTGCGCAGACAAAAAGAGCTTTGAATCATTTAAAGAGAGTCTTTCCCACTTAATAAACTTATAGCTAGCTAACTGACAAAATAATATTTTCACTACTATTACTTTCTACTACCACAACTACTTCTACATAAAACAAGATTGATAAGTGACTTACCGAATTGTGATGAGGGTATTGGGCCTGTGCCGACGTGTACTGAGGGGGCGCCCCCTGACTGGGGGTGAACCTGAGCTGGGGGCTGTAGACTTGGGGGGCCCAGACGGGCCTGTAGCCGCCCGCGGCCACCGCCATCCCGCCCCCGCCGCCTCGTCCGCCTTTCATGCCCCCGCCGCCGCTTCGTCCGCCTCCGCTACCGCCTCCCTGCAAAACATTCAGTTATCAGCTATTTTCATTTAATCATCTTTATCTATCTTTCCATTCCTTGAGAATCATCAAGGATAGAAAGGAAAAATAAATAGCTATCAATAGCAAGACTCTTATGCTTGTTGATCCTAGAAGTGATAAGCTGGAGGTAGGGGTAGGAGTCACTTAAAAGGTATAAGTGAATGATTATAAATCTTTGACGTTCAATTATAAAAATTCATATTCAGGAGAAAACTAAGATGTATATTTTGTGTATTGTTGTTTCCGAGCTTTGACATGTTAAAATATAAAGCCTTTTTACTTTCACTTACCTATACCTAATGAAATATATAGAAAGGAAAGTATAGCGATCGTGAAAATTTTCGAATTTCAGTTTTCAATGGAAATACACATTTTAGGGTATCCTAAAGTCCAAATGACCAAGTCCCGAAAAAAGGTCTGCGTGTACGTGTTGTGTGTGTGTGTGGTAAGTCTAGCGCCAAAACGATAAGTCGCACGAAACTAAAATTTACAACTATACGCCCGAGATGTTACAGCAACTTATTCATCAAAATCGGCTAACCAGAAAAGCCACTTTATACCATGAATTTTGCACTTATGTACGATTTTCTCAAAACGGCTCTAACGATTTTGATTAAACTCAGTATATCGATGTAAAATTGGACTTGCTTTGATATCATGTAGGTTTCATTCTGATTGAAAAAATCTGACAGGGTGTAATGCAGGTATTTAAAATTTTCTTCCTCTAAAGTACATTTAATTTTGTATATTTCAAAAAAAAAGATACACCATCTTATTAACATAGATAAATAACGGCTAAATATGTAAGTTCTTCGATTTGATAAAAACTAAAGGAGAAAAGTGCAAACATACTTTTTTTGCAATTTTTGTGTTTTTTAAAACCCAAGAATAGTAATATAGATGTATAATACACCGTTGGATAGCTAAAAATTTTATAAAAATATTATCTGATGCACGGAATTGTAAAGGGTAATAGAGATTGATGAAAAACCGATAAAACTAACTGATTTTTGCAGATAAAAATAGCATAGATTATTTAATAAAACAATTAATTTTAGTAGTCGTCGTGTGTTGAGCACACCAGATTTTTAAACTAAAGCGCATAACGAGGAGGATAGAGAATCGGAGTCACTTAAAATGCATTAGAAAGATTTTCAGCTATTGGAGAGGTTTATAACTATTCAGATTTATTTATTAACCATCATGCATGAGTTAGACGAAAATTTAACGGAGATAATGTGTGAGATTTCATGACTTACTTGAGATAACTAATCAAAATAATTATCGATCTGCGTAATAGCATAATATATGATAAAAACACGTAACGTGACTCCTATTATCAACCGTCCTCACTAATCGCTTCTAGTATGATTGACGACTAAGTATAAATATGGGACGCTAACTTCTTCATTGGAATTGAAAAACAAAAAAAAAAAATCCTAAAGCTACATTAAAACATAAATATCTAGTAAGAATAGTCAGGAGTCTTGATAGTATACTTAGTGCTATCTACGTTTCAACCTAATTAATTGAGCCAAAATCACAGCAAGTTCTTAAAGATCAATAGAAGAAAATTTAACAAACAGTTTTAGTGTTGATCTGTCAGAATTCACAGTCCCAGACAAAGGCTTGAAGGATTGGGGCAATACTTAGGCAAAATTAAATACTAAATCAACTATTAAGACTGAATTCAGATTATTCTTCCCATTATTATCGCACAATCGACCATATACCTTCATAAAATATAAATATTTTATGTATTATATACATAAGCTAACGGTACAATTCCTACCGTACTCGCTGATGAACAATAACAGCAGTCCCAAAGCTTGACTACTTTTCAGTATTCAAATATTTCCATTTCGATTATTATTTTAATCCATCAGCCTCTTAAGTTGTCAGATTTATGCATTGGCATTTTAGATTCATCATGCAAATATGCAATTTGATATCCAATGTTGATATGTAATATCCAAAATATGATTTTTTTTTTTTTTTTTTTCAATTCGTTAAGATACAGTAAATATGAAGTATTTCCAGTTCAATATAAAGTCATAAGCAGTCAGAAATGTAATGTTGATATTATGTAAAAAAATAAGAAAATTTCTCAATTTTTTAAGTGTATCCATCAGTATTTTTCATAGAAATATTTTTTGACTCCATATAATTAACTTTCTATAATCCTAAATTAAAAACTTATGAGAAAACATTTCAGCCTGAAATAAAAATATCGTAAAGTAAGAAATAATTATCCGATAAGTGATGACCTATTGCAGATAATGTTAAGATATAGTTAATTACAGATAAACTACCGACTTTAACATGTTTGGAATATGAATTATCCGATTAATTTCTCACTGTTTGTCTGATATTAAAATGAACACACAAGCATGATTGACTATTAATGACACTTTTTTTTTTCTCTTCCTCCCAACATTCATTCATGAGAACTGACCTAGATTTTTATAGCTATAGATCTGGCTTCAATCCAAAGATAATCTGACGAAGAAAGCTTCATAGATGGCGCGCAAAGCAATGAAAGATTTAAAGCCGGCGTCTATCTTCAGTAATGGGATTTGCAGTGAGTTCTTACGAATCAGGCTTATTAATGGGGTCCCAGGCCAGGCATGAAGTCCGTCTAACACTTTGTAGGTTTACAAACAATTTTATTGTCATTGTTTGAGACACACAATCATGAAGAAGCGTAAAATTCAATCAGAAATGCAAACAATAGTTTGTGTTTTATGCTGTCTTCGTTAATTAATCGCAAAGATCCAACCGTAAAAAAACAAAAAAAATACAAGATATTCGTTGTCGTAAAACACAGAAATAGGAAAAATAAAAACTTCTACAATGATTAATGTATATTTATACAAATAATACAATCGGTTACGATATATTACGTTAAACGAGCACCTAATTATAGTAACATAAACATCATACTTTAACGAAATATCTATATCTCTTATAACAACTTGCAAAATCGGTAGAAGAGGAACCCAGCATTTTTGGACACCTCGATATAAATAGCATATTTTAACAACAGAAAGCGTTTAATATATTTTCTGCATTACAAGAAGCTAACGTTCTGAATGTTAATTATATTTAACTTCCTCGCGAAAAAAAAAAAAAAAAAATCAAGATCATAAAATTCAAAGGAGAGTTCGAGGTATACTAATGTATGGCGATGACTAAGCTTTTATTTCTAAAACGTGGGTGAAAGAGGTTCACCAAATGTGAAAGATATGATGTACTTGTTGAGTCATCACTTGATATCCGGGAGAGATTTACCTTTTGTGACGACATCAGTAAATGTTTCTTTTAGACATTTTGTATTTTTATCTATTATAGTTTTAATTAGAACTACCTATTATATATATAGTATGATATTAACAGAAAAAAAATCAAATAAGTAAATGTGATCATTAAAATATGGGCATGATATGGGCGTGAGAAGAAACTACCCGGTGGTAGCACTTCAAAGTTTATTTAAATCAGTAGGTCACGAGACCATCCTCTTTTCAGCCGCCTCAGAGGATGATCAGGCATAGAAGGAGATGAGATGTTGCGGACTAGTGGGTTTATGTGGACAAGTAATATAGAGTGAAGGGAAGTATATCTACTTCGGGCTATGTCTGCAACTAATGGGATATTCAGGTCTTTATAGATTATTTTATTGGTGAAAAAGTAAGAGGCATTTAGGATCTTTCGAAGGACTGGATACGTGAGGAATTTGATGGCTTGGTGGATCCCAATAGTTCGAATCGAAATGTCCAAATGGGCCTAAGTATGATAATATAAATTAGTTTTTTTGTATTAGATGGAAGTTTTGAACGTTTGTTGTAAAAAACAGTATCTGCGAGCTACTTATTGTCGTTTCGGTCTAGTGTGAGGATACCAAGTAAGACGTCTGTCAAGATGCAGTCCAAGGTACCGGATCTGTTCAACTGAGTAGAGCGGAATATTGCCCGAGGATATAGTGGGACAGGCAGTCATAGGTTTGCGACGAAGGATAAAGGTAATTTGTTTGGAATTTAGTAGGATTGACGTAGTAGTGATTGTGTAGGAGCAGGCACCTATCGGTAAATACAAGAAATTGCATCACTTAGAATGTTAAATTTGCCCGGGTAAAGCCTGTGATTATTATTAAAAGCCAAGGATTTACAAACATTTTACATCCCGCAGACCACTAGTTGGGAACCACTGTTCTAGTTGATTGGTAACATGTGCGATAACAATGACGTAATAATGATATGTTTATAGAGCATTTAAGAGAATCAAAAATGTGTTAATGTTGTCTTCGTCTTCTGCATATAAGGAAGAAAGAGGTTAATAAACGCAATATTCTCCGACACAAGACAAGTGATACACGGACCACAACCTAGCCCAGAAATCCCAATGCGGTAGGAAGATGCTAAAAATATTTCCCCGTAACACGTTTTAAAATTATCGAGGAGAGAGAGAGGATATTACAAAAGTGAGAGAGGAGGGAGGAGGAACTGCGCAGCCATCTTGGGAGGCTAAATCCAATTATCCTATCAACCATTGTCGCTGAGTTAGGGGGGTCTTTGACAGGGCCAGTCACAAGATCCTCAATGGAATTTATTCAATAAGCAATGGACCTCTCCTCTAAACTCAGCAGCTATTCAAACTTTGCTCTAGGATATCATCGCAATTAAGGAGGATGTAATGGTAATGGAGAACCCTAATCATAGAATACAATCCATCCAACTTTATATCCATAGATACACAGCTAAGGACCCGGAATGTTGACTTATAGATATAATTATGATCATTATAACAGACTTAAGATATATAAAAAAAAAAAAATCAGGTGCGGGCAACACAAGACTTTCACTTACCTCTATTTTTAAAATCAATGAAAGGATTTACTAATAAAGTTAGAGATTAAAATACGTGGAACCATTAAAAAAATAATTAAATTGAATTTCTATAGAAACATATGTTTTATTAAAAAATCTATTATATTATTATCTAAAATAATCAGATTTATCGGCTTTTCATCACTCTTTATCAACTTTTACAAGTGTGTTCATTAGATAATATTTATTCTAAAAGATTTAGCTTTCCAACGGTATGTAATACATGTATATTACTGTTGCTATGTTCAAAATAAAAAAAATGCATTAAAAAATATTTTTTTAACTTTCTCCTTTAGTTAGATATAGAATCCGTTCAACTTGTATATTTATGTGTTTTTCATCGTTGGTAACAAGATAATATATTTATTTTTACAAAATCTACAAAATTAAAGATACTTTACAGAAAAAAAAAATGTAAAATATCGGCATTTAAGCCCTGTCAGACTATTTTAATCAGAATGAAAACTAGATGATATTATAGCGAGTTTAATCAAAATCGTCGGAACCGTTGTCGAGAAAATAGAAAGAAGGTGCAAAATGTATGGTATAAAGTGCATCTTCTGGTAAGCTGATATTGATGAAAAAGGTTTTGTAACGTCTCGGGCGCATATTTGTCTTAAATGTGAAATTTCAGTTTCACAGGACTTATCGCTTCCGCCTAGGAGTTACCATACACACGCACACAGACCTTTTTGCGGGACTTGGTTATTTGGACTCGGGACCCTAAAACGTGGTGTATTTCCGTTGAAAACTGGAATTCAAAAATTTTCACGATAGCAATACTTCCCCTTACATAAAAGTAAAAAAAAAATGTCCATGAAAGTAAAAATTCTGTTTAGTATTTCTTTCTGACTTACAAAAACAACAGATCATCAATCATAAACATGTTTATCTATATACACTGTTTTTCCCAGTCAGGGAGAATTTTTTTTACAAGTTTGCAGAGAGACAGACGATTGATGAAGTATGAAATGAAAGTAAGAAAGAAATAGTCTCCTGAAATAATTAATTTTTAATCAACTATGTATAACTTAGTTATAAACTCAGACAAAACAAAAAATATTCTCCAATAACTTGGAACTTCTATTCGTTCTGTTTTCTGTAATATTTAAGGCTTTAAGGAGAAATAGGGTATCAGCCCACTTCTCCCGAGTCAGGTAGAGGGCTGCCTCTTCGGAGCACCCTGACTTGCTCTCCCATCCGGGACGGCTACCTAGGGAAGGTGATCCTAGGGTATGTACTGACCGTGACCTTATGTTAGTATAAGTGGATTTCTGTACTGTTTTAAGTGTGTTATTCGGGTATCGGGGGGACGTTAATCCCCACTAGCTTTGCAATAAGCTAGCCCCTGCAACGGAGACTGGAGTAGGAGAATTGAGTTGGCACAGAAATGAGACATATGGTCCAGACTCTACAGGCAGGATCCTCACACCGAACAGCGCTAGAAGAGGAAACGATTATGATGATGATGATGAACTTGGAACTGTTCAAATTCGACTTTCACCAAACAGAGATAGAGCGTGTCAATAAAAGCCTCAACATGTAGTAAAATAAATTTACAACAAAAGTAGCAAAACTTGACTTTTTTCAGACAAATCAATACAGCACCTAAACGGTAAGTTCTAACGATAAATATTATATAAAAACAAATATTCTCCATTAAGTGTTTTATTCGGCAGTTCGAATTTTCGATCCAACCAACATAAACGAGCCACAGATTCCTAACCAAACGACGTATTCATATGAAAAGAAAAAAAACAAAAAAAAAAAACTATTCGCAATAAGCAATGTTCACCTCCAAACAGATTTCAGATAATCTTTAGGCCACTGCCTCAAAAGCCGACGGGGAGGGTCGGATGTATTGGTGCCAAATTAAAGTATTTGGATTCAGTTGTATGTCCGTCTCAGTTTGTTTATTTATTTAACGTCACTTTATGCTACTATGGCTAATCGGACGATGCTACAGCGGGAGTCCTAAATTTTGCCTATCCAGGTTTTATTAGGATAGGGATCTTTAACGAGTACCTGACATCGCACAGGCTCGAGACAACCTTTTAACGTCCCCTCCGAAGGACGGCGTAACTAAGGATTTTTTACTCCATTAAAAAATCCTAGGACCACCTGCGGGTTTGAACCCGTGACCTTTAGCATGGGAGGCTGTTACGCTAGCCACCCAGATACAAGTGATCCCGTCCGTCTGCAGTGAAAATTTGTATAAGATTCTTTAGCAGTATCTAGAACAGAGAGCAAATCTTAGTCCTTGTTAAGTAACTCATACGTTACTTATTGTTAGTGTAGTGCATCCAAGATTTTTCACAAAACCTTGGACTGGAATGATTGAATTCTTTGGATGTTGGAGTTGTAGGCAGAGTCTCATAGCTCTGTTTAGTATGTCCATAAAGGTTTTATGAATGCTTTGCAGACAGTTTTTTGTTTTTTTTTATGTTTAAGGCGCAAAACATCTAGGTCATTAGCGCAGACAGTCATTTTGGTGTTAGAGGATAATTTTGAGCGTTAGTAAAGTAACCTAGACAAAAGCCGAAATCGTTTGTTTCAGTTTTTTCTCTTAGGACCATGTAAGTAGGTATTGGTATATTGTTGAAATATATTACTAGACATATACCATGGGTAAACGCGAATGCACATTCTTCCTTTCTTTAATTTTCACTTTCCACCTAAATTAAATATTAAACATTAAACTGCCAAGAAAAATTGGATACCATACATTACCAAAGATTCAAAGGTAAAGAAAAAAAAGAGAGGATTTTTTAAAGGTTAATAAAATAAAGGGAAGAAGAAAAACAACATTTTATGTTATTAAACTATTACTAATAACATAAAAATTATTATATTCCGAATATAATGTCTGGTAATATGTGAATTTCTTCTTATTGTTATATAACAGGGAGGGAGCCAACCTGTGACTCTTCGAAGGATTATTTGTGGCTCTCTATAAATGTATATAAAAAAATTAGAAGGAATATTGACGGAATTTAAAAATAGATTTCTAGACTTGAAATATTTAAAATCTACCATAGATTTTTTTCTGTATCCATTTGAAATTAAAATAATTCAAGGTGAATTTTACATTTCCAGAATAATTGCGACAAAAAAAGCATCTAGTGATATAGAATTAACAAAGATGCAAGAAGATCCCTAATTATAATCTACAATTAAGACGTTGATTACCGAATTTTGGTAATTTATACCAGAATCGAAGTAAAAAAAAAAAAATAAATAAATAAAAACCTGTACCACTACAATCCATGAAGAGTTTTGGGCTTAGTACATGTAGAGATTCGTACTGTTTCTAGGCCGATGGCCGTACAACGAGATCACGCTCAGCCGCCAGGTTTTTTCCCATATTGGGTACCCACTTGATTGAGGCTGGGTGTGCCCCAGGAGGGTCTCCATACCCTTGGGTCGCCCCGCGGCTGAAATAACAGAATAAATAATATTCCGCCATAGCCGGGATTCGAACCCAGGCCCCGGAGCACAGTGGACTAGCGCTCTACCCACTAGACCACGCCGCTCCCATCAGAATCGAAGTATCCTGAATTAAAAAAGGCTGCTCATCGAATTATTTTAATATTCGTAACGACGTACTGAGGAGAATCATTTTATTCCACTTTAATATTCGTGAAATCCGAACACCGATCATTATTAACTAAACATCTCATAGAAATACTGAGAAGTGCTGTTACCAATTATTACTGAATTTCGAAGACTTGTCAAGAGAAGTGAAATAAATATGTTTATATTTTAATATTTAAATTCAATCCACATATGAAGTACTCTTATTTATATGTTTTCAATAGATATAATTTCTGTAAAAAAAATAAATAGAGAGATACAGTTTATTGAAAAAATACCTTTTAAATATGTATTGAATTGCTTAATAAATTTCAAATTTTGAAAAATGGTTTGGACTATCTAATATTTTAATATTTAAAAGTGAATAAACAGTAACGAACCATGAAGTAACTCAAAGTTATATTTATACATTTTCATTCAGTCAGCTCTGAGGAACAGTGAAATTATCTCCAACTGATAAAAATTTATCAGTTCAGTAAAACTCATATTTCCTGGAAACTCGACTAGTGCAAGTACAAACAAAAAAGTTTTAGAAAAGATATGGTCTTAGAAATGTCATTTGTGCCTTATGGAGGGTCTTGTGTAAAGTTAATTTATATTTAAATAGGTTCCTTTGAGAAAACTTGTAAAAAGGGACTGTAGTCAGGGCGTATAGTATATTACTAGATTTTTCTATAAAACATGAATATTCCTTTTACGTTAATATAGAGGAATGACATTTTAAAAAATGATGTGCTTAAAAACTCCGTTATATAATATAAGTTAAGAATGGGTACTAAAAATATTAATTAATTTCTATTAGATATGAGGTTTATCAAGTAATATAGAAATGTAATTTATGATTTAAAATAATAAAATACTCAAAAATCAAATAAATTATCAGACCATTTTCAATCACAAATATGGTAAAGACATTAAATTCAGAACAGAATAAAACTCTTCAAAAAAAAAAAAAAATAATAACTGAAGTAATAACCTTATAAGTGCATACTTTCGAAAGAGACTGTAAAAAATATATTTTAATTATTTATTTTTTTTAATTCTATCGGTATAATTATATACTAATATTAATATTTGGGTTTTTAGTTTAAAGGTTTATAAATGGGTAGTAATTTAGCTAACCTTGGTTTGACTTAGCTTACTAAGTCAGCTGGGAATAAGCTAAAGATTGATTGTTCTCTACGAAATTGAATTGTAGTTCAGTGATATTACAATTTTTCTTAATCATGACACTAATAGTAGTGCTAATTTACAACATCCATAATTCATTAATACATTATTTATATGATAATGAAACAACTAAAATTAAATATTATTACAATAAAAATTAATACTTTAAGACTACACTAGACTACTGCTCGAATCCAGTCTAAGGTAAAACAAAATTGTTTATTCTTTAATTTCAACCTTTTAGAGAGATCCATTTAAGGCACACCGAGCCTTTGTAAAGTAGGTACCGAAAAAGAGGGAGGAAACTTGTCTGCAAAGCGTGATCTCGGCCTAATCAACTACAGCCGTTGCCAGAGAAACAATCTGACTTTCAATATTTGCTAAATCTTCATGGTTTGTAGAGGTACAAGTAGTTCTTATACTAAAAATATTCCTTAATAGTGATAACTATGACTATGAGAATGCTAAAGACGTACTCGTCTTAACTTGAAAACCAAACCGTGTTACGAACAGATATCTTTCATTATAAAATTATAGAAACTTAAAATTGCAGTTGATTAACTTAAAAAAACAAAAACAATAATAGATTTTAATTTTTTTTTTTACAATATTTTTAAACAATATAAATTGCTAAGAACAAAAGTAGTTGACAAAACGCCTAATCGGAACCAGAATACACTGAGACCAACTGAATAATGGTTACATGTTCAAAGTTTTATACACTATAAAACATAAAATAATTATAAAAAAAAAACAAAAAACCTGTACCACTACAACCCATAAAGGGTCTTGGGCTCAGTACATATAGAGATTCGTACTGTTTGTAGGCCAACGGCAGTGCAATGAGGTGATTAGGCCTTAATCGCGCTCAGCCGCCAGGTTTTTCCCCAATTAATTTGGGTACCCACTTTATAGAGGCTGGGTCTGCCCCAGGAGGGTCTCCATACCCTAGGGTCGCCCCCCGACTGAATTAACAGACTAAATAATATTCTGCCACAGCCGGGATTCGAACCCAGGACCCGGAGCACAGCAGACTAGTGCTCTATCCACTAGACCACGCCGCTCCCTAAAATAATTATAAGCAATCAAATATTAACTATAAATAAATATAAGAAGGAGGAACTTAGGAAGCCATATATTCCACGTGCCTTTAATTCTAGTTCCTTTGGAAGTCGTCACGGTTCATACCGCACTGAAAATAGATAATTAATTTATCGTCCATACCCGCACGTTCCACACGCCATACTCATTCAAAGGTCATTTAAAGTAAATTATCTACCATTAACTTCTTTGAAGGGCGGCGAACGGTCATCGAATATGTCATACACACAGCAGAAAAGGAAAAAAAATTGAAAAATGTGCCATGAGAGCAAAACGGGTTCAATAGTTATTGATTTTTTGTTTTAAAAATCTGGTGCTCTCATCACAGAACTTTCTTCTACATACCTCCTAACCCATGCCTATTTGGATTTTTTTTTAATTCCCAATTATTGTTATCCATATCAGTCGTTTTTATCAAGATAATAATCGGATAAGGTATACATGATTACATAAATGGTATATTATGCATGAGGAAGGTCAATGCCAATGGGTACCTCCTTGTTAAAGTGAAATTTTTAAGAATTTTAAACAAGGAGATCTCTCAATCAGCTACTTTCCAGCCTTCTACTATGAGGCTCGGAATGCCCATTTTCACCATGTTTTGTTGTTCCGCCTGCCAAGTTTTTCATGATTTCTCTAGTATGAAATATGAATTTAGTCTTGAACAGTATGTGTAAGTGTGTAGAAATGTAAGTAATGTAGCTAACGTACAAGGGTGAGCGTGGAATTATTCTCATTTTCATTTTTTTTTAACTAGTAAATTAAATATATTGAGTTTAAATAGAAGTATCTATTTAAGACTATTTTACAGTGGAAATCACGATCTACAATCACTACATTTATTCGCTTTTCATCACTACACATCAACTTCCACGATTTTGTAGGTTAGATAATATTTGTCTGAAATCTAAAAATTTTTAGCAGTAGTATCACATATATATCAAGTAAAGTATAGGTATTTAAAGACACTTCTTAGGAGATCATCTGTGATGTACTGTCTATCATGCCCTTTAAAGCCTTTTGTGCCCGAGTTTGTGGGTTCGAAACCGGCGGATGGAGCCAGGGTGTAGAAAATCGTTTGTCTCGAAAATGATGGTTTTGAACCTGTGCGATGACTTTCAATATTTGCTAAACCTTCATGGTTTTTAGAGGTACAAGTAGTTCTTATAGTAAAAATATTCCTTAATAGTGATAACTATGACTAGGAGAATGCTAAAGACGTACTCGTCTAAACTAAAAAACCAAACCGTGTTCCGAACAGATATTTCTCATTATAACATTATAGAAACTTAAATTGCAGTTGATTAACTCAAAAAAACAAAAACAATAATAGATTTTAATTTTTTTTTTACAATATTTTTAAAGAATATACATTTCTAAGAATAGAAGTAGTTGACAAAACGCCCAATCGGAACCAGAATACACTGAGACCAGCAGAATAATGGTTACCTCTTCAAAGTTTTATCAAACATAAAATAATTATAAGCAATCAAATATTAACTATAAAGAAATATAAGAAGGAAGAACTTAGAAAACCATATATTCCGGGTGCCTTTAATTATTTTACAGCGGAAATCACGATCTACAATCACTACATTTATACGCTTTTCATCACTACACATCAACTTCCACGATTTTGTAGGTTAGATAATATTTGTTTGAAATCTATAAATTTTTAGCAGTAGTATCACATATATATCAATTAAAGTATAGGTATTTAAAGACACTTCTTAGGAGATCATCTGTGATGTACTTTCTAGCATACCCTTTTAAGCCTTTTGTGCCCGAGTTTGTGGGTTCGAAACCGGCGGATAGAGCCAGGGAGTAGAAAATCGTTTGTCTCGAAAATGATGGTTTTGAACCTGTGCGATGGTACTGATTAAAGATCCCATTCTAATAAACCTGGAGAGACAAACTTTATGAATCTCACTGCAGCACCGTCCGATTAGACTATAGACGATATAAAAGGTTGATAGCATGGATGATAACCAATCCTGCTTTCCAAAATTTGAGAAGGAAAAGACTTTATAAAAACAGTAAACAATGATTATACATTGATAAATGAGAGAAAAAACGAATACATTTATTAATCTACTATTGACACAAATAAAAGAAATGTGTATCTTTTTTATAATTATTTTTAGCACAGACAAAACAATTGTTCGTTTGAATTTTACCGACAAAGATAACAGAAAGAGCCAATTATACAGAACAAAAATAATGTAATCAATTGTAAATTACCTTATCACCACAATTTTTAGTAAAAGCAATTGAATTATCCTATGATATATTTCTGACCAATCCAAAAAAATAATTTGATTTCAAAATCCACAACGTTTCGGTCCTTAGTACATTTTCATGCTTCTACAAAAAATATTGTTAATTAAATCAATCTCCTTACAAATCTAGTATCGAACCTAATCCCTGCCTTGAAAAATCCTTAAATGACTTCACCTAACTCCTTATCCATTCTCCTTTGGAATGCGAATGGTGTTAGAAATCATACTGACGAACTGACAGCGTTGTTGCAAGACAAAACAATCGATGATGCACTTATAACTGAAACAAGACTAACGACTAAACAGTACTTCAAAATACCGCAATACATGACATACCGTACTGACCACCCAGACGGTAAAGCCCATGCCGGTTCTGCTATCATTGTCCACCAATCCCTCTCTCATCATTTACTCCCACTTCCCACCTATGATTTCCTACAAGCCACATCCATAGTAATCAAGACTTTTTCCTTTCCGGTAACCCTCACATCTGCATATTGCCCTCCTAAACATTCCATTTCCAATTCTGAATTTGTATCCTTCCTGGATTCCTTAGGAAATCGTTTCATTCTGGGTGCAGACTTAAACGCCAAGCATCAGCAGTGGGGTTCCAGAACCACGAATTCTCGGGGACGAAATTTGCTGTCTGCACTCAACTCCCGAAATTTTAATATCCTGCCTCCTGACTCCCCTACCTACTGGCCAACCGATCCTAACCGCAATCCTGACATCCTCGACTTCTTTATCCACAGCGGATTAGGCTCTCTCAACTTGTCTTTAACTCGCCTTGATGAACTATCCTCAGACCATAGTCCACTGATCCTAAAAGTATCTCTCACTCCAATTCCAAAACCCATTCCACCATCATTCATCCGAGGCCCTGTCAACTGGAACCTTTTCCGCCAAATCCTGACCGATAATATTGACCTCAGAGTAACCCTCAAAACCCAAGATGACCTAGATAATTCCGTCTATTCCTTTACCACCGCCATCCAACAAGCTGTCTGGACTGCTTCCTCTCCTAAACACTCCAATATAAATCCAGACCAAAATCATTTTCCACAACCTATTATAGACCTTATCCACACCAAACGCCGAGCAAGATCATTATGGCAGCGCACCCGACACCCAACAGATCGCCGCTCCTATAACTTCTATTGTAGACAATTGAAGAGGGAGTTGGCGAACTTCCGTTCCCAGTCCTTTAATTCCTACCTCGCCTCTCTATCAGCTCGTGATAATTCCCTGTGGAATGTCACGAAAAAGATCCTAAAATACCATCATGTTTCCCATCCTCTCCGACGTGGTGATGACTCCTGGGCTGCGTCTGATGAAGATAAAGCCGAGGAATTCGCCACACACCTCTCCAAAGTATTCACTCCTAACCCGGAATCTCACATCAATCACACCGCAAAAGTGCAAGACTTTCTTATGTCACCGATTCCACTTTCCCTACCTCCTAAAGCTATTAATCCCTCTGAGGTCAAATATCTTCTCCAAAAACTGACTCTCCGTAAATCTCCTGGACACGATCTCCTTACTCCCCAGATCCTCCGACAACTTCCGCAGAAAGCTATTATATTCCTTACTTATATTTATAACTGCATCCTCCGCACCACCTATTTTCCTCTGTTATGGAAACATTCCACCATCATCCTTTTTTTAAAACCAGGTAAACCTTCCAACAACACTTCATCCTACAGGCCTATTAGTCTACTCCCCATCCTCTCAAAAATCTTCGAAAGGCTTCTTCTTAAACGTATCCTACCCATATTAGAATCTCAAAATCTTCCTTCCCATCAGTTTGGATTCCGTCCTCAGCATTCCACAGTTCAACAGGGGCTCCGAGTTGTAGACCATATTTCCTCAGCTCTTGAATGCAAAGAGTATTGTTCTGGTGCGTTTCTGGACATTGCGCAAGCTTTTGACCGGGTATGGCACACTGGATTACTCTTCAAGCTGAAAACCCATTTACCCCAGTCCCTATACCTCATTCTCCGATCCTATCTCTCGAACCGTTCCTTCCGAGTTCGCTGTGGTGAAGAATTTTCTAACCTTTATCCCGTTGAGGCCGGTGTTCCTCAAGGCAGCGTCTTGGGACCCATCCTCTACATCCTTTACACTGCTGATATTCCTACACATCCTGATACCTTTCTGGCAACTTTTGCAGACGACACCGCCATCCTATCATCCAGTTCCAATCCTGAAACAGCATCCTTAAACCTTCAGAGACACCTTTTCCTTATCGAACACTGGTGTAATAACTGGCGTGTAAAGGTGAACGAAGCCAAATGTAAACACATAACCTTTACTCTTAGACGAAAATCCTGTCCGCCAGTTTATTTCAACTCATTACCGATTCCTCTCTCAGATACAGTCCGGTATCTTGGCTTACTGTTAGACAAAAGATTGACTTGGAACCCACATACAAGACTTAAAAGACAAGAACTCAACCGACGATTCGGACAGTTATACCGACTACTCAACAGAAAATCTGAACTTACAGTTGAAAACAAATTATTAATCTACAAGACAATACTGAAGCCCATCTGGACCTACGGACTTGAACTGTGGGGGACAGCTAAACGTTCTAACATCAAACGCATTCAATCCTTTCAATCCAAAGTCCTCCGTACAATAGTAAATGCTCCTTATTATGTCTCCAATTATACCTTGCACCACGACCTAATGTTCCATTTATTTCAGACCTAATTCCATCCAAATTTTCCAAATTCCACCAGAACCTCATTCATCATCCTAATCCTTTAGCTCAATCCCTATCCAGCTCCACTCATCCATACAACCCACCTAGAAGGTTGAAACGGCAGTGGCCCCGCGACCTTTTGTAAATATATTGGAGTTCTAGCACTGGCTAGATTCTCCACTCAATGTGATGTATGTATGAGTGTGTGTATGTGTATATAGGTATAAGTGAATTATTGACTTTTGTATTGATTCATTATTGTGTATATATTTTATTGTAATTTTATTTTGTGTAAATATTGTATGAATGTAGTATGTTTGATATCATTCAGCAATACTATTAATGTCCAAATTGGGACAGATTGTAAAATTTTCTCAATAAAAATTGTTATTACTTATTAAGAAATTAAATCAATATACATCTTATCACTTGTTATCCATTATATGTAGCTAGAATGATTTATCGTTTTTTTCATCTTAAAGAGGCTTACTTATCGTACATTAGCATAGAAACAAGATAATTTAAACAATTAAAAAAAATTATATATTAATTTATCTATAAAATAAGGAATGATTCTAAAAAGCTTAATATTTTAGTCTTTAATACTAGACAAAAGTAAATTTAAGAGCCGAGTGAAAAACCTGAAAAGGTTTCGAGATAAAAGAAGACCTATAAAAGAAATGGAAGAACGTGGACAGACGACTAAAGGAAACACGCCAGTGAACGTATATTGAAAGCAGAAGAAACTCCTGGCGAAGAACAGAAATAAGAATAAAGTTGTAACGTGATTCTAAATGGTCAACCCGTACGTAAAAAAAAAAAAAATATATATCAATTAAATTTGATCGTTATATTGAATCCTAAAATTTTGGGGTCACTTGTAGCAAAGTGGCCTAGCATAACAGCCTTCAATGTCAAAGGTCACGCGTTCAAATCCGGAGGTGGTCCTAGAATTTGTTTTTATTTAATGGGAGTGAAAAATACTTAGTTATGCCGTCCTTCAGAGGAGATGTAATAAAGATGGTCCCGAGCCTGTGCGATGTCAGGTACTCGTTAAAGATAGCTATCCTAATTAAACCTGGATAGAAAAAAAATTAGGACTCCCACTGTAGCATCCTTCGATTAGCCACAGTTGGATAAAGTGACGTTGAATAAATAAACAAATATAAAAAATTGTTTCACCTAATTTATTGTTCCGAAACTTTTTTATTGTTTAAATTACATTATTGTATTTTTTCATATAGTGGATGCAAAAACAATGCTCATTAAGTAGATATAGCATTTTAAACGCAATGTTTAGGCATGATAGATTGAAAAACTATAAATAAAGCTGCATATAATTGATAATTGCCTTATCGCACCTGAAAATTCAATACTACTAATCGCTGATACACAATTCAATGCAATGACCGAGATCAGACCTAACCCAATCCTTTCACCTACGCCTCGCCCTACCTCTTGGACTGCCATATGTTCAGCGCATATTACCATGGTCATTTCCATGGTATACTAATATCATAAAAAATATTATTTACAGAAGCTTTAAAATGGCCCTAGGGGAAGAAACTTTTTCCTTTGTTTTTTCAATCAGCAGACAGATATATCTAAGAATTATTAAACCAAATAATAAGATGATTAAATAATCATTTTGCAGACAAGGAGAGGCAAACAATGCACGTAGGGACATTTCAGAGTTTGTTGGCTCTAAGGGCAGGGGATCAAAAAGCACAAAGCCCTCGCCAAGTTGTTGCCAAGTCAATTCGGAAGCTTACTGCAAACACTCCCTAAACCGCAGGCCCTTAAACTTGATGTTTACCAGCACTTAAACTCCGCGAGTAGCATTGTATCGGGGCTATATCGCAACTTAAAATTGTGAAAGTTCCCATGTTGACCAGTTTCATAGTAGCGGCTCCAAATTTAGTTTGGATATCAAACAAAGCAGTCTCCAAGTTCCGCATAATTCCATGTACTGTGCCTTGGCGATTAGTCAGGACTGAAAATCGATCAACGCTGTTAGAAATGCTGCGTAAATATGCTTAAATACGACATTCTTGAGATCGTGATAAAAATCTGGTGCGCGAAACACACTACTTACTCAATTTAAGAGCTTTTAAATAAAGTTAGACTTAAAAAAACGTTAAAGAATGAAATTTAGTTTCGATCCAACAATAGAAATGATTATGTACAAGGGCCACTTCAATTTTTTGTGACCATCCTTGTCTTTCCGCATTACGTTTTACAGCTTTGTACGTAAGATAACATTTATTCTAAAATCTTTAGCTTATATACCAACAGTATATTATACATCTCTACTACTATTCTTGTATTTAGGAAAAAAAATTACACTTAAAAATATGAATGCTCGATCTAAGAAAAAAAAATCGGAAAAGGTTAAAAATGCATAGTATAAAGTGTCTCTTCATGGTTCGCCGATTTTGATTAAAAGAAAGTAGGATATTTGGACTCAGGGTACCTTTAAACATGTATTTTCATGTTTCAAATGGAATTTGAAAATTTTCACGATCACAATACGTCCATGATCCAAGACCAACTCCATATATACTATTAAATATACAGGTAAAGTAGGTTAACGTATATTACCTTATATCCCGATAAAGTCAACCGATAGAATAGGCATTGCAGGATAAATCATAATTTGTTTAAAAATTATCTAAAGTGTCATTTTTTTTCTAAACCGTACACATTTCATCTGTTCCAAATTTTAAGTACAGTCAGTCTCTGTTGTTTCCCGGATTGATCTTACTCATTTAGTAGAAAACAAATAGTTTGAACGACTCATGCGGTAGCTTTTAATGATGGTCATAATAACTGATTATAGGGGCAATTAAATAATAAATAAATATGATTTCAATATTTACCAAATTTTAAAACGCACATGAACCTGTAATTAACAAATCCTATTTATGTGTAATTAAAGTGTGTTTAATTATTAGTACTATAAATCACTATCACATTTATTAAACATATTAATTAATATTATAGTTGAAAAGTGACATTTACGAAGAGGAGGCGTTGGTAGGTAGTTCAGGACGAGAGGGTTTGAAGAGGCCAGCGGATTTAATTGCATATTAATATACTGTGAGCATCGAGAGCTGATCAATATGTTTAACAATCTAGTTCAACAGTCCCATACTGTTAAAAGTTTAACAATAATCGTTTAAATTTAATATTATTTCCACATAACAATAAAATTTATGTTTAAATGTATGCACTAAGCAAATGTTATTAACATATATTTAAAGGCCAATACTACAATCGATTAATCATTAATGTAATTTTTATTTTCGCTTAGGTATATTTGTAATATAACTGTACTGTGGGTGGAAATGCAAACGTACAATACGTATTACTTATTTTCTTTTTTGCGTATCTATATACCTAGTTCTGCCATAAATACTGTTACAGAAGTTGAACTTTGTTTGCATCCATGGGTACTATTTAGATATGAAACTGAAATTTCATATTTAAGACAACTTTACGCCCCAGATGTTACAAAAACATTTTCATCGAAATCAGCTAACCAGAAGAGCCACTTTATACCATGCATTTTGCACCTTTTCACGATTTTCTCAAAAACGACTATAACGGTTTTGATAAAACTAGCTATATCGATGTTAAGTTTGATAAGCTTTAATATGATTTAAGTTTTATTCTGATTGGAATAGTATGACAGGGCTTAAATGCCGATATTTTAAATTTTCTTCAACTAAAGTACCTTTCATTTTATAGATTTCAAAAAATTAAGCACATGAACTTGTCAGCATTGATAAATAACAGCTAAATATGCAAGTTGATAAACAACTAAAGGTAAACTAATATTTACATTCCTGATATTAATTTTACATACTCTAACAAGAGAGGTAAATGTAAGCTAACTTCTTATTTTTTTTTAATTTCTCGAATATCTTGAATAAAATATCCTTAAATAAAAATGCAAAACTAAATGATATTTTATCACATAACGCTCGTCTTCGTTGTCTGAAAGGGCTCGAATGTCTATTACAAAATTGTTTTCTGAGCAAGCAATTACACCACATTTTTTTCTTCATTTGATATGATATAGTTTGTTTAAAATTTAACTAAGCGTAAAATAAAATGACAAGGAATAATTGAATTCGCGAGTCAATCTATGTTAGAGAAAATTGAGTTATAAAACAATGATGAAATAATAATTGAATAAATTTTAATGTAGGTCATCCGAGGTAAACCAGAATTTAGTTTATTTCAATTCTGATTATATCTATTATTCCAATTTTGAAAAACTAGACTATAACAGATGTGTGTGTGTGATTACTAAATTCAAAATATTTTTATCCTGACTGAAAGGGCTTAAATGCCTATTATGTAATTAATTTTTCTGTTCTTTCTACCATACTATTTATTCTGATATTTCAGCTGTGGGGCAACCCTGACCCAGGGGTATGGAGACCCTCCTGGGACATATCCAGCCTATATAAAGTAGGTACCAAAACCTGGAAAAAACCTGACCTGGGCTGATTTCGGGGTTGTAGTGATACAGATATTATATATATTATTAACATGTCGAAATGGTTGCAAAAATAAACGAATTCAACGTACTTTTATTTTTTAAAAATTTGAATACTCTAGATTTTAATTAGTGAGTTTTTCATATAAGCTTCCAGTTTTTAACTTATATTTGGATTGCATGCATGGTTCCCATATTGCGGGTTCATTTTTAAAAAATTCTTTAATAGATTTTTTTTTTACATTGAGGAATTTTCATTTAGAAGGGATGGGAGACCGGAGGGAGAGTGGGGCAGATTAAAAACCCTTTATATGGTATTGATCGCTCAATCAACCTAAGACAGACCTAGCCTATATACCACAAGTGACAGTACAGGCTGATATTGTTCCTCGCAGTTAGATCTCACTTCAATAATAATTTATTTTATTTTTAATTTTAGTTTAATATTTTTAATAATGAAGGGCCAACAACAATTTAAAATTTCAAGGCAAAAAAAATTTCACCAAACAGAAGAAAAAAATTATAGAAATCGAACATGTATCCTACCCTCTGGAAAAAAAAGAAGAAAAGAATCTTGTATAAAAATATAATTATTTTCGAAACACAAACATTTGGAGAAAAAAAAAAATAGTAAAATAATTTACTGCGATATGATTATATTATTAAGCGAGAAATAAAGGTTATTAAGTTTGTTTATTTAATTATTAGTTGAAATAAGGTTATTTGTGTAATACATAAAGATTATTTTAGAGAATAAGGCTATAAATTAGAGATCATACTACTAATGAAATCGCTTAAACTATTTTTGGTATGATAAATTTAAAAACTGTAACACAACTCATAAAGGACTTGTGTTTGGTACATATTAAGATTCGTACCGAGAAAGGAAGTTAATCGGGCGAGGCCGCTTGCAGCCGACAGGGTTTTTCTTTAATTTAGATAACTATCTTAAAGAGGCTAGGTGAGCCACAATAGAGACTCCTTAACCCCACGATGAAACAGTATGAAAAACGCTAAAGCCTGGTACGGATTAGAGACTGAAGAGCAGAGACACAGCACAACAACGCTCCTCACAATTGTTATATGTCCTGACAAAGATTATTGGTCCTCCTAATATTTTAGTCTGGATTTAGTGAAATAAATGATAACCATTATTTTAATTTATAATACGTGAATTGTTTTATTTTGGCCTAATTATCTATCTAGTAACATCTTTCAGTAGCAAGAATAGTTTTAAAACCAGCTAACGCTATGTGTGAATAGTTTGCCTATTCGTTTTGATCACATTTGTTTTGCAATGCAGCCGTTTTTGCCACATCAAAACTGTTATTTATCACCGCCTGGCTAACCATGAAATAGAGTCAATAAATTCCCAATGACGGTGGTAAAAGAAATGACCTCGGCCGCTGAGCAACCATCCGTTCAGATCTAATCTTCTCACTCGATGTCCGATCTTGTCAGTCTCAATGGACTTCCATGTTTCCCAGTTTAAACGCAAAATTTGAAGAATAAATGAATTCGTCCCACGAATATATCAGCCAATCAATTTTACTTATAACTAATAAACGTTTCCTTTATTAACTGCATGAAATTCAATTTCAAAAACATTAGGATACTTCTTTTAATATCAAAATAGGAGTACAAACCTCAATAAATATACTATACTCGGGATATTTTGGTATATTTTTTCAATAATTAACCTTTAGTAAAAACAAAAAATAAATAATTTCACACCCCTCCTCAAAGTTTGAGGTAATACGTTTTAACGTAAGATAAATACAAATAACGAATATAAAACAAAATTCATTTGTCCTCGTATAATTTAGAAATACCAAATTGGTATATAACAAATCATCGCCCATAGATTAAACATTAAATTGCATAAAATTCGTTTTATTTTAGAACGTTAGATTAAAAGTTCTGCATAGGGCTCTTGAGTATAACTCTGTTAGGAACTTATGCTCTGAGCCAACAAAATTATATGATATTGCAATTAATTCACTCTTCATTTTTTCATATATTTTTTTTTTTTTGTAACATTAGTTGGTGAAAATAATTTATTTTACAATTATTAAATGTTTTATAATTCATATGTGTCAATTAGAGAGAAGTGTAGACATCGAAACACTTGAGTTAGGTAAAACTTAATAAGTTCTGGGAACGTTTCAGCCTAAATTTTAGGCCTTCTTCAGGACGATTTTAGAAGGGAGAGATCACAAAAATGTTATCACCAACACAACAAACTATGCCGAAACGTTGGCATAATAAATTAAGTTTTACTTAGTTCAAGTGTTTCGATGACTGCACCACGAATAACCTTCTCCCCAATAAATACATATGAATTATAAATCATTTAATAAATATGAAATTATATTCACAATTTTTTGTTTAAAAAAAATAAAAATACAAAAAAAAATTAACGAAAATGAAGAGTGCATTAATTGTAATATCATATGATTTTGTTTTCTGGCAACATAAGTTCCCAACAGAGTTAGAATCAAGA
The DNA here is from genome assembly GCA_023052935.1 of Piezodorus guildinii. NCBI lineage: Eukaryota > Metazoa > Arthropoda > Insecta > Hemiptera > Pentatomidae > Piezodorus > Piezodorus guildinii. The sequence goes on along the minus strand of CM041297.1, from coordinate 38,990,192 downwards.
GACCCTATGCAGAACTTCTAATCCAACGTTCTAATGGTAGCGCTAACGACAAGTCCTTAGGTCCTGCATTGCAGAGTTTGTATTTAAACCTAAAGTCATTAAAGAGTACTACATATCACTTTAGAGCTTTTCAAACTGATTAAATAATTTATAAAAGTCATCATGAATTGAGTACATTTAACAACTTTATAATTGAGATTGAATTCAACTTCACATTTCAAACAAACGTAAATCACTGAAAATGATTTCTATTTTTAGACTCCATATCAGAACAAAAATCTAACTGATACTTAAAATGCTGCTTAATATTTCAAATGTAAGATATAACGAAAAACAAGTACTTTTCAGCCATCCCTGAAGGTTACCAAGGAATTGTCAGTCATTCAAAATCTGAATGGAAAAATGAAGATTGATTAAGCGGAACTGATTATGAACATACTAATTATGAACGGTGAAAATCATGTCTGTAAGGCGCATCGGGTATACCGTTTCGCATTACAAACAGCCTGCCAAATAATAATTCTGTAGAACCACAACCTAGTTGTAAAATGATAAATAAAAACCGATTTACAAAAACATGCATTTAGCTTCATTTTAATATGAAAAAATGTATATCTATAATAACAACTTTTCCCTCTTCACTACAAGAAGAATCCTATACCCCAAGACCTCCTAGATCTAATCCACACTAAGCGATGCTCCAGAATCCTCTGGCAAAGAACCAGGCACCCAGACGATCGGAAATCCTACAACTATTATACCAAATTAGTTAAACAGAAATTAGACTCCTTTAGATCCAACTCCTACAATTCCTACCTCTCCTCATTATCCGTAACCGACAATTCTCTCTGGAGAATAACTAAAAAGGTACTTAACCATCATACCATCACACATCCTCTCCGACGAGCTGATGGTTCCTGGGCTTCGTCAGAGGAGACTAGAGCAGAAGAATTTGCCCAGTACCTATCTAACATATTCACCCCCCATCCCAACCACAATTCCACTCATATTGATGGCGTAGAATAATTCCTCTCTTCACCAATACCTCTCTCTCTACCTCCTAAGGCTGTTAACCCCTCTGAGGTCAAATTCCTTATAAATAAACTAAAACCTCGTAAATCTCCTGGCCATGACCTCCTCTGCTCCAAGATCATTCGACAACTGCCTCAAAAAGCAATTATATTCCTTACTTACCTGTATAATTGTATCCTCCGCACAGCCCACTTTCCTCTGTTGTGGAAACACTCCATTATTATCCTCTTTCTTAAACCTGGTAAACCTCCCAACAACGCCTCATCCTACAGACCAATCAGCCTCCTCCCTATCCTTTCAAACATTTTTGAAAAAATCCTACTTAAGCGTATCCTACAGTTAATTGAAATTCCTTTCCACCAGTTCGGATTCCGCTCTGGGCACTCCACTGTACAGCAAGGTCTAAGAGTGGTTGACCATTTATCCTCTGCACTTGAAAACAAGCAGCACTGCACTGGTGCCTTTCTGGACGTTGCTCAGGCATTCGACCGGGTCTGGCACGATGGCTTGCTTTTCAAACTAAAATCCGTATTACCCCAATCCCTATATCTAATCCTAAGATCCTATCTCTCTAACCGTTCCTTCAGAGTCCGCTGTGGTTCAGAGTTCTCCACTTGTTACCCAATCGAGGCCGGCGTACCTCAAGGAAGCGTCCTAGGTCCTGTCCTCTATATCTTGTTTACAGCTGATATACCTTTAGATCCTGATACCTTCCTAGCATCTTTTGCCGATGATACTGCCATTCTATCAACCCATTCAGACCCAGAACTAGCATCTTTCCATCTCCAAAGACACCTCTCCTTGATTGAACATTGGTGCGATAATTGGCGCATCAAAGTCAATCAAACCAAAAGTAAGCACGTCACCTTCACCCTCCGACGTAAATCCTGTCCACAAGTTCATTTCAACTCTATACCACTTCCCTGTTCCGACACAGTCCGGTATTTGGGTTTCCTACTAGACAAAAGACTGACCTGGAACCCACATACTCGACTTAAAAGACAAGAGCTCAACAGAAGATACGGACAGTTATATAGACAACTGAACAGAACATCACAACTTTCCGTTGGAAACAAACTATTAATTTACAAGACAATTCTCAAACCTATGTGGACCTACGGAATTGAACTATGGGGTAATACTAAATTTTCGAACATCAAACGTATCCAATCCTTTCAGTCCAAAGTCCTTAGAACAATAGTCAATGCTCCCTATTATGTTACAAACAAGACCTTACATCATGACCTTAAGATCCCTTACGTCCTTGATCTCATCCCATCTAAATTCTCAACCTTCCACCAGAAATTTACTCTTCTTCCTAATCCTCTGGCACAATCCCTATCTAGTACCAACCATCCTTACAACCCTCCTCGTAGGCTGAAGCGGCAGTGGCCGAGAGATCTCCTATAAAAATGCAACTGGAGTGCTGGCAATGGCCAACTTCTCCACTCATGCCTGAGAGTGTGTGGCTCTAGCGCCCTCACTCAGTCTCCACTGACTAGATTGGTGACGCGGCTGACTGAGAGGCGCTGGGATCTCCTGACATTGTGCTTCGGCATCCATTTCTGGATGCAGAGGTTCGATTCGGAGTTCCCAGGGGCAGTATGTAAATATTGTATATAGGTATGAATGTGGCCAAGATTGTAATTATTTTCTTTTATTTCATTTATTTTATTTTTATTCATTTTTTTTTTTTTCATTTGTTATTGAGGTATTTTATTTTTTGTTTGTTTCACTTTGTACATATGGAATGAATGACTTCTTTTATCTCTAATACTTATTGCCCAAGATAGTGGCAGATTGTATTACTTCTCAATAAAGCAATTTAAAAAAAAAAATAAATAATAATAACAACTAATAATAAAAAATGGAGTTCAGTTGACTAAACAGTATATAATTTTCTACTAACAACTGAGAAAATGTTTTAGACCATCATGCTGGAGGAGTGTTTGTAAACCAGCGGAATTATGTATGTTCTACTGATAGAATTACGTATTAATGTAAATGGAACCATGTATTGCATGTTATGTTCCGGCGATTCACCAACTCTGCTTCAGTTAAATCGGCAAAAGAAACGGTACAAATAATATTATATCTTGTTTTCGTCCCATTTAATAATAATAATAATAATAGGCTTACCGAACCGGAAGGTTCGATGCCGATACCACCAAACTCCGCCTGCACAGACTCGTCCAATGTTCGCCGGTCAAGCCCAAGCTCCCGAGATCAGCCTTAACGCAATCCTCCCATCGACGCTTCGGCCTACCTTTCGGACGTCTATCAGTCGGTTCAGCGAATACCAACTTTCTCGGAATCCGTTCCTCACCGAGCCAACAACTTTATGCGCCCATTCGAGTCTCCGCGATGCTATCAACGCATTTATATTCACAGGGTACAAGCTCCGCAATTCCGCGTTATACAACCTTCTAAACTCCCTAGTGGCCTCATCTGTTTCGGGGTCAAAACAAAGAAAATTAAAAAAAAAACTTTAGGGCCAAGTTGTGGAACTCATGAGAAAATCAATTTCCCCATCGTTATGTTAATGTTACCTAGTTAGGTTAATGTTGAGGATATGGAGGGGAGGGGATTGCAGAGATTTTTATCCATTCTTATCTTTTTTTTTGTTTATATTTTATGAATAGATTCTCACAAGTCTATTGCCCTCAGATGTTGCAGCTTTTATTTTTTCTAAATAAAACTAGTATCTAAATAGAAAAAAAAAAAAAACAGTCTATTAAAACCGAAACTCCTCAGCGGACCGATCGAACCCAGCCATACAAAGAACCTCAAAATATCCCCTGAGATACAAATCTATCGGCTGAGGAGATAGGCAGAGCAAAGGGCGAGTGTTGTTATTTGTGAAATAGGTGACCCAGAAGGGGATGGTGGGAGGAGAAGAAGAAGACGGGGATAGGAAATGAGGAGGAAATGGAGCGACAAAAACAGGCAGACCCGCCCCAGACTACTCTACCCCTCTCTTTTTTTTATCCTCTGTGGCTCTTCGCTATGTCCGCTTCTATTATCTCTTTTTAGGAGCAATGTCAACACCTTCCTACTAGTATTGATTGCGATAGTCCTCGGCGAACAATACTTGTCTAGGATAGAAATCTTTTTACCCTACCACTACAAAAAAATACAAGAATTCTAGAGAGAAAAAAAAGAGAGTTAGAGAGAGAGGAAGATAAAGAAAGGAAGGAAGAGAAAGCAACAATGAACAAGAATGGGCGGACATTTGGCCAATTGCTAATCATTATTATTACCATTCGGAGTACTTGAAGAGAAAAAATATGAAGAAACATTAAGATTTAATTATAAAATGACTAAATAGGAACAAGATAAAAAATAATAATAATAAATAATCACTTGACAATAATAATATATTTGAGAACAGTTATTGATATTAAACGTATATACAATATTTCAAATTGGTAGCCAATAATGCTTTTATATGAATAATAATAGCCAAAAATGATTCCATTGGAGCGATAGGACGCGCGGTGTAATCTGCTTGGAGAATACACGCGTTTCTTGATGAATTTACTTCAATAGTTTAAATACATTTAAATTTAAATACTTGAATACTTTTATTTAATACTTGAAAAAGTCTATCCGGGGCTGGGATTCGAACTCATACACTCTTTGGAGCAGAAGACCCGCGCGCTAGCCACTCAGCCATGGGCTCCCCCCCCCCAAATGCTTTTATAGATGTATGGTAATTCTGTAGGTATGAGTATAGTTAACAATAAAATTGCAATCTTTTTTTAAAAGTGATAAAGAATGCTTCAGAAATTAAAAATAAAACATACAAACAACTGAAAAAGAATTACAAGAGAATCCCTAACTCCTAAGACTTAAGTTATAAAGAAACTCAAAACTTCGTCTGTCTAGAAACTAGCTGCTTTCGAATCGTTTAATTACACGACTTTACTAAAATAAAAAACATATTAAGGAAGTAGTAAACGCATAATGTACATAGATAAGTTGTAACTCGATTTCATATTCTTTTGAAAACAAAGAAACGTCAAAATTAATATAATAAATAAAAAATAAATTAATAAACACTAATTTTCAGTAAAAGTAATAACAAAGTACAAAAGGAGAAAGACTTATTGCATGCTTTTCGGAATAACTTTGTGGTTAAATAAAAATTCTTACATAATGTCTTTCAGACCATTTATTATAGACTAGGTCCAATTTAAATCAAAGTAATCGAAAATAAACCCATCAGTGCATAGTTTTTGTAACTATTTGCTTTTATCCCCTCGCAGTATTCCATATTTTCTAACATCCTTATAAACACCTGGTATGGAAGGTTAGCAAAAATAAAACTATGTGAGTTTGTATCTTGTTGTTAGCCCAGTGTTGTTTGCAGCTTATTAAATATTAAATAGTTGACTGTTCGATTGAGTTGAGATGGTTTGGGTGGTCAAAAAGATTCGAAAATAGTAAAAAAAAAAAAAAATTATAAAAAAATCCTTTACTTTGCGTGATACATCGTTCTGGAATTCCATACCTACCACTATACGCAAAGCATGTTCATTAACCTCATTTAAAAACAAATTGTTCCTTCATCTCCTCAGCCATTCCATCTTCCGAGTAATTGTAAACAAAATGTTAGCATATTCTAAAATGAGGACCACTACAAATATGCAAACTTTTTTTTTTTTTTTTCTCTTTGATCTTATGATGTCAGTGAGAAATACAATTATATTATCTCTTCATACACATTTGTTTATGTAATTATAGTACATATATATACTACTTCTATAAATAATATAAGTATATCCTGAGTTTATATTGTTTTAATATTTTTGTACCGTATATACGTGTATATACTATTAACGTTATATTTACTACTTTTATAAATAATGAAAGTAGTAGTCGTATGTCAATTTACTTTTCTTTCTCTCTTCTTTCGATTATCCAACGCTTCTACCCACGTACCGGGTCTTCATCACAGCTTCCAGGCAAAAGTCAAGAAGCAACTGCTATAAATAGTATTAAAACTGCCACCAGAACTATCTTCTTCCTGTATAACACACACTTAACTATCGATGCGCATAAATGAGGATAATGGTGTAAACAAATAAAATAACATCAAAAAGTATCGAGGTAAAACTCACCGCCTAAGTACAGGTGATACTTTATCAACGGTAAAACTCGATTGAAATCATGGATCTCTTTTACAGCTCTGACAAGTAGGTTGAGGATGAGATTAGCCGGTATCGGATGTGGACACAATTGCAGTAATGATGCTGGAACTAGAGGAATGAATGATAAATGAGGGTGAGGGAATTAGGAGGGGCCGGTGAAGAATTGATCTGGAGGAGAGGAGGCGATGATAAGACGGGAAGGGGGGCCGCGGATCAATAACCAGTAGGGGATAGGCCAACGCCCCCCCGGCTTCTTAGTTCTTCGGGGCGTGGTGTGGCTAGCGGGGTCCTTCTGGGTCAGTCTGCTGGAGGGTGGAGGGGTCTCCGCTCTGGAGTGTAGAGGGCTGTACGGCTGGAGGGTAGTTAGCAAGAGGAAGGCTCCGTCCACCAACCTTCTTCGAACCGGGATCCAATAAGGTTGGATCCAATGAAATCGTATACAATATGAATATAAGAGCGTATTCTAGCTTCACGGGAAGTTTTACACACTTCTAAAATATCTGTCCTTTCTTCCGCAACCACGGGTCTAGCAGCCCACTTCCTACTTGGAGCAGTACTCTTACTATCAGCTGAGCCGAACATACACAAAAATAAACGTTATCCCATAATAAACGTAAGATTTAATTTCTTCTTTTCTTTTTTTGTACCTCTGTCAATTGAACAACTGATAGTTTGGGCATAGTCAAATATGGTCGGACCAGTGATTTAACTTGAAGTGTCAACTGTGAAGAGAGTGAATTATCCTTGAAGCTATCGCAGAATTTGGGGTTTAAAGTCCATATGTGATCGAAAAGCAAATGCATCCACGTGTGACTGTTTGGTGCTAATTTTCTGTTGGAGACGACATTGTACTTCTTCGAAAATGAAGCTGGTAAAGCATTGGATGTTATTATTGCGACATGATGGAGTTCTTTTTATATCCGAACAGTCAGAATTTCTTTATTATTTTAAAAATATGGTTCAACAATTGATACACATTCGCATCAACCTATCAACTGTTAAACTAGCATCGAAAACAAAAGAAGAAAATTCAGTGTTTTATATTAAATTTTATTACACGACAGTCAAACTTACCTCAATAAACAACTCAAGACTACAGGAATCTCTAAGTAACGAAGACAAAAAGAGGTTGTCTTAAATTAGGTTACTTACAATTAGGCTTTGTACGTCTAGAATTTACAGTATATTTCATCCAGTAGTAATTTTTGCGAAGTTTAGAACTACAAAAACAGATAATATACAAAGTACCTTACTCTAATGTTTAATAGACCAAGCCAATCTCCCTAAAAAGACTAGAAAATTATATTAAGACAGGAATCCGCGTATGGAAAATTCAATAACAACTGTAAATAGTTATTAATTTTTGATAATGTAACGGAAATAAACCTAAAAAGAAAACGCGTTAGTTTGTTATTATAAAATGGAAGAAAAGAATTCTCAAATACTATTTACTAACTAGCCAGTCGCGGTTTTGCCTTTTTCGGAAATGATTATATACAGAAATTACAGTGGTACGAGTATAATCGTTCAAAGCCGAAAAAATACTGCAAATTTCTAATCAATAGTCTAAACTAAGACTCTTCAACTGGACATAGATCACACTAATTACACCACACAGCCTAATTAATTGGTAATCAGCAAAATAAAATATTAAATCCTTGCAATTATCCAAGGATCAATTATAATGATGATATGCAATACTATGTGTTAACTTGTCTTAAGCCATTGAAAGTGTATTTAATTCTTTTCTACCGACTTCAAAACATAAGGAAATTACAAGATAAATAAAAAAATATTGACAAACCATGCCTACGAGTTTAGGATTGATTAACAAAAAATAAATAAATAAAAATTGTATGGGGAAAAGTTAGTTCTACAAAGATAATATTACAAGATTATAGTTCATAATGCAGATAGTAGGTTATTAAGATTTAGGAATAACAGCATTTTCAACATCAATAATGAAAGACAAAGCAAAGAATTTTGATTACAGGAATTGGAAAAGAAAGATAACATCGAGATTTCCTTTAAAAAACTTATAGATGATCCCATCAAAAAACATTTTTTTTTTTTACAACTCTCCAGTTATACATCACAACCCTTTCAATGATTGGACGTTTAAACTATTATTATATTTTAATTACTTATAACAAATACAATAATCCCTTCATTTATGTTATAGTTTTTAAGACATTTCAAGGTGCTTGGAAACAATATTGCAATGTTCACTGGTAGGATTGGATTAATTGTGGGAAGTAAGTATCGAGATAAATAAGGTATTCGTTTTCGGATGAATAGTGTTTCTTTCAGTGTTTGAAGCTTATTTTCTCATCTTGAAAAACATCATTCAGGACAGAAATACGTTCTATGAACTTAAAGATAAACCAAGCATGATTAGTGCCTAAACAATTCATTTCAGTCCGTTTATCAAATTGTATCAGTCCCTTTCACACTCCAACTACTGGTGGTAATGCTTTGATTTGTATTAATGAGCGCAAAAGTTTCAAGTATATACATATATATATATGTACCTGAAGAAGTGTCAAAACCAAACAAGAAAATACCACAGTGCTCATTATTTCCTGATTACAACCATAACTTGAAGTATCCAACTAATTGACAGCAATATAATTAATCTTTTTATATCCTAGATGACAAACAGCAAACGTCGAGTATCTATTATTGTTAGCACAAACACAGCTTGACAACACTTGTGCAGAACGCCCAACTCTTCACTGATGCGGCAAAGGGAATTAATAATGGTCAAATGCTCTCCTGGCTAAATAAACAATTTTGTCTCCTACCGGTTTGATCATTAAATCATAATAACATTTACGTCGTTTTAATTTTTGAAACAAAATAACAATAATAATAATTATGATTGTAGATTTCCAAATAGTATCCCACCTCGTTCCTCACGGATATTTTATTTTTAGTTGCTTTAACTTTGTCTGTGTTAATCGCTAGAGTAACTGAATTATATACAACTTCGGTTCGGTCCATCATTTTCAATTTCAAATACTTTTAATAAAAATGGTCATTTACAGCTAGAAGTTAATTTTATTATGTCAAATTCACAATAATACACTAGGAGAAGTATTTATATCCAAAATTACTTAATATCCTTTAGATGTGAATTAATAATGTTTGTAAGTGAAACTTCTGCTCTGAAATATTTTTGATTTTGGTTAAAAGCGGTTTAAAAATTAAATAACAATTGAACGTTTTTCCATGAAAGCGTTTACACAATACATGTACACGAAGCTCAATATATTTTTATCTTTATAATTTATTAACTAGTATCTTTACTAAGGGGAGCCCGTGGCTGATCGGTTGAGTTCGAATCCCAGTCCCGGCGGGACTTTTTTAAGCATTTAAATTGTTGGGGATTCACTCACAGCCAATCCTCCGGGTATGTGAGACCCGTCAGGTAACTGGAAGCCACTCACAAAAATAGGTGTAAGGAATGATGACTATCCTACAAAATTCATCGCAAAACGCGAGTGTTCTCAAAGCATAATATACCGCGCGGCCAATCGCCTACACGGCCTGTCGCGCCACAGAAAGAAGAAGTATATTTACTAACACTGGTTAGTTTAAGATTATTTTGTTTTAATGCCGTCAGACATTCGTTTATCGTAAGAGAAAAAAAAGCTTTATTCCAACACCATGCTGCCCAAAAACAGTGGGTTGCTTTTTTATACACAGCATACTAATCAGTAAATAATTTATCAGTCTAAATTATTACAACATTTGTTTCTTTTTTCTTATATATTAATTAATAAAATTATTATTTATTCATAGTTATTTTAATCATTATTGTATTGTTAATAGACTGTTCAACCTTCTTTGGGGTTATTCAATATTTATTACATATATAATACATTAATATTTAAGAAAAAATATATTCTAATTTTTCATGAGTATACAGTACCTGAGTTATTAGAAAACCATTTTTTATTATTTTTTTTTTTTTAGTTTACATTTAGGAAATGTTTTCCAATTATACGGTAAGAGGAATAAACATTTTATTTGAGATATTTCGGTGACCACAAAAGTTAGTGAAATAGAACTTCCATTTATATATTTATTTCTTATCTCCAGTATTGTTCAACATTCAAGTAACAAACAAAACAATATCGCTATCAAATAATGCAACAGTCTATTTATTTATTTATTAATGCAAGCCTATCTATTTATAAAATAGATAGTCATGATGAAATAATTGGATGCGTATAATACCAATTCAATGAGTCTAAATTAATCCTTAAGTAACTGTGTTATAAGATACTATAAATGATTACTATACAACTGTTCGTGAAAAAATAATAAATTGAGACTATATCACTAACCTAATAAATATAAGATTGTTACTGAGCTATTGTTAAGGATGGGACAGCACTTGGTCGAGACTTAGGGATTCACGGGATCAAGTTAATGCACCAAGGGCATATAGATGATATTCTGAAGGAGAACCTGGTCAAATTTTACATAATCCTCCCATCTACATCTCGGTCTAACCCTAAAATGTTTCCTATTGAATATTGAAAATACCTATTGATTCTCTTGCAATAAACAAAAAAAAACCTTTACACTCATAAAGCGGATATCATTTGCATGGCAAATTCAATTCCATCTATACTTATGTACATTTTAACGATTGTTAAAAATTGTAAAAAACTACAATTATTGTTATTAACAGTTCAAATATAAATTCGCGAATATTCTGATGTGTGTAATTCTGTATAGGAGAGGTTAAGAAATATTAAAAATCTCATAAAGAACAGTAAAATAGAAAAAATAGGGAAATATGAACAAAAACAAGAGTAATATGAAACGGCATTCACGATAATATTACAGAGTATTTCCCTCAGGAGACAAATTACAGGTTGCACGCAATAGGGTATTTACTTATAGCATATAATATTTACGGTCTGCAGCCGTGACGCAACGCAAGATCAGCATGCAGTCATATATGCATGTTTTAACACACTCGCGTTTCCGATAATGCTTCGAAAAACGTAGTTGTAATTCACTAATAAAATTCGTTAATTAAACATGTTTTTTATTTATTTATTAGTAAAGGTAATAAAGCATTTAAATAAAAACAACAGCGTTTTAGACTTCGGTTCAATTATCAGATTATAAATTTGTGTACCTTTCTTACATACAAGTAATATATTATTTCATAATTATTATTACTAAAATTAAAAATTATTGCAGATAATGATGTCTCATTTGATCAAATATTTTTTATTAAAAGTTACAGATAAATTTGTTGTTTGATTAAGCTCTCAAACCAATCACATGATGTCAATGCTTCATATATATTTTGTATTATCCAAGGGAAGGAGAGCAAATAACAATAATAAAAATAAAATATGGTATTATGATAAAAGTTATACTTCAATGAATTTCCTTAGTAATCGAATTCAAATGCGTATATACTGTTTTTGGATGAAATAATTCCAATGCTTGTTGCAAATTTACCTAATATTTTATAAGTACCAGATCATTCCTCTAATCAAAATACCATGCACGTTCATTATATTATCCTTGTCTAGATAAATCCATTTCTTTAAAATGGTTGAAAAGAAAGTGGTTCCAAGACCTCTGAAAATTTAAGATCTCTAGTATTTACGATATATTGTACTGAAGCCAATAAAACTCTTAACTCTCCATATTCGTCGGGAATCGAATTCAGGTTTGAGATACCCTAGGATAAGAAAAACCTAAAAAGTGGGTACCATTGATTAAGGAGGTAAAACTTGTCGGTTTAGAATGAATATCATTCATTGAAGATTATGGTCCCTTAAAGTACTTAAATAAGGGTCTTTGCTACCTGATATCAAAGCTTTTTATATGAGGAGGTTGAAATAATAATTAGTTCGCATCACGGTGCTAGAGAGTTTGTTAACTCTGGCTTAAACCCCGCGCCATTAACCCCTGGCCCAAGAAAACCCCCATATAGCCTAAAAGACAAGATAAAGGAAAGGAAGAGAAAAGTCTTCACAGCTATGTAGAGGAACAGGTGTTTTTTTCTTTGACGAAATTATTGAGTTGACAGTAGTATACTTATCAAAACAACTCAAACAATTACAGAAAAGACGTATTCTGTTGTCTCTCTGCACTCTCACAGAAGATCCTCTTTTTATCACAAGCAACAATTCTGAGCAGAAATGGATCTTAGCTGTTTTAACGGTCGTCTAATGAGTAAGGAACTTATCTTTATATCAACTTATCTAATGAGGAGGTAATCGAGGATCTATTTACTCTATTCTACTGTATAGTTTCTCTGCAAGTTCTCAAACAGTTATTATGAGGTTTTATTTAAGCAAAGCTCACAAAACATCACCATCAAGGGAAGAAGTCCTTCCACGATCTTCTTCGTCTTCCATGATTAAATTTCGATTAATTTTTGGGTGCACTAAATAATGCTGCCTTCGCCTCTCACTCCAATAATATTTCTGGCCGTCTGAACTCTTTCCGGCCGAGTTTAAACTCATGAAATAAAACTATACTAAAATCACGCTTTGGGATCTAATTTCAAGGTTATTTAAAAGTCGCGAAATGTTATAAAGGTAAGCAAACATTTTCTTTAAAAAAAAAAAAAAAAAAAAAAAAAAAAAAAAAAAAAAAAAAAAAAAAAAAAAAAAAAAAAAAAAAAAAAAAACTGTACCTCTACAACCATGAAGAGTCTCGGGGTCAGTTCATACTTCAGTATGTACTGGTTCAAGGCCAACGACTGTGATAAGGTCTAAATCACACTCGGGAGCCAATTTTCCCTCCTAATTTCGGGTATCCACTTTACAGAGCCTTGGTGTGCCTCACGGGGGTCTACAGACCCCAGGGTCGCTCCACGGATGAAATAACAAAACGAATAATTATGCTTAGCCAGGATTCGAACCTGGGACCTGGATAATACACGCAGTATTCTAATTCTCTTTCCACTAGGCTAAGCCGCTCTCCTTTCTTTTGAATGAGGATTAATAAGTGTTGACATTCTAACTAATAAATAATCCAACTAATACAAACAGTTTATTATACAGAGGGGTATATAAGAAAACTTAAAATCCTGCATTATTTTCTAGACAACAAAATAATAATGGAATAAAGACAGGATAGGTAGATAAGAAGGATGGCAAATCAACCCATAGCCCTAGAAAGGGCACCGCCACACCCACCTAGAAGACTATCGCAGCCCAGACAGCGGCTGAGAGAGAGATCTACCAGTCATCTACCTTTGTGAGCCTTCCGATGGACTTGCTAATTAACTCCTCACAATATCCAGCTCTCGGATGATAGAGCCTTTAAGCGTTCATCTCTGTCATTATCCCGATCCCGGGCTAGCTAACCCCAACCTATAAGGCATAGCTTTACAAACTTATTTTCTCCGCTACATTTTCAGAATTTTTTTTTTTTAAATCCTATAAACTTTGTTTTTTAATAAAACTCAATCAAATAAATAAAAAAAAATATAATAATAAAAGTAAATAAATAAAAATAAAATGTTCCAATCCTTACAATCCAAAATCCTTCGCAAAATCCTAAATGCTCCTTAATTCGTCACAAATAAAATCATCCATAACGACCTTAATATCCCATTTGTGGCAGACCTTTCTCGTACCAGATATACCAATTTTAATTCCAAACTCCCAACTTATATAAACCCTCTTGTCCGCAACCGATCAACCTCACATATTCCTGACAGCCCTCCGAGGCGATTGAAAAGAAGATGGCCTCGGAATCTACTTACTTAAATAAACCTCGAAGTACTACCGCTGGGTAGTTTCTTCACAAGCCTTATACGCCTTTTATTATAATTCATCACTTTTACTTATTGTATTTATGTAATATACAGTTGTAAAATTCAATAAAATATAAATAAATAAATAAATAAATGTAAGACTGTAAGAAATTCGATGGGCGCAACATCTGCCTTTCACTTACTTCCGTTGTTAAAATCACCATGAGAACTTTAGAATGAAATTTGAGTCGAAGAAAAGTAAAAGAATTGCAACGAGTTTCGATGGAAACATGTTTTAAATCAGGGTCTCTAGCAAATCAGCTCAAAGAGAATCCCTCACTTTTCTATATTGTAAGAAGTATTTTACCTGGCCAGATATCGGTGAAAATCGACAAAACAAAGAATAATTATAATTAATAAGGTATACTAGATTAAAAATATAAATAATGACTAATTACTTTACGATAAGATTCAACTATATCTACCCGACACCATCTGAAATTGTAGTTGTTTAAGTTCATTTACTAATGAATTATGATGAACCTGAATACTTCTGTTAGTAATAATCAATATTTACAAATCTGACTACAAAATTATTTACAATCAATATATCTATATAAACTTTTTTCTTTAAGAGATTTTCTTGAATGCTTGAATCTCTGCAGCCAAAACTTTTAGTAAGTATTTCCAGTGAAAACCACGAAAATGTTTATGATCAAAACATTTTTCTTTACAACATATTTCATATATAGGCAAGCGAAAATAAAATTTTTATTAAAAACTATACGACTTCCTAAACATTTTAAATTCATATATCTACTATCACTTACCTATATATGAAATATATAATTAGGAAGAAAAATACAATTCCAGCTTTCAGCGGAAATACACGATTTAGGGCCATTCAGTCGAAATAACCATGACGGAAGAAAAGGACTGTTTGTGTACATCGAGAAAATATTGTAAACATTTACAAGACTTATAAGGATATATTAAAATGGCTTCTTGTCACATTCTATCGCGTGAATAAGTTGTTTTCAGTAAATAAACAAAAATAATGACAACACACCTGAATACTGTAGTGAGATAACAAGTTTAATCAATAACAATCTACCATACGCAAGAATAAAAAAAATAAATAAAAAATGAAAAAACAGATAGTGAATGAAATAGACGGAAAGCAATACATTATAAAATATCAAGATTAGTCGGGAAAGTTGGCATGTTGCGGATATAAATCCACGTTTTGAGAAAACTTGTTCCGCCCTTCCAAATCCCGGCTTTCCCCCAACTCGGGGAAAACTTCGACCTTGGCTTGTTTACTTAATGAATACGAAATGAAACTGGAGCTCTTGTTTATTTTTATTTTCTCTCTTTTTTTTTTCTTTATTCGTTTCGCCGAACTAGTAAAGAGGGGGTTACTCAGAACTTTCCGCTATCTGAAAGATTATATTTGTTTACTGCAGCGTATATAATTGTCTTTAGGAAGGCTGAAATCCAGTATATAATGACCAATCTGCATTTCTAAGTTTTTAAGCCTTAAAATAATATAGAATGGTATTCATTTAGAGAAGAGAAGATTGAAAAAAATATATATATTTTGATGTTAATATTAAACAAATAGTGAATGAAAAAAAGTTTATAAGCATTATAATAATATAGAACAGTATTTAGAGAAGAGAACATTTTTTTTTTTTTTTTTAATGTTTAATATTAATATTGTTGATTCTATAAAAATAACTATATTATCTTGTTACCACTGATGAAAAACAGGTAAATATATAAATTGAATGAATTCGATACCCAACTAAAGGAGAAAACAGAATAAATAGATTTTTAATACAATTTTTTGTTTTTGAACAAAAGAGCAGTAATAAACATTTATAATATACCGTTGGAAAGCTAAAGATTTTTGAAAAAATATTATCTGATACACAAGCTTTTAAAATTTAATAGCGAGTGATGAAATTAAGATAAAACTAACTGATTATTTTAGATAATGATATAATAGATTTTTTATTAAAACACATGTTTCTATATAAATTCAATTTAATTAATTCTTTAATAGTTTCACGTATTACTTTCACTTACTATATATAGTAAGGGGAAGTATTGCGATCGTGAAAATTTTCGAATTCCAGTTTTCAACGGAAATACACGTTTTAGGGTCCCCTGAGTCCAAATAACCAAGTCCCGCAAAAAGGTCTGTGTGTGTGTGTCTGTGTGTGTGTGGTAACTCCCGGGCGGAAACGGTAAGTCCTATGAAACTGAAATTTCATATATAAGACAACTATACGCCCGAGACGTGACAAAACTTTTTTCATCAAAATGAGCTTATCAGAAGAGGCACTTTATACCTTGAATTTTGCACCTTTTTTCGATTTTTTCGAAAACGGTTTCGACGATTTTGATTAAACTCGCTATATCGATGTAAAATTTAATGGGCTTTAATATCATGTAGGTTTTATTTGAATAAAAATGGTCTCACAGGGCTTAAATGCCGATATTTTAATTTTTCTTCTCCTAAAGTACCTTTAATTTTGTAGATTCAATAATAATAACTAGATTATCTTGTTAACGCTGATGAAAAACAGGTAAATATATAAATTGAATAAATTCGATACCCAACTAAAGGAGAAAACAGAAAAAATATATTTTGTATGCAATTTTTTGTTTTTGAACATAAGAACAGTAATATACATGTATGACATACAGTTGGAAAGCTTGAGATTTTAGAAAAAATATTATCTCATAAACAAGCTTTTAAAAGTTAATAGAGAGTGATGAAATGAACATAAAACTAACTTATTATTTCAGATAATAATATAATAGATTTTTTAATAAAACACATGTTTCTATATAAATATAATTAAATTAATAGTTTCACTGTTCTTACTGTATTTGAAAATTTTTAATTAATTTTAACAACGGAAGTAAGTGAAAGTTGTGTGTTGTCCGCACCAGATTTTTTTTATCTCTAACGGTATTTGAAAATTCTTTCATTGATTTTAAAAATGGAGGTAAGTAAAAGTCGTGTGTTGCCCGCACCAGATTTTTTATTAGGCCAAAAAATTCATTTGAATATAGTCGTAATAATAATAATATACAGATAATGAATTTATTAAAAAAAAAAAATTAAGACTCTAAAAAGATTTTTCTCATTTTAATCGTACTACAAATCAAAATTTCAAAATCAGAGCGCGTCTGTTTGGATTGTAAGAAAGTTTAAGAAAATTAAAAGATAATTCACTTTTTATGCTCTAAATTACACCCTACATTGTTCTGTTAATGTTGAGATGTATTAAACCAAATGAATGGCTTCAGTAAGAACCTAAGTAATCCTATTTATATATTATTATATTAATTATAATTTTTAAAGTTATGTAATATTACAATGGTAACTCACAAGAGACTTCAAAAAGCTTCAGCATTCATAATTAGTACAGAAGGTTAGCCATTTCAACATCCAGGAAATGACAACTGGGAAATGCAAGTTTATTTCATGTAATGGAGGGAAAAAACTCGGATAGGCTATTGAAGCACCTAGCAAAACGACTGTCAGGTTTTTATAAATCATAAATTATCTAACAGGAACTTGATAATGACAAGTTCCGCCCTCTGTCGCTTTATCTCTACAAACAGACGCTCTGATAATAAAATCATGTCACGACTGTAAATATAAGTTCACAATTTACTTTTCAAGAAACATTCAAAATAAAGACTATTTCAAAGAGCAGTTATAAAGCCTGAAATTAATTAACATAGGATATGATTCAGAATTTGTAATAATACATCTGATTTATATTTTATGTATAGTTTATTTAGTAAAATCACATTATGTTTCATAACGAAGAATATCGATTGTGATTAGAAATCTAAATCACAAAATATCTACAAACAAGAAAGCTAAATAATTGATTTGTATTACCTATTATTAACCAAATTAATTCCGGTAAATCTTGACCGGAAATATTATGTATCATTTCTAGTTAAAAAAAAAAAAAATAAAATAACCTTTCAAAGTTTATGTTTTTAACGTTTAAGGGCTCCTCATAACCCCACTAAAAAAAAAAAAAATAATAATAATAAAAAAATATAAGTAATATCTATGTATATATATATATATATTATATATTATATATATATATATATATATATATATTTACTTATATTTTTTAATTATTATTATATATTTTTTTTTTTTAAAGAAATTTACGTCTGTATTATACAATAAAATATATTAAGTAAATGTGCTAATAGATCAAGTGGGCGTGATACAGGCATGTGAAGAAACTATCCAGTGGTAGGTAGCACTTCAAAGTTTATTCAGCTAAGATCAATAGGAGATGAGAATTTGCGGACGAGCGGGTTGGAGTGGACAGGTAATTTGGAATAAAAGGAGGAATATCTAGTTCGGGCTAGATCTGCGATTAATGGAATATTCAGGTCTTTATGAATTATTTTATTGGTGACAAAGTAAGGGGCATTTAGGATCTTTCGGAGGATTTTGGATTGCAAGGATTGAATGCGGGAAGAATTGGACGGTTTAACATATATTTAAATACATATATGGGGGCCAATCCAATCCAATCGGCTAATTTTCATTATTTTTGCTGCTCAAAAATTATGATTTTAATGATTTTTTATCGGTTATTCTCCATTCTTTCTTAAATATGAAATCATAAATAAAATATTTTTCTGGCTAATTCTTTTTAGCGTTGCAGTCGTTTTAAGTCAACTTCCCGGAAAAATACACTTTAATTTAATTAATGTAATTTTGTAGATATCAAATCAAAACAAAATCTAAGAGTAAGGTAAGGACGTACTTTGTATTTTTTGTCCCTACTATTCATCAGCTCAACAGTGAAGGAAGTGGTTTAAAATTCTCGAAAATGAACAGAAAATGGGACTTTTTTAAACCACTTTCTTCACTTTTTAGCTAATGAGTAATATAGAGACAAAAAATACAAAGCATTTCCTTACCTTATTGTTGGATTTTGTTTTGATTTGATTAGCAAGATTTTCCTAACATGTGTATTTAGCCATGAACCTGAATTAAAACGGCTGCAACACTAAAAGTATTGCCAGAACAATATTTTATTTACGGTTTTATATTCAAGAAAGGATAGAGAATAACTGGTAAAAAAATAAATAAAAATCGAAGATATCGAGCGGCAAGGTCTGGACGATTTCGAATGGATTGACCCATATGAATATTTCCACAGACATTACTAGACAATTATTGTTTGAATTCGATTATTAAAATTTACAACTGTGCGTGATATCACATCAAGGAAAAATGATCTAAAAGAAAAATTGTAAAATTGCCTTATTCGGCCCCGTGTTAGCCCTTGGGGGTCCTCCTGCCGGCCGTCTCGACGTGAAGAGGTTGTGCACGCGCGACTTCGTATAGGACACTCTCGGTTGACCCACGGTTATCTCATGGCCCGTGGACATCCGCCTCTCTGTCGATCATGTCAGGTTCCTCTCTCAGTACTCCACATCCTCACAGAATGCCGATTCTTTTCAACCTCCCCATCGATCTGTCGCTTCTTCTCTCTGATTCCTCTCCTCATATAACTAACATCATTCGCTTCCTAAAGTCACACCATCTTTACTCTCAGATCTAAACTATACTCTCACTCTACTCCTATAATCATGTAACCTGTGTGTAACGGTGTAAAGGCGAACATGACCCTGGTGGTTGTCGCCTCGAAAAAAAATTGTAAAAAACGACCATATCTTAAAATTCCAATTATAATTTAAGGTCATAAGATCTAGTGCCGATTTCTTTTCAAGACGTACCGAAGGAACATCTGGAATTATAACTCTTTAAGAGTAGGAATTGAGGCGTGGAAAGAGTAGTACATAGACATTCTGACACTATACATAAATTTCTCTAATGTGGATTTCTTTAATTCAAGAACTAAATGAACCTAAAAAATACAACCTTCCAAGTTCTGTAAAACAATGAAACACAATACGCAATTTAGAGGAATGATTTTACATTTACCAGCTCATATAAATGCGGAGCCGAGATGGTAAAACGGGCAGATGAAAATATGATACATTACGTACTAAAACCAGAATTAGTTCATTTCACCAGGGCAGAAATGAAAAGAAGATGCCTCGGAACGAAAGAGGAGTAGGTAGTAGGTAAAGGGCATCCAATTATTTTTCCGGGGGTATACTTTATTATTTTTCTTTTTTACTTTTTCTCCTTCGGAAAGGGGAACTCTTTCATCACCCGAACCCACCCAGCTCAGGAAATGAAAAATTAACAGCTCGTGCTAGGAAAATCAGCTGGATTAAACAAACTTTGTTTATTTCACCATATTAAAAAAAAAATACCAGTACCTCTACAACTAAGCAAAGGTCTTGGATGGAATACATTAGGCCACAGGGCATGCATACAACGAGGTGATTAGACCGAGATCACACTTAGTCGCACAGTTTTACTCCATATTTTGGGTAGCCACTTTATAGAGGCTGGGTCTTCCCCAGGGTCGCCCTACGGATGAATTAACAAAATAATTACTATTCTGCTACAGCCGGGATTCGAACCAAGGATCTGGAGAACAGTAGACTAATGCTCTATCAACTAGACCGCTCCACTTTGACATTGTAAACGTCATATATATATATGAGACGGTTTTCTCAATGATTTCGGGTATTACATTCTAAAGATTTATAAGTTAAATACATTGAAATTAACTGTTCTTAAGAAGGTAAAATAAAATTTTAAAATTATTCCTGTAATATGAGTAATAATATAGTATAATATACCGTTGGAAAGCACAAGATGTCAGAAAGTTAATTTGCTACAAAATAAGATGTACACGTTAATACAATATTGTTAAAAGCCTATAAACTTATAAACATGTCTTCTTCTCTAATGTTCCGAAAGTGAAAAATCCTAAATCGGCTTAAAAGTGGTTCCATAACATAAATGAAACTAAATTAAAATTGCACTCGTCCAAAGGAGTGGGTCACTAGTGAATGTTTATACAAGTACATACAAGTATACATTACACATAACAAATTGTTAGTTATACTAATACAAAATTTTTATAACCCATCGAAACAATACAATTATTTTTTTCAAGTTATTTTAACCTTGATTTTAGGAAGGCTTTTGCCCGAATCAGATATTTTAAATTTAATATATTTTTTTTGGAATTAATTTTTATCTATGCAATAATAATATAATAGCATATAAAAAAATAAATAAATAAAAAGGAGAATTTTGAGATTTTTAATTATTTACAATAAGACGAGGAAATATTATTTATAAATATATATTAAAAATCATTTGTTATTTAAGGCCCAACAAATTATTAAAAAAAATTATAAAGCCAATGCTTTCCTTTGCTTTTCGTCTTTAATGATAACTATCTTAATTTAATGATAACAACTTTAATAACTGACATCATGAATAAATACTCAAATATCTCAAATTTTAAATTTAAATTATATTAATTTTGCAAGAGTCTCTGTGAGAGAGAACACTGTATGATTAAATCATACACACAAAGAGGAAATGTCAAAGGTTTTGCCCCGCATTCCAAAAATGATGGGGGAAAGGTAATCCCTTACATATAGCAGGAGGGCATTAGAATGGGACAGGAGATCCCAGCACGTCCCGCGGAATAAGGTCCCATATCCCATGGGAGTGGTCACGTGTTAGGGTCCCTACCGCATCTCCACTATTTCATCCAGTTCTTCATCACTTTCTCTATCTCCTCCTTTATCAGGATCCCTTTTCTTCCCTAAGCCTAAGCCCCTCCGCCCGCACTCAATTACGGTTTTCCCTTTTCATAAATGAAAAGAGGAAAAGCTTAAGTAAGACCTGAACTTTTGATCTCAGGTAAATTAAATAAATAAGTATTAGGTTGCTCTGAAAATAATGCGAAATTCTAGGTCAAATTTTACCTACCTCTATATAATAAACTTTTTACTTCTGCAGGATTATTAATTTGTTTAAATGTCAAAAGTTATTTATCATATTAAAAAAAAAACAAATGTTCGTTTACCTCTTACAAATTACACTACATAGAAATAATTCAGTCGTTATTGAAATTTCGATTATCTTATAATTTTAATTTACGAATTTTAACTCAACTACGTTTCAATATGTCAAGAACATCAAAGAATTGAGGAGCACCGGCAGTAGTATTTGCGAACTTTGGTAGAATTAAAATCAGTTGTTAGGCTAATAAATCGAACGCCGATAACAGACGTTCAGAAAGGAGAAAAATCTAGAATGTTAAGTTCCTCATTCATTAAACCGCCAAAATAATCAGCGTTATAAAATTCGTGTCTTACTCTTTGGACAGAATAACGATCCATTTCTTTTCTGTCCATTCTAGTCTTCTGATCTCTTACTGGCAGATAACAATTTATTTAGTTACGTAGGCCAGTTTTTACATAAGAAAAACAAATTATTGCACGCAACACACGACTTTTACTTACCTCCGTTGTTAAAATCAATTGAAAAACATTTAAATCAAGTCGAGCAAAGATTGAAGAAGGAACATTTAGTTTAGAATAAAACTATTATAAACTAAATTGAACATAAGACAACATTTTTTCTAAAACTACTAACTTTTCAACGGTATATTATACATTATACATTCTTAAGTAAAAAAAAAAATATTTTGACTATCCTTTAGTTTACTATCAAATTATTTCACATTGTAAATATTACTTTTTTTTTAATCATTGTTAACAAGATAATAAGTTTTTTTTTCTTTAATTATAAATAAAAAAAATAAAGGTACTTTACACAAAAAAAAATTAAAATATCGGAATTCAAGCCCTTTCAGACTTTTTTAATCAAAGCCTCCATGATATTAAATCCCATTTAGAGTTTACACCGATACAGCGAGTTTGATAAAAATCGTAGCCATTTTCGTGCAAATTACAAGTATCTTTTCCGGTTTCCTAATTGTGTAGGTAAGTTAAATTTATAAAAATATTAATCAAAGAGTATAAGAAACTAGGTTTTTAAATTCTAAGGATTCCTAATTCCATTTAGAAGGTATGAATACTGTAAGTATGTTGGCAGCGATTTATTGCAAGTAATGTAGAATATTTTATCAATGAAAAGAAGTAGACTTTTCTTCTTTTTTTTTTTTAATTTAATTCTGATTAAACGCATACATTAAGATCTTGATGTTGCACATGTTACTGATTTTTTGCGCAAACCAGGTACCATTCCCTTCATAACAAACTTAATTCACTATTTTTAATTCTTGCTTCCTCTTCAATTCCTGAAAGTCCTAGGTGACATCTGCATAGAAGATGGCCCTTGTTTAGAATATGATTGGGGTTCTGCAAATGGGTAGTCTTGATGACTTGTGTATCATGCATTATTTCTTATAGTTATACTAAAATTTTAATATGAGTAAAAAATCGTTAGCTATGCCGTCCTTCGGAGGGGACGTTAAAAAGTGGTCCATGTACCATGGCAGGTACTCGTTAAAGATCCCTATCCTAATTAAACCTGGACAGACAAAATTTAGGACTCCCACAGTAGCATAAAGGGACGTTAAATAAATAAATAAACAATCTTCAAAAAGTACTGACTAATCCTAGCTTTCGGTATATTTTATATTAATTTATTTTCCTAAATAAAGATCATGAATGGGAGACCTTCTGTAATTGTATTTCAGATTAAATAATACCAGGACAGATATATAGGTGAGTATTTATCTCATTCTCATGGCTGACGTGCATTTCATTTGTTACTGAACCTGCGGTAAATCCACTGATTGTCATGTAGAAGTATAAAACAGGTGTGGATTTATAAGTAAAGTAAGTAAAATAAGAAATAACATCCGGAATAAGGGACGTTTATGGAATAGGAATTTAAATTATTGCGAGATCAAAAGAAAATTGGAATGAATTAGATTTTAATTTGTTATCTTATCTGGATCTTCGTAGCGGTTAACGGCAATTACAAAGGATAATTTAGTTTAAAAGGAAGTTTCTCGGAAAATATTAGAAAGGTCTTATAAAGCGGAGGTTGTAATCGGCGGGCGACGCCCACGGGAGCGAATCATTCCATCAGTGCCGTCCCGCTGCAATAACAGTCGGGCAAGTGGGGAGGGATAGGCCGATATCTTAAAGATCTAGCTATTAATGGACTTATAGGAATAACTTCATACGCTAAATCTTTTGGATGGCAGGAAAAGTAATACAAGATTAAAGTAAAAAAAAAAAAAAAATTGAAATTTAGAACTGTATCAATAATTCTAAAAGTAAATGTTAGTATAGCTATAAAAAAAAGACATGAGACACAACTCATCAAGACTAACCAATAATATTCTAAACAAGGAGCGTCTTCAATGCAGATGTCATTTAGGATTATCAGGAATTGAAGAAGAACCAAGAATTAAAAATAGAGAATAGGGCCACATGCGGGTTAGAATCCGGGACCTTGAGCATAGGAGGCTGTTATGCTAACCACTATGCTACAAGTAACCTCCACTTTCTGGAGATAGGTCTTGCGTTAGGCATTACTACCGATCTTAAATTTGACTTAATGCTACCTAAGATCACCCAGTTGTGCCATTTTTTTCATTTATGTTGTATTCCACATAGTAGGCGTATCCCGATATACATTTGATAGCATCCAGATTAATTATTCTTTGAATCTCAAATATTAATAATAATAATAGGCTTAGCGAACCCGAAGGTTCGATGCCGATACCACCAAAGTCCGCCTACACAGACTCGTCCAATGTTCACCATTCAAGCCCAAGCCCCCGAGATCAGCCTTGACGCAATCCTCCCATCTACGCTTCGGCCTACCTTTCAGACGCCTACCAGTCGGATCAGCAAATACCAACTTTCTCGGAATCCGCTCGTCATCGAGCCCAACAACTTTACTCGCCCTTTTGAGTCTCCGCGATATAATCAGCTCAATTATATTCACAGGATACAAGTTCCGCAATTCCGCGTAGTGCAACCTTCTAAACTCCCCAGTGGCCTCATCTCTCTTCGGACCAAATATTTTACGCAATACCTTATTTTCTAAAACCTTAAGGCTTTGTTCATCCTTCAAAGTAAGCGGCCAAGTTTCACAACCGTAAAGAACCGTTGGAAGAATAATAGTTTTATAAATTCTAACCTTTAAGTTTTTAGATAGAAGCCGCGAAAAACTTAAAGGTTAGAATTTATAAAACTATTATTCTTCCAACGGTTCTTTACGGTTGTGAAACGTGGCCGCTTACTTTGAAGGATGAACAAAGCCTTAAGGTTTTTGAAAATAAGGTATTGCGTAAAATATTTGGTCCAAATATTTTACGCAATCTCAAATATTAGTTTTAAAAAATATATATTAAATACTAAGTAAGAGTTAACCTTATAAAATTGAAAATCTATTTGATAAACATAAATCAATCTAAATCGTACAGATTTGGACCCTTTACAAAAGTTTTCACAACTTACACGGACATACCAACGCATTAATACAAAACATGACCACTACCGACATGGGTCACAACATCTATCGAAAGCTGAAAAGAAGTGGGATGAGGGTTCTTCTGATGTAAACAGGAAATGTGAAGCAAGCCAAGAGATGCCGAAGGGTATTGGTCTAACCATCATACTCTACCACTCCGCAAAACCCTTCCTTCACATACACTCATTGTCACCTTCATGATAGGTGTGAATGAAGAAACATTAATATTTTAAAAAATCTGGTGCGCGCAACACACGGCATTCACGTACCTTCGTTGTTGAAATCAATTTAAGATTTTTTAAATACGTTTAAATATGAAAATAAATTTTTAAATAATTAATTTCATTAAGTTTCAATTGAAACATGTGTTTTTTAAAATAATCCATTATATTATTATCTAAGACAATCAGTTTGTTTAATCGGCTATACCTCAGTCTCCGTTCTCTTTTACAATTTTTTGTACTTCTGTGTATAAGATAACATTTTTTCCAAAATCTTTAGCTTTCGAACAATATATTATCCATTTATATTACTGTTTTCATGTTCAAATACACAAAAATTGCATACAAAAATATGTTTGCTATTTTAGTATTTAGTTGGATATCGAATTTGTTCAACTTCTATATTTAGCTGTTTTATATGAATCAAGTGATATAGATAATTTTATGAAACATGCAAAGTTTTAGGTACTTTAGAGGAAGAAGATTTAAAATATCGGTATTTAATCCCTGTAAGACTATTTCAATCAGAATGAAAACAACATCATACTTAAGTCCATTAAATTTTACATCCATATAGCTAGTTTAATCAAAACCGTTAGAGCCGTTTTTGAGAAAATTGTAAAATGATCCAAAAGGCATGGAGTAGCCCTTCTGCTTAGCTGATTTTAATGAAATGTTGCTGTAAACATCTCGGGCGTATAGTTGTGTTAAATTGAAATTTTAGTTTTGTACGGTTTTTAGTCTCTGCGCTAGAATTACCGCACACGGTCGGACACACTCACAGACCTTTTTGCGAAACTTGGGACTTAAGGGACCAAAACGTGTATTTCCGATGAAAACTGGAATTAAAAAATGTTCACGATCGCAATACTATCCCTTACTATATATTTCATATATAGGAGAAAATAGAAAAAATTATAATACAAATGGTTAATGTTCAAAATATTTGTTAAGTCCAAAAAAATTATATGAAAAAAATTAAGGTTCCGAAATAAACATAAAAAGTTCAATTGGGCATATGTTTCACATATGATCGATCCTAACGCACGATCGAAAATTGGCAACTGTGATATTATTTAAGCAAATATTACAGTACTAATGAATAAGAAATATGTAACAAAAACGCGTGAAAATATAGCTGTAAGTGTGGCTCGTTAATTTTCTATAACATCAGCCTTAAATTAAGGAATTAATGTTTAGGTTGTTATTGAATTAGGTAAGATGCAATGTTTGTTCAAGCAAGAAACGATCGAAAGAGATATTGGAACGTAATGAGCTATCGTTGAACCTGGGAAGAGGTTTGTTGGCTGAATCAATCAGTGAGACACGAAAAGAAATGTTTATTAATTAATTAATCAATATTAATGAGCCCTGAGTCGCTACGCTACGCTATCTACTGAAATCCGATACCTTCATACTCAACTGTACCGTTCATTATAATGGATAAGACACAAGAGAGTTCTATCGAACGGATCTTCGTTATTATCGAAGATGGATAGACAACTTGAAGAGATACGGCCAAATTCTCCCACAGATAGAATCCCACGATTCAGCCGCCGCCGTATAAAGAACAGTGTTTAAAAGTAGCGGATAAAAAGGGGAGAGATTTGCGAAAGTTGAGATAATTTCGACACCACCGTAAAGCGTAAACAATGACGATGGAAAAAAAAACGTGGCATATCTTCAGGATCAGCTGCAGAAGAAGAGGCTATAGAAGAAGTCTCTCCGTTCTGCCTGTCCTGAAATGTGAATAAATCCTGATTTTTAAGACATCATATAACCCCATGTCGTAACCTGCTTTCTTTCGTATTTTTATATACAATTATTATATAATACTGAGTCTTGAATAAAAAAAAAATATAGAGAACAGAATAGTGTTAGTAAAAATTATCAAGAACTTGACAATGCCTATGTAGACATTAGTATTTTACAAAATTTTTATTCGTTTGTTTATTCATTTAACGACACTCCAAGCTACTATGGCTAATCGGACGATACTATAATGGGAAACCTAAAGTTTTCCTATCCAAGTTTAATTAATACAGGGATCTTCAACGAGTACCTGACATCGCATAGGCTCATAAACCACCTTTTTACGTCCTCTCTGAACGACAGCATAACTAAGGATTTGTATTCCCATTAAAAAAATCCTAGGGCCACCTGCGGGTTTGAACCTGCGATCTTGGGTATAGAAGGCTATTTGTTGTCAATAGACCCAAGGTGACATGTAATTTTTTTTCCTTCGGTAAAAGTGTTGTACTACTAAAAGCCAAGAGAAGCCTATAAACTGTTCATAGGCCAACCATTATCATTAGTGATCAGCATCCACTAACAAACGCCTGGTTATTACTCAGATACCCTGTTTATCAGATCATTAAAGTCCCAACTGTTCTAGTACTTCCTGTCGTTCCAACCAGGCTGATATTTCAAATCTATCAGACTTCCAATGAAAGAAAATTTATCATTTATATTTAATTATAATCATTTCGTTCTTTTGGCCAGACACATCTTATTTGTACATATTAATTGTTCTTAAGAGACCCTGCCCCAGAATGAAAATTATTTTCTATTTTATACAGAGTTGGTTAATGAAATTAAAATAGATGGATGTATTTTAGGTTAAAAAAACGCTAATGAATTTGCTTTAAGAGTACACTGTTTTCCACATTCAACATAACCCTCTTTAAAATATTATTCAATTTAAAATTAATTATTTATCACTAATAAAAATTAATTGACCGTTAACTAAAGAAAATCTGAACTAAAAATACTTACATCTTACTGGATAAGGTACTAAATGAATTTCAAAAGTTCTTCAGTACTCACCTAGAAACAAAACAAATAAAATAAGTATTTTATAAATTAAGAGAGAAATGTAAATACATGGTTTAATAATATTTAATAAGCAGTATAATATATTTTAATAGAAAGAAAATTATAGTATGTAACGTAGTGTAATAACTAACAATTTTAGATTATTTTAATATCGCGCTGATGCGAAATTAATGCAGGTTTCCTCTATTGCAATATCTTAATTCCAATTGTGTAAACAAAGCTAATCCTAACATTGATCATTATTATACCAAAACAAACCTTATCTAATACCCTCTCTTTCACCATGAATTTGTTTAGTAAAATCGTTTTGTTCAGTGTGTTCAAAGGTCTTGAATCGAAAATGTCAAAGTGCGATTTTCGTCAAATTTATTTTTACTAATTTAAATTAGGGCGCAGCGCTGCGCAAACGGCTCGTAATATTAATGAAGTGTGGGGTCAGGGGGCTATTAATGAGTGCACGGTGCAGCGTTGGTTCCAGAAGTTTCGCAGAGGAGATTTCGACCTCGAAGACAAGGAAGGTCGGGGCCGTCATCTTGCTCTGGACAACGACCAGCTGAGGTCAAAAGTGGAAGAAGACCCAACCAAAACCAGACGAGAAATGGCGGCGGAACTCGGTGTGAACCAATCCACAGTTGTACGCCACTTGGAAGCAATTGGTAAGGTAAAAGAGTTGGCCAAATGGGTGCCACACCAATTAAACGACCACCAAAAAAATCGCCGCTTTGAAATCTGCTCCATGCTTGCGACACGCAATAAAAATGATCCATTTCTCGATCGCATTGTGACGTGCGATGAAAAATGGATCTTATACGACAACAGAAGGCGTTCTAGCCAATGGCTGGGCAAAGATGAACAACCAAAACCTTTCCCGAAGCCCAACCTGCACCCAAAAAAGGTTATGGTCACAGTTTGGTGGTATAATGCTGGTGTTATTCACTACAGCTTTCTCAATCGAGGTAAGACTATAACTGCTGACAAGTACTGTCAATAAATTGTCAGCATGAATCAAAAATCGCAACGTCTTTGCCCAGCATTGATGAATCGGAAGGGGCCGATCCTGCTCCACGATAACGCCAGACCACACGTTGCACAACCAACGCTTCGACGACTGCACGAGTTGGGCTACGAAGTTCTCCAACATCCGCCTTATTCACCTGACCTCTCTCCTACAGACTTCCACTTTTTCAGGCATCTGGACAACTTTTTGAGGGAGAAAAATTTTCAAAACCAGGACGACATTGAAAATTCTTTTCGTGATTTCATTGAGTCCAGGGATTCGGATTTTTTTTCTGGTGGAATAAGAAAGCTTGTTGAACGTTGGCAAAAGTGCATTGATTCAGATGGAAATTATTTTGATTAAATATATATGGTTAAAGTAAAGATATGGCGTATTTACAATACCTACTAAAAACCTGCATTAATTTTGCATCAACCCAATATATCGCTAAGCACTTATGTAATTTAGGAATGACAATATTTTTTAATATATTTCTTTATTCGAATCTTAACATTTTATCTTATTTCATTTTAGCTGTGACGATGACCGGCAATGTGATTACAAACGTTGGTTTAATAAAACTAGTTTGGTTGCATAAAAATAGACATTTTTTTACGAACTCATACATAATAAAACAAAGAAAAAACCTTTGATCCATACAGGCGCATTAGGTATACTATGCCGCATAACTTCTCAATACTAGTCGCTAGAATCACATCATTGCTCAGATATTTTTTAAAGGAAAATAGCCTTATTAATGCTTATGAGTATGGATATCAGCAGAAATATTTTTTATAGACTAACTAAAACCATCCATAACAAAAAGAATCGTACCACATTATTTATACAGAAGGATATTTTTTTTTAAATAAATGATTTTTTTCCGTATATTTCCCCCTTCTTAGATTTTCTCTACCTATTATCTAAAATACAATTGGAATCATTCAAAATACTGCGGACACTTAATAAATTAATAATCGCATTCATAATAGCACAGCTACGATTATAAACAATTTCATTGCTATTGAAGTTATGGATTTCAATATCATTATGCAATATGACTCAGTTGAATCGTTTTATTGTATAAGCCGATAACAAATGCAAAATGAGAAGTTTATGTTTTTTTAATATAGTCTGTTGAAACTGTTCACTACAATTCGATTTAAATCGAGATAGAAGCTGGTTTTATGGTGCATTTCCTGCCGAAGAGGAAATAAATGTGGTAGAATTGGTGATCAATACACGGTATTTATTTGTGTGCTCAGAGAGGAATAGAACCTTCTGCATTCAAAATGAAAAAAATTATAATAAAATAAATAAATCCCCCTTTCTTTCGGTCAAAATATTAATGGTTGAACTGATTAAGTTAACCTGAGGATTCAGACAGGTAAATAAAATTACTACTTCTACATTTATCTGTTAGATTTATTTGCTTTTCATCACTCTTTATTAATTTTTACAACTTTGTGTATAAGATAATATTTTTATTTTTTTATTAGTCCTTATCTAAATCTTACGTCCAAAAAAAAACAACAACAAAACGAAAATTACATTTAAAAAATATTTTTGACCTTCTCTCTCTTAGCTGGAAATCGAACTCGTTCAACTTATATATTTACCAATTTTTTATCGATGCTAATAAAATAATATCGTTAATTGTTTTAAATCTACAGAATTATATGTACTTTAGAGAAAGAAAATTTCAGCATTTAAGTCCTGATAGACTATCAGAAAGAAACCTACATGATATTAAAGCACAATACATTTTAAATCGATGTATACAGTTAAATAAAATCCTCAAAGCCGATTATGGTGAAAAAGTTGGTGTAACATCTCGAGGGTATTGTAGTATTAAATTTGAAATTACAATTTCTTATTCAGTTTTTTAAATTAATCAGTCAATTAACCAGTTTTTTAAATCAAACAGTTAAAAGTTGAAAATAAATTGTTAAAAAAATAATTACATTGGGTTTTAATAGAAACACGTGTTATATTAAACAATCTGTAATATTATTATACACAATACATTATTTTTATCGGCTTTTCAACAATTTAGTGTATAAGATAACTAGCTGTAACCCGCGGCTTTGCTCGCGAATATTTCATTTTTTCTTTATTTAAAGGGCCTAGCCGGATAAGCATGTGAAATCTGCCCCCGCGTGTATTAGAACCAAATTTATACCATTGAGTCACACCTATGAGAAACAACCTTACCCAAATTTTTAGCCCCTTAGTCCTAACGGGAGGGAAGTTATGGAGGGGGGAAGAAAAAACATAATAATTTGTTTTCTCCTGAACAGCTCAACCGATTTGCACGAAAAAAATATATGTTATGCACTTTACAAATAGGTTTCAAAAATATTTTTTAAATATTTTTTCCACGAAAATGCTGGTCAAAAAAAAATTTTGAATTTTTCAAAAAAATATTTTCCACTTATGATGGTTTGGTACACCTCCAATTTTTCGTTACTTTATTTCATTGGAAGGTCCTCCATAACATATATTTTTTTCAATTTTATTGCAAGTGTACCCCACGGTGAAAAATAAAAAAAACAATTTTTTCTCCTGAACCGATCAACCGAATTTCACGAAAAAAATATATGTTTATGGTTTACTAAAAGAGTTTCAAAAAACATCTTTTACATTTTTTTTATTTTGAAAACGTGCGTCAAAATTTTTATTTTTAATTTTTAAATTTTTTAAAAAAATTATTTTGAATTGGTACACCAACAATTTTTTGCTAATTTAATTCATTAGAGGATCCTGCACAATATATATATTTTTTCAAGTTGATCTAAAATGTACCCAATAATGAAAAATAAAAAAAGCAGCATTTTTTCAGCTCTCTGAGTAGTAGCTGGTCACGCATTAAGAGTAGGGATAGACCTGTAGGATCGTAATTTCATTAGAGATTACTTACACACTATGCACATACATACTATTAATTATACCTATTGTTGTAAATATCTCATGTTGGATGGAATATATTTATTTGTTTACTTTTTTTTTTGGATAACTACTACATAGCACTCACTATATGCTATATTTAAATTAAACA
Organism: Piezodorus guildinii; assembly: GCA_023052935.1. Taxonomy (NCBI): domain Eukaryota; kingdom Metazoa; phylum Arthropoda; class Insecta; order Hemiptera; family Pentatomidae; genus Piezodorus; species Piezodorus guildinii. The sequence goes on along the minus strand of CM041297.1, from coordinate 38,957,682 downwards.
TAACTACAATGATTTTTTAATATATATTTTTTCATATTATTATATGTTAATCTAAAAAGCTATGATGTCAGACTTGCATAGAATTTTGGAGGTAAAAAACACTATCTTCGTTAACGAGTGAAATTATTCCTTTTTTTACAAACATTAAAAAATATTTATTCTTTAAATATTGCCTATCTATCTAAATAACCTGAAGTAGCAAAAAATACTGGTATTTTTATTTATTTTTTGAACGATCATTCCACACATCATCATAATTTTATAGACTAACATTTTAACTGGTTTTACAGTTTTATCTTAATGTTATAAAAACTGTTTCGTAGTTTCTTTTTTGAATTCTTATATAAATAGCGCACATAGTGTTATGTTGTTATATAAAAAAAGAAATAAAACAAAAAAAAAATCTAATATAAATTACAGTATTTTTCGCTAATTCCGGATATTTACATAAACAGTTAATATTTAAAGAATAAATAATTTTTAATGTTCGTGAAAAACCGAATAGTTCATCTGGGAGACGAAGATACTGACTTTTTCTTGAACATTTCATGCTGTCAAGTCTGTCATCAAGACTTTTTTGATTAACATATAATAATATGAAAAATATATATTAAAAAATCTTTGTAGTTATGTTTAATATAAATATAGCATATAGTGCTATGTAGTAGTTTTCCAAGTCAAAAAAGTAAACAAATAAATATATTCCATCCAACATGAGATATTTATAATAATAGGTATAATTAATAGTATGTATGTGCATAGTGTGTAAGTAATCTCTAATGAAATTACGATCCTACAGGTCTATCCCTACTCTTAATGCGTGACCAGCTACTACTCAGAGAGCTGAAAAAATGCTACTTTTTTTTATTTTTCATTATTGGGTACATTTTAGATCAACTTGAAAAAATATATATATTGTGCAGGATCCTCTAATGAATTAAATTAGCAAAAAATTGTTGGTGTACCAATTCAAAATAATTTTTTTAAAAAATTTTAAAATTAAAAATAAAAATTTTGACTCACGTTTTCAAAATAAAAAAAATGTAAAAAATGTTTTTTGAAACTCTTTTAGTAAACCATTAACATATATTTTTTTCGTGAAATTCGGTTGATCGGTTCAGGAGAAAAAATTGTTTTTTTTATTTTTCACCGTGGGGTACACTTGCAATAAAATTGAAAAAAATATATGTTATGGAGGACCTTCCAATGAAATAAAGTAACGAAAAATTGGAGGTGTACCAAACCATCATCAGTAGAAAATATATTTTTGAAAAATTCAAAATTTTTTTTTGACCAGCATTTTCGTGGAAAAAATATTTTAAAAATATTTTTTGAAACCTATTTGTAAAGTGCATAACATATATTTTTTTCGTGCAAATCGGTTGAGCTGTTTAGGAGAAAACAAATTTATTTGTTTTTTCTTTCCCCCTCCATAACTTCCCTCCCGTTAGGATTAAGGGGCTAAAAATTTGCGTGAGGTTGTTTCTCATAGGTGTGACTCAATGGTATAAATATGGTTCTAATACACGCGGGGGCAGATTTCACATGCTTATCCGGCTAGGCCCTTTGTATAAATGTGTTTATGAGTGGTAACTATAAAACGCATATGATGGAGCTGTTGTTTGGTGATGTGGTAACAAATAAACTACCAATAAAAAATATTTCCTTGTGGTGACATTGAGACACGAGATTTATATATATATATATATATATATATATAGATATGCTTCCTAAAATCTTTAGGTTTAACAGAAAAAATGCACACAAAAATATTTTTGCTGTCTACTCCTTTAGTTGGATATCGAATTCGTTCTCCAGCATATTTACCCGTTGATTTGTAACAAAGTAAGGGGCATTCAGGATTTTGCGAAAGATTTTGGATTGCAAGGGCTGGATGCGGGAGTAATTAGATGGTTTGGTATAGCCCCAAAGCTCGATTCCATACGTCCAAATAGGCCTGATAATAGTGATGTAAATGAGACTTTTGTAATACGAGTATACTGGAAGTTTTGAACGTTTGTCTAGTAGGTGTTGTAGTAATCGGTACCTTTGAGCAGTTTCTTGTCGTTTCAGTCTTGTGTGAGGGTTCCACTATATAATATTAAAGCCTTTAAAATGTTACATCGATATGGAGAGCTTATTCAAAATCGTAAGTGCCGAAAATCGTAAAAAGGTGCAAAATTCATAATATAAAGTGGCTCTTCTGGTCAGACGATTTTGGTGAAAAATTTGGTGAAACATCATGAGCGTATAGTTGTAGTTAGAAATGAAATTGCAGTTCCTAACGACTCATCGATTTCTTGCTACACTTACTACACACACACACACACACACACACACACAGACCACTTGGTTATTTGGAATAAGGGGATCCTATAGCGGGTATTTCTGTTGAAAACTGGAATTCGAAAATTCTCACGAATGATATATTTATAAGGGAAATATTTCATATATAGGAAATAAATGGAAATTAAAATATAGGTAGGTCATTGTTCATGAGCATATTTCTAAACCAGTTCCCACAATATCATTTTAATAGCTGAAATTGAAAAAAATAGCATTGAACTCCTCAACATGTAACAATTATTGACGCAACTATCACCGAAGTCAATACGCGGGGGAGTATTATTCATTATAACTGGGAATTGTTTAAAAAAAAAAAAAAAAAATTAAAATATTTTAAAATAAATTTCAAAAACGAGTCGACTTCGGCAGAGTATACAGAGAGAAGAGAAATGATGGAGGACTAAGAGATTAGATTGGAGAACTGACAAGACCAGATACACCGCGGGTGACGCACAATGGGCGACTTGAATGCTGCTATCTGTCCCCCGTCACCGGAGCACTCCAGCCAAGCACAATGCTCCCGGTCAGCGGAATATCCAAGGGTAACCTTCTCTTGTATGCACCAATAACATCTATACTATCCAATATATTGATCGATACTTCCCGACAAGTCCTAGGAGGAACAGCTTAATATAACAACTAGACTGGACTGATTCAATATTTAAACTATGCGATTGTAAAAACCTTTATAAAGATTCGTACTGTTTCACGAACAACGGTCGTGTAAGGCGGTGATTAGGCCTAAATCACGCTCGGCCGGCAGGAATTATCACTAGTTTTGCATATCCACTTTATAGAGGCTGGGTGTAGCCCAGGAAGGTTTCAATACTTCAGGATCGCTCCTCGGCTGAAACGACAAAATAAATAACTCAGCCGGGGATCGAATCTAGGTCCCGAAGAACAGAAATCTAATGCTCTATCAACAAGACCGCACCACTCCTATGCGATTATAACTGCTTTCAAATATTCTCCTGGATGGATTAAAATTAATTATACACAAAACAGTTTTTAGGGGGCGGTGTGGCTAAGTGGGTTAGCAAGCGTTGCTTTGAAGGCATGTTACCCACCAACTAGATGACTGGGAAAATCGGAATAAAATTATTACGAGTAAGCGCCTCGGTGCCGAAGAGCTTATAACTTGGCGTTAATCCCCCGCCCTCGACCTCTGGCCCGAAACAAACCTGTGACTCATAGAAGACGAGGTAGGAGGGACAACAAAAAAATGTATTATTATATTATAAATATTTTATATATATGATATATATATATATATAATATATATATATATATATTAAAATGTTATGTTGTCCTATAGATGGAAGTAAAATTATGCTCCAAGTCAGCGCGATGCTTGGTACTCGTTAAAAATCTAGGATAGGCTTTGGATATATATCTGGAGAGGTAAAATTTAGTAATACACTTTAGGATTGTCCGACTAGCTAAAGTACCATAAAGTTACGTTAAATGAATAAACATAATAATAATAGGCTTAGCGAACCGAAGGTTCGATCCCGATACCACCAAATTCCGCCTACACAGATCGTCAATGTTCACCATTCAAGCCAAGCTCCGAGATCAGCCTTAACGCAATCCTCCATCTCCGCTTCGGCCTACCAGTCGGATCAGCAATACAACTTTCTCGGAATCCGCTCGTCATCGAGCCCAAGAACTTTTAAATGAATAAACAAACAAATATATTAAATTGAACACATATGATCAACTGTTGAAATTATAATAGGTGGAAATAATCAGGTAAACAATATTTCAATTTTACCGACGCTTCCGGCTAAAACATACGACCATCATCAGGGCAGCAGTGAGCTATGCCCAACATAAACTGATAATAGTGTTTTTTATTAAGGAAAAAATGGGCTACAAACTACAAAAACAAAAGCAAAGATAGTTGAAGCAACTTGAGCTTGAATGATGAAATATTTCTATCTGAATTTTAACTGATAACAATCAAAAGACATGTTTAAACGAACCAATGCCCATTTTTACAACTTTTTTAGAATTAGATAAAATTTAATACAGTGCAAACAAAATTTGATGAAAATTATAGTTCTACAATCTCCACAATATATAAGCGCAAAAGGTACATCTGACAAAAACAGAGGAGTATAATTTTAAAAAATGAAGGAACATTCAAGTTATTCTAATAATTAATTATTCATTCCAAGCCCTATGCAAATCTTGTTTTCATTCCAAATAAAACACAAAAATAGCCCTTCAGAACCCTTTCTGGCGTAAATCACTGGGTTTTTAACACCGCAAAAAATATAAATCTCGATGGGGAATTTTGACTTTTTTTAGTGACATTAAATTGTAAATGTACACTAAATCATATCTCAAACTATACTCACGCAGCATGTACTTCTCGAATATCTTTTAACAATTTTTTGCAACTTTTCCATTAAAATCGGCCAACCTGAAGAGCTACTTTATACCATACATTTTGCACTTTTTACGATTTCCTCAAAAACAGCTATAACGATTTAGATTAAACTCCCTATATCGACGTAAAATTTTGTGGGCTTTAATATGATGTAGGTTGAATACTGATCAAAATAGTCTGACACGGTTTAAACGCGAATATTTTAAATTGTCTTCCTCTAAAGTACCTTTTATTTTACAGATTCAGAAAAATGACCTATCTATTTAGGATTGAAAAAACCAGCTAAATATAAAACTTGAACGAATTTGATAACCAACTAAAGGAGAAAAGAGCAAAAAAAATTTAAAATGTAATTTTTGTAAAGAGTACTAACTTTATTTTTCAAGATTAAAATATATTAACATATTCAGGACTACATAAAATATAAATAATTACAAATTTAAATTAACAAAATTATGTATCGCGTTATTATACTGATCGATAACAAAACATATGGGATCCTGTCATATTTAGATTAAGTTGCTATTCCCTGTTCTATAAATAGACGGCGCCAGACTCGGACGACGTGCGGTTAATCTTCGAGATATCTAAACCAGCAAGATGCATAGTTTATTTAAATATTATTCAACTAATAAATCTATATTAACAAAATTTAAATACATAAAGTGATGTTAATAGTTTAAAAAAAATTAGAAAAACCAGAAACGTTCTGTATTTCCAATATTACAAGAAAGATTAAGGATGATTTTTTGTAAAAGAAGGTTTCGGGGGAGAGTGGGAGAATTACGAACACTTAAGAGGAAACTGAAATTGAACAAAACCAGATCAAGTTAGGAATGCCATTTATTACTTAACGTTTACTTTAACTAATCAACCTTACGGTCTGATAGGCAACATAGATAAATATTTAATATAAAATCAAATATTAATAAAAAAAAACAAAAGTATTGGATTCGGGATTACCCCACAGCACGTCGGGTTATTACGAAGGGTGTGGGGTAATAGATCTTTCTTTTTTCTAATTTATATCTGGTCTCTGTCTTTCTTTGGTAATTATATGAGTTCTATATAAAAGGTCAATCATACAATATAAAAAAAAAAAAATAATAAAAAAAATCCAATGTAAAACAAAAAGAAAAAACTCTTAAAACAATTATTAGGGGGAAAAATCTTCAATATTGACTAGAATTAATAAATACCACATATAATAATTAATAGCCACAGTATAATATATGACCGTTCTTTAATGATAAACCCAGCCAAACTGAACTATTTTAAGACTAAATTTTGATCTACAATAAAGCTATATTTGTGGTAAATAAAGGCCCCTAATATTTTGTAATGTATTTTCCTAAATTTATATCCTCTAATAAATATTTTATAAAAACTACACCATTTCATGATCATGTGAGAGATATATTTATAACAAAAAAAAAAAAAAAATGCGGGTTTGTAATATAGTATGTGAAACATAAAGCTACGACGACCTCATTTGGGCTGTGGAATGAGCTTGGAAAAAAAAAAAATCACTTGAAATTTAAAAGAGGAATGATTAAGTGGGTCGGTTACAAATATTTAGGGGATAATTGAATTTAAGATTAATAATTAATAATATTAGTTTATACATATATATATATATATATATATATATATATATATATATATATATATATATATATATATATATATATAAATAAATATAAATTTTTTTTTTTAGTACAGGAGAACAGAGATAAAAACTCGGAGAATACCCTGATTCAGTAAATATTTTTCCCAGGCCCGAGAGAATTGTTTTCCCTCACAGATTGATACACCGAAAAGGGGTTTCCCTCCCGAAACTGTTTCACGAGAATTTTCAATTACCGAGGAACGGAAGAAAATTAAGGGACGACGTCATAGGGCCCCTTCCTTTAAGGGTTGGACAATAATTACTGAAGGGTAGCACCAAGCCCTAGTTTATTAGTCTTTTTAAAACAGCAATCTCCTCTTCGTTAATACACTTTCATTAACATTGAATTTTTGGGAGAGTAACTCCTGAAAAATATACAGGCCAGCTTCCTTGTTTTCTTTATACAAAATTTAAAAATAACTAACAAACTACCGTTATCGCATTAATAAAATATATTAGTATTAGCTAATTTATTAATACGGAGAGAGCCCGTGGCTCTGTAGATAGTGCGAATGTCTACCATGCCAAAAGTTGCGAGTTCGAAGCCCTGTCCATTTAGGAAGGACATTTTCAAGCATTGAATTGATAGGGGATTCACTCACAAACTCTTCCCTGAGATTAAGACCCGTCAGCCAACTAGTAGTCACTCACCAAAATAGGCGTAAAGAGTGATGACCTTACCCTATAAAATAACATCAAGAATCCTGAGTGTATTCTTCCAGCAGATTACACAGCGCGGATGTTAAAGAATATAATTTGTAACTGTGTTACAATTGAATTAAATTTTAAACAAGTTAATTTTTTCATTGTATATAGGAAAAAATTATATAGAATAGTTGCGGCAACGAAATTTTAAAAATACACCATTTAAAGCTTATCAGACCATAATAATTAGCGTACAATTTACTATTTAATTAAATGTTAACATAAAGAGTTTGGTCTAAATCGAGTCTAATACTTTTTTAAAACATATATCAAAAATATATTATGTAAAGAGAAATTTCTGTTGAGTTGATTGAATAAAATTCACTTGATAAAAAAGAAAAAAAAAAAAAGCCACACATAGGCTTATTATGTGAGGGAGGCTAGATTATTGGGAGGGAAAAGTTATTAAAATGGAATGCGTAGTGATAGAGAGGGGCATTTCGCCCTCTTATCGAAAATCCTGCGGACAGTCTTGATAACGTTACTGCAACATCCTAGAAAGATATAAAACATTTTTAAAAAAATTATTTATGGATGTTTACAACTGTATTGTACAACACATCCATTAAATAGGCTAAATAGACATGAACAAGACATGAAGAGAAGCTACCCACCCAGTGGCAGTACTCTAAAAATACTCTAAACTAGAAGGTCTCGAGGCCATCCTCTTTTCAGACGCCTCGGAGGATTATCAGTATTTGAAGCGGAAGAAAATATTTAAACTAGTAGATTGGAGTGGGAATGGAGTTAATCATGGAAGGAATGATGTCTGGTTCGGGCCAAATGAGCAACATATGGAACATTAAAGTCTTTTTAGATAAGTTTATTCGTTACAAAGTAGGTTGCGTTCAGGATTTTACGAAGGACTATAAATTGTAAGGATTGGAGACGGGATGAATTCGAAGGATTAGTTGAGGCCCAGAGCTCTACTCCTTGAGTCTATGTCGGCCTAGTGATAGCCATGTAGATGAGCCTTTTGTAGAAAGGAAATCATGAAAGAAATTATATCTGGTTTGGGCCAAATCAGCAACATACGGAACATTAAGTTCTTTATGGATCAGTTTATTAATTAGAAAGTAAGGAGCATTGGAGGATTTTACTATGGATTTTGGATTGGATACGGGAAGAAGTTGATGGTTTAGTAGAGCCCCAAAGCTCTACTCCGATACACATAAATATGATTGTATGTCATGATATGCACATCGGGAATCTTGGGAATTTGCATTAATCGCATCTTGTATTTCGGTAGTAAAATCTTATTCGAAAACTTTCACAAGTATATTTTATGATTAGGTAAGTAGAAAAGAGAAATATGAGTAAACTGGATAAGTTTATAACTGTTTCTCTTTATATTTTAACATTTAGGTACAACATATAATATTAAAAAACCTAAAAGAGTTAATATCCAATAAAAATATAATTGCCGTATAAAAACGTCAATTCAATTCAAGAAATTTAATGACGTCGTAAAATAGAGTGATTGCTAACTATACAAACAATGCTGACGAGCTATAAAAATACAATTAATCATTAAAATTTTACAGCAGGCAAGCTTTTTTTTTTTTTTTTAGGACAGATAAAATGAAATATGGAAAGCTGAATTATATTTTAAAGCAAAGTTTGCCTTATTGTGATTAATAATTGTGGGACACTGTTTGGTGGAGAAGGGGCGATTACCGTAGGAAAGCGACACATAACGGCCATTAGGGCGAAATAGAACTTTCCTCCCGACGTGAGAAAGCCCAAGCGGATATGGAACAGGATCTACTCTTACTTTCTAAGTCCCTTCCAAGTCCGTCTCGGCTTCGTCATCTTCTTTCGACAATTTCCAATTTATACTTGGCCTTAGAGAGGAGAAAACGACTTGCAGGACTTCAGATCTAATATACATAAGGCTAGAAAACACCCAAACATAATGTAAAAAAAATCAGAACGGTTAAAATCATTTCAGCTAAGCTAATCCTTAAAGGTTCCTGATCATAGGTCAATCGAGTAATAACAAAATGTATTAAAAGATAAATTATTCTTAGAAAAATAATTCTTAAATATCAGGTTCGAGTACGACTCTTACTACTTAACCCTTTATTTCGGAAGTGTCTATAACTGAAATTTGTGTTCCTCTCAAGAGCGCCATCCAACGCATTTTTTTTATATTACCCCGTTAAATACAGGACGAGTCTGTGCAGGCGAAGTTTGGTGGAATCGGCATCGAACCTTCGGGTTCGGTAAGCCTATTATTATTATTAAATACATTAGCGACTGCCTTGAAGGACGACGAATGCAATTAAAGTTTCTTTTTATGTGTTGTATATTTTGGATAAAACTGTGAAAGCATTTTAAATTGGTAGTAAACTCTCCAATCTCACATCAGAGACCTTGAGGTATGGTGTCAGAATTGGAGAATTGAAATGAATTCTAACAAATCCTACCAGATAACCTTTACCCTTCGTCGTGAACCTGTTACATCCTGTTCTATAGTATCCGTCAATAACATTCCGCTTCTTCCTGTTGAACAGATCTCCACCTTGAAAAAACGTCTTAATTGGGACCCTCGAACAAGACTACTTCAACGCTTAGTAGACAAACGTTTTAATTTTTTACTATACTACAAAAGGCTCATCTACATGGCTATTATTAGGTCGACATAGACTCACGGAGTAGAGCTCTGGGCCTCAGCTAAACCTTCGAATTCATCCCGTCTCCAATCCTAAGTCCTTCGTAAAATCCTGAACGCAATCTACTTTGTAACGAATAAACTTATCCAAAAAGACCTTAATGTTCCATATGTTGTTCACTTGCCCCGAACCAGATATCATTCCTATCATGATAAACTCCATTCCCATTCCAATCTACTAGTTTCAATATTTTCTTTCCCTTTTATTTCCAGATAATCCACCGAGGCGTCTGAAAAAGAGATGGCACCGAGACCTTGTAGTTTAGAATATTTTTAGAGTACTTCCAATGGGAAGTTTCTCTAGATGCGTTTCATGAATTCTATATTTTACTCACATTTACTGGTTGTTTTCTATAATACGGTTGTAAATTCGCATAAATAGATTTTTTTTTATAAGTAGTAAATATTTTTTTTAAACATTAAAAAGTTTTTTAACACAAAAAAAGATATATTTATACTTTTTTTTTTTTTTTTCTAGAGACTGCTTCGGATGTTGACAATCTTTTCTGACCCATTACAAGTTCGTAAACCTTAGAATGCCTTCGGAGAAAAAAATAATTTATTTTATTTTGTTGTTGTATAGTACAAACTTATTAAGTAATAAGTATGTTTGTACATTGTTTAACAATAAATGAAGAGAAAGAAGCATAAAACATTCTATAAAAAGCACTATTTTCACTAACATTCTATAAAAAGCACTATTTTACTAACATTCTATAAAAAGTTCTATAATTTTTACTATAATTGAAACACACTTTCATGGTATCGGCCAAAATAAGCAACACATAAAGAAGTAATATTTTTCACAATCGGTGTCCTACAGTAATTTAAAAAGCTTAATTTTAACAACGAGATAAATCTATAACATACACAAGATTTTGCGAAACTTGATCCTATCATGGGATCCTAAAATAATATATATTATATAGTATATTTCCGTAAAATCTTGAATTCGATAATTTTCAAGATTACTATACTTTTCCTCACAATCGTTCATAAAGGTAAAAGATAGTAAACGGAGGATAAAAACCTAAGTATACCATACGAAAAATAGAAAAACTTAAAATTCATTAATCATCAGGGTTGAAATTAAACCAGATATAAATATCAGCAGGGCTAAGATAGATGCAAAACTATTAATAGATGTAATATATACATATTTTTATACCTACTTATGAGAAATACAGCATAACTATTGTCATCCAGATAATTAAATAAAGAACAAAAGAGACGTTATAATTAGATGTGAATGACCTTGTTTAGCCTTGTTCTGTTAGGCCTATACATTAGCTTCATAGGCCTCACCTCCAGTGAATCTGTATTTAGTTACAATTCTTACACACATCATTTCTTATTCGTCCTGATTAGGAATTAATTATATATATATATATATATATATATATATATATATTATATATATATATTATATATATATATATATATAATATTTTTATTAGCAAAATAACTATCGATCTGTATAAACACCATATACCCTTTAAGTGGTTCCTATTATCTACCCTCGTAGTTAATCGGTTCTGGTACGAATGAGGCAATAAAAACAGTAACTGATCAAGAAAACAATATTGAGACCTCGAAATTTAATGTTTAACGTATCTATATACGCTGAGTATAAATATAAAATTTATTTATTTATTTATAACGCCTCTACCTATTAAAATTATATACGCCTCTATAAAATTCAAATAGCAATAATATTATAACTGTCCACCGAGTTGCGAGGAGTAAACGATTGTACCAATTTTTACTTCATTTACCAATGTATGGAATATATAGTAAAGGAAAGTATTGCGATCGTGAAAATTTTCTAATTCTAGTTTTCAACGGAAATAAAATAGGGTTCCCAGATTCTAAATGACCAAGTCCCGAAAAAAGGTCTATGTGAGTGTCCGTTGTGTTAAGACTAGCACAAAACGAAAAGAGGCACAAAACTGAAATTTCATATTTAAAAAAAGCTATACGCCCGAAATGTTACTGCAACTTTTTTACTAAAATCGGCTGACCGGAAGTGCTACTTTATACCATATATTTCGCACCTTTTCACGATTTTCTAAAAAAATTGATTAAACTCGATATATCGATGTAACATTAAATTGGCTTTAATATCATGTAGGTTCCATTATGGTTTAAATAGACTGACAGGGCTTAAATGCCGATATTTTCTTCCTCTTAAGTACCTTTGATTTTATAGATTCTATTAAAATAACCATATCATATTGTTATCATTGATAAAAAATTTTAAGTTGAACGAATTCGATATCCAACTAAAGGAGAAAACTGTAAACATATTTTTTAATGGGATTTTTTGTTTTTGAAAACAAAACAGTAATTTACATGTATAATATACCGTTGGAAATCTAAAGATTTTAGAAAAAAAGATAATTTTATACACAGGCTTGTTAGGGTTAATCAAGAGTGATGAAAAGCCAATAAAATTAACTGATTATTTTAGATAATAATAATAATAATAATAAAATAACTTTATTGTGGGACTATGTCCCTTAAGAATAACAATGTTGTACAGAAAATATACACTTCAATATGTCTGGCCGAGAGACCAATAAAATAAACTTTTATTTACAAATGTGTAAAAAATAAAAACAAGACCTAATTATATAGATATATAAAAAATATATGGAATATAAACCAAAGAAAAAAAATCTGCTATAAAATAATAGAGCTGAACGATTTCCAAATAAATAAAATAAATGGATTAATCCATAACTCTAGAATTCTGATAAAATAAAAATAAAATTATCTTAAGTTGAAAGTAAGATAGTGAATTAACAATTTTACATTTAGTGTGCATCTCTTTGGGATCTTAGAAGGTGTAGGAAAAGATGGGATTTGAATGAGAGAAGGGAAGAAGCATGGCGAATATGATTAGGTAGGGAATTCCAGAGAGATGCAGAGCGGATATAAAAGGAATTATCAAAAGATTTGGTCCTATGGGTAGGAATGTAAAGGTCAGAATGGCGTGATCTGGTTTCAAGTGAGTGAATTGAGGATTTGAATTGAAGGATATTGTGAATATATGGAGGATGTTGAGATTTAATGACTTGGTAGAGGTATGTCCCTAGGAAATATTGTATATTGTAATATAACAGATATTTTAAAACAAACTTTTCTATGGAAATTCTATTTAATTAATTATTTACCACTTTCACTAATTTTTATCTCTAACTCTATTAGAAAATTCTTTAATTGTTTTTAGCAGCTTAGGTAAGTGAAAGTCGTGTTTTTCCCGCACCACAATTTTTTTTTATATATACGACTCTCACTAACCGTTGCTTAAGTTAAAAACAACTTTTAAGTCAGATTCTACTCTTAAAAATCAACAAATAAAGACTGTTAAGCTATTGGAAAAGCACCGAAAACTTCAAGAAAGTCAGATAAAAAAAATTGTAAAAGAAACGATCTTCTCCAGACCAAAACGAACTTGGAAACTGATCTGCATTCAGAAAGAGATGCAGTGAACTGCAATGAGTTGCCCTCTTCAAACGAACTTCTAAATGGAGCTTTCTTTCCCGGCGGATAAGTGCCCCCTCATAACTAATTCAGTGCTTCCCCAAGAACCCACTGGATCCCCTATAAATGTTCAATGAAGTTGCCCGGAATCCCAACCGTTCCGGGTAAGACTTTCAAGAAGACAAACACGAAGGAGGAGTAGCCAGCTTTGATGTCTACCGCAGAAGTGTCCCCTCAACCCAGTTCCTCAGAGCCCGTACTTTGAAGTTTGCTTCATTGGCTCCTAACTCCTTCAAACTTAGCCACAAATTTAATGATTAAAGCATTATACTAAAAAATTATAATCAAGTTAAACCCTACTCCTCTTTCACAGAAGCATACATCTAACAGTTTAAATCCTTAGAAGCGAAGAATTTTAATGAAACCAGTGCTGTTTTTGCTGACAGCTTTTCTAAGCTAGTATAAGCTCTAAAAACTATATTTATTTGTGTATTTGATTTTTCCTATTTATCTCAAATTGAGTCGATACTTTTCCAAAGGTGTGTCGTTTGCCAATCCACAATTGCATCAAGTGACATGCAAAGGTGGATCATTTGAATAATTAAGATGTTTTTATTAAAGTTGTTATTGATAAAAATAAAACATATTTTCCAAAGAATTTACACATACTAAGAACTGGCATAACTTTTAACTGAGGCTGATAATTATTGGGGTGACCACACAATATTTCATTAAATTGTACTTGAGCGGGTAATTAGGACTCTGAGCTGTCTGGCAAATATCGGCGGCACTTTTCTTAGGCCGCACTTTGGCTACTACTCCGGAAACATTCGGACCATGATTCTTCCACTCCTATCTAACCGTGGTTCGACTAGCTGGTCGACAGTGGGACTCCAGTGACTGGCTATACTACTATCCAATGTGTGCGAACCCATATCAACGCCCTCTCCACAAGAGTAAAGCTTTTAAAAGGATACAAAATGTAGGGGCGGGTGTACATCTAATGAATCGGCCAGCTATTTCATTCAGCGGGGAGATGTTCTTCAACCTCTTTAAAGATTGGATCTTGGAAATACTAATTGCGCGGCTGTTTCTGGGCCAAACGGTCGGGCAATGAGGTGATTAGGCCTAGATCACGATCAGGCATCAGTTTCTTTTCACAATCGTTGGTTACAAACATTACATTATAGAGGCTAGGTGTACCCGAGAAAGTTCTCCATACCCCAGGGTCGAACCACGCCCACGCCTCATATAAAAGAACGAATAATTATTCTGCCACAATGTTCGGAGATTCGAACCCGAGACCCAGAGAACCTATAAAGTTTAAATAAAAAAATCGTTAAAACATCTAGAGTAGAGATAGTGCAGTAAAAGCAATATTCCTTAAGTAAGATGGAAATAATTCAAAAATTCATAAACTCTGACGTATATAGGAGAAATCAACTCTTGTTTAAGCCATGTAAGATTTAAGAAACCATCAAAAGTTAAAGGCTGATAAGTCCTGTCAATACTCTTTTCGGCAAAATCGATCTTAAAATAATCCACTCAACTACATCTTGGTATACAGTTCCGACGTCTGCCAGTCAGAACAGAGGTAATCAATTTTGAACGGTTTGATAAAATTTAGGCTTCCTCTCATGTCATAATTTAACCATGATCAAAGTCAAATCATTCAACATATGAAAAATCCCATACACCCCAAGACTTGTTTTAAATTTCGTTGCTATTCTTATTGAAAACAAAGTAATGCATAAACTCAATATTTTATATAGGTCCTGTCAGCAAATTTGTATTAAAAAAAAATAGAGTGAATATTAGAATATCAAAGAGTTGCAATATATTTTTATTTAATAAAATTGTCTTCAACTAAAATTAATAACGGAGCATTGGATACAGAGAAATTTATTTTATATTTGAATATTTTATAAATAATTCGCTCGAATGGTTTGAACTTTAAAACAAGCACAAAGGCAAAATAAAATAATTTTCCCTAAGAGTTATTTTAAAGCTAACCACGAAGAGATAGTTTATGTATGAAAATTGCACCTACTATATATAGAGCAAGTTTTAGAAAAAACAAATAATTCTTACGAAACTTACTTTTACTTTACCTAGAACAAATATTAATTTATAGGTTTATATAAGCCAATATTTCGAAATGGAAAGAAAGATTCTCAATCAGTGACTGAAAGTACTATATTCTCTTCTATCCAAATCATCAAAACTGAAAATTATACAGAAACTGAATACATAAAATATACATACCTACTTCCGCTAATGGCTAACCATATGGACTAACACCTCACAAATTTATCGTTCTGCAAAATAGACCCACATACAAAACTGTAAGCATTCAAATTAAACATTTTAAGATTCTAACGACAGTTCCTTGGTGCGTAAACGACAAATCTACATACGGACTTACAACAACCAACAATTGACCGACTTATACGAATTCTCTATCCGCAATAGACTCATAAAATACATGTCAATAGCTGAAATGCCTGTTAGATGAAGGCTGAATAAAAGCTGGATGAGAGACCTCCTCTGCTAAATTAGAGCCTAAGAAGAAGTGCTGCTGGCACTTCCCTTCCCCATGAATTTTATGTCTGCTGCTGAAGTTTTATATGTCACATTTTCTTACAGTCAAATAAATTCTGTCAGATATGAATAAAAAATATGATAGTAAAAAAATTAGATAATTACTTTTTATTTTATTTTTTTGATTTTATTGCTGTAGAAAAAAGGATGACGATACCGTCAAAATATCTAGTGATGCCTAATAAACAGACGTTCCCACTTTAAAAGCCAGACATATACCCAATGTTTAGTCTGTAAGGTTAGAGGGAAAATGTAGCGACCGATCTCACCACTAAAAATACCTGATCCAGTGTCTACAAAAATGTTTTAAGGAAAAACTCCATATTTTTCCTCACTTAAAATCACGTTATTATTATTATTTTAATATGTTACAATGCAATGAATATATCTCAGTTATTACTGAATATATATTGATATTTTTTATTTATCCAAGAACTTACCATTATGAGTTTACAAGGGGAAAGATTTCGTCAGAAATTATTCATCTGGAAAGGAAGGCACTTGACAATTACTCTGACGTAAAGGAAAAAAAATGACGCAAGTTCTGGGAGATGATGATTTAACGGAGTCGGGTTAAATTATTTTTATTATTGTTACTTAAATCTTTATCTTTCTTGACATTAAAACAACTATGCTTAGGATAAGATAAAATCAAAATTGGGTAACCGAAGACAATTAGCCGAGTGTGAAATATCCAGCAGGTAAAAATTAACATGAAAAGCACCACTTTTTTTTTTCTTTTCTTGTTCATTTTAGATAATAATTTTGTTGGGAATAGATTATTACATTTTTAAGAGGTAAAATAATCTTCTATATCTAATAGTAAATAGTAATTGAGTCTATCTAGACTCCAGGAATTTGCGCTTGTGCTGCTACCGGTTGTATAATACAAACATTATTTCTTTATTTTCTCAAAAATGTCATTTTATTTATAAAACCGAATAGACAATTGTACTTAACTTTATATTCAAAAGAGATTAAATCTGTCTAAAGTGAATTTATAAAGTATAATTTGCATAAACTTATTAATTTGATATAAATAATTTTAAAAAATAATAAAAACTACAAAGTTCTTCTAATTAAGCATGGAATATTAAATAATTACGCTATGTTTGTTACGCGACAAGTTACTTAAAATATTTCGGGGCAGGTGTCAAGAGCCTATGTTAAGCTGTTACATTTTTGGTTTCCTGAGAGTATATTGAGGAAGCTTTAGGGATTACTGAATTGACTGAAAATGATAGGTGTATTTTTCCCCATTAAAAAAAAAAAAAAAAAAATATTTTAATTTCACTTTCATATGAAATAGGTATATAGTAAGGGGGAGTATTGAGATCGTGAAAATTTTTTAATTCGAGTTTTCACCGAAAATACAAGTCCCACAAAAAATATGTGTGTGTGTGTGTGTGTGTGTGTGTGTGTGGTAAATCTAGTTCAAAAACCATCAGTTGTATAAAACTGAAATTTCATATTACAGAAGCATATATGACTGAGATATAACAACAACTTAGTTATCAAAATCGGGCATCCAGAAGAGCCACTTTTTATCATGCATTATGCACCTTTTTACCATTTTCTCAAAAACGGCTCTAACGCGAAATTCGCTATATCTATGTAAAATTTAATAAGCCTAAACATTATGTAGGTTTCATTCTTATCATCATAGTCTGACAGGATTTTTAAGATACTATAAAAATATTTAAAATTTCGTCCTCTAGAGTATCTTTAATTTGGTAGATTAATTAAAAAGAAAAAAAAAGTATCATATTTTTAAAAATTGACTAAGTAAAAAAGGTGAACGAATTTGACAACCAACTAAATGAGAAGAGAGCGAAAATGCAGTAGTAATATTTTATTTTTTTTAATATAAGAATAGTAGATCTATTCTAATAACGATCGAAAGCTAAAGATTTTAGAAAAATATTATCGTATATAGAAAGTCGTTAAAGGTAATGTTAAGTGTTAATATTGTTATATTATTTAAACTAAATCATGTTTCCAACAAAATTGAATACATTTCTTGTTTAAATTAAATTATAAATTTAATCTTTCTTAAATTGATTTTAACAGTTCAGATAAGTGAAAGTCGTGTGTTGCCCGCACCAGATTTTGTCTGAAAGCATTGTTACTGTCCACATTTTTATCATAGATTCTTTATATTATATAGATATAATTTTTTTTTTTTTTTACTTTACATGACCCTTGGTATACGTAAATCCAGACAGGCCATAGCTGAATAGCGATTGGCCGATAGAACTGGACCAGAACGCCACGCCCAAGAAGTGGATGGAATTCCAATTGAGCCGGATCCCTATCCATTCTCTCATATCCTAAGGGTTTGTCTCCCTTCAGCTTCACCGATTCCTTTTTCCCTTCCATTCTCAGAAGGTCTTTTCCCTTTTTGTTTAAACCCCACCCTATTTTTTTCTCTTTTCTTTTTTTTTTTTAGAAGACAAAGAACGGATATCCGACACCTCCCATAGCGTCGTGTTTAATCCCAATTTCTTGAGTCTCTATAGGAATCGATAAGGGGTTGGAATCTAGAATTAAAATTAATAATAGAATTAAGTTTTCCAACATTATTAAGAGTAAATACATAAAAACACATATAAAAGCTGAGAGAAGTAAAGCGATTGACTGAGAGGAAAAACAAAATTATTCTCATTATCAATAAAACACTATAATGGTGAGTAAAATGTAAAATAATATAATATTATACAAATAGTTAAAACATTTCTCCTTTCAGCATATTCTTTATTAGAGACTATTCATTTTCAATTTTTTTTTTAATTTGGAAAAAAAAGTGGTAAATTCTCTGTTGTTTTTTTAATCAATGACGTTCTTTAAATAAATAAAAAAAGAAGAAATAGACTATGAATTGAACAAATTGACATATAAATATATCGAAATAATGAAAATTATAGTAATCTAATCTTAATATTTATAATTGGCCAGAACCAGGTTTCAATACTTCTATGACAAACTCCACTCCCACTCGAACTCACTAGTTTCAATACTAGCTTCATCTTCCATTCCTGACAATCCTCCGAGGCGTCTGGAAAGAAAATGACCTCGAGACCTTCTTGATTACATTGACTACTAGAGTGCTGCCAATGGGCAGTTTCTCTTCATGTTTTTTCATGCATTTTATCATTACCAGCATATTTACTTGTATTACAAAATACAGTTGTAAATTTCAATAAAAATATTATTTTTTAAATATATATTTATTATTGTTTTTAGTTTTTTTTAATCCTTGGGCACGAAGTAAATATTAGAAACGTTTAGATAAATTTTAAAAAATGTTAAATAAGTTTTTTTTAATAAAGAATATGTTGAAAGAAGATATGTTCTAACAGTTATTTAAATTATAATAATTCCTGCATCGACATAGTCTTAAGGACTGTATAATATAAAGAAGTAAGCCAGAATAACCAGCAAGCAGAATAAAAAAAAAATATATATATTTAAAATGAATATTTTTATTTTTAAATGACTTAAGTTTCCGCTTGATTATGCAAAACCTTCAGAGTTGCTAAATAGAAAACATAAAAATGTATTTAAAAAAACAAAAACAAAACAGGAAAAGATATTCATTAATAAAGTAATAAAAAAATAAATAATTTAATAAAGATTGATGGGCATATATTAAAGGAAATTTTATTCAGTAATATAAGATCATAAAGTAGTAGTAAAAAATAATTAAAAGACAAATAATCAGCGTTTTATCGACATTATTTATACTGTAAAAAGTAAGTTTTCGGTTCAAGGACCTCGGTTCTTACGTTTACTTCAGAGAAATATTTTAAACAAAAAAAAAAATCTCTACAAGCGACGGTGTTAGGTTCAGTATCAGTATCTAGGCTAACGGTTGTGCAAGGAAGTGATTCCAGCTCGAATATTATAAACTTACAGCTTTTTAGACGCTGGGTGAGCCCGATATTGGTTGATAAAAAAATCATTTATCACAAAAAAAATAAAAAATCACAGAAACCCATTTATTCATCGCATAATAGACTGGAATAAATTCTAAATGGTCTGATATCAGCTTTCTTCAGTAAAATAATATAGTACTTGCTCTGTACATGACTATGATTATGAAAACTTTTGTGTACGCTTAATGTAGCTTATAAATAGCAAGGCAAAAAAAAATATAATGCTAGCCAAAATCTTGAATTTTGTAAAACTCTTTGATATTTTTCAATTTAAGACGTAAAAAACACGCACGCACACACACATATAAAGAAATATATATATATATATATATATATATATATATATATATATATATATATATATGTGTGTGTGAGTGTGTAAAGTAAGAAACGTTATAGAATACAGCGGATGTGGCAGAGGAAGGTGTGAGGTGTGAGTAGGGTTGTGAAGTCAATTAAACAATTGAGACTAATAAAGCCGATATCCTGGCTTCGGAGTTCCCTTCCAACCTTTGTTTCAAGGGTCAAAACTTTTTTACATTCATCTAAAAATAGCTTATTAAGTAAAACTTTGTATAAACATTAAAAAAATAAATTCTTATAAAGTAATTAAAATTAGATATTGGATGATAAAAATAAACAACAATGAGCATAATCAGTACTACAACAAATATTGAGCATAACAATATCTTTATTGAAAAACTTAGTTTCATAATTAACCAAATCAATATCCCAATAAAAAAAAAAAAATGTAGGATCTTTTTAAATATAAAGACGATACATATTTTACAATCAGCAATCCTTTTATTTATTTTTTCTCTATTCTACGTTTCGGCTTTTGCCTTTCCAAGGTTCCTGCTTTAATCAGTACTGTATATTGCTTATATAAAAATATATATTGTCACATTATAAAAAACATGTATTTTAGGCTGAAAAATGTTTTTTATTTTCCTTTTTTTTATTTAAGTCGAAACCCAGGAGAAAGAAAAAATAAATAAAACGATTGTTGAGTGTAAAATATAGATCGTCTTTTTGTTTAAAAAGATCAAAAAAATAAATTTGTTTAATTGGGATATTGATTTAGTTAATTATGAAACTAAGTTTTTTAATAAAGGGATTGTTATTATCACTATTTCTATTAATACTGATTATGCCCATAGTTGTTTATTTTTATCATTAAATATGTAACTTTAATTACTTTATAAGAATTCATTTTTTTAATGTTTATACAAAGTTTTTCTTAATAAGCTATTTTTAAATTAATGTAAAAAAGTTTTGACACAAATATAATAAAAATTTAAAAAATAATCTTTATATTTATGTGTTGTCAGGGAAATTAAGATAGCCGTAGTGACTAGACTATTTTTTTGTTTCATTTTCCTGATTGTTCTGTAATGTTATCATGCCATATTTAAGTTATAAACATATTGAGAAATACGACCTTAAATTTTGATAAGTGGAATCCATACATTTTCCTCATGGTAAATAGAAAAATATTTCTAACTCTAAATTCCAACAAAAATGTTTAAACACCAGTTTCGAGAAGACTTTTTTAAATCATATAATCCAAAAAGGGGCTCTTTCACAGCCATTTCGCAAGAAGAAGTAAGGCCTTTCAGCCAACTGGTGGCCATTTACAAAAATAATGTACCCTATAACTCGTCATTGAGAACCGCGAGTGTGTTCTCCAAGGAGAGTACACCGCGCGATCAAGGGCCCACACTGCTTGTCACGCCATCCAAATAAAAAAAATAATAATAAGTATAAATAATAAATTTTGAGTTGTCGAAATGATTAATGATGATTAACGAAAATAAAACTACAAAACATCTTAAATTGACTATACTACTGTAGAGCGTGTTTCTCAACAAAACCTCTAGTTTTCGTTCCAAGAATATTCTAGAGCGGCTGAGCAACTACGGTTCCTGACTAAAAGCCTTTAAGAAAAAAATGTTGGAATTTCACCGGCTGTTACTTTTTATCTAGAGCCTAACGGTTATATTAAATTAACTTTATACTTTTTAAACTTTCTACTTTTCAGCACGCACAGAGCAGGCTCGTGCGTATAGAACATGGAAACCTAATCCCTACTTCGGTGAATATGTTGCGTGCATTATAACTTCAGCTATAATATGTGTTAAAAAAAAAAATAATAATAATAGATTCGTTATAAAAACCAAGAAAATTACAAAGTGGTCCAATTCTAAAAGTAAAAGTTTGTGATGAGGACTTACAATGCTGTTAGGAACGTTAGTTCCACAAATCATAGTGTCTAGTGTTTTTAAAAATTGTTTATTTACTGCCCCTCGAAATTTTTTATGCTTTAATTATTACATTTAAATATTTTTTTTCTCTTAAAATACTTATTTGCACCTGTCCCTAACAAAAGGACAATCAGCGAATATGAGAAAGCAGTAAGAAATGCTGGCATGTGAGGCACGAGGCAGAATCAGTAGGGACTTCTTTGACCTAATCGACTATTAATAAAGCGAAGCGATCTCGCATCAAGCACTTTTTTAATCTACTCCTCGGATTCATGAGCATATAATTTGTAACCATATATCTGATAAATGTGACGTAAGTTATTTCGGAATCGTAGATAAAGATTCCTTAAGTCGACTGTTGGTAAGTATAAGTCAGTAAGTAGGGTTTGTTATTAACGTAACAAGGTTTATTTGCTATTATGAGCATTAAAATTTCGGATTGCTGGATATTCAACATGATTGAGCGTGAAAACTATAAACAAACTCTTGGATTGATACTATTTCGAGGATAAACCTCAGAAGTACGATATTTGGGGCTGACATGGAGGGCCAAGAGCTATAGGGATTTGCTAAAACCTCTAACATTCAAATAATTCAGTCTCTCCAATCGACAATATTACGAAAAGTCGTGGATGCACCGTTTTATGTAACCAACAAATTACTTCACAAGTACATGAACATAGCCACAGAATATTATAAAAGATTTCACGACAGACTGACTTACAACATGAATCCATCGGACCAAACACTAAATTCCAACAACAATACGTACAACAAACCACGACGACTTTTGAGGTGGTGGCCTAGAGATGCCTTGAATTAACCTACTTTTCGAAAGTTAACATATTTGCTTATAGCAAATTTTTTTGCAGATGGCAGATAAGGAAAAAAACAACAAACAATTATTAACAAATAAATAAAATTTCGGATTGAAAACGTAGAAGCTTTTTTAGCAAGTCATTTTTGCTGTGACGTATATTTGTGAAGAATATGTCCTTAAGGGTTTGAGTAAGTTAAGTGTATGTATTTAGCTTAAAGATCCTTTGAAGTGCTTTTCCACTGGGTTGCTTCTTCACGTGTCTATTCATGCCTATTATTGTATCATCTATTTTACTTATTGTATTTGTGAATACAGTTGTAATAACATATAAAATATGTTTAAAAAAAAAAAGTTTTAAGATCTCGAAAGAAGTGAATACAGTAGTTCAAAGCGTTTGTTTAGTGTCTTTCGTTTCATTCTTCATCGTCATTCTTCTATAGGAATATGGTTGTTCTCGATGAAGACCGGAGGAGAGGAATGTCTTGTAAGAGCAAATGTTATGTGTTTTGATTTGTAATGACTGAGACGAATTTTTCATAATTTTTACCAGTCGTAAGCAACTTTAAGGTAAAAAAAAAATCATGTTTAAGACTTGCAATGTTGGTAGGAACGTTAGTTTTACAAATAATAGTGAATACTATTTTTAAAAATTGTTTATTGACCGCTAATCGAACTATTTCGTCATTTGAGACGATGATTTCCAAAAGGTACTATATCCATTATAGGAAATTTTACAGAAAGCGCAAAACTTTCTAATTTCTATATTATTAAACCAACTTTATTCATTCTTTTCGCATTAAAATCTATAATCGTTTTTTGACTATCTTAATGAACCATATTAGAGTTATGGAATGAAATGTTTTAAGATGATTTAGATCGATACTAAATGCGTAATTAGTACCTTTAGAAAAAAACTGCATTTATAAATTGCCCTTTTGAAGGACTTGAGAGTTCATTAGATAAAATCAAGTAGAAGATTTAGATAAAACTAAACGATGACAGTACAAATATGTCAAAATATCAATATTCCTTACATTCCACTATTTAATATGAATTCAATTTTTAAATGATTTTTTTTTTTTAACAATAAATATCTTCCGTAGTCATTGAATTATTTTTTTCTCCATATTTTTTTGGACTCTTATATAAAACCCGCACAATAGTATTTATATTACGATAAATGAATGAAACGTATTTATTGAAAGCAATTAATTATGCACCAATGAAACATAAAGTAATTATTTTCTGACTTGAGTCCTACTCTTAATAAAAACCGCAATAAAATTAAGTATGACTAAAAACAAAAAGCAATAAAGGAAGAAATATCTGCGAAAGGAGGGGCGTCGGAATGCGATGACGGTCGGCCATTGGAGAGGATGCCACAGCGCGCGCATTCCAACGTCTTCCTCCACTTCAGTTAATTGTTTGACCGACCTCAATTTAATTTTTATTGCTCTTTGGCGATATATGGCGTCCGCATCATTGTAATCTCCTTTTCGAAAGATAATTCTTAAAATCCGGGAAGGAGAAATATTCAACCGAGAAAAAGTAGTATTAAGTTATAGAAAACAGTAGGAGAAGACTACTGACCCTTCTACATTATTAATTACATGTTAGCGAAATGAAATAAAGATTTATTGTTAAACCTTAATGTTTTAGTTCAAAAACAAATTCCAGGAGGAAATTAAGTCGCAGTTAAAAGCAGAAAATGCGTGTTATCATTCAGTTGCGAAATTACTTAGCTAGTGGCCTCCATCAAGAAACTTGAAAATTCAAAATCTATGAAATTATTAGTCTCCCAACGATTCTTAAAGGATGTTAGACGTGGCAGCTTACTTTAAAAGATGAACAACGCCTTATCGTATTCGAAATTAAGGTACTGCGTAAAATATTTGGTCCTAAGAGAGATGAGGCCCTTGAGAATTTCAGAAGATTGCACAACCCGGAATTGCGGGACTTGTCCGTTGTGAGTATAACGGAGTTGATATCGGCTGAGTGCTATCGGCATTATCTTTGGCTTTGGTAGGCATATTATTATTATTAATGTTTAAATTCACACCTTCTAAAATTCATGAACAACCATTGAAGTGCATTAGCAGATTTTTTGGAGTCGATCATGTATGACAGAGATCATTAATTTCCAAAAATTGCCATATCATTTTTTAATTAAATGAAGAATATATAAATAATTACTTTCTGAGGAAGCAATTCGACCTTAGTATTTAAGGAGAGACTCCTACTTCGCCACGTTGTAAAAAATTAATTATTTTTCTAAAGTACCCATAAAATCGAGAAAAAATTTAACAACTCAGATAAAAATCCGAGTTTGCTTATTGAGAGAAATGTTTGTATGTGATGAAAAGGTTATGGTACAATAAGACTTTTTAATGAATCTCTTCATTAGTTACAAAAATCTTTTATGTATCTTTTTGATGCGAACTAGTATAATTGTTTATTTATTTTTTTTTTGTTATGAAAGTTGTTTAGGCGCGTTATGCGATTTTCGGCAGGGGTAAAAGCTTTGCTTTCGTAACCATAGTAACATCACTAACATGACATCTAGACAGGCGCATGCGCTCTGTGTATTCCTATCAATTAGAGATGGGATAATGATATCAATTTCTGTGAATATTATCGATATTGTTGTAATATCGATATTTATAATACTTTATTTCAGTTTTCAATTGAATTAAAATCTGTTGAAAATGAAATGAGTAAAGGCATGGAAGGTTAACTATGTCTTAGAACTTACCTCTTACTGTATATGAAGTTAATATAATGAATATCTTAATTCTCTTGACTCTAGAGTATTAATATTTGTAAATATTATTAAAACATTACTTTACATGAAAACATTTAATAAGCATACGAATCAAAATCATGATGATCTTACTGCCCATATTTAAATCGTAGTAAAGCGAAATCGAAAAGAATATCTTGATTATATAAGCATAGAAATATGAATTATTAATTTCAATTTAATAATATAGATTTTAATTAAGCGCAACAAATTTAGGACTCCCACTGTAGCATTGTCCGATTAGCCACAACAGCATAAAGGGACGTTAAATAACTAAACAAACAATTATGCACAATGTATATTTCATTACTAACTAAAACATATCTTTTTGTTTACTTGGGAGAGAAACTGAGCTTATTTCTGTGAATCAACCATAAAGCTTATTCCTAGATGTCTGAATTACCTTGATACAAATGGGGCAGGTCCATAATTTTTTTTTTTTTTTTAAATATAATTTATTGATATTTACAACTGTACTCAAGAAAATACATCAAGTAAATATGATATTAGAAAAATGACATGGAAGAGACTAGTAGAAGAACTACCCAATGGTAGCACTCCTGTAACTATTCTAAACTAGAAGGTCTCGGGGCCATCTCCTTTTCAGACGCCTCGGAGGATTGTCGGGAATTGAAGAGGAAAAAGGATTGAAACTAGAGGATTAGGGTGGGAATGGAGTTTGTCATGAAAGGAATGGTATCTAGATCGGGCCAAATCAGCAACATACGGAATATTAAGGTCTTTGTGGATCAGTTTATTAGTTACAAAATAAGGAGCATTGAGGATTTTACGAAGGATTTTGGATTGTAGGGATTGGATACGGGAAGAATTTGATGGTTTAGTAGAGCCCCAAAGCTCTACTCCGTAAGTCCATATAGGCCGTATGATAGTCATGAAGATGAGCCTTTTGTAGTTAAGTGGAAGATTGGAACGTTTGTCTAGTAAGTGTTGAAGTAGTCGAAAACGTCGTGCAGTTTCTTGTCGTTTCAGTCTTGTATGAGGGCCATAAAAATTTAAAAAATGTGCTATGTGTAGCACCAACTGATACAGTCTACAGTCACATTCAGATTACGATGACATACTTCAAGATGATTTATCTCTACAAGGTGATGAAGTTTTACAATTAAATAAAACAATAATAAAAAAACAACATGCATTCTCAACATACTCTACTTTAACGAATGTACTCTACTCTTCTTTCCAACAAAATTTGAGGATTAAAAAAAAAGTTTTCACTACTATCGGCAGTCCCTATAACTGCCTGAAATTTATTTATTTTTTTAATTAAAGAGAAAATATATAGATAATTACTATCTGAGAAAGCAATTCGACCTTAGTATTTAAGGAGAGACGTCTACTTGGCCACCTTGTAAAATATTAAGTATTTTAAATGAAAGCCTTAATATAAATGACTACTTAGGCTCCCCCCCACCCGAGGAAAGTTTTAGCCCTCCGTTGACAATGAAGTCAAGACAAACTGAGCGGGTTGTTGCGGGGCTAATTAATATTGCAGGGGCGAGGTTTCGCCTTTCCGAGGCAAGTTAACTATTGATTCCCGGCTAATCCGTCACTACCGCTAATCTCCTAAACAAGGGGACTGCGGAAAGCGAAAGGGTAGGGGTATTGAATGGGATCTCCAACCAGCACAAGTCCCTCGGGAATAGTTAGCGCTTAATGAAGATAGCGGGGCGGTTCGCCTGACCGTTGGAAGGCGGGGGTCTTGGCGTGCATTGTCTGCAGATCGGCGAAGGCGATCCATGTTGAATTTGTGATAGGTCTGCCACGTGGTATTTTTTATGGCATGTCTACAACGATATTAATATAATTTATAATTATAGCTAGGTTCTCAACTGGTGGTACGCGAAATACTACTAGAAATTTTTTTTAATTACCTTAATAAAAAATAACTACATAACTACGCATTGCATGGACTCGCGCGATTGATTTGCGCGCGATAAATAATAGTAAACAGATACTTATATTGTATTTGTAATTTTTTCTTTCACTTACTTATGTATATGTATATACACACACACACACACACATATATATAGTAAGGGAAAGATTGCGATCGTGTAAATTTTTGAATTCCAGTTTTCGACGGTCTGTGTGTGTTTGTCCGTCCGTGGTAACTCCCTAGCAAAAACAATAAGTCCTATGAAACTGAAATTTTTGTTCCCAGTTTTTGCGCTAGACTTACCTCAAACCGATAGGGATCACTTGTAGCTGGGTGGCTAGCGTAACAGCCTCCCATGCTAAAGGTCACGGGTTCAAACCCGCAGGTGGTCCTAGGATTTTTTAATGGGAGTAAAAAATCCTTAGTTACGCCGTCCTTCGGAGGGGACGTTAAAAGGTGGTCCCGAGCCTGTGCGATGTCAGGTACTCGTTAAAAATCCCTATCCTAATAAAACCTGGATAGGCAAAATTTAGGACTCCCACTGTAGCATCGTCCAATTAGCCATAGTAGCATAAAGTGACGTTAAATAAACAAACAAACTACCTCAAACCGAAAAACACAGAACACACATTTTTGCGGAACTTGCTCATTTTGACTCAAGGGACCCTAAAACGTGTTATTTCCGGTGAAAACACGAATTCGAAATTTTATATAGCTTTTAATACTTCCTCTTACTTATTTCATAAATAGGTAAGTGAAATTAAAACATATATAGACCAGATCAATAAACACATATTTAATTATACAAACTAATCTACATTCGTTTTATCTTTGTAAAATAAGGATTTATTAAGATTTGTGATAAAGAGTATAGAGAATATGTTGAATAAAAACTATCAAAGATAAGAGTATAAATACTCTGAAGTCAGAATACCCTGAAATCTGCTGGAGAATGGTATTAATAACACGTTCCCCAAACAACGAAAAATACACTATAATTAACATGAGTAATATACCTAAAACTAGAGAAGACTCCTTTTGACAATCAAGCATTTTAATTTTCTTGTGCCTCTAACACACTAGACTGTATTGAAAATCTTTCCATTTCCAGGATCAGCTACACCCACGTCATTCTCTTGAGGTACCTTTACGGTAGCAGTGGGTCACCCAGACCCCAGACAAGATGTATTGACGCCACCCGACAACTCCAGACGCCAGACGCCAATGACTAAGAGCCGTCATCAGATAGCTTAGAGAATGTCCTGCCTCAATATTGTCTTAGTTGGCATCATCTAAGAGACCTCCTCTTAACCTACAATACTCGAACTAGAACCTTATATTTAATTAATTTTAATCCATAAAATGTTTATTTTTTTTAGAGTATTTTTTAATTTACATAATAATAAACATTTAGGGGTCACCTATAGAAGTTATTTCTAATAGTAGATCATTTAATTATACTCTTTCTCTCTCTCTTCCTCTCTTTCACACTCACACATACTCTCTCTCTCTCTCTCTCTCTCTCTCTATATATATATATATATATATATATATATATATATATATATATATATATTATATATAAAAATATATATCTAAATAAAGATAACGGTATTATGGTAACTCCTTCTAAGCCACTAAACGGTTTTTGATACGGGTTTCACCATCATTTAGGATATTGTTTCTTAAAGATTTATAAGTTAAATACATAAAAATTTATCTTCTCTTTAAACAGGAAAAATAAATTTTCTCTGACCAAGTCATACAAAAATATAAGTAGTAACATAGACGTATAATAGACCGTTAGGAGCGTAATTTTTAGAAAAGTTAATATGCAATAAAATAAGTCGGACAATTTAATAGAAAGATGTTATAAGCGCACAAACATATGCACAAATGTTATTTGTAATATTGTGAATTAGGTTGTAGTGATTCATGGTGATCATACAGGTTATATACTTCATACAGTATTCAAGATTTTCGAATAGTATTATGTACCACCTTATCGTGTATATATAGTATATATAGTATTATGTATATTATAGTAATTATAGTATTATGTATATTAGTAATATAGTATATATAGTATTATGTATCTTATCGTATTATGTACCAAATCGTACATTAGTAGCTAAAATAAACGAAAAGTTGTTATCAATTAATAATGGTTATAATTATTTGTACTTTTGGATCATTTCACAAAAAAATAGTAGTTCCATTTCCAAATAAGATAAAAAAACAAATGAAGCTCTTGTAGCTAGAAATATGTTAAATCCAATGTTTTTATCGGGTCTTTATAAGGAACCTAGTCCTGTTTAATACCAACAATTCTCTCTTTTATTTGTATTTATTTGTTTTGGCCCAAACATGTTTATGCTTGACATGGCTCACTGATTTCCCAATGATGGCTTACATGTTTGCGCCGAAACGTCAGCTAAATATTAGTTAAAATATTTTTAACACGACTGACTTCCGGTTATTTCTACTTATGATATCAAGAGAGTTCTATCATCTACGAGGCTCTACCAAAACCTCCGGTATCCAAAGAAATCAATCTTTTCGATAACAAATTTAAAAAAAAAATTTGGATGTAAAATGTGACAAGCTAAGGACTTGGAATTTTTCTGTTTCGGAAACTGCTACAGAATATTATACAAGTTTCAACGACAGACTGACTGACAACATGAACTCATTGGCCCAAACACAAATACACCAATAATCCGTAAAACCACACCGACGACTTTTGAGGCCTAGACATTCGCTGAATTAACCATTCGGGGGAAATCATATTTGCTTATTGCAAATAGTTTCTTTTCATTTTTATTTATTGCATATTTCATTACAGTAGTAGTTAGTAAATCATCGTTGATAACCTATATGGATATAGTGAAACCTTCAGGATTTAGTTTTTTTAGTGTTACTCAGCTGAAACACTTTAGCTTTTAAATTTTTTCTAAAATTGCGAAAGCTTTATTCGTTGATCGGCATTTACAAAAGGCCTGAAGGCTGTTTAAACCCTAACCGATCGTTGAAGTTACACCCCCTGAGCACTCCCTAGGGGATGATGGGGGTCGATTATAAATATGTATGTAGCGATGGAACAAAGCTAATGGGGGTATTGATCCTCCTCTGGACTAAATGCCGTTCGATATGGTCCTTAAAATGGATGGGTTGGTCCACGGATTGGAACCACTTCTACGTGAAGGTATTAAACGTTATTACGATTAATTATGAACCCAATAACACAACTGTATTAATTTTGCAATGCGTGACGTATGGAATAAATTAGTGATTTTAATTAAAATATAGGGTTGGCCAATATGTCCTTTCGGTTTTTATTTATATGCCATTATGATACATTTTCTTATCTGATGAATTAATTTCTAACGTGGATTGTTTAGTTTTGTGTCTGCTATTGCACTTTTGAATATGAAAGAAAATATCATTCATTATCGGAATATTTTTTGTATTAAAATAAAAAAAGTAATGTATTTTTTTTAATTAATCATTTATTCATTGGATTCTTTTTGTTTGAAGAAAACATCCAAGAATTCAGTCTTTCCAATCCAAAATTTTAAGAAAAATCATAGAGTCACAATGTAAAAAGCATATTACTCCACAAGGACTGGACTTACTGTTTCGGATACTGCCACAGAATATTATAAAAGTTACCACGACAAACTGACTTACAACATATAACCATCGGCCCAAATACAAATACCTCGTATTAATTGATGAATTAATTTCTAAGGCGGGTTGTTTAGTTTTGTGTTTGCTATTACACTGTGGACATGAAAGAAAATTATTCATATCGGAATTTTTTTTTTATTTAATTAAAAAAGGTAAGCAATTTGCAGAAGCCCATAACGAAAATTTGCAGTGTTTATGGGGATAAAAACCTAAACCTTTTGACCTGAAATTTTGACTTCAATTATGCTCAACGGTTTGGTCACCCATCTGAAATTGAAGCCAGCAATGTTAAAGCCATCGTTGATCAAAATTCCACTCAATCAGACCGAGAGATTGCAATGGCCCTAAATGTGTCACACACAAGCGTAGAAAACCATTTCCACAAGCTATGATATGAGATTTGACTGTTTGTACAATTTAGCTAACCGATATGTCACTAATGATATATTAGTCGTGAAATATCTCTTTAGTCTCTTGAGTTTAAAATATGATAATAACATGATGATATTAATGTAATTTTTCCGGAATAAATATACATTCATAATAAATAAAATGATTCTTAAAAAAATTATTTTTCAGCAAATTTATTTTGAGCCTACGTTTCGGTGCTTTTAGCAATCGTTTCTTAGTCTATCACATTGGTATCCATTTCATCAAATGTTTTAAAAAACATATTCTTTGGCCCTCTTATTCTTAACAATTCGACTTACCACTTACACACCTACCCTTCCCAAAACTTTTTTGATTAATTTAAATTTGAATTATATACGAATAGTCGTTGCTTGATTAGAATTGAGATCTAGATTTGAAAAGGTACAACGATTTTTTTTCTTTTAAATTGATATCTGGATATATTTATATTCTAATAGTTAATCGAATCCGTCATTATATTTAAAAATAAAATAAAAACCCCAACGACAAACAAGTCCTATATATAGGTTTCCGCTAATGGTGAAAGCTGAACTGATGAATAAATGTTTGCTAGTAAACGAGAAGACAAACCTCTCAACAAACCAAGCTCAGTACATATAGATATATTATAGATATATTCGTACTGTAGGCCAACAGCCGTGCAATGAGATGATTAGGCCTTGATCCCGCTCAGGCGCCAGGTTTTTCCACCTATTTGAGTATCCACTTTAAGGAGGATGGTCTCCATACCCCAGGCGCGCTCCCCCTCCCCCTTCCCTCCCGGATAAATTAACAGAATAAATAATATTCTGTCATAGCCGGGATTCGAACCCAAGAAAAGAAGAATAGTAGACTAGATTCTATCCACTAAACCACGCCGCTCTCTTTATCTGAAGAAAATTACTGTAAAATACTTTCTGAAGTAGTTTCTGCTAAAATTAAGCGCACCTTTAGATTATAACGTTTTGACATTTTAAAGATGAATGATACAGAGAAGTTTATTGTACCAATAAAATCAGAAGAAACGAATATACAGTTACCAATAATACCAATGAGGAATTTTTCAACATAATTCATGAAATTTAGACCAGAATAAAAAGATAGACCGATAACGTATAAGTTTAATAAAAAAATATTACACATGTACTCGTAATGTATTTAAATTTAAGAAAAATATTGTAATGAAACCAATATTCAGTTCTGAGTTAAAGTCAAGATCGCGACTGAATTACGGAAAAGGAAATATTTATTCCCGACATGGTCAACATTACCATTAGTGGAGGGTGAATGTCGAAATTTACCCGTGAAAGCTAAAACGCTTTTACTATGGCTATGTATTGATTTTTTTTTTTTTTTTTTAATGACTAGATCTTCTATTCAGTGCAAAAAACAAATACATATTTAATCCACTACAAATACAGCCTACATTTATGTGGATATCCGTATATACCAAGGGTTCGTTTCAAGAAAATCTATACAAATTTTAATTTAATTAAGTAATCTAAAACTATATTATTTTGTCATATTTGATAACTGAATTCGATCTGTTTTATTTTATATATTTATAGAAAATTAAATATTATTGGCATTAGATTAAAACATATATACAAATTCAAGGAGTACTTTTCTTTTTTTTTTTTTTTGTCCCTGAAAACTGTTCTATTTATAGGTCAGTGTTTATTTATATTTTAACCAAGAGGTGGAGTTTGTTATTCCAACTCGCAACCAGTGACCTTGTTTTGGAATGCTATTTTATTCTATTGTGCACTCACTTATGCATTTTTTCTTCTTACAAAAGCATTCTGCCATAGTTTCCAATTGTTTTAAACTCTCGAATGGCTTGCATTAAAATTTATATTTCTGAACTAGATATTTATATTACTTTTCGTGATCCATAGCTTGGCCTTTTATTTATTTAAATATAGTTTTCCATTATCTAAATAATCAATAGGATATATTTTTTTAACTGAGTTAAGCTTTATCTAGTAAACAGAGCAATACGATTTTTCCGCTTAATAAAAACAAAACTAACATCCAAAATGAAATCTTAAAACTGAAAACTGCATAACAAAAATTTGACCTTAATTAATTACATTCCCAAACTTTATTAGTACTAACACAAAATAAAATTAATATTAACAATTTATTATTCTTATTTATTCGGAAATCCTTTTTATGAGTTTCTATTTAAATTTCGAATGTTGTAACAAAGTTTAACTAGACCCAACTTTAGAAAACTTTAAAACAATTATTTTTTTTTTTTTTTAAGACGAATATTTACCAACTAAAAACAAAGGTCCTTCTCAGTTTTGTCTACTGCCATTCAAAAATATTATATTAGATTATTTATTTATTTTTAACTAATATAAACTACCTACATCAATTTGTATATTCTGGATATTTAAATCAATAATAATAATAAAATAATAAATAAAACCTTGGTATTTTTTCATTAACATTTAATCCTTTATTATGATATATTTTCCTTCATTAACACAAGGTTTATTTGATGTGGCAAAAGCAGGTGTAACAGAATAGAATAGTAAATGCATTCATGTATAAATACATAAATTTATGTATGTAGAATAAAATTATATAGAAAATTGATACAATAAACTCATAATACCAGATGTTTTGAGCAAAACTTATATTGAACTTTATAATTTGAACCAATAAAAAAAAAAAAAAAAATGTAAATCGTAATTGATATATTTCACTTCATATGAATTTTTAATATTTGAGCGTAACTTATTACACAATACCTCACAAAGGTGAAACATTTTGTGAGAATTTGTTTTTTTGCGGTTTCCCGATTCCTAATTCACTCACTTTAAAAATTAGGCTTGAAAGGTTTTCACAATTGCACTATAGTTATAAAAAAAAAATATAATACTTCTTATGATAAATGTGCTGATGTTTGTATTATTAATTTGAAACAATTGAATTCTAAAGGAAATTTCACTAAAAAAAAAAAAAAATTAATAAAATAATATTACTTACTATATTCCCTTAAATAATACCTCGAGCAGCATACGAAAATTACAGTGCATAATTTGAATTACTAATGCAATTAGAAACAAAGAAAGTTCAACTTCCCGATGTGGTCAAGTCAAATCCCTTCCAAGATATTCTTGCTAAACCAAGTTATTTAAATTTTTAACCTCCAGTTTAATGAATAGGAATTGTACATGATACTGTTCTTAATTGTAAATATATTTCCGACAAATCAGTAGGTGTGGTAAATATTTATAAAAAATAAACAAAAAATAATAGAACTTCCAGAAGAAATAAATATATTTTTTAATTGAAATTTGTATGGAAAGTGTTACCAGAAATTGAATAAGCAATTTTTTTATTTATTTTATTAATTTTTTTTTTTTTTTCCTGTGAGAGAGGAAAGGAATAATTATAGTTGATATAATTAGTTGACCGTTGAGAATTACTAAAAGAAATTAGTCCGGGTGGCGGTCAGTAAATGAAACAACGGAGTAGTTTCAACAATATATTTTTTGCCAACGTTCCGACTCCCCTTTGTGGGTCATTATCAGGGCGTATTGTAGGCGAATGGAAACTCCTAATAGAAAATTCCTTTCTTTTTTTTTTTTAGCAAGTCGTTTCTGGATGTTAAAGAGGTTATTAAAAACTTGTCTATTTTGAGGGGATTGCGATTTTAGTCGAGAAAATATATGATAGTGGCTAGTATTGTAATTTTCTGGAGAAAAGTGGGAATCGGTTGAAAAGGGTATATTTTTAGTTGGGAAGGACGATGTTTCCAAAGAAGAAGTTAACTGATCAAAAGAAGTAAGTTGAGAGGTAGGCGTATAAGGAGTTTTGGCATAATGGTGTGTTGGGAGGTGAGTCAGAAATATATTACTATTTAACCTAGAGTTAAAACGGAGTGATAGGCTAGACGAAATCGAAGTAGAGGTTGATTGTGGGTTGAATCTTTGCAGTGGTGATAAGTGAGAGTTTCCATTCGCCCATAATACGCTCTGATGATGACCCACAATGAGGGTCGAAACGTTGGCAAAAATTAAATTGTTAAAACTACTCCGGACAAATTCCTTTTAGAAAGGAATAATCGTAATAATGATTGTTGAACAAATACATAAATATAAATTATTGACTTTCATCTATATATATATTTTAATTCCGAAAATCGTCCTATTGTAATCCTATGAGGGAGGGACTGACACTAGGAGGGATATATTGTCCACCTACCTCGGAGTCGTATTAAATTAATTAATTCCTGACACTTAAATTAATTAATAACGCTCATTAGGGTAACGGCACCGGTAAACACCCTCTAAGTAATTAATTGGACGTAATTTAACATATCAGGCGGTGGGATTGTTTCATTCCTGCCTTTCATTATTGCATTTATATATCGCCAATTATCTAAACGAGTTCACACAAATTACTTGGATATTATCATAATCATGGCCACCATACCAGTTGAATAAGTTTTAATTAGCTCATAACTGCAATTACAAAGGGATGGAAAATATTAGCAGTAATAAAAAAAAAAAAAAAAAAAAAAAAAAATCATGATGTAAAGTAAAATAATCATTTATATTGTAACTATGAGAATAAAAGTTACTCGCTATTCATAAAAGGTGAATAGCGAACAACAACAAAAAATATATTAGGTACAGAAACTTTATAGTATTTCAAATATTTTTGACAAGCCCATATAGAATAGAGGGACAACAGGTAAATGTATACAACTTTGCGAATATCAATTCTGCGCTAAGATGGAAAAATGGTAAAAGTCACTTTTTTAAAATTAATTTTTTTTTTTATATTCTGGAGTCTCATTAATTTATGTGAAAGAAGGTAACATAATATCATACGTTTTTCCTTTCAGTTGATGAGTAATCAAGACTACCTTGTACAAATAAACGAACCAACTTCAGAATATAATCGAGTGGACACTCCAGAATGAGAATATCTCATTTTGTCATCTTAGCACAGAATTAATGTAACAAATGTAGGTGAATGTTCTAAATCAATCGTTACTCAATGTTTAAAAAAAAAATATAGGTACTACCATTGAACTGAAAAACTAATAACTATACATATGTATAGGTGGAATATTCAGGAGTCTTTTTTTAAATATTTTTAATTTTGCCGACGTTTCGGCTCAAGCTTGTGAGCCATCATCAGGGCATTACTAGGCGATGTCCAAGCATAAACTCCAATAACTAAAACTATGCTCCAATTTTTTTTTTTTTTTTTTTTTTTTTTTTTGGAAGCAATAGTTTAGTTTTCGTAAAACACTTATTTTTGAGCTAGACGTCAAATAATACTCCTTCATCGATAGAAAAAGAAAAAAAAGTGTCATTGCTTTATACGAAAGGTTTTAATTAATTAATTAATTAATGTGCATGTGCTAGGCTTTTCACCTTTTACACTAACCATCGCAATATCATTAAAGCGATTTTAAAAACAAAACATTACTTTATCAATTATGCAAGGAGTCAAGTAAATTTTGAATAAAACAAGAACTGAGACGTTGATTTCCAAAAAAAAAAAAAAAAATAGGGCATTGATATTTGTTAAACGTATATTTTAATCGTTGGGTTTTATCAAAATCCGTCATCAGGTTTCATCTAAAGTAAATACAAGTCCTTAAAAAACGCGTTTTAAATTTCATTTCTTCAAAAATGATACTAAGCACATGCTTAATTCCATTCCAAATCGTACAGTTAAAAATTTTCTTTCTATATCGGAAAAAAATCCACAAAAATAGTAAAGTAAATCGAGCAATCTGTTAATAAGAAGGAAAAAATCAAGCTTATTGGCTCAATAAGACATTAATGAGAGAGTATTCAGTACAATTTTATAAAATTAATATAGTACCAATTGGAAATCATCGTCTAAATTTCTGAAGAACGATTAAATAGATATCATGATGGTGGGAATAGAAATATATATTTTAATATTCAGTACAGCGATGATATTAAAAAGATACAAGTTGGCAAGTTTCAGGGTCAGGGAACAGCATAACTTTACTAAAACAATAGTCAGTCATTCTGAAGAAGTATGCTACAAGGTGACGAGGGTGATATATCAAGTATATAACCTTGATTTGTTCTTATATCTGTCATGACAAGTAAAGAGGAACTTGAGATCTATTGGGTTGGTAAGAAGTAATTTAAGTTTTCTAGTGTAAAATAAAAACTCGACTGTTTCTATACAAAAAATGAACTTTTTCTGTTCGATGCAACGCGGAATTGCGGAGCTTGTACCCTGTGAATATAATCGAGTTGATAGCATTGCGGAGGCTCAAATGGGCAAGTAATTGTTGGGCTCGGTGAGGAACTACTTCCGAGAAAAATGGTCCACGCTGAACCGACTGGTAGGCGTCCGAAAGGTAGGCCAAAGCGTCTATGGAAGGATTGCGTTAAGGTTGATCTCGGGAGCTTGGGCTTGAACGGTGATCATTGGACGAGTCTGTGTAGACAGTGTTTGGTGGTATCGGCATCGAACCTGCGGGTACGGTAGGCCTGTTATTATTATTCTGTTCGATGAACTATTGCCATCTTTCTGGTAACTTTATAATTCCGCGCTCATAGAGCTTCTAGGCAAACAACTCAACCAAGTGCTTCTTTAGGTCATCATTATAATTGAAATTTTTACCATTTAAAAAGTTTTTTTAAACTTAGAAATATATAATAGTGCAACGGTGCAAGGACGGTTGCATATGGAGAATATACGACATCAATTAAAATGCTAATTCCAATAATTTTGACTTGCAGATAAAGGTGTGTGACGCTTCAGGTTTCATTTCATAATTTGATTATATAATTATTATATTTTTTTACTTTATCATTATTATTATTCTATTTTGTAATATAGGTGCACATAATTGCCTCCAATTTGCTTCAAATTTTATATATGTATGGTATAATTCTATAACTTTAGCAGTTTTATGACTGTCAATAAATTCTTTTGAATCTTATAGAGCTACTTGTAGATATTAAACTCAGAACAATTTAATGAAAATTACTGAATACAAGTTAAATAAAAATGAATACAAATAAAAAGATAATAGTTAAAGAAACAATAAGATTATACATATTCAGGCTAACATAACAGGAAAGGTAATAAACATAAAACTTACAATGAGCTCATAACTTAATGTCTTTCTTTATAAGACAGGCTTGCAATCCACACTCAGTTCCGGACTCCACCGGAGTAACCTTCCTTCATTAATAAAAATGTGGTATTTTCAATAATTGAGAGGTTGATTTCCGAAAGGTACTAAAGAACAACTTATACGAAATGAATATTTTGACATATTTGTAATTTCATCATTTAGTTTTATCAAAATCTTCTATTTACGTTTAAAAAGTCCTTTAAAAGCGCGAATTAGGAATGCTATTATTCTCTGAAGGTACTAATTACATATTCAGTATTGTTTCCAAATCATACTAAAACATTTTATTCCATATATTTAATATAGTGTTATGAATATTATAAACAAAATAATTCTAAATCCCAATTCTGGTGCGCGTAACACACGACTTTTACTTACCTCCGTTATTTAGTTCAATTTAAAAATTTTTAAACAAATTTAGAAACGAAAATAAATTGTTAAAGAATTTTATACATTAGGTTTTAAAAGAAACATGTGTTTTATTAAATAGTCAATTACTTTATTATCTACGACAATCGGTTGGCTTTATCGGCTTTTTATCACTCTCCGTTAACTTTTTCAATAGTATGTATAAGATAATATTTTTTCTAAAATCATTAGCATTCCAACGGTATATTAAACATGTACATTACTGTTCCTAAATTAAAAAACAAAAAATTGCATTAAAAAATATTTTTTCAGTTATCTCCTTATAGTTGGTTTTAAATTCGTTTAACTTATATATTTGCCTGTTCTTTAGATTTGATAATCAGATGATATGGTCAATTTTATAAAAACTACATAATTAAAAGTACTTTAGAGAAAGAAATTTTAAAATATTGTCATTTAAGCCTGATCAGAATATTTCAATCAGAATGAAACCTACATTATATTAAAGCCCATTAAATTTTACATCGATAACTCGCAAGTTTAATAAAAATCGTTAGAGCCGCTTTTGAGAAAATCGTAAAAAAGTGCATAGTATAAAGTAGCACTTCTTGTCAGCACATTTTGGTGAAAAAGTTGCTATAACATCTCGGTATAGCTGTTTCAAATATGTACTTTGAGTTTCTTAAGACATTTCGTTTTCTCGATAGACACACAAACACAGACCCTAAAACGTGTATCTCCGTTGACAACTGGAATTCGAAAATTTTTACGATCGCAATAGTTTCCCTTATTAAAAAAAAAAAATGTCCCCAAGTAAAAAAATGTGGTATTTTAAATAATTATTGCAGCGGTTATTTATCGATTATCGGGCGCGTCGCTAGAGATATAATTCTGCTCACGAGAAATGTTCAACCCAAGACTAAATTAACTTTCCTCTCACCAACCCGACCTATGTGTGATATCTATATGGAGAAGAAACTAATGAAAAGTGATCTAGCTACTTAAGACCCCATCAGAGACCCCTACTCCAAGAGGATCTTAAGACCGGACGTGATGTCTCTCCCGGGATCAGTATTAACAGAGGAAATGGCTCTTTCGTGTTGCCAGCCAGCGAGAACCGAGAACCAAGGTCTCCACGGCCAGGTATTTACTTCCTGGGGAGGTCGCCGAGTTCCCATGAAACGGATTTCTGCAACATCCAGGGCGAGAAAACTACAAACGGGTAAAGGATAGTCATAGGGCAACGGTAAAACTAGACGGACACAGGAAACCACTTTAAAACAAGGCATTCTTGTAGATTGTAGATCATAAAATACATCTAAAATGAGGGAATAGAATACGTTATCCGTTATAAATAACACGTGTTAAAATTTTAAGCTGAGTTCATGCTTTAATAAGATATTCAAAATTATAAAAAGGTTTAATTTATATGAGAGTTTTTGGAAGGGAAGAAAATGAGATGGACTGCTGAAACTTAGTGTATATCTAATTGGTGAAAAGAAAACATAGAGAAACGATTATTTAATTATAATATTAATAAACTAATATTGTAAATCTCTTTCAATTTTTACTTTCACTTATATATATAGTAAGGGAAAGTATTGCGATCGTGAAAATTTTCGAATTCCAGTTTTCAACGGATATACACGTTTTAGGGTCCCCTGAGTCCAAATAACCAAGTCCCGCAAAAAGGTCTGTTTGTGTGTGTTGTGTGTGTGTGTGTGTGTGTGTGTGTGTGTGTGTGTGTGTGTGGTAACTCCCGGGCGGAAACGGTAAGTCCTATGAAACTGAAATTTCATATTTAAGAAATTATATGTCCAAGACGTGACAAAACTTTTTTCATCAAAATGAGCTTACCAGAAGAGGCACTTTATACCATGCATTTTGCACCTTTTTTCGATTTTCTCGAAAACGGTTCCGACGATTTTGATTAAACTCGCTATATCGATGTAAAATTTAATGGGCTTTAATATCATGTAGGTTTTATTTGAATAAAAATGGTCTGACAGGGCTTAAATGCCGATATTTTAAATTTTCTTCCCCTAAAGTACCTTTAATTTTGTAGATTCAATAATAATAACTAGATTATCTTGTTAACGCTGATGAAAAACACACACACAATATATATATATATATATATATATATATATATATATATAATATATATATATATATTATATATATATAAATTGAATAAATTCGATAACCAACTAAAGGAGAAAACAGAAAACATATTTTTTTTATGCAATTTTTCGTTTTTGAACATAAGAGCAGTAATATACGTGCATGATATACCGTTGGAAAGCTAAAGATTTTAGAAAAAATATTACCTCATACAAAAGCTTTTAGAAGTTAATAGAGAGTGATGAAAAGAAGATAAAACTAACTGATTATTTTAAATAATAATATAATAGATTTTTTAATAAAACACATGTTTCTATATAAATTCAATTTGATTAATTCCTTAATAGTTTCACGTATTTTTATCTCTAACTGTATTTGAAAATTCTTTCATTGATTTTAAAAATGGAGGTAAGTGAAAGTCGTGTGTTGCCCGCACCAGGTTTTTTAGTTTTGTAATTATATATATATATTAATGAAAGCTACCTTTTAATTTATTACTTTTTTTTATCTGCGACACTAACTGATATAAAAGATTTCTTTAAGTTCAAAATTGGTTCAAATTAACCGTGTAATGAACAGCGCTCAATTTAATTTAATAAATCACTCACCAATAAAGTCTCTGCATAAATGATATTGCACACTTACCTGAAAAAAATAAACGAAAATTAAAATAGGTTCAAACAGACATTTATATTAAGATTAAATTATATGACATAGTTTTATATAGCAAATGTTAATGATTGATTACAGCTACTTTTATACATATTAAAAATACAAAAAAAAAAAAAAAAAAAAAAAAAAAAATCAACAAAACCATTCTAAAAGAATAAGGAAC
Source organism: Piezodorus guildinii (assembly GCA_023052935.1). Classification (NCBI taxonomy): domain Eukaryota; kingdom Metazoa; phylum Arthropoda; class Insecta; order Hemiptera; family Pentatomidae; genus Piezodorus; species Piezodorus guildinii. Next base: position 38,915,499 of record CM041297.1, on the reverse strand, counting down.
ATCAGGACCATTCTTTAAATTTAAAATAACATCCAAGAGCACGTGATCAGATAAATGGCTTTTAAATAGGTTAATAAAACTTTATGTTAGACGCGAAGCATAATTTAACTTAATCATACCTACTGAAAAATATTTTATATTCAATTTTATAGTTTTATTAATTATTTAAAACAAAATTAGTAAATAATTCGAAACTAATTATCTTTTATTTTTCATGATAGAGATTTATTTAGACTCTTTCGGAATTTCTAATACTAATTTTATTACTGCTTTTGAATCTTAAAATGTAATTGAAGTGGAACTCTGTATAATATTATTTATAGGTAAAGATATAAAATAATAAGTTGAATAGTCGTAAAGTTCCACACCCAGAAGAAGTAAACTTTTGTTTGTTTCTCTTTACTCGTCCACATAAATAATAATAAGAGAAGTTTAAGATTTATAAATAAAAGGTTAACTGGTTGTAAAATACATTAAATAAAATCATAATTTAATACAATATTTATTAAAATTATAAATGTATCAGAATTAACAAGATGAGAACGCCACAAAGTTAAGTTCATTGAAAAAAATAATAGAAAATTTCATAAATTTCTGCTATATTTTTATTAAACGGTTGACAGCAATACCGTGATAATTAAAGAGGTCGTTGTGCCGTTTTTACTTTCACTTACCGATATGTGAAATGTATAGTAAAGGAAAGTATTGCGATCGTGAAAATTTTCGAATTCCAGTTTTAAAAGGTCTGTGTGTGTTAAGTCCAGCGCGAAATCGAAAAGACCTATGAAACTGAAATGATCAAAATCAGCTAACCTGAAAGAGGCACACTTTAAACAATGCATTTTGCACACATTTTACGATTTCTCAAAAACGGCTTTAAGGATATTAATTAAAATCGCTGTATCGATGTAAAATTTAATGGGCTTTAATATCATATAGATTTCATTCTGACAGGGATTAAATGATGATATTTTAAATTTTCTTCCTCTAAAGTACCATTAATTTTGTATATTCTATAAAAATAACCATATCATCTTATTACCATTGATAAAAAAACAGGTAAATATATAATTTGAACGAATTGGATATCCGAATAAAGGAGGAAACTAATTAAATTTTTTTAATGCAATTGTTTCATCGTTTGGCCACTGGATGGCGCTGGCATCGCCGGACGCTACAGTGTGTTCGTTCTGATTGAAATAGTCTGACACGGCTTAAATAGCGATATTTCAAAATTTCTTCCTCATAACTAATAACTCTATAACCAACTGAAGGAGATATTTTTTTTTTATGCAATTTTAAGTTTTTTAACTTAAGAACAGTAATATACATGCATACATATACCGTTGGAATGCTAAATATTTTAGAAAAAAATATTATAGTATACATTCTATTGTAAAATGAAAAGCCGATAAAACAAGCTGGTACTTTCAATTTTGTAAATTCTTTAAAAATAACTATAACATTCTGTTATTATTGATGGAAAAACATATTTTCTCATCATTGTCCTAAGTTTTCTTTTGGCTCAATATTTGTAAGATATATATTTAGCTGTTTCACAAATAAATAAAATAAAATATTAAAAGTATATAAATATATCAAAATCTTCTTTTGTGAAACGGCCAAACATGTAAATATATAAGTTGAACGAATTCCATACCCAACTAAAGGGGAAAACTGTCATTTTTTTTAATGCTATTTTTTTTTTGAACATATGAACAGTAATATAAATGTATAATATACCATTGGAAAGCTAAATATTTTAGAAAACATATTATCTTGTAAACAAGCTCAATGAAACAAGTAAATGAAGAGTGGTGAAAAGCCATTAAAGCTGATTGTTTTAGATATCAATATATTTTTTAGAAAAGAAGTTAGTTGAGGGTGCAGTCAAATTAACACACAATTAAGTAGAAACTTAATTCAATAGTGCCGACGTTTCAGCCTAAATTTTAGGCGAGCTTTAGGGCGATTGCAGGAGTGAGAGCCCAAAAATGTTTGTTTTTTCCTCGAACCGAGATTGAGTTGACCACCCCAAAAGGAAATGTATTCGATTGTAAAGAAGCCTTAGACACCCCTAACCCGAAGCCTCACCCAGGCCTAAGGAATACTGTCAATTCCACCCTTAGGCTAAGATTTCCTTTGCAGGTGACAGGCCACGTGCCTTTGTGTACTTTTTACACTTAAGAAGATATCCTGTAATCATAAAGAAAGGGTGATTCCTAAGTGCTTTACGAACTTAATAGTTTATATAAAAACATCATACATTAAAGCTTATTTTATATTACCATACCACACCACTACTATTAAATGCTAACACGTCAGTTTAAATAATTATATTTTCTCAGCTATGGAACTCTGTAATAATACTAGTCGCGATCAATCTTACTGAAAAATCCCACAAAATTATTTAAATAATATAAATTTTCACAAACGTTCTAAAAACGAAAGCTATAAAATTTTAGAATTATATTGTTGTCGAGATTCATAGTAATCAATCCGATTACAATAATAAAATGTCGTTTGAAAGGCGCAAAAAAAAAAAAATTTAAAATAAGACATAAAAAAAAAAATGAGAAAAGAAATTAATAAAAAGGTTTTGGCAAATATATGGAGAGATTTCCTATAAGTTAATTCAACGCAATAGATTTATATCTGTGAAGTGTCACATTTTCGTTTCAACCATTAGTTTACAAAATGTTAGCAAAATATAAAAAAGTATGTCATATTATCGTTTAATAAATATTTTATCCTACTATTATTTTTGTTTTGTTTTAATAAAATATAGTATGTGCACAACATCAAGAATTAAAATTTTTTTTTTTTCAATATTTTCTGTTAACAACAAATTGTAATAATTATTATACGTATATCTTTTTGATTATTATTATTGCTATCATTACTATTGGCAGCTATTAATCATCAAGTCCATTTATTGTCATGATTTGTTTTTTCTTAATATTCTCTTATTTTTATTCTATATAATATAATATCTATTTAAATGTGTAGGGATGTCGAGTTAAAAAAAAAAATTTTTTTTTTTTTTTTTTTTTGTTAATTCCAAAGCAAAAAACACCTTCTTATGGAGGATTTCCCAAAATACAAATAAATAATAATACAATAGAACATTTAGCGTATTCGGGATGTTCTTTTACTTATATGTCCAACAATTTTGAAATTTTAACTTTCTGTTAAAAACATCAGTTAACCCTTCAAAGTGTCGGACAACGATATATCGTCGTTTGCTATACTTGCCAAAAGCTCTAACAGCTCGTGCATCAAACAGCGCCATATTCTTCGCATTGCGAGAAAACCTTATCTCTAATTAAATTTATAAATGATCTAATTTTATTATAAAGATCAAATTTCGTTGAAAGAGAATTTGTAAACCGGTTTCTGTCTGACATTCTATACCGGAGCGTGCTGAGACTATGTTTACGCTGGAGCGATAAGAAGGACACTCGGCACCTGACACTTCTAGGTCCTAAGTCGAACTCTTCATGATAGATAGAACTCAATTTTCATGTTATTAATAATTGTGCTATTCATATTAATATTGAAGAATCATTATCATTGCTTTATTCTCAATTTCGTCCCGAATACGTATCATTTTAAAACATGTAAATATCATTAGATGTATGGTTTTTATAAGCGTTTTTCCAAATCGTTGCATATTTGTCAAATTCGGCGGATTATCTTCAGTTATGGAATGAGATTTACTCATCAATAGATTATTGTAATTGTTATGATTAATATTTATATTATCTCCTATTACAAAGGATGCCACCCTCTCTCTCTGAAGGGACTTTTGCCCAAGACACCTGTGCACATACCTGAACCCCTACTTCAAACAGCTTACCTACAGGAAGTACTTGGACATTATGGGTACTAAGTGATCCATATGTTCCTTCGTTTGATCTCCGCCGCCTTTCCTCCATCCCCACTAATATTCCTTCATATATGTACCCTCCAAATCCTAGAACCGGGACACTCCGGTCAAAATTTTATTAATGTAAAGTTCTAATATATTATATTAGTAAGAAGTTTATGTTTCTAGTTTCATTGTGAATAAATATACAAATTTTATAGAAATGTGTTATTCGTTAACTTATGCAGAGGCACTCGTTTTTTGTCAGGTACTAAAAGGGTTAATGCCATACGCAGATTAATAGGATGATGTCCAAAGTAGAATCATTGGCTTATCTAATAAGGCTTTTTTAATAAGTAAATCCGTAACTCATAATCAATTTACTGATTATCAACACTAAAACCATTTTTTTTATTTTTGTCCACCCCTACCTCGCCTTTGAAGGCTATACGGGGGTTCTCTCTGGCCAGGGGGTGAGGGCGGGGAATATATGGCGAGATAAAATCCCCCAGCACGAGAGTCGAACTCGTAATTATTTGGTTTTAACTTTTTCGGTTATCTGTTGTTGCTAGGCAACGCGTGCTCACAGCAACGCGCGCTAACACGCTCGGCCACCCCGCCCCTAACAACACTAAAACCATTTGAGGATACGAACTTACCATCAATAACCTCACAAAGACTCAATCTTCCACGTTCTCTTAGTCCATAGATATTCCCATACCCGTCCGTCCATATGCTTTGAGAGCTAAGATATTACCATTTACATGCCAATAGCCTACAACTCGGCCTTTCTCAATAACTGCTCGTATTGTGTCTAGTTCTCCATAAAGGGACACAAGTTCCGTGTTTTTTCTTACACTTACTCAATGTCACCATTTAGGTAAATATGGCCGCAAGCCTTGTAGAAGTTCTTTCTCTCCCTTATATGATCCAGTTTCTTAGTAAGAACTCTGTCTTCACTTGGAACAGATTTCTAAGGAAGTATAACTGTTTTACCAATGAGTTCCTCAGGTCTGAGATTTCTATGATAGTTTTATTTTTACAAAGAAGATACAGAGAAGCATGATGATTCAAAACGTAAACAAATGGAAGATAATAGGAACAGATTTAAGAATTTTCCAATGATATTTTTACTTTCACTTACTATATATAGTAAGGAAAAGTATTGCGATCGTGAAAATTTTCGAATTCCAGTTTTCAACGGAAATACACATTTTAGGGTCCCCTAAGTCCAAATAACCAAGTCCCGCAAAAAGGTCTGTGTGTGTGTGTGTGTGTGTGTAGTAACTCCCAGGCGGAAACGGTAAATCCTATGAAACTGAAATTTCATATTTAAGACAAATATACGCCCGAGACGTTACATAACCTTTTTCATCAAAATGAGCTTACCAGAAGTGCCACTTTATATCATGCATTTCCTCGAAAACGGTTTCGACAATGTTGATTAAAATCGCTATATCGATGTAAAATTAAATAGTCTTAAACGTCACGTAGGTTTCATTCTGATTAAAATGGTCTGACAGGGCTTAAATGCCGATATTTTAAATTTTCTTCCTCTAAAGTACCTTTAATTTTGTAGATTCTAAAAAAATAACCATATTACCTTCTTACCACTGATAAAAAAAAAGGTAAATATATAATTTGAACGAATTCGATATCAAATGAAAGGAGAAAACTGAAAAAATATCTTTTTAATGCAATTTCTTTATGTTGAACATAGCAACTGTAAGATACATGAATAATATACCGTTGGAAAGCTAAAGATTTTAGAAAAAATAATATATAATGCATAAACTAGTTACAGTTAATAGAGAGTGATGAAAAGAAGATAAAACTAACAGATTATTATAGATAATAATATAATAGATTGTTTGATAAAACTTATGGTTCTATAGAAATTCCATTTAACTAATTATTTAATGGTTTCCCCCAACCCAGATTGATGCCCGCACCAGATTTTTTTTTTAATAAATTAAAATATTGTATACAGATATGCATGTGTTTAAAATCTTTATTTCTAAAAATTTATTTGAACAACATTATTTTTTACTCTATTTTTTCTATCACAGATACTTTTTTTCTTTCGTATAATGAAGACCAATAGCTTTCCGTAGAGGTTCATGATGAAAAAAGTAGGGGTCAGTGAAATAAAAACAATGAAATAGTTTCAAATATTTAATGTTTTACCAACGTTTCGACTCACATTGAGGGTCATCCTGATGTCCATCTTCGCTAAATGTAAAGAACAAGACGGAAAGACAACAATGACAAGGTCTTGTCCTAGTAATCTTTACGAAAGAATCACTTATGTTGATCCACAAGTTGGGGAAGATGTCGGAAAAACCAATAAATAGTTGAAATAATTTCAATGGTTTCTGTTGATTGATGGTCACCTGTACTCGTTTCTTCATGTCTCTTCCGTACAGCTAAGATTTTAATCAAATTATTTATTTTTTTTATTTATTAATTTTATGTTTCTGTAAATATTGGGTGAATGAATCTAAGATCGCTATTACCAGTATCCTCACTGAGGCAGACTGTAATATTACTAAATAATATATAGATATAAATTTAAAATACAAAAATAACTTTCTAAGAACGTATAATATATATATATATTAATTTATTTTTTTATTTATATATATAAGGGAAAGTAATGAGATCTTGGAAATCGAAAAAACACTTTTTAGGGTCCCTAGAGTTCAAATGACCAAGTCCCGCAAGAAGGTCTGTGTGTGTGTCCGTATGCAGTGAGTCTAGCGCAAAAACTATTATTCGTATGAAACTGAAATTTCATATTTAAGACAACTATACGCCGGAGATGTTACAGCAACGTTTTCATCAAAATCAGCTAACCAGAAGAACCACTTTATACCATGCATTTTGCACCTTTTTATGATTTTCTCAAAAACAGCTGTAACGATTTTGATAAAATTCGCTATATGGATGTATATTTTAATGTGTTATGATTTGATGTAGGTTTCATTCTGGTTGAATTGTCTGACAGGGCTTAAATGCCGATATTTTAAATTGTCTTTCTCTGAAGTACATTTTATTTAGATGATTTAAAAAAATTAAGCACATCATCTTGTTAGCATTGATAAATAACAGCTTAATAGGCAAGTTGAGCGAATTTTATAAACAACTGGAGGAGAAAAGTGCACAAATATTTTTAAAACAATTTTTGTGTTTTTTAAATGTATACCTTTGTATAGCTAAAAAATTTAGAAAAATATTATCTAAAACTAGGAATTGCTTAAGTTAGTAGAGAGTGATGAAAAGCCGATGAAACTAACTGATTGTAGTAGTAAACATATAATAAATTATTTAATAAATCAAATGTTTCTGTTTAAATTCAATTTAATTAATTATTTAACAATTTATTTTAATCTCTAAAGGTATTTAAGAATTCTTAAATTGATTTTGCCAACGCAGGTAAGTGAAAGTCGAGTGTTGCGCAAACCAGATTTTTTCATTTTGAGTATACTTGATAACGAAAGAATAAACTCAAAAAGGCAAAACTTGCTCGAAACAATAAAGTAGCTAAAGTGAATCCTTTTATAAGAATAAACAAAATAGAAAAATAAAAAAAGGAATAATAGAAAGAACTATTTTAACTTTTCCCTGTTCCCAAGACAATACTCCCAGCGAGCAGACATAATGCCACAAGAGAGGCTAATAATAGGCAGATAGGTCAACGACAAACTGGGGAAATAAAAGGAAGGGAAGGAGGAGGGAGTGTGAATGTAAAAAGAGAAGTGAGACGCAAGAAGGAGGATCCCTGGGGAGGTCCGCCGAGTCACGTAAAATATAAAACCCTTGGGATGGAACCAGCGGTAATAGAGTTGCCTTCAACCCGCAGCTAGTTCTCATTATCCATCTACTGTAATTTTGGCTAATTGAGATATAGATTTTGCCGAGTTAGATCTTAGTTTGTCTGGATCTGTGGTGTCTACTCCCGAGGTAGTCGGATTGCTTCGTGGTTTACGGCTGAATGAAACTTTAAATTAAGAGTTAATGTCAACATTCAATTTTCTTATCTTTCTTGACATGTATATACATTCAGTTTATTATTTTTAATAATGAACCTTTGTAAAAGACCAAAAAAAAAAAAAAATTTCCCTCTTCAAAATTTTAGTTCTTAGAACCCGAAAATGCGTAAAACGAATAAAATAAAATCCGTTTCTCCTAATTAATCAATAAATAAATACCAGTATATATAAAAAAAATAAAATAAAGTTATTCCATAGAGAATTAAATTTCTTACGAAATGAAATAAGAATCATTGAAATTGATTGTGAACTAGCAGAGATATAGCGTTTTAAAATCATATTACTTAATTGCTTACCTACAGCTTTATAAACATTTTCAAATAATAAACCATAGTTTAATAACTTGCAGTGTTTTTTCCCTTTTATTAGTTCGACTCTAGAAAGTTTTATGTATTTTTACAAAATTAACACAAGCATTCTTCTATTACTTCCATCAATTTTTTAATTCTTTTTAACCACATTTATGTTTTTGTTTTTTTTATCTTTCCTCGACGTTTCGGAGTTTTGTCCCCATTTTCAAGACTTTTTTTGTTAATTTCTATTATTATACTATTTTTTTGTAGCTTATTGCTTTATGTCCTGCTTTAAAGGAGTATCTTTATATAAAAGATAAATCTTTTGTTTTAGGGTCTCTAACAGCCATTCGGTAAGATTATTTACCCTCAGTTAAATACGCACTAGCGCTGCCTGGATCGAAAGTTTGACATTAGTTCCAAGACAGAAATTTATTGGATTTGATTTAGGAGTTATCTCAACATTTTTACTTTCACTTACCTATATATGAAATATATAGTTAGGAAAGTACTGCGACAGTGAAATTTTTTTAATTTGATTTCTTAAAGGATATACAAAGTTAAAAAAATACAAATTAGTTCAAATTAGTCCCTGAGTTCAAATAACCAAGCCATCCGATTTCCAAGCCCATCGAACATTTTTTGTTTTAAAACTGCTATGTCTCAAAAATTACGAAAAAACATTTCTTGCGGTTAAAAAACTCTTACTGAATGAATTTTCGTTTTCACAACATTTATTGCCAAACATTTTCATCGTTGCAAATTGTTTTAGGCCTGCTTTCATTCATAAAAAATAAATAAGAACCGAACTAATAATTCATAATATGGATATATATATATATATATATATATATATATATATATATATATATATATATATATATATATATATTATATATATATATATATATAAAACTTATCTTTCATTGCTTAAAACATGCATCCGGCTCGTGGACTGTAAGCTCCAGATAGAAGTCCTTTCTAATTTTACTCAATTTGATTATGGATGTTTCATTAGGCAATGATTTAAAATACATGTTAATGTACTTTCACCAAAACGTCTGTTTTCATGATATAATAAAAACTTATTAATAACAAGAATAAATTAATAATAATAATAATTATTTTTTAATGGATTCGTCATTCTTCATACCCTTTTACCACTAAAAAGAAAAAAATGTATCCTAATTTATGAATTTTCTAATAGTACCATCCATATTGCTTCTGTTATTTCTACAAATTTATTGCCAATGTGGAACAATATCCCTTTTTTTTTTGTTTTAACTGATCATGGAATTTTTTCACTGTTTATACTAATGCATTTATTACAACTACTATCGATGCTATGCGGTCAAATATTTTTAATAACTGTACGTAAAAAGAAGGAATTCGCTAGAACTATTTTCAAGTGGATGTAAATACTCATTGAAATGACTAAGCATAAATCTAAAATGAAATAGCTTAAGAAATAAAACGATTCAGAAGTCCAGACTACGCATATTAAAAGAAAAAAAAATCGAAACCCAACAACCTAACCGAACAGCCAATAAAATCAAACGAAACTACAAAATATTTTTTAAGCGATAAATTGTATATATTTATGAATAAAATGGAAGCTATAAAGGTGGGTTTACTACCTCTATACAGGCAAGAGAACTTTATGAACCGAATTATAAAACCGTGGATAATATTGCTATGGCGACCTTGGTGAGCTCTACCCGGCAACTCTTCTATAAATAAAAGAAAAATAAATATATATATAAATAAAATAGGTGTAAAAAAAATTATGCAAAGAAAAATTGGTATTAAAATTTCATGATAAGAGAAGGGCATAAATGAAATATACAAAATCTGAAATATAAACATCAATTTCACTTATCTCCTCTATTTGAGAAGATGAAAGTTGGCATTGTGCTTAACAAAAAAAATCCACTTTTTTTAACATATCTGTTTTAATGAAACAATATTACATTCGTAATATAAATTAAAACAATAACTTAAGTTTGAAAAATTTTCTTCACTCTGCATAAACATCTTAATCACGAATTTTTTTTTTTTAATCTAGATAAATAGTTCTCATTGTTTCTCCATTAGTTACTTATCAAAACCATTAATATTTTGTAATTATAATTTTAATAGTAATGAGATAAGGTCAATCAATATAAATAAACAAAATAAAAGGTAGTTAAGAGAAAGAAATTTTGGATATTTTGAAATCTAACTCTAAGAAACTATTTTAATGTGGATGAGATATAATTAAGCTAATAAGAAATCGTGAAAGAGCTGTTTTCGAGATTATAGTAATGGTAAAATCAAAAATATAAAGAGTGAATTTTGGGGAAACAATTGCAGTAACATTCTGATCATATAACTATCATATTTAGGTTTAGGAGCTTATACGACGAGAGTGAAAGGAAAATGAAAGATAAAAGTGTGTGGTAAGTAGCTGATAGTGAATTATCACACACTTTCAACCTGTCATAATTTTTTTCAACTTTTATTATAAATAATGTTTTATTTCTTATAATGGTATTCCTAATTAAAATAACACGTTTTCCAAATGTGTATATTACAACTGTTCGTTTTGATGTAACTATAATACATCATTTACTTTTTTTAGCCTTTCCTTAAATAATATTACAGATATTTAAAAATGTTTTATGTTATCATTCGACTTTAATAATAATTATACCTTCCCTCTCTCCAGCTATCATCGTGAGAGTTCTTTCACACATTCCACTTGTTAGTCATTACCATCGTGTCACGTGGTCTTCAAGTACTACCGTAAAGACATAGATAATTTTAACGTAAAGCTAAAATAAAACGTGTATTCTAAACGGAGATGAAAAAATGATATCGTTCGTTATACTTTATTTTATAATCCAAATACATTACAAAACAAACTCCTGGATGGAACAGTTGGGAACTAAATACAATTTATGGGAGAACAATTAAAAAAAAAAAAAAAATGATTCTCCTAAGGCGATGTAGGGATGAATTTGTGTTGAATTGTTATAATATTATAATTATTATTAGTTTGGAAAAAAACACTATTAGACATAAATACACTATATCCTACAAGACTAAGACTAGGTCCAATAAATTCCCGCAGCATTTCTCACTAGGCAAATCCACCATTAAGAAATATTAATAACAACTTACAATGCCGTAAAAATACAAATACAACGGAATAATACCATTCTTCAAAGTTTAAAAGAGAGAAATATAGGTGCTAGAAAGGAGAAGAACGTTGGGAACTAATCATGGGATAAGCTGTTATTAATAGTTAGTTATTGCTAGCTATTTACCTACATAATGCCTTGGGGTCGTTATCTTCTGCTCTGGATAGAACCACCCCGGGTCAGGTTATTACAACATTACAAGGTAATCATCCAACTACTACTCTATGACCTCCGTGATGATCTGGAACCGGTTATTCACTTGTGTATACTAAGGAGTAATAATGCGTATTTTTAAGGATTAGTTATTTTCCTGCAAGTGCATTATAGCAGGATTATTCGACTGCATACTAGGGGATTCTAAGATTTCAAGGGCATCTGAAGATGTTTTTTTCGAAATTCATAAATATAACAGGTCTGGAGCATCTGTAGGAATCCACATTACCAATTGATGAGTACATATTTGAAGAAAATAATTAAGATTTACTCATTAAAAATACTCATACTAGAAAAAAACAAACATTCAGTAGGTAATCAAAAATTAAAATATTATGAGTTTAGTTATAAAATTCGTTAATATTGGGTAAATATCAAGGTTAGTGGGGGCACGTAGATGATTTTATGCCGATATTCTCAATGCTACAGGTCTGAGATTAGAATCCACAGTACCAATGTGAGTAGAGCTTTTTAAGAAGAATAATTGAGAATCACTTATAATACTCTACGGTATTGAGACACGTTCAGTATCCAAAATTATGGTTGGTACACTCTTAAAATGGGTCTGTAAGGAGTGGACCTGACCCTATCTCACTAAAATGCACAGTTGACGTGAGTGTAATAGTCGACGGAGCTTTATACAGAATGACTGGGAATCCTTACAGCCTTCCCCCTGGTAGTGAGATCAAAAGGTTATCTAACCGTGATTGCCTAATACTCGGACATAGGCTTTTGACTGCCACTGATGAATGACTCAATAATATTAGCAACTGTATAATCAAGTTGTGCGGGGAAAAAAAAAAAAAAAAAAAAAAAAAAAAAAAACTGTTCCACTATAACCCTGTACTCAAAAAAACATACAAACATTATTTAGTCGACTATAGAAACTATTATAGGTGGAATGATCAGGAATCAGTCATTTTTTAAAAAAAAATTTTAAATTTTGCCAACGTTGAGTTTATGCTTGGACATGGCTCAGTCATGCCCTGATGATGGCTCACAAATTTTGCTAAGCCGAAACGTTGGCAAAATTTAAAAAAAATTTTTTTTTTCAAAAAAAGACTGATTCCTGATTATTCCACCTATAATAAACATTATTTTTCTTATACAAATTATTCATTTTATACATTCATATGTTTCTTTTGAAATTCAAAGTAGTTTAGTATTTAAAGTTCCTGCTAGTAGGAATATTAGGGAAGGGTTAGGAATAAGTCGAACTCCCATTTACTTGGTACTATATATTAATAAGTAAGCTCAATAATTTGATAAAAATGTGCGAGCATCTTAGTTAAACAGTCAGAAATATTTGTCAAATACAATAATCTGTAAATGTCCAAAACCACACATCTTACCGAGGATTACGATAGCACAAGTTGATTTATTATTTAAGTATTTACCCACAATGGTAAAAACTACTAAAAAGACACATTAGTGAAACAAGTTAAAACTGTTAGATAATAGGAAGGCTTAAGGCGTCTATTAAGGATTAAAATACTATTGGGTTGTTTCACGTGAAATATCCATTTTTATAGTTTCTGAAATACATAAAGGATTTTGCAGGTCTCTGTTGTTTTCTTTCGAATGTTTACATATTTAAAGTATACAGTTACTAATCCTCTACCTTTGTATTATAAACATTAGCTTCCCAATCAATTACCCACTTTTTAGTATACCACCAAATATGAACATGGAAACACGCGATTTTCGAGTAATATTTTTAACTCGGCCATTAAGCAGCTGAGGCCGCTAGAAATATTTGCAAGGCGTTTGGGGAAGGGAGTGTTAATGAACGGACCATTCGCCGTTGGTTTGCTAAGTTTTCAGCTGGGGATAACGACTTGGAAAACTTGGCCCCGAGGAAGACATCCGTCCGTAATAGACAACGATGTCCTTAAACATACAGTAGAAGGAAACCCTACCAAACAGTTAAAGGACTCTCAGCACAACTAAATGCAAGTGCATCTACCGTTTCCAGACATTTAAAGTGTATTGGGAAAGTAAAAAAGCTTGATACATGGTACCTCATGATCTCACTGAGGCAGCAACCCCATGTTTCAAAACATACCGTGCAAAAATTGAAAGAACTGGGCTACGAAGTTCTTCCGCACCCACCATATTCTCCCGACTTGTCTCCAACAGATTACCACCTGTTCAGGAATTTAGACAAATTCGTCAAAGGAAAACTTTTTGAAAATGATGATCAAGTGAAAAGTGCGTTTTCAGATTTTGTTTCACTTCAAAGCTCAGTGTTTTTCAGTTCGGGGATAAAAAAGTTGGTGTCACGTTGGAAAAATGTGTAGAAAAAGTAAATACTTCGAATAAAATTATCTTGTTTTCATATCTATTTTTAATAAATATCCTTTACCTTTAAAACGGACATTTTATGTGACACAACCTAATACATAACTCAAACCTATAAAAAAGTGTAATAAAACCATCATAGTAGCAGGCATAAACAAAGATTTTTTAGAGGGGCGATTTTTTTATGTCGGTCTTCAGAGGAGACGTAAAATGGATGGCGCCTGTGCGATGTCAGGTACCCGTTCATGATTAAATCTGGGTTGGCATATTTAAGGTATCCCACTGAAGCATCGTCCTATATAGTGATATTAAATGCATAAACGAAACAATGAAGTCTAGGTCGAATTGTTAAAATCTGTGCAGAATGCTTTTAGGAAGTCAATGTCATTTTACTACATATGGCACCGATTACCCTTCCAATGCACAACTACTTACGTGGCCTACTATGATATAATGAGATAGTCATTATAATTATTCCTCCTTGACGGCTCGATATCAAATGATACCGTAGAAGAGAGATAGGGTGTACTGCGGTTGATATAATTCGGCTGCTTAAGAGAAGCTGATAAAGGTAGGGCGCACAAAGCGGGTCCTTGTCACGGGCACTCCGGCTTATCTACGTCTATGTCTCTGTCTCTGCTGTAGGGTCAGCGATAGTTCTCTTCTGACAGAGAGGAGTGATGGCCACTTTTGGGAGAGGATAGTCTAGGTCGGATATCTAGGTCTGTCGTAATGACTTGCATTACAATAATAAGCCATGAATGGTCATAATATCTAAAAGGTTTATTTTATCATAACGGACGATGAAGGAAAATAAAAGTCTCTTCCTCCAAAAATAAAAAAATTATAATGCAAACTTTATTATTATTATTATTTTATACAAGTGACCGTCAAGACTTGACACCAAATCCTATATGGTCAATACGTGTTTGCCACAGTTTAATAAAAACTTAGGTTATGGAATTAAAAAAAATTAAAAAAGTATCAATAAATTAAGTAGATAGAGAATAATATAAAAGAATGTAAATGAGAGAGGAAGGTAACTCAAAAGAGATATAAAAAATAAAATAATAACACTATTATCATTAAAATAAATTCTGTGAAGTGATTTTTTTTCCTATAGTTTGCACTGAGCGTTAGTAAAGAACTGCTTGATCACCAAAATTTTTTTTTTATCTAACTGTTGTAAAAACAGGGCTTCTGTTTCTAGGGGAACCATCGCTTCTCTTTGCTTCCCATATTTCCTGCATTGGAATAGAATGTGGCGCGGGTCTTCAGGGACTTTGCATGTTACGCAATTGCCATCATTTTCTATAATGCAAACTTAATGCAGAACTAGAAGATATGATAAAACGGTTACGAAATTAATCGATTTTACCTGAAAGTTAAAATATTCCACTCTTCTAAAATAACACAAAATATTAAAAATTACGTAATGGGATGAATAAAAGCAAATTCACTTTTTTTTCAGAGGGACCAAACCGTTAGGTACAAGAGTGTTTTTGAAAAAGCATGAACTTTAAAGGAATCAGTTTCAGAACATTTCAGATAATACTAATCCTGGACTCACTGGGTATTTTTCACTACGATATATATATAGGCTTGCCTGGACTTCTAAATTTCCCAAGAACAATTTCGACATACATAATATGACTATATACACATACATATATGTACATTTGGCAACAGATCTCCCTTTTATGTTTGTTTATGATTGTCTTCAAGATTGATTAGCATGCTGTGTATTCATAGCAACTCAGCAAAGTTGAGCAGCCGATCCAACTGAGAATTTTAATGTTGCCTACAGAATTTCGCCCAATGATCACCGTTTAAGCCCAAGCTCACTCGAACGCCTTCCAGAAGGGTTAGCGTATACATACGTTTCGAAATTAGTTATTCGCTGAGCGCAACAACTTATACGGCCATTTAAGTCGCTGTGGTGCTATCAACTAAATTATACTGATAGGATACCAGCTCCGCAATGCCGAGGTTGTGTAACCTTCTAAATTCTCCAGTGGCCTCAATTCTCAATTCTCTTTGGACAAAATATTTAACGTAGTGCCATATTTTCCAAATCCTTATGTCGTTGTTCATCGGTCAAAGTAACCGAACGTGTTTGAAACCCGTATATAACTGCCTCAAACTTTAAAATGACTAAAAATCAGTTTTAACTTCGAAGAGTTTTTTAACAAGTTTATATTTTAAGTCACAGATGTTTAGTAACATAAAAACACGTATTTCATTTTTACTTTCACTTACAATATATAAATATATAGTAAGGAAAGTATTGCGAACGAAATTCGAGTTTTCACGGTACATACATGTTTTAGGGTCCCCAGAGTCCAAATGGCCAAGTCCCGCAAAAAGGTTTGTGGTTGTGTCCGTGTGTGGTGTTGAGCGCAAAAACTAAAAGCCGTACGAAACTGAAATTTTATATTCAAGACAACAATACATCCAAGATGTAACAGTACTTTTTTTTTTATCAAAATCAGCTAACCAGAAACCAATTTATACTGGTTGTATATTGCACATTTTTACGATTTTCTTAAAAACGGCACAAACGAGTTTGATTAAACTCGCTTCATGGATGTAAAATTAAATAGGCTTTAATATGATGTAGGTTTATATTCTGATTGAAATAGTTAATAGGTTAAATGCCGATATTCTAAATTGTCTTCCTCTAAAGTACCTTTCATTTTGTAGATTTTAAAAATTAGGCACATAATCTTATTAGCATTGGTAAATTACGGCTAAATATGCAAGTTGAGCGAATTTAATAAGCAACTAAACGAGAAAAGCGCAAACATATTTGTTATGCATTTTTTTTTTTTTTTTAACACAAGTTAATAGAGAGTGACGAAAAGCCGATAAAACTAACTGATTATTTTAGATAAAAATATAATAGATTATTTAATAAAACACATGTTTCTATTGAAATTCAATTTAATTAATTCTTTAACAACTTATTACTTTCACATACCTATATATGAAATATGTAGTAAGGGAAAGTATTGCGATCGTGAAAATTTTCGAATTCCAGTTTTCAACGGAAATACACGTTTTAGGGTCTCCTGAGTCCAAATGACCAAGTCCCGCAAAAAGGTCTGTGTGGTAACTCTCGGGCGAAAACAAAAAGTCCTATGAAACTAAAATTTCATATTTAAGACAACTATACGCCCGAGATGTTACTAAGTCTTTTTCATCAAAATCAGTTAACCGGAAGATGTACAATGAATTTTGCACCTTTTTTCGATTTTCTCAAAAACGGTTGTAACGATTTTGATTAAACTCCCTATATTAATGTAAAATTTAATAGGCTTTAATATATAGGCTTAATTCTGATTTAAATAGTATGGCAGGGCTTAAATGCCGTTATTTTATATTTTCTTCCTCTAAACTATTTTTAATTCTATAGATGCTATAAAAATAACTATATTTTCTTGTTATCATTGGTAATTAACAGCTAAATATGCAAGTTGAGCAAATTTGATAAACAACCAAAGAGAAAACTGAAAAAAACATTTTTAAATGCAATTGTTTGTTTTAGAACATAAAAACGGTAATATATATGTATAATATATCGTTGGAAAGATAAATATTACAACGTGCATATATATAAAATTGTAAAAGTTGATAAAGAGTGATGAGCCGTTAAAACTAACTGATTGTTCTAAGTAATAATATAATAATTTTTTTAATAAAACACATGTTTCAGCGGAAATTCATTTTAATTTATTCTTTAAAAATTTATTTTTATCTCTAAATGTATTTTGAAATTATTAAATTGATTTAAATAACGGAGGTAAGTGAAAGTTGTGTGTTGCGCGTACCGGATTTTTGAAGAGTATTAGTTATGATATTGATTTAAGAAGTACGTCGTCACATGAACTATCCCTCTTTGAATTTATGGTCACGTGGACAAAGCACGTGTTATGAAACCTCATCAGTAATATTATATCAAGCATTGGGGCCATAGAATAGATCTATGAATGGAATCTATAGACGTTATATGAATGGAGTTCACATCATGAATACCTCTTCGACTCCTTCAGACACGTAGCGAGGAAACGTCCACTAAATAACACTAAAGACCTATAATTTTCTTATTATAAGAGATATATAAGGACAAAGTAAAACCGACTATGATAATTAAAAATAACCCCTAATTTAAGAGAGCTCTCGTGTAAAAAAATACTAACTCACAGCTGACAACTATAAAACACGAGATAGGGAACATAGACCGTGAGATATTATCGGGGGTCGATACACGGCACTCTAGTCTTTTCACAGCCTGTTATACAACGCCCTAGCACAACAAACAGAATGACTAACTACAAATTAACAATGTGTAATTATGCCGGCGGATTTATAAGTGCCGGGAGAGAGGTGTTATCAGCACATAAACATCGAGTGCTTGGACAACGCCTTTGAAACAGGTATAGAAGCAATGTGATCATTTCTCTTTAGTAAAATTTAAACTGAAGCCATTAATTTAAAAATGGTGCTTATCATTTTTGGTAAATAACAATTCATAAACCAAGCTTAGTTATCTGATCCTATTTTTCCTTTAAAACTTAAGAATATTTATGTACATGTCTAAAATATGCACGGCATGATCACAGGTTGAAAACCAAACTAATTATGATGGTTTATGAAAAAAATCTGGTGCGCGCAACACACGACTTTCACTTACCTTCGTTATTGATATCAATTTGAAAATTATAAAACAAATGTAGAATCGAAAATAAATTATCAAAGAATTATTAACATTGGATTTTAAAATAAACATGTGTTTAATTAAATAACCTATTATATTATTATCTACGACAACCAGTTTGTTTTATCGGCTTTTCATTACCTCCGTTAAATTTTACAATAGTATGTATATGATAATATTTTTTCTAAAATCTTTAGCATTCCAACGGTATATGTATGCATGTATATTACTGTTCTTAAGATAAAAAAAACAAAAAAATGCATAAAAAAAAATATATCTCCTTTAGTTGGTTATCGAATTCGATCAACTTATATATTTACCTGTTTTTTAGATTTAATAATCAGATGATATAGTGAATTTCATAAAAACTACTAAACTAAAGGTACTGTAGAGAAAGAAATTTTGAAATATCGCCATTTAAGCCGTATCAGACAATTTCAATCAGAACGAAGCCACTGTAGCGCCAGGCGATGCCAGCGCCATCCAGTGGCCAAACGATGAAACAATTTCATTAAAAAATGTATTTAGTTTTATTTTTTATTTGGATATCGAATTCGCTCAACTTATATATTAACCTGTTTTTTATCAATGGTAATAAGATGATATGGTTATTTTTAAAGAATATACAAAATCAAAGGTACTTTAGAGGAAGAAAATTTAAAATATCTGCATTTAAGCCCTATCAGACTATTTCAAACAAAATAAACCTACATGACATTAAAGTCCATTAAATTTACATCGATAAAGGGAGGTTAATCAAAATCGTTACAACAGTTTTTGAGAAAATCGAAAAAAGGTCAAAATGCATGGTATAAAGTACATCTTCCAGTCAGCTAGTTAGTTAGTTGGTTAGTCAGTAGTTATTAATCTTTATTAATAACAGTTATTAATTTATCATACGGAAAAATTAGCAGCATTAGAAGAGTTTTATTGCAGGAAATATGTTATTCTTAAAAAAGCGATTCTATATTTTAGGCACGAATAAAAAAGCAGGAAGAACTCAATTTTTTTTAAACAAAAAATAGATAAATTGAACTGTAGGCGGCGCGCTCCAGTAATAAGTTTTTTTATTTTTTAAATCATTTATATATTTTCCAAGCGTTAATACATTGGACTGAAGTTATCCCTTAAATACAAGCTAAAACTTACAGACTCATAATTATTTCAAATTTCTGCGTTACTTAATTATATAGCTAAGACTAATGAGTAACATCGAACTCTAACTCAATCAATAAAAACTCAAAAACAAGTTCTTGGACAGTACACCACACTATAAACAAACTTCCATAAGCACCCATGAAGAAGAAAAAAAAGAATTGCTTGAGGGTCCTTGAATATCAATGTCTGAAATTGAAATAATAGCAGCCGTGAAAGGGTATTAACCTTCTTCATGCTTCAACTACCAATTCACCACAACCACCGTCCATTTATTTACGCAGGCTGAGCTAAGGTACGAATTCATAATAAAAGTTTGAAAAATCAAAGATCTTAAAATATTCCGGTATACCATTTCACCTGGGACATGATAGCTTATTTCTTATCTCTGGGAAAATTCTAATCCTAGAAGATAAGGAACGCCATTGGAACTTTCAGATTACAGTTCTTAAAACAATAGACGTTAGTTAGTAAAGCGGATTCAACCGACAATTTAAACTATGTTATACTTTGTAAAAAAAAAAAAAAAATTCTAATTGTATTCTTTTTTAAAATACAATAACGATTTTTTTCTTTTAGGTTCCTAAATATGAAAAGTATTGCGATCGTGAAAAATTATGAAAGCGAGTTTCTCACTCGAAATGAGACGTTTTAGGGTCCTCGGAGTCCAATGCCTAAGGCCCGAAAAAAGGTCTGAGAGGGTATGTGGTAAGTCTAGCTCGAAAAGGGTTATTTTTAAAACTGTATTTTTTTATTTACATAAAATTTTGATTAAACACCCTATATCGATGTAAAATTCAATAGGGTTAAATATCATGTAGGTTTCATCATGATTGAAATAGTCTGACAGGGCTTAAATGCAGACAATTTCATTTTTTTTCCTCTATAATACCTATTATTTTGTAGATTAGAAAAAAAAATGTGATGCGGGACTTTCACTTACCTCCGTTTTTAAAATCGAGTAAAGAATTTTCAAATACAGTTAGAGATAAAAATGAATGAAACCATTAAAGAATTAATTAAATTAAATTTCGATAGAAACATACGTTTTATTAAAAAATCTCTTATATTATTATCTAAAATAATCAGTTAGTTTTATTGGCTTTTCATCCCTGTTTATTAACATTTACAAGCGTGTGTATATAATAATATTTTTTCTAAAATCTTTAGCTTTCCAATGGTATATAAAACATGTATATGACTCTTATTATGTTCAAAAGCAAAAAATTGCATTAAAAAATATTTTTTCAGTTTTCTCCTTTAGTTGTTTATCAAATTTGCTCAACTTGCATATTTAATTGTTTATTACCAATGCTAACAAGAAAATATAGTTATTTTTATTGCATCTACAGAATTAAAGGTGCTTTAGAGGAAGAAAATATCGGCATTAAAGTCCTGTCATACTATTTTAATCAGAATTAAACCTACATGATATTAAAGCCCATTAAATTTGACATCGATATAGGGAGTTTAATTAAAATCGTTACAACCGTTTTTGAGAAAATCGAAAAAAGGTGCAAAATGCATAGTATAAAGTACATCTTCCGGTCAGCTGATTTAGATGAAAACGATTTTGTAACATATCAAGCGTATAGTTGTGTTAAATATGAAATTTCAGTTTCATAGGACTCGTCGTTTTCGCTCGGGAGTTACCACACACACCTTTTTTTCAGGACTTGATTATTTCGACTCAGGGGGCCCTAAAACGTGTATTTTCGTTGAAAACTGGAATTCGAAAATTTTCACTAATTTCACTCATTTTAATTTAATAACCAAATGAAGCAGAAAAGTGCAAACATATTTTCGGGGAATTCGTTTTCTGAGCATAAGGATAGTAATATGGATGTTATCTTATATAAAAAGTTGTGAAAGTTAATGGTATAAACTTAGGTGATTATTGTATAAAAACATTTTATAATATCTTATTATTTAATCGAAAATATATGATTCAAACTGATTCTTTAAACTTCTCGTAGGTAGATATAATCGGAAATCGTCATAATTTTGTCGACGCACAGCGGGCCAAATCACCAATTAGGTGGACAAAAGTTTCGAATTTTCCAGTGCTTCACCTTTTTATTATTACGTGTAGTTGGTAAGACCCTTAATACTAGTATTTTCCGCCATACCGTGTTTACATATAAATAGTAAATGAATGAATCATTCCTGTTCACACAAGTGCCTAATAACCGGCAGTGGGGTTATCTTTATTCGATGGTCATTTATCGCGTTCAAGGTGTATTTAGGACAAAGTCTTTTTGCTTTTATTTAACAATGGACATTGCTGAGACAGGTAAGACAATATATTTACAAACTCGTTATTGAATATACATTGCAATCTCACCTGTAGAGTTAATTTAGCAATTTGTAAATTGATGTCCCTATTCAATAACGAAAAGCTATATAACCCCCAAGTTACTCCAAGGATTTGTTTGTAGGATTTGTTTCATCAGACTTCAACACTCTGAATCAAAAGTTTTACAATCTATAATTTCAAGAATTTCCTAAATGATATAAAATACATCTATTAGCATGTTTTAGCAACTCCGAGCCATAATTAGATTTTTTTGTATTATGTTTCCCGTATTCTGGGACTTAAAGCGTTAAATATAGGGAAGATTTAGATTTTAGCAAATATATTTGATGTTTGACCACTCTACGTGTAAAAAAATTAATTGGTTTTCATAATTTTTTCCGTAATCTGGGACCCCAAAGGTTAAATATAGACAAGTTTTAGAATGTTGTCCACCTAAATCGGTATTGTTTCGGCTAAAAAAGTTTACGCTTGACATGGCTCACGGATGCAGTGATGGTGGCTCACAAGTTTGAGCCGAAACTTCGACGAAATTAAAAAATTTCAAAAATCGACTGACTCCCGATTATTTCTACCTACGATAATTTCAACAGTCGACCTTATATCCTCAAAATAATTCTTTAAACTATTTTTAACACTAACTTTAATTAATAGTTCCTAAATTGATACAAACAACCGAGGTAAGTTTAAGTCGTGTGTTGCCCGCACTTGATATTTTTTTTAAATATCCGGATCTAAAGGAGTAAGATACTTGTGGAAATTTTCGACTAACAACGTACTGTTAGGAAAGTGTGGCCTGTGAGCTACTAGCTATCCCAAGATTAATTTCCCTCGGGATATTATCCCTTAAATATTTAACACTAATTTCAGAAAAACCCAGGAAACCCCTGAAAAACCCTGGTTCCGACCCAAACTCCACTCTTTATTTTCTTTACTATGTGCCTAAGCAGGATTGTTACGGAGTCTATTAACCTGTTTTGTACTGCTATTTTTACTTTCACTTACTATATATAGTAAGGGAAAGTATTGCGATCGTGAAAATTTTCGAATTCCAGTTTTCAATGGAAATACACGTTTTAGGGTCCACTGAATCCAAATAACCAAGTCCCGCAAAAAGGTCTGTGTGGTAAATCCCGGGTTGAAACGGTATGTCCTATGAAACTGAAATTTCATAATTAAGACAACTATACGCCCGAGACGTTACAAAATCTTATTCATCAAAATCAGCTTACCAGAAGAGCCACTTTATACCATGAATTTTGCACCTTTTTTCGATTTTCTCGAAAACGGTTCCGACGATTTTGTTTCACTATATCGATGTACAATTTAATGGGCTTTAATATCATTTAGGTTTCATTCGGATTAAATTGGCCTCACAGGGCTTAAATGCCAATATTTCATATTTCTTTCTCTAAAGTGCCTTTAATTTTGTTGATTCTATAAAAATAACTATATTATCTTGTTACCACTGATAAAAAACAGGTAAATATATAAATTGAATGAATTCGATACCCAACTAAAGGAGAAAACTAAAAAAATATATTTTTAATGCAATTTTTGTTTTTGAACATAAGAACAGTAATATGCATGTATGATATACCGTTGGAAAGCTTGAGATTTTAGAAAAAATATTATCTCATACAAACGCTTTTAAAAGTTAGTAGATAGTGAGGAAAAGCCGATAAAACTAAGTGATTATTTTAGATATTAATATAATAGATTTTTAAATAAAACACCTTTTTCTAAATAAATTCCATTTAATTAATTCTTTAATGGTTTCACTCATTTTTATCTCTAACTGTATTTGAAAATTCTTTAATTGATTTTAAAAACGGAGGTAAGTGAAAGTCGTGTGTTGCCCGCACCAGATTTTCTGAAATAAAGCGGTGAAGAAATATCTTTGGTATCCATTTTGGTGAGGGTGGAGATAGGCCGCGAAGGGGAAGGAGGGAGGTGTACGGTAGCTAAGCCCACCGGTAACATATTGATTTTTACAGAAGGTCTTCTTTGTTCACTCCGTCTACTCTCTGTGGCCTATAGTCTCATTTTATATCTATCTAACTTCGAAAAAACAGAAAATCCTGACTTCTTAGATATAACATATAGTAGGAAAAAGAAAAGCATTACGTTCAGAAGAAATAAAGCACAGTTTTTGAAATTTTAATCCCTTCACACTTTGCTTTATTTACTTTCAATAATCTATTTTGCTGTCCAGAAAATAATGCAGATTTAGGAAGAAAAAAAAAAGAAAGATTTACAGAATGTTTATTCAATCATTTAAATTCCCACTACTATCAATACGTTTTAGCCAACGTGTCGGCAAGGAATAGAAAACTCCATCTTCAAAATTGATAAATTCCAAAAACGCGTATTCCAATTCCCTTAGTCCATTCATTTCTTTCCTCGTGTGTAGTGGCCCAGGTGTCTAAAAATATAATAATCCGTAGGCGAGAGGTCCGGAGAGTAGGACTGATGGGGCAGAGTTTCACATACAAGCTCCAACCGTTTTTAGACATATGGATGGCTTGCCGTTTCAAAGCGCTTTCGAAGAGATTTGAGTTTTACTAATATTGAATCTGATAGCCGATTTCGATAAAACTAAACGATAATAATTCAAATATATCTAAATGCCTGTTCCGTTGTAAAGTAAGTCCGTAACTTGTGTGATTTCAATGAAAACGTCTGTCGAATTATTTTACAGAAATATTTATGCAATATTTAATACCTATTATGGTCTCTCTTTTCCGACCGGTAAATCGAACAAGTTTGCTCAAGGTGGCATTAGCCTCACCATACCACGAATTTACTTCTGAGGGAAGAGCTCATCAGGACTCTCTTTTTCGTCCAGCAGCCGGCCGGAACCTGTCCGCACTGCTCGAGGACCCAGGAGATCAAGATCTTAACAGATTATTCGAACAATAATTCTAGAGACCTGACTCTCTTTCCTTTATGTTTTATAATTGTATTATATTGTATTATAATTGCCTAAACTCAATGAAATTACTTTAAAGAACTCACGATTTTTTGTCTCATTCAAATACAGTAAAGGGCTCTCGGTTGTAATTCACATACCGGGTTCCGAAACCGTACAAAATAAATATTTTAAATCAATCATTTTGTTAGTCTATTACATGTTCCCATCTTTCAGGCATTTTTTTAATTCCGTCTGTGCTGAGGATCGAAAATCATTAAAAGACGAAAATGAATTTTTTTTCTCTTTCATTTCAAGCAAGAAAAATACCCCTTAAAGATAAGGAATCTCGGCTGAAACTAGTGCATAAAAGCACCTTAAATAATCTTTTTTTTAAACTAAAACTTTTATAATATTAAAACATTATTGAACAAGCGAACATGATTTTATAAACACATAAAAAAATAAAATAAAAAAACCTCTACCACTACAACCTATGATACAATCTTTCTTGGGCTCAGAACATATAAAGATTCGTACTGTTTGTAGGCCAACGGTCGTGCAATGAGGTGATAAGGCCCTTATCACGCTCAGCCGGCACGTTTACCTAAACTTTTTTGGGAACCCACTTTATAGAGGCCAGGTCTGCCCCAGGTGGGTCTCCATACCCTAGGGTCGCCCTCTCTCCCCCCACTGAATTAACAGACTATATAATATTCTGCCACAGCCGGGATTCGAACCCAGAAATCGGAGAACAGTAGACTAGTGCTCTATCCACTAGACCACGCCGCCCCCTTTTATAAGCACGTAGAGGATTAAATTGAAATATTGAAAACAATACGAACTTCCTTTACAACAAAATATTTCGTAAAAAAATGTCCCTTTTTAATGTTTTTTAAATCAACATCGCACATCTTAAAAGCCACATATCAGTCAAACTTGAACCAAAAATTATCATGTAAAGAAGAAAACAAATTATAACATAATCCAGATATTGCACTAGTGAAGTGCGCGCGAAAAAGTCATTTTATTTAATATCTCAGGTTCTAGTAAAGCTAGAAAGATAAGTTTGGGGTCAAAATTACTTTATTTCAAAGCGAAATAATTTGTTTTAAAAACCATTAAAATATTTAATTACTTTGATGCCTTATTTTTTTCTTAATGCGGCTTTGTAAAAGCGTAATTTTGACAACGAAATGATTTTTCCACCTTCACTGAAACACGATTTAAACAGATATAACCAGAAAAAATAATTTTTTTGTCATATTATTTAAATAGCATTATAATGTTATAAAATGAACATAAATATATGCTGCACGTGCCTTGATCGTGTCAGTGAATTACGACCGGCGTATCTGACTGAACTCAATGACCTTTAGGTTCTAGGCTCAGATCTAATCGAGCCACAGCAACCCTGTCTCGGTCGGATCCAGATCTGATATGAGCAATGCACGCCGCGTACTGGCCGGGGTATAAAATGCCGTGTTTGGAAATGTAATGCACTTCATTTCTAGCTAAGGAAGCTTAGAAGAAATTTTCGAAATGAGCTCAAACATATCATCCATAGTTAGCAGATAGTCGAAGAGAAAACCAAAACGGTTCTAGTCTAAATGTCTGTCGAAGCACAGGTACGTTTCCTTTTAGAATAGAGAATGAAAAAAATATTGACGTCGAAGAGCTAAGGACAAACCAGTTTCATCTTGTACACTATAGATACTCTCCACTGTGGTAGGTTCTAGGGAATCAATAAATGAAGAAAGGACGCAATACATTTTTTTTTTAAATTTATTTGAGCACATTTAACCATATAATAACATTTAACCATATAATCTAAAAATGTTAGCCTTTAACAGCTGTATTTTGCCTGTTCTATCTTATGGATGCCAAACATGGTCCCTCAACAAGCTACATGAGAGACAAATTATAACATGCCAAAGAGCAATGGAGAGGAGCATGTTAGGCATAAGGAAAAGCCAAAAGCTTAACAGTCAAAAAATAAGAAAAGTCAGTGGTGTCACTGATGCAATAACATTCCTGAAAATGATGAAATGGCAATGGGCTGGCCATCTAATGAGGAAAAATGATGAAAACTGGGCAAAAATATTGACTGAGTGGACTCCATTGGATAGGAAAAGGAACCGAGGCAGGCAAAGAAGAAGGTGGGTCGATGAGATCAAAAAGGCAGAGGGAGTGCTATGGTCACGAAAAGCCAAGGACAGAGAATTTTGGAAGAGGAAGATGAGCGAAATCTTCAACTCAAGTACGGGTAGTTAGCGTTAAAGACTTTAAACTCCTGAAAAGGAAGGTCTATGTACATATATGTATATAAATAAAGAGGGGAAAAAATGTAAATAAAAATGTATTACAAATGTTTATATGTATATCAATAAAGACTATTATTATTATTATTATATAACCATATAATGAGATTTCTGCAATTTGCAAAAGAAACAGTATGTTAAACGAAAAAAAAGACAAAGTAACTACAATCCTAGAACAAACAATTCCTTACTAATACTGAAAACAAAACCATGGTCTGTAGTTATAGAATAACGTTTTTTTCATAAAGCCTAACCTTGTATTTCAATATTGACAGTGAATAAATCGAAGAAGTAGGGCTATGAAGTACTACTTCACCCCCTATACCCTCATATTCTCCTGAAATATCCCTTCCTACAGACAACCACTTTTTTCATAGTTAGGACAAAGTTTATCGAGAAAAATTTATTCCTAATCGTTTCAACATTAAAAAATGAGTTTTTCTGGATTTTCCTTTCAACACGTGACTCACTTTTTTTTTTAAATCAGCGATAGAAAACTTAAACCGTTGGCAGAAGTGTATCGAAAATTATGGTAAACACGTAATTAAAAATATGTTAGATTTGATCACAATTTTTTTTTCTTCCTTTTTTTAAAAACGGTAATTTTATGTGTTACAACTCAGAAGCCCATTCAAGAAGTTCATTTATTTTTTAGCTTGAGTTAATTTAACTTTATTATTATTCCGTTTTGATATAATTTTATTTTACTTTTGTTTTTTGTATATATTTTGAGAAAGTAGCCCTAAAGTTCTAAAACCATTGTTCTGATTGGCTAAACCACTGAATAAAATTGCTTATTGCTATAAGATTTAGATAACTTTTATTTATAACACAAGTATTTAACCAATTTTTTTTTTTTTAGTAATCATTAAGAAAAAAAATATTTGTTAAAGTAAAATAGCATTAGTAAAAAAATAAAATAAAATAAACAGTAATGATACCCCAGCATTAGAACTCCTAGTATATGAATAAATAGTATTGCTCAAATATGAAAAAAATAAAAAATAAATAAGAGAGGTTTCTCATACGATTTATACGTAGATATTTTGTTCAGTTTTTATTACAAATGTTATTATAATTTACTCTTTAATATTTATGTGTTAATACCCATGAAAGTTAACTTTTTTTTTTCTTTAGTAGGAATGTCGCGATTCCATTGTTACCAGCAGGAAGCGATCCCACTACCTGTTTCAACCTATCCCTACAAGAACCAGGTGGCCATTTAAGAAATGTATTCTTCATTTTTTTTTTTTTTTTTTTTTTTTTTTTTTTTAAGCAGTTTAAAGGTGATAGTTTTCCTAGGAAATATTTTGTTGTATTTTAAATAAACATGACATTATTAGTCTTATAAATTGAAACTGTCCTTATAATATTAAAAGAGGGAAAATCCTAATTATAATATATAATTCCAGAAAACTGGAGAGCTGCTGCAGGACTGGCAAAAGCTTCAGGAGGAATAGCACCACCATGTATGTACGTATATCCAAATTATTAATTATTTAATAAATAAATAAACAGTCCTTTTAGTACCAAACCCAGCCTTCCTCCCTTACATGGGCACAACCAACTTTACGCATTTTAATACACATCGGAAAGAGAGATTTTAATATTCCAAATGCATTCTTGTTAATGCCGGAATCACTGATAATATTTCAATTATACCCTTTTTAAAATATATTCGGGTTAAAAAATCGTCCTTTTCGTTCGTTAACAATAAAAAAAATTGTCTAAAAGTTTTAAACTGGATTAATTCAGAATTCAAAAAACAAAACAAAGAGAAAATCTTAGTTCGCATAAAATTGAGCATTAGCATACGCTATTCCTGACATTTTCCTCAGAGATAATTCTCTTAAGAAGTCATTAAAACTAAGAAAGCAAATTGAGAAAACCTTGACACAGTTACAAGGAGAGTATACCAAAAGTGTCTCACCGATTTTTAATACATTTTTTTTAAAGGTAAAACTAGATATTAAACTATTTATTAGACTCAGCATATATTAGGGGTTAGCGCATGCTAGGAATTGCGTAATAAAATCGGAAATTCTGAAAAAGTCATTTTATTTAATATCTCTGGTTCAAGCGAAGGTAGAAAAATGAGTTTGGTGTCAAAATTAACTTATTTAAATTATTAGTTTGTATGGTTAAATATTGTTTACTCGTAGTTAATAATACAAATAGAATTGATAAATTGACTGAAATAGTAAATAAAAGCTCAAAACCCAACATCTTAATTACATACTTTCTTAAAAAAATAAATAAATACCATACTATAAATAAATAAAATTTCCCCTGAATATTTGGTTACTTTATGAATAATAGATAATTAAATATAACTAACTATCCAACAAGGAAAGATATTTCTCGGAGGGAGAATATTGAATTATACATAACTTAGTAATTAACATTATAAAGACGTTACTTATCATTTATGTTGTATGAGGGAGGTTTTGGTGACTATTACCTACATATCTCGCGTTTTATTCTTCCAAAAAGTACTATATCCACGTTTCATTCCAAAAAGTACCATATTGATATTATATTGTTAAAAAGTCATGGAATTTGGAAAAATAAGTTGGAAGTAAAAAAATCAACTTTAGAAAAATATCTGGTAGAAAAATAAGTTTGGTGTCAAAATTAACTTATTTCAAAGCAGAATCATTAAAGAAATAAGTCATTAAATATTTTTTCGTTATTCAGCTTTGGAAAAGCGTAATTTTGACAAACAAAATGATTTTTTCACCTTCATTAGAACCAGATGTAATAAATAAAATGTGTTTTTCGTGCACAAACTTGCCGATTTTTTTAATGCCAACGCACGGCCCCTGATCTTTTGCAGATGCTAATCGTTTAAAGTATAGTTTTACCTAAAAAAAAAAAAAAAAATTGATGAAATACATTTTGGATTCTTTTCTTGTAAGATGAGAAATAGAAGAGGAGGAGGAGACTATGAAAAAATATACTAGCCGAAGGCGAAGCACCTAAATCACAAACAAGAGAGAACTCAGAGGACATATATTTCGAAGCAAGGGTTTATTGAGCGTTAAAAATGTCACCGATAGTGCGGAGCGGCAACTTATTTAATGAACTTCTAAATCGAGTTTCTCAAGCCACTCCGAGGGTAGAGGCTAATATCATCCGAGAAATGAATTACACGAGAGTGAGAGGAGGGGGTACTGCCTTTTACCTTGCGTTTTACCAACTTTAAGGTCCGTACTATTTGGTTAATTAAATTTCAGCTCTAAGACTTTAAGAGGGAAAATGAACTATTCTATTAGGGCAGGGCGGGGCTAGTAGACCGATTTTCCACTTGAGCGGTTATGCCTCCTCAAAGATATGTGAGACGTTGATTTCCAAAAGGTACTTTATCCACTTCAGACAATTTTACAGGAAGTACAAAAATATTTCGATTATTTATTCCTAGACCAATTCACTTGATTCTTTTTTCTTTTTTTTATTAAAATCTAAGGTTGATTTTTTACAACCAACTTTTTTTCTTCAAATTCCATGACATCTTAACAATTTAATATAGATATAGTACTTTTTGGAGTGAAACGTGGATATAGCACTTTTTGGAAGATTATAACGCGCGATAAGTTGGTAACAGTCACCAAACCCTTCCTCATACAACATTTTGGATAACTAACGTCTTTATAATGATGTTTATTCATTTAACGTTCCTTTATCCATAACGACCTTAATATCCCATTTGTGGCAGACCTTTCTCGTACCAGATATACCACTTTTAATTCCAAACTCCCAACTCATATAAACCCTCTTGTCCGCAACCTATCAACCTCGCATATTCCTGACAACCTTCCGAGGCGATTGAAAAGAAGATGGCCTCGGGATCTACTTACTTAAATAAACATCGAAGTACTACCGCTGGGTAGTTTCTTCACAAGCCTTATAAGCCTTTTATTATAATTCATCACTTTTACTTATTGTATTTATGTAATATACAGTTGTAAAATTCAATAAAATATAATTAAAAAAAACAAAAAAAAAAAACGTTCCTTTATGCTGCTGAGGCTAATCGGACGATGCTACAGTGGGAGTACTAAATTTTGTCTATCCAGGTTTAATTAGGATAGGGATCTTTTGACGAGTACCTGACATCGCACAGGCTCGGGACCACCTTTTAACGTCCCCTCCGAAGGACGGCATAACTAGGATTTTTGCTCCCTTTAAAAAATCCTAGGGCCACCAGCGGGTTAGAACACGGGGGACCTTTGGTATAGGAGGCTGTTATGCTAGCCACCCTGCTACAGGTAGCCCCTCTTATAATGTTAATTACTAAGTTATGTATATTTCAATATACATAACTCCTCCGAGAAATATCTTTCCTTGTTGGATTGTTTCCATAATAGTTTATTTCTAAGAAGTTGAATTGAAGTCTGTAACCATACAAGATCCGAATCTCACCCAACTCATTTAGTTATTATAGATATATGGTCTATTTTTTATTTTATTTTTTTAAGAAGAAACTGACATCGTACCAAGGCTACCAACCAATTACAGAAAAAATACTAGAAATGCCAAGATATAGGACGGGAGAAAGAGGTAAAAAGAAGACTCCTGAATAATTGAGCGAATTCGCAAAGACCCTCTTTGATAAATTTCTAATGGAGGAGTGTCAGTAGCAGTACCCTAAGGGCTCGCCTAATCGGGACTTCTAGGTCCCTCAGGTCTGTCTCTTAGTCCCTTTAAGTATATTACCTATCATACACTGACTCTTCTGCAAGATTTCGTTACCATATCAGTGTTGTCAAATAAAATGAATTTTTTTTTATTGTAATGGTAAAAAATAATAAAAATCCGCCTATAACACACACAACGTTTACTTAGCAATGGACACCATTATTTATTACTATTACTATACACATAGAATTATTAATTTTACGTAGAAACCCCCATTAATTGTTTTAACAGATATTATCTTATAATGGAAATTATTAGTTATTTTTTTCAAGCATACATTAAACAAATTTTCTATTCAGTCATATTTCAACTCGCTTTAATGCGTCATTTAAGACTACATATTTCTAAATGTCCTTAAAAATATATTCATATGTTTAAAGTAAAAACTATAATTTTTCCCTGGCTGGGAAAAACAAAAGATCATGGAAATTTCTCCCTTAAATCTACTAATTTTCGTTAATTTTAAGGTTAAATTCAATTAATGATTATTTTAAATAAAATAAGTTAACAGTGCCTTGTAATTTTAAACGTGACTTTTTCATTAGTTATAGAATAGACCTAACTCACCAATCATAGTACTTCATAACAATTTTTTTTACATTTAATAATTTTCTATTTCTATTAAAATATTTATAATACCTGAGATTTCCTCCGATAACCCTCAACCATCTAACTAAAAAGGTTACTTAGCCAGTACCAACAGAGGACACACACCTGCACTTAAGAGCACAATACTCAACTCAACACCTGCAAGCAGTTGCTTTGACCGCCTCTGCCGTCACCTCATCACCCCTACAATCCTTCGATATATTTAACATGGGATACTCAAGACTAATCAGTCTTGTTGTAAAATTGCTTGTGTCAAACCCATAGAATGAGACCCGGTATGTACACAGATAGTCACCCAAACTCCTCAGCACAGTATTTTATATTCAAAAGATGTATTTTCTCATTATAAAGTAATATCTAAATATCTTCACTGTGTGAGATTCACTAACTATTGAAAAAAAATTATCCACAAATTTTATAGAACAAAAATTTGTATGGGTATTCATTAAATAAAAGTAAAACAAACTTGGTTTATATGCCTTTAAAACTATTGTGACGGTCGATAGATAATTTTTTATTTCAAAGCATTTGTATTAAATTAAAAAAAAAAACTCAAAAAAGAAAACCGACAGAGGGTATAATTGTCAATTGAACAATGCTAAAGTAGAGATAACGAAATAGGGCAACGATTAGAAGTGACATTGACAACCGATAAGTTAATAATGCCGTCACACCTTCATGCATACATCGACGTATCATCACAATCCATATTTCAGATATATAATTATAGTTAATGTCTAGCATTAACTTTGAAATGTACTGTAATAATATAAAACATATAATATTCTTTACATAACATAATAATTTAAGGACCTTTTTAAAGACAATATATACTTATATGCAAGTACTTTACTTAATGTTTCTTCAAGCATTTCAATACGTGTGATTGATGGCCGATCAAACTGAGACTTACCTGCAACAAAGAAAATAAAGTTAGGTATTTATTCGAAAAAATAATAATTTAAAATAAAATAGTATATAAACATAGATGAACTTCTATAGTTAATATTTTTAAATATCTTTAAATGTGATTTCGTAAAACTTGAATAGGGACCGACCATGTCACTTAATGTGGCCCAAGCAGACTTAGCATGTAAAACTCAATTCTTAATTCATGACTGAATAAAACAGTACTTAATATCTTATTTAGTATGCTAAAAATTAAATAATAACCAAGCCAAAAAGCAGATTCTGTTTATCAGATCTGATTGTTTGCAAAATGCACTGCCACTCAGCTATATAACATCTTAACTGTGACGTCAACTCGCAAAGGTCTACACGAGGTTTCAAGGTGTTAAGTGTTTATTCAATTTGTACATGTTAATTTAATCATTAGTCTTCATTTATTTGTTATTTATTAAAATATACAAATTTATGACAACACAACTACTAAATCGGTAATAGACAAAAGATATGAAACAGACTTAAAGGTAAACTACTCATTAACAGAACTCCAGTAACTATTCTAAAGCATAAGGTCTCAAGGCCATCTTCTTTTTAGAGGCCTCAGAGTATTATTAAGATTCGAAGAGGAAGCAAGGATTGAAACTAGTGGATTAGGGCGGAAATAAAGTTTTTTTTATGGAAGGCGTTATACCTGGTTCGTCCGAATCAGCAACATATAGAATATTAAGTTATTTATGGATGAGCTTATTCGTGACTAAGTAGCTTTGAGGATTTTACGAAGGCTTTTGGAATGATTGGATATGGGAAGAATTCGATGGTTTAGTAGAACCATAAAGATCAACTCCGTAATTACAGATAGGCCTTATGATGGTCATGTAGATAATACTTTTGTAATGAGTGGAATGTTAGGGCGTTTTGTCTGAGTGTTAAAGTGTTATTTAAAATATAAAACAACAAACACGATATTTATATAATCAATAATAAGATATAATAAATTAGCATATCACTTTGACAATCACATAGTACTATTATATTAATACTATTTTGTAAAACACTATAGTATTTACACTCCTACAGTTCACTCATATAGCTCACTAAATAAGATTGTGAACAGCCCTTGTGAGTGTATATAGCTTTTTTCAGTCAAATTCATATTTTTTTCAGTCAAATTCATAATTTTTTCAATCGAATTCATGATTTTTTCAGTCAATTTCATAATTTTTTCAGTCAAATTCATAATTTTTTCAGTTAAATTCATAATTTTTTCAGTCAAATTCATAATTTTTTCAGTCAATTTCATAATTTCTTGTACCCATTTTATACAGTCAATTTAATGAGGTTTTGATACCAAGAACATAACATGTTTATTAAATCTTGTTGTTGTTTATTCATTTAACGTCACTTTATGTTACTGTGCTTAATCCGACGGTGCAGCGGGAGTCTTAAGTTTTGCCTATCCAGGTTTACTTAAGATAGGGATCTTTTACGAGTTCCACTTTTTAAATATTTTAAGAGTCACCTGTGGTGCACAAATATAGGGCGATCTGCTGGTTTTGGACATGCGACCTTAAGCATAGAAAGTTGTTATGCTGGCAACTACTCCGTAGGTGACCCTCAATGCATTCAACAAGGTGTTTGAATCTGCCGGGTTTGAACTCGTGACCTTGGGCATATTAATCTTTAACACCTTGCTGAATGCATCCAGGGTCACCTGTGGAGTAGTGGCTGGCATAACAGCCTCTTTTAAAAGGCGAAATAACCAAGGATTTTTACTCTCTAAAAGCAAATATAGAGCCATCTGCTGGTTTTGAACTTGCGACCTTAAGCATAGAGAGCTGTTATGGCTAGCCACTACTCCACAGGTGAACCTTTATGCATTCTAAAAGGTGTTAAGGACTAATATGTCCAAGGTCACGGGTTCAAACCCGGCAGATCCAAACACCTTGTTGAATGCATCGAGGGTCACCTGTGGTGCATTGGCTAGCATAACATACTTTTATCTCCTAGATAGCGAGTACATACCTGGCGGATGGCACTATATTTGCTTTTAGGGAGTAAAAATACTTGGTTATTTCGTCCTTCAAAAGAGGCTACTATGCAAAACCTCATTAAATTGACTGTACAAAATGGGTACAAGAAATTATCAAATTGACTGAACAAATTATGAATTACGATTTAATTATAACTTCAATTAGTCCATTAGACTTCGTGATGATAACAATTTGTTTTTAAAAAATGCTTCAGATCCATCAATTTAACTACGAAATTCTTGAACAGCGATTCTTTATATATTTATCAGTTATGTTGACGATATAATTAAGAAAATATCAATCATAAACAGTTGATTCCTTTCAAGAGATATTGACAGGTGAAATGTAATGATGTTTTGTTTAAGAAGAAGAAAAAGAGGTAAATGAGAGAGAATGTATATATTATGTTTTATTTTTTCCCGGCAATATGCTTTAACTTTAATCACCATAATGCGCTATACGGCTACACTCCTAATAAATTCCCTTTTCCATATATGACATAGGTGCTTTACAAATACATATTTTAACCGGGATTATCCGTAGGAAGCAGGGGGAAAACATTAATATCAATTTGCCAACATTAATGCCGGACATTAGGGATGAGAAATTAGAACGAACTGGCCCTCCAGACTGTAACTGACCCATTCCAGTACAGGTGATTTAAGTAGAGGATTTAACTTGGTCGAAGGATTAGTCCAAGGTGTGGGTCGGCTCGACTCAAGGAATTATTCAGGAAATTAAAGCTATATGCAACTAAAGTATGGAAGCAGAATACTTGTTTGCATGCTTGGGTGGTCCATCCGTACTACATGACCTAACCATTCCATTCGCCTTGCTCGTATGAAGCGGACTATGTCATAAGTTCCACACAGGTCATCGTTCACTGTTCTTTTTATTCTCCTGTCACCCTCTTTCAACACAGGTTCATAAATTTTACGGAGAATTTTCATTTCATTTCAAGAATTTGTGGACCGGTCTATAAAGAATTGAATAAATAGGAATGGACATGTAGATACTGTACATAGCGAGCTTATTTATATATTATTTAAATTGTAAATAATTCATTTTATAATTATTTTTTCTTTATTTGTCACTACTATTATTTTAGGGAGCGACGCACAGTGGGGCAAGTGCGGAAAAATTCTATTTTTTGAAATATTTGATTTTGATCATCTGGCTCGTGTTTCTGTTTTACATTAGCCACTGCATCTATATATAGCACAAAGTTTATCCAGACTAATGTTTAGCCTCATTTATTGAGGCTTAAAGTAAAGATAGTGGAAGTTTTGCTTAAATTACATCTAACTTTCAGAGTTTGCTATATAACGGGGAAAAATGGTGAAATAATTCTAATGTTTTATTCCCCTTCTAGGATATTTAAATATGTCACACATAAGACGAATTGGTCAAAAAAATATTTTTGATTACGTAACCAGATCAAAGATACGAACTACCGTAAACATTTTGAAAAGGTAGTGTAACAAAAAAAGCTCTGGCTTCCTCCGGGATGGAGAAGGTATTTTCTCAAAATATAAGTGTTAAAATAAAGATTAGAACAAAAATCATCTGCCTTTATCTGCCTATCCGATCATAACACCGCAAAGAAAAGAAACGATTTTAGAGTACCCCTATGTTTGTTGCACTATTTTTTTTACCAAATTGGCTCAGATACTACATGTCACCATTGAATACACTTTAAATTAGAGTTCAGTCGAGTTGCTAAAAGTCTAAGTTGCGTCTAAAGTCTAGTTGCGTTGTCTAGCCATGAGCTATATCAAAATTAAATACTGCGATTTGTGTAGGTGCTTGTGGGGTGGTACAAACTTCGACGTATTTCTTCGACGAAATCACCCTGAACTTGACGAGGAAAACATTTCTACAATGGTGACAGCTCTAAGTAAGAGTTTTTTTGCCTCATTTTAATAAAAAAAATAAATAAGGTAAATCGGGACCGGGCGAGGTTCAGAAAAATAATTCAGCGAGTGGATGGAAAATGAATATGTTTTCCACTAACCAGACTACGAATCCAGCTAGTGGAGACTTCAGATCCTTTTATAACAAACATGAGACCTGAACCAAAGAAAAAGCATCTGGAAATCAGTCATGCTAAGCAGCTGTTAATATAATATCCTTGAATTTGAAACTGAAAGTTTATTTTCAATTTGAGCAAGCTTTGACTTTGAATCTCTAGTTTAATGATTTACGAAATTCTCCAGTCTTTTAAACTTCCTTGAATTTTAATTCGTGAGTATTATTTAATTTCAATATACACTCAAAATACTTGTTTGAACTGGTTTTCATAAGTGCAACCTATTTCAACCTATTTAACACATTTTTTTTTTTATTGTAGCCCGTTGATAAATGTTCCACACAGACCTAAGTTTATTTTGAAAGTATTTTGAAAACGTATAAGAGCGTAAAGAGGAGGCGGAAGGAGCCCTAGGACCCTCCTATAAGAGAACCGCTGACTTAGGTGTCAGCAAGAAGGCGCTGTAAAACGGAATGCAGCCCTCGGCGACGTAACCAGAAGAGATAAGGATCCAAAATAATCAAGACTCAGCTAGATCTTGGGCCGATAGGGGCTTATCCGCAGTGCTTCGGAGCGGCGGGTTATCAAAGTCCAAGCAGGAAAGTACGGGAAGAGAAAACTGCTCTTGGAGTTTTACTGGAGGGAATACTCAGAAGGTTATTTGGCCAGGATATACATTTTGAACTGCCCTCAACTATTCCCCAATGATAACAACAAAAATCTAGTGCGCGCAACACGCGTATTTCACTTACCTCCGTTTTTAAAATCGGTTTGAGAACTTTTGAAGAAATTTAGATATGAAAAAAATTAATTACATTGAGTTTCAATAGAAACGTGTTTCGTTAAATAACCTATCACATTATTGTCTACAACCATCAGTAAGTATATACGTTTTCGTCACTCACCATTACTTTCTACTGAGGATGTATAGTCGACTGTAGAAACTATTATAGGTGAAATAGTCAGGAATCAGTCATTTTTTGAAAAGTTTTTAATTTTGCCAACGTTTCGGCCCAAGCTTGTGAGCCATCATCAGGGCTACAAACATCAGAACAAAAGAGATACATATCAATATGATAATGAAAATTTTCTTTTGAATGTAGTGACAATGATAACATTTGAAATAAAACAGAAAATATACCAACATATTTAAATATTATAGATACAAATAATAATAATATGATACATAATCTGATGATGATAAGCATAACAAATTTTACAGAACTTTAGACTTTAATATAGAAGTAAAAAAAATATATATAAACGTACCATTACTGAGCCATGTCCAAGCATAAACTGAGGAAAACCATAAACATAGGTAGTATGGGGAGGGGTTCGTGTAAAAACCTTGAAGGTTTTCCAATTTAAGTGTAAATACTACAGCTTATCTTTGTATTGAAAAAGTTTTACAAAATTATATAATGGAAAAAACAAAATAATTTATCCGTATGTACAATAAGGCTCAACATTTTTAACAGAAAATTATAAACACTAGAATCTGGGGTATTTAAAAATTCCATGAGGTATATAATAAAAAATAAAATAAATAAATAACAAAAAACAAGAACCAAAGGTGTTATAAACAAAAAGATAAATATACAGTAAATAAATAAAATATACATTACACAAGCAATTTGTACAATAAAGTGTTAGAGTTATAATTTAAGGAGACGGAAGATGTTAGCATACGAGGGAAAGATTATCTCTTTGTCAGTTTCATGATTTACGGGTACTCGATCTTCTTCCATATGGATATATATATATTTAGTATGTTGGTATATTTTCTGTTTTATTTCAAATGTTATCATTGTCACTACATTCAAAAGAAAATTTTCATTATCATATTGATATGTATCTCTTTTGTTCTGATGTTTGTAGCCCTGATGATGGCTCACAAGCTTGGGCCGAAACGTTGGCAAAATTAAAATCTTTTCAAAAAATGACTGATTCCTGACTACATTACTTTCTACAAATTTTTACATAAGATAATATTTTTTCTGAAATCTTTAGGTTTCCAACGGTATATTACACGTGTATATTAATTTTCT
Organism: Piezodorus guildinii; assembly: GCA_023052935.1. Taxonomy (NCBI): domain Eukaryota; kingdom Metazoa; phylum Arthropoda; class Insecta; order Hemiptera; family Pentatomidae; genus Piezodorus; species Piezodorus guildinii. The sequence continues at coordinate 38,875,852 of CM041297.1, read as the reverse complement.
TATTATTAACACAAAACAAAAATTTCATAAAAAACATGTTTGCTCATTTCTTCTTTATTTGGTTATCAAATTCCTTTAATCAGTATATTTAGCCGTTCTTTATCAATGCTCATTACATGATATTGTTAACATTTTTATATTTACAAACTCAAAGGTACTTTAGAGGAAAACAATTTTAAATATCGGCATTCAAAAACTAAACGAGATTATTAAAGTTCATTAAATCCTACATCGATATAGCGAGTTTAAACAAAATCGTCAGAGCAATTTTTGAGAAAATCGTAAAAAGATGCAAAATGCATGGTGTAAAGTAGCACTTTCTGTCAGTCGATTTTAGTGAAAAAGTTACTGTAACATGTCGGGCATATAGTTGTATTGAAAATTTCAGTTTGTACGATTTTGCGCATTCCTACTAGACTTGGTTATTTGTACTGGGCTCCAAAACATGTACATTAGAGATATATAGAGCACGTATTTACCAAAAAAAAAAAAAAGTAGAAAATAACGCTAGACACAGCATGTGAGAGCGACAAAAATCGCAGCGTTAAGACGTTAGTGATAATCATTGCCCAAGTTTTAGCTTGCTTGTCATATTTTAAATCGGGAGCCCACCAGCAGATACTCTTAGCATACGGACATTGTGTCTTCGTGCCCATGTAGTATCAAAATATGACAGCCAAGCTAAAGCTTGGGCGATAATTAACTGAACGACTAAAGTAAATTTAAGATAAAAAGGCCAAAATCTACACGAATTACTCATTTAAAGTAAATTATTAATTAACAATAGTCCAAAGATCAACAAAAAAATAAAATAAATAAATGTTTAAATAATATTTAAATTAAAATATTTGAATAAAACAGATGAAGTAAACAAAATTTTCTTAGAAGTATTTAGGTCAAATTGCATGGGAGAAATGTGCAGATACAGCTTTACACATATTATTACATATTGAATCATACTCTACCCGCATTTATTGGATTGAATTTTTAACGTTTATACCAAAACATAAACGAATTATGTGCAAATTTATAAAAATGAAGGATTACATTAAAAAAATACAAATTTAGGAATTAGGAATTTTTTTAAATTTATTATTTCATCCCCAAACAGCGATACAGTTATATTTAATATTAATTAACGACTTAACACTCAACCGATCAATCACTATGCAACACAAGTATTACTTAATTAATCAACAATTAAAAATAAAAGTATTTTCGTAATTTTATTTAAAATTAAAAAATAATATAATGAGGATAAAACAATAGCTGATGGCTGCAATCCTTCATCAGTACCAATATTCAAGCAATTTATAATCCTGACACGGGCAGGTAAATTTAGGTAGTTTGTCTTCTGTATTCAAAGCGTTCAACATATGAAAAAGTTATAAGCGCCATACATCTTGTAAAACCTGGAGCAGCAATACTGAAATTGTATGGAAGAAATGTGCAGTTATAGCTTTATACACATTCTTACATATAGAATCATATTTTACTCGCGTTTATTGGATAGAATTATTTCGAAACAATTCTATATGATGATTCAGAATGAAAAAAAGAAGAATCATTTATGCTACATTTTATTTAATTGTATCGCTCTTCCTAGCCTCCAATTCTAGGTTTATAAGATTTTTTTTTATGTTCATAATATAAAACATTATGTCTTTATGTGTGTTTCCTTAATTAATTGTAAAAAAAAAAAATCCTGCAAACAATTATTTCCCGTAAGACTTGAGAACAAAAAGAGAAGCAGAAAAGATTTTATTTTAAATTTTTTTTTTTTTTTTTTTTTTTTTAAGAGAGAGTTTGGGAGGGCATAATTCCTATAACGTCAAATATGACGATCACCCAAAATATAACTAAACTTATACAAGCAGAGAAAATCATTCTGATCACACAAAAATATTCACAGACGGGTCAAAAATAAATGATCAAGTTGGTTTGTCTATTGTTACTAAGTATACTTAAATTCAAACTGCCTAACCTAAGTAGCATATATACTGCGGAACTTGTAGCAATATCAAATGCACTTGAATTCATTAGGTCACGTGATGAGTCAAAGTTCATTATATGCACCGATTCCCTATCCGCCCTTAAGAGCCTTCATAATATTTGCATTGATAACCCACTAATTAATAAGATCAGAAAATATGTGGGAGATTTAAAAATACTGAAAAAAGAACTTTTGTTCATGTGGATTCCATCCCATGTAGGCATTGATGGTAATGAAGAAGCGGATCGAGCTGCGAAAGAAGCTGCATCCAAATCCACCCAACTTACATCAAGGAAGACGTAAACAATTAACTTAAGGTAAAAATATATCAGACTTGGGAACAGATGTGGTCGGAACTTGAAAACACCAATAAATTAAGAAATATCAAGCAATCGCCTGATCCATGGTATACATCATTGCGAAGTAATCGTCACGAGGAAACTGCTTTGGCGAGACTTCGCATCGGACATAGCAGACTCACACATCTCCATCTCATCCTCAGGCAGCCCGTACCAATGTGTGACTTGTGTAGAGTGCCTCTCTCAATAAATACATAATGAGAACTGCCCCAAATTCCATGTACAAATGGATAAACTTAACCTAGCTAGATCGTTGAGTGAGAGCTTGAAGGACTCTAGTGAAACAGTTAGTTCACTGATTAGGTTCGTCAAAGAATGTTCTCTGCTCCCGGAACTTAAAGATAAAAAATAAAGAAAGAAAAAAAATAATAGTAATAATAAAAAAAATATATATATAAAAAAATAAAGAAAGAAAGAAAAAAAATTGGAATAAATTCACTAATTCAGAATGTGTCAACAAAATAATAATAATAGAAAAAAAATAAACAATAAAAAAAAAAATTAAAAAATAGAAGGAAAAATAAATAAATAAAAAGAAGAAAAAAGAGTAAAACAAATCTGTTACTACAAATTTATTCGGTGCTAATAACCAAGAGGTTGAGCACCTACTCCATACCCTAACCCTAACCCTACAAGCAGAGTGGAAAAGCCAAGATTCGTTCTGTGGAGAAAATATAAAAATACATTTCAATTAATCAAACCTTTAACACGACATTGGTGGTCATATGTGGTACGTAAAATGGTGATCTCGAGTCTGTGCGATGTCACCGATACCTACCATAATTAAACTTGATAAGGCTAAAAATATTAATGAATAGGTTTATAAGATTTATGTACGGCTTCTCCAGACATTCACACCTCTCTTACTGGTATTCTGGTCAAAGGTGGCTCTATCTTGAATCCCGAAGAAAATACCTACTTGGCATCTTTTTATTACAACACTTGTGAGCCAGGAAACATTCCTATATCTTACATTAATTTTTACACCAATATAGCGCATATAATCAAAATCATTAGAGTCGTTTTTGAGAAAATCATGATAAGGTGCAAAATGCATGGTAATATTAAGTGGCTCTTCTGGTGAGCAGATTCAGGAGAAAAAGTCGCTGTAACATCTTGGGCGTATAGTTGTCTTAAATATGAAATTTCAGTTTCGTACGTCTTTGCACTAGTCTTACGACACACGGACACACACATGTGTTCTACAATATATTTCATATATAGGTAAGTGAAAGTAATAAACGAGTTGGAGGGTTACTAATGTAGGCACCCTAAATAAAGCAACAAATTAAGAACATTTAGCCGTTAATTCTCCGAATCGGCGACATTTCTCTCTTAGTAATTTCTGAGGAAGCAAGGAGATACTCGTTCCATGGAACGCGGGCTACCACCACAAGGCAATCCCGAGGAACATGGAAGGAATTTTGAATATTCCCTAGAAGGTAAAGGACAAGCTTGAGCATGAGTGATCTGCCGGAATACCACGAGTTCACTATGCCTTTGTACATTTCGGCATATTTCAGCAACTAGGGTAAGGCATACACGAAGGAGTTTAGGGCTGTCATAACCGGTGGGGGAAAATATTTATGAAGAATCTTTATCCGGTGAAATACCAGAAACATAACTTTTATTTTACTTTATCTGAATTTAACAAGTTGCTAACAAGCGAAAGCAAGTTAAATATATAATATGCGACCAAATAATTTATTATAAAATACATTGACTCAGGTATTGAACATATAGGATTTGATTTTAAATCTTGAAGTAATTTGAAAATACAAAAATAATAATTAAAAAAAAGACACACAATATTCGAGTACTGAACAAAACAAAAAAAAAAAAAATACAATTTCATCCCTGGAACGTATGAAATAAAATGATTAATGAAAACTCTTCTTTTTCCTAAAAGACAAATAAATTGAAATGGTTTTAAACAATCAAAATATTTATAATACTCCCATCTTGTTAAAAGGTTAATATAAAACTTTGCATAAGGGTTACTTTTTCCTAAAACTCTCTACATATTTTTCTGAATTCCCAGAAAAAAAAAAAAAAAAAAAAAAAAAAAAAAAAAAAACTGAGTTATGATGGGCAACTAATAATAATAATAATAATAGCTTTATTAAGCTTCATGTAATTGACGACAAGCCTCTCCCATAGCAGGAAATTCATATTAGTTGGCTATAGTAAGAAATAATAGAATTTAAGTATTTTAAACAAATGTAGAAACGAAAATAAATTATTAAACGATTATTTCCATTTGATTTTTTATAGAATGATGTGTTTTATTAAAGATATGTTATTAATATTATCTACGAAATTTAGTAATCTTTTTACGGTCTTTTCATCACTCCATGTGCTTGGACCGTCCAGCGATGACAGCGCCATCCAGTGGATAAGCGTGAAACAATTAAATTAAAAAAATATTTTTACAGTTTTCTCCTTTAGTTGGATATCGAATCCGTTCAAGTTATATAATTACCTGTTTGGTATCAATGGTACTAAGATAAGATGGTTATTTTTATAGAATATACAAAAAAAAAAAAAGGTACTAAGAGGAAGAAAAATTATATTCTGCATTTACATCGATAAAGAAGTTCATCGTTAGAACCGTTTTGAGAAAATCGTAGAAAGGTGATAAATGCATCGTACGACTTTCCGCAGCCGATTTTATGAAACGTTTCTTAAGATTTTGTTTTACATAAAATTTCAGTCCGTACGACTTTTCGTTTTTGCGCTAGTTACCACACACACGGACCACAGACCATTTTGCGGGGCTTGGTTATTTGGACTCAAGGAAATCGGAATCAAATCAAAGCCCAAAGATATACAATTTTTATTCAAACCATAGTGTGATAATACTCCTTGTTCAGTAAGACTGAATAAGGATCGTAAAATTTAAGAAATAATTGTATAAAAACATTCGAAAATAAAAACGAACATAGTGGTTCATAGGAGTAGACATATACAGTACCATAGTAAGAATTGTTTTTTAAAAAAAACATTCAAGTTTACTGAACAATTTGATTTACAAATAGTATTTATTAAGAAATTGTGTGAGGAAAGTCCATGAACATCAAATAAACATATTATAAACATGAAATAATTAACAACAGAAAATAACGATGATCTTAAACTAAAACTCACGTTTTATGCCAAGGATTTATTATTATAGTTTATACCGAGATATTCTTCAAAGATTCTTTGCAGGGTAGAAGAGCTATATAAACTCGAAAGTATAAATTCCATAATCAGTTATAATTTCGCAACAGCAAAAGAACCAATGGAGTAACGGCCTACCCTTCTCAGGCCCCATCTAACTGTTATCAGTTGTTCCGCTAAAACATTATCAACGCCATTGTCCCTGTTTAACGAGAACATATTTATCTTATTCGCCAAACTTGCGTCTTTCATTAATATTATCTAAGCAGAATAGAAACATATAATATACTCCAACGGAGTAATACATTAATTGATAATATAATATACACATCAGGCACAAGACAAATTGCAATACATAAACATGGGACACATTTTAAGTTATCGACCAATAAAGCAGAGGGTAAAAACCCAGGATTCCGCTACGTAGAAACTTATTTACTTTAGAATAGTCAAATATAAATATCTAAAGTTTTTCTATGGGTCGAGGAGAGCGCCAGTTAAGACCCAAATTATACATGATATTTTTTTCATACGTAAAAAATCCAATATAAATAGCTTTTAACATTATTCTTTAACAACAGCATCATTTATTATTTTTTTTTTTTTTCAAAATTTCGACTTTGATTTTTATTGATTACATTTTTAGATATGTTTATCCATCTTTATGATTAGTTAGGTATGTATAATTATAAAATTAAAGTTCTTCAATGGCAAATATGTTTACACTTATAATAATTTAAAAGAATTAAACCATATAAAAAAGTTCTTTTATCCCATTTGCTGGTTGTCACAATAATGCTGACGGGTGCGAATTAATAAATGAATTAAAAAACAAAAAAATTAAACCATATAAAAAAAAGTTCTTTTATTTAATTTATAAATTCAGAAAAAAAAAAAATAAAAAAAGACGCATCAGATCAGAGCAATGGGATCCACTGTGATCTGTGATTCGAAGTGTGAAATAGATCGACATTAAGAAGTATGCTGTCGGTTGTAGGAAAATTAGAAATGAAACTACATCAAGATCGAAAAAAAAAAATGGACTAATGGCCAGATCACATATAGTGGAAGCTGAAAAGGAGAGATATATTAAAAAATAAAATAAGAAAAATCAGCAATCATTGAAATCCGTATATTTTAGAGCCCTCGGCCATGTAAGGAGGTGATTAGACTTAAAGCATGCACAGCCAACAGTTGTTTTTACATCAATTTTAGGATACCCACTTTATAGAGGCTGGGTGAGCACCACGATGGTCTCTGTACCCAGGGTCGTCCACGGCTGAAATAACAGAATAAATAATTCTGCCTCAGCACGGGGTTTCGAACATAGAACCAGAAGAAATTTAGACTACTGCTCTATCCACAAGAACACGCCGCCCCAACGAAATATTTAACATACTATTATACTTATTTCAGAGAAGAAATACCATTTTTTCCTAGTGTATAAAACCTCTAAAAACATTTGGTTAAAAAAAAAAAAAATATTGAGAAAAATTAGATTAAGTAAAACTGAAGAACAATTAGAAGAGATGCATACTTTATTATTTATTATTTTGATTATTTTTTTTCAACTGTTTTTAATTTCAATATTATATCAACTTACAGATAAGTATTTATTTTATCTACAGCTTATAGTACTCTCTTTAAATCACTATATATTACATGTTTTTTACACACTTTTAGTATTCCTTATGGGCATCTCCTTCCGGAGTCTTAGACCTCCAACCTAAGTAGACTACTAAAAACGGAGCGACACGTTGGCATGAATAGATAGATAAATTATTGTATTTTATTTCCTAACTGTCACCTAGACTTTCATCCGAATTATTAAAAAGCCTTAATACCTTAATACGTAACACTAAAAGTCATTATACACCAAATAAAATAAAAAAACTTTCCATAGCCATCAGCTCATCTTTTTTAAGTTATACTGATCTTAAAAAAACATATAAATATTATGAAGTCGACTACCCATTACCTTTTTGTTTCACCCCAAAACAGTGTAAAAAGTTATTATAAGCCTCTTCAGCCGTTCATAATGAAACGCAAGTCATGCAAATGCATTCAGTAGCAGGTAAACATGGGCTATTCTATGTACTCCGCTTTGCTAAACGCAGTTTGAGCATTCACACAAGACGAATATTGCGCAGGAGGCAGTAAACAGAGGAGGTGTGAACGAACCTGGGAGGCGCCAAAGGGGAGTCAACGGCCTCATACACAAGTTAAAAGCCGTGTACACTAATTACCCTCCTCAACACTTATCATAGTGTCCTAGTCTCTAAGGCGGCAGCAACAGCAATTCTTGCCTTGTCAACAACAACCGTAACATCTTCAACAACAACCGCCACAGTAGAGCATCATGAAGTCATTAAGCCATTCACGAGACCTTGGCGAGACAAATTTAGGATACGTAGATCTGACCGATTAAAGTTTTTTTTTCCGTTGTATTACTTTACTACCAATGATTTATGATTTGAAATAATAAATTTTATTACATATGTATTTATTTGAGTGAGTAAATTTATTTATAGTTTTTTTTTTTTTTTAAATAAAAAAATATCTATATTTTTCACTTAACAATTCTTTTATTTCTTTTTTCTCTCCCACGATTCAGCGATTTAACATTTTCAAGGATCCTACTTTAATCTGTCCTGTCTATAGCAAACAATATATATATATATATATATATATATATATATATATATATATATATATATATATATATATATTATATATATATATATCCACATTATATAAATATATACAGCCTGAAGTATATGCTTTTTATGTATGCAATAGACAGGACAGATTAAAGTAGGATCCTTGAAAATGGCAAATTGCTGAAACGCTGGAGAAAAAAAGAAATAAAAGGATTGCTAAGCGAAAAATATGGATAATTTTGTATTAAAAAAGAACCTATAATAAATTTTCCTCCAGAAACTTGCGAATTTTGTTATTGCCCAATAGACAATAAGATAGTAACCGATAATTGTCGAAGACGATATATAATGGTATATTTTTTAAAAATTATAAATATCTATCAAATAATAAATTTTTTTTTTAAATTTGTTTTATTAAGAGATAATACAAACTGCCACCTTCTGGGGCAATGAGTATTAGAGATAGAATAAATCATTCATACCATATGTACATTGTAAATAAAATTAAAGAAAAAAAATATATATACACAAAATTAAATAAATACTATAAAAAAAATAAATAAAAAAAAATAATAACAATCTTGTTCGCATTCATACCTATTTACAATATTTACAAGCTGCCCCTGGGATCACTGGATCAAACCTCGAGATCCACTAGTGGATGTCGAGGCACAATGCCAGAAGATCCCAGCGCCTCTCATTCAGCTGCGTCACTGGTCTTGAGTGCCAGTGGAGGCTGAGCGAGGGCGCTAGAGCCACATACACTCAGGGCATGAGTGGAGAAGCCAGCCATTGCCAGCACTCCAATGGCATATTTACAAGAGATCTCTGGTCCACTGCCGCTTCAACCTACGAGGAGGATTATAGGGATGTTTGGAACTGGATAGGGAGTGTGCCAAGGGATTAGGAAGGTGAGTAAGCTTCTGATGGAAGATTGAGAATTTGGATGGGATTAGATCAAGGACAAATGGGATATTCAGGTCATGGTGTAAGGTTTTGTTGGTGACATAATATGGGGCATCGACTATTGATCTAAGGACTTTAGACTGGAAGGATTGGATACGTTTGATATTCGAAAATTTTGCTGTTCCCCACAGTTCAAGTCCGTAGGTCCAAATGGGTTTAAGAATAGTCTTGTAAATGAGTAGTTTGTTGTCCGTTGAGAGGTGTGATTTCCTATTTAGAAGTCTATATAGCTGGCCATATCGTCGATTGAGTTCTAAATAATAAATAGAACTTTCACTCAAGAAAATAATTCAACATTAGATATAAAAAAAATTATTCACACCACATATGTATATATACCATATATAGTAAAAAATTAGAAGGGGTCATATGTGGTGTAGCAACTAATAATCCATAACCGGGTTCGAACCCGGCAGAAAGCCCTAGGATGTTTCAAGGGCAGCGAAATTCTCGGTTATGCCATCCTTCGGCGGATAGGTAAAATGTTGGTCCCGATCCGGTGCGATGTCAGGTAATCGTTAAAGATAGGCGGATTTAGCCCAAGAAGTGTGATATAAAAGTATAAATAATTATAATGCCGCAGCTGAAATCAAAACCTTGTTCCAAAATCTCAATGCAAGAGCAACCCTCCTCTTCAAGATAGTGAAAATGCAAGTTAAATTAAATCATTATGAACACATTCCTGTTTATCACCTACAAACAACATTTACATTATGCCAAGAATATTTCTGAGCTTTCCTCTCAAATATGGAAGGCAAATCAGGGCAAGAATAAATATAAGCAAGCCTAAAGACGATTTTCCTCATCAATTTGCATTTGTATAAGAAAAACAAGAATTAATTATGAAGGAGGTCAAGGAAGTGGTATGTAGTGAAATCTAACAAGCGTGAAGGATGTGTGGCTTTTGTATAATTGAAATATAAATGTTCAAAAAATCATTTCCCTTTAACATTAACTTAAAATGTCTTTATTATCCATATTTTATTACATTCATGTTCTGTAATCCCCCCAAAAAAAATTACCTCTCCCCCCCTCAAAATTTGATGGCTTATGTTTCAAGATGCCTGGAATCCAAATAACGAATACACAAAAATCCGTATGTCCGTTATCCGCCGTACGCTGTCCGCGACATTTCTCCGAAACTACCGGACCAATTTTTTTTTAAATTCGCCACAAAATACTATTTCATGCAACGATGATCCTAACATACAGACGTTGATATCAGCTGATTATTTTTAAAATGCCGGTCGATCAAAAGTTATTTAATTCAATTGCTCAGTTATTTTTTTAGAAAAAATTACTAGTGTTTTTTAACCAAAAAACCGGGAAAAATTATATAATAGAGACAAAAAAAAAAATGAAATTTTATACATAATTACGCTCATAACTCAGTTACTTTTGAAGATGGAGAATAGATGGACAATTTCATGTTTTATGTCTTGTGATGGGGCTCACTAGTTGTTTGAGTCGGATTTATTATTAGTTTCAACAAGTACAAATACGATAGCTGTATTGTATATTGTATTACCGAGTAGGTAGCAGATAAGTATAAACTCACATTAATGTTCAATGGTTTATTTCACACAAATTCATAGATTGATATCTGTGAACATAGTTTATATTTATACCTTCTAGACATTTATATCTAGTTACAAACATCCGTGATAGAGCTCTTGGTCAGGGCTGACTTAAATCAAATAATAATCCAAACCCTAAGTCCCTACATCTTAAATGTATTGGGTTGATTCACATGAAATGTCTGTTTTTATAGTTTCTGAAATACATAAAGGATTTTGCAGGTCTCTGTTGTTTTCTTCCGAATGTTTACATATTCAAAGTAAACAGTTACTAATCCTCTACCTATGTATTATAAACATTAGCTTCCCAATCAATCACCTACTTTTTAGTATACCTCCAAATATGAACATGGAAACACGCGATTTTCGAGTAATATTTTTGTACGAATTTAATCTCGGCCATTAAGCAGCTGAGGTCGCTAGAAATATTTGCAAGGCGTTTGGGGGAGGGAATGTTAATGAATGGACCATTTGCCGTTGGTTTGCAAAGTTTTCAGCTGGGGATACCGACTTAAAAAACTTGCTCTGAGGAAGACCTCCGTCCGTAATAGACAACGATGTCCTCAAACATACAGTAGAAGGAAACTCCTACCAAACAGTTCAAGGACTCTCAGCACAACTAAATGCAAGTGCATCTACCGTTTCCAGACATTTAAAGTGTACATGGAAAGTAAAAAAGCTCGATACATGGGTACCTCATGATCTCTCTGAGCGGCAGCAAGCCCCCATGTTTCAAAATATACCGTGCAAAAATTGAAAGAACTGGGCTACGAAGTTCTTCCGCACCCACCATATTCTCCCGACTTGTCTCCAAAAGATTACCACCTGTTCAGGAATATAGACTACTTCGTCAAAGGAAAACTTTTTGAAAATGATGATCAAGTGAAAAATTTCGTTTTCAGATTTTGTTTCACTTCAAAGCTCAGAGTTTTTCAGTTCGGGGATAAAAAAGTTGGTGTCACGATGGGAAAAATGTGTATAAAAAGAAGGTAAATACTTCGAATAAAATTATCTTGTTTTCATATCGTATTTTTAATAAAGATCCTTTACCTTGAAAACGGACATTTCATGTGACACAACCCAATATTTCAGTTAAACTAATATGAATAAATACTAAAGGTTTACGATATAAAGATAATGGTTTTGGTACATATTTTAAAAATAAAATTAATATTTATATTAATTAATATATAATTGATGACAGGACTGGAGGATAGCCGCTTGCACTAGGTTCAAGCGCAGTATGCAGACATTGGACGGGTTCCATTACAAACTGCATCTGAGCCAACAGCCTTGAAGGATCTTGGCGAAGGTCGACCACTCTGCTTCCTCATCGATGACCTGCTAGTGCGCTTAGTCAAGGGAAAAAACAGGTATTACGGCAGGTGAAGTCATTACCAATGTTTATTATGCGCAAGCTTCATAAGCCTACGGCATAGGAAATAATGGGGTATATTATCATTTTTTTTTTATTCTATTAACCATCATAAATTGAGGGAGAAAAAAAATTAGATTTACGATTTTTTTTTAAAATATAAATGGGTCAATCGTCCAATTTTGATTATTTTTGGCGCATGACTTTGGTGATTTTTTGGCCAGTGTTTTTCTACCATTCGTTCATATAAAACTATAAATAAAAAAAAAAATCGGGCCAATACTCTTAAGTAAAGGATATAGCTTATACGATCAAATTTTAAAAAACAAGTAGTGCAATGATAAGCTAATATAAGGACAAATAATTAAGCGTGAAAATAATTTCTAACCTCCCTTGTCATAGCGCGCCAAAGGTTTCAGTTGATGTAATTTTTCGTGATTTGTTTAAATCTTTTCTTTGGCTACTAAGGACCAACATTATAAGTGTTTGTAAGGACTAAAATTAAATAAAATACTCTCATCATTCATTCAACTTATTGTTTGGTTCTTAAATATGCAAAATTACCGGAGTTAATACATTTTAAATAAAACGTTATTTTAACAGTTAAAATTTTATAACTCCGAACCAGTTAGTCTCAAAGACCAGATTAATATCACTTAAACACATCGTATAGATAGGTAACTTGTAATAGTTTCATAAATTTTACTAAGTCCCTTTTGAGATATTTCCGTGAACATGGAAAATATTTTTTCCAATTGAACTTCAATACAGAAATACTATGTTCTCAAGATCGAAATTTTTACAGCAAGTAAGACTATGACTAAGCTATAAAAGAAAAAATAATTAAGAGCGATTTTTTTTCCTTTATATAAATTTATCTTGTTAATAATCTCGTTTTTTATTCATTTTCGAGAATTTTTTAAACAATTTTCTTCACAATTGAGGAATTGAATTGTGGGAACAAAAAATAAAAAGCAGTCCTTATCTTACTGTCAGTTTTTGTTTTGATATGACATCTAAAAAATTACAGAAATTAGAAAGATTTCTCCAATCACATGTTTCGCCCGTAATGCTGACTTAATAACGGCTGCGACACTAAAATTATTGGCCAATTTTTTTAATTTATTAATGGCTTTATATTAAAGAAAGGATAGAGAATAACTGATTAAAAAATCACGAAAATAAAAAATGTCGAGCGGCTAAGTCTGGAATCGAATGGATTGACCCATATATTTCTTTTTTCCAGATCGGCTGAGAAAGCCATACATGTTAGTTTCTTCTTTGTAAACAAGCATAAAATATTTTATGTATAGGTAAGTAAGTGAAGGTAAAAATGGTATATCGTAAGCCACTTTTCTAGATATGAAAGTCTTCAAACCCTGAAGTGTACATAGGATTATGGTTAGAAGGTAGGTCGTTTATCGTTTACAAGGTAAAGTTGTTTACACGTAAACTGAAAGAGAAACAAAATTGTGGCATTTCGCCACCTACATAAACGAATGACACACCAGGATCCAAAAAACTCAAATTGCTTATTTTGCATTTGAGCACATTTAATTGAAAAGTAAAGAATAAATAGGACGTAAATATAGTGAGCTAAAATTAAAAAAATAAAATTATTAAAAATCTCCAGATGTACAATTGTACATACAGTGACATTGTATTACTAATGATGATGAATTATCGTGTAATCACTCGCATTGAATAAAATTAGTCAACTCACTGAACTATCCAGCTCATTTATTTATTATACCCACTAATCATCACTATTATTAAAAAATGCGTCAAATTGGTTAACATATTGTTGTAAAATAACAACATGGTTAGAATTTCGTAAAAGCAGGAAGGCGGATGAAGGAAAGAGGCGATAACAAGAGGGAAAAGAAGGTTTAAAAGTTTGTTAAACTGGAAATGGGACCCGACTTTTAATGCAGCCGAGAAAGGCGCTAATAAATTGCCGACTGAACACCACCAATTTATCATCATTATTTATTCGTTCAGGCTCCGTTTCAATTTTGAGAATATATTTTCTCAAATGGATACCGTTGTCGTTACTCATTTTACACTTTTTGGGGGATGTAATAGGAAGAGATTCTGACGGCGTCTAAAAAAAGCAGTCGCATTATCCATCACAATAACTCAATATTCAGATAGCTATTTTATTATCTTTTTGGAATAGCAAACAAGGGAATTCTTATTATACCTACCCTCCTCCTCCACGCCTCTGCCGTCTCACTATTAAGTAAGTTTCCATCTTTATATATATTTGATGTGAAAATATTTATTTTCTCTAATAATAATACCACTATATCAATGTAAACTCAACGGCTTCAATTTAAAGTTGTTTCATTCTGATTGAAATACTGACAGGCTTTAAATACCGATATTTAAACGGCCTCTCTAAAGTACCTTAATTTTAAATCAATAAATAGCATATATCTGAGCATGATGAAATATAAGTGAACGAATTCGATATCTAATAAAGTAAGTATTTTTATCATTTTATTGTATTATTAGATGTATATAAATACCGTAAAGCTAAGAGTTAAAAAAAAAAAAATATTACTACACGAATTATAAAGTCGTGTGTGTGAAAACCGATAACAACTGACTGTTATAAACAATAATATACAATGAATAAAACACATGTTCAATCGAAATTACGTAAATCAATCTTATCTTAATTTTTTAAATATTTAAGATTTAAAAAAAAAAAAAAAAAAAAAAAAACTGTACACTACACATGAAGAGTCTAGCTCAGTACATAAGATTCTACTGTTCTAGCAACGCAGGCAATGAGTATTAGCTAATCGCCTCAGCGCCATTTTCTCAATTAATTTGTGCCCTTAAAGGGCTGCCCGAGTCTATACCCTAAGGGTCGCCCACTGAATTACAGATAAATATATCTGCCACACCGGATTCGACCCAGACCAGCGCAACTACGTCTATCACTAGACACGCGCTCCTATTATATATTTAGTATTTAAAACTCTTAATAATTTAACCACGAGTATGAAAGTATTGTGTGCGCACTAGATTTTTTATCATGTTACACTATTACTATTTAACACTAACAATTGAATAAAATTAGTCATTTTCTGAAAGATTAATAAATTAAATCATGTACTTTCTCTAATATAGTCATCAATTATCCAAGTAAATTATTTAATAAATTATTATAAAGGAGATATAAATGGAACAAAAAAACTAAAAAAAAAAAAAAAATAAATATTATATCGAGCAATGAAGATCAGCATTTTAATTTAATTATTCTCATGTTAAACAAATTGAGTAAAATGAACACAAAGTTATCATATTTTTTTAAATTATTCCTCTTAAGTTAATAGTATATCTAAATAAGTATTAGTTTAATATATTTTCAGACTCCAAGTTTTACTTTTTTTTATAAAATACATGATTATTCGCTCGTATTTGTTTTTTTTTTAAATACATTATCCTCGAACCAACAAAATCTTCAAAGAAGCATATGAAACGTAAAAACGATAAAGGCAAAAATTTAAAAACATTGAAAATTTTAATAAGTTATAACTGTAAGCTTCATGACCCCACGTGAAGAACTAAATTGTACTGAGTACTATACTAATACTAACAATGTGTTAATTACAAACGTAACAGTATTTAAAGTTCTATTTTTTTTCTTTTTAGACATTAAGAAAAGAATATTTTTCTCTCAACTAATTATGTGGATCCGAATCAGAACCAAATGTAATTAAAACATTATACAATAATAAAAATGTCATAAAATACCAGTACCGAGAATAATAATATAAACAAATAATAATAAAATATTAAACGACTAAAGTGCGTATTCTGACTTTAGGCTAAGAATATGAGGTCCCTGAACCATTGCGTGTCGGCTACTAATTTCAGATCGAGTAACGCAATAATTACATATGTTGAATAACATAATTATTAATATTAGGGGCACTCACCATCTATGCTAAATCATGATATCTGTGTTATTCGTGCATTTTCTTTAATTACTGGCTCCAGAAGACCACTCAATATCATTCTTAGAATAACAAACCCCATTGCTAGCAATACGCAGTGCTATTTTGTTAACAGTTCACCAAATCGTATGCGGTTTTTTAGTTATTTTTATTATCAAAACTTATTTAGATATAATAATCTCTTCCAAAAGACAACAAAAAGATTTCATATACATAATTTGGCTAAAATAAAATATAGTTTTATATTTTACATACAGCGCCACCCTATCTATTTAGCAAAGTACGGTGGGAACACAGAGTCGCCCACTATTCTAAATTTCGGATCATCAGAAAATAAAATTGTGTATATACCAACTGAACTAGGTATTAGAGTAGTAACAAGAAAAAAGTTTAAAAGGAATAAATGATAAAACCCTCGGTCTACTACGGAAACATGGTCTGCCAAGTTTAAGCTGAGATAAACTAGTAATTTAAATGACAAGAATCGGCTTACTAATACCGATTTCTAAAAAACTTGAAAAACGCAGAAAATTAATTTATATCATCATCATTAGGACTATATGGATAGAGCTATTGAGATCCACTCGACTATTAAAATCCAGCAACCAATCCTTCCAATCCAAAATCCTTCAAAAAATCCAAAATATACCTTACTAGGTCACCAATTAAATAATCCATAAACAACGAAATACCACATTAGTATCAGACAACCAGTAACAAATATACTTCCCATAATTTTAAACTACCAGTCCAATCAAATCCTCTTGTTCGTAACCTCTCATCTCTATTCATTTTATATAATACGCCGAGGTGTCTTAAAAGACGAAGGTCACGAGACCTGCTAATTTAAACAAAACTTTTTTTTCAGTCTGTAGTAGGGATCACCTGTAGCATGGTGGCTAGCATAGCAGCCTTCTATGCCAAAGGCTACAGGTTCAAACCCACAGGTGGTTCTAGGATTTTTTTTAATCGGAGTAAAAAATCCTTAGTTTATGCTGTCCTTCAGAACGTAAAAAAGTGGTCCCAAGCCTTTGCTATGCCTGGTGCTCGTTAAAGATCCCTATCCTAATTAAACCAGGATAGGAAAAAATTAGGACTTCCACTGTAGCATCGTCTGATTAGCCACAGTAGCATAAAGCGAGGTAAATAAACAGTCAGTAGTGTAAATTATTCTAACGATGACAGTTTCAATGACGAACGGAATGTCTAGGGCAGTATGTAGTTTCTAAATACATTATAAAGGGCATTTACAATTTTCTTAAGGAATATCGTTTGAAATGATAGGATAATTTTGGTATTTGACTTTTCTGGCTGTTCCCCATAACTCTAGCCCAAATCGGTTTTTAATGATATTTAGTAAATAGTTAATTTACTCGTCATTGATAAGTTCTAAGTTTGACAGGTAATTTCGAAAGAAGTCCACCATATTGTAGATTCAGTTATTTTATTTTTCTCTTGAGGACAAACAAAACATTAGTGCTATCTATATATAAGTAGTTTCTCCAACAGACTATTTTGATCATGTAATTTCCACAATTTTAAACACAGCACTCAAGTTTCATTACGGTAATATTTAATGAGTATAATTTTTACAGGCTTTTAATTAAAATTATGAAAATAATTATCCGCCAGAGAAGAAGATACATATGGTAGAACAAGATAGGGAGGACATAGATAAATCAGAAGACTCCCTCGTTAGTAAGCGAACACCGAATCGTTATATCGCAACTAGGTCCCAGGGCACCTGTTGCTATGGATTCGGCTGATCCGACCTTTTTCCTTCATTGCCACTATTACACGATCGAGGGAGTCTGGATATAACAAGATCAAGCATACGTCATATCTTGCCCACCATTGAAAGAAATACATCTTCACGACGATGGGCAAGGGAATAGTAGGACATCATTATACCAAAAGTATTCAAACTTTCCGAAATATGTTTACAATGAACGAGACATGACTACTTTGAAAATAATTGTGTTGTAAGGCGACCCCAAACCACGAATACAAGTTAGATTATGATAATCCATAATCCACAGAACACTCAAAAACAAACTTGCCGCATGTACTTATTTAAGAGGCTGCTAAAAAAACACACATTCGGCAAATGTCAACGTATCAATACTGACAATAAAATCACCACTTTTTGTATCTGGGTGGCTAGCGTAACAGCCTCTCATACTAAAGGTCACGGGTTCAAACCCGCAGGTGGTCCTAGGATTTTTTAATGGGAGTAAAAAATCCTTAGTTACGCCGTCCTTCGGAGGGGACGTTAAAAGGTGGTCCCGAGCCTGTGCGATGTCAGGTACTCGTTAAAGATCCCTATCCTAATAAAACCTGAATAGGCAAAATTTAGGACCAGCGACGCAGGAGTATGGAGACCCTACTGGGGCACACCCAGCCTCTATATAGTGGGTACCCAAAATTGGAGAAAACCTTGGCGGACGAGCGTGAGCAAGGTCTTTGGATGTGAACAGTACGAATCTCCACTCTATGTCTGAACTCGAGACCCTTCATGGGCTCTTGAGGTGCAGGTTAATATGCAATTATAAAAGTCG
This sequence comes from Piezodorus guildinii, assembly GCA_023052935.1. Lineage (NCBI taxonomy): Eukaryota > Metazoa > Arthropoda > Insecta > Hemiptera > Pentatomidae > Piezodorus > Piezodorus guildinii. Next base: position 38,857,231 of record CM041297.1, on the reverse strand, counting down.
CACAAGTTAATAGAAAGTTTTTCTTAGCCCATACAGTTATGAAAAACACTTTTAAAGTTGAAATGAGGGAGGTTATGATAGATTCAGTGTTGCCACCGCACAGTTATATTCTTTTATACAGTACTCAAGATTTTAGAAAACATATTACGTACCAAGTCGTTTGTCAGTTGTTAAAATAAATGAAAATTTGTTAGGACTCCATAAACTAACATTGTTCTTAATTATTTCTACTTTTAGATCATTTCATAAAAATAGGTGTTTCATAATATAAATGAAACTCCTAAGAAAAATAATTTTTTTTTTTTTTTTTAAACATAATTTATTGAAATTTACAACTGTACTCAAAAAAAATACATCAAGTAAATATGATATTAGAAAAATGACATGGAAGAGACTTGTAGAAGAACTACCCAATGGTAGCACTCCTGAAAAATAAATTAAAATTTAAAAATGCATTTAGAATATTTAATTATAAATTTTAGTAATAAATAACTAAGATAGTAATAAATCGAACAAAGTAGAGCCAGTAAAAATAAGAATCAGAACCAATTTTGATTTTGTTGACCAATATATGAAAAGTTTTTAATTTCTGATGATTAAATATGATATTGAATAGACGATATAAAATCAAACATAATATTTTCTTGCTAAGTGTACTTTTCGTTAAGATGAAATTATAATCTTAAAGTGATAAACTCTTAATTGGTCAAACCTAAATTTTTTTAAATGTAATATAAATTATACCACATTTAAATTGTACTCGTGCGAAGCAAGAACGAGGTCGCTAGTCATTATATTAGATAAAAAGATAAATAATATATTAAACGAAGTAGTTAGTGACTGAGAGACGTCATGTCCATCGGAATGTTTAGAACATAGATATTTGATCCTATTAATTTATTTAAATCTACTTCATTATTAATGCATTATATCTAAGACCAAAGACATAATAATAATTAATATTAAAAAACAAAATAATAATTAAAGCTTAAACTTTGAGAGGAAGAAAACAGGTCAGACATGGCTGATCTTTGCATATAAATGCACCATCGACTGGAATTCACATGACCTTGTGACGTCATTTGCAACGTTACAGTTTTTTTGTGAACTTCCGGACGATGCAGTGGAGACATGTATTTTGGCTAATTGGCCTCAATGCACTGAGTCGCAATTTTTTTTTTTAATTGGACACATGTCTTAATAATAAATTTAATAATTTTTTATTTAAATTAGAGATTATTTAAATTTCACGTTCTTGTAATTATTATTTTAATACATTCTCTTATTATTTTATTATCTGAAGATTTAATGAGACCTGAAACGTCATTTATTTTTCTTCAGCTTTACATTTACTGTGTATAAATCGACGTATTACTGAGGTTGCTACATAATCAGTTTTATTTAATAATTAACCAATAGGGTAAGGTAAACAGTTATATACACTAGCATTATCTTGAAAGAACATTTAGTTAATACACAATTCATTTTCTTTTTTTATGATTTATTTTAAAACATAAAAATCGGTTAAACTATTGAAAAAAGGAAAGAAAAAAAAGCACATTTTAAGAGCCTTATCATGTTAAAACTATTTTTCAAGCTATTGTCGTATTTATCACCAAAACAGGAAAAGAAAAGAAAAACTAAAGTTATCTGATGGAATAATTATTTCCTATTATAATCTTCTATTATTTCCTATCTCCATGTCAATTTCAATTCTCTCTTTCACTTTGAACTTTGGTTTTCAAAATAATCTATAATTATTTAGTAATTAGCCCATGGCTGAGTGGCTAGCCCGCTAGTCTTCCACGCCAAAGGTTGTTAGTTCGAATCCCAGTCCCGAAGAAACTTTTTAAAGCATTTAGTTAATGGGGATTCACTCACAGCCTCTCCCCCGGGTATGTAAGACCCGTCAGCCAACTGGTGGCCACTCGTTAAAATAAGTGTAGAGACAGGTAACCCCTATAAATTATCGAGAAACGCGAGTAAATTCTTCAAGCAGATTACAACGCGCGGCCAAGGGCCTACACGGCCTGTCGCGCCATTGAGAAAAAAATTAGTATTTTAATTAAATGTTTTAATATGTGTACAACATATATATTTTTTAAATCAATGTATCTAAAGAACTATAAAAAATAAATAAATAAAATAATAGTAATACTGATGAATGATACCAGGTTTAGAACAAGGAAATTTGAAGCATAGATCGCCTTGGAAATAGGGTGATACCTCAAACATTGGTGAAAATATGTAAAATATATTCATCGAGAAATATTTAAAAATAATGTAAGAGTTTATTGAACGTAATAAAAATTTCTCTCTTGTAAAAAAAAAAATTAAAGTATCGAACAATTAGAATAAATTGAACACAGTTATAGTTATTTCTGTGTAGTCCGAAAAAGAAGATTATATATCACATACAAGGATAAAATAATTTACATGAATTAAAAAGAATAATTTAAATTTCAAATGATTATTTAATTCTCAGATTAATCATTGTAATAATATTAATTTCTCCAAGAAGAGGCCACCGACCTTCAGCCGACCACCTAGACACAATCCAAACCCGCCCACTTTGGAAACCTTTGCTATAAGATCCAAACAACTAAGCACGTGGTAAATTGCGCGTAACGCTGCCTACGGCGATGTGAACTAGGGCAGATTATTTAATTACCCTTATCAGGATTAATTAACAACATCCTTTTGATTGGGATCAACTCCATGGTTCGTTGTACAAGGAATTGTAGTCACAGTTACCTTATCATTCCCCATCAAAATTAGACATTTAAAAAAATTTGGAGACTAAAAATTTTCACTCACCTACCTAAATTTAATACATTTTAATAGTACCAATAAAAAAAAACGGTGCGTGCAACACACGACTTTCACTTAATCCGTTGTTAACATCAATTTCAATAGTTTTTAATAATTTTCAAATACACTAGAGATAAAAATAAATTGTAAAAGAATGCATTACATTGAATTTCAATAGAAACATGTGTTTATTAAATATTCCATTATATTGTTATCTATGATATCCGTTTATTTATTAAACGTCATTTTATTTTGCTGTAACTAATCGGAGAATGCTTTAGAGGTAATTCTAATTTTTAACGAGTAACTGACATCGCACGGGATCGGGCCACCTTTTTACGTTCCCTCCGAAGACGGCATAACTAAGGATTTTTTTACACCCATTAAAAATTCCTAGACCATCTAAGGCTGTTATGCTAGCCAAAAAATTCAGGTGACCCCTCCGACTTTTTTTGAGCTTGATCTAATACATTCTATACCTGGACAACATAACTTGCATATGGATTTCCTGTGGTATTTTGCATACAAGGATAAGGGGGTATTTCATAAAAACGTAAATGAAAACAGAAGAGAAAGAAAAAGAAACAGATAAGTTTTATCAGAATAACACGTTTCATAGGAAAAGTTCAACATTATATATATCGAGAGAAGAGAAGAGAAGAGAGAGAAGAGAGAGAGAGAGAGAGAGAGAGATTTTATTTACCTTTTAACATATTTACAATTTTACATTTTAATGCTCTGAGACAATGGAGTCTCCTTGAGCAATACAAATAAGTATTATATCATATCAGCCGACAGTTTTTACAAAACAGTAATTATAAGTAAATGAATAAAAAAATGTAATGAACATAAAATGAATAACTGTTGAATTTTAAATTAATTAAATAAAAAAATAATCAAATAAAACTTTTCTTTGCAAATAAAAATATATGATTATTCTGAAAAACTTAAAATTTCACAAAAATGAAGCTAAACATATTTACCTATAAAGAAAAATTTTCAAGAATATCTATAAATAAAAAAGTATTTACTTGTTAATAACTCAAATTATACAAACCAGATAGAAAATTTAAGCTCAAAAATTAATAATCAACATAAGAATCAATAAAAACAATAATCATTAATAGAAACAAAGTCAGAAAAATGATGAAAATAAGATAACTATTTGTTGAATCTTCAATTTTTCAAGTATTTCTTTATACCAAATCAAATAAAAATTTTCTTTACAAATAAAATTTCGAGAGAGAAAGAGAGAAAGAGAAAGAGAGAGAGGGAGAGAGAGTGAGAGAGAGAGAGAGAGAGAGAGTTTTTCTAATGTATCTTGGTTTATCATTTCACCGACTGAAAATACTATACTCACTATACATAATATCTTCAAAATTAAAAATTAGACAGAAACTGAATAAATACACATACCTACTTTAGCCAATATAGACTTACGCTTCACAGATTTTTGGTTCAGCAAAAAACGACTCACATACAAAAACTACAATCATTTCAATCCAAAATTTTAAGACTGACAACGACAGCTCCTTGGTACGTAAACAACAGAACCCTACATAAGGACTTACAACAACCAACAGTTGACCAACACATACGAACACACTATACTCGTTTTCACAGTAAACTTAACGGACACGACAATAGACTGATTAACGACATGTCAATACCTGAAATACCAGTCAGAAGAAGGCTAAAGAGAAGCTGGGTGAGGGACCTCCTCTGATAAAATAAAGCCATGGAAGGGATGCTGCTGGGCATTTTCCTTCTTAATGCCTACCATGCCAGATCTCAATTTGTACAGCACATTTGCTGATTGTCAGATACATTCTGACAGGCGTGAATACAGATATAAAGAGAAAAAATTGCTTATTACATCGCAATATATAAAAATTATCCTCTATCATAAGGGTAAATTAAATATTTTATTTTTCATCCGTATAATTATTAAAAAATGATTTTTTTTTTGTTGCATATTTAATCATGTATTCTGCCTGTATGCCACTTATTACTGATTTTCATTAAATACCAAATAATTTATACCTTTCGAGCTATAAAATTATTTTAGATCTTTTTTTTTTAATCTATTTAGCTCGGGATAAAATGTTATAATATGTTTGATGTGTTAAAAAAAAAAAAAAAAAAGTTCTAGACTACTTCCTGGAGAAAATATTAAAATAAAATGCCAAAGGAAATATCATTATTTTCCCGTTGCTAAGCGCTGTATAATAAATAAGCTCAAGCACAAACTGGAAAGGAATAATGCTTCAATACTTTCCTATGGGAATGGGGACAGCGTGGTCAATACTCAGTGCGATCGTGGGTGAAGTACTAAGTAGTTCACACCGCGCTCATACCTTTCCTTCAAGTTCAAGTTCAAATACTACTTAAAAAGTATTAATTTTTTTTTTTTTCTATTGTAATAAAATGAAATAGAATACTCGACAAGTAAACATTTATATTGAGGACGTATAGTCGACTGTAGAAACTATTATAGGTGGAATAATCAGGAGTCAGTCTTTTTCTAAATATTTTAATTTTGCCGACGTTTTGGCTCAAGCCATCATCAGGGCTACAAACATCAGAACAAAAGAGATACATACTAATGTGATAATGACCATTTTTTGAATGAAGTGACAATGATAACATTTAAAATAAAACAGAAAATGAAATCAATATACTTGAATATTATAGATACAAATAATGATAATATGATAAGATGATACAATATGATGATGATAAGCATAAAAACAAAACTTTAGACTTTAATATAGAAGTAAAAAATTAAACGCACCATTACTGAGCCATGTCCAAGCATAAACTGAGGAATAAGGAAAACATAGGTAGTATGGAGAGGGGTTCATGTGAAAGCCCCGGACGGTTTTCCCCTCTAAATATAAATACTGTAGCTTATCTTTGTTTTAAAAAGTTTTACAAAATTATACAATGGAAAAACAAAACAAAATATCTACAATAAGGCTCAACATTTTTAATAGAAAATTACAAACACTAGAATCTGAAAAAGATCCACGAGGTATATAAAAAATAAAAAAAGCCAAACTAGAAGTGTAATAAACGAAAAGAAAAATATACAGTAAATAAAATATAAATTATACAAGCAAATTATAATTTATGATTGACGGGTATTAAATCTTTTTCCATATGGATGAGTATAGCTTCGGAGAAGCTATATACAATATCATCAAATCTATATACAAATATATATAATATATATATATATATATATATATATAAAAATATCATCATCATATTGTTTATCATATTATCATTATTTGTAGCTATAATAGTATGTTGGTATATTTTCTGTTTTATTTTAAATCTTATCATTGTCAAAATTATTTTCAGTATCACATTAATATGTATTTCTTTTGTTCAGATGTTTGTAGCCCTGATGATAGCTCACAAGCTTGAGCCAAAATGTCGGCAAAATTAAAATATTTAGAAAAAGACTGACTCCTGATTATTCTACCTGTAAAGATGTATATAGTCAGAATAATGAATTAATCTATTTCAAAACCAACGATTTATTTAGTAATTAAGAACACTGCAAATGATTACACAGTGGTTTATTATTTTCAAATAACAATATTAGAGTATAACTGTTTATAAAACTGTAGACAGGCAATTGAATAACATGAAAAGATATAAAGAATTAAAAGGAAAATGGCATATAACCACTGCTAATTACAAAACGCTATATCTCTGCTAGTTCTTCGCCAATTTCAATAATTCTTTTTTTCATTTTGTAGGAAATTTAACTCTCTACGAAATAACACTAAAAGCAAAACTTGGTTTTTATTTTTCTTGAAAAATAAGTCCTCAAATTCGGAAGGGGATACATCTTTTTTTTGGTCGATTACAAAGGTATATTATGAAAAATAATAAACTAAAAGCATTTATACTAGACTGCGTTAATATTCCCTATTCTTTTCTTTTCATTCGATTTTCGTTCAAATAAAATTTCTTGATTCCAGAGCACTTTACCTTTTTTCTCTACCTTCTAATATAACTGAGCTATGGGCGATTTCAATTTTTTTCCTTTTTCGGTTATGTTACCTTGTTTATCGCACTTTACTGATTCTAAAACTCTCTACACATTTTTCTCTATCTTCAAAAATAACTGAGCTATGGTCATATATAAATATTTAGAGATAAAATTTCTACTTTTTTCATAATTATTAGCGGATTTTCGGTTGGTAAACACTAATAAAATATTTCTCTATCTTTAAAAATAACTGAGTTATTCAAATAAATCACTTTTAATCAGCCAACATTTCACAAATAACTAGCTGATACCAACGTCTAGGTGTTAGGATCATCGATGCATGCCCTAATATTTTCGCAGCGAATTTAATAAACATTGGTCGAGTGATTTCGGAGAAATGCCACGGCGGACGGAGGACAAACGAATTTTTTTTTATTGGTTATTCGGGTACAACGCATCTTGAAACGAATGACATGTTTTAATCTAGCGTTTTAACATCGGATATTTTTAATAATCCTCATATTTAGCAGTGGTTGTCTCTAGAAAAAAAAACGAAAAATATATATATAACATTATGTGTATAATAAAGAGAAAGAGAGGGGTAGTGAAAGAGAGAGGGAAGAGAGAGCGAGATAGCACTACATCTTGAGTTATAAAAAAAATTTAATTAAGGGAAGATAACTAGTTACTTGATAATTACTGGACGTTATCCACTCCTGCCATGTTAAGCTTTATCAGTATCTATTTATAATTATTTTAATTAGTAAAAGGTTTTAATCACCATAATTATGGCCTCTAGCTTTCGTAGAGTGCGGTTATAAAAAAGTGTAGTGTACGATTAACATTGACTTTTTACCTTGTTGTCTTTTTTTTGTTGTTCGTTTTGTTCTTTGTTTGTTTTTTGAAGTGTTTATGTTAGATGTATTAAATTAATAGCCGTATTAATTAATGACAGAGGGAGATGAGGTAGGGGTTATGCCACTTTGCTCACAGCAAAGTTCGTCTAGTTCCGATGATCGAGCTATAGAAGAATCAACTTCTAAAAAAAGAAATTACGAAGGAACACCACCTAACCAGTCACCAGTTAAGAAAATGGGAAAGTATTATCAAGAAATCGCTCCGATAAAAGTGAGTAATAAATTTCAATTACTGAGTGAACAGGAGTTATCAGCTAATAATCCCTCTACTTCTAACCAAAACAGTAATCAAGATGGCGGAAACAGCACAGTAAGTCAAACTAACCCTAAAATACCCCCAATATACCTGCATAATGCAAACAATTACCGAGTTTTGTTAAATGACATAAAAGCACTTTGTTTAAGCCCATTTACCACAACTTTATCCGGTAACAATACAAAATTAATGCTCACAACAATAGAGGACTATAAAAGAATGACCAAATATTATGATGAAGAGAAAATCGAATATCATACTTTCTCCATTGAAAAAAATAAAACTTTGAATGTCGTAATAAGAAAAGTACCCTATTCTATCACAGACGAAGAATTAAAGACTGAACTAAAAACTAAACATTTCGAAGTTTTACATGTTTCCCGAATTTTAAATAAGGAAAAAAAGCCCACCCCTCTGTGTTCAGTCTCTTTAAAAAACAATGAAAAGGCTAAAGATATTTTCACACTAACCAATATTTTCTCTGCTCTCATCTCAGTTGAGCCTAAATACAAAACCGATAATATACCAATGTGTACCAATTGTCAAAGATACGGACATACAAAGAATTATTGCCGTCTCGAACCCAGATGTGTGAAATGTAAAGAAAAACACCATTTTTCAAAATGTCCATTAAAATTTACCGATAAGCCGTATTGTGTAAATTGTAAAGAAGCACATGCAGCTAGCTACAAAGGTTGTTCTTATTATCAATCTATTAAAAATAGAATAAATCCGCCTGTCGAACAAGTTGATAACACCAATAATAATAATAGAAATACTGCAGCCAAGCCAGCTAGAAGGGCTACATCTAATTTCTCATATTCCTCAGCTTTATCACCAGATCAACCCAACAACCCAGAGCCACAACCACAGCCGAATACCGAACATAATAGTGAAAACATTTTAACAACTATTACAAAACTCATAATAGAAGCTGTAAAGCCTTATTTATCAGAAATAATGTCACAGTTAAGTTCCATTGTTACCTCCTTCTTTACAAATGGGCCTTAATGTAAACAATAGTCTATCACCTGTTAATAATACCTTCCCACCTTGTTATCATATTTATGTTTATTTTCGAATTCCATACTATTTCTTTCAAATAACGTTTTTAATTATTTCTTATGACATGTGAATTAAGGAAATTAAAACTTTTAAATTGGAATGCTTATGGCATTTTTTCGCAAAAGAGTGAATTTAAAATTTTTCTTGAAACACACTCTATTGATATAGCCTGTATAACTGAAACTCATCTTTCTTCTCATAATAAATTCCATATACCTGGCTACAAAACTTTAAGAAACGATAGAAATAGCTCAACTGCTTCAGGAGGGGTGGCTATTATAGTAAAGAATAATATAAGCTTTTCTGAGAACAACCTTATAGGAATATCTGATATAGAAGCCGTTTCAATCCGTTTAAACTCATCTCCCAGTACGATTATCACAGCAGCATATAAACCACCTAATAAGAAGCTCTGTGAAGAAGAAATTCTTAATTTGCTGCCTGAGAATGAAAATGTTCTAGTGTTGGGTGACATAAACTGTAAACATATATATTGGGGGTGTCGTAAAACAAATTCAAGTGGCAGTAAGTTGCTCGACATTACTTCCAGATACAACATACAAATTATAGCTCCAACGGAACCTACTTTTTTTAGAAGTGGAAGTACACCGGATATTTTAGATATAGTTTTATCCAAAAAAATAACGTTGCCAATAGCATCTCAAACGATACCCGCTTTAAACTCAGACCACGTCCCCGTATTAATTTATTTTTCTATTAAAATTCAAGAAATGTCTTCCAGAAATCCTCTAATTAAAGGAATAATTGACTGGGACAGATATAAAAATTTAATACATCATAATATTATTCTAAAAAACAACTTTTCAAACCCTCAAGAAATCGATAAATCCGTGGAGCAGCTTACTAAAATAATATCCAATTGTATTAGTGAATCAACTATTCAGACATTTCGTTTCAAAAGAAAGTCATTCACCAATAGGATACCAAATTCAATTCTGGCAAAAATTAAGGAGAAAAATATGACAAGAAGGCGTTGGATGCGTACTAGGAATCCATTAGACAAAAGAAAGTGGAATCATCTTCGGCGAGTCATTAAACTAGAATTGGACGAGCTCACGTTTTCCCAATATAAAGGGTATGTCGCTAACTTAGACCCAAGAGACCAATCACTTTGGAAGGCTACAAAGCGTCTTTTAAAAAAGCAAGATATCATTCCCAGCTTAATAGAGGACGGTACATTCATCTCCACTGATCAAGCCAAATCCGAAGCCTTTGCTGACTATTTTCAAAAGACATTCTCTATCACGAATTGCGAAAAATGTCCAACAAATAGCGTTTCACTTTGTGAGGATATCAAGGAATTTTTACAATTACCTCTACAAACAGCTGAATTGCCACTGCAATTCACGACCCCAAAAGAATTAAAAGGACTTATTGATAGGCTTAAAACAAAGAAAAGTCCAGGGCATGATCTTATTCCAGCTGTTACTATTAAAAACCTACCCAGAAAAGCTATCGTCTTAATCACGACGATATTTAATAGTTGCTTACGAATCGGATATTTCCCAGATACCTGGAAAAAAGCCGAAATAATTGTTATACACAAGCCAGGCAAGAAAATTAATCAAATCAGCAGCTACAGACCCATAAGTCTATTACCCATATTAGGAAAATTATTTGAGTCAGTAATAAAAAACCGCTTATCATCCTTCTTGCAGGCAAACAATATAATTCCGGAGTTTCAATTCGGCTTTCAGCTCGGTCACTCCACTTCTCATCAACTATCTAGACTAACCGAATTTATCGTCAATGGATTTGAAATGAAAAAGCACACCTGGTAACGTTTCTGGATTTTCAGCAGGCATTCGACAAAGTCTGGCACAATGGTCTTTTATACAAAATCAAGAAAATCGGTACTCCAAAATACTTGTACGACATCCTCTACTCATTTTTAGGAAGAAGATCATTTACTGTGAGAATAAATAATACGAACTCTACAACCAGACCCATCCTAGCCGGTACTCCACAAGGTTCTGTACTTTCTCCCATCCTCTTCAATTTTTACGTCCATGATATCATTCAATCAACTCATACTTCCATAGCCATGTTTGCTGATGACACGGCAATATTCTCCCAGCATGAAGACATAACCATTGCCCGAAATACCCTCCAAAACCACCTCAACGAATTAGAAACATACCTGACCAACTGGAAAATCATTCTAAATATTCAAAAATGCAACTCGAAAATATTTACCCTGAAAAGACCATCAGATCCACCTGAACTTATCCTCAACGGTAACAAGCTGCCATGGATCCCTGCTGACAAAGCAGTGAAATACCTAGGGGTTCACCTCGATCGCCGCCTAACTTGGAACCACCACATTAATATCAAATTAACCCAAGCCTATGCAAGATTGGCAATGATATACCCTATCGTAAATAGAAAATCTAATCTGAAACCTGCTACAACATTACTTATCTATAAAACTGTACTTCGGCCACTACTTATGTATGGTTGTGAAGTGTGGGGCGCAGCTTCCTCAACTAAAAGAAAAAAGCTCCAAACTTTTCAAAACAAAATTCTTCGTATATCAGTCGATGCTCCTTGGTTCATTAGAAACAGTCAACTGCACCGTGAACTTCAAATTGAACCTATCGATAACTTCATCAAAGATCGCTTCACTAAATACCACTCACAGCTCCCAGCAGTAAGAGGTGCTGTAGCCTACAACATCGGGGTTCAAACGACAACTCGCCGGCTCAAACCCAGACTTCTGCAAGACGTTCTTCTGTGATCTTCCTATTAATCTTTTTTTTGTCCATAATCTTTAATTTTCTAACTAATTATTACTAAATTATCTTTCCTAAATTACTATTTATTATCTATAAATTACTAAATTAGCATTTATACTATCTATTATGTTCCATTTATTTATTATTATTATTATTTTTATGTATTTTTATTTTTATTTATTTAAAAGTTAATTACTTATTCATTGATTCTTTTTAAGCTTCATTTACTTTATCTTCTTCTTTTTTTTTTTTTAATCACCTTATACATGTATTAATTTATTATCTCACATGAACTTGTTTACTTTTAGTTTCATTTCATTCTTGTGTTTCAATATTATTTCAAGTGTTTGTTTTGATTTATATAACCTTTTTATTAAACTGTTCCGTATAATTATAAACATGAAATAGTTAGGGGTGTCTTTGCATGAGACTATACCCCTCCTTTGTCTATAGCTAGTAATTGTAATAACTTTGTTTTTTATATAAACCCATGTATGGCTCACGTAGCCGATCTGGAAATAAAGAAATACATACAAAATCACCATAATTGCCGCCATCACTACGTCACTGGTAATCAGTCATACACCAGCGCCGAAATGACAGTTTTTAAATAGCTTATTTAAAGGCTGATATTGAATTCCTCTTTCAGGCACTTTTTATCACACAATCAGTGTATTCTAATTTCCATCTGGATTTAAAAAAAGAAAGATTGAAAATACCAAATAATATTTCCACAAGGAAACAACGTTTATAGACCTGTTAGGAATCAAACAGCATGAGCATAAGATTTAAAACTTTGTAGAAGATTGTTTGTTTGTATAATTATTTAAAGTCGCAAAATGCTACTATGGAAAATGCTGCAGTGGGAGTCCTAAAATTTGCCCATCTACGTTTAATTAGGATAGGGATCTTTAACGAGTACTTGATATCGCACAGGGACCACCTTTTTACTTTTCCTCCAAAGGACGGCATAACTAGGGAGTTTTTACTTCCATTAAAAGATCCTAGGACTACACGCGGGTTTGAAAAAAAAAAAAAAAAAAAAATGGGGCTATGGTTCTTTATTAAAACTAATATATCCTACATATATTAGTTTTAATTTCTAACATCGTATAGATGGGTAACCTGTGTTAGTTTCATAATTTTTACTCAGACCCTTTCGAGATATTTCGCGGGTGTAAACTTCGTGAAAAAACGATTTTTACCAATTTTGAAATTCGTATACAAAAAATCAAAATTTTTACAGCAAGTAGGACTCTTTTCCTTGATATAGTTTTAAAATCCCATGTTTTATTAATTTTCGAGAATTTTTTTACCACTTTCTTCAATTTTAAGGTAATAAGTTGTGAGAACAAAAGATATAAAGCACATCCTTATCTTATTGTTAGTTTTTGTTTTGACCCGATATCTACTAAATTACCAGAATTATAGATATTTTTCCATCAAATGTTTTCAGTCGCGAAGCTCACTTAAAACGGCTGCATCACTAGAAGTGTTTCAAAACTTTGAGGGAAGGTTTTTTTCATTCACGAAAGGATAGAGAATAACTGGTTGAAAAATCATTAAAATCAAATATGCGCAGGGTCTGGACGATTTAGAAAGTATTGACCCATTTATGGAACTTTTATTCAAATTTAGGAGGACCTTGCTATTGATAGGATAAAGGAGAGTCCGCAAAAAAAAAAACTTTGTTCTGAACCATTGTTCTAAACTCTATTTCTTACCGTCCACATTCGAAGCTTGCTGTGTAAGATAGAAATACAATAGAAGAGGTAGATCAATTATATCAATATAATCACAACTAATATTGGTAAGATAACAGACAAGAGATGGCCACAGAATGAACCTAAAAGGAACAATATGTAAGGGAGCTGAGACCGATAGACTACATGTGACTGAAGGAAGCATTGAACCTCAGATATTGCGCGAAGGCAATCAATAGTGCCATTGAATAGGCCTCCGGGGATCTCTCAGTCCAGCCCTTTCTTTGTTTCTGATACGGCCCTCCTTCTAGTGGGATTACAAGGCACCGGCAACCGGGGAGGTTTACCATGCTACAAATGGTTCTCGTCTTTACGGAGGGAAAGGTTAAGCAGTCCATTGTTAAAAGCTGAGAGGGTACATTTTATACTCCAATAGCCAGTTTCAACAATTCCTTCTCTTAAAATATTCTTACCTGCAAAAACTAGAAATGAAAAAAAAAACTTCACTCGAGTAAAAATTGTAACTTCAAGACCTATACTAGACTAAAACAGTAAACCCATATACCGATTACTCAGTTTCAGCCAGAAGCATTCCTAAGTTATAGGCTAAATTAAAAAAAAAGATAAGGTGCATCAGCCCCCAACTAAGAGTAAGAAATTCGGAGCGCATCAAACTACACCAAGGAAAAAAAAAAAAAAAAAAAAACCTGTACCACTACAACCCATGAAGGGTCTTGGGCTCAGTACATATAGAGATTCGTACTGTTTCAAGGCCAACGGCAGTGCAATGAGGTGATTAGGCCGTAATCGCGCTCAGCCGCCAGGTTTTTCCCCAATTAATTTGGGTACCCACTTTATAGAGGCTGGGTCTGCCCCAGGAGGATCTCCATACCCTAGGGTCGCCCCCCGACTGACTTAACAGAATAAATAATATTCCGCCACAGCCGGGATTCGAACCCAGGACCCGGAGCACAGCAGACTAGCGCTCTATCCACTAGACCACGCCGCTCCTAACACCAAGGAAACAAAATCAAATTTTTTAGGGCAAGCGAACTTAGTCCATTCGGCAATAGTTTGTGCCATATCTTCTTACATTATCCAACCTTAAAATAACATAGAACATATATCTTAAAACTATCCATATCCGTATCTTGCGACCTAAATAAATAACATTGAAAATATGTTGAACATAAATCGTGAAACTATCACCTGTAGCATGGTGGCTAGCATAACAGCCTTCTATGCCAAAGGTCACGGGCTACAACCCGCAGGTGGTACAAGGATTTTTAAATGGGAGTCAAAAATCCGTAGTTATGCCGTCATTTTATTATTATTTTATTATATATATATATATATATATATATATATATATATATATATATATATATATTTATATATATATATTTTTTTTTTTTTTTGAGGAATTTAAAACCTTACCTCTTTCAAGAAACACATTAGATATTATTAAGTATAATTTTAACAGAACGTTGATCGATTTAGGATAATAAAATCATATGTAAACCAACAACACAGTAAAGTATTCAACTTACAGTGATTTTGTAGTATATACGTGTATCTAATATATACACATACCAAACAAAGCACAGACAATTTTAAAAACTACAAATGAAAGATCTTTTGATCCATCAATAATAGTTTTAGCAAAAATCTCCAATAAAAAAAAGGACAACGGAAAAGGAGAAAATGTAATTTTCTAAAAATAGCAAGGAGATAGACTACAGTTAGACTTGACCTCGAGTAGTTCTGTGAACTGGCCACTTGTGAGAAAGGATTGGAATGCATCAGGACAATAACCAGAAATTTGTCTGTGATGTTTCTCATTATCTTTTAATGTTTTATGACCATAAAATCGTTAAATAGCTAATAAATTGCAATACTTTTCCTTACTATATATTTCATACTATATAGGTATGTTACAATAAAAAAAGTTGATATTAAATTAGTATATGTTAGAATTTTAAATCAATTTATTTATAATTAGAAAAAAACGTCTCACCTACAAATTTCTCAACAGTCAATTTTGAACGAAAGAACTTACCTGAAACATAGAAAAAAAATATATGATTAAATATTTAAAATAAAAATACAAGCATGATTTATTTTTCTTAAATCTAATAATATATATTACAACACAACACGAAAAACGACACGGAACCATTAAAACGACACGGAAACCATACAACTAAATACAAGTGTGTTAATAAAAACCGGTAAAGAAATAGGACTGGAATTAAATACCGATAAGACGAAGTATATGATTAGTAGCAGAAACGGTGTCGATCTTGGTGATATTGATGTATCAGGTCATACTTTTGAACACGTATAGAAATTCAAGTATTTAGGTTCAATTATAACTAGAAAAAATGAAATCCAGGAAGAAATAAAGTCCCGGTTAAAGGTGGGAAATGCGTGTTATTATTCAGTTGCTAAGTTACTTAGTTCGCGGCTTCTATCTAAAAACTTAAAGATTAGAATTTATAAAACTATTATTTTTCCAACGGTTCTTTACGGATGTGAAACGTGGCCGCTTACTTTGAAGGATGAACAACGGTTTAAGGTTTTCGAAAATAAGGTATTGCGTAAAATATTTGGTCCAAAGAGAGATGAGGCCGCTGGGGAGTTTAGAAGGTTGCACAACGCGGAATTACGGAACTTGTATCCTGTGAATATAATTGAGCTGATTGCATCGCGGAGACTCAAATGACGAGCGGATTCCGAGAAAGTTGGTATTTGCTGATCCGACTGGTAGGCGTCCGAAAGGTAGGCCAAAGAGGAGATGGGAGGATTGCGTTAAGGCTGATCTCGGGAGCTTGGGCTTGAATGGTGAACATTGGACGAGTCTGTGTAGGCGGAATTTGGCGGTATTGGCATCGAACTTTCGGGTTCGCTAAGCCTATTATTATTATATATTACAACAATCAAATAAATTAATTATTAACTATACGCCTTACCTAAAAGTCACGTTTACAAATTACAAATAAAGCAATTTACTTAAATAAAGGAAATCTCGACCATAATCTTCAGTAATTTCCTTCAAGATTGTTTCTCATCTCACTAATAGCTGATTCCACAGTGTAATGTCGCCTTGGATTAAGAAGATGATTCATACACATCATGGTCATCAACATGAAAAACAAGTGCAACTAAGCTAGAGAAAGTACTTTACTTCTCTAGAATAATATACTTAAACCGCGCAGTAGATGTTTAAAAAAGAAATGCTGAAGATGAAAGAAGTAGTAAAAGACGCAGATGCCGCTGAAACTAGTAAAAAAAAAGAACTATAAATATTATCAGAATACCACAGTAAGCTATTGATTTTTTTTTTTTTTTTTTTTTTGTTTAAACATACTCATCGACTAAGAGAAATATAATTAAGATGTCCTGACATTATCAAACTTAATGAACTAATACAGTATCTGGGTGCATATAAAATCGCGAGTTCTATACGATGATTCCCATCGCTCATGTTTTCAACATTTTAGTCATAAAAAGTAAAAGTGCTTAAATTTAAAAAGTAAATAAGCAATTAATTTAATTCACGTATATGCATTCCAGTGGCAAAATTGCTACTAAATACTTTTGAAGTTCAGAATATAGAGGAAACTAATCTCTATTAGGGTTGGAGTTGGGGTACAGAGAGAGTTACAAGCTCAAGCAAAGATTTAAAATACCAATTACAAAATGTAGTGAAATAATTGTTGACACTGTTAACATGAGGCTCGAGATATCCTTAAAACATTAGGAGTACCACATGTGAACAAAATATTATGCGATACTCCATATCAACCTCTAAATGAGATAGGGATATCTATAAATTTATAAATCCATATATGATTCATGATCTCTGTAAATTTCCTGAAGTCAGTTTTGGAATACTTTAAATGGGAACTAACCTAACCTGTACCTCTTGAAGGAACTTGAGTTCAGTACATACAGAGATTTAAACTGATTTTCAAGCGAACGGTCGTTATAAGAGAGGTCGCGAGGCCTAGATCACGCTATCCTAAATCAGGTTATTCTCCTAATTTTTAGGGTCCCCACTTTATAGAGACAAGGTGTGCTCTACGAGGGTCTCTATACCCTCTTTACATCATTCTGAACTAGCCAAGGTTCGAACCTAGGACCCGAAGAACAGTTGACTAGTGATGTATCCACTTGATTACGCTGCTTTCATATAATAATTATTGTAGAATAATTATTGTATAATAATTAATTGTGTAGACCATTAATGTAAAAATGTAATGATTCAACTATAGTAAATGGACCCTTAATATTTTAGCTAATTAATCTACTAATTCGGAAAAGAAGAGTTTTTCGCGGGATTTATGGCGCAATTTGCGAAGATGGCGAATCCCTACCAACGAAGGGCTGCGCCGCATGTATGGAAAACCGGATTTGGTCTTTATCTTGAGAGGGGACCAGAAGCGACGGCTGGGGTATATAGCACGTATGCCTTCAGAAACTATTCCCAAACGCCTTCTCGAGGAGAATCGTAATGGCACCCCTGGTAGAGGAAAGTGGCAGGATAAAGTAGAGGACGTCCAAAAGTAGATGACGTATGCTTGCCTGGGATAAAATAGAATGGAGAATAATTTTAAGACCGTAGTTAATTAATTAACACCTCGGAATTCAAAGCTTATTTTAATGTATTAACTAAGATAGTAAAAGATTTATAATATGCACCGTCAAATACCAAGCCATTATCTGCTTAAGATAGCCGAAGTAAAACCTTCAGACATACCACGTATAACATAGTGGATAATTATTCTAGCAACAGTATAAGGATAGATAAATACCAGAGACAGCTGCATCGAGCCGAAGATAACTAAATCAGTGGGAAGTGAGTCAGGGTGCAGGAAGTTGAGTGGGCGACCTTCACCGTTATCTCGGAGATAAGATACTGCAACTTGGATGGGTTCTCAATTATTGACTGGTCGCTTCCTCTTATGGCTTGTGATCACGGCAGTAATAGTTTAATAATTACTAATTGCTCCTATACCGCGAATCTAAGCTCCTGGGAAATGGTCTAGCCTTATTGTGTATTTAAGGATCGAAGCTTATTGTATGCGGACTAAGGTGAGGAAGGAAATGAAAAAATTATCGGTGGGATAATCAGGAATCAGTCATTTTTGAACTTTTTTTTTTATTTTTGCCAACGTTTCGGCTCAAGCTGTGAGCCATCATCAGGGCATTGACTGAGTCATGTCCAAGCATAAACTACGTGAAGTTTATGCTTGGACATGGCTCAGTAATGCCCTGATGATGGCTCCAAGCTTGAGCCGAAACGTTGGCAAAAATAAAAAAAATTCAAAAAATGACTGATTCCTAATTGTCCCACCTATAATAGTTTCTACAGTTGACTATACATCCTCAATTAAATAAAAAAATGATGAAACAACAAACAAATTAAGAAGATATTAATTAACATAGACGGTACATCCATCATTAGTCGAGAACTCATCAGCATCACCTTGACCAGCAATTCCTGTTAAACGAGGGCTAATACCTTGGAAAATGAATAATGACTATATAAATTCCATAGTAGGACTTACTCGAAGCGAATTGATATTAGTAGGACACTCAAAGTTAGACAGACTATACATGGTATAGTATTAAATTCTTGATATGGTATACCCCAAAGATCGTGAATCTAGCGAAATGAAACTCTAATGTATAAATTAAGAAGATCATATGGATAATAGTAAAACGAAACAATGAAAATGAGAATTTTTTGGAGAGAATAAAAGCAGAATATTTTACTGTTGGTTTGTTAATTTAACGTCGCTTTTATGGTACTATGGCTAATCGGACGATGCTTAAAGCGGAAATCCTATATATTCCCGATCCTGGTTTAATTAGGATAGGGGTCTTACGATACTAGGCACTGCACCCGGAACCACCATTTTACATTCCATTACATTGAAGGACGGGATAACTAAGGGTTTTTTTACTCCATTTGTATGTAAGTTACTAAACACAGATGTAGATATTAATATTTAAAAACTCATTTAGTATAAAAACAGACAAATAAAGAAAAAAAAATCATTATTTACAATATGATGTGGAAAGGACTAACAAAGGAAAGGAAAGGGCATATGGTAATAATGAGCCCGAACAGAATAAAAAAAGAAATCTTTGAAAAAATGTAGGGATATAAAGGGGCCGGACGATACTCAGCAGATGAGGAAAGAGACAGTGAGGTTGGGAATCTCAACACAGGATTGTGTCAATAGAGATGAATATAGGGAAAAATTGAGGAAGATAAAGGTCTTTGGGTGCCAAAGAGGTGAGAAAGGGGAGAGTATGGAGCGAGGAACAGAGAAGAGTCCAGTCTGAGAGAATGAAGAAAAGGTGGGAAGAAAGGAAAATAGTGGAAGTATGGGCAAAGTTAGGGGGAAAATAACAAATGCGTGGCTAAAGGCGATTAGGAAAAAAAAAAAAAAAAAAAAGTCATTAAATAATTTTTTCTTAAAGAAATTAAACACTTCGAATAAAATTCATTGTTTTTAAGATGTAAAAATATGATATAAAATATTTCAATGATAGGAAAGAAGCAAGTGAATAATTGTTGACTTATAAAAATAAAAAATGAAGATAGTTTAATGAAATGACTAAAAATGAACACTTGTTTCACATGATATCTTTCACCCCTCCAATATACCCTGAATGACTCAGAGTGCTAACTACTTAAAACGGTTCGATATTCAGGAAAAGGAAGCGTGGCTTAAATTAGGGGTGGGGATAGGAAAGAAAATTTTCTAATCATCAATGTTTGGAATAAAATGAACATTATGTTTTAGGGAGGAAGTAAAACTCAACATGTTTCTATTAACCCTACTAATTATGATATAAACGGTGGTTGAATGTGTTAATTTAATGTGAAAAATGTAAATCTATCTTTAATAATTGTTCTAATATATTTATTTTTAAAGTGACTTGGCCCAATTTAAAGTTAATAATATGTTGTAATAAATGTTTAGTTTAAAACGTGAGTTTGTATCTGTATTGAATGAATATATACAACATATCATATAAAAGAATCATAAAAAGAAAGTAAAGGGATTTTACACATTTTTTTTTTCATTTCTTATAAAGCGCAGTTTGTCAGTCTTGACGCATCCACCCTAAGCCGTTCAATTTTAAAATTTAAATTGTTTTAAGATAAAAAGGAACAAGTAAGATATAGAGAGGGAATAGTGAGATCCACGTGTAGATATATATGATGAGATGAGCATTGATGTAGTTATATGAAGTATAACTTGGGAATGTTTAAAAAAACTTAGTAACTCTTATTAGAATCAATGGTGACTAGAGAAGTAAGCAGGAATTATTATTTTTTTTTTTTTAATATCTATGTGATTTATCACTTATAACGTTTTTTTTATATAGGGTTAGTGATTAGTTTATTATTAGATTATGGACGTTGCATTTCACGAAACGCGATAGGATTTTTTTGATACAAAATAAAAGGATAAACTGAGAAAAATAAAATTTAATAAAACAAATTATATTACAAAAATAATATAATTATAAATTATATAATGGTAAAGTCATCAATACATAATACAGCACTTAATTCCTGTGTAAAATGTATAACTACATAAAGCTGTATCTCTACAACCCAATAAGGTCTTGGATTCACAAACAATACAAAGATTGTAACTGTTTTTAAGCCTTGAGGTGAATAGGCCGATCACTTTCCAGCCACCAGCTTTCTTTTCACCCAATTTTATAGGTTTTATTTGGTTACCCACTTACAGAGGCTGGGTGTTCCTTAGAGGCTTCCTTTACCTATTACCTTCCTCTCTCACAGCTGAAATATCAGAATAAATTGGTTATTCTGCCTCAGGGGGTTTCATACCCCAGACTCGGAGAATAATAGACTCGTGCGTACAATTATATTGTTGTATCTTAAATTTTCAAACTAAGTCTGGGTTCTTTGTTAGAATAACATATAAAAGATAAGGCTAAGAATGTAATAGGAGGGGAGAGGAATAAACGAGTATAAAAATAAAAATGAATATGTGATGAGAGAATATACAGCTTTCAGAGAGTAGTAACTTGGGAATGACCATAAAAATGTTATCTTATACATGATATAAAAATGAATCTACCATGCAATATCACTGCTTTACGATATACTTGATCCTTGAAAGATGTGCTATAAATTATATCTCATGATTTTTATCTGCACTTAACAACAGAGTACTAGACACCTTAAAGACACAGGCGGATGGAGAGGGACAAGAGGCATGCAGAATGCAGCAATCCACCTGTCACACCCATTGCAAGTTCTGCTAACCCACTAGCCTCGATGTCACTCGCCTGGAACACACGCTTCTAATCAACAGGATCTAGTGTCATCCGCTATTTCACGGAATACTTGGGGCTGAATGGGGAAGTGTTTGAACTGGTTCACAGTAAAAAAAAAAAAATCAGGGGCGCGCACACACGAATTTCACCTAATGCTTTACATTGTTGAAATAATTATTAAAAAGGTTAAATACAGTTAAAGAAGAAAAAAATCTGGTGCACGCAACCCATTCTTTCACTTACCTCCGTTGTTAAAATCAATTTAAGATTTCTTAAATAAATTTAGAGCTGAAAATAAATTGATGAAGAATTAATTGCACTGAGTTTCAATAGAAACGTGTGTTTTATTAAATAATGTATAATTATTTACGACAATCAGTTAGTTGTATCGGCTTTTCACCGTTCTCTGTCAACTTTTACGATTTTGTGTACAAGGTAATATTATTTCTGAAATCTTTGGCTCTCCGACGATATATTATACTATATCTATATTGCTGTTTTTATGTTCAAAAACCCAAAAATTGCATACAAAAATATTTTTTCTTCTTTAGTTGTATATTGAATTCGTTTAACTAATATATTTATCTGTTTTTTTTTTATCAACCCTAACAAGATGATACGTATTTTTTTTTTGGAATCTATAAAGTTAAAGGCACTTCAGAGGAAGATGATTCAAGAATGTAAGTTCTGTCACACTATTTCAACTAGAATGAAATCTACATGATATTGAAGTCCGTTAAATTTTATATCGATAAATCGATTTAAATCAAAATCCTTAAAGTGGCCCTGGTGGATGGCCGATGTTGATGAAAATCATCTCAGATACATACGCTTCTAAAATATGAAATTTAAATATTTATGCATCTTATCTTTCGAGCTAGACTTACACGGACAAATATACACACACAGAACTTTTTGCGGGACTTGGTACTATGGACTCGGTGGACCCTAAAATTTGTACTTCCAGTGAAAACTGGAATTCGAAATTTTTCACGATCTCAACTTTTCCTTACAATATATTTTAGAATAGAATAGAATAGAAAAAAAAACTTTATTCTAGGACAATGTCCCTAAAGAATAACAATTATGAACAAAATATTAAATTATAACTGGCCAAAAACAATATCTAACTACAATTAAATAACAGAAGAATGAAAAAAAAATAAAGGGTCATAGTGCTATCTCTATTTACAAATTCTAGAAATAAATAAATAAGAATAAACATAAAATGTAACTTTTACATCTTATTAATGTAAAATTCACCTTACATAAGTTGGCATAATAAAAATTAGCTTAAATCTGACTGAAGAGAAAGGAATTATTTATTTATTTATTTAACGTCACTTTATGCTACTATGGCTAATCGGACGATGCTACAGTGGGAGTCCTAAATTTTGCCTATCCAGGTTTTATTAGGATAGGGATCTTTAACGAGTACCTGACATCGCACAGGCTCGGGACCACCTTTTAACGTCCCCTCCGAAGGACGGCGTAACTAAGGATTTTTTACTCCCATCAAAAAATCCTAGGACCACCTGCGGGTTTGAACCCGTGACCTTTAGCATGGGAGGCTGTTACGCTAACCACCCACCTACAAGTGATCCCTAGAGAAAGGAAGTATTGATAGAGGAGGGATTATAGGGTAGGAGCATGACGGATGTTTGAAGGGAGAGTATTCCATAAGGAAGCGGAACGGGCTAAAAAGGAGCAGTCATATTTCTTGGTTCTATGGAAAGAAGCGAGGAGGTCGGACAGACGGGATCTTGTTTCCTGGTGATGGCTTGAGGATTTAAATACCAGAAGGCTGTAGACATAAAATGGATGGTAGGAGTTTATGATTTGATAAAGGAATGATCCCAGGAAATATTGTCTTCGAAAGTTTGGGGTATTTTATGTAAAATACCAGAGCTATTATAAAGGAGGTTGGCATTTATACTGACTCAAATAACCACTCAAAAAGCGGTGAAAATCATTAAGATCCCATGATTCATAAGCCATGATTGGGAAAAAATCAGCAACCCTTAAATTAAAAAAATAACGCTGAAAGATTTTGTTAAAGAAGTTTCAACGCTAAATTCTAATTCTTGGAGTATAGCGTTAATATAATTTCCAAGGTGACCTGCTACAAAAAACAAAAAAAAAAATATTTACCATGGTTATTGAACCCGACAAAAAATAAATCGACTATTGTATTATAAAACTCGCGGTACAAACCACAGATCAATCGTGACTAACCGTTCAACCAAACTAAGTCGTTACCTAATCCACATCGCGAGACGAGCCCGTAGGTATAATATCTTTTAGGGCTGCTAAGAAGATATAGAAAGAACAAAAAAGAAAGAAAAAACATCTTCGAAGAAAAAAATCTTTTAATAACATGTTTTGAACATTTCTGATATTAATAAATGAATACAAAAATGAATTCTTTAAATATTTTTTTTTAAAATAATTTTAAATAAATAATTACATAACCCAAACAAGTGATCGAGGGTGAAAGTAAAATATTAAGTATTGCTAGAATATCTTCCTTAAGAACATGGGATCGAACAAAAGTACATTTATCTAATTAGCACTTCAATATTTCTTTAGAGAACAGTATCTAATATTAAGATTTTTTTTTGTTTTTGTTATTTATTTATTCTGCTATAGTGAATAATTTTTTAAATAGAACGTGATCTCACTTTAGTATTGAGTGATTTCCTCAAAGGTAGACTCTTTATGGAAAAGTTTATAAAGCGCACAGGTAACAAGTAGGAGTAGAGTTATGAGGATTTAAGGTTGTTTTTTTTTACAAACGGCACATATCTAACCTGATTATAATCACGTTTGCTTTAGTTTATTTTTTCCGAATAAGAAGTAAATTACATTTTTTTTTTTTCAGTTTATGCTTGGACATGGCTCAGTAATGCCCTGATGATGGCTCACAAGCTTGAGCCGAAACGTTGGCAAAATTAAATAACTGATTGAAATAAATGACTGATTCCTGATTATTCCACCTATAATTACAATTTTTTTTATTTATTTATTTTTTTTTATACCTATTGAAAGATTGAAATATAACATTATGAGTTCCTTATTCCTTTCTAAATAAATACAAATTTTATTAATCTCATCTTCAGACAAAATAACCTGTACCTTTAAGATGTACATATAGAAAACCGTACAGTTTCTAAGCCAACGGTTGAGCAAGGAGGAGATTAGGTCGAGATCACGCTTAACAGCCTGGTTTTTCCCTCAATCTTAGGGTATCCACTTTTATGGAGGCTGAGCGTCTCCCAGGCGGCGGCATTTTGAACCCTCAAATGCTTTATCTACTAAATCCATCTACGGATAATGATAACTAGGAAATAATAACCAAACCATATTACAAAACAATTAGAAATTCACAAAAAAAAACGAACAGAGGAGAACATAAAATTCGAACGAATAAAAAAAAGTGAAAAAGTCCCAATCGAACAAGAAACCCGAGCTCCGATAGCCTCCATTTATCCAATCAGTTTTCTCTTCCCACGGTACTTTCCCGCTTAGGTCAGACTTCATTTTTTTTTTCCTCTACATCAAGGATGTTAAACTTTTTTTCCTATATTTTATTTAATATTAAATTAGTAAATATTTTATTAAAAAAATAGAAATTTAGATTGTATAAAATAGAAAGTGGACTAAAAGTGACATGAGTGAATTGGAATTCTCTTCAAAAGATCTTAAAGAACATTATAGGAAAAATTAACTTAAATAAATTAAAAACAGTACAAAAAATCTGGTGCGCATAACACACGGCTTTCACTTACCTCCGTTATTTATATCAATTTATATAAACTAGATCAATCCATTATTTGCATTCGATTTTTAATATAAACATGTGTTTTGTAAAATAATCTATTATTATCTACGACAATCAGTTTCCTTTATCGGCTTTTCATCACTCACTGTTCACTTATACCATAGTATGTACAAGATAATTTTTTTTCAAAAATCAGCATTCCAACGGTATATTATACATGTATATTACTGTTCTTAAGTTAAAAAAATAAAAATTGCATTAAATAAATATTTTTGTAGTTTTCTCCTCTAGTTGGATATCGAATTCGTTCAACGTATGTCTTTGACTGTTTTTTTTTAGCAATGCTAATAAGATGATATAGTTATTTTTATAGAATCTACAACATTGAAGGTACTTTAGAAGAAGAAAATATAAAATATTGGCATTTAAGCCCTGTTAGACTATTTCAATCAGAATGAAACCTACATGATATTAAAGACCATCCAATTTTACATTAATATAGCGAGTTTGATCGAAATCGTTGGGGCCATTTTTGAGAAAAACGTAAATAGGTGCAAAATGCATGGTTTAAAGTGGCTCTTTTGGTAAGCCGATTTTAGTGAAAAATTTGCTGTGACATCTCGGGCGTAAAGTTGGCTTAAATATGAAATTTCAGTTTCATAGGACTTATAGTTTTCGCGCTGTTCTTACCACACACATACGGCACACAGACCTTTTTCTGGACTTGGTCATATGGACTCAGGGGACTCTGAAATGTGTATTTCCGTTGAAAACAGGAATTCTAAAATTTTCACGATCGCAATACTTTCCCTTACTATATTTATATTCCATATATAGGTAAGTGAAAGTAAAAAACACTAAAAAGAAAGAAATTATTTGTCTTGAAAACAATTAATTGGGCAAATAAGTAAGCATCACAAATAAACCTTGACGACATTACAATTATTTATATTTTATTGTCCCACTGACTTCCTTTAACTGCTAGAACTAATAACTTATCACCATTTCTCAGCAAATAGTTCTCGTGGGTAACTCATATCAACGTAATACCCTTTGCACGTTAATAAAGACGTAAACGCATACGAGCGGAGCTCAAGCGTAACGTCAATTAAAATCAATTCATTAGGGACTGTAACTAAAGGAATAAAAACGTCACTGCACGTCTTCGTGCGAGAAACGAGGCAAAACAAATTGGTTTTGTGGGCAATGAAGTAAATTACTGTTTACTTAGCTCTGTGAAAAAAAGGTTCAGTTTGTTCTGTAAATTAAATAATCTTGGTACATAAGGACTTGAATAAATAAAGGTAAAATAACTTAACCGTCGCTGACAAATAATAGCTTAATAGTTCAGATTATGTTCATTCTAGAACTGAAGATAGTATAATTGATATTTTAAAGAGTTCTACAGTTAATACTGATTGCTTTTAATATTAACTTTTATATTTCATTTAATACAAAATTAAAATGCCACCAGGTTGAACGACTTGTTTGTTGGTTTCTTCGTTTAACGTCACTTTATGCTACTATGGCTAATCGGACGATGTGTCATCAAGTGGGAGTCCTAAATTTTGCCTATCCAGGTTTTATTAGGATAGTGATCTTTAACGAGTACCTGAAATCGCACAGGCTCGGGACCACCTTTTAACGTCCTCTCCGAAGAACGGCATAACTAAGGATTTTTTACTCCCATTAAAAAATCCTAGGGCCACCCGCAGGT
Organism: Piezodorus guildinii; assembly: GCA_023052935.1. Lineage (NCBI taxonomy): Eukaryota > Metazoa > Arthropoda > Insecta > Hemiptera > Pentatomidae > Piezodorus > Piezodorus guildinii. Next base: position 38,829,885 of record CM041297.1, on the reverse strand, counting down.
TTGAACTAGCGACCTTTGGCATAGAAAGCTGTTATGCTAGCAACTACGCTATGGGTGACCCCAGAACGACTTGTATATTTTAACAAATAGTTAAAATTATGTTAACATTTTTTAATTCGTGAGCTGTTAACTGATTAGTTGTTAGCATGACTGATTAATCAATATATGTTAATTCCTTTATTATTTTCAGTTGTTATTAGGCTGTACTACTAATTGAAATCATTTTTCTTCTTCCTTTTTCGTTTTCGTGAGTTTAACATCCTTACTAACTCCAGGATAGGTTCTCAACAGGGTATCAACCTTACCTAGATGTGGACCTCAACGAAATAATTCAACCCTTCATTTGACATGAATTGCCTGCACCAAGAGTCGCTTTATCACTCGCGACCACCATGACACCGTCTTATTAACCAATAAGCAGGCCCCATTTAGTTATATATTATTTCTTTCTCTGAATTATTTTTATTTATTTTTTTTAATACAAAATAATTTTTTTTCGTTCAGACCAACTAAGGATCACTTTGGCTTAATCTGGATTTCTTCTTTTGACCAGAACATTTTTTTCCCTTTCTTTCCATAGTACATTTTCTACAAGATTCAGATTTTTTTTTTTTTTCCCTAAATCTTTACATTGTAGATCTTTTTGTCAATGAGTCTCGTCCAGTATTACAGCTTTCGTAATTTTTAGAATATTGAGATATTTATCAATTTCTACGAACCATTACAGTTTGGTTTTAAACATTAACCATTAAAAAATAATAAATAAAATATATTAGTCATTCACTCATAACAATAATTAAATGATGAACCAGCTTTATGAAAATGCTATTTTTTTTTTTAATTTAGCAACAGTTTCATTTTATTGTGATTAGCAGCAAAATAATCACTATTTTATACGAATTTTGTGTGTTAATAAATGCATTAATATATATATATACATATATATATATATATATATATATATATAAAAACACACACACACACACATAAAATAACTAGGCTTACAATTGCAAACGAGATAGCTTTTCAAAGGAGTACCTTCATTATATATACGACAGGAACCGCTTGAGATCTTTAACATACGGCACCTGCTACACACGCCAAGCTTTCCCTAACCTGCTTCAAATAAATTACTAAGTTCCGTTAAGCCTTTGAACGGCAATATATTTCAAACCCTTGAATAAAAGAAATCTTTGAATATATATTCAGCTAAGCTATTTGAGGTCGAGGAACCAGGATAAAAATTGAAATATGAAAAACGAACTGACATGTCCGTAATGTTAAAAAAAATCTGGTGCGAGTAACACACGGGTATAACTTACCTCCGTTGTTAAAATCAACTCAAGAACTATAAAACTTTAATAAAAGTATAAGAAATATATTCAGTTTCCTTAGAAACACATGTTTTAGATTAAATAATAAAACGATATAAAATTATGGACAATAATCACTTAAGGCCCTATTCGTTACTTTACATTACATTCCACAAGTTTATATATAACTTGACATTTTTTCTAAAATCTTTAGCTTTTAAATGGTATATTATACATCTGTGTTACCATTATCATGTTCGGAATTGAAAAAAAAAAATTATATTCATCCTATAAATATATATATATATATATATATATATATATATATATATATATATATATATATATATATACATATATTTGCTTTTTTTAAGGGGAGCGGTATGATTTAGTGGACAGAGCACAAGTCTACTGTTCTCCGGGTACGCATTCCCACTGTGACAGAATATTATTTATTTTGTTATTTCAGACGGGGTGCGACTATATGGTTTGGAGACCCTCCTGGGGCAGACCCACCCTCTATAAAGTGAGTACCCACAAAATGGAGAAAATCTAGGCGGCTAACCGTGATCTCGGCTTTTATCGCCTCATTGCACGGCCGTTGACCTAGAATCAGTAGGAATCTCTATATGTACTGAGCCCAAGACCCTCATGGGTTGTAGAGGTACAGGTTTTTTATTTTTTATTTACTCTTTCCTCCTTACTCGCTGATTAAGTTCGTTCAACCGTTATAGCCGTTTTTTTATCAATGCTAATGCGGTTAGATGTATCATACGGGTAATATCTAGAAATTTATAAAATTAAAGGTACTTTAGAGGAATAAAACTCAAACTCGGCATTTAAGCCCCGTCACCGAATTTAAGCGGATAGTCGTAAAAAGGAGCTAAATTCATGGTTCACTGATTTTAATGAGAAAATTTCTCTAATAATTAGTGTGTATTCTTAAATATAAAATTTCAGTTTCGCGGGGCTTACCACACACCCAGACCTTTTTGCGGTAATTGGTCTTTTTGACACAGGAGATCCTAAAACGTGTATTTCTGGTGAAAAATGAAATTAGAAAATTTTCACAATCCCAATATTTCCCTTAAAGTATATACTATACGTTAAAAAGTAATGCCCGTTAGATGTATAGAATCGGGAAGATAAACGAGAATAGTCCGACTGACAAAAATTAAATTTCAATGTAAAATCGAAATGGATGATAAAATCCACAACTTGTTGACGAAACTCTATTAGGAAAATAATTTTAAGTGACTCATAATTTAAAGGAGATTAAATATTAAAATAATTAAATACGGTCATGTCGAATTTAATTATGAAAAGTGGTGATAAAACGATTCACAACTAACACAGTATTTAAGTACCTTATTAAATACATACGCAAATGCATGGCTAGCAAAACGGCTCTACGGGATTAAACGGAACCACAAGGCAGACCGCCAACACAGGAAGAAATATTACCTCTAAATTGGTGTATAAATATCTCGGTTAATAAATTTAAGATAAAATCATCCACTAAACCTCAAATAAACGGACTAGTTTAACAATCATATGAATATTTATCTCGCTGTTAATGCACGCCATATCCGAATAGATAGGAAGCTAACAGTACCAGGATAAGTGGGCAGACATATCGCCCGTATACAATGTAATGTACAGCAGTCTAACCCACAGCCATTAATTTTAGTAGTACAAAATAATTTTAAACAATATAAGTTTATTCACAAGTTAAATGAAATATCTCTAAACAGATTACAACATATTAATAAAAATAATTACCAATTTAAACATTAATTTTGCCTTTGTAGTTGAGTACAAGTACTACACAACTGCCGGTTTACACATTATTCTTTTAGTAGTCTATTACTAATTTCGTCAATTGAATAAATTTGTGAACCTTGTTCTTTAAATATTCTTTATTTCTACTTTTTTTTTTGTTCAGCCACATTATTATTTTACAATGAAAGCACTTTAAAATTCTTTAAAAATATTTGAACCTTTATTCATTATTTTGGAATTTTCTAATATAAAGCAATACATAATAGTTAATTATAAAACTCTGAGAGGGATTATATGTAGCTATCATATTTAAAAAATATTAACATTAAAATATATCAGGACATAATCAACAGGTTGCAATATTTAAAGTGTTTTTTTTTTTACTGCCCTGAAAATAACCTTTTAATATCCTTTATTAAAATTTCTTGATAACATGTTATTTTATTTTGTTCTATAACAACAGTAAAAAGTATTAAGCCCCCAAGTCCCTTCATGAGCAGTAGACACAGCTTTTTTTTAAATATTTCACACCATGTAAAGGCTTAAGACCTTTTTCCTCTTTCGATGCTCAAATATCCTTGGAGGAAACTAATGCCCATCCGATGGAAAACGGAAGTTTTTACTCGATGAGGACAAAGCGAACAAGCTGTATCTATCTGCAATTCAGATTGAACAGCCTCAGTCTTTTCCGATTTACCGACACCAGTATTCCTTGTTCCAACAGCTCACCAACTTAGTAACGGAAAATCGTCTTTAAATCTTAAGAAAAATAAGGAAAAACAGATCAATACAGTTATTTAAATAATTATTTATGTGTTATAGTAGATATTTTAGATAATAAGCGTACTTTCTATATAGAGATTTCTTTACATACATAAATATCGATACTTATTATTATTTAACTTCGTAGCCGATACGATATATAAAAGATCTGCTGGCTCACCTACGATGACGTCCTTCGGAGGGGACTTAAAAAAGTTGAACCCGAACCTGTCCGATGTCAGGTACACGTTAGAAATTCCTGTCTTAATCAAACTTGAAATATAGAAACTGTTAACTGTAGACTCGACTGAATCGATTAGCCACAGTACCATAAAGTAAAATTAAATAAAAAAAAAGATCAATTTATTTTTTTGCAAGACTTGGAAAAATTACTTCAATAGTTCAGTGAATAGTTGACATTTTTAAGCTACAGCGAGATAAGACAGAGCTTTGTGTTACAATGTTCTCAGCTTTTTCAGATAAATATTATAAAATTGTAATTACGTCCAAAAACCATGAAATATTCATCACACAATACTGAATTTAAATAAAGTAAAGGGTATCCCGAAATATAACTCTTTACGTTTCCTGTCTGTTTAATTTTAAGTTAAATTAAAATCCGAGCTGGTGGGCGAAAATAAACCTATTGGTTGCTACTGCGGGCATGGAAAATTTAAATAGTATAATTACAAAGCCAAAATTTGGCATGTACATGTATAAACACCGGAGATAACACAGCTTGTTTCAAAGGGAACGTAATACGCAAAGCGGGCTCATGGGATAAAGTTTGCTAAACTTCTTGCATATGTAAATACACTGTTAAGTTGGAGACGGTATTCATGCCCACCAAGTTTTTTTAAACTAATAATCCAACTACAAACGGGCTTTTGAGTAGAGGATTCCATAACTTCTTCAAATCCCGTTTTATATGTTCAATTTTCTTGCTACCGTTATTTAACAAAATAACGCTTGATTCTAATTAAATAAATATTTTAGAACATTAATGGAACAACCATTCAAAATTATTTTAACATGATTTGATCCAAATATCGTATTTAAAAAATATATTCATATTATGGGGCCAGACTCTACAAGCAGGACCCTCATCCCGAACAACGGTAGAAGAGGGAATGATGATGATGATAAAAAAATATATACATAATATTTTAATGTATCAAGAGTGTTTATTTTTAAATAATTTATTTTAAAATATAATGAAAAAAAAATGTATTCTCGGGCAAGGTTCCCTAAGAACAACGTAATATGTACAATCAAGAGATATACTGTGTCTGGCAGCAAGACCAAAATATTATAATTAATTTTATTCACAATGATATAAGAAGAAAATAATGGATTAATAAAGCATACAATAAAAAAAAAAAAATAAATAAATAAATAACTACTGATTGATAATGTTTGAACAAAACTGGGCAATGAAACTGATTTATAATGATTGATCAATTAAGTAAGTAAAATATGAACAATAAATAATTAATTTTCTTCTTGAATTGATATTTAATTTGAAATATCAGGCTTCTTTAGCGTTTGTTTGGGATGACAGTAGATACTGGAATAGTTGGGGCTTGAATGATGGTAGGGAAGAAGCATGGCGGATGTGAGTAGGTATGGGATTCCAGAGAGCAGTAATAGCGGACTAGAAAGGAACGAACAGAATTTGTTGTTCTATGGGTAGGAATGTAAAGGTCTGAATGGCGCGATCTTGTTTGGAGGGAGTGGACACAGGATTTCAATTGAGGAAGTGCGTGGATGGATATAGGAAGGTAGATGGTTTGGTAAAATTGTCTGCGGATAGAGTTAAGGAGCTACTTTAACTCACAGCATAAATGGGTCACAAGAGACCTCATCAGTTATATCTTAAAATTATGTTCATAATTCGCTTTAGCCTGTCCTCAAGAACAGTCGAGAGGGCACCCCATATACCCCGCAGCAAGAGTCAAAGTGAGGGAAAACAAATGAGGATACAAGGAGCTTACGTGTGGATAGTGGAAGAAGATGTCGGGAGCGTTCAGATTTTAATTTCACCTTGGGAAGTTCTAATTGAATTAGGGTTAATTTGCATATTCAGTAGTAGCGATATAGAAACCAGAAGTGCTTACAGTATATGTTAAACAAATCAGTTATTGGTTAAGTTGACAAAAAAACACAACATTACGCATTACACATAGTATCACATGTGTTATGTGTAGTTCTACGCTGTTAAACACCGCTCCGCCAGCCAATATTGCCTGCGAATATGTTTAGTTAGTTGTCTCAGCAATCGTGAACACTCCGGATGGCTAGTAGAATGAATACACAAGAAGAGATAAAATGTAAGCTTCACTTCAATCAATAAAATACTGTTTTACCATTTTACCAACAAAAGCACCCCCAACTATCTGCTCTATTTAGCATGATATACGACAGAACCTACATTAGATGACTCATGGCTCTGCAATGCTTTACAAAGGTGAAGGTAATGGCTGACGAGTGTTATTGAGGATCAAACCAAAGTCTAACGGCTCCTGTCCGAATCCGACCTGTTTGAATACTAGATCACTGGACGAATACAGAGTGAGTACAAGCTCTGTAATTTCGCGTTCTTTAGCCTTCAATAGTAGAGTAAAGTATAATAAATTGTGAACAATGAAAAGCTAATTTAACTATTTTCTAGTAAATACAGCGGGTACATAAAACACCTTCAGAAGTCCTTGTGTCTTGCGGAAGCTCATAAAATTGCGAATAAGGAAGACAGTGCAGTTAAGCAATAATAAGCGGAAACGGGTGTAGTACGGGGAGAGATATTAGGCCGCTCTTATTGTAATTAGTCTGTACTGCCCCAGAATGGCCCGTGTGAAAGGAAGCTGCCACTGTTTGTGAATGGCTGTGCCCTATTACCGGAGGGAGTATGGAAATCCTTTTTAATGCGGAGCTGAGAGCTGCTATGCAAATTGAATCTGATTACTTTCAATTCAATGCTCATTTTTCATTTATCAAAGCAGTTGCTATGAAAGTAGATTTTAAAAGTAAGACACTCAGGCGATGTGTATGCTTTAAATACTTACTTCAGGGAAAGTACGAATTCTGAGACTTCGTTAGACTACAATGTCCAGAGGGTCTGCGAGATGCTACTGAAATTTTATATTAAATTAACTTAATAATAAATCATTTAAAGCCTTGACTTGTAACAAAAATAACTAAAGAATCGCACAGACTCATTAAATTGGTAAATTATAGTATCTATAATATAATTGGTACCTATATTGTATTTCTAAACTTTAGTAATTCACTGAGAAAATGTTTTGTGAATCGTGGTCAGTTCTTAGAGCCTGGGCCCAGCATATACCATCTTAGGTTATCATAACAATTATCATAACGATCGTTAATCCACTATTTCAACAACAAAAGTTTCTGTTAGTCTGACACGCCTTAAAATAATACAATGATTTGGAATAGGAACTATACTATATAATATTAGAAGATGTTTAGTTTTTTTAAACAATTTACTTAGCTGAAACCTAGAATTGTTTTTAACGTAATCGAAAGTTATCTTTTAATATCCGTAGTAGCGCGGTATACCCGTTTCTTTGATTGAAATTTGATATAAACCAAGCAACTTTCGAAAAAACTGCAATTTTCTAACGCGCGATTTTTTGATTTAGGGCGGTTCTTGACAATGTACTGATTGGATGAAAGGGCTCACGAAAAATATTTCATAGGAACTACTGACTTGTACATAAAATAGTGACATGTAAGACCCACATTTAATTGAAAAAATAATTAAGTTTATAAGCCAGGTTACTTGAAAAACTTGTACAATTTTCATTGAGCAACAAAATCACTACTTGCAAAGTAGTTATCGAACCTTTAATGACATACAGGATAGAGCTATGATGTTCTATCCAACCAACTCAAAACTGCAACACACAAAGAATTCAGTCAGTCTAGTACAACGTTTTATGAAAAATTGTGGATGCACCCAACTATGTGACTTGGACTAAGACACAAGACCTAGGACATGTTTATAGCTGCTGAATATTATAAAAAATTCAACGATAGATTAACTTATAACATGAACCAATCGATTTTAAGACCTGAATCTACCAGCAATCCATACAACATACCTGATATAATAGAATGATTTTCTGATATAATAGAATTTTGACAAAATTAATTTAAATCTAAAGTATTACAACTGTTAACATTAGCGTTTAACGGTATCAATTAAAGTTCTTCAAGTTAAAATAGCATTGCAAGAGTCCAAACAAAGACTCTCTTGATTGTTATCAAATATATATTCAGCCAACGTTTTGTCTTTGGAGGACAGCAGAATATGAGATCCCATAAATGCTAACCACGGACAGCACATCTTACATTAACAGTTAAAAAATAAAAATAATAAAGCGATAACATATAATGTAGATGGTACATCACTCTAAAGCAGTTAAACATATATTTTTTCGCAGAGGTATTATACTTATGCTGCTAGAAGGACTTTTTCTTTAATTGATTAATAGATTTCTTTTTCAAACACATACAAGGTATGTACATTAAACACCTTGGTAGGATGCTCTAAATAAAGGGAAAAAATGAACAAAGAGACACCATGCGTCACACCTTTCTTCAGTAACATCAGTTATGGGAAAGAGAATTAATCAGGTGAAGTTAAAAGGTGCAGTAGTCTCTTGAATACTGCATGATCTACCGCGGCTTCAGCGGCAATTGACGTCATAGGATGTGGTAGATAAAAAAAAAAAAAAAATAATATGCATTTTTTATTCCAAGTATGTCATTATCTGAATTGTTAAAAAGAAGAAAAAAGTAACCACGGTAAAAAAAAAAATATACATATATATATATATATATATATATATATATAAATATATATATATATATTATATATATATTATAATAATAGCTTATATTATATATAACTTTTTTTATATTAAAATCTATAAACCTATCATTAGTTTTTCAACTATTCTCTTTCCGAAAATGTTACACCTTTTCTGATTTTTCATCGGGAAAAAGGTGAATTCTTTAGTTGAACTCAATTTCAAGAATCTCCAAGAAGATCCATCGGTGTGGGTTCGACAAAACAGCCTTTGTACCGTTCAATGAACGGCACTACGATTATACCCATCCTGCAACCCATCATAGAAGAAAATAAAATATTACACGACCACTAAATTTCTATTTAATATATATATATATATATTATATATATATATATATATATATATATATATATATATTATTATGTTGGTTTCTAATTCTGGACAAAATCCTTTTATAATAAATGTATATTTATGTAATTTGGTTTCTATAATTTAAGGCCTTTTTTCTTCTATTTTAGGCCTGTTCGGATCGTTTCTAAAGATCACTACAATATTTTTTGTATAATTATTCTTGGTGGTCAGTATTTGTAGGTCCTGACCTCTCCGCCACATCTTTCAGTTCATTAATTTGTATTATACTTTTTTTTTTTTTTTTTCATTTTCGGCTAAGAGCACCGAATCGTCCGCAAAGTTAAGGTTTTTGTTCCAATTACGGCACCAGTCATTATTTTGCCAACGGGTCTCTTCATTACTTTGCTCAAAACAATATTGGAGATAACGCATGGCGTTGTCTCAATCCTGCCATTCCTTTTTTTTTTTTCCCCACTTTATTTATTTATTCGATATACTAAAAAATGGTTTAATGTGAGGCATAAGGACAGACGGCTGCTGTTGAATTTCTCTCCTCACATCCTGTGTGCCTGTTGGTTCGTTGTGCAAAAGTGAAAAAATATATTATATAATATTGATTGTTTATTCATTCGACATCACTTTTAGCTACTTTGGCTAATCGGACGATGCTACAGTGGCAATTCCTAAATTTTGTCTATCCAGATTTTATTAGGATAGGGATTTTTAACGAGTACCTGACAGCACAGGTTTGGAATCATCATTTAACGCCCTCCGAAGGACGGCATAACCAAGGATTGTTTACTCCTATGAAAAAATCCTAGGGTCATTAGTCGGGTTTGAACCTGCAACCTTGGCCATAAGAGGCTTAAATATTTTTTTTTTAAATTTTATATCAGCATGGCTCCTCTGAAATGTATAAATACCGATCCCTTCCTTTCGTAGGGTTATTATGGAAAGGAAAAAAAAATAAGATAAAGATTTATTACTACCTACAAGGAATCTCCAACGTCCGGAGAGCGCCGGGTGAAAGCGGCATTTTAAAAAGAAGGAGGGGCAAAGGCCCTTGACCCTGCGGAATACCCTTTATTATAATTCAGAATGGATCTTGGCTAATGTTGGGAGAGCCTTTCCCTGTCGCACCGAGCCCGCAGGGTATAGGCCGGGTCTCGGTAGAGATGTTATTTCTAACGAACCGTTCCGTTCTCAGCATCTCTTACCGTTGGCCAAATTCCTGTAGGAAATACTGAATTAGCTGCTGGTTAAAAATGAGAAAAAAATATATATATATTTTTTTTTATCCACTTTGCTATAAACAAATCTGGTACGCGCAACACACCACTTTCAGATAACTCTGTAGTTAAAGTTATTTTAAGAACATTTTAATAAAATAAGAATTGAAAAAACGAGAAAGAATAAAATTGAGTATCGATGGAATCTTTTATTATAATATTTTATTATTTTAAATTTATTTGTTCGGGTATATTACAATTTGTCACAATGAACAATAATAATATTGCAACATGATCACATTCATAGAATATTTACCATATAAACAAAAGGAAAGTCAAATTAAATAAAAATGAAAATTAAATAAATAGATGCATATAATAACAAAATACTTGGTTAACAAGTAAACAAAACATGAAAATACTCATAATTATATAAAATAATCTAAAAATATAAATTGTTATCTACAATAATCACTCAACTGTATACCCTCTTCGTCTTTCGGCATTACGTTTAACAGTATTGTATACAACATTTTTTCCTAATATCTTAAGCTATTCAACGTTATATTACTGTTCTAATTATCGAAAAATTAAATATACATAAAAAAAATTTGGTTGCTCTTTTCTCCTTCAGTTAGTTGTTAACTTCTTTCTAACTGGTATATTTAAACGTTTTCCATCCATGCTAATATTATAACATTTTGCAATCTACAAAATTAAAGTTACTTTAGAAGAAGGAAAAACAAGAAATCGACATTTATCCCTGCCAGCCTATTTCAATCACGATAAAACCTACATTATATGAAAGTCCGTTAAATTGCTTTAGAGCCGTTTATTGATATAATCGTAAAAAGAGTGCAAAATGCATGCTAAGTTTCACGATAGAAACAGCAAACTAATTAAAAAAGCTAAGCTGCCGAATAATAACACACTTTATATTAGCCGCGTTTTACTAACACACCTTTAACCGCGACTTTAATTCCTCCTGGCTTTCCTTCTGCAATATCAGAATTATTATACACAGTGAATTATTACAATATAAAAGCTCTGACGAATCATTTCGAAGACAAGTCTTATACAATCGAGACGGCAGACTAAAACAAAAAAGGCGCGCCGATATATGACGGCTGATCTCGACCCCACTTGACACCGATCTTTAATAACCCACTTGTAGGCTTGTTCTTTTTCTTCTTTCACCCCACCTTCGTATGTTTATTCCCATCAGCATCCTCGGCTCTGTCGCAGGCCATTAGCTTCATCCTTCAAGAGTGGCCTCAAGAAAAAAAAAAATGAAATAAAACGAAACGGGGGACAGTCTGGATTCCTTACTCCTAGTGCTCTTTAGGAATTTCGTTAAATACTTTCCATTTTATTAGTTTACGTCCCTAAAGCATGAAAAGTCTTTCAAATCCTCGTTAACCCTTTTAGTTCCGGACGAAAAACGAGTGCCAATGCGATGAAAACCGTCCGAATTTAACAAATACGCAACGATTAGGAAGAAGGCTTATATAAAAACCAAACTACAAATGATATTTACATGCTTAAAAATGCCACGTATTCGGGACAAAATGGGGAATAAAGTAATGATAATGATTCTTCAATATCAATCGAAAATAATATAAATAACAAAGTTATAAATAATTTTTTAAAAAATTGAGTTATATCATCAACAGTTCGACTTTTTTAGGGTTTGGCTGTAGCACGGTGGTTAGCATAACATCCTCCTATGCCCAAGGTCCCGGGTTCAAACCCACAGGAGGCCCTAGGTTTTTTTAATGAAAATAAAAAAATACTTAGTTATGCCGTCCTTCGGAGGGGACGTTAAAAGGTGGTCCCAATCCTGTGCGATGTCAGGTACTCGTTAAAGATCCCTATCCTAATTAAACCTGGATTGACAAAATTTAGGAATCCCACTGTAGCATCGTCCGCATAAGCCACAGTAGAATAAAATGACGTTAAACAAACAACAGTTCGACTTTAGACCAAGAGGAGTGTCCATCTCATCGCTCCAGCGTAAAGAGAGTCTCAGCACACTCCGGTATAGTGTGTAAAATGTCAAACCCAATGTCTTTGGCTCAGTACCTGAAGAGATTCTTATTGCTTCTAGACTAACGAATGTACGATGAAGTGATTAAGCCGTGATCACATGCAACCGCCAGGTTTCCAATAATTTTTAGTTCCCACTTTCTAGAGGCTGGGTATGAACCAAGAGAGTGTTCATACCATAGATCACACCGCTTGTCAAAACTACAATTCAAAATTTATTAGGAAATGATACTGTAAAATTCCCGTTTTAAAGAGTAACTCTCCAATAATACTTCAATTTTTAAAAAAAATAACTGAAAATGCATATGGCGAATAAATTAAAAAGGAATGAACAAAATATGGTAATAGGAAATACTCATTACATAAATACACTCCCTAAACTCATATAAATCCTATCAGCTCAAAATTACACCACAGGTATATAAATAATAATAATAAATCTTTATTTATTCTGGGACTAGTCCCTTTAGAATAACGTGACAAGAAAATTAAAATAAAAACTTTAAGGTCTTAGAGTATCCAAAAACAATACAAAGAAACGATAGAAATTACAATGGATTAAAAAGCAGCCTCAATTAATAATATTGAAAATTGAACTAGATAATAAAGAACTAGTAATTTCAATTGAAATTTTTTTAAAAACACTCAACAAGCAAAAATGGAAAAAGTATAACGAAATGAAATACTCTTTTCTTCAGGAGTCTAAAACAAGAATGGAATGGAAAAATAAAATAAACTGTATAGAAGATGCAAAATTTCCATTCTCTTATCCTTAAAAGTTTGATGTCTAACCGTTACGTGTAATATTATTGCTGGGAACTTAATTTAGTTTTGCAATACTTTTTCTTTTAACATCAATTGTATTATGCTTTTATCTCACTGAAGAATAGTTATGTTACTTCTAAAGACAACTTACATGATGATGATAATGACTCCTATTTATTTATACACGAAACATTAACAAAAAAAAAAATATATATATATATATATATATATATATATATATATATATATATATATATATATCTATCAAACCTGACCAACGCATATCAGCACCAAACTTATTAAAACATTAAATTACAACTATTAAATTTTCAATTCTTACTAAATATTAACCCCTTAATCGTAAGGTAACGGGGGGGAGGGGAGGAGAAGATAAATAAAAAATAGCTTTATCCTGAACAGCATTAAACAAAAATTGAAATTTTGCCTACAAATACGCCCATAACTCAGTTATTTTTGAAGATGTAAAAAAATCGAAAAGATTTTTGAGATCAAGACGCTAAAATTTGAAGGCTTGCGTTTCAAGATACGTAGAACCCAAATAAAGAAGAAAAAAAAAATTTTTTTCATAATTGATAAATAAATGCCAAAAATACCTATTAGTTCTTATTGATATGTCATAAAGAATTAAATTTCTCACAAAATTTAAAAAAGTATCATTGAAGTCGGTTCAGAACTAGCAGAGATATCAGCAGTGGTGATAAACCATTTTTCTTCGAATTATTTATTGCTTTTTATATTAGTTCATTTTATGTAACAGCTACATAAACAGTTACATCCTAATATAGTTATATGGAAATAATAAACCCTTAGGTAATAATTTGCAGCGTTTTTGAAATTTTTATCTACAAAACAAAATGATAATATCTACTCATTAACAAATAAAATACCGAAGGAAACCTTTTAAAAAGGTCTATTCATCAAAACCACTAGCTCACGCTGATAAGAAAATCCAGAAATATCAACATGGCACTTTAGTCGGAAAAAGCGGTATTCCGGAACGCTCAAGGAACTAATTAAAATACGTAAACAAAAACAGACCAGGATAGGACGGGAAAAAAAGAAGAAGCGACTATAAAGAAACGGCGCGGAATAAGTGAAAAGATGGCCGAAGAACGGAGTACACTGACCCCAACCGGTCCACCACCAACAGGTGGAATCGGGAAGGTAGAGGAATGCGGTCGCACTCTTCCACTCTCGCCAAATCATCCGGCCATTCATGTCTTCCTCTCCAGCCTTCAGCTTCTGGGAGGGCTGGTGGATTATCTGCAAGAAGATTGCCTGCAGGAAACTGATTCTCAGGGGGGCGAATAGGTTATTTGTAATCTAAAATTAACTTGGTTTTGTTACGGAGAAGTTTGACCTTGAGAATCTAATCGGTACCGCGAAATGGCAAAATAGTATGGAGAAAACGCTCTGTATGTGTTGTATTTAACGCACTTTGAATCGTAAACTAAACAAAGTCGTATTGAAAACATACATACTTTAACCATGACACCTTTTTACAGAAACAAACATTAGTGCATAGGTCTTTTTTTTTTTTTTTTTTTTTAACGGAAGGATGAGAAAGTTTAACGTCCTGACCTCCAATTAAGACGAAAAAAAGCATAACAATATATTTTAGCACGAGTGTGAATGTCGATATTATTCTACGGGACCGTCACTAAACTAAATGCATTTCAGTTCACCCAAGCCGAGGGTTCGAACCAATCCAAATTAGTAAAACAACAACTATCAAGGTGACACAACAGAAAAGAAAATACGTAACATAAACACATAAAGTATAACAGAAAAATTACTAATATTTTTAATATCAGGAATTAACTATATCCCGTAGTTTTTGTAATGGTCATTTTAAATGCGACTTACTTCCGATGGACCCACAACTAGTGACTAATAGTTTATTTAGTTTTTACAAAAGCGACTCATGATTGGTCAGATATAATAAAAGAAGTTAATACCACCAAAACGTAAAAATAATAACATCTGAAGATACCCAAAAAAACCTTCAAAATAAAAAGCGTAAAAGTGATTCAACTGCAAGACTGCAATAAACCGAATTTCTCTTTAGGCTATATCTTTCACATTAAAATTATACACTCACAAAAAAAACAAGAAAAAAAACACAGTGTGAGTCATCTGAATTTTTCATGAAATCAGTCTTTGGGTAAACCCTCAAAACATTTATTTTTTGCCGAATTTCTTAATTAAAGATGACTACACATTAAGAAACTCTTAGTATGATTGTACAATAAATGCTACCCTTTAGTTAGATTATATGGTCGGATAATAAAGTATTCAATCGACTCCAAAGAAATTTAAGTGGTCTTAAAACTAATGGCTCGGAAAGATCAATGAAATGGTGAACATAAATTTCGCCCTACAAGGACAGTTAATAGATTTAACAGCAGACACTAGGCGAAACCATCTCTTTATAACTAACTTGGAGAAGAACCCTGGATACAATATAACTTACTATATAACTATGAAAAAAATTAACAATTTTGGAAAAAAATTGAGAAAAGAGCTATTTTACAAAAATAAAATTGAATAAGCTATGGGTGACACCACTTAAAATCGTTTCTTCAAATCCAATAACAATTGCAAGTGTTTTCATAAGAACCTGTACAAGATACATAGATGCGAATTATAATATGTTTTAATGTTTTTGTTATAAATTAAGTATATTTACTAATTCAGGTTAAATTAAAAAAAAAAATTATAAAGGTTTCAGAAATAGATTTTTTTTAACCATAGGACGAATTTCCACAAATCCAAATATTGCACATCTAGACGAAAAGGGGGGTCTCAAAAATTTCAGCTTCATAGGTGTCAAGATGCTGTGATGACCAAAATAGTTACTGAAATGGTACTTCCCTTCCTTTTTTGAATATATATATTTTTTTTTTCCAAAAACAATTCTTTATTGAGTAATATTACAATCAGTCCAATTTAGGACATCATGAAATATAAATTAGGAAGAAAATATACATATATACTGGTCTTGAACTCCTATTGTCAAACGAATTGCATACCTCTGGGCGTTCTTTATCTTTTAGTAAGTGTTACTTTTAGATTCTTCCCATACTTGGAATATAGTTATAATTAAATATTAAGGAATATGTTTGTATATAATTACTGAAGGAATCACCAGGTATTTTACGAATCTACTTTCTTCGTCCTTCATAGGACACCAGACACCGCGTCAGAAGTGCATCCTCGAGACGAGGTTAGTTGCAGACGGAGCCGATGGTTGCAGAGGATATCCGGGTCAATGCTGGTGCCGGCCCGTCTAGTGGGTCAGATGGGAAAGGCCCTTCCCGTCGGCTACCGGGTTCTGGAATCTTAATGGCCTTCTTGGTCATCAACTTCTTTGTTTGTCTCCTCCGTCAGCCAGTTTTAACACTTCTATCATTTCATTGATCACTTGCTAGACTCGTCATCTTGAAGAATCTTCTAAGACTATATTATTTACAGCTTCACCGATGAAACGTTACTAAACTCTCAATTTCTGGAATTTCTTTTTAATATACTTTTATTAACCGTATTTATATATTTGGTCCAAAGGAGGGTGAGACCACTAGGGAATTGTGAAGGTAACACAACACGGAATTACTGAGCTTATAACCTGTCAGTATAATTGAGTAGATAACACCGCGGCGACTCATAAGACTTGGACAAATGTGTGTGAGCAACATTCGGTGGTCATGGCATCATAAATGGAAATCACTGTCATGCTGTCATTCAAGTATTTTTTTAATATATTATTCGTAAAAGTAACAAATGAAAAAAAAAATCGAAGGCGCACCATTTTCACGGGAGAATAGCTTCTCATAATCGCTCGTTCAGCATACAATAGGAGCACAACTAAATGTTTATATTTTTGTAGTTTACGCTAAAAAAAAAAAAATAATAAAAAATAAATAAAAAATTTAAAAAAATGGTTAGATTAACTTCTAATATTAATTCCGAAGAGTGGATACGAGCCCCGTGTTCCAAAGTAGACCCCCCAAAACAACATTACGGTAGAATAATTAAAAAACGTAAGTTCCTTGAAAATAATCAAAAACAAAAGCTAGAGAGAATTAAGAGAATATATAATATTCTTTCATAGTCGGAATCGGACCCCCCCCCTCCCGGAATACAGTAAAAAGTGTTCTATCCACAATACCATGCCGCTCCCAATTTCTCATTAATAATGAAAAAAACCAACTTTGTTTTTATTTAAATTATAGTTTGTTTTTTTTTGTTTTGTTTAAATATGAATTTACTCATTTTCTATTTTTTATCTAATTTGGCTTTATCATTGTCTTCTGTAAATATAGTATGAATATGATCTCATATGTTAGTGATATATTAGTGATTACTATTGTTCATTTTGAAACAAATATATCTCAATAAATATAAAAAAAATATATAAATAAAATTTTCCACAATTCACCTTTAAATGTATTACGTGTTGATATTATGGTATTTAGTAAATAGTTAAGATAAGTTAGTTCTTTACCGTTACACGGACTGTTTCTTTTTACCAGAAAAAAAAAAAAATAAATCAATGCGAAAAATTCCACTCCCTCTAATATTTGTAGTGGAGAAGATAAACAAGCCCGGCCATTTGGAATGAGACTGATGGGGGATAACCCTAACGACCTCATCAGCGCAGACGTTCGGTCAACATGTTTACTGCTTCTTTCATAGAAAGATCTTTAACAGGAATTTGTCTAACGGGTATTTTATTATCACAACTAACGACAACATGGAAGCTGGATAGTTGTGGTGGCAGAGTACGATACAATACAGATTTCGTCATGGAGGGCGACGACTCCTACGGGATTCTAGGAATTACTTAATAATAAACGTAGCCGGGAGCAACAGGTGGTTTCCCTTTCACAAAGGCTAAATAACACAAAGGATATTCTCTGTGAAAGAGCCCCCTCCCCTGCCCAAGGTTAGCCATTATTATATGAAAAACTTGGATATTACCAAGCCTGATGACTTTCACCGCCTTTCATGCCAGTCAAAGAGGCTTCAGAAGCTGGGGCGTAACAACCGCCAACAAACAACACCTCTAAGGAGGAAGTTTTAAAGAAATAAACAGAACCCCAGAATGTTCGGAATGACAAAAATATATTTTACCTGATAGAGAGATACACTTTATTGACTAAGTGAAATGAAATGAAAAAAAAACTTGTTTTTTATCCTCGGACTAAAGTCCTTAAAGAATAAAATAAAATACATAATTAATGACCGGAACAGTGTGGTCATGGCGTAGAATGACAAATTACTAAACTTGAAAAATAATAGAGTTCGTAATACATATACATCTTTACAAGTCAGACATACAGAATGAAATAAAAAATAAAACAAGGAAAAAAAATAAAAAAGAAATAGCTAATTCATCAGTGATAATTTAAGTAATATAAACACAGACAAAAAAATACAATAATAATAATTAAAATTTATAGCATCTGTAGTTGGAAGTTATTGTCTGTTTGACTGGGTAAGGAGAAGATGGTTGAAAAGGAGCGATTTGAAGGAGGAGGTCGTTCTTACATGACGGATCTCAGGAGGGATAGAATTCCAAAGAGAGGTTTCTTTGGCTAGAAAGGACTTGTCAAAGGCAGCAGTACGGTGAGGAGGAGGGTAGAGGTCAGAAAGACGGGATCTGGTAGAACGGGACTGAATTGATGATTTAAATTGAAGAGATTGGAAGATATAGCTGGGACGTTGAGTTCTCATAACCTGGTAGAGGAAGGAAGCTAGGAAATACAGGCATCTGTAACGAGGATAAAGCCACCTTAACTCGGCGTAATACTGGGTTGTATGCGTGTCTCTGACCGTATTGCACAGTTCATAATACGCTTGAGTTTTGCTTCGAGCTCACCTGAAAGTCCACTGTACACCTCGCAACCGTAGTCAAAGTGGGGAAAGACACGGGAAGAAACAAGGAGTTTACGAATATTGAATGGTAGGAGGTGATGGAGGCGACGGAATTGCTTTAGGGTTGCTATGGTTCGGCGGGATATTTGGGAGATGTGTGGTTTCCAAGAGAGAGTTTGGTCAAGAGTAATACTTAAGTTCTTGACGGATGAATGAAAAGAGATAGGAGTATTGTTAACTGATGCTGCCCAACTTGAATGGAGTTGCTTTTACACAACATACTTATTTGTCCATGAAACTATTTTTATTATTAGAACTTTTAATGCATTAAAACAAAACATTAATACTGAAGATGTTTGGTCGGCTTTAGAAATTATCATAGCCAGAAATGATCATTATTTGTTTATTTATTTAATATCTCTTTATGCTCCTGTGGCTAATCGGACGATGCTACAGTGGCAGTCCTAAATTTTGCCTATCCAGGTTTAATTAGGATAGGGATCTTTAACGAGTACCTCGAGTGGTTCAAGACCACCTTCTTACCTTGTCACGAATCAGCCCTAACCCATCCCTAACTATAAAGACCTTAATTTTATTAATGTTTCATATGTTGCTGATTTGGCCGGAACTAGGTATCATGCCTTCCATGAAAAACTCCACTCCCACTAGTGTAACTGTTCGATTACGCAATTAAAACTTCGCATTTGGTGTGCTTCAATTTAAGACTGCAGATGTTGTGGGATATGAGAAAAGAGAGAAGGATGACGAAAATGAGTAGGTGAATTTGAACTATTGAAAACTTGTAGTTCTGTGGGTAGGAACATAAAGGTCAGAATAGCGTGATCTAGTTTCATGTGTGTGAAATGAGGATTTAATTTATTAAGATATCGGCCAACAATGATTATGTAACGAAAACATTTGATATTTTGAAACAAAGTGCGACGAATTCTACGGAAGCTATGAATTTCTAAGTCAAAGACGATTTTCATTTAGTTGGTTTAATTTAAGTGAACTTATTATCGTACTCCAACATAATTATTTTTCAATCTACATAATAAAATGCATACGCACGAAGAGAGCCGTCAGTCTCCTAACCTGTTTATTATTGCGGATAGTGCATACTCTGTTCTGGGTACCGTTCTGCTTCCTAGCGTCAAGACAATACCTTTATGTACCCTATTCCTAAATTGTGGAGTACATTAATAAATAAGTAAATATAACGTATTTTATCAGATTCATTTAAATGTTAGAAATTAAGTAATTAAGACTTTTTCTGTCGAAAACCAGGATGTCTTGAAATATAAATATGTCCAAGGCTTCACGCTATTTTTTAATTCCCAATTTAATTACATACACAGAGTTAAGCGAATCTCTAGAAGGTTTGTCTTCCGTTCTTCGTAAATGTCTTGTGTTACCCACTTATACAGCGAGTTAAAGAGGCTCCTTCCCTCCACTCGAGGAAAATATTTCTTAGGATCATATCCTTATCAAACCATTAATTCCTAACACCCTTCATATACCCGTTACTCCTTCAATTTAAATCTTCAGTCTTCTCTCTTGAAACAAGATTGCACCATTCTGAAGCTTAAGTTCCTTCCTCGTAATTCCTTTAGAACAGATCCGATTTCAAGGACTCCACCTATACAGACGCCTAACTTGGAACCATTGGAATCATACAAGACTGAAACGACAAAAAAATGCTCGACATTTTCAGCTACTCCAACACATACTAAACAAAAGTTCTAATCTTCCACTCAACTACTAGACTCATCTACATGATTATCATGCAGTCACTACAGAGTAGAGCTTTGGGGTTCTACTAAACCATTAAATTCTTGCCGTCTTTAATCTCAACAATCCAAAATCCTCAATGCTCCTTACTTTACGAATAAACTGATCCATGAAGACCTTTGTTGCTGATTTGGGCCGAACCAGATATCATTTCTTGCATGGCTCCATTCCAACTCTAATCCTTTTAGTTTCAATATTTTCTTCCACTCAATTCTTGATATTCTTCCGAGGCGTCTGAAAAGAAGATGGACTCGAGATCTTCTAGCTAGTTAGTAATATTTTAAGAGTGCTGCCGATGGGTAGCTTCTCTACATCACTTATTCATGTTTATTTTACTAGATGAGTTGTACAATACAGTTGTAAATATCAATAAATAATTAAAAAAAAAAAAAAAAAATTCCACCCTTATGACTAAAATGTTTGATTTATTATCCACTCTAAAACTTCTCTAAGAATTCTCTGCCTACCCATATCCTCCATGCTGCTTCTTTATCCTCATTTAAATCCCAATACCTTCTATCGTTCCAAACTGACGCTCAACAATTATGATATTTCGATTCTAGGTATAAAATTTTCATTGAAGAAAATAATTGTCTTCTCCCTAAATGTAAATTTTTTATATCAATTCATTCATTTTTCATTTTGTTGAACACAATTATTTTTAGAAGATCTTTCTCATCTCATTAATGTAAATAATAACTAATTATGTTAATTTTGTCTGTTGGTCAGACATATTGTTGTACTTTATATTTCAACTTACATAAATGTCATTATTCTTAATGGACTCAGTCCCAAAATAAAATTATTTTCTTTCCTATTCTATTTATATATAACCGGAGAGCAATGGTAAATCCAATAACGAGTTTCTTTATACCGATGTTATTGAAACTCGGGTTGTTATATCTAGAGTGAACTACAGAATTCCGCCAGAGCCTGATATACAACCACAACCCACACTCTCGCACCATTTAACAGGACGGCGGTGCCCATATACCTGAGTAGCAGCTGCTCACCCACAGCACCACCCCTACTGCAGCTGGGGACACTTTTGTCAGTTGGGAACTAAACACATCAAGGATTGGGCTGCTCAAGGCCGTCGGCTTTTCCAAAATCCAATGAAACATTAAACAAAAGACTTAAAAAAAAAAAAAAAAAAAAGGACACTTTCTCCGGATACATATTAGGCTATTTGTATAAACGTCAGCGTATGGAATATTAAAGAAAAAAAATAGATATGTACAAAAGAAATTATACACATACTGGCTGACTTGGCAAACGTTGTTTTACCATATACATTATTTCTAAGAAATTTCTAGTGTAGAAAAAAACAACTAACTTATTGTAAGTGTGTAAGGTTGTGGTATATGAGTGAAGGAGGCATGGAGTGCTGTGAACGATGAAGTAATATAAAAATAACAAAACACCAAACATTAGTTTTGTTTTTAAATTTAATATAATTTAAGAAGTGAAACCGGTAGACCTCTGGCGGGGATAACTTACCAAGTGATAATTCATCAGGTATCGAGTGGGATGAAAAATTATTAAATTACTAAAATGACTAAAAAAAAAAAAAAAAAAAGAGAGGTTGGTAATATAAGGGTGAAAATGTAGGATTGCATGTATTTTGTAATGCAAAATTATAAAAAAAAATTTGTTTCCAAAAAATAAAAAAATAATGTTATGGGTGGACAACCCTTATTACTTAATGGTATGAAAAATAGATAGTAGTCGATTCTCAGACCTATTGAAAATGCAAATAAAATTTCATAAAAATAGGTCAAGCGGTTTCGGAGGAGTATGGCACCTAACATTGTGACACGAGAATTTTATATATTTTATGGACAGAAGGAGGACAGATAAAATCTCTTGAAAAAAGAATTGTTTATAACGATGATAAAGCATGACGAAATTATTAAAATGTATTATGTATTGTTGTTTTTTAATAATTTTAAATAGCAAGCATTTATTGTATAATCATAGATATTTTTATTTTTAGATATTAATGTTTTGCAAGTAATTTGGATCCATCGTATTTAAGAATTTGAAGATAAGGAAAGAACTGTGAAACGTTGATGATGAATTAGAAAAACAAACATTTTGCTCTGCCCTAGATTATAAAAAAAGCTATTTCATGTACAGGAATCAGTCATTTTTTTTTTTTTTTTTTTTTTAAATTTTGCCAACGTTTCGGCTCAATGCCCTGATGATGGCTCACAAGCTTGAGCCGAAACGTTGGCAAAATATAAAAAAAATGACTGATTCCTGACTATTCCACCTATAATAGTTTCTACAGTCCTAGTCTACAGTCTACAGTCTACTATACATCCTCAATATTTCATGTACAATTACATTTTAATCTTAACAATCAATTACAGATTATCATAAAATTTACGAAACAAGCTATTGATATATATACACTACTCCCTATCTGAACATACGGAGCAGAAATTTGAGGTTCTGCTCAATTATATTATTTCGAAATTTACGAACATTGTTCAAGAACCATGGTATATTTGGAATCTCGCGATAAAGAATGACATTACTTTAGGGTACGTTTAAGTCATACAATATTCTTACAATTCTTATTAAAATCTTACATCCAAACAAACATAACACGTTTCGTTCATCGACATTTTCTTCACTTCCTTCCTCCCTGTTAAAGGCCTACTTAAAAAAAATATTAAAAATAAAATGGCTCAGCGATCAAATAAATAATTATTATTTAATTATAATTTTCATGACATACTAAATTCTTTTCCAGAACCTTGATCAAGAGGATCAGGGCCAAATTTAGAAATCACATTCGCTAGATGAGCGGCAGTTGCTACAATACTATTAAGACGCCAAAGAAGACTAAAAAGAAGATGGCCGAGGGATCTGATCAATTTATCAGCAAAATTTAATTTAATTTATATGGTCTGAGTCAAAATATGCCTCACAAAAGTTATCTTCGCTCATGTATGAACTTACAAATGAGTTCACAAGTTAATTATATAATATTGAGGTAAGTAACATGTAATATCAATCCAAAAACGATAAAACATCAACAGCCATTTTAGTAAAACTGGTAGAAAAATGAATCAAAGGAAAGTACATTCCTTAACGATATAACACCTGCCATGACGAACCCGTTCAATAAGTCATCCATCAAATCGTGAATACAGTGCAATGAGCTCACCTTTTCCTATTGTGAGACTGTATACACAGCCATCGCCTGCATAAGAATATCCACGTCCTCAAATGCCATATTGAATCACTATTTTGTCAAACAGAGAATTTAAAATGTATCCAAATTAAAAATACATTCGCATTAGAAGAGAGCAAAATCGTTAATTTGTCAACAATATTAAAAAAAAAAATTCAATAACCTCTCACACTGGGTCTAATTGAATGTACTATAAAGTAATTAAAATTAATTACCTACGTTAGTTGATTTTCGCCAAATTAAATCCAAAGAATATTGATATCTATATTTTTCGAAGGATCTTTTTTTTTTTCAAATGGTGCCAGTAAACTTACCTATGATAAACCTATTATCATCGCTGACCTATTTATGGGCACCATAAACCATATTATGATAATTACATTAATAGCATGAATAGAATACTGAACGTACAATCATCAAAAAAATTCTAGGACCTCGAAAAACAGATGGTGGATACAAACTTCAAAACGATTAAACCACAGAACAACTGTCTAACAATTTCCGTTTACATGAGAAAAAGACGTTTAAAATTGTATGTATGGAAACTTGTAAACAACTCCCTGAATTACACAACAGTTAACCTCAGCTCCAGAAAACCTCAAAGGCATGAAATGGGATGAACAAGTTCGAAAAGTTCTTATTACTGATCGAAACTTATACAGACACATAAGTAGTTCATCCAGAGACAACGAATAAAAGGCTGGTACAAATTGGTCAGTTGAAAGAAAAAAAAAGACAGGAGCAATAAGATGAAAATCTCATGGGGAAACCGCAGGAAGAACCATAGAGGGTTCACGTGATTCATAGGGTATAATACGAAAATAATAATAACACCACCCCCCCCCCACACACACACATTATATAAATACATACATATATATATATATATATATATATATATATATATAGCTATTATCTGAAGCACAAAGCGGATTCAGAACGGGTCGCTCTACAACTGACCATTTAGTTACCATGGAATACGAAATATTGAACAGCTTTGCAGAGAAGAAAGAGTGCATCGGCATATTTTTCGACATTGAAAAGGCTTATGATAAACTAAACCCATCCCTCATCATGAAGCAATTACGAGAGTGGGGATTCAGAGGTCGTCTTTTGATGTTGATTGAAAACTTTCGCGAAATCGTACATTTCAGGTTAGAATAGGAAATAATCTATCAGCAGTTAAACGAATGACCAGTGGAATACCTCAAGGAAGTGTTCTGAGCTGTGCCCTTTTTGCGATCGCCATTAACAAAGTAACAAATATTATTCCTAGATCTATAAAGACCTTTTTATTTGTTGATGACTTAGCCTTGCTACTGCCGTTCAAAAATAAAAATGAGATGCGAACAATCCTACAAAATTGTTTGAGAAATTTAGAATTATGGTCCACGGAATCTGGCTTGGAGTTTTCAACGGAAAAAACGAAATGCCTCCTTTTTTCGAGACTTAAAAGACCAACTTCTCCCCTGATCTAACCTATAAAGGTAAATGTTTGAAGTTCGTACCAAATGTTAAATTTCTGGGACTAATTTTTAATAGAAAGTTGGATTGGAAAGAACATATTGTTTGGCTAAAAGAAGATTGTAGCAAAAGACTAAATATACTTAAGGTTCTTGCGGGATGTTCATGGGGAGCGAGCAGGTCCAGCATGCTAAAGGTGTACAAAAGTTTGATAAGAACTAAGTTAGAGTATGGATGCCCTGTTTTTTCATCAGCAAAACCTAGACTGCTTTCCATCCTAGATTCAGTCCATAATGCAGGTATCCGTTTAGCAACAGGAGCCTTCAGAACAAGTCCTGTAAAAAGCCTCTGTGTTGAAGCTGGCTTAGCTCCACTAGCTGTAAGAAGGCAACAGCTCGCTTGTGGGTATATTGGAAGGCTGAAGTTTAATGATCGCAATCCAGCATGGAAACCGATATTCCAACCAACAAATAGAATGTACGCAGAAAACCAAAGACTGCCTGCTCCACTTGGAATCAGAGCCAGGAGATACGTTGAAGAAATTAGCTCTATACCAACAACACCTAAAGATTTTCATTACCCACCATGGACCTTAAAACTACCAATGCTGGACTGGTCTCTCAACAAATACAAGAAAAATAGTACGTCAGAGGTAATATACTTGTCAGAATACTATAAAATTAAAAACAAATATAACAATAGCATATACATGTACACCGATGGCTCCAAATCAAATTGTGGGGTTGGATGTTCTATCGTAATAGACTCCAATATATTTAAGTACAAGCTTCCACCTTCATCTAGTACTTTCACGGCTGAATCTTATGCTCTTAGCGCAGCATTGTATCAAATTATGCAACGTGAAGAGGAAAACTTTGTTATTTTCACCGATTCCCTATCAGCTATGAAGGCACTTGGTGATATGTACTCAACTGACCCAGTGATAAAAAAATCTCAACAATACTCAACAAAGATTAACGACTTAAAGAAAAAAATTGGTAATTGTTTGGATTCCATCCCATGTGGGGATCAAAGAAAACGAAATCGCTGATCAAGCAGCAAAAGAAGCAGCAATCTCATCGAATATAGAAGAGATTAATGTTCACACCCCATCCGACATAAGCAGCTTTCTTAAGACCCAAGCTGCAAAGATCTGGGACCATATTTGGGATACAGAAGAATCTAATAAGTTAAAAAGCATAAAAAAGGTAACCAAAGCATGGCATAGCTCAGATCGCAGCAACAGGAGGGAAGAAGTAATAATTACTAGAATGCGAATCGGGCATACACGGCTAACACATGAGTTCCTAATAAAAAGAACTACACCACCGAAATGTGATTTATGTGATGTGCAGTTGACGACCGTCCATATCCTAGAGGAATGTCCGTTATACCGAAACCATTTCCAAGAAGCAAAAATAGAAAGAAGTATTGAGGAGCTACTTGGAGATAATACCAATAAGTTAGGAAAAACGATCAATATACTAAAAAAAATCGGTATTTTCAAGAAATTGTAGAAGAAAAAGAAATATATTAAAGGACAAAGGACACTGAAGACCCCAGCTGTTGAGTGTCCATAAAAAACTCTACCTACCTACCTATATATATATATATATATATATATATATATATATTGTAACCGCCCGCGGTTGTCGGCATCGGTTGGCAGAACCTGTTACCTTGTAACGTAGAGAGAGAACTTATCTTCCATGATACATTATACCTTACCAATCTTTCCTTATATTTTTTATTTTATTTCCCTTAATGTCACACTCCCATTTATTCACCTCTCATTATGAATATATTGTAAATATTTTAACATTGTACATACATTGTTTTTTGCATGATAACTAATAACTAATACGTTAATGATATTAGAAGTAGTAGCTTTCGATAGTTGTCATATTTCTTTTTCTTATTTATCTCAAATTTTGGATGAAGCTACCTATATTTGGTCTAACAGGCCTGGCGCCTTTTTAAGTAACTTTGAAAATGTATATCCGGGTCTCTTTCTCTCTCCCTCTCTCTCTCTCTCTCTCTCTCTCTCTCTCTCTCTCTCTATATATATATATATATATATATATATATATATATATATATATATATATATAATAAATTCTTTATTTATTCTGGGACTAGTCCCTTAAGAATAATATGACAAGAAAATAAAAATAAACACTTTAGAGTCTTAGAGTATTAAAACAAACAAAAACAAAAAACAATACAAATTGCAAACAAATAATAATAATAAATTAAAAGCAACTTCGAATAATAATATTGAAAATTGAACTAGATAATAAATAAAATAAAGATGATGTACATAAATACAATTTTGAAAAAAAAGAAAATTTACATTTATTTTTTTAATTGTTTTTTTTTTTTTTTTTGGGGGAGGGGGGGAGGGTTAATAAAATACTAATAATATAACACGTGCAAAATACAACATAACCATAAAACATAATACAAGGAAGTAAGGATATTAGTCATAACCGTGGATGTGACAATCGGGATAGTTGTAAAAGTGTCGGGGATTAAGGAGTAGAACAGAGCTAATCCTAAAAATATTAATAGTTTATAAGCCCTTGGTATCTGTCAGAAAGGAAAGCAATAGGTATTTAAATTGATAACACAAATTTAGACTGAGATTGGAGCTAAAACATATAGGAAATATTATTAGAATAGTGAATTATGAATGTAAATAGAAAAGCATAACAAAAATATTGTAGATGAAAAATTAAAATATTCCAAAACAAAAATAATATATCTTTTTTTTTTTTTTTTTTTTTTTTTTTTTTTTTTTTTTTTTTTTTTTTTTTTAGGCTTAAACAAGGTAATTTTCGCCTTAAATCACGGATTAAATATTATAGTTTATTGTATAAGTATGTCTGTCGTAGAAAGTCAAAAAGTTTTACAATTGTCTGTATGTTGTCTTGTAAAACGGTAGGTAAGTCAGTGTCAATTGCAATATGAGCTCTTTGAGTATCATAAGCCCTACACTTTGTCAAAACGTGTTTAACAGTAACCGGGCAACCGCATATATCTTCTTTAAGGAAACCATAAAAATATTTTTATTAATTTTAAATTCATATGATCAAAATAATCACATATGATATATACACATTTATCATATACTGGTGGTCTTTTATAAAAAACTGTTTACTCTGCAACCCAATAATATTTTTCTTCCAGATATATAGCTCACCATGTTTCAAAAAAAATCTTTCATATACTTTTTCTCTTCTCATTTTTTTTCCCCTAGCCGACACGAATTAATACTGGTGGCGAAAAAGAAGTTGGTGTAAAAAAGGACCCTAATGGAGGAAATAGAAAACCCTAAGAGCTAAAAGAAAAAGGATGCCCTACGATGTATAACTGTCAGCGAAGAGAGAAGAAGGAAGAGGAATAAATAAAGATAATCCTGTTTTATTCGAGGGGGGCCACCTCGGCCTGCCCCGTCCTCTACTCTCTTCGCATTATAGGACTTTATCCCCTTACTACTCTCCTCTTACACCGCCGCTCTTTGCTTTTATCTTATAACTTGAATAAGTTTCGAAACGAACTAATCATAATTACCGAGGAATAAAGACCACAATAGAAGATGTGAAAAAAAAAAAAAAAAAAAAAAATATATATATATATATATATATATATATATATATATATATACGACGTTTCGAGAATTTATTGTTCTCATAATCATGCCTTAACAGTGGAAAAAAAACAGAACATTAATATTATTATACAATAATTAATATATGATGTT
This sequence comes from Piezodorus guildinii, assembly GCA_023052935.1. NCBI lineage: Eukaryota > Metazoa > Arthropoda > Insecta > Hemiptera > Pentatomidae > Piezodorus > Piezodorus guildinii. Next base: position 38,800,681 of record CM041297.1, on the reverse strand, counting down.
ATTGTTAGAGATATAAAAAAGAGTACATTGAACAATGAATAATCATACAGTAGGTACATAGATATTTTAAATTAGGATTTACATTAAATATATTATTATAAAATTACTTACAATTTTGGACAAAATAGTGTCTTATTTAGACATGTTTAGCCTACAAGCTTTGAAAGAACACTGAAAAAATAGAAAAGGAATAGTTCAAGTATGGAAGATTTTCCAGGAATTTATGATGACGTCAGGTGTCTGGGGTATTCTCTCTCCTATTGTTGAGTTGTTTTATGTTGGATTATTTTTTCAGTGTTCTTTCAAAGCTTGTAGGCTAAACATGCCTAATTAAGACACTATTTTGTCCAAAATTGTAAGTAATTTTATAATAATATCTTTAATGTAAATCCTAATTTAAAATATCTATGTACCTACTGTATGATTATTCATTGTTCAATGTACTCTTTTTTATATCTCTAACAATAACATCATATATTAATTATTGTATAATAATATTAATGTTCTGTTTTTTTTTCCACTGTTAAGGCATGATTATGAGAACAATAAATTCTCGAAACGTCGCATAGATAAAATTATTTATTCATTGACTGAAACCTAAGAACAACACAAACTTAAATTATCAACAGTCGAGAACTGATCAAACATTATATATATATATATATATATATATATATATATATATATATATATATATATATATATTCTGGGGCAATATTCAACTTAAAACATCTATAAAAAGCACAATCAAGTTTTTATTTGATATATAAAACTAAAACCACCATCCTTGTCTTAGAATTCAAATATGTTTATGAAAATAAGTTCCAACATGCAGTAGAGGTTCTACAGAGAGAAAAGGGAATTACTGGTGAGTACATTAAACCTTCCCCTCCTCCACATTATAAAAAAAAAAAATTTAAACATATTTATTGATATTTACAACTGTATAATGATATACATCTAGTGATATTTACAACTGTATTAAAAAAAAAAAAAAAAAATCAAGTAAATGTTATGGAAATATACAAAAACTGTCATGAAATACATGTGTAGTGTCTCTAAATAGATGTAGAGACAGTACCCAGTGGCAGCACGCTAAAAATATTCTAAAATGGAAGGTCTCGTGGCCATCTTCTTTTCAGACACCTCAGAGGATTATCAGGGATCGAAAAGGAAGCAAGGATTGAAACTAATAGATTGTAGTGGAAATGGATTTTGTCATGGAAGGAATGGTATCTGGTTTGTTGACCCAAATCAGCAACATTTGAAAAGAAATTTTATTCTGGGACAGCTAGTCCCCTAAAAATAATATAAATGTACAATATAAGATTTAACTTCTGGCTATGTAGAATTTATCAGATTATATACAGCATTTTATGGATTACAAATTATGATATATATGGATCTGCATATATATAAACATATATACACACACACAAATATATACAAACACAAAGTCATATTACAATCGTAAATAAATCCAAATAATAAAATATATTAAAAAAAAAAAAAAAAAAAAAAAAAATAGAGAAATTTGAGATACAAATGAGGCCAGATAGTTAAGTTTATAAAGGCACGGCAGATTGATGTTGGAGGAGATGGATAAATAGGTGATGTTTGAAGGAACTTAAGGATTGGCATGTACGAATCGACATGGGCAAGGAATTCCAAAATGAGGATGCACGTATGACGAAAGATCTCTTAAAGGAAGCAGTTCTGTGGGATGGAATGAGCAGGTTCAAGGGTTGGGATCTTGTGTTGATGGAGTGGACAGAGGAGAGTGGGGTAAACAAATTGTAAATAGAGAGGGTTTTTTTGGTTCTGAAGGATTGGTAGAGGTAAGTTCCTAGGAAGTATTGCCGTCGGAATTTAGGGTAAAGCCACTTTAACTCGGCATACCAGGCTGAGACATTTAGAACATTATGGATTAGTTTGTTCGTTAAAAAGTAATGAGCATTTAGGATTTTACGAATGATTTTGTAAGAATTCAATATAGTAAGAATGTATTGGTTTAGTAGAACCCCAAACCTCTTCTCCGATTTTTTTTTAATATATTTTATTGATTTTATATAGTTATTTTATTCCGTGTATATATGGTGTCAGAAAAATACTAATTAATTACTCGTATAATAAGAAAACCCATTAATTAAGTACTGTTGATTATCATTACTTATATACTTAAATTTAATGAATATACACCAAATTCTTGTACAGTGACATTATATGTCAAATACAATAAAATATATAAAAATACTAAAACTAAATTACCACATTATTTTCGTAATGATACTGAAAATGACAATAATAAGAAAACTTAAATAGTAGAATGCAGCTAATTATCAGTAAAATCAATGTGTCAACATTACAATTAAAACAATTTTATATTGTAGCTTACGTTTGTATGAATATTTTAATGAGAAAATATATGTCTATAGATTAATATATCCGTAATAAGAGAAATAAATAATTACTGAAGAAAGAAATTACAATATATTAAAAAATCTGATACACACAACACACTACTTTGAATGGGTCTATGACAAAACAAGGAGCATTGAAGTTTTTTCCGAAGGATTTTGGATTGTAATGATTGGATACGAGTGAAATTCAATGGTTTAGTAGCTCTACACCTAAGTCCATATCGGTCATATAAATAAGTCTTTTAAAATTAAGTGAAAGATTGGAGCGTTTGTCCAGTAAGTGTTGAAGTAGTTGAAAACGTCGGGCAGTTTCTAGTAGTTTAAGTCTTGTATGGAAATTCCAAGTTATACGTTTGTCAAGCTGGAGTCCTAGGTATCGAATCTGTTCAACAGGGATGAGCGAGTGTCATTAAAAAATACTGTAGGGCAGGAAGTCATTGGTTTACGACGAAGGGTACATGTTATCTGGTGGGATTTGTTAGAATTAATTTTAATTCTGGCACCATACTTCAATGTCTCGGATGTGGGATTGAAGAGTGTGGGAGGCAATAACTGGATCATTATCTACTGATAGCACACACGTGCCATCAGCATAGGTAGAAAGGAAAGTGTTAGAATGGATTGGGATATCAGCTGTATCGACTGTATCAAGAACGGGTCCTAGGATGCTGCCTTGAGGAACACCAGCACATTGAGAAAAAACGGAGGAATAGGAACTATTGTGATTTATTTTGAAAGATCTATCAGCGAGGTAGGACTGGATTATAAGAAAATAGGTAGGAGGGAGAAATAGACGGAGCTAGTAAAGCAATTCCGTGTACCAAACTCTGTCAAACTCTGCTCTACGTCGAGAAAGACTCCCGTGCAGTACAATCCGATATATTTTTTTAAAAATAATAAAAAAAAAACCCTGGATATACTAATCGTATCTTGGAAAGCTATTCGTACTAAAGTTCTAAGAAATTTTAATACAAAAACAAATTGAAATTAACTTCAATCTACATAAAAGAGGGGCTCCACTTTTATATTATAACTGAATTAAAAATAACCTAAGTCTAATGACTTAATTAAGTGGATAGATTTACATTACTTTGATACAATATTTTAATATACATTATTACAGACATACACAAAAATAAATATATCATATAAAAAACTTTAATATTTTGAAAATATACCATGCCATTGACAAACAGAACTCTCTTTTATCATCGACAGCCCAATCAGTGTAATTTTTCACATGAAATAACTTTGACGGAACCCAATTACAGAATCCCACAACTGAAATACCGAGAAAACAATTTCGAAGTTATTATACTGTAAAAAAACAAAAACAATACTAATGAATTCTATTGTATATTTTATATATATATTATTTTTTTCAAATATCAGACCTAAAAGAAATATCTTTCTATCAGCGACTCAGTACAGATTAATGATTATTTAAAATAAAGGCGTTAGTTAAGAGTAGCTTTGTTAATAAAATAACTTAATGATAAAATTAATTAATACAAATAAAAATAAGCTTGTACTGTACGCCTAATCATGAACTTATGCATTCAGGGAAACATAGATACAGTAATAAAATAAAAATCATTGATTTGTATCAGAAGCATTCATAAAGAAAATTTATGGCAGATAATTAAAGTAAAACAAAATAGTTAACTCATTTTATTTCAAATATATAGAGGTACCCGTAGCTCATTAATCATTCCCCCATTCTCACCGGTATCGAGAAGAATAAACAGGAGTTATCTAGAATTACAACTATAAACTAATATACATTTATTTAAAAGCAAGCACGATCTCTTTATACATAAAAAAATTTAAAGCTTAAATTTTACAATCAGTGAAATTTTTTCTTCTCCCTTTTATAAATATTTGTTGATTTTTGGCTAGAAAGTACTAATAATTGTTTTCTCAATCTAAGAAAATAATGGAGATACAAGAACATAGGCGAGATTTCATTTTTTTCCTTCCCTGTTTATGGTTTTTTTTTTTTTGTGTTCATCGCCCTTTACTAATTCCAAAACTCTTTAATTTTTTTCTTTATCTTCAAAAAAACTTAGTTATGTGGGTATTTTATGTAAAATTTTAATTTTGTGATTTTTTTTTCAGTTTTGTAATTATTCGCGTTTTTTGTGTTTATAATACTAATAATTTTATCTCTATCTTCACAAAACACTGAGTTTTTAAAATAAATCACTTTTAATCGGATGCCATTTTAAAAATAACCAGTTCATATCAACGTCTAGGTGTTAGAAACATCTTTGCTTTTTTTTGGTATATTTAAAAAAATTGTGCGAGTAGTTTCTCCCCCAAATTTTGAAGTGGAGGAGGGATTTTTTTGATAGATTACAAAGGTTCATTATTGGAAATAATAAACAAAAATACATTTTATCATATTGTATTATTTGACAGCTATTATATTTTAGCCAATCATGATTTTCTAATGGATTATGATTGATTATTACTTCTGAAAATATGGGACAAGGGCATGCTGCTAAAGGCGACAATGTATTTGCTAAAATTGACTTCTGATGAAGGTTCTAGAAATTATTCAGGCTGTGTTTGTTCTACCGGCCTTGATTGGAATATTAAAAGAAGTTAAAATGACGAACAAACACAAAATTTACGGATGAACAAATTAAATAAACGAATCTTTGAAACAAACGTTTTATTTTTAAGGGAAAAATGATTTAATCATTGGCAATACTGCCCAAATAAACCGGTTGTTCACAAAGCTCAATATCAATCAATATCGGACATATGACACATAAATTTTCTATTTTTTTTTTCCTAATCTACTATAATAATTAAATTTCTATTTACTATTACGTAATGATATCAAAATGATTATATATATATATATATATATGTATATATATATATATATGATATATATATATATATATATATATATATATATATATATATACTTTAACTTTAAAGATTAAGTTGAAGTTAAAAACGTTATACTTCGAGTTAAAAAAGAGGGATAAACGATTATATTTAGATTAAAAATCTAATCTCATTTTAGATTAAGACTAAACTGCAGTTACAAAATGTTTAATTATAATCACATGGTAAAGCGGGCATCATGCATGAAAAAATTAAATACTTACATTCAAGGAAAATGACAATTATTACAGAAATTTCCCTTACCTGAAAAAAATAAATTGATATAAATAAAAAATTATTTTTTTTTAAATACAGATAAATGATAAATATAAAGTAAACAAAAACTAAATTTTATTATAGGCGGAAACAATCAGGAGTCAGTCATATTTTAAATAGTTTAATTTTTCCGACGTTTCGGCTCAATCTTGTGAGCCATCATCAGGGCATTACTGAGCCATGTCCAAGCATAAACGTCGACAAAATTAAAATATTTAAAAAAGACTGACTCCTGATTATTTCCACCTATAATAGTTTCTAAAGTCGACTATACATCCTCAATAAATGTTATTAATTAACAAAAAAAAAAAAAAAGTCTTGAAAAACAGTACTGATTAATGATATACTAAGGTGATTGGTTTTTTAATGATTTATTTACATTTCATGAGGTTTACAATGCAAGTACAGAGGTATTTCAGATAATAATTAAACAAAACAGAAAATATATGAAATATAAAATAAGTATATTTCACATTATTTTGATCTGTATATAGTACTAAGAAAAATGGCGCTCAACAAAAAGTATACAATTGTTCTAATAAATAAGAAATCACAATAATTCATTAAAAATAAATAATAAAAATAACTGTCCTATAACATGGCGGACATTACTATAGAAAACCAACATTACGAAAAAAAAAGATCTAGTTTCAGCAAGAGAGAAAGAATAGAAAAAAAAAAAAAACTGCATACAACCCTTCGCTGTCCCGTTTTCGTAAGGAATGCACTCTCTCTATAAATAGGTCTCAACATTTTTTTGATTCTCACCAGTATAGGTTAAAGAGGAAATTTAATCATTGATTTTTTCAGCACAGAATAAGTTTTTTTTGTTTTTTACTTTCACTTACTATATATAGTAAGGGGAAGTATTGCGATCGTGAAAATTTTCGAATTCCAGTTTTCAACGGAAATACACGTTTTAGGGTCCCTGAGTCCAAATAACCAAGTCCCGCAAAAAGGTCTGTGTGTGTGTGTGTCTGTGGTAACTCCCGGGCGGAAACGGTAAGTCCTATGAAACTGAAATTTCATATTTAAGACAACTATACGCCCGAGACGTGACAAAACTTTTTTCATCAAAATGAGCCTACCAGAAGAGGCACTTTATACCATGCATTTTGCACCTTTTTTCGATTTTCTCAAAAACGGTTCCGACGATTTTGATTAAACTCGCTATATCGATGTAAAATTTAATGGGCTTTAATATCATGTAGGTTTTATTTAGATAAAAATGGTCTGACAGGGCTTAAATGCCGATATTTTAAATTTTCTTCCCCTAAAGTACCTTTAATTTTGTAGATTCAATAATAATAACTAGATTATCTTGTTAACGCTGATGAAAAACTGGTAAATATATAAATTGAATAAATTCGATACCCAACTAAAGGAGAAAACAGAAAAAATATTTTTTTAATGCAATTTTTTGTTTTTGAACATAAGAGCAGTAATATACATGTATGATATACCGTTGGAAAGCTAAAGATTTTAGAAAAATTATCATCTCATACACAAGCTTTTAAAAGTTATTGGAGAGTGATGAAAAGAATATAAAGCTTACTGATTATTTAAGATAATAATATAATTGATTTTTTAATAAAACACATGTTTCTATAGAAATTTAATTTGATTAATTCCTTAATAATTTCGCGTATTTTTTAACTGTATTTGAAAATTCTTTCATTGATTTTAAAAATTTAGGTAAGTGAAAGTCGTGTGTTGCCCGCACCAGATTTTTTTAATTTGTAATAATAAAAGAAAATTATATTGGTCTCAGTACACATAGAGAGAGATACGTAACGTTTCTTGGCCAACGGCCGTACAATGAAGTGGTTAGGCCGAGATCACACTTGACCGCCAGATTTTTCCCCATTTTCTAGGTACCCACTTTATAGAGGATGGGTCTGCTTTAAGAGGGGCTTCATACTCAAGGATCGCCCCCGACTTGTATAACATAGTAAATAATATTTTGCCATAGATTCGAATCCAGGACCTGAAGAATTAAGAGAAAATTAAATTGTAGACAATTCCATACATACATTTTTGTTTTTAATTTAAATTAGGACTAAATGATATCGATAACGGAAAAACAAAATTCATATTTTAATACAAGAGTTTATATTAAAATAAACAGAGACAAATAATAATTATTAAATACATACCAATTAATCATTGGATTTTGAACACAAGAAAAACCAATAATCCTATTTCTCATAGCAATGATAGGATTTTTTAATGATTATATTTATAAAATTAAAAAACTTAAACCGAATTAAGAAACAAAAATGTAAAATTTTAGAAAAAAAAACAAAAAAACAGTGGGATTGTTAGTAATCCGATTATACAAAAAAATAAAAAGAGGGGAGGGAAAAACGATTACATTGAAGCGGATGGAGATGGAATAAGATCAAACGGGAGCAGACATCATTTAATTTGGTTTTGACGAATTAATTATTTAGCACAATAAGCTATAGAGGAATGAAAATAAATCACTGACATCCACAAAAAACTAACTAGGTCATTTATTTTACTGAGCAGGAAAGTCGGAAATAGTTTAATTTTACAATAAAAAAAAAAATGAATAATTTATTATTATTATTATCAAAGTTGTTTTTTTTTTATTTATTAATAGTAATTTACAACTATACTAAAGAGTACAATAAGTAAATGTGTAGTATGAAAATAAAAAGTCATGAAAATGTCTTGAGAAAGAACTACCTAGTGGTAGCACTTTACTAACTATTTTAAGACAGGAAGTCCCGAGGCCACCTTCTTTTCAGTCGCCTTGGAGGGCTTATCAAAGTTAATTATAAATATATAGCATGATTTTTTATTTTATTTAATTTTTTTTTTTTTTTTTTTTTTTTTGGGCCCGCCTCTACCGTATAGGGTAATTGGCATCATCATAATAAATTACATCCTGTAGTAGTACCTTACAATTTTTAAGTAGTTCAACAGTATGGTTATCTGTTTCTCTAGGCTGCCTAATAGTTTTTTCAAAGTTATCTTCTTTTCCCTTAAAAGCTCATCTTGCGTGCACTATATTAACATAACCAACCCTATTAGCACGAGTTTACGAGGAGAGAGTTTGGGAGTCACGGATATTAGGGGGTGTTGTTTCATAGGGGTGCGGAGCGGATTAAGAATGATCTATCGAAAACTGTGGATCGTTATATACGAATCAGAAGGCCGCAAGCGGGTGTTACCGGAACGAACGTCTATAATATTGGATTGTTTCACATGAAATGTCTGTTTTTATAGTTTCTGAAATACATAATGGATTTTGCAGGTCTCTGTTGTTTTCTTCCGAATGGTTACATATTTAAAGTAAACAATTACTAATCCTCTACCTTTGTATTATAAATATTAGCTTCCCAATCAATTACCCACTTTTTAGTATACCTCCAAATATGAACATGGAAACACGCGAGTTTCGAGTAATATTTTTGTACGAGTTTAAACTCGGCTAAGGCCGCTAAAAATATTTGCAAGGCGTTTAGGGAAGGGAGTGTTAATGAACGGTCCATTCGCCATTGGTTTGCTAAGTTTTCAGCTGGGGATACCGACTTGGAAAACTTGTCCCGAGGAAGACCTCCGTCCGTAATGGACAACGATGTCCTCAAATATACAGTAGAAGGAAATCCCTACCAAACAGTTAAAGGACTCTTAGCACTACTACTAAATGCAAGTGCATCTACCGTTTCCAGACATTTAAAGTGTATTGGGAAAGTAAAAAAGCTCGATACATGGTTACCTCATGATCTCACTGAGCGACAGCAAGAACCCATGTTTCAAAACATACCGTGCAAAAATTGAAAGAACTGGGCTACGAAGTTCTTCCGCACCCACCATATTCTCCCGACTTGTCTCTAACAGATTACCACCTGTTCAGGAATTTAGACAACTTCGTCAAAGGAAAACTTTTTGAAAATGATGATCAAGTGAATAGTGCGTTTTCAGATTTCGTTTCACTTCAAAGCTCAGAGTTTTCCAGTTCGGGAATAAAAAAGTTAGTGTCACGTTGGAAAAAATGTGTAGAAAAAGAAGACAAATACTTCTAATAAAATTATCTTGTTTTCATATTTTATTTTTAATAAAAATCCTTTACCTTGAAAACGGACATTTCATGTGACACAACCCAATTACTACTTATATTTCAGGAATAATGTTTAGACGACTTGGTTACAGAAAATTTATTTCTACCGTTTAAAGGAAAGCTAAATTTCAATGTATTTAACTAATAAACCTTCAGGTAAGAATGCCCTAAATGATAGTAAAAACACTATCAAAATCCGTCCAGTGGCTTAGAAGGAGTTCGCCATAAACCAAAAATCGTAGTATCATTTTATATATAGAGAGACAGAGAAGAGAAGTGATTAGTTAAAACATTGAGAATAAGGTAAAGTAAGAAGATATGACATGGAGACAGGTAAGTGGAACGATGAACTGGAAGGAATCCCGATGGAGCGAATTCCAGAAGAAGCCGCCACCTTCACCGACCTCGGCCCACTTCTGCAGAGGATCCTCCTCCTTCCCTCCACTTCCTATCTTCTTATTCTTACCCTCCTCTCTCCGCCATTACTCTCTTATATATATAACACTTTTTCACCTCCTGGGGACCGTTACTAACCTCCGTTATCTCGGCCTATCAGTGTTTAGTGAGCTATGGGATACCGGAGAAACTGCAACCTTCATTTCAGAGTACGAGCTATGTGAAATTAATTTATAGACCTAGTATAGATGATAGAAATAAATATAGTGAAATTGCATAAACGGAAAAAATAAAATGAAGTAAAATAAAAACTAGAATGAGGGCTAGAAGTGTTCATAACGATACGTCGTTAATTATTGGGTTGTGTCACATGAAATGTCCGTTTTCAAGGTAAAGGATTTTTATTAAAAATACAATATGAAAACAAGATAATTTTATTCGAAGTATTTACCTTCCTTTTCTACACATTTTTCCCAACGCGACACCAACTTTTTTATCTCCGAACTGAAAAACCCTGAGCTTTGAAGTGAAACAAAATCTGAAAACGCACTTTTCACTTGATCATAATTTTCAAAAAGTTTTCCTTTGACGAAGTTGTCTAAATTCCTGAACAGGTGGTAATCTGTTGGAGACAAGTCGGGAGAATATGGTGGAAGCGGAAGAACTTCGTAGCCCAGTTCTTTCAATTTTTGCACGGTATGTTTTGAAACATTGGGGCTGCCGCTCAGTGAGATCATGAGGTACCCATGTATCGAGCTTTTTTACTTTCTCAATACACTTTAAATGTCTGGAAACGGTAGATGCACTTGATTTAGTTGTGCTGAGAGTCCTTTAACTGTTTGCTAGGGGTTTCCTTCTACTGTATGTTTGAGGACATCGTTGTCTATTACGGACGGAGGTCTTCCTCAGAGCAAGTTTTTTAAGTCGGTATCCCCAGCTGAAAACTTTGCAAACCAACGGCAAATGGTCCATTCATTAACATCCCCTCCCCCAAACGCCTTGCAAATGTTTCTAGCGGCCTCAGCTGCTGAATGGCCGAGTTTAAACTCGTACAAAAATATTACTCGAAAATCGCGTGTTTCCATGTTCATATTTGGAGGTATACTAAAAAGTGGGCAATTGATTGGGAAGCTAATGCTTATAATACAAAGGTAGAGGATTAGTAACTGTTTACTTTGAATATGTAAACATTCGGAAGAAAACAACAGACCTGTAAAATCCTTTATGTATTTCAGAAACTATAAAAACGGATATTTCATGTGAAACAACCCAATATTTTTAAAAAATTACCGATACCTGAACCAACTCATCCTTAATTTTCATTACACGATCAACAATTCAATATTTAAAAAAAAAAAAAAAAATAGCCTAATGATTTTAAAACGTATCCTTTCATAACCAAAGCTTGGAACAGTATATTACAATTTATTTCGTACAATGAACGTTCGCAGACTGTTACTAAAACGTTGAAGAAAAAAAAAACATATAAAAAGTAGAATTGTTAGGAATAAGTTCAAAATTAAGATAAATTTAAGCTTCATCTTAAGTTATAAACTGTACGCTTTGAAACGGGACTTCGGCACGCTAAAAGAAGTAGATGTAGATGAGCCTAAATCTCGACCTTTCTACTTGAAATATTTCTTTATAACTCGTAGATAACCTATGCAACATGTTCTCAACCTTGTTGGTGCACATTAGGCAGCACATAACGCAGATGGAGCGATAACACAGATGGTGTGAAAAAATTTAAAATAATAATATTTTAAAAATTAATTTTACAATAACGTATTTACACGTATTGCTGAATAATTCGCTAGCTGACATCAGGATTAAACAAACATTCGTCCCATAATACTAACAATAAAGCAATGACACCACCAATATATTTGCACAGTTCTATATTCAACACGGGATATGCAATATTTGAGGTCGTGAGTCATTTGACCTTGCTATATCGAACTGTAGCGTACAACTCAAACCATCAAAAGTTATTGGATTTATTTAAACATCTAAAACCTGCGAACACTTTTAAACTTATGTCGGAAAAAAAATATTATTTTAAAACTTCTAAATAATTTAATCGTAAACCAAATTTTTAACTCCTAAGTTTAAAGCAAAAAGTCTGATAAAGGCAACACATGACATTCTTTTACCGTGGTTGTTAATATCAATTTAAGAACTTTTAACATAAGTCAGAGTTCAAATAAGTTTAAGAAACTATAATCAATTTCGTTGGAAACATATGTTTTGGATAAAATAATATTACGGTATAAACTTATTATGATCAACTTCAAGTTTATAAGCCCTATTCGTCACCTTATATCACATCCACAACTTGGCATACAAGATACAATATTCAACAATTGAGACGTTGATTTCCAAAAAGTAATAAAGGACATTTTTTACAAAATTGATTTTTTTACATATTAGTATTCTCATCAATTAGTTACATCTAAATCTCCTATTTGATTTTATCTAATGAACACCCAAGCCCTTTATAAACGCAATTTAGAAATATAATTATTTTCTAGAAGGAAATAATTACACATTTAATTTCGTTCCAAATTATATCAAAACATTTTATTTCATATCTTTAATATGATGTTATTAATATACTAACGCAATTTAGAAATATAATTATTTTCTAGAAGGAAATAATTACACATTTAATTTCGTTCCAAATTATATCAAAACATTTTATTTCATATCTTTAATATGATGTTATTAATATACTAAAAAACAATTCTGGATTTTAATGCGAAAAGAATCAAATTAGCTAATTTAATAATATAATAATTAATGATTTTCGCGCCTCCTGTAAAATTAGAATGGATATCATCCTTTTGGAAATCAACGTCTCAATTAAGCTTTCTAGCGGTATATTATACATCTATATACTATTAAAAAATAAATAAATAAAGAGGGGGGAGGGAGGGACAAAATCCATAGTAAAAAGTGGTCTTTTGTCGATTTTGATTGATCAAAGTTGCTGAATATTCCAGATATATACTCTTTTAAAATATGAAATTACAGTTTTATAAAAATTATCCATTTTGAGTTTAGACTTACCACAATTCTCAGAAGACCCCTCTAAAACGTGTATTTCCTGTGAATCCTGAAATGTTCACGATCGCAATACTTTCCCCTACTATACATTCATGGCTATATTTGCATTAGCATTTTGCAGCTTTTCTTATCAAAAGAATCATTGATTGACGATTTTATGGAATATAAAAAAATCTAAAAATAAGTTTCCACAAATAATTAATAATGAAACAACTGAAGATATAGGGCACGGAAAAAAAATCCAATATTCAGACTGTAAAATGTGGGTCAGCTCTGAGTAAACGTTTTTATTAATGCAGCAGCACAATTACACAATAGGGATTGGTCAACAATAACGGTGTTCTAATTTCACAAAATGATTATCCTATATTAAGAGGATAAAAAAAATTATAAAATAAAACAATAGAATGGAGAAAACAGGTAGAATGTAAAGATCATAATCATTAAATTAAGGAACTCGATAATTTAAAAAAACAACTGTATAAAACCAATAAAGATTAAACATATAAATATTACTTTTGATATAATATAGATAATTTCTTATACTAACCGTTATCTCTGTTTATTACAAATAAATATTATGAAATATAAAATACTTTCCTGAACAATTTCGAAGAATATAATTTATCTTGATTAAAAAAATATTATTACGAAGATTATGTCGTTAATAATGAAATAAAAATTAAAAAAACATATTTTAGCAGGCTATTTAAAATGAATGTTATAAATAGGCACTATATTTTAAACAACGCACCTATTCAAGTCATTTTCCCATTAAAAATATCTGACCTGTTTCATAATACTCAGAAAATGGTGTTAAGAGGTTTCGTTAATTATTGATATATGTTCCCGCTTTATGCGGGTACCTCCAACGCAACGCTAATGAGCTGAAATCTGGATTTTTAGGCAAAATTTCAACATTTCCAACTATTTAAAAAAAGGTATAACATAAATGTTTAGGTTCAACTCCTATTACTTTTTTTTCCACTGAGATATATGAATCAAAATCCTTTATTGTGTCGTGAGAGTTATAATATTCTTTAATAAAATTTATTCAATTATTAAATAGTAATTACTTATTATTATTTAATCCCTATCTAAATAAATTTTAAAAAATGTATTTCTTTTGAGTGGGGTCACCTATGGTCTAGTTACAAGCATAACAAGTCTTTTAATACCAAGATTCCGAGTTCATACACGGCAGGTCGCCGAATGGTTTTTAAAAGAAGTAAAAAATCCTTGGTTATCTTGTTTTTTAGAGGAAACGTGAATGGTAGTCCCAAGCCTGTGCGATGTCAGGTACTCGCTAAAGATCCCTATCCTAATTAAGCCTAGATATGCAAAATTTAGTGATCCCACTGCAGTATCATCCGATTAGCTATAGTAACATGCAGTGATGTTACATAAATAAACAAACTAATTACTTTTATGTAAAATATATAAAGAAATATTCATACTGGCTAGAAAAAACTCGTGCATGATCAAACAAAATTAACTATTTTTTTTTTTTTTTTTTGCCTGTACCAAATTAATATTTATTTTAATATATTACAATTTGTTTTAAATGAACAGTAGTAATAGTGATATAAGACTACATTCATACAATATATACAGAAAACAAACATAAAGTCAAATTACATAAAATATAATATATATAAAATAACATAATCTATCAATGCGGATAATTAACAATTACCCCCGCTACACTAAAATATCATCTATGCTCCAGGACTTACAGCTTCCAACAATTAAACATTTTGTCCATACTCAAACAGCTTCTTACTTCAGTAAAACACCAGTCTCCAAAAATCCTTTAATAAAGGAAATCGGTAACTATAATAAAGCATCTCTAAAACGCTACACTCATAAAAGAACTAAACATGTGTTGCTAACTTAAGCTAGTTTATTTTAATTTCTAATTTTATATTATCAATTGTGTTATCTGTTTTGTTTTATTATATGTAGGTTTTTTATTTAGTTTTTCCTACTACCATAGTTAATATCAATTTAATTTTACCACTAATTATGGATTAGATAATTAGATTATAACTACCAAATGAACCAAACATTTGATGATTGTAAGGATGTCTCATCCGAAATCATTTATAAATTTTTTGTCAATATGTAAAAATGTAAATAAAGTTTATTTTCTTTCTCTATTGTCTTCTAAAATAACAATTAAAAAAACAAACAACGAAAGTCAACTATTAAATTCAACACTTTTAAGTTTCAACTGTTTGTTATTAAAATTAAACTATACATATCCCGTAGCTTTGAACTAAAATAATACATATGGTTAATAATATATTAGCCAAAAGCAATATATAAAAGAAGTCAGTGCGTATGTGGTCAGAGAATGTATTATTTGACTTACATATTATTTTAATTTCTCGTTATTTTGTTTTCGATCAAACCTCATCCTAACTTGTTTTTTTTATTGTTTTTTCCTAGCCCCTGTGACGTCGTAAAACATAGCCTTAAACGTCGGTTAATAAGTCAGAATTTTCTTAGAGTTCCCTTATTAAAGTGCAATCTCCAGTACGACCTTATCCCCATCCAACGTATATTAAAAATAAGTAGAACGGAAGAGGGGGAGGGTAGGGGGTATTGACATTATTAAATAGATAAATTTTGTTTAAAACTTTACGATTGACAGACTGTCTGAACAGTTTTAAAATATATATATTTTAGCAAAATATGAATAATAAAATTTATTTTATCGTTAATAAATAAATAATAACTAAAGAATTAAATAAGGGAGGGGTTAATGAGGAGGATCTTATTTATTATATAATATAAGCTTTTATTTTATTATATTACGAATATGCAAAGCAATAAAAATAAAAGAATAAAATGTAGCATAAAACGTCTATTCCTTCCCTAATGCTCAAGTTGCCATCCCAGCCACGTCTAGCGAATTAACATTCAAATAGCTCTATTTACCAACATTCCAATACACCTTCAAATAACGCGACCCTTCCCTCTGGAATCCCCATATCCCCTTGAATATTTCATCTCTTTTAAACAGAACAATTTATTTGCTATGTTCCGTTTCCTCATAATGCGGAATTTTATTTATGGCATCTGTAATGGACTTCAAATTCCAATGAATATTAAACGTGGAACAGAAGCGAATTCTGGTAAAAAAAATTTCCCACTGAAGTGGTAATATTTTATTAGATTACTAATTTAAGTTTCACTAAGATTATACTTGTACTCATCGTATAAACGGGAGCGAGATAGCTTATTGGGTTCGAGTTCGACTGTAGTAGGATGAATAATTATAAAGAACAATTATTTATTTTATTAACAGCCGTAGATCGAGCCTGGTGTGAGGAAGACCCTCCTGGGGCTCACAAAACCTCTATAAATGAGAACCAATTTTTATTTGTTTTTATAATAATATATATTTATTTATTCTGATATCTTACAATTTGTCACAATGGACAATAACAATAATGCAACAGGATTACATTCTTCCAATATAAACAAAAGGAAAGTCAAATTACATAAAATGAAACTAAAATTAATAAAGGTATATAATAACAAAATTTATAAATTAAATAAATCCTACGTTAACAAATAAATCAACAAAACATAAAAACACTCATACTTATATGCAATATTTACAATTTTCTGGTTAGCCCCGAACGGAGTCCGCCCCCTCCCCCACTTGTCGAGGACAAGCAGAATCCGAGGATCCCAGCGTCTCCCTCTCAGCCGCATCACTGGTCAGAGCCAGCGGAAGCTGGGTAAGGGCGCCATAGCCACTAACACACCGCACACGAGAGGAGAATCTGACCAGTGTCAGAACTCCTGAATAGATATTTACAAAACGTCTCGGAGCTACTGCCGTTTCAACCTTCTAGGAAGGTTGTATGGGTAAGTTAAGCTGAATAGGGATTGTGCTAGAGGATTAGGATGATGAATGAGGTTCTTCCGTTTTTTAGAATATATTGATATAATAAGGTCAATTTCTCTTGCGACAACTACTTAGTATTGTAGATCATATATAGAACGAGAAATTTAAAGGAGAAAACCCTGAGAACAAGGATTCTGCCTGATCCACTTATCCATATAACAGCCTGGAGTACGATGTACGACAGTTTCCGGAGCCTCTCAATATAAACAGCCATTCCCTCGCTTACCATCCCACGAACCTTCAATGGTCCTTAATGGCTCCAATAGCCTTGTAATACTTCAATCATCAATCGCTCTTCCGCTTCCAGACGCAGAAGACAATTGGTATTAGAAGTGGAGGATTTTTAATTAATTTCTGTGCTTGTCTCAGCTTGTTACATCACACTCCCTCCGCTAGGCTTCCCCAAACCGCGTCACAATAAACCTCTCAGTATTCAGCTGAGAAAATATTCATATTCATAACAAGAAGTATTCATAACATTCTGCAGACCAAGAAACCATACTTTTTATTAAATGGACTACACCACGCCAAACTCAGTTAAAAAACAAAACATGAATGTATAAACATATAACTTCATTAATTCGAACAACGAAACAGCTGAAAAAATATAGGTTAATTTATACAGTTGTAATGCACTTTGCATAAGTAACTGTTGGGATGACGCAATCACAGAAAAAGGATTCATTTTTATAAACTCTTACTAGAGTTCTATAATTTTGACTACTCTGGGAATTTATTATGTGTTATATGTTCTTTATTGTTAATAATTTAAATTTTTGAGGGTATTGAGAATGTGACGGTTATGTTGTGCGCGAAGGAGCGAGGCTAAAAACACACGACCAGAGAGAGCTAAGAGGTTAAGTGAAGTGAAATTGTCACAGCTTCAAACATAATTATGATTATCTTCCATCCATATTTATTCAAAGACGTTTTTTTATTTGAATTTTATTGATTTATATGATTTTCGAAGCGGTTTATTTTATAATTCATAGGCAAATCCATTGGAACCTCTTACAAGCTGAGGACTGTTATTACATTTGTTTTTTTATGTGTTGTGTTCTCTTTATTTCAATTGCTCCCGATTGATATTATTGATAATTACGACTGAGCACTGTGCAGAGACGATTTTCACTAGTTGGACAATGTGAATCAAATAAAGTAAAGAGCCTACATTCTATTTTCTTATAATCCAAGAGATTTAACAGTTTTTATAAACCCTGTACCTCAGCAAACCATGAACAGTTTTTGGGGCAGTAGCTACAAGGGTTCGTTCTGTCCAAGATCCGTGCAACGATGTGATGAGACTTGAATTTGAGGTGACGAGGTCAAAATTTTAGATACCCACTTTGTAGAAGCTGGACTATTTCACAGTCACCTTAAAGCTAAACTAACAGAATAAATAATTATCCTGCCGATTAGAACTTACATTAAAGAGCTCAACAACACTAAATCTACAAGCTTTAAGCTGATAAGAAATGATAATCGTTAACAAAATACAGTTGTATATAAAGTGGGGCAAACATATTTTAAGCTTATCACGGAATACGTTTCCATTACAAAAAAAAATAAATAAATAAAATAAATTAAAAAAAAAAAAAAAAAAAAAAGAATATATATATATATATATATATATATATATATATATATATATATATACATATATATAATCTAACGGGCGTGAAATGAGGTGATTGCGCCGAGTTCAGACTCCGCCCCAGGATTTTTCCCTTTTTTGGGTGTCCACTTTATATAGAATGGGTCTATCCCAGGAGGCTCTATATACTCTAAGGTCGCCTCCCGGCTGAAATAACATAATAAATAATATTCTGCCACAACCGGGATTCTAACACACAGCCTCTAGAATAGTAGACTAGTGCTGTAAAATTAATTTAGTAATTTCATTTATACATATATATATATTACACAATATACGACAAAATCGATAGTTACTCATAAAATAAAATCTCTAATCTAAATTACTGGGACATAAATGGGAGAATATAGGCACTTAAATATATCAATTATATCATTACTATAAAATTATAGGTATATAAAAACTTCCATTAATGAATATTGAAACAGTAAAAACTATCTATCTCATAAACTAACCATATATGTTATTTATACTAAACCAACCGCTGAATAAACAAAGCATAAAATAAAACAGGGCTGTAGGAGAACAATATTTCAGGGAAAATCACCTGGCGGTGCTCAGGCATGTGGCCCTGGAGGGCATGACCGCTTGGGAGGTATACACAACTTGCATATATAGCCTCTATATAGAATACAAAATGGGATCAAAACCGCTCCCATGCACAATATTCCTCTCCGGAATATAATAGGGAGGCTTAGCGTAGGTTTGAGTTAGACGAATACGTGAGGTATACATTCCAAAAATTGTTTCAAAATTTTACAACAATAATCTATAATAAATAAAGAGATATTGAACCTAATAGGCGGTGGGAGTATACGGAAATGCTTTCAATAAAAAGAAACACATCAACAAGAAAGATTAGCTTCAATGTTTGCCGACGATCCGGCCAATGGAAAATTATTGCGATTAACTTGTAACTTTTTTTTGTCCAAAATGAATACACAAATATATGTGTATTAAATTATGAGTGTATTTCCAAGATTTGCCCTCGCTACTTCGAGAATCTCATGTAACCTATTTAGTTGGGGATTGAAATTGTCTGACAATATTTCCTAAATCATACCTTTACTAAACCATAAAGACCCAGCTTGCCTCATACATCCAAAGTCTACTACAATTTAAATTATCAGTCCATACCCTTAAAACAAGATCGAGCGATTCTGACCTTTAAATTCCTTTCTAAAGAACTAAAACTTCTGATCAAGCCTTTCTTGTCCGCTCTAGTAACCTCTGGAATTCCCTATCTACTCCAATCCGCCGTGCTTTTTTTTTATTATCGATCAAGTCCCAGATGCAACAATAACTTTTTTCTTTCCAAAGAAACTCGCAATAATTGTGCTATTCCAAATAAAATACATACATGCCTTTGAATAAAAGATAATTTATTGTTCAAAATTTACTGTCAGTCAATTAATTTATTTTAAGTTTTGTTTATCACTTTGTACTCATTTATTTCATTACACACCATTTTTCTCTCTCTATTTTTCTACTGTAAATGAAAATTAATTATGTTTCTTTCGTCTTTTGGCCAGACACATCGTATATCTTACTTGCACATATCTATTATTCTTAAGGTTCCAGTTATAATACAAGTTTATATCTATTCTATCCTCTCTCACTATATATCTTGTAAATAAGGCTTACTCACATAAACCAACTCAACAACACGGGGTTGAACATAAAATACTTCCCGATTCCCGGCGTTATATCTTTTTGAATGCCAGGCAGGTCAGCACTGTTATCCAATTGCCCATTTTATCTCCTTAATAGGCTACTAATGGGCTTCGGAAGCATTTTTCAAACCTTGTCTTTAATCTTTCAGAGAAAGAAGTTAATATTTTTTTAACCCTGGTCCAGTCCGGCATAGTAAACCCATTTCATTAATTAATGTCAATTATATATTAATATAACTGACTGATAGGAGGTAATTTTCAACAGCTTCCGTTTCAGTAAGTGTTAAATCATTTTTCAATAGACAACAATCATGTTTTATGATTGGAATAAATAGCAGAGATAATGCTTATGTTGTTGATTAAATTCGATTCACTACAGATTCTCAAGAAGAGAAACAGAGGAATATCGAGGAGGGATTAGAAGTTATTAATTTGAAATTAGAAAAAAAAATTATTTGAGAAAAGCCTAGACTGATAGATTTAAAACTGCCAGAGTTTCACAAGAATTAATACTTATTTGGAATAGTCCAATTTCAGCCAAAGACGTTGGATGAGATTATTCCAAATCATGAGGTAAGTAGTTGCTTCTAGTCTACCTTCCAACTACCACAAGAAGAGGTCTGTACGGTGGCTAGTGATACAGCAACGATATAATGTAGTATTATTAGTTCGTACAATCAAATAAATTATGCGGTACCGTTTTTTAGATTGATCGGTAAACTCCGCCTAACGTCATCCGCCAAATTGTTCGATATATTTCAGAGATGTCGAGCAGAAATTTTATTTTCATAACATTGAATTCCTTTCGGAGCAGATTCCACTATTTAAGATAAGCGCTACTATATATGTTAGTGCAGCGTCTCGCTACAAAAAAATAAATTGCCTGCAGTTCTGAGTCAAGTTGTTAAGTATCAAATATGGTTCTCTTAAGTATTACTATCATCTCGTGTGACTTCCAACTCACTCATAAGTTGGTTACGTACATAATTTAATATCTACAAGTGACAATGGAGTTCTGTTATTTAGTACCTTCTTGACTGTTTGCAGAACACCTGGAATATGATCGTATAACACAGAACCAGGTGGACCATTTCCGAGTTACCGACTTATTCTTAACGATCAAGTGATTTACACGGACACATGCATATAAATATAAAGGATGTTTCCGATGTTTGCGCAGCCGTAACATGACTGATTTTTAGGGCCCTATACTACATGACTATAAGTAAAGTGCTTCAAGTTGTTGGACTCACCTTGAGACAGGAGACCCCGACGTAGAGTATCATACACAAGAGAGGACACTATAGAGCTAGAAGAGAGAGCAGACAGGACTGACTGAGACGGGGCCAGCGAACCTGTCTGTGGCCGACCAAGCAGAACGGGCGCCCGCGCTAACCAGTCGATAGCTAACTTATCGCCGGCTACTTATTAGTTCAAGTCCCTTCTATAAGATTGATAGGAGCCTCCATAAACCCACATAACGGAACCAAACTTACAGGAATCCGCTGATACACAATTAAATTTGCGGCTCTATATCCCTGAAGCAGGCCTAGATCACACAAGTTAGCCGATGTAACTGAAATACAGTGATCAATCTATCAGCCCTACTAGAAATAAACGCAAAATCACCTGTAGCGTAGTGGCAGGAGCATAAAATCCTTATATGTACAAAGTCGCAGGTTCACACCTGGTAGATTTCCCAGGATTTTTTTATGAGATTAAAAAATCCTTAGTTATGCAATAGGCAAAATTTAGGAATCCCACTGTAGCATCGTCCGATTTGGCTTAGTAGCATTAAGTGACGTTAAATGAATAAAACATAGTAACAATTCTTGTACTTTCAATATTATTTTAAGTTTTATTTTTGTAAGTGTAGATCCATAAATACTTTTATCAGCCGTTCTTCTCTTTTTGTTATTTACCTATTTTGCCTCACAGTTTATAAATAACAAAAACGAAATATTTACCAAACTGCTCCAACATGAGGCTGGCGCTGATTCACCGAGAGGTGAAAAGTCACACCCGAACCATCAGGCATCTGCCCTTGACACACGTTCATGGTTCGGGCAGCCATCAATTTGTCACCGGGGGTGAATGAGTTCAGCTGGCCTCGGCTAAAGGTTTCAGTCAACAGATGGGGCGCAAAATTAAAGGTGTCAGGGGAACGCCTAATTGGAAAATCCCTAAATAGTCACACCAAAACTATAAATTAATTCATAAACTATACATCACCACGTGGTAATTAAAATGTCATAAGGTAACTGAATTAGAATCTAATTTGAATTTCGCCTAGACGCGGGCGTGAGGCCGGATGGAAGACTTCCTGGGCCTAGGAGTTGCATCTGGAATTATAATGAATGCGCTCAAAATGGAGTCTTTGGGTGCGTACAGCTCAATTGGAAAAGGTTCATCGTGCCGTTATAGGAAATTTGTGATAAATTCTTACTACAGCACCATTTTTTAATTTCACTTACCTGTACATGACATTTCATATTTTATTAGCGTATACGACTCAGACGTGACACTAACTTTATAAAAAAAACGGCAAATTAGAAGAGCCACTGAACACACCGCAATGTGCACATTTTTAGGATTTTCTCAAAAATGGCTCTAAAGATTTTTAACCAATTTGCTAGATCTATCTAATATTTAATGGGCTTTGTTGAGCAAGGGAGCTGCGTGGTCCAGTGGATAAAGCTGTGCTCCGGGTTCCGGGTTCGAATCCCGGCTGTGGCGGAATATTATTTATTCTGTTAATTCAGTCGGGAGGCGACCCTAGGGTATGGAGACCCTCCTAGGGCAGACCCAGCCTATATAAAGTGGGTACCCAAATTAATTGGGGAAAAACCTGGCGGCTGAACGCGGTTAAGGCCTAATCACCTCAGTACACTGCCGTTGGCCTGGAAACAGTACGAATCTCTATATGTACTGAGCCCAAGACCCTTCATGGGTTGTACTGGTACAGGTTTGTTTTATTTATTTATTTTTTTTTTTTTAATTTTGAGTAGGTTTAAATCTGAATAACGTAGTCTTACAGGGCTTAAATGCTAATTTTTAAAATTTTCTTTCCCTAAAACAAATTTAATTTTGCAGATTTCCAAAAAAATAACCAATAAAACGGTTAAATATGCAAGTTGAATGCATTTGATAACAACTAAAAAAAAGAGCACTCATATTTCTTTTTCAGTCCCTAAGATTAATAATGTAGGTGTAATATATACTGTTGTAAAGATAAGGACCTCAGAAAAAATGTTATTTTATATACAAAGTTGCGAAATGAAACGCAGTGTCGAATAGGGAATTAATTAAGTAATTATTGTACATAACAATGTTATATTATTTTAAATAAAAAAATATGTTTCCAACGAAAATGAATGTAATTCTATAAACTTTTTTTTTAATCCTAACTTTATTTAATAGTTTTTAGATTGATTTTAACAACCGAGGTAAGTGAAAGTCGTATATTTCCTGTATAAGTTTTTTTTATTTTTGGAATTTTAACGTCTTTATTTTTCTAGCTATGAAAAAATGAACATTCTGAAGGTTAAGATCCATGGCGGGATAGACGAGGTTGATACCGATGCTAAATTTTAACTTGCAGCAAGTTAAGAAGAAAACTTACCAACTACTACAACATATATAATTATTTTTATGTCTATAATTATTTTCGTGCTATAACATGAGTACAAAACAAAGCTATCTATTTATTTCTATAGTCTATACATCTGTTTTTGTCACTGGAACGTGACTCGTTCGAATAAAGCTGGTTCTGATCATGCTAACAGTAAACGAGTTAAGATACCTACCCTCATCCTAA
Source organism: Piezodorus guildinii (assembly GCA_023052935.1). Classification (NCBI taxonomy): domain Eukaryota; kingdom Metazoa; phylum Arthropoda; class Insecta; order Hemiptera; family Pentatomidae; genus Piezodorus; species Piezodorus guildinii. The sequence continues at coordinate 38,776,466 of CM041297.1, read as the reverse complement.
GTATCTGAATAAGAAAAGGTTTAAAAACGTCATCACATCACTTAGTAAGATTTATGGAGGCGCGGTTACTTAGCAACTAATGAAGCAGGCCCTTGCTATTACAAGTGGAAAGGATTTGCAACCTTAATGGGTCTATTTAAATAAAGAAAGGCTTTTGACATATGTCCCTGTGTGTGACACGTAACTTCTTCACATGAGCAATCTCAGTCTGCATCACCCTTTCCTTTTATGGTTTTCTCTCTTCGACTGTGAGGAGTCAGCTATAACCATTATGTAACACAGAAGACCCAAATAATCAGATGCTGCGTCCTTCAGCGTTTAAGTCCATGGATTATCCATTAGGAACCATGATTTGGTACCTTCGTGATAAACGCACTTTTAATGTATGTATTATCGTATACCCACTTTAGTATCGTCCTAATAGGCTCAGTAGCATTCAATAACGTTAATAATATATATTATTCTATATTAACGGTAGTTTGTTGAATTTAGAGTTCTTTGTATGTCGGCCGAGAGATAATGGTTATGCGCTTTTTCAGTATGTCGTCTTTGTATCGAAAAAGTCTATTGTATGGTGAAGAGAAAGCTCTTCTGCAAAGGTATTTAGCTCGGCTATTGCTCTAAATTGGGACACCCACAATTTTACAATGAAATAAATATGAGAGATGCATATTTCTAGAGAACAAACTACCCATTAGTAATACTGCCTAGTCAAATTAAAGTAAGCAAATCCTCAGGTGATCTTAGACAAAACATTAAAAAAAAAAAAAATACAATATTTAGTTTTAAATATTGAACTTATTCTAATAATGAATAAATTAAAAGTTAATAAAGTAAAAATTGGTTCTTTTTGGAGTTCGGTTTCAAAAATAAATTATACCCATAAATTAACTTAATATTTACTGTTATAGTATTTCAGGTTACAGCCTTGCAGCAAGGTTTAATTCGGTTAATTTATACAACGTTTTAAGAAGTAATTTTCTTTAAACGATATTCTTCAGAAGAGCGAGGTAGGTAAAATTTAAGTGCTCATTAAATGAATTATATTCGGTTATGAAAGCAAACTCAACCTAGGGGGAAACTGGGACCAATAATACTGAGTTAATAGAATTTTCTCTTTATCAAAAGGACCACTAAAAAGGTCTTATTATTTTATAAAGGGGCCGAGGTAATTTCAAGCATGATGCTTTTGTATCTGATCCATCCAACGAGAATAACTCAACCTACTTTATATTTTATAGATGTTCATCCTAGGACGACATTGCTCGGATGGTTACTGTATATTACATGACCTTACGTCGTATAATACCTTTCGTATACTATGTATGGGCTGAATTTTGAATAGTTAAGGGAAAGTATCGTGTTTCAGGCTAAGATGACGTTAATAAGGAGATGTAGATTGTACTTCGCATAAAACATATAGTTAGCGTCAATAGTAATTCTATATCTAAAATTAAATTAGTGAACTAAGAATCACGACTATTTTTAGAGGATTATATAATAAAAACAGTCTACAGTGTCATACGTGGTTTAAGGAATTAATTTCAATCTATTTATTCTCCCTACGGAAAGTAGGGAAAATCTACAACACTTATGTACCTTAGAAAACCCAGGCACGGACAAATGGTACTATAATTGAATCAATAAAATGCCAGAACTAACAAGACGTTAAGAGCAATTTTCACAATCTCATGGATCACAGTTCATCCCTAAATCACAAATCTACTCAGATCTATATCTATCAATCACAGATAGACAATATAATTGTTCACATAAATTTGTTTGACAATTTATATATCATATATACTAATTATCGAAAAAAAATCTGAGAATAGAGAAAATATAGTTTGAAAACAAATTCTTAATTAATTAATACAATAGCGAAATACGAATTATAAAATCAAAAATTTAGTTATTATAAAACCTTGCTACATCTACAATCCCTGATAATCCTCCAAGGCGTCTGAAAAGAAGATGGCCTTTCTGGTTAAGCATTGTTTTGGGAGACCTGCCAATAGGTAGTATCTGTTCATGTGAATCATGACAGTATAATCTTGTATCACATTTACTAAATATAATATATTTTTTTTTTCTTTCTTTTTTTTTTCGACGTTCTGTTGATTGGAACAATAAATCTTCTTTATATCCATCCAAATAATGTATGATTTAATAAAAAATAATGAAAAGCTTAGAAGCTAACTCATAGTATACAAAAATCTTTGGACCGAACTGTGAATTCATAAAAGGCGAAATTTAAGAAAATCATTTTTATTAAAACAGGTACAGAAAATATTTTTAGAATAAAGAGATTATTTCTTCTTTCATACAAGCTGTGGAATATTTCTCTCCAGAACTAAATTTGAATGGTTTTAATGGTCTTGTTCGTTTCATTTTAATTTTCAGGATTTTCATGTAAGTTCGGACTTTTTTAACAGTAGCAGAGAATAGTTAAATTCTCCAGTAAAAATTCTACATTCTAAAGGTATTTTGATCAAGAAGAGAAGTCTTGAAATAAGAACTTAAAATTATTATTAATAAACTGTTCATAATTAAAATTTCATTAACTGCTTTGCGTTTATCATTATATAACACATGATATTTTTTATAACTGTTGTACCTAAATAAAAAAATTTATATTTTATTTTATGTATGATAATGCTTTAGTTTATTCATCGTTAAATAAAACATTTAATTTTGTAATATTTGTATTAGATTAATGTAGTTTACATCAGGAGAATATGCTTATATTCACGATCTTAAGCCTTATTCACTTGTAAATGAAAGGGTAGATAGTTTTAGGGTACAATAGGCGATTTCCTAAATCTAAAAGCATTTGTTAACAGAATAATGAATGCAAGTGGTCTCCCTCAAAAAAAAAAAAAAAAAAATCGTAGGAGGGGGGGGGGTTAGTGTATAAAAAAAAACAAATTAAGAGAAACACAGCAAGTTATGGAACTTTGTTTCAAAAATAAAAACGGAAGAAGTTGTCATAACAAGGTTGGGAATCGGGCAAGTGTTTCAGCTAGAATGAAACATGAATAATTGAAGGGTTAGTAGAAAGAAACCAGGTAAGTCAACTTGTTTTTTTTCTTCAGTGAATGATGAAACAATCGATTCTTCGATAAAGAGTGTAAAAAATGTTCTGTTGTACTTACTTTACTTATGATGGATGGAACCGTACTATATGATGAACCGTACTATATGATGAACCGTAAATGGATAATGAATGAAATGTAAACCTCTAAAACATGGGAAGAGTCATGTGTCTTACATATACATACAATTTTATATTTTTAATGTCTTAAAAGGCTATACGAGGGTTTTTTGGGACCGTAGGCTCTGGCAAGGGAATTAATGCGAGAGTTAAACGTCACCCCATTACCGAGGTACGAACTCATGAGAATTATTTTATTGTCTCCTACTTCGGGTACCAGGTAAGTCTTCTCTGCAGTCCCACTCCCTAAAGGCGCATTTATGGAGTGTTAGCGAGTTCTATATAATTTTACCGCTCCAGCACCCAAAATGCGTCCTATGGGATTCGTAGTGTTTCTAAGCCAATTTTGATTTTAACATCGATTTTGAGCAACCACTTTTATTTTGAAGAGGCTGGGTGAGCCTCACAACCATCATCTTACTCCAGAATCGCCTGACTACGATATTTTTTGTTCAAATTAATTTTGTTTAATGTATTAACAGAGTTCAGCGTAGTTTATTTGATAGAACACTAGTCTACTGGTATTCTCAGTTCCCAGGTTTGAATTCCAACAATTGCAGAATATTCTGTTATTTCAGCTGTAAGGCGGCCCTGGGGTATAGATCCTCCTGTGGCACACCCAGGCTCTATAAAGTGGGTACCTAAAAATGAGAAAAACCTGGGAGCTGGGAGCGACCGATCTAGACCTTATCACCTCATCACACGACCGTTGGTCTAGAAACTGTACGAGGTAGTTTTTTTACTACATAAATAACATGTACTAATAATTCAACTTAAGCATTGTCCAAAAACTGAGTTAACTTCTAATTAATACTAACTAACACTGTCTGCCTTAGGCCATAATGGTTTAACCCCGGAAACCTAATAATAATAATAATAATAATAGGCTTAGCGAACCCGAAGGTTCGATGCCGATACCACCAAATTCCGCCTACACAGACTCGTCCAATGCTCACCATTCAAGCCCAAGCTCCCGAGATCAGCCTTAACGCAATCCTCCCATCTTCGCTTCGGCCTACCTTTCGGACGCCTACCAGTCGGATCAGCAAATACCAACTTTCTCGGAATCCGTTCGTCATCGAGCCCAACAACTTTACTCGCCCATTTGAGTCTCCGCGATGCAATCAGCTCAATTATATTCACAGGATGCAAGTTCCGCAATTCCGCGTTATGCAACCTTCTAAACTCCCCAGTGGCCTCATCTCTCTTTGGACCAAATATTTTACGCAATACTTTATTTTCGAAAACCTTAAGCCGCTGTTCATCCTTTAAAGTAAGCGGCCACGTTTCACATCCGTAAAGAACCGTTGGAAGAATAATAGTTTTATAAATTCTAATCTTTAAGTTTTTAGATAGAAGCCGCGAACAACCCCGGAAACCTAAGGTTAATAATTTTGAATACTTCTGTTATCTCATTTATTTTATTTTATTTTTTTAAATTTATTCTAAAGCACTTTTTCTTTCTTTTAAAGTAAAAAAAATAAAAATGACATAGCTTCTTATTTCTTGGATCCTTTCAACTTACTTTAAAAACCAATATGATATTGTATAAACACGTTTCCACAATTCTACAGTTAATAAGTTCTTCCCAAAAACTTAATTATGAAAACAATGTTTCCTTACCAGCGAAAACTTCCTAACTTCACTACTCCCTCCTAACCACCTGGAATAACAGGAACGCAGTTCTCAAAACAGAACAGCAGAAGCAGAATCTCAAAAGATCCGTCAAAACTCATTATAAAAACTTTATCCCCTAAAGTCTAAGCCCCAAGGTTTCTACAAGATCCCGATGACTAACTTCGCAAGTTACTATTCAGAGCGTCTCAGGACTCCCGAAATCTTGTCTGCCTTTGAATAAATATACAATTAAACAACAACAAAGGGGATTTTATAATCATTTCGAATTCAAATTACTGAAACTTCCATAGCTAGTATGTAATTCAGAACGCGTCGCCAAATTCTGAATAATTCATTGTTTTCGATAATTTGAATTCTGAAGAGTTAAGTACAATATTACAATTAATGCATTCGAAATCAGTGCCAACCAATTTCCGGTTCAGCTTCGAAGGGATTATTATGAGGAAATTTATTAAATATGCAACGCATCCTCTTGTCATAATTAATATATATATATATATATATATATATATATATATATATATATACTGGTATATATATTTAACGCAAAACAAATAAATTTGGTTTCGAATGGTTAGATGAATATTCCACTCCGTTAGCTTTAAGTGCACCAGCAATTTTTCCTTAGAATAAGCCAAGACCTTGTAACACAATCCCCACCACTCTATCTTCTAAAATTGCTTTGCTGCAATCATATATAATTGACAATCAGCAAATATATAGAACAGATAACACTAAAAACAATTGTGTATAATATATTGTTAAATATAAGATTATTACAAAAAAATAAAATAAAATAAATATATATATATATATATATATATATATATATATATATATATATATATCAATGTTCCTGGAATATAAATTTATATATATATATATATATATATATATATATATAAATTAATGTTCCTGGAATATAAATGACTACATTTTATACCAGTTATTTTGTTAACTTATAAAATATTTCTCTTTCAGTTAATTATCAAATTCATTCATACTTTATATTTATCTATTTTTATGACAACTAACAATAACAATAACAGATCAAGTCTCTCATTATAAAGTTTGTAAGTTCGAATCGCAGTCCCGGCGGGACTTTTTTAAAGTATATAACAAAATGGGGATTCACTCAAAGCCTCTCTTCAAGGTATGAGAGACCCTTCAGCCAACTTGTGGCCACTTATAAAAATGGGCGTAGGAAGGGATGACCCTACTTTATAAAATGTCATCCAGAAACGAATGTATTCTCCCAGCAGATTACACTACGCGGCCAAGTGCCTACACGGCCAGCCGCACCAGCAGAAAAACAGAATAAAAAAACTAAAAATAAGGAACGGTTAATTATTATTTAAAACAAATAATAAAGATACTATACTTATTTAGATAGTTGCCTCTACATCCTTCGTGGTGATATTACCTGTACAATCCTCAACCGATTTCCTACGTTTAAGATGGTTAAAGCATCTGCTTCCAATAAATATACTTTAAAGGAAGAAATTCAGGTTATTAATTAGACATCTAAGCCCTGTAAATTAGACTGATCTAATCATAACGAAATCTACCTCAGAATATTAAAGAGTATCATATTTAAGTTAACTAAAACGTTTTAAAATGAAAAAAATAAAAATCCTTATAATAAAAAAAGGGAGCGGCGTGATCTAGTGGATAGAGCGCTAGTATGCTATGCTCCGGATCCTGGGTTCGAATCCCGGCTGCGGCAGAATATTATTTATCCTGTTCGTTCAGTCGCGGGGCGACCCTAGAGTATGGAGACCCTCCTGGGGTAGACCCACCCTCTATAAAGTGGGTACCCAAAATAATTGGGGAAAAACCTGGTGGCTGAGCGCAATTAAGGCCTAATCACCTCATTGCACTGCCGTTGGCCGAGAAACAGTACGATTATTGCTGTTCGCGAAAGCATTGCGGTTAATTTTTGGAATATATTCGAAATAATGACAAAATTTCTATTTCGTCTTTCTAGATCACCGTTAATTTATAAAAATATAATTTGAAATATATAATACAACAAAAATATAGTATTATAGTAATACTGATTAAGGAAGTAATATAAGTAATAGTAGGACGAGAAATTTTACATTCCACATTTTAATGTGTAGTTGTTACTACCCACTTTTTCCCCCTAAAATTCCCCTTTCCCTCAAAATTTGAGGGCTTACGTTTCAAAATGCGTAGAACCCGAATAACGAAAAAAAAACTTCGTTTCTCCGTAATAATTAATTAAATAAACACCAAAATTAAATTTTCTACAAAATGGAAAAAGAATCATTTAAATTGGTAAAGAACAGGGATAGCAGGGATATAGCGTTTTAAAATTAGCAGTGGTGATATGCTTTGAATTATTAATTGCTTTTTTTATATTACATAATTGCGTATCTTCTACAGCTTTATAAACAATTTTACTCTACTATTGTTATTTGGAAATAATAAACCATTGTGTAATAATTGGCAGCGTTTATTAATGGCTTTCTTCACACAGAATGATTATATCAAAAAATATAATATATTTCTTTTAATCGATATAACATATTGAGTAAACTATTATAAAATTTTAAAAAAAATATTTTAGAGAGTATATGTGCCGAGTTAAGTGGCAGTATCACTTACGCAGGGAGTGGAGAGAGGAAGTTGAAGAGGGTTAGATAATGAATATCGGGGAGTCAGCAGCGGCGGGAGGCCGAGTTTTGACAGCTTCATTCCCGGCAGGAAACTAGAATTTCCTTCCTATCGGTGTCCCTCTCACATAAAGACGCACACATCACTCCTCCGCAACCTCTAAATTCCAAATGTGTCTCAAATTTCCTTATTTCAGATAATAATTTATTATATCATTTTTCATTTCTTAAACCAATCCCAAATTTAAAAATTAACAGAATGAACTATTTCTGGAAAAAAATCTATAATAATAAAAAAAATTTAATGATAGATTTTATTTATTTCTATTAAAAATTAATGTTTTTAACTATCATCTCTATTTATGCGGTTATCGTCAATATTCTCAATAACTTTATAGCAAGATTGTATTTATCCTAATTTTTTTAGCATTCCAATGGTATGCTATACATCGACATTACTGCTGAATATAGTCAAAATCAATACAATGGTATTCCGACTTCGCAATAAAAATTTCTGTAACCAATTTATATTTCCGATTCCGTGTCGCTTAACCACATATATCTTGTGTCACCTTAAAACATTATATCCATCTTACGTCCAGGATCTCCTCTCCTCAAATTCTTATCCTACGTTCGTTCTCGTAACACCTGTAAATAACGTTCCATCGAACCACAGCTCTCAATAGATCATTCCTAATCCGATCTGCATCCCTATGGAACTCCATATTTAATGAAATCCAGACTCCCAAACTCTAATAACATTTAGTCTATTTATCGATTTCCTATCTATTCAACTCCCAAAGAATGCTTAAGAAGATGAACTAATTTTAGTGAAAATCAACAAAAAAAAAAAATAAAAAAGATAAATGCATTCATTTTCTGTACATTTTACACAAAATATTATTTTGGTAGTTACAAAGACGAAGAAGAAACTGATATATTATTTTATATTTTAAAAATAGAAGCATTGTAAATTACTTTTTATAACTTAACTGTATATTTTTTTAAATGTATTTATTATTATTAAGTATTTTACATTATCATTAGAATTCATCTCTTGAGTTATTTGATTTGTTCATTTAGATTGTTTACAGTTTATTACTTCAAGACTGTTAAGTCCACATTTTATTTCTATAATATAATTCTGGAGGGACTTATTAAATAAAATAATAATTATTATTATTACATAGACTATTCGGCAAAAGAAAACATTAAAACGTGTGCACAACAAAAACCGTGAACATTCCAGAATAGCAATTCTGTGCCCAACTATTAATTACTACAAATAGGATATTAAAGTAAAAATTTGTTGCCCATAATGATTTAATTGAACCCATTGTAGAACTTTATTCGAATAAAAGGCACGTACATAATTTATTTACTTTACCATTATCGCAAAAAAGATTTATATTTCAAATATTATATAATTAGGTAAACTTCAGGTAATATAACTTTTTATCTATATTAATTTTCATTAATGTTACGTTTCGAGACTTTTTTTTTTTTAATTGGGCTAAGAGATACTCAAAACTGTTTTAAATTGATCAGTCGAAACACAAAGTTGAATTTATAATATCACGCAAGAGGAAAATTACTTCAATAACAAAGTTGACAACTTCTTTATGATAATTTTCCGTTCCGGAATAGTCAAGAAGGCTTAAACAACAGAAAAGTAGCTACCTTTTTCTAATTTCATTTTATGCATGAGGAACCTATAAAAAATTATATAGAGGACTTGATAGAAAATAGGTATATACTTGGGATAATGAGGATATTGAAGCATGCGAGCAAAAAAATTAGTTATTATTACTACTTTCTTTATTAAATAGTACAAGCTTAACTTGTTATTACTAATTAAGTAAAAAAAAAAAAAAAAATACTACACTTTTTAGTCACCTCAACAATGTCACCTCTATCGGTAGGAAGTGAAAGATGAAAAAAAAATGGTTGATTTTAATTATGTATATTATAGATCTTTTGATATTTACTACTGCACATGAAAATACAACTAGAAAATGTGAACAATACAATTCGACGTCTTGTAAAGAAGCTATCCAGGGTAGCACTGAAATGTCTATTTTACTAGCAGGTTAAGTCGATTGTTTTTTATAGAATTATAAAAATTATGTTTAAAATGTGAAAAAATATATTACATCTTAAGCAATCATTTCCTCCAATTTTAAATCAGATAATGATTCCGTAATATAATGTTATAATACAAAATAATTATTCCTAAAGAGAGTTTCAATAGCTGGAACATGGAATGAAGATTATTAAACAATAGTAATAACGCTATAGAATAAACAATAAGTGTTGAGGATTATTTTAAACCATTCTCTTATTTACAGGCTATTAGGGATCTAATACCATCCCTCATCCCCCTTTTTAATTTTAACTGGTACTGCAGACCATCCAACTGCGACCAAACCGCAATGCGGCTCTTCGACCCCTCCTACTCAACAACTAATTTTTAAGACCGTTCGCACAAATTGAATTTTTCATTTACTTCCTTTGAATAAACCATACCGGAAAATGAATAATTCTACAGAAGAGTATTAATAATTATCCAGTAGGATACAAGGAAGACATCGCGATGACTTGCGGAGAGGTAAGAGAAAGGCTTGCATATGCGGAAAAAAATATTAGTTATATTTAGTAGTAGTATCTAACGAGGAGGAAAGTAATCATTAGGTGATAAATTCATTCGGGGAAAAAAAAAAAAAAATTGCACAGGGACTTAAAAATCTGCTTAGAATAATGGTTAGAAAAACAAATATTTCCATTAGAGTACCTAATATTTTTCGAGGACTACTTCATTATAAATCAGTACATAGGAACGAACACCTAAATTCTATTATTCTATCTATCTATCTAAATACAATAAGTAAAAGTGTTGTATTATAATAAAGGGCGTAAAAGGCTTGTGAAGAAACTATCCAGCGGTAGTACTTCGATGTTTATTTAAGTAAGTGGTTCCCGAGGCCATCTTCTTTTCAATCGCCTCGGAGGTTTGTCAGGATAGGGTGTGGCGGAAAACAGGGTTTATATGGGTTGGGGGTTTGGAATTAAAAGTGGTATATCTGGTACGAGAAAGGTCTGCAAGAAATGGGATATTAAGGTCGTTATAAATGATTTTATTTGTGACGAAATAAGGAGCATTTAGGATTTTGCGAATGGATTTTGATTGTAAGGATTGGATGTGGGAGGAATTAGATGGCTTAGTAGAGCACCAAAACTTCATTGAACCGTTCCATTGTAAATATAGAATAAAATAGACATACATAGTATAAATGTGGGCATATATAAGTGCGTTTATATAACAATATAAATTAGTTATTATATAAAACTCCACGTTTATATAACAATACAAAGATTTATAAATGTATTGGATAGTTGAAATATTTTATTTAAAAGTAACAACCATAACTTTTTTTTTTTTTTTTTTTTCCTCTAAGGAGACTTGGTCCCAGAATAAAGATTTTTACAAATTTTATAATTTCATTAACATAATCTACTGGTGCCCAAGAGCATGATTGAGCAAAACGAAGATCCTGCTAGACCCAGAAAATAGAATTTGCTAGACCCAAACACTAAGAACTTAACATAGTACTCAGAAAATTTCATTGAAATCCTACATATGTACTACGATTTCAATTTCAAGTTATTACATATAAGTCATTTAGGCTAATGAATTATAATTTCAAAATACAAAAAAACATTTTGCTGATTGTAACGATGTCCATCCGAAATTATTTGTAAATATTTAGTGATTTTTAATTATGTAAATAAAGCTTATTTTCTTCTTCTTGATGTACACAAAAATACACGACATTCTTATACCGTTACTTCATGGCGAAAAACAAAGAAGAAAAAAGTATTAAATTAAAATAACACAATAAGAAATACATATATGAGATATTATATTAAATCACAAAAAAAGTAATAACTTAATATATTATAATTGTGTTCACAAATATTGTTTTCAGCTAACGATAAAAACTGGCGTGGGACGATGAAAATTGATGAAGCCACTGATGGGGGTAGACATCGGTCCATCTGGGTTGGACTCATTATTTTTCATCAGTGGTCAACAAACCACCACGGAAGGCCAAATTTAATAAATTAACGGCAATTTTCTTTTTTTGTGGAGGGCGAAAGTAATCTGATAAATTGTCATTCATTTAGGCTATTCTTTAATAAATGAAAAAAAAAAAAATGTAAAGTTGAAGCAATGAAACAATCCTTATTTATTGTATCAAGGTAAATAACAAGCCACAAAATAGAGGCTGGGTGAGCCCTAGTACAATAAATAATTTTCCCATTTGGGACGGATTCGAACCCAGAAAAGTGACTTACCAACTAAGGTACACTAATTTTTATCATTTTTGATATATTCAATTTAATACTTAAAAAAAACTAGAAAATCATTAAACAATGCTCCATTATTTCGGAATAGTTATCATAATAAAATTTATATAGGTATGTAGGCAATATTTCATTATATGTATAACAATAAATTAATCGAATAGCTTGAGATCAGCAACAATGTTAATTTATATTCCAGGAAAATAGTCAATCATAACTGCTAGAAAAAGGTATGACCCCGCTATTTCTTAACCGATTTCAATAATACTTTTTTTGGTTTGTAGAAATTTTAATCCTCTATAACCAATAAATAATAGGTATACGGACAGACGGATTTTTTCTCCCGTTATTTGATGTCTTATAAATTTTGAGGAGCATTCTTTTATTTCTTTTTCTTGAACGATTACAAAACTTTATTGGTAAAAAAAAATAAATAAAAAACAATTTTATACTGGACTTATTAACTCTTGTTTTTTTTGAGGATGTATAGACTGTAGAAACTAATATAGATGGAATAATCAGGAGTCAGTCTCCTTCTAATTATGTTTAATTTTGCCGACGTTTCGGCTCAAGCTTGTGAGCCACCATCAAGGCATTACTGAGCCATGTCGAAGCAAAAACTAATTTTTTTTTTCTCTCTGGCGCGACAGGCTTTGTAGGCCCTAGGCCGCGTGGTGTAATCTCCTGGGAGAATATACCAACCACGTTTCTAGATGAAATTTTAAAGTGTAGGGACACCAGTCCCTGCGCCTGTTTATGTGAGTCTCCACCAGGAGGCTGTGAGTGAATCCCCATTTAATTATATGCTTATAAAAGTCCCACCGGGACTAGGATTCGAACTCACGACCCTTGGCGTGCGAGACTAGCGCGTTAGCCACTCAGCTACGGGCTCCCGGGACTTCTTAACTATTCAACTATTTATCATTGAATTAATTCAAATAAAAATACTTGATTGCTGAAAACTTTCCATTTTTTCTCAATCTTTAAAACAAAACAAAAAATTATCTTGAAACGTAAATCTAAATATGTATTTTGTTCTTTGGTCGATCAAACTGTTCATTACTGAAAATTTTAAACCATAAACCTTTGCAATATTATGTTAAAATATTTTTCAGTAAACTGTAAACATACACATTTTAATTAAACTGTATAACTATATTACACGAGCAAAGTAAAAACTTTCTAATAATTCAATATTCCAATAACTTGGCTGTTGATATGCATTGTGATATATCCTGTCAACATTGTGCGAATTTCTTATTTAATTTTTATTACTTTTTTTTCTTTCTTTATTTTTAAAGGCTGGAAGGCGCTACTTCTGCTTTTACAATGAATCTAAAATCATGAATTTTTTTTATATTGTACCGAATATGCGAAAATAGACTGATTATTTCACAGATTACAAACAATCTATCAATAATACCCTGTTGTTTTTTAATTGATTCTGATTGATATTTTTTATTTGTTTCTCAACCGAAAAATTTTCCTTTCGGTAATCAATATCAATTTGGTTTCTATCTGTCTTAATTAATTTAATAATTAAAGAGAGATGAACGTTAATAAGAATAGGAGCATTTAATTTTAACATATTTCCAAACATTGGTTTGATATAAACAAAAAAATTAACAGAATTTAATGAGGAAAAAAAAACTATATCTATAATCTACTTGGCAAGCTAAACTCGATTCTCCGTAAACTATTTTGATTTTCTTTGCATCTAAAGCCGAAAAATAAGAAATAATTTTAATTAATTTAATATTATAAGGATAGATTTACCTGGTAAGCAACATAGTATTCTGAAGCCAGCATCTTCTCACGGCTTTTACACTTAGAAACACTAAATCGATTTCAGTCCAAAGTATTATCTCCTGTGAGTTTAGTTGAGGCTAACCATCTCAGACTATTTAGCTGATATATCCTTCTCTTCTTTCACCGGGTCTTCTATTATTACAGAAAATAATATAAACAAACAGAAATTTAAGAAAATAAAAAAAAGTACTTCATCTTTTTTTTTTGTTTGTTAGGAATTAAAACCGTTAGTTGAAATTCTATCTAAATCTAGACAACTAAAAAAAAAATAAAAAACACACTAAAATGCCAAGTGTCATTAATCCATATAAATCAGGGGCTGTCAAGATTTTATCATATTTATTACGTGTTGTTCTTTAGGTTTACAGCAGCTTGTACAAACGGATATTTGACCTATCACCCGCTTGGAATATCAAAAATTGATAAACTTCAGCAAAATATCACGTTATAAGATATTTAATACACCAAGGAATCTGTAAATATTGTCATAATAAGTGCGACATAACCAAACAAATATTTAAAAAATAATTAAATAGAAAATTTAAATGGGAAAAATTAGGGAAAATAACTTATTTTAAGAAAATATACAACGGAATAAAGAATTTATAATAGTAATAGGCTAGGTGAACCGGAAGATTTAATGCTAATATATCCAATTTATGCCTGCACTCTTCAATCCAATGAGCACCGCTCAAGCACAAGGCTAACTAATTTTTTCTTTGCTTTTTTTCTCTTTTTAATTATTCGCGGGGTTTTTTTTATTAAGAAACACTAATAAATTTTGTATCTATCTTCGAAAAACAAGTATACTATACGAAGTTTCAAGCGTATACATATATATATATATATATATATATATATATATATATATATATATATATATATATATATATAGGCAAAATTTCAATTTTTTTCATTCTTAATTTTTTGTTTTTGTTTATCGTGCTTTACTAATATTTTTTTTCTCTATCTTCAAAAATAACAGAGTTATTGAATCAATTGAATTAAATCGCTATTAATCGGCCGCCATTTTAAAAATAACCAGCTGACATCAACGTCTAGGTTTAAGGATCGTCTTTGCATGCCCTTATATTTTCGTGGCGAATTAGAAAACAAATTGGTCAAATAGTTTCGGAGAAATGCCGCGGACGTATAAAATCTAGCATTTAAGTTTTTTGACAGAAGCCAATAACTCAGTAATTTCACAACTGAGCAATACGACGCAATGAATTAAAAAAAAAAATAAAATAAAATAAAAAATTGACTGTGTTTTATCCGAAAACCAAGGTATATGATCTAAATTACTAAATAATCAGACAGAACTAATCAACAAAGATAAAAACCGAAAACTTCTGATGCATATGTGACATGTCTTGTCTTTAACAAACCCCATCATTGGATAGAGCAAACTCATCTATTGCACTACTATTTCCACCAGGACCGCTTTTTTTTTGTTTTTCCTCCGTCCAGAAAAGCCACAAAATAAATGATTAGAAGTAATGCTAAAAACTTGGGAGTGAGCAATCTTCTAAAAGCTGGCATTTTCCCATTTCAACAAAGCCGTCGTTACTGTTTCATCAAGGTTTCCCATTATTTTCTGTATTCACAGCCCTATTAAACACAACCACCCCCTCCCCCCCTCACGCCAAAAAAAACAGAAATGATTACGGAATTTTTGTTAAGATGATATCAGCAATAACTTAGACTAATTAAAATTGTTAATTACATTAATAAAAATTAATATTAAAGACAATGCAGAAAAAACTCTTAAGGTTCCGAAGGCTAAAATAAAAAAAATGAAGTGAGTAACCTACTATATTTTTTCCAATAAATGATATAATAACCTATAATTATTAATCATAATAATTTATAATAATAATTATAATATAAACACGGTTTTAAAAAGCTTTAACACGTTCACGCCAACGCCGATTTTCAATGTCTGTACTGTGGGGTGGCGCTCGAATTTTATGCCACGTTTCATCGATTATTGCATGTTCAGACCTGTAAACGAGTTGTACGCCTGCTAACAGTCCACTTAGTGCTTATTTTAGAATTTGTGTAATTCGTGTTTTGTTTTTTTTTATTTTAAGCTCCGATTTCGGCCAGTAAGTATAACTCGAAAGGCAGATAAAATGTTTTTTTTTGTTTGCCCTTATAAATAATAGATATGGATATGGAAATACCTGTGATACGCGCCGGCGTAAACGTGTTAAAGAAACAAATGCAGTCAATTAAAAGATATATTTACGAACAAACAAAAAAATAAAATTGCAATGATTCCCTGTTTGATCAATCCATTATCCTCCATTACTACAACCGATAAGGACCTTGGATTTAGTGCATATTAAAGATGATTGCACTGTCCTGTGGAAAACGGCTAAGCAATGAGGTGATTAGGCCGAGATCAGTCTTAACAAGCAAAAGGATACCCACTTTATTAAGGCCTCTCAAACCCAGGACGAATTCATGTCTGATAAATAATTAATAGTCACAAAGCAAATAAGTAATAGTAAGAGACATCCAAAGATACACAATTCCCTATGAGCCAGTCCGCAACCATAATTATTTTACTTCTATCAAATAACATTATCGAAATACTCTGTTCATAAGGGGATCATCTGTAGCTGGGTGGCTAGCATATTAGCCTTCTATGCCAAAGATCACGGGTTCAAAGCCGCAGGTGGTCCTAGGATGTTTTAATGGGAATAAAAAATCCTTAATTATGCCATCCTTCAGAAGAGACGTAAAAATATGGTCAGGAGCCTATGCGATGTCAGGTACTCGTTAAAGGTCCCTATCCTAATTAAACCTGGATAGGCAAAATTTAGGACTACCACTGTAGCATCGTCCGATTAGCCACAGTAACATAAAGTGACGCTAAATAAATAAACAAACAAACATACTATGGACAACAAAATAGTCAGGCACCTGAGTCCTTAGGAGTATCAGAATACTTGATCATTGATCCCAGCTTAATTTATTTTTTTATTTTTTTTTTTCCATACCCATTTATGTATCTAATTATTTTATTTACCTGGGCTTGCATAATTATTCAAAATTGTTTTTCTAGAACAAAACTACCTCTAATATTACCTAGGAAGATTTATGTTTTAATAGTATGTTATTAAAATGGAAACTAAATTAAAATACTATTTCATCTTAATAACAACACTACAGCAATAAAAAAGTGATTAACAGGGAACGCATAAAATCATTAAACGTCTAACTGCGAGATAAAAAAACAAAGGAATAAAACCATCACACTTTCAGAACATTAGCATACAGAAATTGTGAGAGCAATAATGAAGACTATACATGCAATGTCATAATCATCAGAGTTCAAGAGAGGATCTCATGGTCGTTAGGTGTAACGGAATATGAACCCTAAAGCTTAACTTGATGAATACCAATAAATGGGATAATATCATATTATAATGAGTTATAATAACTAGAAAAATAATAGTTCGGGTTAAAATATTGAAAAATAAGCAACAAGATTAATAACAAAAATAAATAAATAACAGAACAACTCTATTATTAAGGTCGTATTTATGAAAAAATAAAAAACTGAGACCCCCAAACTCAATTTATATACCAAATTGCAGCCTTCTATATGCATTAAGTACCGTGAAAATGGAATAGGACCTTAAAGCCGCAAACTTTGGAATAATAAATAGAACGAAAAAACAGCAGAAATATTTTTCCAGAATAAATTTTCTTTTCTTGCAAAAAAGAATCATATTGTAGTTGTAAAACATACCTTTGGAAAGCTAAAGATTTCAGGAAACTTTTAAAATAATATGCAACGTTTAATAAGATAATGAAGACTGATGAAAAAACCGAGAAAATTGTTTGATTGTTGTAGATAGTAATTTATTTTGTTATTTTGCCTTAATCTAATGTAATGTTCATTTGTGCTATCACCTGACACACACTTCCTATGGCATGAGTGACTTTTGTACATATTCTTATTGATTCCTTATTGCATATATTTAATCTTTAGTGTTTTGTATATATTGTGTGAATGTAGTACTTGATCACTATTTTAAATGTCCTAATTAGGACAGATTGTAATATTACTCAATATAAATAGTTTTTTGAAAAAAAAAAAAAAAAAAAAAAAAAAAAAAAGATATAAAAGTTTTTAAATTTACTTGAAGGGGTCACCTTAAGGTGTAGTGGCTTCAAACCAGCCATATGGCTCTAGTATTTTTTTTAAAATAGAAAGTAAAAAATACTTGGTTATACCGTACTTGGGAGAGGAGGTAAAATGGTTGTCCTGAGCCTGTGCGTGTCAGGTACTCGTTAAGAGATCTCTGTCCTAATTAAACCTGGATAGACAAAAATTAGGACTCCAACTTTATCATCGTTCGTTTAGCCAAAGTAGCATTAAATGAATAAACAACGGTTAGTGAAAGTCGTGTGTTGCGCACATCAGATTTTTAATTTTTATAATTAATTGACAAGATGTGCGTACGGAAAAAAATTAGCATTGAAACAAAAAAATAATAGAGAAAAGACTCTGAAGAATACTTTATTCCAATTGTTCTTCACGGTTGTTTACTTCACTGTTTATCTTTCTACTTTATAGATGAAAGAGAAGCTAGTTCCTTCCAGTAACAGTATTTCCTTGACAGAGTCGACTACGATTGCTGACTCCGGGGATTGGGGCAAAGCCGTTGAGAGTCCCGTGGGGAGGGGAGCACGTGACTGGAAGGACGAAACCAACCAAATTCTCGAAATTGCAGGAGGCTGAGCAGAAGGGCTCCTAGGGACGAAGGGCGTGTGTCCCCCTAGTTCCAATATGTCCTCTGTCGAGGGTGTGGCGCTCCTATTGCGGTTCCACGTGTGTACAGGGGAGGATTTGGAACCAACAATACTAATATCGATCTACAAGATGTACAGTTCTCTGCGTTAACGAACTATATTAATATCGAACTACAAGAGGTACAGTTCTCTGCGTTATCGAACTATACTAATATCGATCTACAAGAGGTACAGTTCTCTGCGTTAACGAACTATATTAATATCGATTTACAAGTCATATGAAATCATCATAAGAATAAGAATAATATCATAAGAATAAAATGAGTAAAAAATGTACATATGAGAATCTAAGGCCTTACAATTACCTAGAATTAGAATTAAGTTATATATAATATTATTAAGTTATATATAATTATCTACAAGAGGCACAGTTCTCTACGTTAACGAACTATATTAATATCGAACTACAAGAGGTAGAGTTTTAAGTTAACGAACTATATTAATATCGAACTATAAGAGGTACAGTTCTCTGTGTTATCGAACTATACTAATATCAATCTACAAGAGACACAGTTTTAAGTTAACGAACTATATTAATATCGAACTACAAGAGGTACAGTTCTCTAAGTTAACGAACTTGTTTATTTATTTAACGTCCCTTTATGCTGCTGTGGCTAACCGGACGATGCTACAGTGAGAGTCTAAATTTTGCCTACCCAGGTTGATTAGGATAGGGATCTTTAACGAGTACCTGACATCGTACAGGCTCGGGACTACCCCTCCGAAGGACGGATAACTAGTGATTTTTTATTCCCATTAAAAAATCCTAGGGCCACCTGCGGATTTAAACCCAGGATCTTTGGCATGGGAGGCTGTTATGCTAACCACCGTGCTACAGGTAACCCCTAAGTTAATGAACTATACTAATATCAATCTACAAGAGATACAGTTTTAAGTCAAGGAAATATATTAATATCGAACTACAAGAGGTACAGTTCTCTAAGTTAACGAACTATACTAATATCCATTTACAAGAGATACAATTTTAAGTTAACGAACTATACTAATATCGATCTACAATAAATACAAAACACCTAAAAAACTTTACTAATTTCGATCTACAATGCTCAACTGATAAATATATTTGTTAACCTATTTATGGATATTTCTTAAACTCGTGCTTGTCATTTTAAAAAATAATGATAATTAAATACCTGAAATTTTTAATTTGTTATATATTAAAATAATGTGAATTATCAATTGCAAAGTATTTTTTTTTTTAACTTTTACTACTATTCCATCTATGTAGAGTTGAATTTAAATAGAACTAAGTCGCTCAATTTAGATTATGTAAAGGTAATAAGGGATATAATATTTTCCTCGAAAAAAAAAAACAGTTCAATGATATTTTTCTTAATCAAATCCTGAACATTTACTGACAATATGGAGCTTGAAAGTCTTATAAAATTGTATGCCATTTGCGTGTTGAACCTTGCTTAAAATATAATTAGGCCCTTCGTTCCAAAACTTAAGTTAACGTAGTTCAATGAATCTGAACCACATTGAAAAGTGATCTCAAAATCAGAATGAAATGAGAAAAAAAAGAAAAAAAAAAAAATCAGAAATAGCCAAAAACAAATCGAGAACAAAGGGGACAAGAAAGTGGATCGGATCCGCTAGAGGTCTCCGAAAGTATTGAAGAATAAGTGCACTGCAACGTAAGCTAGAAAGCTGCAATTCCTTTTCTAGTCCAGCTAGGTTTCACAGTTTCTCGGATCCAGCAATCTCCTCCCCTGGGGATCTTATGCACCTCTCCCATTGAGAAGTTGAAACATGAAAGTATTCGCGAACATGGAACGTACCTTGGAGATACGAAGAAACGAAAAAAAAAAAACAATATTAAAAAAAAGGTAGATAAACTTGAAAATGGACTAGCAGATTTCTAACTTAATAAGACTAATATGTCTGTTGGACCTTTCGTAACTATAAAATACTATGAGTGTTTGAAACAAATGGGTACTGTTTAAAATGCAAGGGATGGACTATAGATGAGGGTATAGAGGAGTCACGTAGAATGTATAGGTTATGTATTATTATAATATTATTTTCTGTTCGCAGGTCTTGTGGACCTTTCGCATGGTATCTTAAGATTCCATACCGCGATTTTCCGTGATATATTATATGCAGGGTCATCACTATAGGGTCATCCTGGGCTTATTTTTGTGAGTAGCCACCAGTTTGCTGACAAGTCACAAATATATAGGCTGAGTGAGGTAATGAGTGAATCCCCATTAAATTACATGCTAAGAAAGTCTAGGATTAAAAGAACCTAATGGTGGACTAGCGCGCTAGCCGCACAGCTCACGGGCTCTCTCACATATATGTTATTATACAGATCGACAATTATTTATATTTAGTTATTACCTAAAAGAAGTGATGATTTTTTTACTAAATAATTATTTCTGATGAATGATTATTAAACTCATAACGGTTAAGAAATAAAATAAATAATAATAAACCTCTCCAATAGCTGAAAATCTAACCCATACCCCTTAATTACTTCTACTCTATACACTCCTATACTCTACTCCGATTGTAAGCGTTACTATTAGACCTAAAATTTCTTATATATTTAATTTACATGTATTTGAGCGAAACATTCGCCTCTCTTATCCCCGAGAAGTAAGATCCACAGGTTCGATGCCGATGATCTCAATCAATATCAACTATCGCCACAATGGATAAGTTAAGGGTGCGGCCATCATGAAGGAACAAACTAATTAGACAAAAATTATATGTGTTCCGACGTTTCAGCCTAAATAAGCCTTCATCACGTTGACTCGATGAGAACGTGCGAATCCCTCTTTCAGATTCCCTCACCGATTCAAACCTGATGAAGGTCTGTAATTTAGACCGAAACGTCGGTACACGAAAATGACGTTTTCCTAATTAGTGAATTATTACTAGATGACCGCACCAGAAAACAACATCTACATCATACATACTTACGGTCAACAACTACTCCATAACCATTCATCTATCCTTTCTTTGCAAATATTACTTCCATTGAGGTCCGTATAAATTTAAATCAACTGTTATATCATTAGTTGGAACGTTGTCAACTCAAAAATGCTAAAAATGTAATTTAAAATTATATAATCAGTTAAAATATTGTAAAATATACAAATCTAAACTTAACCAGCATTAATAATCAGCGATAAGCTTATCAATAGAGATTGGGAGATGAAGGATTACGAAAATGATGAAATACCCTCTTTTCAGTTATTTTTCAGAGAAAATGGGAGTGATCGAGACATGATTATAATTGGAAGAACAGAATAAATGATAATATACTTTTTAAAACTATTATAAATACAATATTTTTAAAGTTACACCTCCAACGATGCAATCCTAACAAGGATGGGGGGGGGGGGAATCCTATAAAATCGTTTCCTCGAGAGTCAAACCCGGTTCGGTAAGGTTTGCTGCCGGATACACTAACCACTAAAGTACTAAAACCGTCCATAAACTTAACTCAACAAACTTGGGAATTACCGGGCTAAATTTATTAGGTCGTATTTTACAAGAAGCAACATTCTAGCACGTCAACGTTTTCAATTTATCCACGAAGTGGATCGTATACCATTCTTGACGGCGACAAGACACGAATCTAGTGAAAACCGTTTTAGTTAAGCCACCAATTTGCTGGGAAGCCGATGTAGGCTTCATCTACAAGAGGTAAAAGGTCAACTCTCAACAGGATCAGCAAAAAAAAAAAATTAACAATAATAATAAAAAAGAAGTATAAAGACGAATATTTCAACTTTTTTTTCCATTTAAACACAGTTTAATACTAATACTTAACTATTAATTTTATATTAAACTCGACGAAAAATATTTCATTTATATTCTTTATTTTTCTACATGGACGCTTTTGACATAAAACAAATACCAAAAAGTCTCTACGAAATTGGTTAAGTCTGCTTATAAGCGTGTTAATTACTTCACACACTAAACTCCAACCAACTTCCAATAATATATTCTACTGTTTGCCAATATTTCACTACTATGAATATATATATATATATATATATAATATAATTTTTTTTTTTTTTTTTTTTTTTTTTTTTTTCCCTTCAAATTAAGTTACTCAACTCACATAACTAAATAGCACGAGTATTTTTCTAGTTTAGATCCAATTTCACAAAATACCAATATGGAAAAAATGAAAGTAAAATAAACAGTGCTATCAAATGTAATCATACCTTACTCACAAACGTATAAAAAAAAATTATAAGCATTGAGGATTAATTAATTGGCTTGAATAACCGTGCATGTATAGGGGCGGAACTTCAAATACACACGCAACAAATAACAATCACGGAAAGCAAATATGAATGGGTAGCGTGCGAGTTTTTATATAAGTTTCTTCAACGCCTTAGATGTGGTTATAATTAATCCTACACAATCAATAAATACCAGAAACTTATGGGTCACGTTCAACTATAAAATGGTAGATAATGCTTGACAAGCTTGGGAGGTGGCAAGGATGACTGTCTCTCGTTGACGTTGTCGCCGAGGGAAGGAGTTCAGGCTATGTCTGAACCCAATTTATTTCCATAACTCTGTGGAATGGTCTCTCCCCATTTTGTTATTGTGTACATAAAGGCATAAAAGCCCTTAAAATGTAAAAAGTGAATGCAGCGCACCTAGACCTAAAAATATCTTAGAATACCTTCGGGTAATAAAAGGTCAGATATGCTGAAATATATTGTATCTGTAAATAATAATAAAACACGGAGAGTGAAAAAAATAAAATAAAATAATACTTGACACATCAATGAATGTGTACATATGTATCATAAATTATACATGGGTCATATAAACACTATTAAATGGTGTTAGTAGACATGTAAAGTCACATTATAATTATTTGGTATGTTTATAACTTAAAATATTCAGTTAAACGTCAAGGAATAGGATATTTCGAAAGTGCACAATTCATAAGTCATAATATTAGATTATTTACATAATGGACTTCACGAGACGGAAAAAAAAAAATGCAAGCAATATTTTTATTGATAATGTTATACAAATTAAAATTAAAACAAAACGAATTATATATTTTGGGAGAATAAAAATTATAACGGAAAAGTACGATCTTGATTAATGTCGGAAGTAATTAGGCAGTTCCGCTCAACGCCCAAGAATTAATTACATATGTTTACCTATATATATGAATATTCAATGGAATAAATTTCATGAATGAAATGATAAGGCTTATACGAAAACTTCAACAGGTGGGGGGGGGGGTGAATGAAAAATAAAATAAAATAATAAGCTACTACTTACTACAGCAACGTAAAGCATGCCAAAAAAATTATTTTCTTACCTGGAAACAAAAATAATAACATGAGGTTCTGAACAGCAGAGTGATTTCAAAATTTAATTTTTAATAGAGAATCCGTAGTATTATATAGATAGTTAACCCGGAATAGAGTGTATGTAGTGCATGAATTAAATTAGTTACAACATATTATTCAAAGTTATATAAATAGAAAACCCTAACTCTCTTAAGCTGTAGTAAACAAGATACTGAGACCCACGCACTCTCACGCATGCATAATTTCAAATTCTTCCAATTAAATTTAAGGAGGAGCTGTAAGTTCAAAGAAACTGAAATTAATTTATAACTTATCCTGCAAAACTATTGTTCATTTTTTAGTCCTCTAGAACTTTTTTGTTTTTTTTATTTCTCATTAACTATTATTTGGAGACGTTGGAGAAGATGTTAAACGGCTTTAAATTTACAACCAACAAATAATGGAATGTAAAAAAAATAAAAAAAAGTTCTCTGCCTTCGTAGAGCGAACCTCTAGGACACCAACACAAAAGCCCAAATCCTTCGGAGTAATTCGTTTGTCACATATGGAGCATCCACAATCTTTTAATATCATTTTTTGCTCTACCTTGTCCATAAGGATTTTGATTTAGATTTAAAAGGGGATAAAAAATATTGTCCTTTATACTAAAAGATAAAAAAAAAAAAATTATGTTAGAAGGTGAAGCAAAGGACACTAGTAAGTCTTTTTAAGTACAACCTGTATGACAAGGAATGGGTAAATGAAAACTGGTATATTCTCTATTAACAGTTTATTTATTTAATTTTTTATATGTATAAGGTTTATTTTTTTAATATTATTATTCATATTTGTATTATTTATATAATTATCTTTGAAATAAAGTACAATAAATACTTAAGGTACAGTACACTGTTATCAACCGTCATTAGTCATCTACAAGTCAACAACTCGATCCAACGCTTATACAATTCATAGTGATCGCTGTCAAAGAAATCTTAGACCAAAATTTCAACTTTTGCAAAATTATCAATTTTTTCCCCAGAAGAAAATTGCCCATAGATTGAAACAATTAGTAACCCGGTGGTACGGGATCTGGACAGAGGATCTGAGGCAGGAGTTCAAACCCATGAAGTTCTTTAAACTTTTCTTTCAGTTGACGGAAAGTGTGAGGACGGGGGAATAAGCTTAACAAATAATTTGAAAATTAGTTGATCCATATTCACTTAATACGGTTCAACATGTTAAAACATACAACATATAAGTCTCAACTATATAATCGCAGATAATAAAACAGGATCATTAGGCAAAATAATATTTTATATGACAGCATTCAAGAGTATTAGCCATGCCCCAGCATTACCTTCATTTCGAATGACACTGGAGAACGCTATATTGCCAAGATGAATGCTAATGTCATGAAACAGCGTCATTTCAGTTTCCACGTCATCCCTGTCATCGGGTAATTGAGACGTCGACTACAACTTGAGAGTCATCCGGTGTAATATCTCGAGGAAATGCACACCGAAGGAAAAGAAAATGAAATAAAAATAAACCATTTCGAAAAGATAATAAACAAAAGAAACTGGTCCTATATTTAGCTATGGTCGCATCGAACTTGAAGATTTGCAACTCGGCTCGCATCCAGCTTGTAACGAAAAAACAAAAATGAAAGTGGGGCTTTACATTTAAAATTATGTTATTATTATATATTAGTGTGTGTGTGCCCATAATTGTATATGTAATCATGAATTTAAAAAAATATCTTTATAGAAACAGATCATGCTATTCCAAATATAATTAAATCAACCTAGGTGTATTAAAGGCAATTTAATAACACACTGATATACGAAGTTAATTGAAATCTATAGGTAAAATAAGTTTTATAAACCATTTTTTTTTTCTTTTTTTTTTACCTTAGCCTATTTGCTTAAAATGTTACAAACGAAAAAAATAGCTCTAATAACCGATTTTAAATTAATAGCTTATGTTATTATCAACATCTTTGAATATAAAGGATTCAAATACAACAAACAATTTTCTTTCTTTCTACGATTGTAATAATGTCTACATCGTTGGTGAACCACCTCTTCTCTAAAGGTATCGCAATAAAATAATGCCATATTTAATGCACATTTCATAAGTTATTTCAAAAATATCGGGGTATAATGATCCAAATCTCTATTTGTAATATAGTACAAATAAATCCCCGACACTTTTAATATTAACCCGATTGTCACATCCACGGTTATGATTAATATCCTTCCTTCCTTGTATTCTGTTTTATGTTATGTTGTATTTTGCACATGTTATGTTATTAAACCCCCTAAAAAAATAAATGTAAATTTCTTCTTTTTTTTTTCTTCAAAATTGTATATATGTACATATCTCTTATTTTATTTATTATCTAGTTTAATTTTCAATATTTTTATTTGAAGTTGCTTTTAATTTATTATTATTCTTTGTTTATAATTTGTATTGTTTTTTGTTTGTTTTTATACTCTAAGACTCTAAAGTGTTTATTTTAATTTTCTTGTCATATTATTCTTAAGGGACTAGGCCCAGAATAAATAAAGAATTTATTATTATTATTATAACAAATACTAAGTGACGAATGCGGAATAGACTTACTTAACGAAAACGAATACACGTTTTATTAAAATTAACTTCTTTTTTTTTTTCAAATTGAACTATATTAAAAAGTTTTAAAATTGATTTTAACAGCTGAGGTAAGTGAAAGTCATGTGTTGCCCGCACCTGATTTGTTTTTAATGGATTTAACTGAAGTTATTAACATATGTACCCAATTATATTGGTAAATAACATGAGTTTCAAACAGAGAGGTACACGAACTACGCCGAGGTGACAGTGTGGTATAAATAGCTGGGCGGCCACTAGAGGTGAGGCCAAGGCTGTACAGCTTAGAGCTATCCACCTGTCATTGCTAAGGCACTCTGCCAGCCCTGTTAAAACATTAAGGGCAATTAGTTCTCTTATCTGTCTCTGCCGAGTGGCGCTGAGGACTAACCTGCACCGCTCAACATCTTGACAACTGAATGGCAACGTGAGAGCTGAAACGAAACAAGTGACAGTTAATGACAGTTTTCTGGCACTCGTGTAGTTAGAGAGTGAGTAAGACATCGTCTGAAGCGTTTGAGACCTTCGTATTGGAATAGAAAAAAGATGCTAAGCGAGTGACTAATAAAAATACAATAACGAAAGATTCTGGTGCATCACAAAAAAACACAACTTTCACATAGGCCCGTCGTTATAATCAATTCAATAACGTTTAAATAATGTTACAGATGAAAAATTCTGGTGCGCGCAACACCCGACTTTCACTTACCTCGGTTCATAAAATCAAAGTAGGAAACTATGAAATCAATATACAGTTAAAAAATATTCTAAACAATTTTATTCAGTTTCTTTGGAAATAAATGTTTTATGGTAGCTTAAAACATATAACAATATAAAATTGTTTTATGTAAAATAATGACATAAGTTTATGCCCTCCTAGTCACTTAACATTATATTTTACAACTTTTTAAATAAGATAACATTTTTTCTGAAATGTTCAGCTTTCCAACCGTATATTATACATATATATATATATATATAGGTAAGTGAAAGTAAAAAGGCTAATAAATTACTTTATTTTCGATAGAACACGAGTTTCATAAATTACCTAGTAATTTATTATCTGCAACAATCAGATTTTATCAGTTTTTCATAACTCTGCATTAAATTAAACAACTCTGCGTTGAAAATTACATTTTTCTAATATCCTTAGCTTTCCAGTGGTTTATTACTTATATATATTACTATTCTTATGTTTGGGGAAAAAAAAATTATATAAAAAATATTTCTCTTTTCCCCTTTAGTTGGTTATTAAATTCGTTCATGTAGTATACTTACACCTTTTTTTTTTTTCTTTCAAAGCTAGATGATAAGGTTATATTTTTGAAATCTCTAAAATCAAAGGTACTTAAGGGAAGAGAATTTGAAAATTTCGCCATTTAAGACTTGTCAGACTATTTCAATCAGAATGAAATCTACATGATAGCAAATCCATAAATTTACATTGATGCAATAAGTTTATCAAATCTTAAAAAGATACAAAATGCAAGGTTAATGTGACTCTCGTCAGCTATATTAATGAAAAGTTTATGTAACATCACGAGTGTAAAGTTGTCTTAAGTACTATAATTCAGTTTCGTACGACTTTTCTAGATTTACTACACTAACACGGATGGATAGACCCCACAGATCTTTTCGATTTCGTTTATTTGGACTAAGGGTACCTCAAGCGTGCATTTCCGGTGAAAATTAGCATAAGAAAATTTTAGATTTAGGCTTTTATTATTAGATTTTTAGCTTTCAGTAGGGAAAAAAACCAAAACAAATACACATTAAATTATTTACTTTCATTACAGTTAAGAAAAACATGAAAATTAGCAAAAATAACTAACAGCGACGTGTAAATAAATAAATAAGATCACAAAATAATAGGAATTACAATATTCTAAAGACAAAATTGTGTTCACAACTCAGAATTAAAGTTAACCTAATTTACTTTGTGTTCTGAACTTGCTTCCATGGCTATGAAGTTGTCATGACAACGATTATGGATACCTGGCTTCTTACGTACGCACGCAAGCTTAACACTGTACAGAAAACATAAAACAAAAATAGCATCGGAATAAATTAACAAGCGGGAGCTGGTTAGGTAATAGGAATGACAGGATACTGAGGTAAAGGAGAACTTTTAGAGATGATGTCATACAAGAGAGAGAGAAAAATGGTAAGGTTAGGTTATATCAGGAACGTTAGTAACCTCCTAAATGAGGTCCTGGAACACGTATCGATCGGTGAGTTAGTTTTGGTGTTGGTAGAAAATGTGGGATACGACAGGGTAGTAAATAAAGATCTTATCTAAATTATAACTTCTTACTATTTACTTAGTTTTAGGACGTATCATTTTTTTTTCTTTTTTAATAAGCACATTTTAAATTGCAATATTTTTTATTTAATTAAAACATTTGGCAAAAATATCTAATGTCTTCGTTTCGAGGTATTTTACTACTATTATGAAGACTTTTATTTATATTCCATGGTTAATATTATTATAAAAGTATAGTTATAAGTCAAATTTTAATGTTTTATATTGCTCACATCTCCACCTGTTTTAAATTTTTAAAGGAAAGTTAATGAAGCGGAAACAGTGAGCCAATATGATACATTAAGAATTGACTTATTATTATTAACCATGAAATATAAATAAACCGGGATAATAGAGACAAAACGAAGAACCGTGGATTACAGATTTTTAAAAGTATTTTATTCAAATACAACATATTAAAAGTAAAAAGGCGCTGATTCATTCATTTCCCTCAGTTATAATAATATTGTTCAAAGTTTTTGCAGTTTCACCCTGAATCAATATTACTGCTGATGATACAGTACTGCTGGCAGATTCACCTATAAGACTCCAAGAAGCAGTGAGAGAATGGTACGAGGAACTTCTAAAAAATGGACTACAAATCAATACCGATAAAAGTAAAGCATTACACTTAGGAAGAACTAAGGAGAATGTCTACGTGGAGTGCAATTGAGTAGAGCTGGAAAAGGTGTAGGATTACACATACCTTGGCACCACAATCGACATAACCGAAAAATTAGACTTGGAAATTTCAAATAGAATCCGTGAGCCAAACTCAGTCGATTACAAAATTTCTAAAACAGCGGTAAGCAAGAGGGAGATCGGCCGTGTCGTCAAACTACACATCTTTAAGTCCATGTTTCTCCCTATATTGATAAATGGAGCAGAAAGCTGGATTCTCACAGAAAAACAACGAAGCCGAATCACTGCTACTGAAATGAAGTTCCTCAGAAGAATAAGAAGAAAAAAAGGAGAGACTACATTAGAAATGAGAAAGTAAGAAAAAACCTTAATGTGCCCCCCTACTACATGAAATAATCGAAAGAAGACAGGGCATGTCTGCCGAATCAAAGTGGAAAGAGACCTAGTCAAGGGCGGAGGGTGGCCCAGGATGTCTTGTCATAATTATGTAAATAGAATAAGATCGAAACGGGGTAAATCCATTGATCAGATGAAAAATATAACAAGGAATAGAGATGGCTGGTGAGACTGGCTGAATAGAACTCCACGCTAATATCAGGCAGAGGAGGAAAGAAAACAAAGAAGAAGCTAACGATTTTTCATCTGACAGCTTATGTAACCGGTCTGAGATAAAACCTATTAATTATTTGAAATTTAACTGTCCAAATATTAATTTTTTTTAATCTATTTTATTCTACAACAAACAAGAATAAAATATAACAATTGCAAAAACATATTATTACATTTTATTCTTGTTTGTTGCACAATAAAGGAGATTAGAAACATTTAATTATCCAAACATTAATTTTGTCTCATCGCCTTTATATATATATTAAAAATGAAATTATCATGTATTTCTAACGTTGCTAAGGCCTTTGACGTGATGGTAGTTATTGAAGTGACACGAAGTAACTGATACAATTGAGGAACAAGAACATAAAGCTGAACTATTGGCAAGCTCAATCTGCAAGATAATATATATTGACAATATTGCCATTTAAAGTTCATAACATATATATTTTCAGTGATATTAAGTAACAATAAAATATTTTAACTATTACTTTAATGGTACTGTTTATTACAACACTGTAAATCACAGTGACTCCAGTACGTATCTGACCTTAGACGGCAATGAATTCCTCACCACGGGAAGTGATTCAGTCACCAGCGGCAACCCTAAGTAGTCACTTCCTGTCACAGCTCGTCCCATAAGGACTCATTCACAACAGGAGGTCCGCATTAGGATATCATAAAATAGAACTAATCGGCCATGATTTTAAATAAACAATTTAAATAAGAATTATAAACTTCGATTTTTAATTTTGAACATCATTAAAAGAAATGACATAGTATTATCGTGTTATATACAAATATTTGTATTACATATATAGTTTAGATGGGAGGCTTACCACTCTGGTTTAATTAGGTTGGTAAAATATAGGTCTACTCGCAAATATTGTCATAATTTTAGTAGGAAAGGAGTGGAAAACATAGGAAAAAATGTTCAAATCAGTTAACAATCATATCTGATAATAATAAGGGTGTTACGTTCTTGACCAAAACCAGTTTGAACTAACTAACATGCAATACATAAGAGATTTAAAATGAAAGATAGTAGATTAATAACCCACATATACTTCGGACTAAGGAGTCGAAAGCAATCAACGAATGACAAACTACACATGAATAAATGAAACGCTTTCTGTTCCTGGGGATAATAGGAACTAGTTATTTTTATCCTAAGGCGTTGAAGTCACAGAGTTATTTAAAAGATATGGTTTAAATTATAAAAATAGTAAATTTAACAAGCTAACATAATCTTGAAATTATGTCTGCAATGAAAACTAAAAGTCAGTTCTGTTTTAATTACAACTTTCCACATACATTTCTTTTTTTATGTTATTACAAACCATATTTTCGAAAGTAGGGTACTGCGTAAAATATTTGGTCCGAAGAGAGATGAAGCCACTGGGGAGTTTGAAAGGTTGAACAACGCGGGATTGCGGAGCTTATATCCTGTGAATATAATTGAGTTGATAGCATCGCGGGGACTAAAATGGGCGAGTTAAGTTGTCGGGCTCGGTTAAGAACGGATTCCGAGAAAATAGGTATTCGCTGAACCGACTGGTAGGCGTCCGAAAGGTAGACCAAAGCGTCGATGGGAGTATTGCGTTAAGGCAGATCTTGTGGGTATGGGCTTGAACGGTGATCATTGGACGAACCTGTGTAAGCGGAATTTGGTGTTATCGGCATCGAACCTTCGGGTTCGGTAAGCCTATTATTATTACAAACTATAGGGGCTTTCTAAAGAAAAAAGGACATAACAGTGGTAAGGTTTGTTAAAAATTAATGCATAATTATTTCTTCTTTTTTTTTTTTTTTTTTGCGCGTCAGGCCTTGACCGTGCAGTATGGTTCCTTAAGTCTCCACACTGATACTGGATGACATTGTATAGGTAGGGTCATCAGTTCCTACGCCTATTTTTGTGAGTAGCCATCAATTAGCTGACGGTCCCACATACCCGGAGGGAGGTTGTACGTG
This sequence comes from Piezodorus guildinii, assembly GCA_023052935.1. NCBI lineage: Eukaryota > Metazoa > Arthropoda > Insecta > Hemiptera > Pentatomidae > Piezodorus > Piezodorus guildinii. Next base: position 38,744,510 of record CM041297.1, on the reverse strand, counting down.
AATCTCCATTTATTTGTATGCTTGAAAAAGTCTTCCTGGAACTGGGATTCGAATTCACAACCTTTGGCGTGGTAAATTAGCGCGCTAGCCACTCAGTCACTGGTTCCCCTTATGCATAAATACTAGCATAGTATTAAAATTAGCAACTATATACAAATAATAAATTGTTGCATCAACGAATTAAATTCATGGCACAGCAAGAATTATAATCCAAAAGCTATAAAAAAAATATATAAAAAAAGGTTTAATTTTTAGACGGTATTTATTTCGATTAAATGACATAACAGTACAATTTAGAAATTTTTAACAAACCCTGTTTAGAACCACCAGATTCTAATAGTTAAGTTCTATTTGCCACGGCTGAACAAATATTCTTGGAATATAAAAACATGTTTTTTCTTTTGTATTTCTTTCAAAATCAGGAGAGCTTCCACCATATAATAAAATTATGAGCCCAGGTTATGTATATATTTCATTTCATAGTATTTTAATGTGTTATGTTAGTAGTTCTCTGATAAAGGCACGAGTGTAGGTTCAAATAAGTTTTCTTATGTCTAGGTATTTTTTATTTATTTACGGAACGACCTAACCATTTTCTAAGATTGAACAATAAAGTATACAATCAAAATATTTATTATTTAAATTAAACTCAAAAATAAGAAATTGGGAGAATAACTTTATAGATTTATTTTCAACTTTAACAACCAACTTTGTTAAACCAAGAGGCGATTTTATTTTTTTGTTTGGAAACTAGTTAATTAATTTTATAAATAAAAAATCATGTTCTGTAAAAAATGCTAAATAAATAGAAATGATAAGAATATAAAAGGATTGCAAGAGAACTATTTTTCAAGATCGAAATAGGGTGGAAAACTACACTGTCAGAGCAATATCTGGGCTTTTTCACGGGTCACTGGCTTTTCATTGGTTTATTGAAGTTATCACTCTATTCACTCTACCGAGACCACTAACTACACTATTTAGACTTGAAACAGGCCGCGATTTTCCAGTTATTCTCTTTGCTCTATCCAGTTTTTATTTATTCAACTTTTTTAAATATTTTTTTCCTGAGTTTACTTACAAAATTAACTAGATAAAATGCCATCAGTATATTAGGCATCAACACTAAGATGAAAGAAAGCAAGAAAAAATGAAAAAAATTGTAGTTTTATAAATAGAAATTTATTTAGTTTTTGCAATTTTAATACAAGATTAAATTGCATGCACATAAATGTAAAAATAAAATAGAATATACAAACAAAAAAAATCTGGTACAAAGTCATATGTGTTGTTATGAGAACAAAATAACATTTAAAGTACCAAAAGGCTCTTTGAGCCAAAATGCTAAGAGAAAGAAAAAAACGCCCAATAACACAGTTATATCCATATTACGTATACAATAAAATAAACAAGACTTTTCACCTCACACTAATAGGTATAATGTAGTTAGCTAATATCTGATTGGGAAGCAAGAAAGTATTATAGAGAAAGGATTTGAATGAGGAGAGGGAAGGAGCATGGCGGATCTTTGAAAAGAGTGAAGTACTTTCATCGATGAATGCGAATGCCTGATATTCAAATACTTCCTTAAAAAGATAGAAAACTAAAAAAAAAGTTAGAGATTTGTTTACATAAGACTTACACAAGACAGAAATATAAAAAACAAACATTTAGGGATGCTGAAGGATTCCAAAACAATTGGTCGCTTTTTAAAAAAATTTGTACACTGAATATCGTTTATTTATTTTGAGTTTTCACATCAGATGTTTAGTTTTATGCGTTCTACTTTCACATATTTTTTTTTTTAATTTAAGTACCTATCTGTAATAATGTACCTATATAACCCATAAGGAGCGGTTATTCAGTACATCTAATGGTTCCAAACTTAGCTAGGAAAAATGTATGAAAATACAGTTATTAGCCAAAAAAATAAAGGCAGTATGTAAGGTTTCTCCCCTATTTTGGGTTACCCACTTTAAATAAGTGGGTGTATCTCACGAGGATCTTCCTATCTCTGGACCACTACACGGTTGAATTAATAGAATAGATAATTATTCTACCACAGCTGGGTTCGAATCCGCGACCCAGAGGACTGTAGTCTGATGTTCTATCAACTGGACCAACCCGCTGAGCTATATGTATATAAATACTAACAAATATATATATATATTATAATATATATATATATATATATTATATATATATATATATAATATATATTATATATATATATATATATATGTTAACTATGTTTTAAAAATAAACCACAAGAACATATTCCAGTTAAATCGACAGGTTCTACCAGTCTACCATTCCTCGGTCTAATCTCTTTTGACAGGAGCCCTCCTTGTCCTTCCAGGAACTTCCAGTTCCAGCATAGAAGACTTTTTAATGAGGCGGATCCTTAACGGCACGAAGCACATGTCCTCAAAAGCTTCTCCTACGTGCTTCTTGCTGGCAGTGGCATCTTCAGAAGACACCACAGTCATTTCAAATCCTTTCTGTGACTTATTCGACACAGTCTGGATGTCTCGTCTTTGACTGGTTAAAGGATTCAATCCCTTAAAACTGCTGCTGGTAAGAGTGCGTGGAAAATGAAAATCCGCCAGAAAAATACCAGTATTGGTAGTACGTCAAATCTAAGAACAAGCAATCGTCTTTAACACTAAAATTTCGAATATTCAACAAAAACTCGAGTTATTTTACTTTTTTTTTATTTTGTTTTTTATTAATATTAATGTAATAGATAATTATTTGTTTATATAGATAATTATTGATGTAATAGACAACTAAGTGACCGTTTTGACAAAATATTTTATTGATTATTGAGGGATTTCAAGAATACAGCAAAATATAGATTTACTGATTAAGAGGTAATGGCTAATCGCCTATTATATAACTTATAGGACTGAATTTATAACAAAAACAGACATTTTTAAAAGTTGGTTTCTCTGAATCAGTTTATTGGCAGACAAATATTTATTGATGATTATCACCATGATATTAGTCTTTAGAACGATTAACAAAATTTTTTTAAACTTGACTTAACTTAAAGAACTGAATTTATAACAAAAACGGACATTTTTAAATGTTGGTTTATCTGAATAAGTTGATAGATTACCAAGAAAAATATTAAATTGATTGGAATGAGGAGTATAGCAATGTGTGATTACAAGCTTCTTAGAACGGCCGTTGTAAATCAATCACTGTAGTTTATTATCGCATGTTGTGATGTAGCAGTGTTAAAGGCCTCAATACGATTTAACAACGTGACAGATCTACAATTATAAGTTTTATTAGGACGTCCATCAAAAGTTCTGCTATACCTCTGTTTTTATACAGTTGTTCGTTATCGAAAAAAAAAAAATAAAATTATAAATTATAAAAAACAAAGAAGCTCTCAGCGGCGCAGTGCAAAGATTTAAAAAGGCTAAATTTATAAACTTTATCAACCTTGTTGTTCGACAATTCACATTACTATCAAAATATGGGATTATTGTTAATACACCAGAAAAATCAGGCATCGTACAAGCAATTTTTTTCTTTCTCCCAAAGCTAAGTATCACTAAAAGAATAACACATAAATAAGCTTAATGCGATTTTCGTTGGATAATTTAATAAACTTTTAAATAAATAAATATCTATTATGTGCAAATGTCCGTTTCAAAGAATATTGCGGTAATCTAAAAAAAAAAAAAAATATAATAATAATGGGCAGACAAGACAATAGGAAAAGGGGAAGGACCATCTAAGAGGATGAAGGAGATATTGGAGGGCAAAGAGGAATAATATAAAATCTCTTTACTCAGGAGGAACAGTAATGATTCATAAAATTGTTTCAGTAAAGATAATATATTTAGCTTTATTGATTCAATATACTATTATTATTATCATTGTAATTAATTAGCAACCCTTCTTTATTAAGAGATATTGCTGGAAAAGGGGAGATTTAACTCCAACCAATTCAGGTGATTTTAGTTAAACAGTATTATATGTTTAGGAGACTCCTAACAATTCTAGCTGGTACAGTAGCTTTCTGGGCTTCATTTGTAACAGCTGTAGATAGGTCCAGCCGCTAAGTTGCTTCCAATGTGGACTTTGGTATCAAACAATTGCTGGATATTACAATCGCCCTCACAATAACAATATCCAGCCTCTGCGATTCCTTTAGCTCAGCTGCTAGAACTTGATATTTCCCAATTGTATCTGCACAGACTGAGGTACTGTTGCCATGATTCGGGACAGCTCTATCAATTAGCTCAGCATTTTTTTTATAGAGGCAATCAGAACGATGTCAGGCCGGTTGTGGATCACTGTGTGATCAGTTATAAATGATGGGTTGGGTTGCAATACATTTTTATATGAAATGAAATGAAAAAATAATTTTTATTCTGGGAAAGCTAGTCCCCTAAGAATAATATAAATGTAGATTAAAGTATTAATCTTCTGGCTATTACGTCTACAAAATATACATCATACAACAAATTATACTGCTTATTATGAATTTAAAAAAATAAAATAAAAAAAATGCATACATACACTTAAACACACGCATATATATGTACAAGGTAATATTGCAACGTTATAATTGATAAAAGAAATAAAATGAACTGAAACATTGAATAGTAAATAATAATAAAATAAATAAACAGTGTAAATAGTCAAAACTTAAAAAGGTAGACTGATATTCAAAGAGATGGATAAATAGTTTATACTTGAAGGAAGTTAAGGATTGGGATGTACGAATAGGCATGGGTAAGGAATTCCGAAATGAAGTAGCACGAATAACGAAAGATCTCTTGAAGGAAGTAGTTCTGTAGGAGGGAAGGAACAGGTTCAGGGACTGGGATCTTGTGTTGATAGAATGGACAGAGGAGAGTGGAGTGAACATGTTATAGATATAGAGGGTTTTTTTGGTTCTGAAGGATTTATAAAGATGGGTTCATACGAAGTATTCATACGAAAATTTCGGATAAAGCCACTTCAACTCGACATACCAGGTGGAGATCTTTGGACGAGGTCTTTAGGTTTGTATTGGTAATACGATATTGATTCATTTAATAACTTTCTTTGCAGACCAATCGCCTAATTATATATCTTGGTAACAATATTATTATCATTATTAAGGAGACGGAATGGCTAAGTGGACTAGCACAGGTTACCAAGAAAACCAGATGACCAGAATTAATCTCGGTGCCAGGGTGCTTTTAACTAGGCATTAAACCCCCGCCCTCACCCGTGGCCAGAGAAACCCCCGTATAGCCAACAATGAGGAAGTAGGAGTTGACAAAAAAATATATTAATACTATTAAATAAACATAAATATGCTTGAATAAATGTTAAAACTCCTACTTCCTTTATAGAAACACTTAAAAGTCTCCGCTGGCTTACAGTGCTGTTTAGTGGGATCTCCTGGGTAATGCTTTAATCCCATGGGAAGACAAGGTTGGTTCAGAGATCTCCAGGCTCAGAATGAAAACTATATTTATACATCCAGCTAAGTTTATAATATTCCTTCTTTTTTTTCACAGTGAGTTTTATTTTAATCCTCCTATTATATTTTCTACAACTTAATTTGTATATTAAACTTTAATTTTAATTTCTTTTGATTGTAAATAGTTTACTGGACTACTATAGTTTTTTTTTTAACTAACAGGCAGTAGCAGAAAAAATTAGGAAGAGTAGAGAAAATTTCTTTTAACAAAATGTTACTTTTAGTTAAAATATTCTGAACAAAAAGAAGTTCGTTAAATAAATAATAAATTAACTATAAAATTGGCAATATGATGTACCGAATAATGCTAAAGACCGAATCACCAACGCAAATAACCGGAGTAGTTAAACTAATCAATAGTTAATTAATGCCTGATGGCTAACAGCAACCTTCAGCAAATTGAGCTCGTCATGCATAATCGATATCTTTGCACTTCGCCACTGAGAGCTTCTTTGCATACATTTTTTTTTTTCGATAATGAACTGCTGTATAAAAAAAACAGAGATATAGCAGAATTTTTCAAGGGCGTTTTAATATTAGACCTTCACTATTAATTTATTTTATTTATTTTTTTTTTTAACCGTGATATAAATATAAATACTATGTTAACACTAATAAAACTTATAATTGTAGATCTGTCACGTTGTTAAATCGTAATGAGGCCTTTAACACTGACTACATCACAACATGTGATAATGAACTACAGTGATTGATTTACAACGGCCGTTCTAAGAAGCTTGTAATCACACATTGCTATACTCATTCCAATCAATTTAATATTTTTCTTGGTAATCTACCAACTGATTCAGAGATACCAACATTTAAATACGTCTGTTTTTGTCATAAATCTAGTCATATTAGCTAGAAAAAAAAATAAATGACTTAAAATTTTGTTAATCGTTTAAAAGACTAATATCAAGGTTAAAATAGGCGCTCAACCATTACCTCTTAATTAGTAAATCTTTATTTTGTTGTATTTTTATAGCCCTAAATAATCTAACAAGAGACTGTATCAAAACTGTGACTCGATTATTTTCAATATCAATAATTAAAAAAAAAAAAAAAAAAAAACACTAAGCTAATATTTTAGGACTAATATTAATATATGTAATTTTAGTACTCTAATAGTAGTATTAAACGGTATTTTATCATTGATATTAAACGGAGTTGATCTTTCAAAAGACGATTCATTACGAATTTATGACCTAGCAAATTTTCCAATAAATATTTTGGTTCGTTTTTAAATTTCGTAAAAATCCGATCATCTTCCCTCAGTTTTACTCCTTGTAAGTAGCCTGTAATGCTAACTTTCGAGAAACCTTACACGGCGGGAACCCCCCACAATGCGGCACAGTAAATCCGACTCTGTCCTAAGAAGCCGCAGAAATCAAAATGAGCTTTTACAGTTTCAAGTTAAAGATGAAGACGACATACCGCGGAGGAATTTAAATAATTTAGATAATAAAAAAAATTAAAAATAATTTCTGAAAGCTTTATTTACCACGATTTTTATGAATAAGTAAGTTTTAATTATTTTAATGTGGAGTACTCTCAACAATATTTCTACAATTCTTTGGATGTTTACTGTTCATTGGACAATTTCACCTACGATTAAAGAATTTGTCTTCTGCAGGCTTAGAAATGAGCAATACTTTTTCATTTTTTATTTTACATAAGTACAAATATAGTACGCTATTACGTCAAAAAAACATATAATAAACTGGCAAAGTAATTATATATTATATTTTACAATACAGGCTAGGAGCATGAAAGGAAAATCAAATGAAATCGATCGTCTTGAGAATGGAGAAGTCAAATGAACTAAAAAGGAAATAATAAAAGTGTTAAAAAATAATATAAGTTTGTATAAAAAAAAAAAAAATTAGTTTTATTTATTTATAATTTCATAAAATTCATATTTAATTAATTGTTGTCCTTTTGTCTAAGCTTGTCTGATCCCAGAAGAGCAGGAAAGAAGGAAATACTCCTCTCGAATAATTACTGAGTAAAAACAAACTAGATTATCACTAATAAATTCAAAATACTAAGATAGTGGTAAATACCTACCAGTAATAGAAGTATACCAGTAATAAATAATAGTGCTTAGTAGTAGTTGTAGTGATGGTGTCGTATGTGAGTTACAGTAATAAAACTAGCCTTTATTTGGATTAATTAAAGTTGGTAAGTAATGTAAACCTTTTTCATCCATCGAAATTGGTGTAGTAGATAGCATAACAATATTCATGCCCAAGGTAGCGGGTTCAAACCTTGCAGACGTCTGTAGGATTTTATAACAGGAGTAATTAATCCTTGGTTATGCCGTCCTTCGTAGGGACGTAAAAAAACAGTCCCGAGCCACTGCAATGTCAGTTACACGTTTAAGATAAACGGTTAAATTAAAATTTAGATAGGAAAAAATAAGTACTCCCATTGTAGCATCATCCGATTAGCGACAGTAGCACTAAGTGACATTAAATGGATAATGAAATTAAGTTCCCTCACACAAAAAAATAATTCCTCTAATAGTGATATATTACTGCACTATATGTTTTTATTACTTAATGGGATTACATATATTTTTTTTATCTCTTCCTCTCAACCCACCTCTTCTTCATTCTTTAAGACTGCACTCTTCTTTCTTCCTCGCTCCATCCTTCCCCTTTCTCACCTCTTTGGCACCCGCACATTATATTAAACTATTATTTAATCTCCTTTTCTTGGGAATGTTTCCACTGTTATTACTTTTAATATATATTTTCACTTCAAATATTAAAAACAACAAGTGACAAATTATATTGTTTTTTAAACTAAATTATTATGTAGACATTCCAACTGAACGCCAGGGAATTCCTTACAGAAATCTGATTCTTTTGATCTTTAATGTGATATATTATATATAAATTTAAGTATTTAACGAAAAATACTTAATCGTTTATCTGGGAAAAACATAATAAGTTGAGGTTAAATTTTGTTTTTTAATCTTACAAATCTTCAATCCTGTTTACAAAATTAAATTTATAAAAGATGGAAAAGTTTGTATTAAAAAAAAAAAAGTTAAAGAATCAGAGTTTGACTTAAAGCGAGCTTCGGCGAAGAGAGAGATAAAGAAAGCTAGAAGCTGCTAGGTAATTGCCCTCGTCAGAAAAAGGCGAACCTGGGAGAAGGGTTCGTTAAAAAGTTTTGAACGGGAGGGGGGCGCTTCTAATTCGTCCGATAAAGATCTCTTCGTAGACAGCAGGTGCCCCCAGCAAACTAGCTCTTGTCAAAACTGACTACCACCGTTTTAAATCTTAATACAGAGGTTTTAGTCTCGAGGCATCTTTAAAAGAAAATTAACAGAGGCGGTTCATTCTAAATCTTAATTTGAGCAATAAAAGAGACAAGATATAAAAAAAAAATATAAATAATAAAATAAAGATGAATGCCGTTTTAACATAAGATTACTGTATCATTTTGTTTCAATCTTAAATGGTCCAATCAATCAAACCAAGAGAAGTTTTAAACCGTGCATTATGACTTAGTGAATAATCAAACAGTTTATGCCGAGTCCATAAAAATATTGTTTTCCGTTATGTTTTTCATGCACGAGAAACACTGGCAACATACTGATAAAATAACTGAATACAAATACTGAAACCACGGCAGTCTACACTTCAGCTTGCTCGAATAATTACTAGAAACTGTAAAGAACGCAAATTAATGCGAAAAATTGACAATAACCTCCGCTACACTAAAATATCCATTATGCTCCAAGGCTCGTAGCTTTCTACATTATACCTCAGAAGATTGAACCAATAGGGAATAGTACGCAATTAAAAAAAAAAAAATACGTCATTTTTTTGCCTATGTTGTATTTTTTTTAAATTGCTTTTCATTTCATTTCATCAAGAAGTAACTAATGGGTTTATTCGTTCAAATTTGTTGAAATGGTAATTGATTGACCGATAGCGAAGTTTTATATTATTATAGTAACATTAAGATGAATAATCGCGAGCAGAACTGCGGGATACAGTTCTGCATCATGCGTCATCTGCGGGATACAGTCATCTATTTTATAATGATTTATTTCACCAAATATTATTTCAAATATTATTATTTATTCAAAATTAACTTTCTAAATTGAATATATATGACACTGATAAACGAGATGTTTTGTGCCAACAAAAATAAAAACAATAAACCGGCTAAAACTAATTTTTACTGTTATTAACGGTCGTGAAAATCTTTGAATTTGAGTTTTCAACGGAAATGCCAAAACCCAAATATTAGGTGGCGAACTTATACAATAATAAAAATAATTGTATTAAGATCCAAAAAATAATTAACTCATTTATTTATATAAACACACCTTAAAACAGTATTAATATTCTTTAAAAAAAAAAAATAATATAAATACAAAACCTCTAATCGTAACTAATATACTAAACAAAAAAGTTACATATATTGAGAAATTTAAAAAAATTGATTAAAAAATAAAGAAAAACCAGCTCTATCTCTGAGTCATTTAAATATAAATGCAAGGGAAAAAAAACAATATCCTAATTTTACAATAACTTATATTTAAAAAAAAAAAGTTGTCACTTGTAGCTCATTTTCATTTTTATCTCTAACTGTATTTGAAAATTCTTTAATCGATTTTAACAACAGGAGTAAGTGAATGCTGTGTGGGGCCCGCGCCAGATTTTTATATTATTATATCAGTATTATTATCCGGACGGTCAAATATTAGTTGTGGAATTAGAACCCATTTTTTTCTCTATATTAATATTTTTTTAAAGATAATTAGTTGAATTTAACCCCTGGTCTAGGAAGGGTCCCACATCTCGATTTTATTATTCCCAGAGTTTCATTTTGAGATGATATTGAAATGATCCCCAATACCCCGATAGGAAATTATATCAGACGGGGATTACATGTAAGAAGGCGTCGACAATTGAGCGGTGGATAGGAAGGATGATTGCCTGGCTAACCGCTCCTTTCAATCTCCACTACAATCCTCTTAGCGGATCTCCGTTCCTCATTGTACGCTCTGGGATCTGAGGATATTGTAAGGGGTTAGGGCTTTGAGACAAGTGTTAATTTGGGAATCTGGAGAGGATTAATATCTATATATATAAAATATATAGTAAGGGAAAGTATTGCGATCATGATTTTCAAATTCGAGTTTTCGACGGGAATACACATTTAGGGTCTCCCAAGTCGCGACAAAAGATCTGTGTGTGTGTGTGTGTTTAAGTCTAGCGCAAAAACAATAAATTGAACAAAACCGAAATTTCTTACTAAAGGCCCAAGATGTTACAGCAACTTTTTCATCAAAATCACCTAACCAGAAGAGCTTTATCCCATGCATTTTGCACCTTTTTACGATTGTCTCAAAAAACGGCTCTAACGATTTTGATTAAACTATGTCTATATATATTGATGTAAAATTTAATGGATTTAATATCATGTAAGTTTCATTCTGATTGAAATAGTCTCACAGGGCTTAAATGCCGATTTTTTAAATTTCCTCCTCTAAACTACCTTTAATTTTGTAGATTACAAAAGATTAACCGTATCATCTAAATGACATTGATGAAGGACGGCTAAATATACAAGCTGGACGAATTTGATGACCAACTGAAGGATAAAAGAGCAAATTTATTTTCAACATAATTTTTGGCTTACTGATAATAAGAACAGTAATATAGACGTATAACATACCATAGGAAAGAGAAAGATTTAAAAAAAAAAAAAAAAAAATATATATATATATATATATATATATATATAATCTGATACAGAGTTGTAAAAGGTAATATAAAGTGACGAATGGGGAATAAACTTATATCTGATTAATTAAAATCAACTTCAAATATTTTTCAAATTGAAGTATATTTAATTGTTAAAAGTCGAGTGTTGCCCGCACCAGATTTTTAAATTAAGTGAGGGGCAGGAATCGTATAAAAATCAGATGATTAATTTGATTTTAGCCATCGTAATAGCTATCCTTCTATGCCATTACATCCCTCTTCCTGATATTATCGGCCGGAACCTTCTTCTTCTTCCAGTGGCGCGACAGGCCGTGTAGACCCTGGGCCTCTCGGTGTTATCTCCTGGGAGATTACACTCACGTTTCACGATGCAGTTTTTAGTGTAGGGTCATCACTCCCTACGACTAATTTTGTGAGTGGCTACCCTTTGGCTGACGGGTCTCACATACCCGGGGAGAGGTTGTGAGTGAATCCACATTTTTTTACATCCTTATAAAAGTCCCGTCGGGACTGGTATTCGAACTCAGAACCTGTAGCATGAGAGACTAGCGCTCCAGCCACTCAGCCACGGGCTCCCCATCGGGCGGAACCAACTATCTTAATTTGTAAAATTATATGCAGTTTTAGAGCTACTAACTACATTGCATACGGTAAAAAAGAGATAAATAAATTGATATCAGGAGTTCAATAATAACTGTTGGAGGTCTTTTTCGAGAATGCGGTATAATCGATAAACACTCCCCCTCTCTCTTCCCCTAGTAAATCCACCCTTGTACTTCCTGTAAAAGTGAAAAAACTTGCTTTAACATCCTAAACATATACCTTAAATCAGTAGTTACCAATGGGTGGTCCGCGTAGCCCCAGAGGTTCACTGAAGATGTCTAGAGAGTCCGCGAGGAAATTATTTTTAATTATTATTATCCGAATGAAAAATATTTGTGATGCTTTGGCCTGTAATAAGAATCACACGTGCTCTACAAAAAAACGTTTAACACTTTAGGTGATAATATTCTGGCTATTGAACACTGACAAGTAACTGCTACTGGACAATCACAGCCAATAATAGTCGATTTATTCCTGAGTATTTGAATAACTAACCATCTCGTGTTAGTTTTTAATACTTATAAGTTAATATTTTCAACATTGAGGGGGTTGCCAATATGTTTCTGTTTTGTGAACTACTGCCATAAATAAAGCTTTAATGCTCATTTTTAATACGTTATAACGAAAGTTTTAGTTTTAAATTAAGTTAAAAAAAACATGAGATAGATAAATAAATCAATGATAAAGGAAAACTGCAAAATACAAAAAAATAATATATTAGAATATGTTAAAATAAAACAGGAATATTCATGTACAATATGTCCAGTCTTGATTGATGAGCCTATTATATTTAGAGGAACTAGATGTATTCCGGCAGCATTGCCCAGTGAATAAAGCATTTCTCTATGAATAATTTTTATTTAAAACAATTTTTATTCAGTAGTATTACAAATGCCCGTAGCTGTGTGTCTAGTCTACCCCATCAATGATTGTTAGTTCTTATCCCAGTCCTTGGAGGACGTTTTTAAGCATATAATCAAATGGGGATCCATTCACAAATTACAATATGTATACGGAACCCGTCATCCGACTGGTGGCCACTCACAAAAAAAGGCGTAGAAAGTGATGACCCTAACCTATAACATATCATCGATAATCACGGTGTGGAATCTTAGGAAACCACACCGTGCGGCCTGTCGCACTAACCGAAAAAAAACACATTAAAATTAGTCCTAATCGGGACATTAATAATACTGCTAAAATATTATATTTACAAAATAATAAATATAGAACATTTTATAAATAATAATAGGTATGTTAAACAATTATCTATTATTACGCGTGTATAGATAGATATTAGTTTAAATACAAACTTAGGTTTGAACCTAAGTTTTATAACTTGTGAATTCTTTATTTTATAAAAGTAAAATCAGATGTGAACAAGGATGACTGAAAACGTGAAGAGACTAAACCCCAGAAGAAAATATCCTTGCCGCGTCTACGGTAAACCACAGCGTCGACCGCTACACCACAGCCGGTATATCTCAAGTAATCGCTAATACATGAACCATAAAAAACATTAAAGAATATTTTAGCAACCACCACCTCAACTCAATAGAAATCCTGAATCGATGAAAGAAAAGAAAAATGACGGTAATAATTTTTATTATTAACAACAGACCACGGCTCACTAAGAGAGATGAATGCTTCCATTTCTAGGGAATGTGAACTTCTTTTTTTTTCTCTCCCATCAATTGCCCAGAGTCCATTTATCTTCCAGTTGTCATTTATCATTCTCTCTTAACACACAGCAACTGTAAACAACATTAACAACAGCCTAATACGAACCTTTGGGGGTGATTGTTTTTGAGAGTCTAAGGGCGGGGAAATGAAGCGGTGATATTGGTTTTAGATCGACTCGAAAATTGCTCCAAGAACAGAGAAAATAATAATTTCGTCCAAGAAAATAAAAATAACAGAAACCATGGTAATACAGGAAATCAACAATGTCGGTTAAAAATTATCTATAATTGTGGTTCCCAACGAAATATTATTAATTTTAAGGTACATCCGACTTACAATAACCTATATCATGGACTAACGATATATTGACTACAATTGAAATATGTTTGTAAAGAAAATCCAAGATAATATTTGACCTAAAGTCTAAGAATCAACTGTAGTCCACAAAATATTGCTCCAAGTGAATTACTAAAATTTATTAAAACTTAAGAGACAGCTATTACCAAAAAATATATCACCCGTAATCTAATGAGTGTACAATACGTGAGTGATTCTCGTTACAAGCCAAGGCTTCCGAAATATTTTTCATTAAAATAATTTCTCAATGACGTCACGCAGACCTGCGGACAACTAGTTGGAAACCACTGATCAAGAAAATAAAATGAAAACGTCTAAAGATATAAAATAATTTAGTTCATAGAATAAAAAATAAAATTTTAAATACCTTGTACTTTTATTACAAGTATTAAAGCTTATAAGTTCTCTACAAAGTAAACACGAATAAGGATCTCCCAAGAATAGATCCCACGATTAAAATAGTACTTTTTTAACCATGAAACTTAATGTTTTTTCGGCAATGAGTCAGGCGTAAAAAGGCACTTTAATAAGGAATTAACAATTAAAAAAAAAAATCGTTTAAACTATTACGGCGAAACAAGATTTCAAAAATCTTTTATGTTTGGCAATGAATGTTACACCTATAAGAAATCATACATTGTATATGAGAGGAGCCGATGGCTGAGTGGCTAGCGCGCTAGTCTCCAGAGTTTGAGTTCGAGTCCCAGTCCCAGTAGGACTTTTATAAGAATATCATTAAATGGGGACTCACTCACAGCCTCTCCCCCGGGTAGTGAAACTCGTCAGCCTATTGGTGGCAACTCGCAAAATAGGCGTAAGGAGTGATGACCCTACCCTAAACATTTCATCGAGAAACGTGAGTATATTCTCCCAGGGGTCTATACCACGCGGCCAAGGGCCTACAAGGCTTGTCGCGCCAAAGAAAAAAAAAAAAAAATTGCATATGCACAAAGTAAAAAAAAATAAAAATTACAAAGAAGAATAAATAAACCCAAATCAAGAAAAAATATAATAATAACCTTGACCACATTCATACCTATAACCTATATACATTATTAATATAAAGGCTCTGGGATCCGCATCAATCCCCGATAGCCACTAGTAGATACGTGTATCAAGGCACAATGCCAGATCTCTGCGCCTCTCAGTCAGCCGCGTCACTGGTCATTTGAGACCGAGCTATAACTAAATTGTACAGAAATTGCGAATCACAAACCAAAAACTGAACAATGATCATCCCAACCTCTAACTTCAGTGCATTTAGTTTAAACGCTTAAAAGCTAGTTAACAATAGCTTCATCGACAATTTATACATAAAATATACATAAAGGAGTTTGAACTCGCTTCCGTGAACTATTTCCACACCATCGTGAAGATCGCTGATTAAGTGTATAGAGGAAATGAGTTAGGCTTTCAGTTTCAGACAAGCAGACAAGCCTACTCAAACTAATCCGTCAATTTCAGGATAAACTCGAGAGTGGTTTAGTTTATGAGCTATATTTAACTCGAAGGTAGTTAACCGGAGTTAATGTTAAATAAGGTTGAATAAAAATCTCCATTAGAAATACCATACATACAAAGAATATATGGTTATTAAATTAAAATCGATGGATTTTATTAAGGAAACAACTCAGTACAAATAAATTCAAACATCACTGCCTATATTGCAATTATGTCTTCACCAGAAAAACAGATTGCTTAAGAGAATTTAATACAAATACAAAATTTACCGAATCTTAGAAAATAAAGTTTACACATACTGAACATTTATGGATGCAGAGAGAATAAGAAAATAATAGTGTGGTAAAAAAAGAAAGTAAAAATGAATGAACAAACTGTGTATAATTTACAACGATTTACTCGAGTAACGCTAATAAGAAACTTTTCTACATGGATATTACAGAAAACAGGAGAATATGATGTAGATAGTGTCATGAAAATATAACTCAAAACATAATCACTTATTATTCGCCTGTTCTGCGTCGAATGTACATAAAATAAATTCTATTATTATACTTCTATCAACGGAAGACCGGTCTAGCATAATTTTAGAGGTAGGTATTAGGTCTGATATATTTTTTCCAAATTCTTAATTTCTCATTATTTCATCATATCAACGTTTCGGGATCTCATTTCCATCATCAGGACTTCACAAGTAAAAATCAACAATTCCAAATTACATCAAAAACAACTCTAGTGAAGGAAATTATAAAAATAAATAAAAAAAATATATATTATATATATATATATATATATACATATATATAGTAGAGTCCTGGTGATGGAAGTGAGATCCCGAAACGTTGATATGATGAAAGAATAAAAATTAACCGAAAATTATGAAGGCCAGTTTATAACGCATAAGACATTTATTGAATCTCAATAAAAGTGTAAATGTAACACAACACTGACCATAAACACATTGTAACATCATGCACACTGTACACGGACACCAGAACAAGACATAACATACCTCTAAACTTAAAAGAAGCACTAAGAAATGATGAGGACACAATTCTAAGACTTTTTGAGTTTTTTAGAGACAATGGGCTGTTAAACTCAATATAAACATAGAGAATCAAGACCCGCTAATGACCCGAAAGGGTAGATGCGTAATAACAAATAAATAAATAAAATACTTATTTTTTGGAGTTTAAATTTTATATATGATATGATGTTATAAGAATATAATATTTACTCTATTATTTGTCAGGAAATTAGATTCATTATCAATATTATTATTACTTAGCGATAATCCACTATTGAGAAAACTGTTTACCTATAATTAGAATTACGTTCTTGATTTATGTATTTGTGTAAATTGTATACATACATGTATTACTATTATAATTATTATGTTATTGTATCATGTTATGCATAGTCCATTAACACCTACTAACACCAAATAGGGCAGACCCCATGGCTACATGATGTCAAGAGCTAATTAATTCGAATTTATCCTTGGATGTACGTACACCAAAAGATTAGGTATATATATATATATATATACCTCAAATAATTTCGGTTGTATCAGAAGCCGATACAATATGAATAAACGATCCAGAATACAACTAATCCTTGCCAAAGGATCGTTTACGTGAAGACAACTCAGAGGAAGAATACTAGGACGAAATAGAAACGGAGTAGAGACACATGGATACGTTGATGGAATAGTAGCCCTCCATACTTTTATGCCACCCAAAAGACCGTGAAGCAATCAGTTCGCTGAACTCGGCTAAGTTCATTGTTCACCGCAGCCTCAGACCTACCAGCTACCTCACACCGCTACCAGCTCTTCGGTTAGCTATGGTACTAGTTCATCTGGATCGGCATGCGAGTAGTTAATACAACATATTCTCTTTTTAACGGGTTTCCGGAATGGAACGTGAACTGTCACAGTGAAAACTGAAACCGTCATCCAATCTAATCATCCAAAGACTAAATCTAGAAAATTTCGATTTCTTTTTCCGCTAAATCTTTGTGAAAATATTGTTATTAATTTATTTCAAACATATACAGTTATTGTTTATTATAATTACATGTGTCCAATACAAATTAAACTCACTTGAGAAAAAAAATTCAACGCCATGTTAGAAGTTAATAAGGTACAGAAAAAAATATTTTAAAAAAAATCCAGAAATATAAGTATTTATGAAGTAATAAAATTATTATTTCGTGACCAGTTTTACAAGAAAGTCTAAAGGGAGCTGATGACATTGAAGTTTTAATATTTAAAATATAAATATATTTATAATAATGGAGTTTCAACTAACCTTGAGAATAAATTATGTAGAAAATGGTTGGGAGTGCGGACATCAATAAATAACACACTAATAACGAAAATTATAGTATTAAGTTTCCCAAAGTTACGGCCTAAATTGTGGGCAATTGACTATTGACTTCTTGAGATACTTTCTCGGAGTCGCCCTGATGAAGGCCCATAATGTAGGCCGATACGTCGACAAAAAATACAATAAGTGTTCCTCATTAATGTGTTATTTAGTGATGACCGTACCCCCAACCATCTTAAAATTACTGATATATGTGCTTTATAATATTAATTTAACAAACATTCAAGTATAAATTAAACCTTTAGTTTATTTTTATTATTGCTTACTATTTACAATGAAAACAAGTAAACCTAATTTTATAGATATGAGTGTTTTCGTTAATTATAGCAAGCAATAATAAAAATACACATCAAGAAAGATTCAGGCGTGAAAATCTATTAATTAATATACTTAAAATATAAGATTATATTATATTAAGTATATTAAAATATAACATTAACGGCGTTTTAACTAAAAATAATGAGAGAAAATGACATAAAAACAAATATTATGACTTAAAAGTGCGTTTAATTTCAACACTAAAATATAAAAACGAAACATTAAGGTCGGGTTTAAGCTTCGCTCAAGAGTAACTCTCACCTGTTGGCCATTGAGAAGAAATCGCTTTGAAATGGGAACTAAAGGAAGGAAATAAAGAATAGAGCTTCAGGAAAGGGTATATTTTTAGAAATGCAGGATATAAATCACACCTGTTACAGGCAGGATAGAGAATGTGAGAACTTTATAGCCGATTTTTTAATGCTGATATATGCGACCAGAACAGAAAAACTTTGTATAAGCAAGTCAAACATGATTATTTCTAATTCTTTGAGTATAATTAGTAGTCAAAAAGCTTGATACATTTAATTTATTTGAATATTGACAAAATTTGAGATAATGGTTATCTAAATAACTGATGCATTGCTGTTACTGGAGATGGGGTAAATCCCAAAAACGTAGACTCCAAATAATTGCAAGAAATTAATAATTTATTTATTCGGATATATTAAAATTTGTCAAAATGTCCAATAATAATATTGCTACAAGATCACATCCATACAATATAAACAAAAGGAAAGTCAAATTACATAAAAAAAAGTAATTTATTTTCTTTGTATATTTTATTTTAAAATTGTATATAATGCATATATACGTATGTATGTGTGTATATATATTTTTTTCTTTTTATTTCCTTTTTTTTTATTTAATTAATTTTTTTATTACATTTTTTCTTGTTCTTATTTTAACATACATTGAAGAATTGTAATTTCTATTCTTTTTATATTTTATTTTAAAACTGTATGTATGTGTGTGTGTGTGTGTGTGTGTGTATATGTTTTTGGGTTTTTTTTCCTCTTTTTAAATCTCATATTTTTTTATTATATATTTTTTTGTTCTCATGTTAACATGCATTTATTTTTCTTGTTTGTGCACTTTTATTAGAATTTATCTTTTATTTATGTTATCTTATTTGTTCACGAAATTAGTTTAATTCTATAGTTTTCAATTATTATACTCTAAGACTACAGTCTTAAGTCCACTTTTTATTTCCTGCTCTATTATTCTAAAGGGACTCGTCCCAGAATAAATAAATAATTATTAATATTAAAAAAATAAAACAAAAACAAAGAAAGGTTTATAATAACAAAATTTATAAATTAAATACTAGGTTAACAAATAAATGAACAAAAATGAACACACCCATACTTATATAAAATCTGCTGGAGAACCCCAGACGGGGCTTGTCCCCCCACTTGTGGAAGGACAAGAAGAATCCGAGGGATCCCAGCGCCTCCCTCTCAGCCGCTATACTCTGGTAAAAGCAAGCGTAAGCTGAGTGAGGGCTCCAAATAATTATTTGTGTAAAATAGACTTTTTGGGGAAAATTAAGAACCAATTATTTATCATGGTAGGATAAGGGGAAGTTGCCTGCATGATAGGAGAAATGTATTTAAAGAAATAAAGACAATTTTGATTAATAAATAATTTCTATTTATTGTTATCTTTTAAAGCTATAACCCTCCATTATTTTCCGAATAACCCAAAAAAATGTTTGAGATTTTTTTCCCCGGCTTTAAGTTGAGCATATTCCTTCCAAGCCGGGAAAAGAGTGACGCCATAAGGTCCCGCCTATATTTTCAATTGACAGCTTAATTTACAAGAGATGACCTCAGTATTCTCCATTGACCGCTCTTCCTCAGTTAGCCGAGACACCCACGCTCTGTCAATACTTGGAAGCAGTCTGTTGGCTTCAGTTAATTGAGGGCTTCGTGTTTTCGTCCGACTTAAAGTAAGTAAAACAAGACATTCCAAGAATCGGATATATGATATATTATAACTTTAATACTTATTGACCTAGAGTGTGAAAAAATGTATTATTTTTCATTAAAAAAAATAAAAGAAATAAATCTAATAGTAAAAAAATAAATTGCCTTTTAATCTAAACGTTTAACTTTTTTTGTTTTTTTATATGTTGAACTAAAGTAATTTGAATAATTATGGATGAATGGATTACTGTATGTTCATTAGACAGTAGTATGTTAGAATAAGTGCAATAAACGAACACAACACTTAATTCAGCAAAACTTAATTCATTGTGCCAACGATTCGGCCTAAATTATAGCATGTCTTCAGTGCTATAAAATAAAAAAATATAACAACTAGTAGTAAAAAACAATATATAAAGAAAAATACAAATTTTAGACAGTATAAAGAGATGAATCCTGAGAAAGAGAAAAAAACAAAAATGATACGTAATAGAAATTATACTAATAATTAGAAAAAAAAGAAAACAGCAGTTGTATTATAAATAAATAAAATCTTTATTATCCCGAGACATGTCCCTTAACAATAAACTATACAGAATGTACAAAATGTGATTTGGAGTCTGAGTAAATTAAATACATATAAATAAGTTAATAATTGCTGATATAAAATTGCTGAAATAAAGCCTGGATATTCATTAGGTGATTAAATATGCGGGATTTGAAGGTATAAAGAGAGTAGGAGTGACGGATGGAAGGAGGGATAGAATTCCATAGGATTGAGGATCGAATGAGAAAGGATCTGTCGAAATGTGCAGTTTGGTGGGCCGTCCTGTATAAATTTGAAGGTCTTGGACAGAGGATTTGAACTGTATGAGGTCAAAAAATGTATAATGGGCGCCGGGACTGGATAACTTGGTAAAGGAATGAAATACCTGTGATAATTGGAAGGGTAAAGCCACTTCAACTCGAAATAAAATTGGGTTATGGAGGTGTATCTAGGGACCTCGGAGAAGGACAATGCAATTAATTGTTTTATTTTTACCTCAAGATCCCCAGAAACACCATCGTATAACGTACAAGTGTGGAAATATTAGAGATAACGAGAGGTTTTCGGGTTTCATGCGGAATAGGTGACATAGATTTCGGAAAGATGATTTATAAGGCGGGTACTATTACATAAATTGATCAAATTCCCTTCTATACTTCGTTTACCAGAGTTTTAGATCATTTTACAGAACTGTTATGCTAGATAAATAATTCATTTATTGAAATTTATGAGATGTTTTTATAAAAAACAATAATAAAATAAAAAAAAGTAATGAATAGAAATAGATTTCTAGTTCAGAAAAAAGGGATTGAAAATTCTTAAACATATAAATCCTAAGCCTCCGATACATAAAATAAATACAATTTGACAGCAGAAAGGAATTGGAAGCTGACACGGAACGAAACGATACATCAAAACCGATCTAGACCCCTTTTATCTGCTATTGTTATCCAATAAAGATACTCTCATGACCACTTGAACATGACTAACTGTCAAGGCGAAATTTGTTATCTGTAAAATGGAGGTGTAAGTAAGGATCAAATATAAATGATTTCATAATCTGCGATAAGAAAATATAAGAATTCGCTTTGTACATTATAGAATAACTATTAAAATCCATTATTTTTGTATCACAAAAACATGAAAGTACTAGTGTCATTAAAAAAACAACTACAAAAAACTAAGATTATCTTTGATGTCTTTTTAAACAAGACAAAACAAGCATCTGACGTCAAATGCACATCATTTTTTAATAAATAGCTGAAATTTACAAGAAAATGTTCCATCTGATATAGTTAATATATAAAATAATAATGATAATGAAATTAACTAAAAGTAGATAAATAACTATAGAAACGAAAACACAACCACATTATGAAATACTTATTAGAAAATTTACTACTATTAACGATTTAATAGATGCACTGCTGATTCTAAATTTCAATCTGCAGCATAAAAGCAACAAAATAGATAGAAAAGTTTAAATATTGCCATCTAAATGAGAATAAATGCCATTTATATTATTAAAAAAAAAAAAAAAAGTTGAACATTCATATGTCAACCAACTTTTATTTCTGTAGAATTTAAAAAAGTTAAAAAAAAATATATATGGTTAAATTATTATTTATATTTTAGGTAAGATTTCAACAATAATAACTGTTGGAAACTTCATTAAAATCGCTTAAAATATAAGAATATTTAATATAATAAATTTAAAATTTACAAAATATAATAAACTAAAAAAAGATAATATTTTACATAATTAATAAATAAAATATCTCATCATTATCTGAAATTAACATATGCTTAAGAAAAACTAATACAATTACAGTTATGATATTTTTTTTCACATTCCATCTTATTTTAAGATGGCTAAGAATAGATTTATAAGGTTAGAGTCGTTTTGTTATGACCTCTTTAAGGTCGAGCAAAAATTAACACATTTTCCTAATTAAAAACAGCTCTTCTTTTTTTTAGTTAAAAATTCCATTACATAATGTAAGATGATTTAACTGTAATTATAGCTCGTCATAATTAGACGTGACGAATGATTTAAAAAAAAAAATGATATGACAAAGTGGGAAGAATATCACTATTTAGAACTTATTTTCAATTTATAACAATTAAAAGCATATTTACCAAAATATCTTGAGATATATTAGTGCAATATAAATTATATTTTCCTGCTCTGAAAGGTCATACACACAATTACTCTTTCAGTTTTCCTCCTTGCCGACAAGATTGTTATTTGAGATGTTAAATCCTTTCGTAAATGTATATAAGCATCTTATCACAGCTTATGTCTTTATTTCAATTCTAATTCAAGAAATAAAAAGTTGATAAATACAAATGAATAAGCAAAATAAAAACAATCGTTTATCGAATAAAACGTTTTACTTAAAATAAATTAATTTTATTTATTTTATTTTTTTTACATCCACACCTGTCGCTCAGCCCGTGACAATAAGCGGATTCGATATCAATTGATAAATTTAATTTAAATAAGGAAAAGTGAAATATACAGTAAAAAGTGTTTCGATAAATCGTCGTAATTTCCTCTTAAAATATTTTATGTGGTAAATTTAAATAAAATATATTAGGCATAAAATATATGTTTTTTTAGGCAGGAAAGTATAATATATAGTTACTTCACCACTTAAATGACAGAGATATATGGAACTAGAAATTCTTTCGCAGAAAAAATACTACATTTTCCCCGCATTAATTAGTGCCACATCCGAAAAAAACAAGAACAGGCTATTCGACCGCACGCTAGATAAATGTAGAAAATATTGTTTAGGGAACAGGTTATATACATTAAAAATAGAGCAAACTAGCAAATATGTTAAGTTTGACCTGTTTTAACTCTCTGTTAATCTATTATCAAGATAAAAATGTTACAAGAAATCTTCTATGAATATTTTTTATAACTATTTTATATTCCAGATGAACTGTTTCTAAATACATTTTAATAGTTTAATTTAGTTTTCATGGGGTCCTATCTAGTTTATCTGCGGAATATCTGTTTTTCATGAAATGATCTAAAAGAAGAAAAAATTAATAAAAATATTAGTTTATGGTTTATAGCAAATTTCCATTTATTTTGACAACTCAAGTACGATTAGGATTGTTGAGCATTGACTGAAATGTTGAGCACTGTATGGAAGAACATAACCTATACGATGGCAACACTTAATCACTATAGCCTCCCTCTCATCACATTACAAGTAACATAATTTCATAAGTTTGTTATGCTAAAGCGGCTAATCGGACAATGCTACAGTGGGAGTCCTAAAATTTGCCTATTCAGGTTTTATAAGGATAGGGATCTTTAGCGAGTACCTGACATCGCACAGGCACCTTTTAACGTCCTCTCCGAAGGACGGCATAACTAAGGATTTTTTACTCCCATTAAAAAATCCTAGGACCACCTGCAGGTTTGAACCCCTGACCTATGGCATAGGAGGCTGTTATGCTAGCCACCCTGCTAGCATAATCCCGTAGTGGATCCCGTTCATAACTTTATAGAATAATAACAACAAACTTTTTCTACTTATTTTATCTCATATTAACTTGAAATCTTACGTTTTCCAACAATACATCATACGTCCATTTTACTACTCATATTTCAAGAATTGTTTGATGCCTTACTTAAAGAGGATTCAATTTTTCCATCTTAATAAAAATTGAATTGAAACATATTTTACTTATGAACCTTCAGAAAAGATTGCCTTATACGATAGAGAAAACGTATAAAATTCGCCGCGTGATTTATAAGGAGTTCGCAAAAAGCAAAAACACATCATTTTATATATAGAGAGAAGAGAAGAGACAAGGAGATTAAACATTCCAAGTTTTTCTTGCGTAACGATTTGAACCTCAATAAGTGCCATAATTTGCTAATTCTAAACGAAAGACGGCAACCAACTATTAGTAATGTAGGAAGCATGTTCTAATTTTGTTTTGCAAAGTTTTCTTTTTGGAAAAGGACAGTTAGTAGTATTAACTCGGGGTTATCCCAGAATTTCTAACATAATCCAACTGAGCCATTAAGAGGGAGAACAGTACATTGAATTAGACGGAGAGTATAACCGCATACATTATAAGGATAGCAGCCGGACCTAGAGGAAGGCTTGATTAAAGGCTGCACATACATCAATTAGCCGAGTGCAATGACTTCTGCACGGCAATTAGGCCAACCTCCACGCCTTTATTTCACAGGTTATTACACACGGTGTAATATCGAACCATCTTCAGGAGTCTGTGGAGAGGTTCCAACGTGGATTGAAGAACCATAGAGTATGGTCGGCAACTTGTAACGGAAGAAATCAGGTCGATCTTTATACAAGGAAACATATAAGAACAATATTATGATGCAGTGTTTTATGCATGATGAGACAACCGGATAAAACCGTTGGAATGAGGCTTATGGAATCAGCCATCGCAAAATTATCGCATAGTTGAACAGCGATAAAAGCTACAGTTTGCAACACTAGACAAATGCTCACATTAAACGAACCCGGAATGTTAATAAAGAGTTCCTCCATTTATATCAGCAAGTACGTCAACATCCGGGAAAAATCCATTGTTATGTTCCAATGAATATTGCTTAGATCTAAACCGAAATTCTACCAGACCAGTAAGAATTTAGACAACCAGTATTTTGTACATACCAACAGTAGATTGATTGCTCAATATCAATTTTAAAAATATCAAACTATATTCATAATAACGACCAAGAAAAACATTAATTAGCTTATCTCTTTTTAATTAATTTCTTCCTATGCAATCCAAACTCTTTTCACTCTACCATCATCGATTCTATAGACGTGCCACTACGGGGTTAGTCTATTGCTAAGTTAACTCATTGACAGAAGAGATTTGTATAATAAATCCAGTGTTATCTAGGATATATAATTTCAGCTATTCAATATTAACTCGTGGATGCAATAATAAATATTACTCGGTTGCAGAAGAAGAGCCAGTTATTGTGCTAACTTAAACTAGCTTTTCTTGATGTTTTTAGGCCAGAACGTTGGAATAAATAATTAAAACTTTTCATTACTAATTCCTGTTTTACTCATCACTCACTCACTGTTGGGCGCTACAGTCTTTGTAGGACCTGGGCCTCTGCCACCAACCATTCTTCCCATGCCCCGCGATCTCCATCTTCATCCTCCTATTTCCAACTCCCATATTTTTAATAAAACTAAATATTGACAAGTTCCAGAAACTTTGAAATCCACTCTGATATTAATGATGCTATAATGTGCAGTGTTCATTTCAATTTCTCAATAAGGAAATTCCCCAGGAGACAGAAATTTTGAAGTGAAGTTTTGTGAATCTAACCGAAGTGAAATAAATTACGACTATAATTAAAACGGGCTTAAGAAGAGAAGAAATCATATGATGCTAATCTGCCAATACTAACTCACTCATAGTTAGTTACCTGATAACACGGCGTGGCAGGTTAAAAATCTGCAACTTCAAGAAAGTATATATCATAATAAATGTAACAACAAAAAAATTGTTGGGTGTAACACAATAGACGTTTTGAAAACCAAATGGCAAAGCGAATGTTGACTAACATATATTAATGATCTTCTCAATATTGTTGAAAGAATATAACTAATTATAGCCAAATCTCATACGTAGTATCTTGCTAAGCCTAAAACTGCACGAGTTTCTTGAAATAAAATAATTTTTGTTTATTGAAATTAAAATTAAAAACAAACATTTAATATGTTGTTAAATGAAGGTACCCTAACACTACACTGAAGCAACAAGAAACAACCGATCACTGATCGCAGATATCGATTCCTACAATGCTTACGGGACAAACACACAAAACTACTAACCTACTAATTTTTATTACGTACATGAGGTTAATTATAAGAAATGAGGGATCGAACTTGGAAGTCCACAAAACTATCAATTCCTCATGAATCCGATCCTAACAATCCATTCTTTCAAGAAAACCTAAATGCTTCTTATTGTGTCACCAATAAAATCATCCACTAAGACCAGAATATCTCAATTAGTTGCAGACTTGGCCCGAAATAGATATACCTCCTTTAATTTCTAACTACCAGCTCACTCAAATCCACTTGTTCCTAACCTTTTATCTCCATCTAGTCCCGATAAGCCTCAATGGAAGCTGAAAAGGCGATGGCCTCAGGACCTGCTAACTTAAATCAAACATTGAAGTGCTACTGATAGATAGTTTATTCACAAGACTGAATCAAGCCATAATTGTAATTTTATCCATTTCTACTGAAGAGTAGTAAATATCAATAAAAAATATTTTAAAAACATTATATTTCAACAAAGTAAATAAAAGCGCACCTCCTAAAGATGATATATATTCACTATTTTATGAGGTTATGCAATAAGTAGTCGAGGAATATTTAAGTTAACGTAACATCATATACAACTTACTAGTAAACTATTGTATATTATTCAAATATATAAAAAAATTACAATTTCAAAAACAAGTGATTAATCGAGTCCAATTAATATATCAATTGTCATATCTACACGGCTAAATGCATGCTATAGCTCTCGGAATTCTTAAAATATCTCTTACATCACTTGAGATAATACTTCGACTTGTTTGCCTCTCTTCTTGAATTCCGATTAAAAACTTTATAGGTTTTAATTCTTTTAATGTTCAACATTTTTTGAATCCACTACATTATGGCATTCATGCTTTTTAAAGAAAAGTAATAAAACCTGGATAGGCAAAATTTAGGACTCCCACTGTAACATCGTCCGATCATCCATAGTAGCATAAAGTGACGTTAAATAAATAAATAAATAAAGTAAGCTTATTTATAGTGAATAATTAGGTATACATGGATAAATAATACATCGCAATGAATACAATCTATACATACTGACTACAATTTTTTTTTGTTTCAGTTTCAAGACAAAAAATACAATTGAATATTTTTCATGAATTATAATAATGAATAAAAATATTTCTTTTTTAAACATATATCATTTTTCATATAACTTAAACAATTAATAATAGAAAAAATCTATACTAGGTAAAAAAAAGTAACAAAGGTATTTTTGGGCTAGCATAGAATGGGTACGTTTATTTAAATTCTTAAGACTTCTAAGCTTATCTATCTACAAAAAATAAGATAAATAGCTTAGAAAAAAAAATGGGCTTATAGAAAAACATTTTTATTATACAACAAATAAACAACGTTTTGGGGTTCCTCTCCTAACTTCAGAGTTCTCTAAAAATCATTATAAAACTATAAACAATTATTGTTTGATAGGCATAATTAAAAATTTCTTGTTATTAAAAAAAAAAATAATTTAAAATCTGTTAATTCTCCAATTAAATTTAAACTTTTTATTAAAAGTTCAACGATGGGGTCGTTGTTATACTTCAAAGTGAAAAATGTCGAAGATCATTACAGTTGTAAATTTCAAAAATAAAAAATTTAGTGACATTTTGGTTAAACCTTGGCAATCCGGTTTCATAGCTGAAATCTTTGCTGCAGTTATTAAATTAATTCGGTTACTTGAACACAGACGATTCATTTTTTTTTTTTATTTAAGCCTTTACATGTCATGTTTCGAATACAAGATACTATTTTGTTTCTAAATCAAATAGTGAATATAATTGCAGGAGTTGATGTACATTAATGAATTGATTAACTATAAAATGTTAGTACAACTTGTACAAAAAAGTAGGAATTTGTGAAATAAAACCAGGATCTCTACTTGAGGCTTGCACTGAATTTTTCATATCCCTACACACTTAAATAAAGGGATTCCAAGTTTTTTATTAATAATATTATAAAAATCACATTTTGACAATTATACAATTCACACCGATATATTATATATATATAATATATAATATATAGTATAAAAATAAACGGATACTATCATTTAACATAGATAAAAATATACAACATATCTTTTATTATTTATTCTTTTATTATTTTATTTTTTAATCTCTTCGTCATGATTTGATAATCTTAAACGATCCATATAACCAATTAAATATTATTTTTAAACATAGACGATAACTCACCGAGACTGAATCATGAAAGAGTATATATGCAAGGACTAAAGAAGTGAACAGCCTCTTATCAATATAGGATGACGTACGTTATTGGCAAACCCGCAAGAGATTTGGGGATTTAATCGAAGATATTAAATGCTAAAACGTTTAAAGTACATATTTAAACAGCGGTTAGAGAGACGTATGATTTTCAGAACTATTATTATAAAGAAATATGATACGTCTTCTCAAATAACGATGATAAAAAATCATAATCATAAGAATCCTATACTTAAAGCGTAGAGAATGTTTGCACCACTACAATCTATACCATGAGGTTTCGGAATTCCATATGAGTTTAAGGCTACTGTGGTGGTCTTAGGCTCTAAGACCTATCCCAAAAGATTCGATTTATTTTTTACTAATATATTTTCATAATGAACTTTGATATTATTGTACTAAGGTGGTAACAGTTTTAAGGATCACAGTTATATAAATCAAACTAATAAGTAAGAACTAACAACAAAAATAAAGATGGAATAGATAAAATAAACAGATGGAAGATATAAAAAACTGGACGTTTCTATGAAAAATTTTCTTTCTTTTTTTTTCTTTCTTCTTACAATTTAGTCATATTTCTAATTTATCATTTAAGAGTAATTCAAAGCTTAAAGAGTTCAATGCGATACATCGTCTAAACTGATTTTTCATTTGTTTTTTTTTTGTTTTGTTTTTCATATATAATACACATGAAAATTTAAAAAACTTTAAGAAAACATTCAATAAAATCGTTAAAGACAACACACAACAGAAAATAGAAAATAAATAAAAAACACGATTTCGGTCATAGCATATTGCACATTTAGGCAAAACTGTGAATGGACAATAGGCAGAAATTCATTTTTATCACTAAAAAGTGCACTGGAACTCATAATTCGTAAGAAACCAGCAGAAATTAATTTTGAACTGATGAAAATACCTTCCTACCTCAGTAAAAATAGAATTTATGATATGCAAAGGATTTTTTAATTGTAGATAGAAGCTCAGATGATTAAATGTTTTTTGTTTTTTATAAGTAAAAGCAAGGTTAAGGACAAAACAATTTAAGTGAGAAAATAATTTCAGATGCCAGAAAAAAATCATGAATTTTTCAACAGGACAGAGAAAGCAAAACCTTTCAAATGAATCGTCTTTTATATTTTCTAACTATACTACAAATACACAAATAAATCTTTTTTTTTTTGGAACAATTTCTTTATCTTCTAATAATTATTATCCTAAAACAAATAAACAGTTTTAAATGTAACACCTACTTTGCTACTATATCCTTTTTTTAGGAAATCAAATTCAAATGGAAAATAGCCAAGATTAAAATATTTTAGTTTAGAAAAAATCTCAAGAACTTTTTCGGTTTTATATAAGCAATCACAATTAAATAAAGCAATCACTTTACCTTCAAATGAAAAAAAATTTGTTAATTAGTTAAAAACTATTTAGTTAATTAGCAATGATCTAAGCTCATTAAAAATAAAAAAATATTTTGTCGCAGTAATTCTATCGATTTTAAAAACACAATCCATTAAAACCTAATCCGCATTAAACTTAAATTTAAAAAAAAAGTATAAAGTCCCAAAACATAAAAACTTCTCACTTTTTCCTCTTTTCAATATTCCATCCTCTTTTTATGCTAAGCTGCTCAATATTGGGGAGTGGGGTGTTATTCTCGATACGATTGGGAATGGTGAAATTGTTTTTAGAAACTTTAACCGAGAGGAATTTTCAGAGGCGCTGACTAAGGAATTGGTCAGCAAGAAAATAGGTTATCTGTAAGAAAATGAAATTGCAAAGAAAACAAATATCGCTGCGGTCATCGCGTAAGGTGATTAAGTAGGTCACTTCTCTTTTTTTTTTTGTTTCTTCAGATAAATTTTAAACAATAAAACCTCTGGCAGGTCAAAATGAATAAAAGTTAGTAAACATTTTGAAAGTTCAAAATATCTTTCTGAAATAAAATAATGTATACTTGTACTAAAATTTTGTTATTTGACATCTGAAATAATAAAAAATAATAATAATAAGAAACAAAATAAGAAAAAAAAAAAAAAAAAAGCCTTCTTTCAGGGAATCTCTTGGGGCACAAACTCAAGAACCCAATTACTTGAGGAGTAATTCGGTGCATCCACGATTTTTATAAGGATTTTGATTAAATTCAAAAGGGAATACAAAACATTCTCCATTATACTAAAAGATAAAAAAACTTATTGTTAGAAAGAGAAGAGGTCAAAAAATAAATCTCTAACATTATCTGACCGTTTTGTCAGCAAAGGACACATGTAAGTCTTTTTATGTAAGTCACATGTACTTGAATCAATAGTAGTAAGGTAGTAGAACTTAAACCTGTATGACAATGGATGGGCAAATGAAAACTCGGGCACTATCTATAAATAGTTTATTTTTGTATTTTATTTTTCAAAATGCTTAAGGTGTAGGTGTATCTTTTCAACAAAAAATAACAAAAAGGGCATTTTTAAAAATTGTATTTAATTACAAAATGTTTGATCGTGTCATTTTACAACTTGAATTTATAGCATGTTTTTTTATTATAGACATTCTTTGCACAACTATTAAATTCTTGTCATGAGTACTACCTTGAAAAAAATAAATTTAATGCATGATAATAATAAAAATAGATTCCATCCAATGAAAAAACATGGAGTAAAAATTGTCAAAATTCAATAAATTGTTTAAAGTAAAATTGACCCATAAAGATTATTTAAAAATTAACATTTTTTTCTTTCTGAATCTTTAAAACATAACTTCCCCTATAGAAATAACCTATAGAGGTTTATTAGACCTAGAGATATTTTAAAATAGCATGAACACATAATCATGGAATATTCATTTATATTAAGGCTTTACAAGGGCCATTTACACCCCACCTGACAATTTTTATTTTTTACTTAAGTATTATATTGAATATGTTTGTAGATTTTAGAAGCATCATTAAGTTTCTTATTTTGTCTTCCATCAGGAATGATCCTTCGATAAAATATGTATAAAATAAAAAAAGAAAAAAAATTATATTAACTAAATAGCCCAATAAAAAATTTAAAAAAAAAATTTTCCGGAAGATTCCACCGATAGGCATCGATATAGGCTTCTAAATTATTTTTCTAAAGATTTTTATTAATATTTAATGAAAGAAAAAAATAAGGAGATAAACATTTTTGGGGCTTAAGTAATCAAAGGCACCGCCCAGCGTCCTTGGCCGTCAACCCTCAAGGAAGGTTTTAACTGCAGCTTCCACTACACCCGGAATGGCTGCGTCTTCCTCTCACTTCCGACTTTGCCTGATGAAGATTATTAATAAGGCGATGAGAGAATAAACACAGCGATTGTCAAGTAGTAACTATTGATTTATTGATAAAATAAAATACATAAAAAAATAATAAAATAAATTTTATAATCAAGGCCTAACGTACAAATCCCATAATAAATGCGCAAGAACAAACTGTAATGAGAAAAAAATTAAATAATATTTTCTGGTGAAAGAACTGTTTAAAAGACTTAAGGAAATATCAATACGATAGTTCATCCTTAAAAATCATAACTAACCATAAATATCACACTCATTTATTAGAGAATAGACGATAACGTAATGAATTATCATTCCCTCCAAAAAAAAAAGATAATATAAAACGTTCAATTGTATGAAAGTCAGATTAAAAAAAAGAAAGGAAAATCGACCATATTGCAATTTCATTAGTAACGTGTGGGGACAGCCGTCACGGAATTCGTTTCCTTTTTTATTACAGGCACGTTAAATTGGCGTAAATGATGTGGATTAATTAATTCTATTTATTTATTGACAAATTTAATACCTGGTCCTCAATATTCGAATCTTAAACAAGATAGAAAATAAAAGTGCTTTAAAAAAAAAAGTAGTAATTTTAATATTATGCCTTTTTAGTACTAGATAAATGTGCTGACCTGGTGTTTTCAATAAAATTTAATCCAAAGATAATTAAATTAATATCATTGCTCTCTTGATAAAAATAATAAAAAAAATACCACACGCATGTGGGCAATGCTTTCCGCATGGTTATTTTAATTAAATTATTTTTATATTATTTGACTGTTTGATATTTTTAAATATATTTTTTAAAAGAAATAATTCAAAACATTCAATTAAATGAAAGAAAATATAATTTCATTAAACATGTGGGTAGGAGTTAAGGTGACAGGTTGCGAACATTAACGCCGGAACCAACCAAATGTCGCCGAACTTATAACAGACTGGCATATGTTAAGGAAAATTCCTAAAGTATTGTACAAAGTCGGAAACTAATCCAAGAGCATGGAGTAGGGGACGGTGAGGGGACACACCCATGCGTCGATAGCTGTGCCTGATGCCGGCAGCGGAGCGGCTGCCGAAACTTCCGCGTGTCAGGAAGTGCAACCGATGTGCACGTCAAGGACGTCCGAAAGAGGAGCTTTAATCTCACCGGGTCTAGCGGGGGGCGTACGGTGCGAACCGTATCTCTAACAGGGAAACACATTACTCACGATCCGTTTCAAAAATGTACAATGACAACACTGGGACAATGACGACACTGGCATGTGATATAATAGAGGATGGAGTAATAATACAAGTTCATACCTCAAAACGATTTCCAAGCGATGATAATTCTCATAAAATCACTGACAGCGCTGTTGATGATCCTTGTCTAATTTTACACGAAGCACAACAAAAAAAAACAACAACAAATACAATATAAGAAGATGAGGTGTGTTGGATACGACGACTGCACTGGACCGGTCCTGGCACTGAGACGATGACTGCACGGAGGGCTGGTGCACTCTGAGCGCCGGTGAAGGCCACTCCCGGCGGCCATCTTGCCCCCACCCCCAACCCCTAGTGCCTCTTCCCTCCTCTAGGCAGCGCCACCACCCTTATCACCCATATTATCACGGCTTCATTAACATCCTCACTAATTTATTAATCGGCTCACGCTTTTATGAATTCAACCACTCTATACAAACCTAAAAAAAAAAAAAAAAATATTATCATACTTAAAAGAATAAGTGACACGAAAGCTACTTAAGATATGAAGGTGTTTATGTCACTGCCGATTAAATTACAGGAAAAGCCACTGATGAACTGATCAGATTGATGCGAGATGTTATAAAATAATTTGACTGAGCAATTGCAAAGCGGCAAAAACGATTAATTCATGATGATAACATTGGCTATACCGTCCTTTAGTAAGGATGTATAATGGTAGGTAGTCCCTAGCCTGTGGGATGTATATGTGTTATGTACTCGTTAAAGATCCCTACTCTAATTAAACCTGGATATGCAAAGC
The DNA here is from genome assembly GCA_023052935.1 of Piezodorus guildinii. NCBI lineage: Eukaryota > Metazoa > Arthropoda > Insecta > Hemiptera > Pentatomidae > Piezodorus > Piezodorus guildinii. The sequence goes on along the minus strand of CM041297.1, from coordinate 38,710,584 downwards.
TCAGGACTCCCACTGTAGCAGCATTGTCCAATGAGCCATAGTAGCATTAAGTGACGTTAAATAAAAAAGCTGCTGATAAACCACTTGCGTAGATGCGAAACGTTATAAAATAATTAATTAAATTTATTTTGCTGGGGGATTGAAAACAGAAGAAGTGGTATCATCGATTCTCTCTCGTGAGAACTTAGATATCCCAAACAACGACCAATACAGGCTCATTAAATCACAGATTATAAATAAATAGCAATTGGTTTGGCTCAGAGCAATAAAAAAATAAATTACAAGAGATAGAGCATATAATACTTCACTATGGAATACCAGAAGATAGGAAGTCGTATAGAAAAGACCCCAAATAGGACACTCACGACGTTTGGGCCACCAACATTTACTGAATGGAACACCAATAGTTCTCTGGGCATAATGTAATGAATCTACCGACATAAAACAATCAGATCCAGGCAGGCTAGACGAAAGCGGAAGTATCGACGGGGAGATATCTCAGAGGCTGGGAGTAGCAGGGAGAATGAGGGAGAATTCCACGCAGCAAGGAAAGGCTTCCTCGACAGAAGAGAGATCACTAAGAAAGCAAAACGATCAGTGTACAGGTCGACTTGTCCGAAACGTTTTAAAATCACTATTGAACTAACACTGAAACGAATCATCGATATAAAAACGAAATGAAAAGAAGTCATTATATCCAGCTTCAAAGTCAAGGTAAGAATAATATAATATTCTCATGAAACTAATACATACAGTGAAGATCTGTAGTTACATTAAAGAATGCTAATTACATCAATTTAGCAAGAATATGAGACAAAACAAACTATAGTGATATAATCAGAAGAAGTTGGTTGGAGGGTACAGTTTAACACTATAAAGAAGCAAACTTATTTATTGTGGCGACGTTTCGGCCCTAACTTTAGACCATCTTCAAGGCTAAGAGAAAAACAGTTTTAAAGATATAAGGATGAAAATACATATACAAACCTATAGTAATTACTTTAAGACGTTAATTAATAAGACGGTAATATGTCATAAAATAATAAGTTAATAATAAATAATCAGAACCTTCTCTCCATATAATTTATTTAATTATTAATCAATAACGATTCTTAATATGTTCACCTACGTTTCGAGTTCATCAGTTGTACATCGAAATCTTTTTCACCAGCATTTATTATCTGTGATGTGTGTAAACAGAGAGTAGAAATTGTAAAAATTGGCAAAGTTATATAAATAATGAATACGACAAGTAATTTAAAAAATATTTTTGAATAAGTGTTGGCTTTGATGATAAGGCATGGCCTCGAAATGTAGGAAAAGTCATTAAGAATTATTATTGATTAATAACTGAATAAATTATATGAAGAGAAGGTTCTACTGATTTATTATTAATATACATTGAACTCTTCAGATCAGAAAAAATTAATAAACTAATAACATGATACAGCGAAATATAATATCAAAATACATAATTTGAAAAATACTTATTTCGTGAAACCAGAAAATTGCTTGTGTGGGTACATATATTATATATATATATATAATTTTAAAACATATATAAAACGCCTCTACTCTGAGAACGTTACCAGCAGAACAACTTGTTATATATGTAAATGGTATCAACACATACGAAAAATGTATCTAACGCTTTAATTAAATAATAAATAAGCAAATAATTCAAACATTTGCAACAATAAGTCGATATTATAATCATAAATAATCAACACTAGACGCCAGCCAGCTTGCAATGGAACATGTTATCAATACGACAGAGAGGGAGGGCCAGAACATTAGTGTCATGATAATTTTGATAGACATATCAGGAAAGCACTGACAGTTAACTGCTATCTAGAAACACCACTCAACTAGGATAGAGGAAACAAAAAAAAAAATGTTAAGAATAAAAAAATATACAACTACCAGACCACCATGATCGTAATCTCCTATTATTCTTCAGTACACTTTTTATTATTAATAGTACTTAAAAAAAAAGAAGAAAAAATGCATCAATTCGAAGGTTAAAAAATAATAATAATAGTAATAGGTTTACCGAACCAGAAGGTTCGATGCTGATACCACCAATTCCAAATTTCGTCCAATGATTACCGTTCAAGCCCATGCCCACAAGATCAGCCTTAAAGCAATCCTCCCATCGACGCTTTGGTCTACTACGAAGGTTAAATACAATCTTAAATAGACTTCACCGACAAAACCTTTCTAAAATTGATGATAAACCAGTTTTATCCAAATCCTTAAATACCGTACAACTTTTAGGCAGTTTCGAAATACGTGTTTGTATGGCTCTGCAAAAAGAATTCGATTAATATGAAACCATCTATACAATAGCGCATATAGCTATTAACTACGTTTGCTATAGTTTGCTATTTGTGCTATTGTGCTAAACCCATCAATTTTATACAGGGAATAACTGTAGAAACTCGACGGGTTTAGCAAAATAACACAAATAGCATGCTATAGCAAACGTAGTGAGTACCCCTATTATGTCAAAATTAGATCGTGTTCTTTTTTAAAAACGTAAAATAGGAGAGGAGACTTCGCTACAGTCAAATCATTTTACGCACTTTCTTCAAGTCTCTGAGGGTGGAAATTGAATTTTTTTTTTTTTTTTTTTTTTTTTTTTTTTTTTTTTTTTTTTTTTTTTACTGGAAGGAATTACTCTGGGTAGTTTTAACTATTTATTGTTAGCCAACGTTTCGACCCCCATTTTAGGTCATCATCAGAGATAAAAATATACAAAAGAAATACGACTACAATAACATTAAGTACAATTTTATATAAACTATTGAGCTATATTAAAACATAAACAAGAAATTAATTAATTAAATTACAATGACTATAGTATAATAATGAAGGAGCTATACAGAACAAATTATGACTAAAGATAATAATCAAAGATATCAATATCCACATGAAATAGGAAATATTAAAATATGGAGTAGAGTGAAGATACGCACCGAATCATGGATAAATGGAAACTAGGTACAGTTTGGTAGAATGGGATGTAGGTAGGATGGAAAATACGTACGAAATGGAGGTAGAATGGAAAGTATGTACCGTATTTTTGGACAGGATCTGACAACAATGACTAAAATTATAATACTTACATAAAAATAATGAATGAAAATTAAAAATATAATAATAATATAATAATGATACAAGAAAAAATGTTAAAATTAAATTCATTAAGTATAACCTATATAACAGTTTTTTTTTTGTTGTAATGTTTAGATAAGCAATCATTCTTTACATATGTCCTAATCAGAAAAACGCAACGATAAACGATTTTCAAAGAAAAAGGAAACAGTAGACTAATGACTCAACATGATTCATAGAAAATTTTCATGACAGCGATTTCAAAGAACTCCAGGTGACATTGTAACTAATCGGTACTTAGCCAAGATACGATAATAAAAAAATAGCTAGATACGATATAAAAAATAACGGCGATACAAAATAATTAGAGCAACATGATTTAATATTTTTATATGAGTTAATGAATGCGTGGACAATAAACCAACAAAAAAATGTCCATATCTTCAAAGTACTGAAAGATAACGTATTTATCGGGTATTATTATTAATATACATAACAATAAACAACCACGATTGATATTTATTATTAAATTTACTATTTCTAAGACATCAATACTCTTAAGGTTAGTCTATGAATATCATTATGTATATTTTTCCATTAAATAAATTATTTAAAACATTTAGTAATTAGCTAATTCCATAAGATTAATTTCAGAATTAGTTTAATTTGTCATTTCCTTAACCTATATAATTCCCTAAAAAATGGTAGAGAACTAATAAGTATGAAATTTATAAAAATCTTACAAATCTATGGTTCAAGCTAACACTCATGCCAGGCGAAAGACTCCCAACTCAAGTGTTTTAATAGACTTGAAGCCTTGGACGAAGAAAATTCCAACGTAGACTTAGAGAGCCGGGGTTTTCAAGTTAAGACAATAGCTGAGTTTAATGCCTTTACAGAAGAGCTTTTAACTCACTATATGAAAGGAATTTTCTGATACCAACACGGCATAATTAAAAAAGCCTATCACCGTTTCATTTCCACCGGCAAAGAGATCTAAACTCAACTAATTATCCTTTAAATAGAACACTATAAAATTAAAATGCTTCCAATTCAGAAACATATCTAACATTCAAATTCACGTGCACCTTGGAAATTCGAGATGTATCAGTCAGCTAGTTGCAAATCCCGAACATATCAGGCTCTACTAAAAAGATACAATATTTATATTTAAGTACCAATAAATCTGTGTCATGTGGTCTACATACTTCCGACATTCCACATAAAATCCTTGTTCACCGCTCCACATATAATGAATATACCAACAGTTTCTCATCGCAGACTCTTCCGATAGTGACAATATCCAAACCATACCGTAAAATGGGGTGAATAGGAACACTTTATGGAATCATGAATAATTTAACAAATTTATTTTTTATCTCAATTAATTGAACGATACATAAAATCGTGGGTTTGTAATCCCCTCTATCTATTACATATTTACAGGGTGTGTGGATTGTAATTTTGAAAGAAAAAAAAATACTGTTCCCATTTACCCACTCCAGAAAATGTGGATGCCATAAGCTAAAAAATCTGTTTCTAAGAAACCGTTGCAAATAACATATTGAGCAAGGAATTTTAGACAACTTGAGGACAACCTGAAGAACAGTAAACAGATACTAAATAAGCTCTATAGATAACAGTTTCATACTTACAGGTAAAGTTTGTAGAAAAGAAAAATTTCGTAGAAACTGGTACAATGTTTCACAGGTTTAACTAATAAGTCAAAAGTATTACCAACAGAATAAAACTATACAATCGTATTATTTACAGGATGGCCAACCAATAACACCAAAGTTAATTCCTATCCAACAAAGTAATTGGATTTCACGCAAGTTTGAAATAATATTGAAGTTTTGTTCCCTTTCATACTACTGTTCCTATTCACCCCATTTTACGGTACTGTGTATTAATAGTTTCCAGAAGTAGGGGTCACCAGTCGTGTAGTGACTAGCATAACAGCGTTCTATCTGCAAGGTCGCGGGTTCGAATTCGGCCGATGGCACCATGATTTTTTGTATGGGAGCAAAAAATCCTTAGTAATGCCGTCCTTCCGAGGGAACGTAGAAAGGTGGTCCCTAGCCTGTACGATGTCAGGTACTCATTAAATATCCCTATCCTAATTAAACCTAGATAGGTAATAAGTAGGACACCCATTGCAGCATGATCCGATCAGCCATAGAAGCATAAAAGTAACGTTAAATAAACAACCAACAAGTTTTGAGAAGTTAAATACTGTCCTACAACACGATGGAGGCTAAATAAGATAAAGCTCTAGACTGTTTATAACATATTATGTTTTATTTAGTAACAGAGTCTTTTTTTTTATTTTATATTATTTTTTGTTAAATAAAAGTACCATACTCATATTATTATTACGATCATTTTGGTTTAAGCAAAAATAAAATTTGTATTAGAAATTGCCTTTTAAAATAAATATATTCCTTATTAGATGACTGTCCTCCCAACCGATTTCTCTAAGAATTCTTTCTATGGTTACCAATCTTTCCATCATTAAGTAATATTAATTGAAAAAATAATAAGAATAACATTTTTAGATTAAATGGACTTAAAAGGAAATGGCCAATCATGTGAAGGTTAAAAAAAAAAAAAAAAAACATATCCCTTTCGCAAAATTTTATTACAGTGTATTTTCTCTCTACAGTTGATTGATACTTTCACACAATTTTGATTATTTTTTACTTGATAGTAATTTTTGTTTTTATGTACAGCTCCAGCTTGAAGTAGAATGGTATGTGAAAGCAAGCAAGTCCTGATAAAGCATCACTACTTTCTAATTAGAGGAACAACCGCCTTAGTAGTAAAGTGATTAAGCAAAGTACTAAACTATCTAAGAAACCTTACATTTATAATCGTTAAATTATCGATTACCATCTTAATTGCAGCATGTAGAAATGTTCTTTAGCCCTCATATGGAGCAAGAAGAAAAGATGAAATTGAATCGTACACACTTTACCATTACAAAGGTACCAAGCCAAAGGAAATGCCAAATGTGTAAATGAGAGTTACATACGCTTGACTAAATAACCTTTCTACAAACTACTGTTAAGCGTTATTTGTATCAGAAGCTGTCAGCTTAGAGGGTGGAGAGTATGAGTCACTAAAAAGATATAATTTATAATGTTATACCGATCGATTATTATTTTCATTAAATTAATACTTAAAATCAAAAAGAACACGCGGATTTTCATTGAATAAAATTCAAAAAGAGAAAGAAAACGTTTATACGAAATCTATTCCATACCTGCAAGAAGAATTTCGTGAGGAGTTTGACAAAAGAGAATTTACCGTCAAGCGTCTTTGGTTCGGATGCAGGGGGATCATCCCAGTCGATACTAGATCATTTTTGGAGAGGTTTAAAGAGAGCTGGAAAGAAATGAGTTGCAAACTATAGCAGAGTCCATAATCCTGGACTCACTGGGAATCCTGCATCACCACATATATTGGGGCTAGGTTGGATTTATATATGTCCATGAGCGAGATGTCTAATGGCTATGTATTTCTTTTTGGCAGTATTTCCCTCTATTTTTTCTTTAAAAATTGTCTTCAGGATTGATACAGAAAGCTGTGTAATCATAGCAACTGTGCGAAGTTGAGGATCAGATCCAAATGAGAATATCTTCTTCTTCCTTTAAATGTTAGTTAAAACTCATGAAACGTTCTGAACAAAATCTGGTGCGCGTAACACACTTTCACTTACCTCCATTGTTAAAATCAAATTAAGAATTTTCAAATACAGTTGGAGACAATTTTCAAATATAGACGTAAGTGGAAGTTTAAGTTCTTTTAAAATTAATTTGAAAGCAACTTTTCTATTTTTTCTTTTATAAAATACTCCTGCTAACTGTTATAAACACAACAAAAAAAGAATTAGCGCAATCGGTCCAGTTGTTCACGCGTGGTGCGATCACCAAAGAAAAGGGGGATTAATTTATAAATAAAAAAATAAATAAATATATATATATATATATATATATATATATATATATATATATATATATATCAATGAATGAATGAAAAAAGAACTTTATTCTGGGACTAGGTCCCTTAAGAATAACATACAGGTACAAAACAAATAAGTATTATGACTGACCAAAGAACACATAGAAAGAAAAACAAAAAAGACTTATAACATTAATGATTACAATAAATATATACAAGTATTTTAAATGGTAAAAACAGAAAGAAATGAAAAATTAAAATTAAAAAGATTACAATAGTATCTAAACAGAGTTCGTGTTTATGTCTCGTGGAGTGTGGACGTCTAGTGTTTAGAGCTCCGGAGGATTAAGCACAAAGCGATAAGTGAACCTATACTATTACTCACTCTTTCTTTCTTTTTTATTAAAATATATTCTGTTTCATTTAACCTAGAAGTAAGTTTTTTGTTTTGTTTTTTATATTTTTATCTGTTTTTTATTTTTGATTGGCGAAAATGGAAAATTCGCCTCCTTCGAAACGAAAAAAAGGCAGAATTAAAGAACAACTTTTTGAAAATAATGCTGTTCAACCAAAATCATTCGCTAAATTCTTAATCATTAAAAGATTAGCCTTTGATGAAGAAGGGAATATTTTAGATTTTAAAAAGATATCACCTTTTTTGATTCATAAAAGTCTAAAAAATTTAGTTGGGGATCTCAAAATGATAAAAAAATTAAAAGATGGTACCCTCTTAGTAGAAGTTTTATCAGAAAATCAAACTATAAAACTACTTAAATGTGAAAACTTATTTAATAACTTTCCAGTTAAAGTCGAGCCACATGGTAGACTCAATGTAAGTAAGGGTATTATTTGGTGCCCTGACCTTAACTATTGTTCTATTGATGAAATAAAAGAAGAACTAAAGTCCCAAAATGTAAGTGAAGTTAAAAGACTGACATATTTTAAAAATAATGAGAAACGGGATAGCCACAACTATCTCCTAACCTTTAACTGTCCGACAATTCCAAATGAAATTAAAGTAGGCTTTTATAACATTGCTACTCGTCCCTTCAAATCAAACCCCACTAGGTGTTATAATTGTCTTAGGCTTGGACATACTAAAATAACATGTAAAAAAGAACCCTTATGTCGTTTTTGTGGTAACATTAAACATGAAGGTACAGAATGTAATAACCCCTTAAAGTGTATACTTTGCTCAGGCCAACATGATTCTTTTTCGAAAATTTGCCCAATTTTTCTAAAAGAAAAAGAAATTAAAAATATTCAAGAGACTGAAAAAATAACTTATTTAGCGGCTAAAAAGAAGTATGAACAATTACATCCTTTAACGACTACAGTTTCATTTTCTAGCATTGTAAAAAACAAACAAACCGTTAGTGTTAGTGTACAGACCGATACAGACGATTTAAATGATAAATCTATTTTCGTGAAACCGTTAGAAGTAAAGGCTTCATCGAGTGATACCCTCACAGTTGGTAGCGGGGCAGCTAATGAACAAAGCGGTACCCCCACCATGGCTCCTCCCCACTCCCTACCCCCACCATCCCTTCCTCCTACCACTCCTGCCCCTTTTTCCCCTATTCCCTCTAATTCTTTCCCTCATATTTCAAAACCCTTCCTAACTCCTCTACCCTCGGCTGAAAATTCAGCCAATTCTACGGAAGCAAGGAAAATCACCTGTCAGTCTTCCGTAATTCCGACTACATCTTCGGAAAAACCAGTTGACCCTCTCCTCGTTTATCGTCAAGAACATGGAGAGTGGACAGTTGTGAAAGATAAGCGAACAAGAAGCAGATCTAGGAATAAATCTCCTAGGAAAAGTACCATGCAAATTGATTAAAATATAACTTTGTTTATATTACTATCGTTTAACTATCTATCTGTTTTTGATTTCTTTTATAGTTTCACTTTTAATTTGATTTTTTGCTAAACCTAATTTTTATAATCTGTCCATCATGAATCTTCTACAATGGAATTGTAACGGTTTAAAAACTCACTTAAACGATTTAAAAATACTTATAAACGAAACAGATCCGTTTTGCCTAGCTATTCAAGAGACTCACCTTAAAACTACTGATACTATCAATATTAAAAATTATGATTTATATCGAAAAGATAGTCCAAATACAAACCATAATCAACACGGAGTCTTAATTGCGGTGAAAAATAATCTTTATTCCGAACTTGTCCCAATAAACTCCCCGTTACAGGCTGTAGCCGTTAAAATTCACCAAACATTCACCTTTACTGTCTGTAATGTATACCTACCGCAGGACCGTACAATAACTACTCATCACTTAATAGACCTTTTTAATCAACTTCCTCAACCTGTACTTTTCATTGGTGACATGAACGGAAAAAATTCTTTATGGGGCTCTCGAGAAATTAACACTCGCGGTAAAATTATTGAAAACTTTCTGGACTTCTCGAACTTACTACTACTCAACACTGGCGAAAATACATTTCTTAGTTCAAGCTATGGAACATACTCCGCAATAGATTTATCCCTCTGCTCCCCATCCTTATACAACTTAATAGAATGGACAGTTCTACCTGACCTGCACGGTAGTGACCACTTCCCACTTCGTATTAAGTTTAACAACATGAAATCCGCTCATGCTCAACCTAAGTGGATTTTAAATAAGGCAGACTGGACTAACTTCAAAACTCTTGCCTCGCCACCCTTAATACCTCCAACCGAATTAAATATAGAGACAGGATGTGAGACCATTACAAACATAATTATTGAAGCAGCCAGGGCATCCATCCCCACTACCTCGGGAACACCTAAAAGACCATTAGTCCCTTGGTTCAATGAGGATTGTAAAAAGGCCATAAAACAACGGCGAAGAGCATTAAAAAAATTCCAAAGGCACATGACGACGGAAAACATGATCGAATATAAAAAACAACGGGCGATTTGTAGAAAATTGTTTAATTCGTGTAAACAAGAATCTTGGAAAAAGTTTTCAAGTTCTATCAACGCCTCTACACCCGTGAATGAAATATGGAATAAGATCCGCAAAATTTCAAACAATAAATCTTTTTCAAACCCCACTATCTTGGACAAAGGCCAACTAACAGACGACCCGTTAACTGTTTCCAACATCTTTGCCGATTTCTATGACGGAATATACAACACTATGAATGACAGTACCATATCTAAGGAAAAAATAATAGACAACGAAAAACATCTTGAAACAGAATTTTACAATATTCCCTTCTCAATGTGGGAACTTAACGAAACCCTCAATAGCGTAAAAGGATCAACGCCCGGACCAGACTGGGTGCACTATGATATGATCAAAAACCTTCCGGTCGAAACTAAAACATGGCTACTCGAATTTTACAATCATCTCTGGACTACTGGACTCCTCCCACAAGCTTGGCGCAACTCGATTGTAATTCCCATTCTGAAAACTGGAAAGGATAAAAGAGATCCTAGTAGCTACCGCCCGATATTTCTAACCAGCTGCTTAAGTAAAATAATGGAGCGCATGGTCAGCAAACGGTTAAGATGGCTCATAGAAACTAACAATCTGTTGCAACCTTTCCAATCTGGTTTCCGTCAGGGAAGGTGTACAATGGATCATTTGGTTACTTTGGAAGCTGAAGCGCAATATTCCTTCATTAATTCCCAACAAATGGTTGCAATATTCTTCGACTTAAAACAAGCATTTGATAGCATCGACCATAAAATAATTCTGCAGAAACTATCGTCCATAGGAATTAAGGGTTCTGTATTTTCCTATATCAAAGAATTCCTTTCAAATCGACAATTCAGAGTAAAAATAGGCTGTAAACTATCTGGAAACCGTAAGCAGAACATCGGGGTCCCTCAGGGTTGCGTCCTTAGCCCGATATTGTTCTGCCTTGCAATAAACGATCTTGGACTGAACCTACCGAGAGGTGTCAAACCGTTATTGTTTGCAGATGACCTAGCCATAATTTATAGATCCGGAAGCATCGACGATATCAAATGCAAATTACAAGATGCCATCAACAGATTATACCAGTGGTCACTATCCGTAGGCCTTCAATTTTCTGCCGAAAAATCTAAATGTCTTCATTTTTCCCGCAAAAGAAATACACAACCTTCTCCCGAATTCCGTCTGGGGAACTCTCTTATACCATATACGAATACACATAGGTTTCTGGGCTTAATATTTGATCGGAGACTAACCTGGCAACCACATATATCTTCTTTAAAAACAGTTACCACTAAACGGTTAATAATACTTAGATATCTAAGTGGAACGTCCTGGGGATCTGATAGAACAACCCTACTAAAGTTATACTGTTCTTTCATATGCTCAAAATTAGATTATGGTAGCTTTGTCTATGGTTCCGCTCGACTTTTAATTCTAAATAAAATTGATGCCGTACACCATGCTGGGATACGTATAGCAACAGGGGCGTTTCGAACCAGTCCTATTCTTAGTCTATGCTCAGAAGCGGGAATACCTCCTCTTTTGTTCAGAAGGAAAAAACTCGCAATTAACTATGTCTCCAAGCTACTGCTATATCCAGACCACCCAACCTATAGATACATTTACAAACCTAAATTCACAAAAGCCTTTGCAAGTAAACCAAACGCTACACTTCCTTTAGCCGTAAGAATCAAATTTGTAATTTCAACCCTCGAAAAAACACCTATCTATAGACAGGACGTTTCAACTCCTCCATGGACTCTTTCGCCTCCTAACATAGTTCTCCGCTTAACCCGATTACCGAAAGCAAATACATCTCCCACCGACTATCAAATCCAATTTTCACATCTTCTCCACAGTATTTCAGATCCGTTCGTAATCTATACTGATGGCTCTAGAAACGAGAATTCCGTTGCTTGCTCCTTCGTCACAAACAACTCCACGCACAAGATAAAACTCCATTCTCTATGTACCGTATTTACAGCCGAACTTCATGCAATAGCTTCAGCACTCCACTTCTCCATGTCAGTAAACAACAACAATATAGCAATAATTACCGATTCATTAAGCTCACTAAAATCACTAAATAGTATGTATCCCAAATCTCCCATCGCTCTAAAAATTCATTCATATTTAAAAATGTTGACAAATTCTAACAAATCAGTAAAATTCGTCTGGGTGCCCAGTCATATGGGGATAAAGGGAAACGAGCTCGCGGACAAAGCTGCAAAACAGGCACTTGCCCTCCCGGGTCGCGGCGCTGCGATATTGACACCACAGGAAGCAATCCTCCCATTAAAAAGAGATCTTTTAGATGCGTGGCAGGCCATGTGGGATGAAAGTCCACACAGTAAATTAAAAACCATCAAAAAATCTGTAAAATCCTGGGCCACATCAAGTCGACCAAACCGAAGGGAGGAAGTCGTTCTAACCCGACTCAGAATAGGACATACGAACCTTACCCACATACATAACATAACGAAACAGTCCCCTCCGAGATGTCAATATTGCGATAGCCTTTTAACAGTACAGCACCTCTTTCAGGAATGTTCCTTCTACACTTCGAGACTAGACCGATTAGGCCTCCCGAGCAACATACCCGAGGCTCTCGGTGACAATGAAGACACGATTAAATCCGTCATCTCGTTTTTAAAGGAAAACAACATTCTCACAAAAATTTAAAATCATTCTCTAGAAATAGTATTCCTCTCAATATTACTATATCTGCAAATCACATTTCGTTTCTAATATATATCGATATTTCGAGTAACAAAGAAAAACAAAAAGATTAAAGGGGAAAAAAAAAAAAAAAAAAGTGTATATGTTTATATGTGTATTTGTTTGTATATGTATG